>CM038669.1:514744817-516149817 GCA_021605145.1 Aegilops bicornis | reverse complement strand
TTCTTCTTCTTCTTCTTCTTCTTCTTCTTCTTCTTCTTCTTCTTCTTCTTCTTCTTCTTCTTCTTCTTCTTCTTCTTCTTCTTCTTCTTCTTCTTCTTCTTCTTCTTCTTCTTCTTCTTCTTCTTCTTCTTCTTCTTCTTCTTCTTCTTCTTCTTCTTCTTCTTCTTCTTCTTCTTCTTCTTCTTCTTCTTCTTCTTCTTCTTCTTCTTCTTCTTCTTCTTCTTCTTCTTCTTCTTCTTCTTCTTCTTCTTCTTCTTCTTCTTCTTCTTCTTCTTCTTCTTCTTCTTCTTCTTCTTCTTCTTCTTCTTCTTCTTCTTCTTCTTCTTCTTCTTCTTCTTCTTCTTCTTCTTCTTCTTCTTCTTCTTCTTCTTCTTCTTCTTCTTCTTCTTCTTCTTCTTCTTCTTCTTCTTCTTCTTCTTCTTCTTCTTCTTCTTCTTCTTCTTCTTCTTCTTCTTCTTCTTCTTCTTCTTCTTCTTCTTCTTCTTCTTCTTCTTCTTCTTCTTCTTCTTCTTCTTCTTCTTCTTCTTCTTCTTCTTAGTCTTAGTCTTCGTCTTCTTCTTCTTCTTCTTCTTCTTCTTCTTCTTCTTCTTCTTCTTCTTCTTCTTCTTCTTCTTCTTCTTCTTCTTCTTCTTCTTCTTCTTCTTCTTCTTCTTCTTCTTCTTCTTCTTCTTCTTCTTCTTCTTCTTCTTCTTCTTCTTCTTCTTCTTCTTCTTCTTCTTCTTCTTCTTCTTCTTCTTCTTCTTCTTCTTCTTCTTCTTCGTCTTCTTAGTCTTCTTCTTCGTCTTCTTCTTCTTCGTCTTCTTCTTCTTCTTCTTCTTCTTCTTCTTCTTCTTCTTCTTCTTCTTCTTCTTTGCGCCCGAAGTAGAGCTCCAACCAACTTACGAGGAGGGCACAACCCGCCACCATGCTCCTAGGCTGCCTGGCGCGCCCAGGTGTCTTGTGGTGGTTGTGGGCACCCGTCTGCGTTGATTGCAACTCCCAAAAATCACATATATTCCAAAATAATTCTCCGTAAATTTTTATCGCGTTTGGACTTCGTTTGATATGGATATTCTACGAAACAAAAAACATGCAACAAACATGAACTGACACTAGGCACTGGATCAATAGGTTAGTCCAATAAATCATATAAATTATTGCCAAAAGTATGTAGAAGTTGTATAATATTTGCATGGAACAAACAAAAATTATAGATACGATGGAGACGTATCAGCATCCCCAAGCTTAGTTCCTGCTTGTCCTCGAGTAGGTAAATGATAAAAAAGATAAATTTTGATGTGGAATGCTACCTAGCATAATCTTGATCATATATCTAATCATGGCATGAATATTAAGACATGAGTGATTCAAAGCAATAGTCTATAATTTGACATAAAGACATTAATACTCAGGCATCCCAACAAACAATCATGTCTTTCAAAATATCAACGCTAAAGAAAGCTATTCCTATAAAATCATATAGTCTTGTCATGCTCTGTCTTCTCGACACAAAGTATTTATCATGCACAACACCGATGACAAGCCGAGCAATTGGTTCGTACTTTTTAACACGCTTCAGCTTTTTCAACCCTCATGGATATAGCACTATGGGTGGAATAAGGTATGATGATAGGGGTAAATATAGAGAAGACAAAAAGGTAAGGAAGTCTCACATCGACGCGACTAACCAACAGGGCTATGGAGATGCCCATCAATTGATATTAATGCAAGGAGTAGGGATTGCCATGCAACGAATGCACTAAGAGCTATAAGTGCATGAAAGATCACAATGAAAACTAAGTGGGTGTGCATCTAATCCTATAATGAAAAATTCCCACTAGTATATGAAAGTGACAACATAGGAGACTCTCTATATGAAAAACATTATGCTACTTTGAAGCACAAGTGTGGATAGCATGCCCATTCTCTCCCTTCGTTCTTTCACCTTTTTTTCTTTTTTTTTCTTTTGGTCCGGAGTCTCATCCCGACTTGTGGGGGAATCATAGTTTCCATCATCCATTCCTCACTAGGACAATGCTCTAATAATGAAAATTGATGATCATCACACTTCTATTTACTTACAACTCAATATTACAACTCGATACCTATAACAAAATATGACTCTATATGAATGCCTCTGGCAGTGTCCTAGGGTGTGCAATGATCTAGCGTAACATGTATAAAAATGATGAACGTTGGATGAGCCACAACTACTATGTCAGCTATATGATCATGCAAAGCAATATGACAATGAATGCTCAAGTCATCAAAACGGAAGCGGTGGAAGTTGCATGGCAATATATCTCGGAATGGCTATGGAAAGGCCATAATAGGTAGGTATGGTGGCTGTTTTGAGGAAGATATAATGAGGCTTATGTGTGATAGAGCGTATCATATCACGGGGTTTGGATGCACCTGCAACGTTTGCACCACATCTCGAGGTGAGAAAGGGCAATGTATGGTACCGTAGAGGCTAGCAAATTGCAAAAAGGTAAGAGTGCGTATAACCCATAGAATCACATTAGTCATAAATAACTCATACACTTATTGCAAAAGTTTATTAGCCCTCGAAGCAAAGTACTACTATGCATGCCCCTAGGGGGATAGATTGGTAGGAAAAGACCATCGCTCCTCCCTGACCGCCGCTCACAAGGAAGACAATCAATAATAAATCATGCTCCAACTTCATAGCATAAGGAGAGACTATACGTGCATGCTTCGGGAATCACAAACCTTAACACCAATATTCCTACTAACCACAACCGTTTACTAGTACCTCCCACATATTATCATCTCTATATCGCAAAACTATTGTAGGGAATCAAACATATCATATTCAGTGATCCATAAGTTTTATGTAGGATTTTATGACTAACCATGGAAATGTCCAATTCCTATTGAC
The DNA here is from genome assembly GCA_021605145.1 of Aegilops bicornis. NCBI lineage: Eukaryota > Viridiplantae > Streptophyta > Magnoliopsida > Poales > Poaceae > Aegilops > Aegilops bicornis. The sequence goes on along the minus strand of CM038669.1, from coordinate 516,146,936 downwards.
TCTCTAAATAAATATAAGTGAAGCAAGAGAGTTTAATTATTTCTACAAAAGACCATGCTCTAATAAATATAAGTGAAGCAAGAGAGCATTCTACAAATAATGGTTTTCCATGTGAAGAGAAACAGGCAATCCAAACTTCAAATAATATAAGTGAAGCACATGAAGCATTCTATAAAGCCATACTCAAAAGATATAAGTGAAGTGCAATGAGAATTCTATAAATCAACCATGGACCATCTCATACCAGCATGGTCCATAAAAGAAAAATGAAAACTAAACACAAAAGATGCTCCAAGATTTACGCATATCACATGAACGAAATGAAAATGAAAACATACCGATACTTGTTGAAGAAAGATAGGATGCCTTCCGGGGCATCCCCAAGCTTAGACGCTTGAGTCTCCTTGGATATTTACTTGGGGTGCCTTGGGAATCCCCAAGCTTGAACTCTTGCCTCTCCTCCTTCTCCTCATATCAAGACCTCCTCGATCTTTGAACACTTCATCCACACAAAACTTAATAGAAAACCAGTGAGATCCGTTAGTATAATAATGCAAATCAATACTTAAAGTATTGTTGCAAACCCATTCATTTTTTTTGCATTGTAGCTACTGTATTATAACTTTTCCATGGCTTATACCACCGATAAAATCGATAGTTTCATGAAAACAAGCAAAACAATGCATAAAAAACAGAATGTGTCTTAAACAGGACAGTCTGTAGCAATCTGAACATTCAACATACTTCTGTAACTCCAAAAATTCTTAAACATTATGACTAAATAAACAATTTGCATAGCAACACTGTGTAAAAATTTCAGAAACTTTTTTCGTTCCAGTAAATTCACGCACTACAGCCAAAGTTTCTGTTTTTACACCGCACATACCAACAAGCAATCTAATCATCCTAAAGGAAAACCTTGGCACATTATTTTTATAATACAATGTATTTGTACAAGGAGATAATTATTTTTGTTGAAGAGTTTCTGTAATCGAGATTCACAAAGTTTCCATGGCCATGAAAAATTTCCCATTTTAACAATGCTCGTCTCTCTCACTTTCACTTTTCTTTTTGTGAAGTTTTAGGTTCCCCTATATATTTTTTTAAACTTTATAAAAGCACTCAATAGAAGAAAATGACTCCCTAAAACTTCCGGGTTGTCTCCCTGGCAGCACTTTCTTTAAAGCCATTAAGCTAGTCATAAAGTGCTCAAGTAATTGATCCACCCAGATCCCAAGGTGTATCAAAGCCAATTTGAATTAACAATGATTTGTAATTTAGTAGTGAGCACAAAGAAACATATATCATGCAATGACGAAGTCTAACTCTCTTCCTATGCATCGGCATGTCATATAAGAACAATTCATGCACATCAAGTAAATGCCAATACATAGCATAAGCAGTTTCTTGCAATTTTATCATGTTGGAAACATAGAGAGGCGGAGATGTAGTTCCTCTCTCATAATAATTGCAAGTAGGAGCAGCAAGCACATGCATATTAAATTCATCAAAATCATCATGTGCAGCGGTAAAAGGCAACCTATCAATGTAATCCTTAATAAGTGCAAAGTTCTCCGATATAGTGTAGTTTGGAGAATTCAAAAAGATGACATGACTATCATGTGTGGATGCAATAGCAATAATTTCATTCTTAACATGATGAACTATAGAAAATTCATCTTGGCCACAAGCATAGCAAGCATCAAGTTCATTAAAAAGGGATATTTCAAATGAATCAACGGGATCATGACAATTATCATATCATTCATCCTTTGGTAAGCACGAAGGGACATTAAACAACGTATGAGTTGAAGAGTTACTCTCATTAGAAGGTGGGCACGAGTAGCTAATCCTTTCTTCCTCCGCTTGTTCTTCGCTCTCCTCATCATCTTTTTCATCCAATGAGCTCACTGTCGGTGTCAAAACCGGCGGATCTCGGGTAGGGGATCCCGAACTGTCTGTCTAAGGTCGATGGTAACAGGAGACAGGGGACACAATGTTTACCCAGGTTCGGGCCCTCTCTATGGAGGTAATACCCTACTTCCTGCTTGATTGATCTTGATGATTATGAGTATTACAAGAGTTGATCTACCACGAGATCATAATGACTAAAACCCTAGAAGTCTAGCCTGTATGACTGTATCTATTTCCATACTAAGCCCTCCGGTTTATATAGACACCTAGGGGACTAGGGTTGTACAAAGTCGGTTACAGAGAAAGGAATCTTCATATTTGGTCACCAAGCTTGCCTTCCACGCCAAGGAGAGTCCCATCCGGACACGGGAGAGAGTTTTCGGTCTTGTATCTTCACAGCCCATCAGTCCAGCCCATGTCCAACAGGCCGGACGCCTGAGGACCCCTTAGTCCAGGACTCCCTCAGTAGCCCCTGAACCAGGCTTCAATGACGAGGTGTCCGTCGTGCAGATTGTCTTCGGCATTGCAAGGCGGGTTCCCCCTTTCCGAATACTCCAAGATAGTCTTCGGACGAAACGAACGTCTCCGGATCTGCAACACAGGTACCACACACACAGCCGTAGAGAGTATAATATTTTCACAAGTCCCATCCGCTGACAACTTTTTGCAAGATGACATCACGTCTGCCCGGTCATTATTTTGAACCGTTTTCGTCTGCCGTTCCATGTTTCGAGACGCGGTTTCCGTTGGCACGTCTTGTCAAAGCAGTGATCGTGTCCCCTTATTGCGGGATTCTCATCAATGCGGGTGTGCGTAATCCAATCGTGCCGTTTGCACAACCCTTGGGAATAGGCGAGTTTCAAGGTGAGTGGGGAGGCGTTCAATATTCACTGCCTTTATAAGGGGATAAGGATTCCCTTTCTTCACCCATGCCTTCTCTTTTCCTCTGCCCCTCCATCCTTGAGCTCCAGCGCCCAAGTTCTCATCTTTTCCACCTCAAGCAAGCACTCCACCATGTACGGATCCGGAGGGCAAGGCTTTCCTCAACATCTCGGCATTCATTGTCGTGTGTGAGGCTTTCCTCCACATCCAGCCCCACTTCAAACTGTGGCAACGTGAAGCCGAAGGTGGTGGATGGCCAACACGCGGAGTGCGGAGGAGCCATGGTGAGCAAGATGCCCAACGTCACATGGCCCAAAGGCACGTTTGTGGAGACTGTCAAGGAGTGGCAGAAGCTATGGTTCTATATCACAGAGCCCCGCGATGCCACCTGGGCCGCAGTTTCCAAATTCAAGTCCAGAGCTCCAATGCGGCTTACCTCCTGGATGGAGAAGGGCCCAAATTGGTTTGCGTCGGATGAGCTGATAGCGCTGCAAACGCGCATCCAAAGCATGGTGGACAAAAACATCAAGCTCGTTGACGTGATCCAGGTGATGCTAGTTCATCGGATCCTCCCCTGCCAAAGCCGAACCTCCCCTTTATGGGAATTCGATCAGGAGAAGCACCAAACCTTGGTGACGCTCTTCGGAACCACTCACTAAGATGCAGAGAGTTGCTCTTCAAAGAGGCGGCGAAGCCGCCCGACCATAGACTCGGACCGTGGGCACGATCTTGCCCATCCCGCCAATGCGGTAAGTCCCCACGTCTCAAGGCGTACCCTCTACTTGCTTGTTCAAGGAGGGTAACTAAACTTTACTGATTTATTCTTTCAGGTATGGACAGAGAAAGCGGAGCGTATTCAATGTTCGGCTCCGCTGCCCGAAGAACCATTCATCCCACTCCTGGTGAAGATGCTGGTCTTGGCGCCCTACCAGCCGCCGGAGAAGAAGGCCAAAAAGAAGGACAAGGGGGGCCGGGGTGGCCCCCGCCGCAAGGGCACTTCGGACGTGATGTCCGAAGACAAGACTCACTCCTCCGCCGCCGAAGATGATGACGAGGAGGAGGAGGAAGAAGAGGGCGACCTCCACAAATCTGGAGGCGGAAGCGCCCAAGAGGGGGAAGGGCCCCCTCACGGATAACTCCGCGTGGGACGTCGACAGCAGCCCAGAGCGTCCCCCCTGAAGCAAGCCCCTGGCCGCATCGTAAGCACTAAAGACCCGTATATGTCCATGTATCCGGCCTCTCCTCTACATGGTATTAACATGTTTAGTTATGCTATTGCAGTCGGACCCACGACAGCTCCCAACGATCCTCATCAGGAGGTTCGTTGGATTCAAAGGTGATGGCCAGCGAGTCACCGCCAGCCGCTCACTCTCCCCAGGCCAAGGGTGACCACGAGGCGATGTCCCGAAGGACCTTCTCAGGCTAGGGAGAGGTTCAGGAAGCTGTCAAGGTGGCGCCAGAGGGCGAAACCTCGGCCGCCGGACACATGGGGAAGCAAATCCCCATGGAAAACTGGCGATGGGGGCCATGTTCAGTTCGGCCCCAGTAGGAGGCAGTTCGAGACCTACTCGGCTCGGAATCCGTGAGTAGCCTCCTCGAGAGAAGGAGGTGTGCCTATCCGCCCGGTGACCTCTGTCCAGCAGAGGCACGGATAATCTCTGGAAGCGCTTCTGGCGCTTCCATTGTGGATGAACACCGTATCCTTATGGAGTGCAGTAATTGAGAAGGTTCGATCTGTCAAGAGGTGGTGGCCAGAAACCTGCTGACGACTTCTTGTGAGTTTTGAGATGGCGACACAAAGAGAAAAGTCCAAATATAGACAGTAGCCCCTGAGACACTGTCCGGTGTTCGGAAGGAAAAACCGGACAGAGGATCAATTAAATTTCGCAGGAAACTAACTAAATGTGTCTTATGTGAATAAGCAGGCATCGTTGCTGGCCGCGACCTCACACACTGCCCAAGTCTCTGGACTAAAGCAGAGACTGGAGTGGGCCGAGGAGGATCTCGGCCAAGCGAGGAAGCAGCTAGAGGACCAGCAAGGTATGTAATGACTCACTATATAGTTGGAAAGAATAAATGATGTGTTTTGACCATAGTGTCATGATATGTGTAGGGGCAACAACCGAGGTCGAGGCCCTTAAAAAGGCCCTGGCCGAAGCCGAGGAGAAAGCTGCCAAAGAGCAAGCCGCCCGAAAGAAGCTCAAGGCCAGGCTTAACAAGGTCCAGCAAGAGCTCCAGGACACTGTGAAAAAATGCGAGAACTTGGAGTGCGATGTTTCGGCTCGAGAGACCGAACTCGCCAAGGCTCGCCGAAGCGCGGAAGAGGCTCGGGTTGAAGCCCAGGGCACCCTCCAGGAGATCCAGGAGGCCAAGAAGATCACGGCGGGTAAGGCGTTTAGTATGCAAAGCAAGTATGTGAAGAAGAATTATTTCTTACTAACCCGTATTCGGAGTTCTCCAGGGGCGTTTGTGGATCTGCCATGCAGTGTGTTCGACGTTGCGGAGTTCTTCCGAGACGAAGAAGGGAGCTCAACGGAGAAGCTGTTCTGGTCGCAATATCTTGCTCCAGAACGTCCGGTGCCCTTCAGCGATCAGCTAAAACAGCTGGTCGAGCTGCACAGGGTGGCCGAACTGGCCATGAAGGATTTGATAATCCGGTTGTGGCCTGCTGAAGCTGTACCCAGCAGCTACTTCGGCCTCGTGAAGCGGCTGGTGAATGCCTGTCCTCGGCTGGACGTTGTCAAGCGGTCGGTTTGCATCAAGGGTGCGCGCATGGCCTTCGCCCGCGTCAAGGTCTGGTGGGCAAAGATGGACGCCGTCAAGCTTGTGACCAAGGGGCCGCTTGAGGGCAAAGAGCACCGCACACCCGAGTGATATTTTGGAGACGTCCTGGAGGGGTCTCGCATTGTGGCGACACAATGTGCGAAAGACATTATCTTCAAATGAATACATTCATGTTGTCTCTGCCTTGTATGATAAAACAAAGTGGTTATGTAATATAATGTTTGTTATGTTTATTTTTAAAAATTTACCTCCTGTGCGGCCGTGTTGTATGAAATCTGAGAGTTGGCCGGTCGTCGCCACGCCTCCATGTAGGTAATGCAGGGGTGTTCGGGATGGAATCTAAACACTCTTGATCCAATTGTTTGGTCCTTGAAGGAGGTGTTTAGCGCAACGAACCAGGCAATTAGACTATGCGGCTTGAACACCCTCACTTAGCCATAGGAGTTTGCAATAAAAAATTTAGGCATAGGCCCTAGTATCCGAACTAGGATGCTGAAAGCACCTAATCGGGTAAGTACTGATCCCTCACATAATGCGGAAAAATCTCTAACGATTTGAAACCTCCGAAGAGCTGACCGGCTCTCGTTGCATCATGACAATCAATTTTCGGCTTTCTCTACTAAGGTGCTCCTTCGGGTAAACCAGGGCACAATCGCAGTAGTTCTCCCTTTACTACCTTAGCCGATATAGCGGAACGTAAGGTAGCAAGCACAGGAGACGGGCAACCCAACTATTGACCAAAGACATGATTCGGAGCCAATGCATACAGTGCTAAACTCAGGTGCCGAACTATACTGTAAAAAGTGTTCAGATTTTGTTTCCATAGTGCTGGGCGCTATGAAGCCCCTGGCAAATGTGAAACGTACCAAAGTGTACGGGTGCTATCTGATAAGATTATCAACAGAAAAAGGAAAACAGTAAGGGAGCACAGGTAATAAGTACTGATCCCTCACATAATGCGGAAAAATCTCTAACGATTTGAAACCTCCGAAGAGCTGACCGGCTCTCGCTGCATCATGACAATCAATTTTCGGCTTTCTCTACTAAGGTGCTCCTTCGGGTAAACCAGGGCACAATCACAGTAGTTCTCCCTTTACTACCTTAGCCGATATAGCGGAATGTAAGGTAGCAAGCACAGGAGACGGGCAACCCAACTATTGACCAAAGACATGATTCGGAGCCAATGCATACAGTGCTAAATTCGGGGTGCCGAACTATACTGTAGAAAGTGTTCAGACTTTGTTTCCATAGTGCGGAGCGCTATGAAGCCCCTGGCAAATGTGAAACGTACCAAAGTGTACGGGTGCTATCTGATAAGATTATCAACAGAAAAAGGAAAACAGAAAGGGAGCACAGGTAATAAGCTGGGGCCCTAAAATTTGGGCCGTAAACTGTTTCCGTTATAACTTGATTAATACGTCAAAGCGCATTGATACAAATAGTGCGATAAGCAACAGGCTATTTAACATGCCACAACCAAGGTGAGCTGCGTGTGGGTCCTGAAAATAGGTAGAGTGATCACTAAAGAAAACCACCTAGAAATTCCCTTGTATGTATGTGCTTCTTGCCATCTTGGTGTTTTTATCCTTTAACAGGACCAATGATCAGGCCGTCAGGAAGGGCCTGTGGAAAAGAAACCTGAAAAGGAGAAAAAGGAAATAGTGAAAGTATATGTGTCCGGGAGCGGTCGAGCCGTATTGTGGATCACAAGTTAGGTATGCCTCCATCTATGCCCATGGTATTTTGAGTGCATAGTTATGTACATGCGGTGCGAATGCCGCCACTTGATCGGGACTGGGACGGAGGCCAAATTGCTAATCAATCTCTTGACGAGCCGAGCTGTCCTGTTGCAGAATAGTCTGGACTCTCTTGACCGTGTCCGAGAGTTCGGCCGCTGAATTGAAGTTCTACTTGAGAAGGCCGCTCTATACTTCTGCTGCTAAGGAAGCGGTGTGCTCCTCGGTGCGGAGGGAGCGTTCCGTGTTGCCATTAACTGTTATGACGCCGCGTGGTCCGGGCATCTTGAGCTTAAGATAAGCATACTGTGGCACCGCGTTGAATCGAGCGAATGCGGTTCGTCCAAGCAGTGCATGGATAGCCGCTGCGAAAGGGGACGATATCGAAGATTAACTCTTCGCTTCGGAAGTTGTCCGGAGATCCGAAGACAACTTCTAGTGTGATTGAGCCCGTGCAGCGGGCCTCTACACCTGGTATGACTCCTTTAAAGGTAGTATTTGTGGGCTTGATCCGTGATGGATTAATGCCCATTTTGTGCAATGTATCCTGATAAAGCAGGTTGAGGCTGCTGCCACCGTCCATCAGGACCCGCGTGAGGTGGAATCCATCGATGATTGGATCGAGGATCAGTGCAGCCGACCCACCGTGACGGATACTGGTCGGGTGATCTCGGCGATCAAAGGTGATCGGGCAGGAAGACCATCAATTGAATTTTGGGGCGACTAGCTCCATCGCGTAGACGTCCCTGAGTGCGCGCTTGCATTCCCTCTTGGGGATGTGGGCAGCGTATATCATGTTCAGCATATATCATGTTCACCGTTTTGACCCAAGGGGGAAACTTCTTCTGTCCCCTGTGTTCGGTGGCTGAGTCTCCTCGTCATCGTCCTCGCTTTGCGACCCCTTCTCCTTGTTCTCGGCATTTAACTTGCCGGCCTGTTTGAAAACCCAACAATCTCTGTTGGTGTGGTTGGCTGGTTTTTCTGGGGTGCCATGTATCTGGCATGGACGATCAAGTATGCAGTCCAGGCTGGATGAGCCCGAATTGTTCTTATTGTACGACTTCTTCCGCTGACCGGACTTGGAGCCACTAAATCCGGTGTTGACCGCCGTGTCATCGATATGGTTGCCATTGTTTCGGCGCTTGTGTATGTTGCGTCGGGGCTTGCTGTTGCTATCCTTGGCTTCGGAGGTGCCAGGTTCATTTGCATTATTATTGCAACGGGCTAGCCAACTATCTTCGCCCGCGCAAAAGCGGGTCATAAGTGCCGTAAGGGCCGCCGTGGACTTTGGCTTTTCCTGCCCGAGATGTCGGGCGACCATTCGTCACGGATGCTATGCTTAAAGGCCGCTAGGGCTTCGGCATCCGGACAGTCGACGATCTGGTTCTTTTTAGTTAAGAACCTAGTCCAGAATTTCCTGGCTGACACTCAGGGCTGTTGGACTATATGACTTAAGTCATCTGCATCCGGAGGCCGGACGTATGTTCCTTGGAAGTTGTCAAGGAAGGCTTCTTCCAAGTCTTCCCAGCTGCCGATGGAGTTTTTGGACAGACTGTTCAACCAGTATCGAGCTGGTCCTTTGTGTTTTAGTGGGTGATATTTGATGGCGTGGAGATCATCACCACGGGCCATATGAATATGGAGGAGAAAATCCTCAATCCATACCGCAGGGTATGTTGTCCCATCATATGATTCGATGTTTATGGGTTTAAACCCTTCTGGGAATTCATGGTCCATTACTTCGTCAGTGAAGCAAAGAGGGTGGCGGCGCCTCTATATTGGGCCACATTGCGACATAGCTCCGATGGAGTCCGTCTGCGGTTTTCGGCCAGAGAGTGACTAGGCTTGTTACTTCCGAATAGGTAGCTGTTGTCACGTGTCGGGGCATGTCCTCGCGATCCGTAGATCGATCTAGTATGTCCTGCATTGTTGTCCAGTTTTTGCCGCAGGTCGTAGGTATGTCCCCGAGATGTTTTATCTCTGCCTTTATGGTTACTCAAAAAAATCCCTGCCTTTATGGTGAGGTGGAGCCGGCTGTTGTTCGGCTTGAGTTGCCGCCTTGTCCCAGCCACGTGGTGGTCGGTCAGCCGCATTGCGCGATCATGGTATGGGCTCCAACGCCTCATCATCAAACTGAGGTAGCAATTTGCGCTGCGGGTAACTTTTGGTTGGGCGCTTGGGGCCATATTCCTCGGCTGCCAGGACATCAGTCCATCTGTCGTTTCGCAGATCTTGATCAGCTTGAAGGTGCTGCTACTTCTTTTTCAGGCTCCTTGCAGTGGCTATTAGCTGGCGCTTAAAGCGCTCCTGCTCGAGAGGTTCCTCAGGCACGATAAAATCCCCGTTGCCAAGGCTCATCTCATCCTTGGAGGGTGGAAGATAAGTACTGCCCTCCGAGTCGTTGTTTATGGCATGTTTATCAGGGCTAACTTGCCCATCTTCCCGATCGCCCTGTTCGGCCGTTTGTTCGTCGGGATCTTCTCTATCTTCGGTGCTGTCTGGAGTGTTATCGTCTCCTGTGCCGGTGTTGTTGTCCTTGCTGCGGCGGGATTTAGAGCGGCCTCGCTGATGCCGGTGCTTTGGTTGTGTCTTAGGAGGCTCATCCTCAACTAGATTTTTCTTGTCCTCATCGTTATTCTCTTTAGGTGTATCCACCATGTATACATCGTACGAAGACGTGGCCGTCTAGCGTTCGGTGAACGACGGGTTTTGGCCGTGCTCCTCATCTGCATCGTCATCCATACCGTTGATGTCTTTGGAGCCATAATCGAGCATGTCGGTTAAGTCTTCGACAGTGGCTATGAAGTGGGTGGCGGGTGGGAAGTGAAATCCCTGTCATCAGCCTCCAGTTCGAACCGAATATAATTCGGCTGTGAGCACTCTGGTAAGGATATATTTTTTAATGAGTTTAACACGTCGCCTAAAGGTGAGTGCCGGAAGATGTCCTCGATGCTGAATTTCACGATCGATGACTGATCCAGCTTGTCGTGCGCGGACACACATGGTTCGGAACTTATGGCCGGAAACGAGTCCGAGGTTGGGGGAACACAGATATCACCCGAGGTTGGGTCTATGTGTGGCTCCAACACCGCGGAGTCTGCGGCTTCCGTGGCGGGGTTGAGCTTCCCGTCCTCGGATGGCGCGATCTGCTCCGGATCTAAGGCCGGAGTAGTTACAGGTGCAATTTCCTGAGCATGGCCCGATGACAAATTTAAGTCATGTTCATCGTAGGGACAGGGAGCAGCTGCCGCGGTCTCAAAGCCGTCGAAGATCAAGTCTCCACGGATATCCGTGACATAGTTCAAGCTCCCAAATCGACACGATGGCTGTGGGCGTAGCTATCGATCCGCTTCCAGATGGCTAATGGCGAAGTTAGCCCTTGATGCGAAGCCGAACACGAAGATCTGTCCGGGGAGGAAGACCTCTCCTTGGGCAGCATTGTTGTAGATGATTGAAGGAGCCATCAAACCTTTTGAGGACGACACAGTGGAACTCTCAATGAAAGCACCAATGTCGGTGTCAAAACCGGCGAATCTCGGGTAGGGGATCCCGAACTGTGCATCTAAGGTCGATGGTAACAGGAGATAGGGGACACAATGTTTACCCAGGTTCGGGCCCTCTCTATGGAGGTAATACCCTACTTCCTGCTTGATTGATCTTGATGAATATGAGTATTACAAGAGTTGATCTACCACGAGATCATAATGGCTAAAACCCTAGAAGTCTAGCCTGTATGACTGTATCTATTTCCGGACTAAACCCTCCGGTTTATATAGTCTCGGAGGGGACTAGGGTTCTACAAAGTCGGTTACAGAGAAAGGAATCTTCATATTTGGTCTCCAAGCTTGCTTTCCACGCCAAGGAGAGTCCCATCCGGACGCGGGAGAGAGTCTTCGGTCTTGTATCATCACAACCCATCTGTCCGGCCCATGTGCAATAGGCCAGACGCCCGAGGACCCCTTAGTCTAGGACTCCCTCACTGACGGTTTCATCAATTTCTTCTTCCATAGACTCCTTCAAAATATTAGTCTCTTCCTGGACAGCGGAGACGTCCTCAATATATGGTTTAATATAAGCATTAGAATAATATTTTTCATAGCAATATTCAAGTATGACAAATTTTTCAGATTTGTAAAGAGTAGATCATACTTTTCAATCAAAGAAGAAATTTCATAAGCACCCTTAAAAGCAACAAATTCTTCAGTTTGTCCAATATCATAATAATTATAAACCACCTTGGCATAAGAAGATAAAATTCTATTATCCTTAAACTCACATTGGAAGGGAAGGTGTTTTTTAGGGTCTTCAGAACAACAAGTAAAATCATGTATTTCACATAAATTCAAAGCATAACAATACACACTATTAATATGATGCCATAAAAGTTTCCCTTTTCGAGATAAGCGGTGTCGCACAAAGTAAGCATGCTCATTTAATGATTTTCCCTGAACTAAGCTAGTTGGGGTTTCAGCACGAGCACATAGGGATCGAAGATGATCCAAGTAAAAAGCTTCAGCAGCATGATAGATTTTGGGTGGTTCTTCAACCATTGGTTTAGTAGGTACAACTATTTTTTGGTATTTTGCGGTTCCTACCCATAACTAAAGATAGAAAACAAGAACACAAAATAAAAATTACTTAGTGATAAAGCAAACAAGCACACACGAGAATATTCACCCCCACGCTATTGCTCCCTGGCAACGGGGCCAGAAAAAGGTCTTGATAACCCACAAGTATAGGGGATCGTTTGTAGCCTTTTTCGATAAATAAGAGTGTCGAACCCAACGAGGAGTTAAAGGTAGAAAAAATATTCCCTCAAGCTCTATCGACCACTGATACAACTCTACGCACACTTTACGTTTGCTTTACCTAGAACAAGTATAAAACTATTTTGCAGGAATAAAACTACGAGTAAATTGCTAGATAATTAAAGTAGATGGCTTTTGTCAACAAGAAAGTCACCTAGGCAATCGATAACTAGACCAGTAATCATTCTTGCAATTTTATATGAGGGAGAGGCATGAGCTAACATACTTTATCTACTTGGATCATATGCACTTATGATTGGAACTCTAGCAAGCATCCGCAACTACTAAATATCATTAAGGTAAAACCCAACCATACATTAAGTATCAAGTACTCTTTACTCCCATATGCAATAACCCACTTATCCGTGTTCAGGCTTCTGTCACTCCGGCAATCGACAATAAGCAAATTATGAATGTATTTCAACACCCTACAGTGGGGACCCCTCACGTTTGTGTGAGGCGGAGGGAATCGTAGGACAACATCATAATAAAATATACACTCAAACCAACCACGATCATCAACTATCCCATAGGACAAAACGGATCTACTCAAACATCATAGGATAGCCACATATCATTGGGAAATAATATATAGCGTTGAGCACCATATTTAAGTAGAGATTACAGTGGGGAGAAGGGGTGTTACACCGCTGCATAGAGGGGGAGAAAGTTGGTGTTGACGGTATCAAGATTGTTGATGTAGATCGCTGTCACGATCCTTGCCCCGACGGCACTCCGGCGCCACCATGAGAGAGGGGGAGAGAGACCCCCTCCTTCTTCTTCTTCTTCCTTGACCTCCCCCTATATGGGAGGAGGATTTCCCCTCTGGTCCATGGCCTCCATGGCGGCGGAGGGGCGGGAGACCCTCCGAGATTGGATCTCCCTATCTGTTCTCTTCTGTTTTGCGTTCCTGTTTTCTGGCCAAAAACCGTTTCTTATATTTCCGGAGATCCGTAAGTCTGATTGAGTTGAGATTTTAACATGATTTTTTTCGGATATAAGCTTCCTTGCGCCCGAAGTAGAGCTCCAACCAACTTACGAGGAGGGCACAACCCACCACGTGCCTAGGTTTCCTAGCGTGCCCAGGTGTCTTGTGGTGGCTGTGGGCCCCCATTTGCATTTATTCCAACTCCCAAAAAATGAAATATATTCCAAAAAAGTCTTCGTAAATTTTTATCGCGTTTGGAATTCGTTTGATATGGATATTCTATGAAACAAAAAACATGCAACAAACAGGAACTGACACTAGGCACTGGATCAATAGGTTAGTCCAATGAATCATATAAATTTTTGCCACAAGTATGTAAAAGTTGTATAGTATTGGCATGGAACAATAAAAAATTATAGATACAATGGAGACGTATCAACCCTTAGGGGCGGTCACCAAACCTGTATAAATTCCTCGAGGCATTCTCCACAACCTAATTGGAGACCTTGATGCTTGCCGGAAGCTTTATACCACAATGATTGAGCTCCGCGACACCACCAACCGTCTAGGGCGCCCAAGCAGCCAAGAGGAACCATGGAAAACTCAAACCTATGCACCAAATGCAATAGCAAGAGCACACTGAGTGCCCAAGTGTTTCTCTCCAAAATCCCACCACAACAACAAAAACTATGGAGGAAGATGAGAGGAGGAACAAAGAAGAGAACACAAAGAACTTCAAGATTTAGATCCAAAGGGTTCCCCTCACTTAGAGGAGAGATGGATTGGTGGAAACGTAGATCTAGATCTCCTCCCTCTTTTCCCTGAAAAGGAGAAAGAATCATTGGAGGGTGACGGTGTCTTGGACTAGGGGGTACTCACCACATCGTCTCCCTCCAGGTGGATCGGGCCGAGGACCCCCATGGCGGTTCTATCATGGGCCACTTCGGACAGCCCATGCCGCATACAAGGAAGATTCCACAAGACTTGGTGATCAAGACAAGGACTCCTCTCCAACAACGTATTCAACTAGGACTCTTGTTATCCTAGGCCTCCGGTACATTATATAAGCCGAGGCCAGGCTAGTCGATAGATTATTATGACATTATTCATCATACCCTCAGGTTTTAGACCACAACATATGATCTCAAGGTAGATCAACTCTTGTAATCTCTATATTCATCAAGATCAATCAAGCAGGAAGTAGGGTATTACCTCCATTAAGAGGGCCCGAACCTGGGTAAACATCGTGTCCCATGTCTCCTGTTACCCATCGATCCATGACGCACGGCTTGGGACCCCCTACCCGAGATCTGCCGGTTTTGACACCGACAATGGTGCTTTCATTGAGAGTTCCGCTGTGTGATCAGCAAAAAGATCAATAGCTCGCCTGCAGATCAACTGCCACATCGACGTCTTCGTCGCCGCCTCGACTGATCACCTTGGCTTGACCAAGGACTGTGCCCTACCTCCAATCATCATGATCGGACGAGGGCCTTCATCAACATCAACTCCTATCTCTATCAAGATCATGGAGGAATCATCCATGGAGCTCGGGGGCTCGACGTCAACATTGCCCTCGGGCGACCATGCTGTTTTTACGAACAACAAACTTGTATCCACTGCCACCACCTCCTCAAGGATTGCTTTGACGATTCCTTCGGTGGAATTGTGCGGAATTAAGTCTACAACAACAATGCAAAATTTCGTCGAGTTCTGATGGAGGAATCTCCGGCAATCTACGATATACCGGAGCCCTTTCAAATCTGGACGGGAATCTGGACGAGTTTAGGGCATGGTCTCCAGAGCCCAGCTCGGAGGTCCTTTGGAAGATCCAACCGTTCATCTGCTGCGGAATTTCCATATCTACCACCCCTCCAAATTTCAGCTCGATCCGACGGTTCAAACTCCGGGAACCTTCCGATGAGTGCACCAATTTTCGGATCTGTTTTCTGCGCGAATACGAATCCGGCCCGAGTTCATGTTTCTTCATGAACGTGATATTGGACAACCCTTTTGAAGGAATTTTTTTTCTAGGGTATTGTGCGTTGTTTTTAAACACGTACCCATAAAATTTTAAGCCTCCTCCGAGGTAATCTTCACCATCACGCTGGTGTCAAACCAGTCCGGCAATATTGCTCCACGGCTGCCGACCTGCGCTAGACACGTCGCCGCTCTATTGAGCCGAGCTCAACTTCTTCGGATCATCATCTTGGCAAGCCGAACAAGAGTTCGTCACCGCGAAGGATAAATCATCACCAACATCGCTACCCCACGGATTACACGGAGCGGGCACACCGGCATCGCCGCATGGTCACTTCATCAAGCTGGCATTGACCGCGTCACAAGTCACGACCTGCATCGGCATGGCCGCACTATTGCTTCTTCAAGCCGGTGTCCATCACGCCGAACTGCTTCAACACCTCGGCTGACATGGCAGCTGCAACGTCTCCTCACCGACCTGCTCCATCACCTCGGCTGGACCGGGGACTTGGCTATTTCTTCATCAACATACTCCGGTGACGTCGGCGTCACCAGCCGACCAGCTTCGTCACGTTAGCTGGACCGAGGGCTTTTGTCGGCGTTCTGGGAACGGGGATCCCCAGACTTGCCTGCCTGCGGCCCACGGCGTGGCTGTGCTAGCAGGCCTGTACGGCCCATCTTCACCAACAAGGCATTCAAGACCCGCGCGAGGGGCCAAGCCTCGCGAGGCGGACGATGGAAGACCTCCTCAGGAGCGGCCTTGCTAGGCAGTCTCGCGAGGGGCAGAGAGATCAAGGCAGGGCAAACCTCGCGAGGCTCTCGTGACGTGAGCCATGACGATCAAGATCGGTGAGGCGCCAGTGCAGCCGTCTTGTTTCCTCTTTGGTGCTAAGGGAGCAAGCGCAAGCGCGGAGTACCAAGGCATCAAGCAAAGGTTTCCATAACTGTGCAACGAGACCAAGACCAGCAGGACATCAAGACAAAGGTCACCATGGAGACCAAGGCAGCGTCACCGCCAGAGCCTTTTGCAGGCAAAGACCACTTTTGTCAGGATAAGCTGTACTAGTTGTCCCCTTTCAAATTGGCTGTTGTTGGCTCCCTTCCCGCTCAATATTTGGGAAGAGGACCATGGCCTATATAAGTAGAACCAGCACATAGCTAGAAAAGTAGGAGGAAGAAAAAAAGGGTGCGCAGCCACGATCCATCCGAGTGGTCTGGGGATCGATTCCACCTTCCATCCACTCATCTTCAAGCACACCGAGCACAAGAACACCTCAACCTCAGGAGGCTGTTCTTCCCCTTGTACTGTTCATCATTAGCCCAAGAGGCAATCCACCACCACCACACTGGAGTAGGGTATTACACCACAACGGTGGCCCGAACCACTATAAACCTCGTGTCTTTGTGATTGTGAGTTCGTCAAGCTCGTTCTTGAGATCTTAGCTAGTTAGGTCACGGATCGGTAGGAGGGAGAGAACTTCACGCGCATCCCAGACTTCGAACCTTAAGGGTTTTGCCGGAACCCGTGATCCGACATTTGGCGCGCCAGGTAGGGGTGTGCCGTAGCCTCCCTTCCGTCATTCTGCGCTCCATCACTCCGTCGTCTCCATGGCGGACGCTCACCATGCTCGTGCCGAGCGTCGGGCTGCCCTTGCCACCCGCGTCGCTCAAACGGCTCCCGTCGGCGGGCCACCTCGTCGTTCTCCGTCGCCTGCCGCCAACGCCGCCACCGGTCTGGCGGGGAACGAGCAGCAAGCATCCTTGCTGCACCCCTCGGTGCGGCGGGACGGCCGCACCGAGACGCAATTGCTGACCCTGGCCGGTTCTTCATCACATGCACGTCGTGCTCCCATGGACGCGCGTGCCGCGCTCCTCGTGGCGCACGAGCTCCTGCGCTACCGCCCAGTCGACGACCTCTATGAGGACTGGCTCGACCGCATCGCCGAGCTTGTCCGCGCCGTAGGGGGACTGAAGGAAATATGCCCTAGAGGCAATAATAAAGTTATTATTTATTTCCTTATATCATGATAAATGTTTATTATTCATGCTAGAATTGTATTAACTGGAAACATGATACATGTGTGAATACATAGACAAACAGAGTGTCACTAGTATGCCTCTACTTGACTAGCTCGTAAATCAAAGATGGTTAAGTTTCCTAACCATAGACATGAGTTGTCATTTGATTAACGGGATCACATCATTAGGAGAATGATGTGATTGACTTGACCCATTCTGTTAGCTTAGCACTTGATCGTTTAGTATGTTGCTATTGCTTTCTTCATGACTTATACATGTTCCTATGACTATGAGATTATGTAACTCCTGCTTACCGGAGGAACACTTTGTGTGCTACCAAACGTCACAATGTAACCGGGTGATTATAAAGGTGCTCTACAGGTGTCTCCGAAGGTACTTGTTGAGTTGACGTATTTCGAGATTAGGATTTGTCACTCCGATTGTCGGAGAGGTATCTCTGGGCCCTCTCGGTAATGCACATCACTATAAGCCTTGGAAGCAATGTAGCTAATGAGTTAGTTACGAGATGATGCATTACGTAACGAGTAAAGAGACTTGCCGATAACGAGATTGAACTAGGTATTGAGATACCGACGATCGAATCTCGGGCAAGTAACATACCGATGACAAAGGGAACAACGTATGTTGTTATGCGGTTTGACTGATAAAGATCTTCGTAGAATATGTAGGAACCAATATGAGAATCCAGGTTCCGCTATTGGTTATTGACCGGAGATGTGTCTCGGTCACGTCTACATTGTTCTCGAACCCGTAGGGTCCGCACACTTAAAGTAAGATGACAGTTATATTATGAGTTTATATGTTTTGATGTACCGAAGGTTGTTCGGAGTCCCAGATGTGATCACGGACATGACGAGGAGTCTCGAAATGGTCGAGACGTGAAGATCGATATATTGGACGACTATATTTGGACACCGGAAAGGTTCCGGATGAGATTGGAACAATACCGGAGCTCCGGGAGGTTATCAGAACACCTTGGGAGGTATATGGGCCTTATTGGGCCTTAGTGGAAAGTAGGGGAAAGGAGCAAGGGAAGGGGCACGCTATCGGATTTCGGGTTTCGGCAGACCCTTGAGGTTCGAACACTGGGGTGCGCGTGGAGATCCAACCCTCCACCGTCTCGCACCTTGTGGAATCGCTGGGACCTAAACTACTAACAGAACAGCACAAGAGACACAAGATTTATACTGGTTCAGGCCACTATTGTGGTGTAATACCCTACTCAAGTGTGGTGTGGTGGATTGCCTCTTGGGCTGATGAGGAACAATACAAGGAAGAACAGCCTCGCGAGGGTCTGTTCTTGGCGGGTGCGATGAACTGCTAGGTGGTGTTCAGTCGCTCTAGCTACTGGTTCCTTGATGAGGATTCCGGTCTCGATCCAGCTGCCCCTCTCCCCTGTGGGTGGCTAGTCCTATTTATAGGCGAAGGCCCTGGGCCTCTTCCCAAATATTGAGCGGGAAGGGCGCCAACAATTGGCCATTTTGAAGGGGAACAGCGCATACACTTATCCTGACTAAAGTTGGTCCTCGCCTGCCAAAGGCTCTGGTGATGACGCCTGCTTGGGCTCCACGATGACCCCCTTCCAGCCGTTGGGCTGGTCTTGGTCTTGTTGCAATCAAACGGATGCCTTTGCTTGATGCTCTCGCTGCGCTTGCTCCCTTTGCACCAAAGAGGAAAGGAGGACATCACATGGGCTGGCGCCTCGACCGGCGCCCTTGGTCGTCATGGCTTGCATCATGGGCACCTCGCGAGGTACCACGCCTTGAACTCTCCGCCTCCTCATGAGCCCGGCTGACGAGGCCGTGCTCGAGGAAGCTCCTTGTCGTCCGCCTCATGAAATCTGGCCCCTCGCAAGGGTCTTGAGCTTGCGTTGATGAAGATGGGCTGTCCTGGGCCTCCTTCGAGCCACGCCGCAGCCGCAGGCGAGCATGTCTGGGGACCCGTTCCCGAACACCGACAGAGCCCCGGGCCTGGCGCGCCCGAACTTGGCTGAGCAGAGAGGCGAAAGGGCAAGTCTAAAGTGTCGCGGAGCCCTAAAAAGCTCTGACCTTGAGGCGCCAGCGTGGTGAGTTGATTGGGCGTGGGCGGCCTTTGTTCCCCACGCCGCCTTATTTCGTGCCTTGCTAGGCGGACACGCTGTTGTACACATCTGTTCCCCTCTCTGCTGCTCGTGCGCCCCTGTCCTTCCCCCTCTCGAACTCCAGCTTCCATTTTCAATCCAATCTCGAATCTCCCCCCCTTTCGATCGCCATGGCTCCGACGAAGAAGGGGAAAGGGAAGAAACCTGTGCCTCCGCCTCGCTCGCCGCCGGCGGCGGCCCCCGCCGTTGACCCGTCGATCATACTCAATCTAGAGGGCTTGGGCAAGGTTAGTTCGGCTCTGGCCACCACCTTCAACGAATGCGGGAGGACGAAGGCCTGGCCCGCGTCCCACTTCTCCATCGACAGGATAGTCACTAAGGTCCGGTATTTCTTTGGTCGACGCATGTGGGCGAGGCTGGTTCCCCCTTTTCGATTTCTTCAATGCCGTGCTTTCCCACTATCAGATCCACATGATGCATACGGGTCCCGAGTCCATCACTCTCCTCTCGGTCTTCGCCTTCGTTTGTGAAGCTATGATGGGCATCCTTCCTTGGTTGCCTTGCTGCGCCATACGCTCTCTGCGCCTTGTCGGCCCCACCCAATGCTCGGCGTGTGTGAGGCTTCATCGCCTTGGCCGAGGGCAGTGACCTCGAGGATTGACTTCAGCCTCCCTCACTTGCATGGCTGAGTTCCGCGAGAGGTGGTTGTGCGTGGATGTGGGGGTGCCCGGCCCACCTTATCGGAGCCAACCTGCCGCTGTCCCCAATTCAGCTGGGGCGAGAGGCGCTTTCAAGCCCTCGACTCATCTTTATGCAGCACCGCTTAGGCGTTTCTAAGGTCGCTTCTTTGTGGCGCCCAAGGTGGTGAAGGAGTTCTGATGTGCCGTGTTGCTCCTCTCCAACGCCATTCCCACGGATGTGGGCCTTGGCCAGGCCTGGTGATGATCGTATTAGGGCTCCGGGAAGAAGACCCGACGCTCAAGCGCTAAGGAAAGTGCTCCTGGTCCCGACGGGCACTAACCCCGATGGCATCCGGCATGGAGGGGCCTTGCTGTACCTCTGCCCGAGCAGGGGTGATTTTGTGAACAGGATGCCTATCTTCGATGAATGGGGCTGCGCCCGCTGGTCTCGAGGGCCTCGCGAGAATCCGGTGATGGTGACAGCCCTTCCGATCGGCCAAGGCGGCTCCTCCTCAAGTGGCGAGCAGGGAGCACGAGCCAGAGGCTGAAGGACCTCGCCGGGGGTGACAGCGCCGGCGACGCGCTCATGAGGGAGCAGCTCCACGAGGCTCATGCCGCCGTGGGCCGAGGGCGGCGAAGGCCGCTGCCAGCGAAGGCTGCGGATGAGGCCCCGAGGCCCTGCTGCTTCTCTTGGTGAGGCGACCAGCGGACGTGTCAGGCGGGCGCCAGCAGCGCGGGTCGCCTTGATGCTTCTCCCTCGTTGCGAGCTGACCCCTGCGCTCGAATCTTGGTCGCTTTTCGCGTGGACTTGAGGCCCTCCGGAAGAGAAGGGAGGCCACAGGCGATGATTACCCTTGTCGTCTGCTGGCCTTGAGGGAAGTGCCGCCATGCGATGAGTAAGCCTTCTCCTTCTCCAGCTCTGATCCTCCTGCTGCTTGTCTTGATCCTTGCCTGCAGGCCCCTTCTGCCGAGCTCACGGAGGCGGGTGAAGAGCCGTCCCCTTGGCTTTGCCCTCTTTCCCGTCCTTGGCGCTCCGGCGGTGGAGCCCTTATGGTGAGGGCGGCCGAGAAGGCGAACCGTCCCCGAGGCGCGCCGAGGCCTGCGCGCCTCGCGACCCTTCTTCGCGAGCCTTCTCGTGGTATAGCTAGCCTGCCGTGGGCTTCTCGCTGGTCGTGGGCGGCGATTGGGTGGCGCTTCTTGCGCTCTTAAATGCAGGGGTGGGCTGGCTCGGGCCGAGCTTGGCGGCGGCGTGCCGGCTGTCGCGGTGTCGGCCCCGGCCCCTGCCGGAGGAGTGCTGATTCGTGGGCCCGTCGCGTGGTTGGGGCAGGTGATGGTGTGGAAGAGCGTGCTCGGCGGCGCTCGAACGCCGCGCCCGCTTCGCCAAGGATTTCTTGAAGGGCGGCGGCGGTGAGCCTTCTTGGTGAAGAGCTTCGGCTGATGAAGACGCACGCCTTGAGGCCGAGGCCTGCGCTTGGCCGCAGAGAGGCGTGAGTGGAGGGCCGCCTTGCGCTGGCGTCATCGCCGCGATCTTGTCGATGAGGAGGCCAAGGCGTCGCTGGCAGTCTCTCGGGAGGCCTGTTCTCGTACCGTCGAAGAGGCCCGGGAAGCTAACAGGCGGCAAGAGGCGGCGGAGGAGCGGGCACGGGAACTCCTGTCCCGGTGTCACTCACTGGAGGAGCAAGTGGAGCTGCGTGAGGCAGCCCTCGCGTCGATGAAGGTGGCCTCCGGTGACCCGGCGGAGCTCCAGAAGCGTGAGGAGGCGTTGACGCTTGAAGCCGCCGAACTTGCGAGCGAGTACGAGCGTTTTGAGACGAGGGAGCGCTTGGTGACGCAGGCGGAGGATGATGTCGCCGCACGGGAGGCCCGCGTCCTGGAGGAGGTCGGACACCGAGTGGCGATGGCGCGCTTGAACCTCGAGCGCGAGTTCGGGGAGAGGCTGGGGTTGATCAGGGCCGAGGCTGAAAGGCGGGACTGCTGCCTTGAGGCCAAGCTGGAGGAGGCGACGGCCGGGCTGATGCTCTTGGGCCGCCCTCGAGGTGGCGCAGGGGAGTCGACCACCTCTCGGGCGAGGCGCTCCTTCTTCGCCATGTGGTGGAGGAGGCAGAGGCCGTCATGGCCGAGAATGCAGAAGAGATCGTCAGTGGCGAATCTGGAGCATGAGCACGGCCCCATGCTCGCCACGCTCGGGAAAGAGCCAACACAGCCACAGGTAACATCTGCGGCGGTGTTGGCGAACGCCGCGGATTAACTACGCCGGCAACCTTGAGTTCTTCACCGGCGTGGTGGCGGCTGGAGGCGCGGTCGGTCAGGGCCAATAGGTTGGTGGAGGAGAGGAGTCGCGCGCTGCTTGAGCGCGCCTTTTCTCGTGTCTTCAGCTATCTCCAGAACATGGACCCCCACTTCGACTTTGACGCAGCCATCGCCCCAGTTCCCCAGGCCATCCGGGGCGACCTGGCGCACTGGGTGGAAGACAACGTGGATGCTCTCGTCAGGGCCTTTGCTTCAGACAATGACGGTGTGATTGTAGCTGCCGATGAGGGCGGCGTGGTGAGCAACCACGGCGCGCTTGATGGCCACCTTGAACGGTGTGGCGAGGCCAGTGACGCCAGCAACAGCTCGGGAGGTGCTCACGAGGGCGCATTGGGGATTTATCCGACTGATTATGTATTGTCCCTGTTCCATTACCTGCATGAATAGAACTCAGGTTTTGGCACGATGGATGTGAGAGCATTTTGGGAGGAGCCCCTCATGTAAAACTTGTGTTCATCGTATTAGCAGGTGTTACATCGCCCATACGCCGCGCCAAGTGGTTGGCCAAGCGACGTCTTTGGTTGGCTGATTTACCTTTGTTTTGTACGAGCCACGAGATAGCTTTGGGAGGCTGCGGTGACCAGTGTTTCTGATCGAATCCGTGGGATCTGCGGTAAAAACCCTCCCGGAGAGGGCCCGGCGGCGAGGCTGGGTTCTTGGCCAGCTGGGCTGGCCCGGCTCGCGAGGGGCTCGCGAGGGGAGGCAGCTGAGGCGGAGTGGCAACCGAAATGCGAGAGATTTGCTAGAATGAGGCTAAGCACCCCTTCCCCAAACACACGCAAATCTCAAATTCGAATCCAACTTAAATCCAGTCGGGGAAAGCGACAACCAAATGGAAAGGCGAAGAAAGCAGAAGAAAAGCCGCGTCCGGCACCTAGTCTAGCCTTGGACGTCTTCTCACCCATTGTGAGCTAAGTGCTGCCACTTTGGGCGTGGGAGGGGAGCCCGGGGGGGCCTAAAGTGGCACCCCCGAGACTCCGGCGTGTACAGCCCCACTCATTATTACGTGAGAGTGTCACGCAGGCGGCGAGCTTCACGAACCTTGGGCCTTCTTCACAGTACCGGCCTTGCTTCATATCGCCAGACGAGGCCCGCCTTGCGCCACACTCTAGTGCCATCAACGATTTGGAAACCAGGATGCCGCCCGATGGGGTAGAGCGGTCGCCAACGGTTCCCCGGCGACCACGGGTCCTCCGCTTGAGGCAGGCCACGAGGCACCTCCCAGTGAAGGCCTACCTCCTGAGAACGCCTTGCTCCGAATGCGCGGTGGTGATGTCGGGTCTCTGCCCCTCTCCGGCAGCCCCTGCGCCCTCCTCCCGAGGGTAGGAGGCTGAGCAGGCCAGGGCAACCCGCTCGTCGTTGCTACCTGTACCTCCTGTGATCTATGGTTAGCGTATGTTTGCTCTTGAGGAAGTAGCAGTAGCCGATAATCATCGCCCCCGGCGTGACCAGTGGGACCGTCCTGAGGCTCCTGGAAGAGCTCGGCTTCCGGCGCCTCATCTCCCGGCTCGGGTGAGGCGAGCCTTGTTCTACCTCATGCGGGTGCCCTTGGTCCATCATGTAGGGGCACGTATTCTTCTGGCGCCGTCATCCGAAGGCCACGCCTTGATCTTTGGCGTGCCATCGGCTCTGCTTGATGCATGCCAAGTGGGGTGGTGGCGTGGCGGTCCACAGGCCGTGGGTTACGTCGAGTCCTTCTTCTCATGGTGAGGCGGGGAGCAACCCGCCGCCCGGCCCGATCTTGTCTTCGCCGCCGGTGTTGGAGTAGCTTTGGAGCCCAGCGGCACGCCTTGGAGCCCGTCTGCGGCCGCCTGGGCACGAGATGGAAGCTGGGTGCGGAAGGGTGAGCCCCGTGGCCGAAGCCAGAGCTCTGCCACTCGCTCCGGCAACCGCGTCGCGGCTGCTCTCCGGCCTTTGCACTGCAGTAGCTCTCCGGGCCACTTGTGAGCACGGCCCTCGAGTTCGCTTTGCTCGGCGGGTGTATGGTGGCGATGGTCATGGCGTGTTGGAGGCCCTTGCTGCCGACCGCGCGCCGCAGCTGCGTGAGAGCCGTCGAAGCCTGTCGCGTCGCCGCCCGCAGCCAGCGCCCTGCGGACCGCGAGCTGCACGGGCACGGGTCGCCCGGCGGCGGCTCTGTCTTGGGCAGACCACGCCGCCAAAGGATCTGGGTTGCCGGCTTAGTGGCCGGACATGGTGATGGCGTCTTGACCGGAACACGAGGTGGCGAAGGTGGATTCAGGCGCACCCCTACAGGCGCGCCAAATGTCGGATTCGGGTTCGGCAGACCCTTGAGGTTCGAACAACTTTGGAGTGCGTGCGGAGATCCAACCCTCCACCGTCCTCGCACCTCGTCGAATCGCTAGGACCTAAGCTACTAACGAGCAGCACAAGAGACACAAGATTTATCTTTGGTTCAGGCCACCATTGTGGTGTAATACCCTACTCCAGTGTGTGGTGTGGTGGATTTCCTCTTGGGCTGATGAGGAACAATACAAGGAAGAACAGCCTCGCGAGGGTCTATTCTTGGCGGGTGCGATGAACTGCTAGGTGGCGTTCAGTCGCTCGAGCTACTGGTTCCTTGATGAGGATTCCGGTCTCGATCCAGCTGCCCCTCTCCCCTGTGGGTGGCTAGTCCTATTTATAGGCGAAGGCCCTGGGCCTCTTCCCAAATATTGAGGCGGGAAGGCGCCCAACAATGGGCCATTTGAAGGGAACAGCGGGTACACTTATCCTGACTAAAGTTGGTCCTCGCTTTGCCAAAGGCTCTGGTGATGGCCTTTGCTTGGGCTCCACGATGACTCCCTTCCGGCCGTTGGGCTGGTCTTAGTCTTGTTGCACGAAGCGGATGCCTTTGCTTGATGCTCTACTTTGCACTTGCTGCCTTTGCACCAAAGAGGAAAGGAGGACCTTTGCGCGGTGGCGCCCGGCCAGCGCCCTTAGTCGCCATGGCTTGCGTCATGGGCACCTCGCGAGTACCACCTTGAACTCTCCGCCTCCTCATGAGCCCGGCCTGACGAGGCCGTGCTGAGAAGCTCCTTGTCGTCCGCCCAGCAATCTTGGCCCCTCGCGAGGGTCTTGAGCTTCGCGTTGATGAAGATGGGCTGTCCTGGGCCTCCTTGAGCCACGCCCGCGCGGGCAGCGAGCGAGCAAGTCCAGGGACCCCGTTCCCGAATGCCGACACGCCCCCAATCCCAATCCGAATTGGGAGGGGCAGCCCCCTTTCCTTCCTCCTCCTTCCTCTTCCTTCCCTCTCCCTCTCCTAATAGGAAGGGGAGTCCTACTCGGTGGGAGTTGGACTCCCCTAAGGCGCCTCAACCCCTTGGCGGCCCCTCCTCCACTCATTTATATCACGGGGAGGGGCACCCCATAGACACAACAATTGATCATTGATCTCTTAGCCGTGTGCGGTGCCCCTACACCATAGTCCTCCTCGATAATATCATTAGCGGTTCTTAGGCGAAGCTCTGCGGCATAATATCATCATCGTCCTGCTGCCGTCGTGCTGACGGAACTCCCCCTTGACACTCTGCTGGATCGGAGTACGGGGGACGTCATCGAGCTGAACGTGTGCAAGAACTCGAAGGTGCCGTAGTTTCGGTGCTTGATCGGTCGAGCCGTGAAGACGTACGACTACATCAACCGCATTGTGCTAACGCTTCCGATTTCAGTCTACGAGGGTATGTGGACACACTCTCCCCTCTCGTTGCTATGCATCACCATGATCTTGCGTGTGCGTAGGAATTTTTTTGAAATTACTATGTTCCCCAACAGTGGCATCCGAGCCTAGGTTTTATGCGTTGATGTTATATGCACGAGTAGAACACAAGTGAGTTGTGGGCGATATAAGTCATCGCTTACCGGCATGTCATACTTTGGTTGGCGGTATTGTTGGATGAAGCGGCCGGACCGACATTACGCCCTACGCTTACGCGAGACTGGTTCTACCGGCGTGCTTTGCACACACGGTGGCTGGCGGGTGTCGGTTTCTCCAACTTTAGTTGAACCGAGTGTGGCTACGCCGGTCCTTGAGAAGGTTAAAACAACACTAACTTGACGAACTATCATTGTGGTTTTGATGCGTAGGTAAGAAGCGGTTCTTGCTTTCGGCCGTAGCAGCCACGTAAAACTTGCAACAACAAAGTAGAGGACGTCTAACTTGTTTTTGCAGGGCATGTTGTGATGTGATATATTCAAGACATGATGCTAAATTTTATTGTATGAGATGATCATGTTTTGTAACCGAGTTATCGGTATTTGGGCGAAACCATATGGTTGTTGCTTTATTGTATGCAATGCAATGCATACTGTAATGCTTTACTTTATCACTAAGCGGTAGCGATAGTCGTAGAAGCATAAGATTGGCGAGGCGACAACGATGCTACGAAGAAGATCAAGGTGTCGCGCCCGGTGGCGATGGTGATCATGACGGTGCTTGAAGATGGAGATCACAAGCACAAGATGATGATGGCCATATCGTTATCACTTATATTGATTGCATGTGATGTTTATCTTTTATGCATCTTATCTTGCTTTGATTGACGGTAGCATTATAATATGATCTCTCACTAAATTTCAAGATAAAAGTGTTCTCCACGAGTATCCACCGTTGCCAAAGTTAAATGCGTGCCCGGACACCACGTGATGATCGGGTGTGATAAGCTCTACATCCATCTACAAGCGGGTGCAAGCCCGGTTTTGCACACATGAGAATACTAAGGTTAAACTTGGCGAGCCTAGCATATGCGAGATATGGCCTCGGAACATTGAGACCGAAAGGTCGGCGTGAATCATATAGTAGATATGATCAACATAGTGATGTTCACCATTGAAACTACTCCATCTCACGTGATGATCGGACATGGTTTAGTTGATATGGATCACGTGATCACTTGGAGGATTAGAGGGATGTCTATCTAAGTGGGAGTTCTTTAATAATTTGATTAACTGAACTTTAATTTATCATGAACTTAGTCCTGGTAGTATTAGCATATCTATGTTGTAGATCAATAGCTCGCGATGTTGCTCCCCGTTTATATTTTGATATGTTCCTAGAGAAAACTAAGTTGAAAGATGTTAGTAGCAATGATGCGGATTGGATCCGTGATCTGAGGTTTATCCTCATTGCTGCACAGAAGAATTATGTCCTTGATACACCGCTAGGTGACAGACCAATCGCAGGAGCAGATGCAGATGTTATGAACGTTTTGACAAAAGCTCGGTATGATGACTACTTGACAGTTTAGTGCACCATACTTTACGGCTTAGAACCGGGACTTCAAAAATGTTTTCAAAGCCACAAAGCATATAATATGTTCCAAGAGTTGAAATTGTTATTTCATACTCATGCCCATGTCGAGAGGTATGAGACCTCTGACTGTACTTTGCCTACAAGATGGAGGAGAATAGCTCAACCAGTGAGCATGTGCTCAGATTGTCTGGGTACTACAATCACTTGAATCAACTGGGAATTAATCTTCCAGATAAGATAGTGATTGACAGAATTCTCTAGTCACTATCACCAAGTTACTAGAACTTCGTGATGAACTATAATATGCGAGGGATAACAGAAATGATTCCCAAGCTCTTCGTGATGCTAAAATCGACGAAGCTAGAAATCAAGAAAAGCATCAAGTGTTGATGGTTGACAAGACCACTAGTTTCAAGAAAAGGGCAAAGGGAAGAAAGGGGAACTTCAAGAAGAACGGCAAGCAAGTTGCTGCTCAAGTGAAAAAACCCAAGTCTGGACCTAAGCACTGGCCCAGGTGCTTCTCACGCAAAGGGACTGGTCCTTTGAGCGGAACTGCCCCAAGTATTTGGTGGATAAGAAGGATGGCAAAGTGAACAAAGCTATATTTGATATACATGTTATTGATGTGTACTTTACTAGTGTTTATAGCAACCCCTCGGTATTTGATACTGGTTCAGTTGCTAAGATTAGTAACTCAAATCGGGAGTTGTAGAATTAACAGAGACTAGTTAAGGGTGAAGTGATGATGTGTGTTGGAAGTAGTTCCAAGATTGATATGATCATCATCGCACACTCCCTATACTTCCAGGATTAGTGTTGAACCTAAATAAATGTTATTTGGTGTTTGCGTTAAGAATGAATATGATTTGATCATGTTTATTGCAATACGGTTATTCATTTAAGTTAGAGAATAATTGTTGTTCTGTTTACATGAGTAAAACCTTCTATGGTTATACACCCAATGAAAATGGTTCGTTGGATCTCGATCGTAGTGATACACATATTCAAAATATTGAATCCAAAAGATGCAAAGTTAATAATGATAGTGCAACTTATTTGTGGCATTGTCGTTTAGGTCATATTGGTGTAAAGCGCATGAATAAACTCCATGCTAATGGACTTTTGGAATCGCTTGATTATGAATCACTTGATGCTTGCGAACCATGCCTCATGGGCAAGATGACTAAGACTCCGTTCTCCAGAACAATGGAGCGAGCAACAGATTTGTTGGAAATCATACATATTGATGTATGTGGTCCGATGAATGTTGAGGCTCGCGACGGGTATTGTTATTTTCTGACCTTCACACATGATTTAAGTAGATATGGGTATATCTACGTCAGGAAACATAAGTCTGAAACATTTGAAAAGTTCAAAGAATTTCAGAGTGAAGTGGAAAATCATCGTGGCAAGAAAATAAAGTTTCTACGATCTGATCGTGTCGGTGTACTAGAGTAGGGGTACCCTAGTATCCCGAACTTGTGCACGCAGGCGATTCTGACACTCAGCGGCAAGGCTTGCGGAGTGACCGCCAAGGTCCTCCGTGGTTCCTTTGGGGCCATTCAAGAACAAAGTATTCAAGCCGAGGAGACAAGGCCCGGCAAGAGGAGAGCTTGGGGAAGGCCAACCAAGGCATCTCAAGAAACTTGCCGCGACGTGCCACGCGTCCCGCCAAGGCCCAGCGAGCGACAAGCTTCCGTACGCGACAAGACAACAACCGCGGCAAGGCGCTTGCCGCTGACCACCACTACGTACTGCGCTCCGGCACATCCACTAACGTGTCGCCATACAGGACCTTTCGGTAGCGGCGTGGCGAAGGCTGCAGCGGCGGTGAGTCTTGTGATGTGGCAAGCCCGACAAGATTGCCATCGTGTGGCAGCGGTGGCGCCTGACGGTCCGCTACGCCTTTGTTAGAGGCGGCGTGAGCGGGCATTTAATGCCTTTGTCCCTGCCGTCGGGGTTAGGTATGATACCTTTGTACAAGTAGTTGTACCAACCACATTCCTTTTCCACTTTTACCCTTGTCTACGTTGCCACCTGCCGGAGACCCTTGAGCATATAAAGGAGGCCCATGCGCTTAGCGTGAGAGGGGTTCGAGAGGTTGAAGCGAGAGAACACTCACGCTTCGGTCTCGTTAGCAGCTTGTGTGTCTTTGTAGCACTTTTCAGCGCTCCTGAGCAAGAACACAAAACACTCAGACATGCAGCAGTAGGAGTGTTATCTCTCCGGAGAGCTCCGAAGCTAGGTAAACTGCTCGTGTGCTTCGCCTCGATCTTCTCTTCGTGCGACCTCTGCCCCCCCGCCGAACCGAAAGGGGCTCGGTCCGCCGGTCCCATAGGTGTTCGTGGGCCAGATCACCTTCCCCGACATCTTTGGCGCGCCAGGTAGGGGGTGTCGAGATTGTGTGAACCTGATCCGGCGTCCACACGAGCTAGATCTTCATCATCTTCATCGACATGCCACCGAAGAAGAAGGCTTCGGCGACAGATGTTCCGTCGACGTCGAACCCACCACCACCGGAGCAAACGGGTGGTGGGGTAGACGCCGGCGGAAGAATGGACATCGGCAGAGGCCCGCGGTGCTGCCAAGTCCAAGGACAAGGCTGCGCAGAACCTCGGCGTCCGTACATGCACCACGCCCGTCTCGGAGGCGCGGGACCGGCAAGCGTCATGGTATTCACAACGCCATACGCTCGTTGGACCAAGATCGAGCTGGTGGATCTCGGGATGCTCAAGACCGGCATGCACGCCAACATCTTTGGCCTTGGCGAAAGCGCACGGTCGCTGGGCGGAATCTGCTCCTTCTAACATAGTTGGAAGTCCGAGCATATCCGCTCCTCGCGCCGTTCGCCATCGCCACCCACCACTCCGGCGAAGCTTTGGCGAGAGCTCAACTGCTCTGGATTACCCTCCAACAGCCGACAAGGCCGATGAATGGAGGGCCACCATTTAGAGTCTCATCGGCTTTGCCAGCGGCGACGCTCGCGGCGGCCGAGTGCATCGCTGCCATGGCGGGACTGCCAAACACGAGCGGTGGCGGCAAAGCGGTGGGGTGCAACCACCATGCACTCTCCGCCCGAAGGCCAAGATCGCCGACTCGCGGATCCACCTCGGCAGCGACTCCACCGCATCGCCGGATCCACGAGCTGCGTCGCGATCAGCGCCAAGTTCTTCCTGACGACAACAAGAAGATGCTCAAACTTCGCATCGGCGCCAGAAGAGAAGCGCGGCGTCAATCCGACCAGCGCTGGGCCCTCTGTCGACATGCATGCGCCCGAAGGAACGGGTGACTTGCCGTGCAGCGGTAGGTTGCCTGCGTTCACTCGTGAGCTGCGGCAAGTCGATGGCCCAACAAGAAGAATTTCAAGCAGACGTGCAGAGAAATACGACGGCAAGGCGCATCCGTCGGAGTTCCTCGGCATCTACACCATCGCGGTGCAAGCTGCACAGGGGCGAGACGACAAGATCTGGCCAACTAGTTCCGCTGGTGCTCAAGCCCAATGTCGGATCCTGGCTCATGCACTTGCGGACAACTCCATATCCTCTTGGGCAGATCTATGCCCATCGGTTTGTCGGCGCCTTTACAGCGGCCGCCAAGCCCCATGGCCAAGAAAGCGACCTTCATCTGCTTTCGCCCGGAAGGAAGGAGAGCCCTAGCAAAGTACATTCAGAGATTCATCGCGTCAGCACAACATCCCGGATGTCCACCCTGCCGCGGTAATCAGCGCGTTCCATCGAGCGTGCGAAACCGCGAGATGCGGGAGGAGATGGCGATGTGCAAGATCGAGAGGCGTCGGTGAGCTATATGCCACTGGCCAACAAGTGTGCATGTCTTTGAGGAAGGAGGAGACTCCCGGAGAGAATCTTGAAGCGGGAGGATCGATAGTGAGGAGACCGCCCGGCAAAGAAAAACGGCGGCGGAACAACGAGGAAGAAGAAAGGCAAAGATGTGCTAGTTGTTGAGCAGTCCGGCAGCGGAGGTGGCGGCAAAGAAAGCTAAAGCTGGTAGCTCACGGCAAGGAGGTTGCCGCTGGCACCAATCGCCAGCTGTGGCGGTCGCCGACAAGCGGGGACGGCTCCAACAAGCGATCTTGCAAGATCCACCGCACCAAGGGCCATGACCTCGGAGCTGCAAAAGGTCAAGCAGCTTGTCGAGCAGCGAGAAGGCTGAATCTGAACGACGCTTGACAGGAAGGTCTTTGGAGGAGCTAGCAAAAAGCGTCCCGCCGAGGAGGGCCAGCGGCAAAGGCCAAGCAGCGGCAAGGAGACAGACCTCCAGCGGCGCGACAAGGATGAAAGGCGACAACGATGATGAAGACATGGATGATGGCGAGACCGATGAGCAGGAGTTCGAGAAAGCCACGAGAGGTCATGTGCGTTGGCGGCGGTGCTTCTACGCATACTTCACACCGCCCGGCTCAAGCGGTGGATGCGGGAAGTCAATGCGGCGAGAACCATCCGTCGGTCACGCATAAGCCTACGAAATGTTCAACCACGCCTATCATCTTTGATATTGAGGACCACCACGATCGGCGTAACTACGGTCGGGTGCTTGCCGATGTTGGTTTCACCAAATATCCGCAACCTCAAGGTCACTAAGATGCTAGTTGATGGCGGGGCGGCTTGAACCTGATCTCCTCAGCGGTGCTCGAAACTCCAGATCCACGATGGCGAGGTCGAAGAGACGGCACATACCAAGGAATCAATCCGGAAAGGAGCAAGCGGAGGGAAAGATCACGTTGCGGTGACATTTGGCAGCGAAGTTGAACTTTAGGGCCGAGAGGGTCGCACTTTTGGCGTTCTTGACTTTCCATTGCCTTACAATGGGATACTTGGCCGTCCGGCACTCGCCAAATTCATGGCAGCCTCTCACTATGCATACAACATCTTTGAAGATGCGGGCCGATAAGTGTCATATCTGTCCTGGCGACAAGAAGGATGCTCTTATCTGCGCCGACAAGATCTACCGGGAAGCAGCGGCTGCAGGCAGATTGCAAGCCACTTGCATTGAAGCTCCGGGCGAAGAAGAAGACCAAGTGCGGCAAGAGCTCTGATGCCCACTCCGGCAAGCGCACCTCTTGGTGCTGCGCTACCGTCGAGGGCGCACTTTCATCGAGCTCCACCGGCAAGTGTAAGAAGATGATGGCAGCTCCACGGAGACCAAGAAGGTGTCCGCCAAGGAGGGGCGGCCTTTGGTGGTACCTTCACCATTAGTGCCGCTCTCGACCCTAAATAGGAAGAAGCGGCTCGTTGCTTTCCTGCAGGCGACGTCGGCGTGTTTGCGTGGCAACCGCCCCGACATCCCGGTGTTCCCAGGAAAGTAATTGAGCACCATCTTGCCGTTTGTCCTCATCGCGGCCCGTCAGCGAAAGTCGGGAAGCGAGCGGTGGGCGCCAAGAATTCATCGCGAAGAAATCAAGAAATTGGAAGCGGCAGGCCTTGTCGGAGGAGTGCTCCATCCTCGTGGTTGGCCAATCCTGTAGTTGTGCGCAAGGCAAGCGGAAATGGAGGCTTTGTATCGACTTTACCGATGTCAATAAAGCTTGTCCCAAAGACCCATTTCCCTTGCGGCGCATCGACAGATTGTTGACTCCACGTCCGGATGTGATTTGCTTTCATTTACGGATGCATACTCGAGGATATCATCAGATCTACATGGCGAAGAGGATGAGGAGAAGACCGCATTCATCACCCCATGTGGCACATCTTTATTTCGTACGGATGCCTTTCGGATTAAAGAATGCCGTTTCAACATTTGCAAGAGTAGTCCATGGCGCTTTTGAGCATAAATCTTGTGAGAAATGTGGAAGCCTACATGGATGACATAGTGGTCAAAAGCAAGGACAAAGCGACTACGATTCAAGATTTAGACGAAACCTTTGCAAATCTACGCAAGATCAACCTCAAGCTCAACCGGAGAAGTGTGTGTTTGGAGTCCCTTAGGCAAGTTTCTCGGGTTCTTCGTGTCTCGGCGGGAATTGAAGCCAATCCCGACAAGATCAAGGCCATTGAGCAGATTGAAGCACCAAAGTGCGTCAAGGATGTCTGAACTTGCGGTTCGCGTGGCTGCACTCAGCGAGTTTATCTCTAGAGTCTGCTGGCGGCCTACCGCCATTTTCAAAATTTTGAAAAAGGCAGGTCCGATGAAAATGGACTCGGAAGCGGAGGCTGCGCTGCGAGACTTGAAGAGATACCTGTCCTCCACTCCAACACTTGTCGCACCTAAGCCACAAGAGAAGTTCTTGCTATATATAGCGGCAACCAATCAAAATGGTTAGTGCTGCGTTAATAGCGAGAGAGAGGAGGCAGATGATGAGCTAGCAACCATGGCGAGATGCATCCGGCGATGAAGCGGGGGCTTCACCGGCAAGCTCTGGTCCCGACAAGGATGGATCTACGCAGATGCATGAGAAGATGCAGAAAAAGAATGGTGCGGCGCCTTGATTTACTTTGTCGGTTCCCTTCTGCGAGGGCTAGGTCAAGGTACTACGGTGTGCGAAATTGCTTTCGGCCTCCTCATGGCCTCGAGAAAGCTGCGCCATTACTTCGAGCACATGAGATCACAGTCGTCACTTGTTTTCCGCTGAAGAGGATCTTGCAAAATCCAGAGGCAGCAGGCGGGATTGTCGGTGGGCCTTTGGGCTGTCAAGCTTTGGCCTCAAGTTTGAGAGCACTTCAACTATCCAAAGCGAGCATTGGCGGAGTTCATAGCAGAATGGATGCCAACACAAGATGAAGAAATTCGAAACGAGCATCCCGTCAAGGAAGCAAGCAAAGAGTGGCTGATGTACTTTGATGGTGCCTTCTACGCTGCAAAGAAGTGCGGCGTGCTACTTGTTGCACCCACCGGAGAGCACCTCAAGCACGTAGTCGGATGCACTTTCCCAAGGAGCAAGCAACAAACAATACTACAGAGTATGAAGGTTTGCTTGCGGTCTCGAGATCATGATAGACCTTGGGATCAAGAAGCTCATTGTCAGGGGTGACTCACAACTTGTCATCCACCAAGTGAACAAGAGTTATCAGAGTCCGTTGATGGAAGCTTATGTTGATGAAGTGACAAAGCTAGAAGAACACTTTGACGGCCTACAAATGGAACATGTTCCAAGAGCTCAAAACGACATTGCCGATGGCTTGTCGAAGTGCGCTACACTTAAGTTACCTATGGAACCAGGGATTTTTGTGCTCAAGCTGACTCAACCGTAGCATGCGCCATCAGCAGACAGAGCAAGAAGAGGAAGTTGATCTCTGGTGACTATTTTCGGCAGAGCTTCAAGTCGCCGTCAAGAAGGTCCTCAAGATCAACACCAAGGGTCTTGAGGAAGCGATCTGCTCGGCAAGCCCTAGGGTTTGTTCGTTGAAGCGAGACGCTCGACAAGTTTTGCTCCGGCAAGCTTGCGGGGCGTCAAGCTCGGCTGAGCCGCATGTTCTCGCCCGTGGAAGCAGATGTTCCCACAGCAGCAGATGTGCCTTTAGTCCTTGTTGTCCGAGCCGCAAGCTCCGGCATGGGCACACAGATTGTCCGTTTCCCTCGACGGAGAACTTCCGAAGAGCAAGAAGAAGCGGAAAGAGTAGCGGCGGTCAAGTATGTACCACTTTGTCGACAACACCTTTGTCTGAAGAAGACTCAACGGTGTGAAATTGAAGTGTATTCACCGGGAATACGGACAAAAGCTGTTGGCAGAGATACATGGAGGCATATGTGGTCACCACATTGGCGCCAGAGCACTTCCCGGCAAAGCGTTCCGGCAAGGTTTCTTTTGGCCGACAGCCCTCCAGGATGCAACTGCACAAGTAACCAAGTGTGAAGCGTGCCAGTTCCATTCCAAGCAGATACACCAGCCAGCTCAAGCTCTCCGGGCGATCCCTTTATCCACGGCCATTTTTGGTGCTGGGGCTCGACATCCTCGGCCCCTTTCCCGAGCTGTCGGGGCTTTGAGTACTTATGCGTTGCAATCGACAAGTTCACAAAGTGGCGGAAGTGGAAGCGATGAGGAAGGTGACAACACGGTCGTGATCAAGTTCTTTAGGTTGATTGTTTGTCGTTCGGAATCCCTAACGGATCGTCACCAACAACGGCACGCAATTCATGAGCCGCACCTTCATGCGATCGTCCAAGATCTTGGCGCCAAGGTGCCGCCGCACATTGCTCATCCGAGAAGTAATGGTCAAGCGGAGAGGGCGAATCTTTGAAGTGCTGGTGAACTCAAGACCAGAACTTTCGACAGGCTGCACAAGTGCGGAAAGAACTGGATTGAGGAGCTGCCGGTGGTTCTCTGGTCGATCAGGACGATGCCAAATCGAGCCACTGGCCAGACACCTTTCGCTCTAGTCTATGGAGGAGAGGCAGTTCTCCCCACGGAACTCGTATACGGATCACCTCGAGTGCTCGCTTATGATGAGCTTGAGCAAGAGCAGTTGCGACAAGATGATGCGCTGCTCCTTGAGGAGGATCGTCTTCAGGCTGTTGTACGAGCTGCTCGATACCAGCAAGCTTTGCGCCGCTACCATAGCCGTAAAGTTAATGCCAGAAGTCTCGAGGAAGGCGACCTTCTTCTTCGGCGCGTTTAGTCCGCCAAGAATTCCAACAAGTTGGCCTTGAAGTGGGAAGGCCCTTACCGGTGAAACGAGTCACTAGGCTGGCGCTGTCCGTCTTGAGACCGAAGATGGCATTCCGGTGAGCAACTCACGGAACATTGAGCATCTTCGTAAGTTTTACCCGTGAGAAGCGCGGTTGCGGAACCTGTTCCGGCAACCACCACCAATACAAGTCTTGTCGATGGTGCATGTAATCCTTTGTACAAAGGCGCATGAGACCCGATGCATAAGTAAAGCTAATGTGCCGCACATCTTGCTTTCTACTTCTATTTTGCATGCGTTATCGACACTTTGTGCAGCACCTACCTGGTAAGCAATAACGAGCCATAAGGCTCCATATCTTTATTTTCTCTTCTTTCTCTTTCTCAAAGAAAGGAAGGTTCCCTCGCCCACAAGTTTGCCGGGGAAAGGAGAAGATAATGGTGTGGACCAGCGTCGCTCAAGGAAGTCTAGCCTTTACCGGAAGCAAGCGATAGAAAAGCTAAGTTGCTAAAGTTTGAGCAATCAGTTTTAAAATTTTAAGTTATCTTCCTCGAGCGACCCGTACTTTTGTATGGAAAACACATGTAGCGGAGGAACCAACTCGTAGCTAGTTGCGCCTTACTTTGTTTGAGTCCGCTCAACAACTTAAGTGAGCTGCGACTAGTTGCGACAAGGTTTCTTGTCGGTAGCAACACCGCCACAGGCTGCGATGTCCCGCACTCAACGCTCATGACCCGGTGCTGTGACGACAAGTTCCCTAAAAGCGTAGGGCAAAAACATACAAAGGAAGGAACCAAGCAAAGGAAATAATATAGCAATTGCTACCAGAAATAGAGTTATATTACAAGATAGCTTGTCGCAGCTCTAATAGATTGTTCTCATAACATGACCAGCAGCGGCAAGAAAAAGAGAAAGCGGGCGGCCTAATCTACGCGATCACCCTCAACCCTCTTGATCCGCTCACCCTGTCCACGATGGAGTGCGACAAGGGTCTTGGCGCTTCCACATCGGCATCCGGCGGCAAGGACTTGAGGGCGTTGGTGAGGTTGAGGCCTGGGTTGCGGAAGGCCACCTTCATCGACACCTTTTGAAGAGCTCCAGCGCAGATCTGGCGCGACTCCTCGGCCAGCTGCTTTGGGATTTTTTCCGAGTCGTGGAGGCCGTCACCACGCCCTTGAAGAAAAAGCTGAGCTTGGCGCTGGGTCGGAGGTGCTCATCGGAGGAATATCCAAGATCCTCCATCCCAGTGCGCCCGGCTCACAGCCGATGGCTGCGGCAACATCCACGAGACCCTCGGTCCGGTGCTCCACATTGTCCCTAAAGGTATTACAGGCGGCAGCACTCGCCGACGGCGCCTCGTCGGCCTTGATCTTCTCCTTCAAGGCCACCTCCTGCTCCTGGCGCCGTCCGGCCCTTTGAGTCAAGGTGGTCGGCTTCAACTCAAGATCTGCGTTGGAGTCCTTGGCGGCCTGAGCTCCTTGCTCCTCTCGGCGAGGCAGCCTGCAGCTCGCCAAGAGTGTAGGCGTCCTTCTCGCTCATGCACGAGTGCAGCAAGCTCCTTGCCGCTTTCCTTGAGATTGGCATCCATTTGCATCACCTTCGTCTCGGCTCCTTCTTGGAGGCCTCGGCATTGCGGCTGCATCCTTTGCTTCCTTGAGAGCCCGCCAAATGTTTGCTTTCGCGTGGCTAGATCCTCCTCATGGCTGTCAAGATTAACCTTCCTCTGCGCCAACTTCGCCTTCTGCGCAGATAGCTTCTCGGCAACAAGTCATTGTTGCTCTCGGCTTGACCTTCTCGAGGAGGAAGGCTTTGCGCTCCTCGGCGAAGTCGCTCCCGCTCCTCTGCCAAGGACGGAGAGCTTCTGGTTGAGGCCCGGAGCTCCTCGCGCTTCTCGATGTCTGCTCCCGCCTTAGCGACAAGCGCTTCCGGGATTCTAGCTTGGCTTGTCGGGCGCGGTAGAGCGACAGCAACTTCATGACAGCTCCTCCTCCTCGAGACTTCGCTGCTCTTTGCTGTTTGGTGCGTCGACCAGCGTCGATCCGGTGAGGCGAGCAGCTCTTCATCAAAAGTTTCTCCTTGGCCGGCGCCACAGGCTCGACGCCCATGGGAGCTTGATGAAGACGCCATCGCCGGCCTTCAAATAGGGCGCCGGGCTGGGGCTCTTGAACCCGGACGCTACCGCCAGCGGGCGGAGGGATCGGCAGTCGGCGTGGCGCTGGCGCTCCTGCTGACCTCGGGGCCGTCGGTCACGATCGCGGACCCCTCGCCCGGCTCTGCGGCGGCAGCTTTGGCGGTCTCTTGGCGGCCCGGGCTCGTCGGCGCCATCTTCTTCTCCGATGGCAGCGGCGTCGTCGATGTGCCAAGGCGTCCTCCTCGCCGGCGGCCTCGGTCTCCATTGGCTTCTGTGGCGGATGGATCGGACGACCGGAAAATGAAGAAAAGTCAAGCAAATATTCATAAAGAAAATCGAAGAAGAAGAACACAAGGAAAGTTTTCAAGCAAGAGGATAACTGTGCTAGGGTCTGCGATCATGGTCTCCGCCACCAGGGGATCGCTGGTGCTGTCCCTTGCCGGAGAGCTGTCCCTTGCCGGAGAACTGCCCCTTGCCGGAGAAGTATCCCTTGCCGGAGAACGCTCCCTTGCCGGGGAATCCCCCCTTGGCGGTTGTAGTCGAAGCAGAAGGCATGTCAGGAGCGGCTTTAGGGCACTCCTGGTAAGGCTGCTCTGCTCCTACACAAATCAGCAGTCAGATATCAGCAAAGAAAGAGCACCCATGCATGCCGAACAGCAAGAAGTAAACCATATACTTACGCTGGGGGCTGCTTTGAGAAAGAGTTGCCGCGTCCGGCAAGGTGGTCTCGGACGCGCCTCCTGGCATCGCGGTGGGTTCGTCCTCGATGACAATCACGGGGCCTTGACCTCTTCGACGCTCTACGGGCGGCGTCACGAAAAGGAATGGGTTGAGTGAAGCAAATCAGATACAAGACAAAACAACAAATCGAAGAGCTACAAGTCTGACAAAGAATCTTACTCTTCTTCTTCCTCGTCGGAGCTGGCGCGGAGAGATCAAGTCTGGCTCGCCCCGGCGACGAGGCGGAGGAGGTAGGTTCCCTTGGCCACTTGGCGGGAAGCGGCGGTGGTGCAGGAGGGCCCGCTCCGGTTGCCGCAAGGGCGTGAGGTGCTCCAGCGGCTGCTTGATGCTTGCAGCGGTGGAAGCCTTGTCCATGTGGCGGCGGCTGTTGGCCCGTCTGCCGCCCCGCTACGTCTCCGGCCTTGCGAAGACGCCTTCTTGGTGGAGCTGGGGGCTCCGCTCGCGGCAAGCTATCTGATGGAGGGGAGGAGGCGCCCTCGGCGGGCTCGCTCGATTCAGCTTCAGGCCCGGCAAGCTCTTCCTCGCCGGCAAACTCCCCTCGCTCGACAAGGCTTGCCGCCTCTGCTGCCTCTGCCTCCTCCACGGTGAATCCGAACTCGCCCGCGGCAGCAGCTGCTGCCGCCTCTTCTAGCCTGGTGGCGATGCGCTGCATCTCATCATCGGTGGTGTCGCGGGTGAGGCTCTTCTGTTCATCGGAGCGGACCGGCACTTCTACCAGGCCGTCAAAGAACCCCCGCACGACGTTGTCTGCAGACTCTTGCCAAGTGGGGACAATTCCATGCGAATCGCACAGCGGCATCATTGCACGGATGCGGTCGAGCGAGGAGTTGTTGCACAGCGGAACGACATTCTTCGGCAACCTGAACACTCCGGGATGTTCAGGATCGTGCTTGAACAGCTCCAAGAGCATCGCGTCGGTTCGGGGCAGTGAAATTGAAGTTGAGGCCCCGGCGCAGCCTCGCGATATCCGCGGCGTTACGAAACTCCCGGCGGTCTCCTCCTCTCTGCGAAGGGGGCGTCTGGCGGCGACGAAGGAAATCTGCGCCAACGGTGCCTACAGTGAGTCCGGCAAGCCTAAGGCGTAGGATCCGGATGATGGCAATCTTCAGCCTAGCGTCTTCCGGGGCCAGACTGCTCCAATCGTTGCTGCGCACTACCGGGGTTTGGCGCTGAGCGGTAGACGGCTGCGGGTTCTCCTCGACAATCCAGCACCAGTCTGCTCTCCACTCATCCCATTTGCTGCGGAGCTCTCCCTCCAGATAAGCTTCCTTCTTGCCGGTCCTCGAGATCCAGGCGATCCCACTGAAAGAGGCTCCCCTCTCTCAACTCGGGGCATAAAGAAGTGGCGGAAAGGGGCTACGTTTGGATGGACTCCAACAAAGTTTTCGTAGAGATGTGCGAAAACTGCCATGGTCAGAACAACATTGGGGGTGAAGTCAAGGAGGCGGAACCTGTAGGTGTTCATGATATCACAGAAGAATTCAGAGAAAGGCGGGCAGAGCCCGCAGTAGAAGAACAGCGCGAAGAAAGGGTATCCGCTCGGAGCCAGTTCCGCAGCGGCGGCTGGGAGTACCTTCGTGCGCGGATGCGCTCGCGTCTCCGTCGACCAGAAGAGGTAGTAGTACTCCCTCAGCTCCTTCGCGGCGAGCTGGGGGGGGGGGAGATTGCCCGCTCCTTCCGCAGCGCCGCAAGCCGCTGCGCCTCGGCCGACTTCACGGCCTTCCCCTTGTCGGCTTTCGGAGCCATGGTGGAGGTGGTGAGGGAGATCGACGGCGTTGGTGATGCTGGTGGCGATGAAGTGAGCGCTGCTCTCTCTTCAACCTTGGGAAGAAGGGGAAGCAGCGGGGTTTTCGAATTGGACTGACAAGCTGGTGAGATGGGCGAATCGCCCTGTTTCCCCTGCTTATAAAGAGGGAGGGGGCAGACGTTCCGTCTTTCCGAATAAAGAAACCACCCACGATCTCTCCCACGACGCCGCATTCGACGCGTGCCGTTCATGGAGGGCGTGGTGGGTCCGGAGTAAGTTACGGTATAACCCAGGCCGCGCGTGCCCGTGCCCTGTTTTGGGCCTGGCCCAACAGCGCTCGGCACCGTGTATGGCCCGAGCCGGGGGCTCTGCGGTGTACTAGAGTAGGGGTACCCTAGTATCCCGAACTTGTGCACGGGCAGTTGCAGCAATCCGTGGCAAGGCTTGCCGGGTGACCGCCAAGGTCATCCGTGGTTCCTTTGGAGCCATTCAAGAACAAAGTATTCAAGCCGAGGAGACAAGGCCCCGGCAAGAGGAGCTTGCCGGGAAGGCCAACCAAGGCATCTCAAGAAACTTGCCGCCACGCGCCACGCGTCCCGGCAAGGCTCGACGAGCGACAAGCTTCCGGACGCGACAAGACAACAACCGCGGCAAGGCGCTTGCTGTGGCAGACCACCACTCTGTACCTGCGCTCCAGCACATCCACTAACGTGTCGCCCTGGGACCTTTCGGTAGCGGCGTGGCGAGAAACTCTTGTGACGGTGGTCTTGCGCGGTGGCAAGCGGCGGCGACAAGATTGCCATCGTGGCAAGCGGTGGCGCCCGACGGTCCCTTTACGCCTTTGTTAGAGGCGGCGTGAGCGGGCATTTAATGCCTTTGTCCCTGCCGTCAGGGTTAGGTATGATACACTGTACAAGTAGTTGTACCAACCGCATTCCTTTTTCCATTTTTACCCTTGTCTACGTTGCCACCTGTCGGAGACCCCTTGAGCATATAAAAGGAGGCCCATGCGCAACGTAGAGGGGGGTTCGAGAGGTTCGAAGCCAGAGAACACTCACGCTCGGTCTCGTTAGCAGCTTGTGTGTACTGTAGCACTCAGCGCTCCTGAGCAAGAACTCAATACACTCAGACATGCAACAGTAGGAGTGTTATCTCTCCGGAGAGCTCCGAAGCTGGGTAAACTGCTCGTGTGCCGCCTCGATCTGCTCTTCGATGCGACCTCCGCCCCCAGCCGAACCGAAAGGGGCTCGGTCCGCTGGTCCCATAGGTGTTCGTGGGCCAGATCAGCTTCCCCGACAGATCGCGAAGACAAATATTTGAGTTACGAATTTGGTCTTCAATTAAAACAATGTGGAATAGTTTCACAAATTCGTGCCACCTGGAACACCACAACATATGGTGTGTCCGAACGTCATAACTGTACTTTATTGGATATAGTGCAATCTATGATGTTTCTTACCGATTTACCACTATAGTTTTGGGGTTATGCATTAGAGACAGCTGCATTCACGTTAACAAGGGCACGATCTAAATCCGTTGAGACGACACCGTATGAACTGTGGTTTGGCAAGAAACCAAAGTTGTCGTTTCTTAAAGTTTGGGGTTGCGATGCTTATTAGAAAAAGTTTCATCCTGATAAGCTCAAACCCAAATGGGAGAAATGTGTCTTCATAGGATACCCAAAGGAGACAACTGGGTACACCTTCTATCACGGATCCAAAGGCAAGTTATTCGTTGCTAAGAATGGGTCCTTTCTAGAGAAGGATTTTCTCTCGAAAGAAGTGAGTGGGAGGAAAGTAGAACTTGATGAGGTAACTGTACCTGCTCCCTTATTGGAAAGTAGCTCATCACAGAAATTTGTTCATGTGACTCATACACCAATTAGTGAGGAAGCTAATGATGATGATCATGTAACTTCAGATCAAGTTACTACCGAACCTCGTAGGTCAACCAGAGTGAGATCCGCAAAATCTGAGATGGGATCCATGTATGAGAACAAAGTATGGACTTTGATTGACTTTCCCAATGATCGGCGAGCCATTGAGATTAAAGGATCTTCAAGAGGAAGACGGACGCTGATAGTAGTGTTGCTATCTATAAAGCTAGAATTGTCACAAAAGATTTTCGACAAGTTCAAGGTGTTGACTACGATGAGAGTTTCTCACTCGTATCTATGCTTAAGTCTGTCCGAATCATGTTAGAAATTGCTGCATTTTCTGAAATCTGGCAAATGGATAAACAAAACTGCACTCCTTAATGGATTTATTAAAAAATTGTTGTATATGATGCAACCAGAAGTTTTTGCCAACCCTAAAGGTGCTAACAAAATATGCAAGCTCCTGCGATCCATCTATGGACTGGTGCAAGCATCTCGGAGTTGGAATATACGCTTTGATAAATTGATCAAAGCATATAGTTTTATACAGACTTGTGGTGAAGCCTATATTCACAAGAAAGTGAGTGGGAGCACTACATCATTTCTGATAAGTATATGTGAATGACATATTGTTGATCGGAAATAATGTAGAATTATTCTGCAAAGCATAAAGGAGTGTTTGAAAGGAGTTTTTTTTAAAGAAAGACCTCGGTGAAGCTACTTACATATTGAGCATCAAGATCTATAGAGATAGATCAAGACGCTTGATAAGTTTTTTCAATGAGTACATACCTTGACAAGATTTTGAAATAGTTCAAAATGGAACAGTCGAAGAAAGAGTTCTTGCCTGTGTTACAAGGTGTGAAACTGAGTAAGACTCAAAGCCCGACCACGGCAGAAGATAGAAAGAGAATGAAAGTCATTCCCTATGCCTCAGCCATAGGTTCTATAAAGTACGCCATGCTGTGTACCAGATGTATTGTATACCCTACACTGAACTTGGCAAGGGAGTACAATAGTGATCTAGGAGTAGATCACTGGACAGCGGTCAAAATTATCCTTAGCGGAATAAGGATATGTTTCTCGATTATGGAGGTGACAAAAGGTTCGTCGTAAAGTGTTACGTCGATGCAAGATTTGACACCGATCTGGATGACTCTAAGTCTCAATCTATATACATATTGAAAGTGGGAGCAATTAGCTAGAGTAGCTCTGTGCAGAGCATTGTTGACATAGAAATTTGCAAAATACATACGGATCTGAATATGGCAGACCCGGTGACTAAATTTCTCTCACAAGCAAAACATGATCACACCTTAGTACTCTTTGGGTGTTAATCACATAACAATGTGAACTAGATTATTGACTCTAGTAAACCCGTTGGGTGTTGGTCACATGACGATGTGAACTATGGGTGTTAATCACATGGTGATGTGAACTATTGATGTTAAATCACATGGCGATGTGATCTAGATTACTAACTCTAGTGCAAGTGGGAGACTGAAGGAAATATGCCCTAGAGGCAATAATAAAGTTATTATTTATTTCCTTATATCATGATAAATGTTTATTATTCATGCTAGAATTATATTAACCGGAAACATGATACATGTGTGAATACATAGACAAACAGAGTGTCACTAGTATGCCTCTACTTGACTAGCTCGTAAATCAAAGATGGTTAAGTTTCCTAACCATATACATGAGTTGTCATTTGATTAACGGGATCACATCATTTGGAGAATGATGTGATTGACTTGACCCATTTCGTTAGCTTAGCACTTGATCGTTTAGTATGTTGCTATTGCTTTCTTCATGACTTATACATGTTCCTATGACTATGAGATTATGTAACTCCCGCTTACCAGAGGAACACTTTGTGTGCTACCAAACGTCACAACGTAACTGGGTGATTATAAAGGTGCTCTCTGAGTGTCTCGAAGGTACTTGTTGAGTTGACGTATTTCGAGATTAGGATTTGTCACTCCGATTGTCGGAGAGGTATCTCTGGGCCCTCTCCGTAATGCACATCAC
This sequence comes from Aegilops bicornis, assembly GCA_021605145.1. Taxonomy (NCBI): domain Eukaryota; kingdom Viridiplantae; phylum Streptophyta; class Magnoliopsida; order Poales; family Poaceae; genus Aegilops; species Aegilops bicornis. Next base: position 516,102,438 of record CM038669.1, on the reverse strand, counting down.
TATAAGCCTTGGAAGCAATGTAGCTAATGATTTAGTTATGAGATGATGCATTACGTAACGAGTAAAGAGACTTGCCGATAATGAGATTGAACTAGGTATTGAGATTCCGACGATCGAATCTCGGGCAAGTAACATACCGATGACAAAGGGAACAACATATGTTGTTATGCGGTTTGACCGATAAAGATCTTCCTAGAATATGTAGGAACCAATATGAGCATCCAGGTTCCGCTATTGGTTATTGACCGGGGATGTGTCTCGGTCATGTCTACATTGTTCTCGAACCCGTAGGGTCCGCACGCTTAAAGTAAGATGACAGTTATATTATGAGTTTATATGTTTTGATGTACCGAATGTTGTTCGGAGTCCCGGATGTGATCACGGACATGACGAGGAGTCTCGAAATGGTCGAGACATGAAGAGCGATATATTGGACGACTATATTTGGACACCGGAAAGGTTCCGGGTGAGATTGGGACAATCTGGGAGACTCGGAGGTTATCGAACCCCACAGGAGGTATGTGGGCCTTATTGGGCCTTAGTGGAAAGGAGGGAAAGGAGCAAGGGAGGCGCCCCCAAGCCCAATCCGAATTGGGAGGGGGGGGGCCGGCCCCCTTTCCTTCCTCCCTCCTTCCTCTTCCTTCCCTCTCCCTCTCCTAATAGGAAAGGGGGGAGTCCTACTCCCGGTGGGAGTTGGACTCCCCCCCTAGGGCGCGCCACCCCCTTGGCCGGCCCCCTCCTCCACTCCTTTATATACGGGGGAGGGGGCACGCCATAGACACAACAATTGATCATTGATCTCTTAGCCGTGTGCGGTGCCCCCCTCCAACATAGTCTTCCTCGATAATATCGTAGCGGTGCTTAGGCGAAGCCCTGCGACGGTAGAACATCATCATCGTCACCATGCCGTCGTGCTGACGGAACTCTCCCTCGACACTCTGCTGGATCGGAGTACGGGGGACATCATCAAGCTGAACGTGTGCAAGAACTTGGAGGTGCCATAGTTTCGGTGCTTGATCGGTCGGGCTGTGAAGACGTACGACTACATCAACCGTGTTGTGCTAACGCTTCCGCTTTCGGTCTACGAGGGTACATGGACACACTCTCCCCTCTCGTTGCTATGCATCACCATGTTCTTGCATGTGCGTAGGATTTTTTTGAAATTACTACGTTCCCCGACAGGGACTCCCCTGTGCTGTCCCTCTCTCCACTTCGCCCTCCGCCAGCTACAGGCGACGTAGCTCATAGAGCGCCTCCGCCACCTCTGCCTCAAGACAGCGCCCTGGCGCCAAGGCGGGCGCCTCCATAGCGTGACCCACCGTGTCCGGCGCCCGTTCCTGAAGAAAGAAGCTGCCAAGAAGTTCCTCGGCCGCAAGAGAACGCTCCGCCACTCCTCGCCCTGCCGCGCCAGGATCGTCTGCCGCGGCAGGGCCCCGCGCCGCTTGCTGTGGCGGAACGCGAGCATCAAGACCAAGCTCCGCCTCCAGGACGAGCCCCCGTGACCACAGCCGGCTGCCGCGCCTTCACCCCCGAGCGTAGCGTCGCCTGGTCGGGCAAGTTCAAGCCGGATCTGCCTCCTCGCTACGACGGCACCCCCGACCCCGCGGAGTTCTTGCAGCTCTACGAGCTGAGCATCGAGGCGGCCAATGACGACGAGAAGGTCATGGTGAATTGGTTTCCCATGGCTCTCAAGGATTGTGCCCGCTCCTGGCTCCTGAACCTGCCACCGGGCTCGATCTCCTCCTGGGACGAGATGCGCGACCGCTTCGTCGCCAACTTCCAGGGCACTCGCGACCGCCCACCGGCCGCGGGAGACCTGCGTCGCGTCAGGCAACAACCAGGAGAGACCCTCCAGAAGTACATCCAGCGCTTCAACAATGTCCGGCTCAAGATCCCCAAGGTGACGGATGAGGCCATCATCTCTGCATTCTCTGATGGCGTCCGCGACGTCAAGATGAAGGAGGAGCTCGCTATCCATGAGGAGCTGTGCACATCTCAGGAGCTGTTCAACCTGGCGACCAAGTGCACAAAAGCTGAGGAAGGGCGCCTCTCCCTCCTCGAGCTCCCGGCTGTGGACATGGAGGAGAAGAAAGCCAAGGCCAAGGACGTGAAGCGCAAGGGAGCAGCCGTGCTCGCGGCGGAACCGGACACCAAGCACGGAAGAGACCAGCCCGAGTCATCCAAGAGCAGGCGACCGTTCCACGCCTTCCACAACCTGCACACCCACAACACCAACGACTGTCAAGAGCTCAGAGCCATTCGAGAAGGACGCTTCGGTCGACGCCCCGAGCGCAGCGACCGGGGCTACGACCGGGGAGGAGGACGTGGTGGTGGATGCTGGGACGACCGTGGCCCGTGCCAGGAGTGGCGCGACCGACCTCGTGAGGACCGCTGGCAGGTCAGCCTCGCGAGGGCGCCTGGAGGGACCAGCCTCGTGAGGATCGCCCCCAGGGCAACGCCGGTCTTCCCCCACTACCGCCACCGCCAAGAAGGAATGACGACCACCATCAAGACGTGGGGGCTGGGGGCTTCCAGGAGCCGCGTGCTATCGCCTGCATCTTGGGTGGAGCTCAAGCCCCAGCCTCACAGCATATCTTCAAACAATTTGCTCGTGAGGTGAATGCAGTCCTCCCCAAGCTCGAGGCCACGCACCCGCTCAGATGGTCCCAATGCCCCATCACGTTCAATTCGGCAGATCAGCTCAAGTGCGCAGCTACCGCTGGCGCCCTCCCAATGCTTTGTTCACCAGTCGTCAGCAACGTGCAAGTTACCAAGACTCTCATCGACGGCGGCACAAGGCTCAACGTCCTGTCCGTCGACATGTTCGACAACCTCCAGATGCCATGTGACCAGCTTCAGCCTACCAAGCCTTTCTCAGGAGTGACCGACGGCTCCACCACACCGATAGGGCAGGTCCGCCTCCCTGTCACCTTCGGAGAACGCAAGAACTACCGCACCGAGCTCATCGACTTCGACATCGCACACATCCGCCTACCGTACAATGCCATTCTCGGGTATCCAGCACTGGCCAAGTTCATGGCGGTGACTCATCACGGCTACAATGTCCTCAAGATGCCAGGAAGCGGCGGAATCATCACGGTCCTACGCGAGGAAAGAGATGCGGTGTGCTCCCTCGAGCGTGCCTTCCAAGCCGCAGCAATCGACGACCCCGATAGCAAGGGCGAGGGCCCTCCTGAGGCCATCCCCAAGAAGAAGAAGTAGCAGCACTGCGCGGGGTCTCAGGCAAGCGGTGCCTCGTCAGGATAAGCGCCCGCGCCAGGGGCGCCTCCCTCCATCACATAGGAAGGCGCGCCTGGCGCCTGATACGTCTCCAATGTATCTATAATTTTTTATTGTTCCATGCTATTATATTACCCCTTTTGGATGTCTATGGGCTTTATTTTACACATTTATATCATTTTTGGGACTAACCTACTAACCGGAGGCCCAGCCCATATTGTAGTTTTTTTGCCTATTTCAGTATTTCGAAGAAAAGGAATATCAAACGGAGTCCAAACGGAATGAAACGTTCAGAGCGTGATTTTTGGAACAAGCGTGATCCGAGAGGACTATGAGTGCAAGTCAAGAAGCAGCCTAGCCCTCCACGAGATAGGAGGGCGCCCCCATAGGGAGGCGTGCCCCCTGTCTCGTGGGCTCCTCAGCGCCACCGCAATACTTCTTCCTCCTATATATACCCTCGTGCCCGAAAACATCCAGGGGCACCACGAAACACAATTTCCACCGCCGTAACCTTCTGTATCCGCGAGATCTCATCTTGGAGCCCTTGCCGGCACTCTGCCGGAGGGGGAATCAACCATGGAGGGCCTCTACATCAACATCCTTGCCCCTCCGATGAGTTGTGAGTATTTTACCACAGACCTACGGGTCCATAGTTATTAGCTAGATGGCTTCTTCTCTCTTTTTGGATCTCAATACAATGTTCTCCCCCTCTCTTGTGGAGATCTATTCGATGTAAACTCTTTTTGCGGTGTGTTTGTCGAGATCCGATGAATTGTGGGTTTATGATCAAGTTTATCTATGAATAATATTTGAATCTTCTCGGAATTCTTTTATGTATGATTAAGTTATCTTTGCAAATCTCATCGAATTATCAGTTTGGTTTGGCCTACTAGATTGGTCTTTCTTGCCATGGGAGAAGTGCTTAGCTTTGGGTTCAATCTTGCAGTGTCCTTACCCATTGATAGAAAGGGTTGCAAGGCACGTATTGTATTGTTGCCATCGAGGATAACAAGATGGGGTTTATATCATATTGCATGAGTTTATCCCTCTACATCATGTAATCTTGCTTAATGCGTTACTCTGTTCTTATGAACTTAATACTCTAGATGCATCTTTGGATAGCGGTCGATGTGTGGAGTAATAGTAGTAGATGCGGTGTGAGTCGGTCTACTTGTTATGGACGTGATGCCTATATACATGATCATGCCTAGATAATCTCATAACTATGCGCTTTTCTATCAATTGCTCGACAGTAATTTGTTCACCCACCGTAATACTTATGCTATCTTGAGAGAAGCCACTAGTGAAACCTATGTCCCCCGGGTCTATCTCTTATCATATTTGCTCCCAATCTACTTTTATTTGCATCTTTACTTTTTGCATCTATATTATAAAATACGAAAAATATATGTATCTCATTATACTATCTTTATTAGATCTCACTTTCGCAAGTGGCCGTGAAGGGATTGACAACCCCTTTATTGCGTTGGTTGCGAGTTCTCAGTTTATTTGTGTAGGTGCGTGGGACTTTTGAGAAGCCTCCTACAGGATTGATACCTTGGTTCTCAAAAACTGAGGAAAATACTTACGCTACACTTGCTGCATCACCCTCTCCTCTTCGAGGAAAACCAACGCAAGCTCAAGACATAGCAAGAAGGATTTCTGGCACCGTTGCCGGGGAGGCTTCAACCATGTCAAGTCAAGATTCGACCTCCCGCCAACGTGTGATTTCTGGCACCGTTGCCGGGGAGGTCTTCGCTCAAGTCAAGACATACCAAGTACCCATCACAAACCCATCTCCCTCGCATTTACATTACTTGCCATTTGCCTCTCATTTTCCTCTCCCCCACTTCATCCTTGCCGTTTTATTCCTCCTCTCTTTTCGCTTGCCTTCTTTTGTGTGCTTGTTTGCTTGTTTGACCTTATGGCTGCGCCTAAGGGTCCTGACCACCTTCTCAGAAGGATGGATGAGATTGAATCAAATATTAGAAGTTTTATGAATTTGCAATTTGAGCATAATAATTTCTTTAGAAAAGAGCTTAAGGAACAAAACAGTTTTTTGGGGTTCATGAACAAAGAGCTTGATGATATGAATAAAGAATTCTTTGGTGTTAACGCTCAAATCACCCGGCTTGAAAATGCTATAGCCAAAATTTCTGACAAGCAAGCCACCTTAGTCAATAAGATGGCCGCGAAACCAGAAAAATTACATGAAAATAATGATGAGGATCTTAAAGTTATTGATGTGTCTCCGACTAGATCTATGTTTTGCAATATGAATTTGATGATTATGGGACTAATGATGAATCAACTTTGCCTAGAAGGCGTCCCAAGAATTCGGAATCTTTAGATCTTAATGTTAAATTTGGTAAAAGTGAGATTGGAGAATCCTTAACTTTTAGTAATGTTGAACCAACTATCTTGGATTTCAAGGAATTTAATTATGATAATTGCTCTATAAAAGGTTGTATTTCCTTTTTGCAAGCCGTTGTTAATTCTCCTCATGCTGATAGTCAAAACAAAGCCTTTACCAAACATATTGTTAATGCCTTGATGCAATCTTATGATGAAAAACTTAATTTGGAAGTTTCTATACCTAGAAAACTTAATGATGAGTGGGAACCTACTATAAAGATTAGAATTAAAGATTATGAGTGTTTTGCTTTGTGTGATTTGGGTGCTAGTGTTTCCACAATTCGAAAACTTTATGTGATATTCTAGGTTTCCATGATCTTGATGATTGTTCTTTAAATTTGCACCTTGGATTCCACCATTAAAAAGCCTATGGGAAGGATCAATGATGTTCTTATTGTTGCAAATAGAAATTTGGTGCCCGTAGATTTTATCGTTCTTGATATAGATTGCAATCTTTCTTGCCCTATTATTCTTGGTAGACCTTTCCTTGGAACGATTGGTGTGATTATTAATATGAAGGAAGGGAATATTAGATTCCAATTTCCATTAAATAAAGGCATGGAACACTTTCCAAGAAATAAAGTTAAATTACCTTATGAATCTATCATGCGTGCTACTTACGAGTTTAGTGCCAAAGATGGCACTCCTTAGATCTATCTTCGATTTATGCCTAGCTAGGGGCGTTAAACGATAGCGCTAGTTGGGAGGCAACCCAATTTTCTTTATGTTTTTTGTTTTTGTTTCTGTTTAGGAATAAATAATCCATCTACCTTCTGTTTAGATGTGGTTTTATGTTTTAATTAGTGTTTGTGCCAAGTAGAACCTATAGGATCTTCATGGATGATAGTTATTTGATCTTGCTGTAATTTCCAGAAACTTTAGGCTCACAAAAATAATTGTTTAAAATCACCAGAACGTCATAAAATAGTGATTCCAATTGATGCCGATCAATAAACAAATTTCCTAGGTCGTCATATTTTTGCTGAATTTTTTGAGTTCCAGAAGTTTGCGTTAGTTACATATTACTACAGATTGTTCTGTTTTTGACAGATTCTGTTTTTCGTGTGTTGTTTGCTTATTTTGATGAATCTATGGCCAATAAATAGTTCATAATCCATAGAGAAGTTGGAATACAGTAGGTTTAACACCAAATTAAATAAAGAATGAGTTCATTGCAGTACCTTATGTGGTGGTTTTGTTTTCTTTCACTAACGGAGCTTATAAGATTTCTTGTTGAGTTTTGTGTTGTGAAGTTTTCAAGTTTTGGGTAAATCTTTTATGGACTATGGAATAAAGGGTGGCAAGAGCCTAATCTTGGGGATGCCCAAGGCACCCCAAGACATTCAAGAATAGCCAAAAGCCTAAGCTTGAGGATGCCCCGGGAAGGCATCCCCTCTTTCGTCTTCGTTCATTGGTAACTTTACTTGGAGCTATATTTTTATTCACCACATGATAAGTGTTTTGCTTGGAGTGTCGTGTATTATATTAATCTTTGTTTTTTAGTTTACCACAATCATCCTTGCTGTACACACCTTTAGGGAGAAGCCTATTTGATTAGAATTTGCTAGAATACTCTATGTGTTTCACTAATATCTTTTGAGCTTGATAGTTTTTGCTCTAGTGCTTCACTTATATCTTTTAGAGCACGGTGGTGTAATTTTGAAGAAATTGTTAGTCTCTCATGCTTCACTTATATTATTTTGAGAGTCTTTTAGAACATCATGGTATTTGCTATGGTCATAAAATTGGTTCTAGAATGGTAGGCATCCAAGTTGGGTATAATAAGAACTATCATAGGAAGTGAATTGGATGCTATGATCAATTTGATACTTGATAATTGTTTGGAGATATGGAGGTAGTGATATTAAAGTCATGCTAGTTGGGTGATTATGAATTTAAAGAATGCTTGTGTTGAAGTTAGCAAGTCCCATAGCATGCACGTATGGTTAAAGTTGTGTAACAAATTTGAAACATGAAGTGTACCGGCTTGTGCATCCTTATGAGTGGCGGTCGGGGAATGACGATGGTCTTTCCTACCAATCTATCCCCCTAGGAGCATCTTGCGTAGTACTTGATTTTGACGACTTCTAAATTTTTGCAATAAGTATATGAGTTCTTATGACTAATGTTGAGTCCATGGATTATACGCACTTTTACCTTTCCGCCTTTGCTAGCCTCTTCGGTATCGTGCATTGCCCTTTCTAACCTAGAGAGTTGGTGCAAACTTAGCGGTGCATCAAACCCCGTGATACGATACGCTCTATCACACATAAACCTCCCTATATCTTCCTCAAAACAGCCACCATACCTACCTATTATGGCATTTCCATAGCCATTCCGAGATATATTTCCATGCAACTTTCCACCGTTCCATTTATCATCATGACATACTTTACTTTTGTCATATTGCCATTGCATGATCATGTAGTTGACATCGTATTTGTGGCAAAGACACCATGCATTATTTTTCATAGATGTCACTCTTGATTCATTGCACCATCCGGTACACATCACGGAGGCATTCATATAGAGTCATATCTTGTTCTAGTTTCGAGTTGTAATCCTTATGTTTTAATCAATAGAAGTGTGATGATCATCATTATTAGAGCATTGCCCAATCAAAAAAAAAGAAAGGCTAAAAAGAAAAAAAAGAACGGCCCAAAAAAAGAAGAAAATAAATAAAAAGGGCAATGTTACTATATCTTTTTCCACACTTGTGCTTCAAAGTAGCACCTTGTTCTTCATGTAGTGAGTCTCATATATTGTGCTTCAAAGTAGCACCATGTTTTTCATATAGCGAGTCTCAAAAGTTGTCTTTTTCATACTAGTGGGAATTTTTCATTATAGAACTTGGCTTGTATATTCCTACGATGGGCTTCCTCAAATGCCCTAGGTCTTCGTGAGCAAGCAAGTTGGATGCACACCAACTAGTTTTCTTTTGTTGAGCATTCATAGCTCTAGTGCATCCGTTGCATGGCAATCCCTACTCCTCATGTTGACATCAATTGATGGGCATCTCCATAGCCCGTTGATTATCCTCGCCAATGTGAGACTTTCTCCTTTTTTGTCTTCTCCACACAATCCCCATCATTATATTCTATTCCACCCATAGTGCTATATCCATGGCTCACGCTCATGTATTGCGTGAAGGTTGAAAAGTTTGAGATTATTTAAGTATGAAACAATTGCTTGGCTTGTCATCGGGGTATAGAAGTTGGAAACATCTTTGTGTAACAAAAATGAAGCATAGCCTAACTATATGATTTTGTAGGGATGAACTTTCTTTTGCCATGCTATTTTGAGAAGACATGATTACTTTGATTAGTATGCTTGAAGTATTACTATTTCTTTTATCAATATGAACTTTTATTTTGTATTCATTTGGATCTGAACATTCATGCCACAATAAAGAAAATTACATTATGAATTATGCTAGGTAGCATTCCACATCAAAAATTCCCTTTTATCATTTACCTACTCGAGGACGAGCATGAATTAAGCCTGGGGATGCTTGATACGTCTCCAACGTATCTATAATTTTTTATTGTTCCATGCTATTATATTACCCATTTTGGATGTTTATGGGCTTTATTTTACACACTGATATCATTTTTGGAACTAACCTACTAACCGGAGGCCCAACCCATATTGCTGTTTTTTTGCCTATTTCAGTATTTCGAAGAAAAGGAATATCAAACGGAGTCCAAACGGAATGAAACCTTCGGGAGCGTGATTTTTGGAACAAACGTGATCCAGGGGACTTGGAGTGCAAGTCAAGAAGCAGCCGAGACCTCCACGAGATAGGAGGGCGCGCCCCCTGTCTCGTGGGCCCCTCGGGCGGCCACCGACGTACTTCTTCTTCCTATATATACCTACGTACCCCTAAAACATCCAGGGGCACCACGCAACACAATTTCCACCGCCGTAACCTTCTGTATCCGCGAGATCTCATCTTGGAGCCCTTGCCGGCACTCTGCCGGAGGGGGAATCAACCATGGAGGGCCTCTACATCCACATCCTTGCCCCTCCGATGAGTTGTGAGTAGTTTACCACAGACCCTACGGGTCCATAGTTATTAGCCGGATGGCTTCTTCTCTCTTTTGGATCTCAATACAATGTTCTCCCCTCTCTTGTGGAGATCTATTCGATGTAAACTCTTTTTGCGGTGTGTTTGTCGAGATCCGATGAATTGTGGGTTTATGATCAAGTTTATCTATGAATAATATTTGAATCTTCTCTGAATTATTTTATGTGTGATTAAGTTATCTTTGCAAGTCTCTTGAATTATCAGTTTTGTTTGGGCTACTTGATTGGTCTTTCTTGCCATGGGTGATGTGCTTAGCTTTGGTTCAATCTTGCGGTGTCCTTACGCAGTGATAGAAAGGGTTGCAAGGCACGTATTGTATTGTTGCCATCGAGGATAACAAGATGGGGTTTATATCATATTGCATGAGTTTATCCCTCTACATCATGTCATCTTGCTTAATGCGTTACTCTGTTCTTATGAACTTAATACTCTAGATGCATCTTTGGATAGCGGTCAATGTGTGAAGTAATAGTAGTAGATGCAGGCAGGAGTCGGTCTACTTGTTATGGACGTGATGCCTATATACATGATCATGCCTAGATAATCTCATAACTATGCTTTTCTATCAATTGCTCGACAGTAATTTGTTCACCCACCGTAATACTTATGCTATCTTGAGAGAAGCCACTAGTGAAACCTATGTCCCCCGGGTCTATCTCTTATCATATTTGCTCCCAATCTACTTTTATTTGCATCTTTACTTTTTGCATCTATATTATAAAATACCAAAAATATATTTATCTTATCATACTATCTTTATTAGATCTCACTTTCGCAAGTGGCCGTGAAGGGATTGACAACCCCTTTATTGCGTTGGTTGCGAGTTCTCAGTTTGTTTGTGTAGGTGTGTGGGACTTTTGAGAAGCCTCCTACTGGATTGATACCTTGATTCTCAAAAGCTGAGGGAAATACTTTCGCTACACTTGTTGCATCACCCTCTCCTCTTCGAGGAAAACCAACGCAGGCTCAAGACGTAGCAGCGCCCTCCTCAGGCAGGGCTTGCGGGCTCTCTTCTGGAGGGCCTCAGACTTTGCCAACATCACGAGGGAGGCACTTGGGCACAACTTGGAGGCGTGCTTTGCGGCATGTTTACCTCAGGAGAACACAGGGCTAGGAGTGCCCACCGCTCAGGAGTTCATCACCAAGACTGCTCAGGAACTGCAAGACGCAAGGGCCATGCGCGACGACCGCCGCTCACGAGGCGCAGCTCCCCATCCAGGCGAGGATGTCGGGCTGCGTGTCTGCATCGACGTCCCAGGGCTCAACAGGGCCGCATCTCAGGAGCTCTTCTGGCCTTCGCGCGTGGGCCGCTGCGAGGGTCCACCACACAGCTACGTTCGCATGCCTTTCGGCCTGCCGAGCATGTCGTTCGTCTACCAGGGCAACTTGCGGTGCACCCTGGCGGTTCAGGAGGCCAGGCACCGTGCCGTCCTGACAAAGTTGGAGACGGTCCTCAAGGAACCACCTGGACCCCCAGAGCCTCCCGAGACTCAGGACCCCGGTGGCACATGAGGAGCGACCGCTTCGCCGCGTACCTTCAGCTGCCCCAACTCTCCTTCATCAACAGAACCATGTGACATTTTCCAAGTTTATTTAGCTGGGAGCGCCTCTCGGGCAGCATCATTCCCAGGCCACGTGGGTCCGTCCCTGTGGAATGAATCCCTTTTTATGTCTTTAGCTTACCTTGCCAGGGGCGCCTTTCGGGCTGCATCATCCCCAAGCTGCTCGGGCCTGACCCAGTGGCCTGTATCTTCCCTGCATTTACCTAAGCCAGTACGCTTCCCATGCTTAATCTACCTATGACTATTACCTGCTTGATCGCCGTCCGCCATGGGAGCCACGCGTCGACCGTCTTTCTTCAGGACCCGTCGCGTGGGTAAGTTAAGCACGGCGTCTGTGCTCGGGCCCGTCCCTGCAGCGTCGATAAATCCAGCGGCTGAGCTCTGTCTGGCGGGCCGGCCCCGTTCACGTCACCTCCTGGGGCCGTTGGTGCTTGGCTTTCTCACGCGATAACCTTAGGAGATTCGTTCGGTGCAGGTTGTCTGACCACCTCGCAGGACTAACACAGCAAACAAGAGCCAAGACCAGGCACAACCCGCCTTGAGGTAGGACCTCGTGTGTCCCACGCTGGCTCATGAGTGCCCAGATACACCTCGTCTAGCCCTGCCGTGCAAGCCACGTGTCAGGGCGGGGCTGTACATGCCCCGGGGGCTCTCCGCAGAGGGAGCCCCCCTCCCACGCACAAGTGGAAGCACCATGCTCAGCGCTGGCCATCGACACTGCTGAGGAGCGGCTATGCCCGTGCACAAGCGGAAGCACTATGCTCCGCGCTGGTGATAAACAACTGAGGGCGGCCTCACGGCCGTACCAACCTCAGGGAGCCCCAGTGCTCAGTGTCCGACCTCACCGCAATGCCTTCCCTCGGGAGAGCCGCACGAGGGGGCTGGGCACGGGGGGTACTCGGGTCACGCCCAAGCGTACGCCACCCAACCAGGTCTCCCGGACCTGGCCATCGCGCGCCCCTCCCGAGTCGAGCCTCGGCGAGGGCAAAGGTATGGAGATTGTTTGCACATCAAGGGGGACTCCTGAGCATCGCGACTCAGGAGCCTAACTGGTCACGTAGCCCCTCACGCCTTGGTCCGTCCTGGTATCCCGTCGGCCCAACGGCGGTTGAGGTATGCGCGGGGCCGGGCTCTACCGACGTAGAACATTAAACTATCCCCGCCTATTCTCCCTATAATCTGTTCGCGCGTCAAGGGGGACTCCTGAGCATCGCGACTCAGGAGCCTAACTGGTCACGTAGCCCCTCACTCCTTGGTCCGTCCTAGTCTCCGGTCGGCCCAACGGCGGTCGAGGTATGCGCGCGGCCGGGCTCTACCGATGCAGAACACAAAGCAAATAGGAAGAAAATCGCAAAATCCCAAAGCAAATATTGCAAGACATATTGTTCTCACAATATCAAGCGAAAGTTTAACGCCTCCACGAGGCCCGATTCATGCTGCAGGAACAAAACAGGAAAGCAGCCGCAGGTCACTCCCGGACACCGCCATCGCCCGCAGAAGGTGCTCCTCCCTTGGTAGCGTCGCCTTCACCAGCACCGTCAGCCGCAGGATTGGTGGCATCACCGGACGAGGGCACGAGGACAAAGCCGTGGAACTTCTTCAGCAGGGCCTCCACCTGACCTTTCACGGCTGCGGCGGCAGCCGCGTAGTGTTCATCAGCTACCGGCTCCAGCAGCTTGTCGAGACGAGCGTGGGGGTCGTGAAGGTACAGGTGGTTGAAGACACGCGTCCGCGCAGCTAAAGAAAGGACACAAGCCTCTGCCTCAGCCATGGCACTGATGCCCTCCACGACTTCCTCAAGCGCCTTCACCAAGTGGGGAAGCAGCTGAGCAGGCCCATCCTCGTCGGTGGTCAGCGGCCTCTCCAAGCCTTTCTCGTGCAATGACTTCAGTGCACGCTGGACCTCTTCTCAAGAAGCGAGAAGGCCACGCAGTCTTCAGCCAGGACCTTCGCCTTGGCATCGAGATCGGCCTCCCTCGCCTTCGCCTTCCTCTCCAGCTCTTCCAGCCGGTCACGCTCTGCGGCCTGCGCCTCGCCAAAGCCCCCAGCTCGACGTCGCGGTCCCTGACAGCGTCCTCCCGGGCCATCATCTCCTCCTCCTTCGCCTGGTGGCCACGGGTTTCTTCGGTGTGCTGGTCATGCAGACTCTTCAACTCGTCCTCCAGCACCCGGCAGCGTTCGCGAGCAGCCTTGGCGTCCTTCAGCGCCGCCTCACGATTGGCCGCGGCTTGTGAGGTGGCTCGTTTCTCCTCCTTGGAGGCCATCGCGGCCTGGTTCAATGCCGCTCGGACCGCCGTATCAGAATGAAGCCAGCCGGAGGCCAGCTCCAGGCGCCCGGCCACCAAGCGCGGGTCCGCACCCAGAAGATCTTCCCGCAGCTGGGCCATCTCCGAAAGGACGCGCTCCAAGGCGGCAGAGGAAGCAGAAGAGCCCGGGGCCAGAGGTGCAGTAGGAGGAGGAGGCGATGTTGTTACCAGAGCCTGGGAGATCAAGGGCTCTAGGGCTTTGGGACCTCATCAGCCGAGCTATGCACCGGCGCTTCCAGAGCCAGCGGGGCCGCAGGGCCTGACTCCTCCCGACGATGCTTCCCTTGGCCTCGCAAGGGTGACCAGGCCGGGGAGGTGCAAGTGTTGTCACCTCCTTTCTCCGCAGAAGGGGGCACGGCCGCTGCATCCTCCTCCTTTTCTTCGCTGAAGGCATCGGCCTGACCAACCCAAGGTGAACGTAAGAAAATAGCAAGCTCAGGCGGGGACAAGATGAAGCTCGAAGCACTTACTGATCCACCGCGACATAGTCCACCTTCCGCTTGGGGAGCCTGAAGCCCGAAAGCTTTGGAGCCTGAGAAGTGGGCACACGGGCTCCGGGAGCAGAAGACGGCGCAGCAGAAGGGCCGGCGGCAGCTCCAGGCAGCGGCAAGGTGGGGGCGGCATCTTGAGAGACCAGCAACAATCTGCCCCTTGTCGGCATATGGGGCAGCCCCCGTCCTCCTGGCGGGCGTCGATCTCGGCGTCGTCTGGCAGGGCACGGAGGAGGTCGGCCTTGCTCAAGGGAGAAGTTTCCCCCATTTCCTTGGGGGTCGCCTCCGAGTCAACCTCCTCTTCTTCCTCCCCACGGGACTCATCAGAAGACAAGCTCCACCGGCTTCGGTGCCATAGGACCTCCAGGGGGCGTGGGCGGCACCAGCCTGCGCGCGTCAAAGGTCGGCCTGGAGGCCACGATCGGCTCCCAGTCCTTGCGGTGGAACAAGGGAACACAGGCGCTCGGCGGGTACTCCTGATTGTCCCCAACCAAGAGGCGCAGGACAGCAGCCAGCTCATCGTCGGGCAGGGCCCCCGACCTCAGGCGGATCTTGTCTTCTTCATCTCCAAGCTTCCACAAAGGGCGCGCGCGCCTGAAGTGGGGCAACATGCAGCGTCAAGAATTCCCTCAGGAGCATAGCCCCGGTCACTTTGGCCGCCTGCGCGTTGCCTGGCTTCAAGTCAATCTTCATCTGCTCCAACACCGACAACTCCCGCTCGTCAGTGAGCTCTGTACGAGGCCACCCCTTGTTGGACTAGGGAGCTTCCGTCGGCAATGCCAAGTGCGGGTGGACGCCCTTGGCATCCATCATGACCCATTTGGCCCGGATGTTGTCGGCTCCCTTCCCGGTGTTCGAGATCGAGTTGGCCTTGCCGGCTGCGACGAAATTGGCGCACCCGGAGACATGGCTCTCGCTGATGCAAAGGAAGAAGAAGTGGCACAGAAGAGCCACGGATGGCATCACGCCCAGATACGCCTCGCAATAGTAGGCGAAGATGGATAGGAGGAGGATGGAGTTGGGATGAAGATGCAGCACCTGCAGCCCGTAGTGGTCGAGGACCTCATAGAAGAAGTCACAGAAGGGGGGAACCAACCCGGCGGCGATACTGCTTGTGAAGAAGGGGAAGATGGTGCTTCCCTCAGCCTCCGGCACGTCGGAGGCAAGCCGGAGCTCCGCCTTCCCCCTCTTGTTGCTCTCACGCACCGTCAGCAAGCGTGTGGCGGCTAGACTCTTCTCCGTGATGTTGGGCGCTTCAAGAGCTGGCTCGTACGAAGCCGGCGCCAAGGAGGCCTTAACCTTGCGCGACGCCATCGGTCGCAGATGCGGACCGGGGTTGGAGCAGATCTGGAGGTTTTCGGCAGCGAGGAGCGAGAAAGGGGATCTGGAGCAAGGCGAAGGGGAGCAATGAAGGCAAGCATTGTCCGCGCCAACCTTTTGTCAAGTCGGGCAGTTGCCGAGGCAGCGTGGGGAAGCAGAGGCGCCCACGTCCAATCAACCTCCATGCATTGACCAAGGCCGCAGGCTTTTGGGGCCCGCGGCACTCCGTGCTTGACCTTTGGATTCGCCTCAAAGCCAAGCCCGGGCGCGCCTTGGGCTCGGGGGCTACTGTTGGCGTTCTGGGAATGGGGGTCCCCAGACTTGCCTGCCTGCGGCCCATGGCGTGGCTGTGCTAGCAAGCCTGTACGGCCCATCTTCACCAACAAGGCATTCAAGACCCTCGCGAGGCAGACGACGCAAGACCTCCTTAGGAGCGGCCTCGCCACGAAGGCTCGCGAGGGGCGGAGAGATCAAGGCAGGGCAAACCTCGCGAGGCCCTCGTGGCGTGAGCCATGATAATCAAGATCAGGCGGGCGCCAGCGCGTGCAGCATCCTTGTTTCCTCTTTGGTGCTAAGGGAGCAAGCGCAAGCACGGAGTACCGAGGCATCAAGAAAAGGTTTCCATAAGTGTGCAACGAGACCAAGACCAGCAGGACGGCAAGACGGAGGTCACCATGGAGCCCAAGGCGGCGTCACCGCCAGAGCCTTTTGCAGGCGAAGACCGCTTTTGTCAGGATAAGCTGTACTCGCTGTCCCCTTTCAAATTGGCCGTTGCTGGCTCCCTTCCCGCTCAATATTTGGGAACAGGACCAGGGCCTATATAAGTAGAACCAGCACATAGCTAGCAAAGTAGGAGGAAGAAAAAAAAGGGTGCGCAGCCACGATCCATCTGAGTGGTCTGGGGATCGATTCCACCTTCCATCCTCTCACCTTCAAGCACACCAAGCACAAGAACACCTCAACCTCAGGAGGTTGTTCTTCGCCTCGTACTGTTCATCGTCAGCCCAAGAGGCAATCCACCACCACCACACTAGAGTAGGGTATTACACCACAACGGTGGCCCTAACCAGTATAAACCTCGTGTCTTTGTGATTGTGAGTTCGTCGAGCTCGTTCTTGAGATCTTAGCTAGTTAGGGCGCGGATCGATAGGAGGGAGAGAACTTCCCGTGCACCCCAGAGTTCGAACCTTAAGGGTTTTGCCGGAACCCGTGATCCGACAGCTTTGTCTCGGCAACCAACCTTTGCCGGCATCACCATGCTAGCGCTTTATCGCCCATCAGGCAATGGGTGTGCGGATCGAGTCCCAATTTTGGGAGTCACCTTTCTTCGGATTGCTACAACAAATAAACCAGGTGCTATGTATCCTAGTAATTTTTGCTTGTTTGGGTTTATTTTTTCCAAGGAATTATTACTCTGGTTTGTTCCATCATCTGTACACAGGTCTATCAAATGGTGGTCGCATTAACGACGGTCACATGGTGGTTCGGTCAGTTTCCGTACATAGTCCGGCGAAAGGCGCATCCAAAACTCGGACCGACCTGTGAAGTCAGGCTTTGCCACGCCTTTACCGCATCACGCTGATGCCTTGCATCGACATTGACTTCAGCGCCAGGCCACATATCTTTAAATGAATTATCTTGCGTAAATTAATTACACGAGGATTTTTATATATTTATATTATTGTTGTTCGCCTGCACTATTTTACATGTGCAGGTAATGGACTTTGACTACGTCACGTGGTCTCTTCGGCAAGCCGATGCCGTCGTCCCAATCTGCATAAATCGGCTCGCTTGATCACCTTGTTGATCGAATTGTCGTACCTGTTGGGGAACGTAGTAATTTCAAAAATTTTCCTACGATCACGCAAGACCATGGTGATGCATAGCAACGAGATGAGAGTGTTGTCTACGTACCCTCGTAGACCAGCAACGGAAGCGTTGACGCAACGTAGAGGAAGTAGTCGTACTTCTTCACGATCCAACCGATCCAAGTACCGAACGAACGGCACCTCCGAGTTATGCACACGCTCAGCTCGATGACGTCCCTCGAACTCCGATCCAGCCGAGTGTTGAGGAGAGAGTTTCACAAGACGACGGCGTGGTGACGATGATGATGTTCCACCGGCGCAGGCTTCGCCTAAGCTACGCTACGGTATTCTCGAGGTGTTATATGGTTGAAGGGGGCACCGCACTCGGCTTAGGAAAGATCTCAAGGATCAACTTGTGTGTCATGGGGTGCCACCTGCCCATGTATATAAAGGAGGGAAGGGAGGGGCTGGCCGGCCAAGGTTTGCGCGCCAGGTGTCCTACTCCTACTAGGAGTAGGATTCCCCCAATCCTAGTCCAACTAGGTTTCCCCAAGTGGGAAGGGAGAGAGAGGGGGCGCCTTCTCCTAGTCCTAATAGGACTAGGGAAGGGGAAGGTGCGACCAGCACTTGGGCCCCTTTTCTCCTTTCCACTAAGGCCCATGTTGGCCCATTAGCATTCCGGGGTTCGGTAACCTCCTGCACTTGGTAAAATTCCCAATTTCACCCGGAACACTTCCGATGTCCAAACATAGACTTCAATATATGAATCTTTATGTCTCGACCATTTCGAGACTCCTCGTCACGTCCGTGATCTCATCCGGGACTCGAACAACCTTCGGTACAGAAACATCATAACAACTCATAGTAACTGTCATCGAATCGTTAAGCGTGCGGACCCTACGGGTTCGAGAACTATGTAGACATGACCGAGACACCTCTCCGGTCAATAACCAATAGCGGGACCTGGATGCCCATATTGGCTCCTACATATTCTACGAAGATCTTTATCGGTCAGACCGCATAACAACATACGTTGTTCCCTTTGTCATCGGTATGTTACTTGCCCGAGATTCGATCGTCGGTATCCAATACCTAGTTCAATCTCGTTACCGGCAAGTCTTTTTACTCGTTCCGTAATACATCATCTCACAACTAACTCATTAGTTGTAATGCTTGCAAGGCTTATGTGATGTGCATTACCGAGAGGGCCCAGAGATACCTCTCCGACAATCGGAGTGACAAATTCTAATCTCGAAATATGCCAACCCAACATGTACCTTCGGAGACACCTGTAATGTACCTTTATAATCACCCGATTACGTTGTGACGTTTGGTAGCACCCAAAGTGTTCCTCATGCAAACGGGAGTTGAATAATCTCATAGTTATAGGAACATGTATAAGTCATGAAGAAAAGAACTAGCAACAAACTATACGATCAGGTGATATGATAATGGAATGGGTCATGTCAATCGATCATTCAACCAATGATGTGATCCCGTTAATCAAATAACAACTCCTTGTTCATGGTTTGGAAAACACAACCATCTTTGATTAACGAGCTAGTCAAGTAGAGGCATACTAGTGACACTCAGAGGTTTATGTATTCACACATGTATTATGTTTCCTGTTAATACAATTCTAGCATGAATAATAAACATTTATCATGATATAAGGAAATAAATAATAACTTTATTATTGCCTCTAGGGCATATTTCCTTCAGTCTCCCACTTGCACTAGAGTCAATAATCTAGATTACACAAGTAATGATTCTAACACCCATGGAGTCTTGGTGCTGATCATGTTTTGCTCGTGGAAGAGGCTTAGTCAACGGGTTCGCAACATTCGAGATCCGTATGTATCTTGCATATCTCTATGTCTCCCACCGGACCAAATCCCGGATGGAGTTGAAGCGTCTTTTGATGTGCTTGGTTCTCTTGTGAAATCTGGATTCCTTTGCCAAGGCAATTGCACCAAGATTGTCACAAAAGATTTTCATTGGACCCGATACACTAGGTACAACACCTAGATCGGTTATGAACTCCTTCATCCAGACTCCTTCATTAGCTGCTTCCGGAAGCAGCTATGTACTCAACTTCACATGTAGATCCCGCCACGACGCTTTGTTTGGAACTGCACCAACCGACAGCTCCTCCGCTTAATGTAAATACGTATCCGGTTTGCGATTTAGAATCGTCCGGATCAGTGTCAAAGCTTGCGTCGGCGTAACCTTTACGACGAAGTTCTTTGTCACCGCCATAAATGAGAAACATATCCTTAGTCCTTCTCAAGTACTTAAGGATGTTCTTGACCGCTGTCGATGATCCACTCTGGATTACTTTGGTACCGCCTACCAAACTTACAAAGCAAGGCACACATCAGGTCTGGTACACAGCATTGCATACATGATAGAGCCTATGGCTGAAGCATAGGGAACATCTTTCATTTTCTCTCTATCTTCTGCGGTGGTCGGGCATTGAGTCTTACTCAACTTCACACCTTGTAGCACCGGCAAGAACCCTTTCTTTGCTCGATCCATTTTGAACTTTTTCAAAACTTTATCAAGGTATGTGCTTTGTGAAAGTCCTATTAAGCCGCCTTGATCTATCTCTATAGATCTTAATGCCCAATATGTAAGCAGCTTCACCGAGGTCTTTCATCGAAAAACTCTTATTCAAGTATCCCTTTATGCTATCCAGAATTCTATATCATTTCCGATCAAGAATATGTCATCCACATATAATATCGTAAATGCTACAGAGCTCCCACTCACTTTCTTGTAAATACAGGCTTCTCCAAAAGTCTCAGATAAAACCAAATGCTTTGATCACACTATCAAAGCGTTTATTCCAGCTCCGAGAGGCTTGCACCAGTCCATAAATGGATCGCTGGAGCTTGCACACTTTGTTAGCTCCCTTCGGATCGATAAAACCTTCTGGTTGCATCATATACAACTCTTCTTCCAGAAATCCATTCAGGAATGCAGTTTTAACATCCATTTGCCAAATTTCATAATCATAAAATGCGGCAATTGCTAACATGATTCGGACGGACTTAAGCATCGCAACGGGTGAGAAGGTCTCATCGTAGTCAATCCCTTGAACTTGTCGAAAACCTTTTGCAACAAGTCGAGCTTTATAGACAGTAACATTACCATCAGCGTCAGTCTTCTTCTTGAAGATCCATTTATTCTCAATTGCTTGCCGATCATCGGGCAAGTCAACCAAAGTCCACACTTTGTTCTCATACATGGATCCCATCTCAGATTTCATGGCCTCAAGCCATTTTGTGGAATCTGGGCTCACCATCGCTTCTTCATAGTTCGTAGGTTCATCATGTTCCAAAGAACATGACTTCCGAATAGGATTACCGTACCACTGCAGTGCGGATCTTGCTCTGGTTGATCTACGAAGTTAAGTAGAAACTTGATCTGAAGTTTCATGATCATCATCATTAGCTTCTTCCCTATTTGGTGTAGGTGTCACGTAAACTGTTTTACGTGATGTACTACTTCTCAATAAGGGAGTAGATACTGATTATCTCATCAAGTTCTACTTTCCTCCCACTCACTTCTTTCGAGAGAAACTCCTTCTCCAAAAGTTTCCGAATTTAGCAACAAAAATCTTGCCTTCGGATCTGTGATAGAAGGTGTACCCAACAGTCTCCTTTGGGTATCCTATGAAGACACATTTCTCCGATTTGGGTTCGAGCTTATCAGGTTGAAGCTTTTTCACATAAGCATCGCAGCCCCAAACTTTCGAAGCGACAACTTTGGTTTCTTGCCAAACCACAGTTCATAAGGCGTCGTCTCAACGGATTTAGATGGTGCCCTATTTAAAGTGAATGTAGCCCGTCTAAAGCATAACCCCAAAAGCGATAGCGGTAAATCAAGAAGAGACATCATAGATCGCACCATATCTAATAAAGTACGATTACGACGTTCGGACACACCATTACGTTGTGGTGTTCGGTGGCGTAAGTTGCGAAACTATTCCGCATTGTTTCAAATGTAGGCCAAACTCAGAACTCAAATATTCTCCTCCACGATCAGATCGTAGAAACTTTATTTTCTTGTTACGATGATTTTCCACTTCACTCTGAAATTCTTTGAACTTTTCAAATGTTTCAGACTTGTGTTTCATTAAGTAGATATACCCATATCCTCTTAAATCATCTGTGAAGGTCAGAAAATAACGATACCCGCCGCGAGCCTCAACACTCATTGGACCACATACATCAAGATGTATGATTTCCAATAAATCTGTTGCTCTCCATAGTTCCGAGAACGGTGTTTTAGTCATCTTGCCCATAAGGCACGGTTCGAAGTGCCAAGTGATTCATAATCAAGTGACTCCAAAAGTCCATCAAGATGGAGTTTCTTCATGCGCTTTACACCGATATGACCTAAACGGCAAGTGCCACAAATAAGTTGCACTATCATTATCAACTCTGCATCTTTTGGTTTCAACATTATGAATATGTGTATCACTACTATCAAGATTAAGTAAAACAAACCATTCTTCAATGGTGCATGACCATAAAAGATATTATTCATATAAATAGAACAACCATTATTCTCTCGATTTAAATGAATAACCGTCTCGCATCAAACAAGATCCAGATATAATGTTCATGCTCAACGCTGGTACTAAATAACAATTATTTAGGTCTAATACTAATCCCGAAGGTAGATGTAGAGGTAGCGTGTCGATTGCGATCACATCGACTTTGGAACCATTTCCCACGCCAAGATCGTCACCTCGCCCTTAGCCAATCTTCGCTTAATCCGTAGCCCTGCTTCGAGTTGCAAATATTAGCAATGTAACCGGTATCAAATACCAGTGCTATCTGCGAGTATTAGTAAGGTACACATCAATAACATGTATATCATATATACCTTTGTTAACCTTGCCATCCTTCTTATCCGCCAAATACTTGGGGCAGTTCCGCTTCCAAAGGACCAGCCTGCTTGCAATAGAAGCACTCGGTTTAGGGCTTAGGACCAGACTTGGGTTTCTTCTCTTGATTAGCAACTTGCTTGCCGTTCTTTTTGAAGTTTCCTTTTCTTTCCTTTGCCCTTTTTCTTGAAACTAGTGGTTTTGTTAACCATCAACACTTGATGCTCCTTTTTGATTTCTACCTCCATGCTTTCAAAGATCGCCAAGAGCTCGGGCATTGTTTTGGTCATCCCTTGCATATTATAGTTCATCACGAAGCTCTTGTAGCTTGGTGGCAGTGATTGGAGAATTTCGTCAATGACGCAATCATCCGGAAGATTAACCCCAGTTGAATCAAGTGATTGTTATATCCAGACATTACGAGTATATGCTCATCGACGTAACCGTTCTCCTCCATCTTACAGCTATAGAACTTATTGGAGACTTCATATCTCTCAATCCGGGCATTCGCTTGGAATATTAACTTCAACTCCTGGAACATCTCATATGCTCCATGGTGTTCAAAACGACGTTGAAGTCCCGGTTCTAAGCCGTAAAGCATGGCACAATCGAACTATAGAGTAGTCATCGACTTTGCTTTGCCAGACGCTCACAACTTCTCGCGCAGCCCTTACATCAGGCTGGCACCTAACGGTGCTTCCAGGACGTAATTCTTCCGTGCAGCAATAAGGATAATCCTCAAGTTACGGACCCAGTCCGTGTAATTGCTGCCATCATCTTTCAACTTTGCTTTCTCAAGGAACGCATTAAAATTCAACGGAACAACAAAGACGAGCCATCTATCTACACATCATAGACAAGCAAGATACTATCAGTACTAAGTTCATGATAAATTTAAGTTCAATTAATCATATTACTTAAGAACTCCCACTTAGAAAAATATCCTCCAATTCTCTAAGTGATTGCGTGATCCATATCAACTACACCATGACCGATCATCACGTGTGATGGAGTAGTTTCAATGGTGAACATCAATATGTTGATCATATCTACTATATGATTCACGCCGACCTTTCGGTCTCCGTGTTCCGAGGTCATATCTTATATGCATAGCTTCGTCAAGTATAACCTTGAGTATTCTGCGTGTGCAACTGTTTTGCACCCGTTGTATTTGAACGTAGAGCCTATCACACCCGATCATCACGTGGTGTCTCAAAGACGAAGAACTTTCGCATAACGGTGCATACTGTGGAGAACACTTCTTGATAATTTAGTAAGGGATCATCTTATAATGCTACCGTCAATCAAAGCAAGATAAGATGCATAAAGGATTAACATCACATGCAATCAATATAAGTGATATGATATGGCCATCATCATCTTGTGCTTGTGATCTCCATCTCGAAGCACCGCCATGATCACCATCGCCACCGGGCGCGACACCTTGATCTCCATCGTAGCATCGTTGTCGCCTCGCCAAACTTATGCTTCTACGACTATCGCTACCGCTTAGTGATAAAGTAAAGCATTACAGGGCGATTGCATTGCATACAATAAGCGACAACCATATGGCTCCTGCCATTGCCGATAACTTCGGTTACAAAACATGATCATCTCATACAATAAAATTCAGCATCATGTCTAGACCATATCACATCACAACATGCCCTGCAAAAACAAGTTAGACGTCCTCTACTTTGTTGTTTGCAAATTTTACGTGGCTGCTACGGGCTTAAGCAAGAACCAATCTCACCTACGCATCAAAACCACAACGATACTTCGTCAAATAGACTCCGTTTTAACCTTCTCAAGGACCGGGCGTACACACTCGGTTCAACTAAAGTTGGAGAGACAGTCTTCCACAAGCCATCTATGTGCGAAGCACGCCGAGGAACCGGTCTCGCGAAGAGTACGCGTAAGGTTGGTCTGGATCGCCTGTCCAACAATACCGCTGAACCAAAGTATGACATCTTTGGTAGGCAAGATGACTTGTATCGTCCACAACTCACTTGTGTTCTACTCGTGCATATCATCAAACCATAAAACCTAGGCTCGGATGCCACCGTTGGGGAACGTAGTAATTTCAAAAATTTTCCCTACGATCACGCAAGACCATGGTGATGCATAGCAACGAGATGAGAGTGTTGTCTACGCCCTCGTGAGACCAAAGCAACGGAAGCGTTGACGCAACGTAGAGGAAGTAGTCGTACTTCTTCACGATCCAACCGATCCAAGTACCGAACGCACGGCACCTCCGAAGTTCTGCACACGCTTCAGCTCGATGACGCCCCTCGAACTCCGATCCAGCCGAGTGTTGAGGGAGAGTTTCACAAGACGACGGCGTGGCAGGACGATGATGATGTTCCACCGCGCAGGCTTCGCCTAAGCTCCGCCACGGTATTCTCGAGGTGTAATATGGTGGAAGGGGCACCGCACACGGCTAAGGAAAGATCTCAAGGATCAACTTGTGTGTCATGGGGTGCCCCTGCCCCTGTATATAAAGGAGGGAAGGGAGGGGCTGGCCGGCCAAGGTTTGCGCGCCAGGTGTCCTACTCCTACTAGGAGTAGGATTCCCCCAATCCTAGTCCAACTAGGTTTCCCCAAGTGGGAAGGGAGAGAGGGCGCCTTCTCCTAGTCCTAATAGGACTAGGGAAGGGGAAGGTGCGACCAGCACTTGGGCCCCTTTTCTCCTTTCCACTAAGGCCCATGTTGGCCCATTAGCATTCCGGGGTTCCGTAACCTCCCAGACTTGGTAAAATTCCCAATTTCACCCGGAACACTTCCGATGTCCAAACATAGACTTCCAATATATGAATCTTTATGTCTCGACCATTTCGAGACTCCTCGTCACGTCCGTGATCTCATCCGGGACTCGAACAACCTTCGTACAGAAACATCATAACAACTCATAGTAAGCCATCGCCGAAGCGTTAAGCGTGCGGACCCTACGGGTTCGAGAACTATGTAGACATGACCGAGACACCTCTCCGGTCAATAACCAATAGCGGGACCTGGATGCCCATATTGGCTCCTACATATTCTACGAAGATCTTTATCGGTCAGACCGCATAACAACATACGTTGTTCCCTTTGTCATCGGTATGTTACTTGCCCGAGATTCGATCGTCGGTATCCAATACCTAGTTCAATCTCGCTTACCGGCAAGTCTTTTACTCGTTCCGTAATACATCATCTCACAACTAACTCATTAGTTGTAATGCTTGCAAGGCTTATGTGATGTGCATTACCGAGAGGGCCCAGAGATACCTCTCCGACAATCGGAGTGACAAATTCTAATCTCGAAATATGCCAACCCAACATGTACCTTCGGAGACACTGTAATGTACCTTTATAATCACCCAGTTACGCCAGGACGCTTTGGTAGCACCCAAAGTGTTCCTCGTGCAAACGGGAGTTGCATAATCTCATAGTTATAGGAACATGTATAAGTCATGAAGAAAAGCACTAGCAACAAACTATACGATCAGGTGCTATGCTAATGGAATGGGTCATGTCAATCAGATCATTCAACCAATGATGTGATCCCGTTAATCAAATAACAACTCCTTGTTCATGGTTTGGAAAACACAACCATCTTTGATTAACGAGCTAGTCAAGTAGAGGCATACTAGTGACACTCTGTAGGTTTATGTATTCACACATGTATTATGTTTCCTGTTAATACAATTCTAGCATGAATAATAAACATTTATCATGATATAAGGAAATAAATAATAACTTTATTATTGCCTCTAGGGCATATTTCCTTCAGTACCGACATGTTCGGTTGCCTCGGGGACTTCGGCATCATCAAGAGGATTCTACCTCATCGAGTGTTCTGCACACGGGCCATATTTCTTTTATTACTCACTTTGCATAAATTATTAATTATGCAACAATTTTTTATTATTATTCCTATTATCTCCGGCTCGCACTATTTTCTGTGCACAGGTAAATGATCCGGGTTGGGCAGCGCTGTCACCTCGGCGTATCGACGTACCACATCACCTCGGCTGGACCGAGGGCTTCGTCATCACTTCATTAACCCACGCCGGGGACTTTGGCGTCACACTGTCGGCCTGCATTGGCCGTACTATGTCGCCACTTCTGAGTGCCGAGCTCTTCGCTCCGCCACCTCGGGAACGGCTTGGCGTCTGGGACCTTGTCCCACCATAAGCTCGGGCCGTGCATCGACACCGAGCACATTAACCAGCTAAGTCGCTTTCATGCTCAGAATTTTCAATTTTTAATTTTTGTTCGGTTCAACCAAAGCATTATACTTTTTGGCAAAAAGTTGTATGTGAAAAACTTCCTTGTCAAAACTTTTTTTATGACACACAAATTCAAATACCCCATTTGCTTGGGGGCTTCCTTTATGAAGCCTTTCCTCTTGCATATGATTATACTTGTATGGCTTCATTCCCTGTTCGTGTATTACGCCACAATATGCACCATGTTGACTTAAGTGTTCCGCAAGCTGGGTTGCCTTGCTCCTGTGTTTACCCCTACGTTCCCGATTGTTCGGCTAGGGAGTAAAGGGAGCACCTCTACGATTGTCACGATCGGGTCATCCGAGCTCGGACCTCAGACTGGGTGAAGCCGAAAGCTAGCACTCTTATTGTTTTCAATCATGGTCGGCATACAAAGGAACTCATGAGTACAAAAAATCTATTGCACAAGTCTCATAGTAACAATGAGCAACCGAAGAAAGGTATCGGTGGGGGTACTATTTTCTTCGAAGATGCTTCTTACACTTCGTCAGTAATATAGCATAAGTTCCTTGAGCGTGCTTTGTCTGTTACAGCCTTATGGCCTGATTGCCTGGTTATCAGAAACACCGTCGATATTCTCGACAGGTGGAGTACATAACACTTTTCGGCCCTTGATCGAAGAGGGAGAAGCCGACTGTCGGTTAAGACACATTTAAAGTTCGGGTGAACACAGATATGATATTAGTACTTCGGTACATACAATCATTATACATAAAATTCAGTTACCCAAGTCACTTGGGGGCTCTTAAATTAGCATGAGCTGTTTTATAATAAGTGTTCTTCTTCTTAGTCGTTGCAAAGTCTTTTTCTATCACTCCTTTTTTCGACACGAGTGTGTGGTCAATAGCCAGGGAGCCTAATTTATCTCTCAAAGCCGCTATAGTTTAGTTTGCTAAACTGGCCTAACGAGAAGCACTCCGCCTTCGGGATAGGAGGTTGAAGTCGTAGGCCGACCCGCTTGAAGTCTAGAGATAGGATGTGTCATGTTAAAGCACGATAGAAGCACCATTTTTTTTCTAAGACCAATTTTCGGATTGGCACCAAACACTTGATCTAGTTCGGACGTCAAGTTTTTACTGCAGTTTTTGATTCTCCAAGCTTATGGCACTTTTATACTATTTGTGTGTTTCCAGCATAAATCTCCCAGTACAACGCCGGACACCTTTAGAGATTTGACAAAATCATTCTCGAAAATTGCTATATATGCATTGGTTTCGAATTGTGTCTTTGGTCAATAATTGGGTTGCCCGGCTCCTGTGCTTGCCTCCTACATTCCGCTTTGTTTGGCTAGGTGTGCAAAGGGAGAACCACTGCGATTGTGATTCCAGCTCGCATGGTTAAGCACCTCAGTGGATAAAGCCGAAAACTAACTGTCAAAATAAGCGTAAACTAGCCAGCGATCCGATGACTGTGTTAAATGACGGGCCGTTCATAACATTGGCCGAAGTGTTTACGACTTGACCTAGGCTGTCGCCGAACACTAACCGGGGGCTAGTAACTGGCCTCCCAACTTTAAACTCCTATGACTAAGTGAAAATTATAAAGCCCGCATATCTGATTGCCTCGTTTTCGCTAACAGAACCACCTTCGGGCACCGAGACGTCGGCTAAGGGTTGTCTTGTTATGGCGGAAACACCCTGCGTAGTATCTACAAAGGAGGTGGACGCCGATGATGGGCCACTTTCAACTGATAAACGGTCGCAATGGAGTCAAAATAAACATATCATCAGCATTTGTATTTAATATACGAGGGCTACCTTCCACAATCATCGTCATAAAGCCATAAATATGCATCAATTTGACTAAAAATTTTGGCGAAGCTGGGTTGCCTGGCTCCTGTGCTTACCCCTACGTTCCCGATTATTTGGCTAGGCGGTAAAGGGAGCACCTCTGTGATTGTTACTATAGGATCATCCGAGTTAGTACCTCAGACTGGGTGAAGCCGAAAGCCAGCGATCTTAAAGGATATAATTGGTCGGCAACGACGGAAGTGAAAATTTTGGTTCATTAATACCATAGAGTTCGGGAGCATTCCCCGTACTAAATCCTCAATATTTTCCTCCCACATTGATCGGAGGTGAGGTTTCATGATCATGATAAGCATGACGACCCGAAGAAAGGAACCGATAGCGGGACTATTTTCTTTGGAAGATCTTTCTTACGTTAAAATGTAATATAACATATCTCTCTGTGTACCTTTGTTTATAAAACCGTATGGCCAGATTGCCTTGTTTTCCATAAATCTTTGCCCTTATAACAGCTTTATAAAGTAGGAAAACACTCCTCGGCTACTGACCGAAGAGGTTGAAGCCGATGGTCGGTCAACAAAGTTTTGTACAATGCGGATTCGAGCATTAATGATGTAGAGTCCTTGGATACATAGAATCGTTACACATAACTTGTGATTTTACTATGGATATCGATCCTTAATTCGGCCACCCGCACCCGTATTAAGGCTCGGGGGCTACTGGGCTTCGGGCTTATCATTTACTAATATTAAACGGGCACATCGATCCCCTGATCTGGTATTGCCACCCGACCAGTGTCTCGGGAGCTACTGCATTAGCTATTCAATGCGGAAACTTCAAAGTGCTCAGTGTTCGGCTTGACCGAACTATGGGCAAGTGCGTCTTCGGACAACAATAAGTACCATCTGGGACTTATCCGTTATCAAGCTAATATATCACAGTGACTTCTCACAACCCTTTCTCAGGGGCCGGCCCGCCGATCACTATTTCTAATATATTACACTGCGTTTCTATTCCTACGTATGCTGTCGAGCTAGGAGTTGATCCTCAAGACGATTTTGCAAATCGACCTGAGTCTCAGGGGCTACTAGGATCAGCAGTTTTATGTTTTCCTACAGGTGTATCTCGAGTTTTAGGCCGACACGCACCTTGAGGGCTACTGGATATACATATAGTGGCTATATATCTCGGCGGAGAATAAATTGCACCAATCAAAAATATTCACAAAAAATCAGCCCACGGTCGGGGTGGTGCACCACCCCGGAAGCAGCCCAGCATAAAGCTCGGGCGCCAGTGGCTGGCTCCATAGAGGGCATTTCCGGCATTAAGCTCGGCTGAATTTGTTCAATCTTTTAAAAGACTGAGGTAGTTTACGACACCTGGACGCTGACCATCGTTGGAGCTCGGAAGTGGCCCGACATAATGCTCGGATTCGAATGGCTCGTTCCATAGAGAACTTTTCAGCATTAAACTCGAATAACCTCCTTCAAACTTCTTCAAGCCAAGGTGATCTATGACACCTTGGATATAGTCCGGCGCTGGAGCTTGGATACAGTCCGGCGTTGGAGCTCGGATATAGTCCGACATTAGTGCTCGGCTACAAAAGATATCTCGAATGCAGTCCAGCGTTGGAGCTCGGATGCAAGAGGACACCGCCGCATGGGAACAACTTCAAACCCGAGGTGTGGCGTACAAAATAACAAGGCATTAATAAAGGCTGATAACTTAGAGGGGCTCCTCGGATACCCGACATGTAAGCTCTTCGGATTCACTTCGGCGATCCTCAAGATTGAAGATGAGAATATTTGTTGAACCAGTTTTCAAGACCGACGACCGAAGATGAAGAACAGTTCGGAAGGATCGAGGAGCATCCCCAACTTGAAGACCAGTTCAGGGGGCTACTGACGGTGTCCTAGACTAGGGGGTACTCACCACATCGTCTCCCGACCAGGTGGATCGGGCCAAGGACCCCCATGGCGGTTCTATCATGGGCCACTTCGGACAGCCATGCCGCATACAAGGAAGATTCCACAAGACTTGGTGATCAAGGCAAGGACTCCTCTCCACCAACGTATTCGACTAGGACTCTTGTTATCCTAGGCCTCCGGTACATTATATAAGCCGAGGCCAGGCTAGTCGATAGATTATTATGACATTATTCATCATACCCTCAGGTTTTAGACCACAACATATTATCTCAAGGTAGATCAACTCTTTTAATCTATATATTCATCAAGATCAATTAGGCAGGAAGTAGGGTATTACCTCCATTAAGAGGGCCCGAACCTGGGTAAACATCGTGTCCCCTATCTCCTGTTACCCATCGATCCATGACGCACAGCTTGGAACCCCCTACCCGAGATCTGCCGGTTTTGACACTGATAGAGGGATTGGGAGTTAGCAAGCTCAAGGAGGGTCAACAATGGAGGGGAAACACGAGCTCAAAGGGATAAGAACCATTGGGGAAGAAGACCCTCTTTTATAGAGGGGGCTCATATCCAACCAGTATGCCCAGCCCGTAGTAAAGCGGTACTACCGCTCCAAGGAGCGGTACTACCGTTTCAAGCGGCAGTTCCAGCTTGAAGTGAGTGAGTATAGTAGTACTAGAGCGGTAGTGCCGCCTGAGCGGTACTACTGTCCATCTGAGCAGTACTACCTCTTCGGATCACATAGCCCGGTGAAACCGTGGTACTGGAGTGGCGCCAGTGCGGAAGTACTACCTTAAGCGGTACTATCGATTAACTACCGCCCAAGTACTGTAAATGCTGAAAGGGAAATAGCAGCCTCAAAATAAGCGGTAGTAGCAGCGGCAGTAGAACGCGGAAGTACCGCGCAAGTGGTACTACCATTCTACTACCATGCTACAGTCGTTTATTATGGGTAGGCCAACACAAGGCCAATCCCAAGCAGTAGTGGGTGCGGTACTAGTCTGCGGAAGTACCACCAAGCAATACTACCATGGGCCAGGGTGGTACTACTGATTGGGTGCTGCAAAATTGCCCAAGTAAAACAGATGGATGCAAGAAGACCAAAACTGCAATAACTTTTGCAAATGAACTCTGATTTTGATGAACTCAACCTTGATAGAAAAGCTAATGACAATAACTATCAAATCACGCCTGGAAATCTTACGAAGTGGCAAAAGAGATATGCCAATGATATACAGGTGTGAAACCTTTAGGAGTGAAGAACCGACAAAAACTCCAACATCAAAAACACAATAGATGATTCATAAGAAACCCATTTTCGATGTACTCGAGCTTATCATGAAGATGACCACAAGCTCCAAAACTCACACAGAGAAAAGCCAAACAAGAACCAAGAAAGATGATTCCAAGAATGCAATGGTTTGACCTCTCTACGAACGATATGATCAAGCTACTCACTCGAGAGCCCCCCATGATAGTACGATAATCGATCCTATAACTCGGTCTCCCAACTAACACCATGAGATTGATAAAATTGAAAACCTACCAAGAACAAACCTTTGCCTTGCTCATAATCCACTTGAGCTAGATGAAGACTGATACGTCTCCAACGTATCTATAATTTATGAAGTATTCATGTTATTATATTATCAGTTTTGGATGTTTATGGGCTTTACAAAATACTTTTATATTATTTTTGGGACTAACCTATTAACCGGAGGCCCAGCCCAAATTGTTGTTTTCTTGCCTATTTCAGTGTTTCAAATAAAAGTAATATCAAACGGAGTCCAAACGGAATGAAACCTTCGGGAGAGTTATTTTTGGAACGAAAGCAATCCAGGAGACTTGGAGTAGATGTCAGGGAAGCTTCGAGGAATCCATGAGGTAGGGAGGTGCGCCCTACCCCCTGGGCGCGCCACAACCCTCGTGGGCCCCTCGTGGCTCCCCTGACCGACTTCTTTCGCCTATATATGTCCATATACCCTAAAAACATCGGGGAGCACAATAGATCGGGAGTTCCGCCGCCGCAAGCCTCTATAGCCACCAAAAACCAATCGGGACCTTGTTCCGGCACCCTGCCGGAGGGGGATCCCTCACCGGTGGCCATCTTCATCATCACGGTGCTCTCCATGACGAGGAGGGAGTAGTTCACCCTCGGGGCTGAGGGTATGTACCAGTAGCTATGTGTTTGATCTCTCTCTCTCTCTCGTGTTCTCGATTTGGCACAATCTTGATGTATCGTGAGCTTTGCTACTATAGTTGGATCTTATGATGTTTCTCCCCCTCTACTCTCTTGTAATGGATTAAGTTTTCCCT
Organism: Aegilops bicornis; assembly: GCA_021605145.1. Lineage (NCBI taxonomy): Eukaryota > Viridiplantae > Streptophyta > Magnoliopsida > Poales > Poaceae > Aegilops > Aegilops bicornis. The sequence continues at coordinate 516,070,049 of CM038669.1, read as the reverse complement.
TTGAAGTTATCTTATCGGATTGAGTCTTTAAGGATTTGAGAACACTTGATATATGTCTTGCATGTGCTTATCTATGGTGACAATGGGATATTCGCGTGATCTACTTGATGTATGTTTTGGTGATCAACTTCCGGTTTCAGTGACCTTGTGAACTTATGCATAGGGGTTGGCACACGTTTTCGTCTTGACTCTCCGGTAGAAACCTTGGGGCGCTCTTTGAAGTTCTCTGTGTTGGTTGAATAGATAAATCTGTGATTGTGTGATGCATATCGTATAATCATACCCACAGATACTTGAGGTGACATTGGAGTATCTAGGTGACATTAGGGTTTTGGTTGATTTGTGTCTTAAGGTGTTATTCTAGTACGAACTCTATGATAGATCAAACGGAAAGAATAGCTTCATGTTATTTCACTACGGACTCTTCAATAGATCGATCAAAAAGGATAACTTTGAGGTGGTTTCGTACCCTACCATAATCTCTTCGTTTGTTCTTCGCTATTAGTTACTTTGGAGTGACTTTGTTGCATGTTGAGGGATAGTTATATGATCCAATTATGTTATTATTGTTGAGAGAACTTGCACTAGTGAAAGTATGAACCCTAGGCCTTGTTTCCTAGCATTGCAATACCATTTACGCTCACTTTTATCGCTTGCTACCTTGCTGTTTTTATATTTTCAGATTACAAATACTCATATCTATCATCCATATTGCACTTGTAGCACCATCTCTTTGCTGAACTAGTGCACCTATACAATTTACCATTGTATTGGGTGTGTTGGGGACACAAGAGACTCTTTGTTATTTGGTTGCAGGGTTGTTTGAGAGAGACCATCTTCATCCTACACCTCCCACGGATTGATAAACCTTAGGTCATCTACTTGAGGGAAATTTTCTACTGTCATGCAAACCTCTGCACTTGGAGGTCCAACAATGTCTACAAGCAGAAGGTTGCGTAGTAGAAATCAATGATGATGTTGACCTTCTCAAATTGGACCACCTTTCTTGATTACGCACACTTGATGAAGACAAGTAGATTGCTCCCGCATACTCCACTATGGGTGAGCCTCTCTTAGGCACATCTTCACATGTCCATTATCATGAGAATGGACGGCAAACTTCAAGCATGATCTCTTCATGATGCTCCACTTGAACTTGCACACCGCAACCTTGATGATGATCACCACTTGATGTCATCCTCCATGGGTTATATGATACTCCCTTCACCCGAAAAAAGTTGTCACCATGCTCATTTTGCGAAAACACCCTTCAGCTTTCTCCGACCAAACCCGCGGTCCATCGTCTCCGACACAGCGCAGCTCCACTTCGCGCAGCGCCACCATGCCGTTCTGCCACACTGCTCCACCATTTCTTCGCGACACCGGCGATGACTTGCAGCTCCACCACGCCGCGATGTCGTGTCGTGCAGCTTCACCGTTCCCCGCGCAGCTCCACCGCTCCCCCACGCAGCTCCCCCGTTCCCCTTTTCCCATCTCTAAAATTCCCACCTTTCCCCATCCCCTTCCTTGACTGCCTCGCTGGTTACGTCCCCGTGCTACGGACGACACGGGGTTGCTCATGGATTCACCAATGAGCTGCGCTATCATCCTCTCCCCTCTCCTTTCGGGATGCGGATGTGGATCGCCATTGACCTATGGATCCTACAGTCTTCCCTCCCTACAACAGCCCATGGAAGATGTCTGTGGCGAGCGAGCTGAGCAGGTTGGATCACCAGAACGGCGCCACCGTCGTGCCTTCCTTCCAGCCGACCTGCCCGTGGTTAGTGGCAGTCTGATCCCAGTGACACTGAATACTCCTATAGGCCATGAACACCGAACCTTTATTCCACTGAAACCACAATGACAATGTCAATATAGTGCATAAAACGGAATGTTTAATCCCAGTTTAGTAGTGTGAGCATTGTATCAACTGTTAGAATTTTGAGATGACACCTTACTGTACTTTCCTTTTGAGTTAACTTTCCCATGCCCATGCCTTCCTTTTTGTTAACCTAATTTTAGTTAATTTACAAATGTTTCTTTTAAGTTACTGCTATGGAAGTGAGTTAACTTCCCATGCTCATGCCCATGCGCATATCATTTCAGTTAATCATGCATGCCCAGTGGATGGCGGATACTGTGGAATTCGACCCTGACGATGGCGGCTCCTCCTCAACATCCCAGGCACCTCCTCCATGTCCAAGTGCCCAAGTGCTCTTCAAGTCTGCAGGTCTTTCTCCTTACGCCCAAAGTCTGAAATTTTGATCTTTTTGGAACCATTTGTCTCTAAAGCAACATAATGTGCAGTAAGATTATGTCATTTAGTGCAGTAAGATTATGCCATTATGTTAACATTATGTGCAGTAAGATTCTGCCATTTTGTGTCTCTGCATTTCAATTGTCAACACATATTGATCTGTGTATTGAACAAAATATATAGGTTGTTCTTCGAAAGTTTGAGTATTGATTTCAGAAAGAAAAAAAGTGCTGCCATTAATGTATTGACAGTGCTGATGCTGATGTTAGTTTGGACACCTCGAAGGATTTATTTATCCTTTTTTGTTAAAATGGTGGAAGGCTTAAGCAGCCCAAGTTAAGACATAAAAATTCAGATTAGAAACTAGTCCTAGTAACAAAATGAGAGAATGCCAGAATTAAGAAGCAAGTACTCCTAGTGTGGCCACTCTATAGATGAATTGAGCAATTCCAAATTGTTTGAATTGGGACTGTTGTGGTGAATGGGTCAAGTTGTGCTAGTTAGGTCGAAACCATGACAAAATTCAGAAAGGTCATGTAATGAACTTTGATTAATGTTGTCCTACAGTGTACTCATGTAATGAAATTTTTGCAGTAGGGCTAGTCTTTTCAAATAATTCCAAGTAATTCAAATAAATCCAAATAATTCCAAGTAATAAAAATAAATTACCTAAACATGGTCAGTTAACAGAACCTGATTGTTAACATAACCTAATGGTACGATGCTCAGTGTCTAAGATTGATCAATTGATCAAGATTACAAAAGAATGCACACAGGGTGCATTAAAAGGCATAAAAGGAGATTTAATTTCAGATTGATTTCTTAGTCTATCACCATAACACTTTTTTCCTAACACTTTCGACAACCATAGCACTTTACTGAACCTGTACATGCACTCCTACTGGAGTACTCCTTCAACACATGTTCAATTGTCCAGTGTAATGTAGGAGGAGGGTCAACAACAATTCAATTGTCCAGTGTAATGTAGGAGGAGGGTCAACAACAATTCAATTGTCCAGTGTAATGTAGGAGGAGGGTAACATCAAACTACTACAGCTGAATAATTTAGTCAACTTCTTAATCCAAGAAGTTGCATGGCATTATAATCTAATCCAATAATTTATCAAGAAGCTTTTAATCCAACAAAAGTCTGAACCTTCAGGAGTTGCGAGACAAAAGTTTAAATTATTGACGTAAAGCAAGCAGTAGAAATATCATCCTCACAGACTTGTTCCTTTTTCTTTTCTTATTAATATAAACATCGTGACTGAAATTTGATCTACCATTAGATCTACAGAAAATGGACACTTATTGATTCCCATTCAACAATATAGTGAGAAGTGATGATAACAGGACTAAAGGGGTACAACAACAACTTGGTAAATCCGTTTTGTCTGAAAAACAGTTAACTGAAACTGTCTGAAACTGTTAACTGTTTCTGGGATTTCTGAAACTTGGGAATGCATCACTGGGACAATATGCAGTCACTATATACATTAGGATATTACTCGCAATTCAAACTTGTGTACTGTCAAAAAGGTTCAGGCTCAATGCTGCATTGCTGAAAATACACAGTAAATTTTAACAGTTTGGAGTACAGATTAATTGAAACCTGAAATTTTAATTGAATTTTACATCCTTCTTCTTCTTCTTCTTCTTGAGGAACACGAGCTCTGGCAGAAGCACAAGGAGCAGGGCAGAGGAGCAGTAGCACTGCCACGTGCACGGGCAGAGGGGTGGCAGCAGAGACGTCCACCACCACCACCACCACCACCAGCCGGCGGTCCTGTGGAGGAGCTCCGGGCGGAGGAGCAATAGCAATAGGAGCCCGACCTTCTTCTTCCCCAGCTCGCTGGCGTAGCCACTGTTGGGGAACGTAGCAGAAATTCAAAATTTTCCTACGTGTCACCAAGATCTATCTATGGAGAAACTAGCAACGAGGGGAAGGAGAGTGCATCTACATACCCTTGTAGATCGCTAAGCGGAAGCGTTCACGAGAACGGGGTTGAAGGAGTCGTATTCGTCGTGATCCAAATCACCGGAGATCCGAGTGCCGAACGGACGGCACCTCCGCGTTCAACACACGTACAGCCCGGTGACGTCTCCCATGCCTTGATCCAGCAAGGAGAGAGGGAGAGGTTGAGGAAGACTCCATCCAACAGCAGCACAACGGCGTGGTGGTGGTGGAGGAGCGTGGCAATCCCGCAGGGCTTCGCCAAGCACCTACGGGAGAGGAGGAGGTGTCACGGGAGGGAGGGAGGCGCCAGGGGCTCAGGTGTTGCTGCCCCCTTCCCCTCCCCCCTTTATATAGGTGCCAAAGAGGGGGGGAGGGCGCAGCCTTGCCCCCTCCTCCAAGGGAGGGGTGCGGCCAAGAGGGGGGAGGAGTCCATCCTCCCCAAGGCACCTCGGAGGTGCCTTCCCCTCTATGGACTCTTCCTCTCCAAGTGTTTCATGCGCATGGGCCTCTTGGGGCTGGTTCCCCTTGGCCCATGCAGGCCTAGGCGCACCACCTAGGGCCCATGTGGCCCCTGGGGCAGGTGGCCCCACCCGGTGGGCCCAGGACCCTCCGGTGGTCCCGGTACAATACCGATAACCCCGAAACTTGTCCCGATGGTCAAACAGCACTTCCCATATATAAATCTTTACCTCCGGACCATTCCGAACTCCTCGTGACGTCCGGGATCTCATCCGGGACTCGAACAACATTCGGTAACCACATACAAACTTCCTTTATAACCCTAGCGCCATCGAACCTTATGTGTAGACCCTACGGGTTCGGGAACCATGCGCATACATGACCGAGACGTTTCCCGGTCAATAACCAACAGCGGATCTGGATACCCATGTTGGCTCCCACATGTTCCACGATGATCTCATCGGATGAACCACGATGTCAAGGACTCATTCGATCCCGTATACAATTCCCTTTGTCTAGCGGTATTGTACTTGCCCGAGATTCGATCGTCGGTATCCGATACCTTGTTCAATCTCGTTACCGGCAAGTCTCTTTTTACTCGTTCCGTAACACATCATCCCGTGATCAACTCCTTAATCACATTGTGCACATTATGATGATGTCCTACCGAGTGGGCCCAGAGATACCTCTCCATCACACGGAGTGACAAATCCAGCCTCGATTCGTGCCAACCCAATGACACTTTCGGAGATACCGTAATGCACCTTTATAGCCACCCGATTACGTTGTGGACGTTTGGTACACCCAAAGCATTCCTACGGTATCCGGGAGTTGCACAATCTCATGGTCTAAGGAAATGATACTTGACATTTAGAAAAGCTTTAGCATACGAACTACGATCTTTGTGCTAGGCTTAGGATTGGGTCTTGTCCATCACATCATTCTACTAATGATGTGATCCCGTTATCAATGACATCCAATGTCCATGGTTAGGAAACCGTAACCATCTATTGATCAACGAGCTAGCCAATAGAGGCTTGCTAGGGACATGGTGTTGTCTATGTATCCACACATGTATTTGAGTTTCCTATCAACACAATTATAGCATGGATAATAAATGATTATCATGAACAAGGAAATATAATAATAATAGCTAATTTATTATTGCCTCTAGAGCATATTTCCAACAGTCTCCCACTTGCACTAGAGTCAATAATCTAGTTCACATCGTCATGTGATTAACACTGATAGGTCACATCGCCATGTGACCAACACCCAAAGAGTTTACTAGTGTCTCAGAACTAGTTCACATCATCATGTGATTTAGACTCAATGAGTTCCGAGGTTTGATCATGTTTTGCTTGTGAGAGAGGTTTTAGTCAGCGGGTTTTAGTCAACGGGTCTGAACCTTTCAGATCCGTGTGTGCTTTGCAATTCTCTATGTCATATTTTAAATGCTGCTTCCACGCTCCACTTGGAGCTATTCCAAATGGTTGCTCCACTATACGTATCCGGTTTGCTACTCAGAGTCACTTTCGGATAGGTGTTAAAGCTTGCATCGACGTAACCCTTTACGCGAACTCTTTATCACCTCCATAATCGAGAAACATGCCCTTATTTACTACAAGGACAATTTTGACCCTTTGTCCAATGACCCATTCTGGATCATTCTTGTACCCCTTGATCGACTCATGGCAAGGCACACTTCCGTGCGGTACACAAAGATAGCATACTATAGAGCCTATGTACGAAGCATAGGGACGACCTTCGCCCTTTCTCTCCTTTCTGCCGTGGTCGAGCTTTTAACTCTTAACTCCATACCTTACAACTCAGGACAAGAACTCCTTCTTTCGATCGATCCATCTTGAACACTTTCAAGATTATGTCAAGGTATGTGCTCATTTGAAAGTACTATTGAGTGTTTTTGATCTATCCTCATAGATCTTGATGCTCAATGTTCAAGTAGCTTAATCCAGGTTTTCACTTGAAAACACTTTTCAAACAACCCTATATGCTTCTGAGAAAATTCTACATCATTTCCGATCATCAATATGTCAACAACATATACTCATCGAAATTCTATAGTGCTCCCACTCACTTCTTTGGAAATACAAGTTTCTCATAAACTTTGTATAAACCCAAAATCTTTGATCATCTCATCAAAGTGCACATTCCAACTCCGAGATGCTTACTCCGGTCCTTAGAAGGATCGCTGGAGCTAGCATACCTTTTAGCATCCTTAGGATCGACAAAACTTTACGATTGTATCACATACAACCTTTCCTTACGAAAACCGGTAAGGAAACTCGTTTTGACATCCATCTGCCGGATTTCATAAATGCAGCCAATGCTAACATGATTCCGACGGACTTAAGCATCGCTACGGATGAGAAAATCTCATCGTAGTCAACTCCTTGAACTTGTGAAAAACTCTTCGCCACAAGTCGAGCTTCATAGACGGTGACATTACCGTCCACGTCCGTCTTCCTCTTAAAGATCCATTTATCTCAATGGCTTGCCGATCATCGAGCAAGTCCACCAAAGTCCATGCTTTGTTCTGATATATGGATACTATCTCGGATTTCATGGCTTCTAACCATTTGTCGGAATTTGGGCCCACCGTCGCTTCTCCATAGCTCGTAGGTTCATTGTTGTCTAGCAACATGACCTCTAAGACAAGATTGCGTACCACTCAAGCAAGACGCATCCTTGTCACCCCACGAGGCACGGTAGTGACTTGATCCAAGTTTCATGATCACTATCATAAGCTTCTACTTCAATTGGTGTAGGTGCCACGGAACAACTTCACGTGCCCTGCTACACACTAGTTGAAGTGATGGTTCAATAACCTCATCAAGTCTCCACCATCCTCCCACTCAACTTTTCGAGACAAACTTTTCCTCGAGAAAGGACCCGATTCAAGAAACAATCCCTATTGCTTTCGGATCTGAATTAGGAGGTATACCCAACTGTTTTGGGTGTATTATGAAGATGCATTTTATCCGCTTTGGGTTCGAGCTTATCAAGCTGAAACTTTTTCACATAAGCATCGCAGCCCCAAACCTTTAATGAATTACAGCTTAGGTTTCTCTAAACCATAGTTCATACGGTGTCATCTCAACGGAATTACGTGGTGCCCTATTAAAGTGAGTGCGGTTGTCTCTAATGCCTAACCCATGAACGATAGTGGTAATTCGATAAGAGACATCATGGTACGCACCATATCTTATAGGGTGCAATTATGATGTTCGGACACACCATCACACTATGGTGTTCCAGGCGGTATTAATTGTGAAACAATTTGCACAATGTCTTAATTGTGTGCCAAAACTCGTAACTCAGATATTCATCTCTATGATCATATCATAGACATTCTATCCTCTTGTCACGATGATCTTCAACTTCACTCTGAAATTACTTGAACCATTCAATAATTCAGACTTGTGCTTCATCAAGTAAATATACTCAACATCTACTCGAATCATCTGTGAAGTCGTAACATAACGATATTCATTTGCATGCCTCGGCACTCATTGGACCGCACACATCAAAATGTGTTACTTCCAACAAGTTGCTATCTTGTTCCATCTTACGAAACCGAGGCTTTTCAGTCATCTTGCCCATGTGGTATGATTTGCATATCTCAAGTGATTCAAAATCAGGTGAGTCCAAACGACCCATCTGCATGGAGTTTCTTCATGCATATACACCAATAGACATGGTTCGCATGTCTCAAACTTTTCAAAACGAGTGAGTCCAAAGATCCATCAACATGGAGCTTCTTCTTGCTTTTTACACCAATATGACTTACATGGCAGTGCCACAAGTAAGTGGTACTATCATTACTATCCTATACTTTTGGCATGAAATTGTGTATCACTACGATCGAGATTCAATAAACCATTTATTTAGGTGCAAGACCATCGAAGGTATTATTCAAATAAATAGAGTAACCATTATTCTCCTTAAATGAATAACCGTATTGCGATAGACATAATCCAATCAGGTCTATGCTCAACGCAAACACCAAATGACAATTATTCTGGTTTAATACTAATCTTGATGGTAGAGGGAGCGTGAGATGTTTGATCATATCAACCTTGGAAACAATTCCAACACATATCGTCAGCTCACCTTTAGCTAGTCTCTGTTTATTCCGTAGCTTTTATTTCGAGTTACTAACACTTAGCAACCGAACCGGTATCTAATACCACGGTGCTACTAGGAGTACTAGTAAAATACACAATAACTTAATGTATATCAAATATACTTCTATCGACCTTACCAGCCTTCTCATCTACCAAGTATCTAGGGTAATGCTGCTCCAGTGGCTGTTCCCCTTATTACAGAAGCACTTAGTCTCGGGTTTGGGTTCAACCTTGGGTTTCTTCACTGGAGCAGCAACTGGTTTGCCGTTTCATGAAGTGTCCCTTCTTGCCCTTGCCCTTCTTGAAACTAGTGGTTTCACCAACCATCAACATTTGATGCTCCTTCTTGATTTCTACTTTCGCGATGTCAAACAACGCGAATACCTCAAGGATCATCATCTCTATCCTTGATATGTTATAGTTCATCACGAAGCTCTAGCAGCTTGGTGGCAATGACTTTGGAGAAACATCACTATCTCATCTGGAAGATCAACTCCCACTCGATTCAAGTGATCGTTGTACTCAGACAATCTGAGCACATGCTCAACGATTGAGCTTTTCTCCCTTAGTTTGCAGGCTAAGAAAATCGTCGGAGGTCTCATGCCTCTTGACGTGGGCACGAGCTAGAAATCCCAATTTCAGCCCTCGAAATATCTCACATGTTCCGCGACGTTTCGAAAAAGTCTTTGGTGCCTCAACTCTAAACCGTTTAACTGAACTATCACGTAGTTATCAAAACGTGTCGTCCGATGTTACGCAACATCCACAAACGACGTTTGGGGTTCAGCACAATCGAGCGTGCATTAAGGACATAAGCTTTCTACTGTCCGCATAATCGCCATTGTCAACTTTCAACTATATTTTCTCTAGGAACATATCTAAACAAGTGGAACTAAAGCGCGAGCCACGACATAATTTGCAAAAGGTCTTTTGACTATGTTCAAGATAATTAAGTTCATCTTTATGAACTCCCACTCAGATAGACATCCCTCTGGTCATCTAAGTGATTACACGATCCGAGTCAACTAGGCCGTGTCCGATCATCACGTGAGACGGACTAGTCATCATCGGTGAACATCTTCATGTTGATCGTATCTACTATCGACTCATGCTCGACCTTTCGGTCTCGTGTTCCGAGGCCATGTCCGTACATGCTAGGCTCGTCAAGTTAACCCCAAGTGTTTTTGCTGTGTAAATCTGTCTTACACCCGTTGTATGTGAACGTAAGAATCCATCACACCCGATCATCACGTGGTGCTTAGAAGTTTACTTAACTGTAGCAACGGTGCAGGGGAGAACACTTCTTGAAATTTGTGTAAGGGATCATCTTATTTACTACCGTCGTTCTAAGTAAACAAGATGCATAAACATAATAAACATCACATGCAATTATATAGTAGTGACATGATATGGCCAATATCATATTGCTCCTTTTGATCTCCATCTTGGGCTCCATGATCATCATTGTCACCGCATGACACCATGATCTCCATCATCATGATCTCCATCATCGTGTCTCCATGAAGTTGTCTCGCCAACTTATTACTTCTACTACTATGGCTACGGTTAGCAATAAAGTAAAGTAATTACATGGCGTTGTTTGATGACACGCAGGTCATACAATAAATAAAGACAACTCCTATGGCTCGCCGTTGTCATATTCATCGACATGCAAGTCGTGAATCCTATTACAAGAACATGATCAATCTCATACATCACATATCATTCATCACATTCTTCTTGGCCATATCACATCACATAGCATACCCTGCAAAAACAAGTTAGACGTCCTCTAATTGTTGTTTGCATGTTTTACGTGGCTGCTATGGGTTTCTAGCAAGAACGCTTTCTTACCTACGCAAAACCACAACGTGATATGCCAATTGCTATTTACCCTTCATAAGGACCCTTTTCATCGAATCCGTTCCGACTAAAGTGGGAGAGATCGGCACCCGCTAGCCACCTTATGCACCAAGTGCATGTCGGTCGGTGGAACCTGTCTCACGTAAATGCGTGTAAGGTCGGTCCGGCCGCTTCATCCCACAATACCGTCAAAACAAGATTGGACTAGTAACGGTAAGCATATTGAACAACATCAACGCCCACAACTACTTTGTGTTCTACTCGTGCAAAGAATCTACGCAATAGACCTAGCTCGATACCACTTTGTTGGGGAACGTGGCAGAAATTCAAAATTTTCCCACGTGTCACCAAGATCTATCTATGGAGAAACTAGCAACGAGGGGAAGGAGAGTGCATCTACGTACCCTTGTAGATCGCTAAGCGGAAGCGTTCATGAGAACGGGGTTGAAGGAGTCGTACTCGTCGTGATCCAAATCACCGGAGATCCGAGTGCCGAACGGACGGCACCTCCGCGTTCAACACACGCAGACAGCCGGTGACGTCTCTCCATGCCTTGATCCAGCAAGGAGAGAGGGAGAGGTTGAGGAAGAATCCATCCAACAGCAGCACAACGGGCGTGGTGGTGGTGGAGGAGCGTGGCAATCTGCAGGCTTCGCCAAGCACCTACGGGAGAGGAGGATGTGTCACGGAGGGAGGGAGGCGCCAGGGGCCTGTGTGTTGCTGCCCCTTCCCTCCCCCCATTATATAGGTGCCAAAGAGGGGGGGAGGGCTCAGCCTTGCCCCCTCCTCCAAGGGAGGGGTGCGGCCAAGAGGGGGGAGGAGTCCATCCTCCCCAAGGCACCTCGGAGGTGCCTTCCCCTCTATGGACTCTTCCTCTCCAAGTGTTTCATGCGCATGGGCCTCTTGGGGCTGGTTCCCTTGGCCCATGCAGGCCTAGGCGCACCACCTAGGGCCCATGTGGCCCCCGGGGCAGGTGGCCCCACCCGGTGGGCCCCCGGGACCCCTCCGGTGGTCCCGGTACAATACCGATAACCCCGAAACTTGTCCCGATGGCCGAAACAGCACTTCCCATATATAAATCTTTACCTCCGGACCATTCCGGAACTCCTCGTGACGTCCGGGATCTCATCCGGACTCAACAACATTCGCAACCACATACAAACTTCCTTTATAACCCTAGCGCCATCGAACCTTATGTGTAGACCCTACGGGTTCGGGAACCATGCGAGACATGACCGAGACGTTCTCCGGTCAATAATAACCAACAGCGGGATCTGGATACCCATGTTGGCTCCTACATGTTCCACGATGATCTCATCGGATGAACCACGATGTCAAGGACTCATTCGATCCCGTATACAATTCCCTTTGTCTAGCGGTATTGTACTTGCCCGAGATTCGATCGTCAGATTCCGATACCTTGTTCAATCTCGTTACGGCAAGTCTCTTTTTACTCGCTCCAGAACACATCATCCCGTGATCAACTCCTTAATCACATTGTGCACATTATGATGATGTCCTACCGAGTGGGCCCAGAGATACCTCTCCATCACACGGAGTGACAAATCCAGTCTCGATTCGTGCCAACCCAATGAGACACTTTCGGAGATACCTGTAATGCACCTTTATAGCCACCCGATTCGTTGTGACGCTTTGGTACACCCAAAGCATTCCTACGGTATCCGGGAGTTGCACAATCTCATGGTCTAAGGAAATGATACTTGACATTTAGAAAAGCTTTAGCATACGAACTACGCATCTTTGTGCTAGGCTTAGGATTGGGTCTTGTCCATCACATCATTCTACTAATGATGTGATCCCGTTATCAATGACATCCAATGTCCATGGTTAGGAAACCGTAACCATCTATTGATCAACGAGCTAGCCAATAGAGGCTTGCTAGGGACATGGTGTTGTCTATGTATCCACACATGTATTTGAGTTTCCTATCAACACAATTATAGCATGGATAATAAATGATTATCATGAACAAGGAAATATAATAATAATAGCTAATTTATTATTGCCTCTAGGGCATATTTCCAACAGCCACTGCTCTGGGACTGGGCAGGCCGGCGTCGCCGCAGCCGTCCTCCTCCTCCAGCCCCTAGAACTCGTCCCTCCTCTGGGACGCGGCCGTGCTGCTCCCGCCCCTGGACGCGGCCGTCACGTACCCCTCGTCCTCGTCCTTCTCGGTGATCTCATGGCCGGCGGCGGCAAAGTCTGCGGGCAGGTCAGAGGCACGGAGGGAGAGCACGGCCAGGGCCTCACTGCCGGGGGCTGGATTGGGGTCCGGATCGGGGGCCAGGGCCTCGCTGGTGGGGGCTCCGGTTCTTCCCGATGAACACGGAGGAGCAGGAGCTTGAGCAGCCTCCGTGTGGCCGGTGCAGGTTGGCCGTCGTCGAGCGTTGTGGCCCAACGGCAGGTGCCGATGGTGGCTGGGGCGACCACTGTGCGGGCAGGCGACGAAGGAAGGAGGAAGAAGTAGAGGGGGGCTGATTAGCAACAGTTTAAAAGGTGGAAGGGCTTTTTTGCAAAATTGGAAATGAACTAAGGCGTGGACAACTTTTTTTGGACGGAGGGAGTATCTTTCTTTTGATGCACGCCCATGGAAACGTACCTAACCCCACAAAGAACTCTCACATAGACCATGGGTTAGTACACAAAGCGTAATGGACAATGCTTACCATACCATGAGATCACTTGATCCTTCTCGGCACATCTTCTATGCTTTGTGTGTTGATCAACCTAAATCACTCTTTTGACTTAGACTTGATCAACCTTGTATCTTATCTTCTCTCTTCATAAAGATGATTTCTTGAAGGTAAACATGAATGTTCACACAAACTTCTTCTTCAAGCATGCTTGCAATAGGCTCAACTATCACATGATCAATCTTTGGATAAATCCTTGAATACCACCTTGGTCAACACATAATCTCCTTCTTTCAACCTTGAAGCCAACATATGGTCTTCAAGCATTGCCTATGGACAACCCCTTCAAATATTACTCAAGGCAAACATTAGTCCATAGGGATTGTCATCAATTATAAAAATCAAGCATGGGGGCACCATGCTCTTTCAGCGTGTGTACCGTGTTCAATATTTTTTTTGCAAGAGTAGGTGCTTAAGTTTGTCCTTTGTTACTACAAAAAAGGGTTGCTATCAGAAGTTCACAATAGGGTATGATTCAAAACTACATTGAATTTCATTTCCTTGTGTATCACTATCCCGGTCTTTCCCCAAGACAGATCTAGCTCAATGCTCATATTTCATCTGCTATTTAAAGAGAGCATTTAATGAAAAAACTACAACAATACAAGTATGTGTTCCAAAAAAAACTATCATTTCCTCTCCTAAAACCTATCATTTTTGTGCTAAAAACTACCAATTTTTGTAGGTGTTGGTTTGGCCGAAATAAACCCGATTATGACAGGGATGGCCCACAAGTCAGGCCTGACATGGCACAATATAGTCAACTCCATTAGGTTGATAATTATGTTGACAGTTATGACATGTGGGTCTGTCATTGTCAATTCTTGGCTGTGTCCAGCCTCTCCCTCTGGCATTTACTTGACCACCTTACCAGCAGCAACACACCAGTGGCAGCTCATTGGATCGCAACATGCCGACAAGGACAAGACGAACACTCATGGTAGCTCGTTCATCTCTGCGCATGAGAAGCTGGCCAGATTACTCATGAGCCATGGCACGAGGGTCACGCGCATGGAGTAGCTCCCTTGCCCACACGAGTCGCATGGTTGGCGCCTCCATGCCGCCCTCGAGCTCGTCGATGGCTTGCAGGAACTGCATGATGCCCGATAGAATTGCCCCCTGATGCGGCTAGAAACTGCGTCGGTATTTCCCCAAAGAGGAATAGATGACGCACTACATCTACGGTAGGTATTTCCCTCAGTTATGAAACTAAGGTATCAAGCCAGTAGGAGAACCAAGCAACACTATGTAATACCTGCACACAAAGAACAAATCCTGCATAGCATAGCAGCGTAAGAGGGGTTGTCAATCCCTCCTTGGTAAAAAGATAGATTAATTTGTATGAGTTTGGATAAACATATCTAAATAAAACACGAAATAAAATAAGTAAGGAAAAAGTGCAGCAAGGTATTTTTGGGTTTTTGGAAATATAGATCTGAAAACAAATGTGACAAAAAATATATCGCAAAGCAAATATGATAAAATATAGACCTGGGGGCCATAGATTTCACTAGTGGCTTCTCTCGAGAAAATAGCACACGGTGGGTAGAAAATTTATTGTTGGGCAATTCATAGAAGTACAAATAATTATGATGATATCCAAGACAATGATCAATATATAAGCATCACATCCAAGATTAGTAGACCGAAATGATTCTGCATCTACTACTATTACTCCACACATCGACCGCTATCCAGCATTCATCTAGTGTATTAAGTTCATGGAGAAATGGAGTAATGCAATGATACGTCTCCAACGTATCTATAATTTTTGATTGTTCCATGTTGTTATATTATCATTCTTGGATGTTTCACAATCATTTTATAGCAACTTTATATCATTTTTTGGGACTAACCTATTGATATAGTGCCCAATGCCAGTTGTTGTTTTTTACTTCGCAGAATATCAGTACCAAACGGAGTCCAAATGCAGCGAAACTTTTTGGAGATTTTCTCTAGACCAGAAGACACCCAGTGGGCCAAAGAAGTACCAGTGCGGAGGCCCGTGGGGAGTATAACCCACCAGGGCGCGCCCAGGGGGATTGTGCCCCCACGTAGCCCCCCATGCACCGCCTCTTCGCCCTATAAATTCCCAAATATTCCAGAAACCCTAGGGGAGTCGACGAAACACAATTCCAGCCGCCGCAAGTTCCAGAACCACGAGATCCAATCTAACACCATCACAGAGGGGTTCATCATCCTCATTGGTGCCTCTCCGATGATGCGTGAGTAGTCCACCATAGACCTACGGGTCCATAGGTAGTAGTTAGATGGCTTCCTCTCTCTCTCTCTTTTCATTCTCAATACAATGGTCTCTTCGAGATCTATTTGATGTAACTCTTTTTTGTGGTGTGTTTGTTGGGATCTGATGAACTTTGAGTTTATGATCAGATCTATATCCATGAAAATTATTTGAGTTTTCTTTTATATCTTATATGCATGATTATTTATAGCCTCGTATTTCTTCTTCGAATCTTTGGTTTAGTTAGGCCAATTAGATAAAATTTTCTTGCCATGGGAGAGGTGCTTTGTGATGGGTTCGATCTTGCGGTGTTCTTTCCCAGTGACAGAAGGGGCAGCAAGACACGCATGTATCATTGTTGTTAAGGATAACAAGATGGGGGCTATTCCTACATGAATAGATCTCGTCTACATCATGTCATCGTTCTTATTGCATTACTCCATTTCTCCATGAACTTAATACACTAGATGCATGCTGGATAGCGGTCGATGTGTGGGGTAATAGTAGTAGATGCAGGAAGGAGTCAGTCTAGTAACTTGGACGTGATGCCTATATGTCGATCATTGCCTTGGATATCGTCATAACTATTCGATCTTCTATCAATTCCCCAATAGTAATTTGTTTACCCATCGTGTGCTCTTTCTTGAGAGAAGCCACTAGTGAAATCTACGGCCCCCGGGTCTATTCTTTATCATATTTGCTTTGAGATCTATTTTTATTTGCTTTTATTTTCAGATCTATTGTTCCAAAAACCCAAAAATACCTTGCTGCACTTTTTTATTACTTATTTTATTTTGTGTTATTGCGAGATCTATTTATCCAAAATCATACAAACCAATCTATCTTTTGCCCGAGGAGGGATTGACAACCCCACCTACGCGTCGGGTTACAAGTATTTGTTCTTTGTGTGCAGGTACCATTTACATAGTGTTGCTTGGTTCTCCTACTAGATTGATACCTTGGTTTCATAACTGAGGGAAATACCTACCGTGGCTGTACTGCATCATCCCTTCCTCTTTGGGGAAATAACGATGCAGTTTCAAGAGACATCAAAAGGAATTTCTGGCGCCGTTGCTGGGGAGACATCATCAACATCTGTCCGATTCTGTTTTCGATACATTGTGTGCTTATTTTGATGAATCTATGGTTTGTATCGTGGGGGGTATAAGCCATGGTAAAGTTAGAATACAGTAGGTACAATACAATAACACAATTTGAATGGGTTTGCAACAGTTATTAAAGTAAAGATTGGTTTTCTTATACTAACGGGTCTCATGAAGGTTTTGTTAAGTTTTGTGTGATTGAAGTTTTCAAGTTTTGGGTGAGATCACGATGGATGAAGGAATAAGGAGCGAAAAGGGCCTAAGCTTGGGGATGCCCCATGGCACCCCAAGTTATTATTCAAGGAGAACCAAGCAAGTAAGCTTGGGGATGCCCCAGAAGGCATCCCCTCTTTCTTCTAACGACCATCAGTATTTTACTTGGAGCTATATTTTTATTCGTCACATATCATGAGTTTTGCTTGGAGCGTCTTGTATTATATGAGTCTTTGCTTGTTTTGCTTTTTAGTTTGTCACGAGTATCCTTGATGGACACACCTATTTGAGAGAGCCAAAATTATGCTATGATTTGTTAGAATTGCTCTTTATGTTTCACTTAAATTTTTTGAGCTATGGAATTGCTCTAGTGCTTCACTTATATCTTTTTGAGCATGATGTGCTTTAATATTTTTGAAGAAATGCTCTCATGCTTCACTTAGATTCATTTGAGTGTTAGTAATTTTTTGAAGAAATTCTCTCATGCTTCACTTATATTATTTTAAGAGATGAAAACCTTTATGCTCATGTTCTTCACTTAAATTTGTTTGAGCTTGTCAAAAGCAATTTGCAACTTATGAAATTAGTCCCAAAGTGATAGATATTCAAGATGGATATAATAAAAAAATCATGAAGATCATTGGACAAAATAAAGTTTATTCCTTTTTCCACCAAACTTTAACACTCCACGGCTAGCCATATCCACGGGTACCGTCCATACCAACACTTTCCAAGGAATTTATTATTTGATAACGTAAAGTAAATTTCTTTTTCATTTCGAGACTCTGCATCCCTATTACCGTCATACTCTCGTGCAATGGCAAGTGAATAAACACTCATCTTGAGAATAACACATCTAGCATGGAAAATATTGGCCACCCCCTGCCGCTTCATGAGCGGTACAAGCACACAAAGAGGAAATTCATTTCGAAAATTATAGATGGCACATACAAATTTACTTAGAACGACACAAAAATACCGCATATAGGTAGGTATGGTGGACTTATATGCCAAAACTAGGTTTAAGGATTTGGAGGCACAAGTAGCATTTCTACTTAGTACAAGTGGAGGCTAGCAAAAAGATTGAGAAGCAACCAACCAAGAAACAAAAAATCTCATAAATGAGCATTAAGCATAACTAACACCGAATAATGCACCACAAGTAGGACGTAATTTAATTGCATAACTATTGACTTTCGTGCTTGCATAGGGAATCACAAACCTTAACACCAATATTCTTACTAAAACATAATTACTCATCAACATGACTGATGTCTACTACGCAACCTTCTTCTTGTAGACGTTGTTGGGCCTCCAAGTGCAGAGGTTTGTAGGACAGTAGCAAATTTCCCTCAAGTGGATGACCTAAGGTTTATCAATCCGTGGGAGGCGTAGGTTGAAGATGGTCTCTCTCAAATAACCCTGTAACCAAATAACAAAGAGTCTCTTGTGTCCCCAACACACCCAATACAATGGTAAATTGTATAGGTGCACTAGTTCGGCGAAGAGATGGTGATACAAGTGCAATATGGATGGTAGATATATGTTTTTGTAATCTGAAAATATAAAAACAGCAAGGTAGCAAGCGATAAAAGTGAGCGTAAATGGTATTGCAATGCTAGGAAACAAGGCCTAGGGTTCATACTTTCACTAGTGCAAGTTATCTCAACAATAATAACATAATTGGATCATATAACTATCCCTCAACATGCAACAAAGTCACTCCAAAGTAACTAATAGCGAAGAACAAACGAAGAGATTATGGTAGGGTACGAAACCACCTCAAAGTTATCCTTTCTGATCGATCTATTGAAGAGTCCGTAGTGAAATAACATGAAGCTATTCTTTCCGTTTGATCTATCATAGAGTTCATACTAGAATAACACCTTAAGACACAAATCAACCAAAACCCTAATGTCACCTAGATACTCCAATGTCACCTCAAGTATCTGTGGGTATGATTATACGATATGCATCACACAATCACAGATTTATCTATTCAACCAACACAAAGAACTTCAAAGAGCGCCCCAAAGTTTATACCGGAGAGTCAAGACGAAAACGTGTGCCAACCCCTATGCATAAGTTCCCAAGGTCACTGAAACCGGAAGTTGATCACCAAAACATACATGAAGTAGATCACGCGAATATCCCATTGTCACCACAGATAAGCACATGCAAGACATATATCAAGTGTTCTCAAATCCTTAAAGACTCAATCCGATAAGATAACTTCAAAGGGAAAACTTAATCCATTACAAGAGAGTAGAGGGGGAGAAACATCATAAGATCCAACTATAATAGCAAAGCTCGTGATACATCAAGATCGTGCCGAATCAAGAACACGAGAGAGAGAGAGAGAGAGAGAGAGAGAGATCAAACACATAGCTACTGGTACATACCCTTAGCCCCAAGTGTGAACTACTCCCTCCTCGTCATGGAGAGCGACAGGATGATGAAGATGGCCACCGGTGAAGGATCCCCCCTCCGGCAGGGTGCCGGAACAGGGTCCCGATTGGTTTTTGGTGGCTACAGAGGCTTGCGGCGGCGGAACTCCCGATCTAGGTTATTTTCTGGAGGTTTTACTATTTATAGGAATTTTTGGCGTTGGTCTCACGTCAGGGGGGTCTCCGGGTTGTCCATGAGGTAGGGGCCCACGCCCAGGGGGGTGGGCGTGCCCCCCACCCTCGTGGGCAGCCTGGGACTCTCTTGGCCCAACTCTTTTACTCTGGGGGCTTCTTTTGGTCCAGAAAAAATCATCAAAAATTGGCACGTCAATTGGAGTCCGTTTGGTTTCCCTTTTCTGCAAAACTTAAAAACAAGGAAAAATGTAAACCGCACTGGGCTCTAGGTTAATAGGTTACTCCCAAAAAACATATAAAATAGCATATGAATGCATATAAAACATCCTAGAAGGATAATATAATAGTATGAATACTTCATAAATTATCGATACGTTGGAGACGTATCAGCATCCCCAAGCTTAATTCCTGCTCATCCTCGAGTAGGTAAATGATAAAATAAATAATTTATGAAGTGTGAATGCTAGCAAGTGCATATGTTTGATCAATGATAGTTCCAATCACTTTTTCTAGCATCATTATATCATAACAATAGCTCATATCATAAAGCTTCTCGTGATCAAGTAACAAACTATTCACATCTTAAAGTTGTCGGCGTTCTGGGAACGGGGGTCCCCAGACTTGCCTGCCTGCGGCCTGTGGCGTGGCTCAAAGGAGGCCCAGGACAGCCCATCTTCATCAACGCAAGCTCAAGACCCTCGCGAGGGGCCAAGCCTCACGGGGCGGACGACGAGGAGCTTCCTTGGGCACGGCCTCGTCAGGCTGGCTCATGAGGAGGCGGAGAGTTCAAGGAAGGGTACCTCGCGAGGTGCCCATGACGCAAGCCATGACGACCAAGGGCACCAGCCGGGCGCCAGCCCGCGCAGTGTCCTCCTTTCCTCTTTGGTGCAAAGGGAGCAAGCGCAGGCGAGAGCATCAAGCAAAGGCATCCATTTCGGTGCAACAAGACCAAGACCAGCCCCAACGGCTGGAAGGGAGTCATCGTGGAGCCCAAGCAGGCGTCATCACTAGAGCCTTTGGCAGGCGAGGACCAACTTTAGTCAGGATAAGTGTACCCGCTGTTCCCCTTCAAAATGGCCAATTGTTGGCACCCTTCCCGCTCAATATTTGGGAAGAGGCCCAGGGCCTTCGCCTATAAATAGGAGTAGCCACCATGTGGTAGAGGGAACCGCCCACAGGATGAGACCGGAATCCTCATCAAGAAACCAAGAGCTAGAGCAACCGAACACCACCTAGCAGTTCATCACACCCGCCAGAATGCAGACCCTCATGAGGCGGTTCTTCCTTGTACTGTTTCTTCATCAGCCCAGAGGCAATCCACCACACCACACACTAGAGTAGGGTATTACACCACAACGGTGGCCCGAACTAGTATAGATCTTGTGTCTCTTGTGCTGTTCTGCTTAGTAGTTTAGGTCCCAGCTGATTCGGGCGAGGTGCGAGACGGCGGAAGGTTGGATCTCCGTCGCACCCTGTGTTCGAACCTCAAGGGTCCGCTGAACCCAAAATCCGACATTTGGCGCGCCAGGTAGGGGTGCGCCGGAATCTGCCTTTCGTCGCCTCGTTCTTCCCCGACCGCCGCAACCATGTCTGACGCCCGTCGGGCCCGCGGTGAGCGCCGAGCCGCCCTCGCCTCCCGTGTAGCCTAGACAACTCCCGTCAGCGGGCACCCTCGTCTTTCCCCGTCACCTGCCGTCAACGCCGCCACCGGCCAGGCGGGGAATGGGCAGGAAGCATCGTCCCTGCACTCCTCGGCGACCCCCAGGGGAGGAGCCGCGCAGCTCCTCGTCACCCGCCCGTCGCCGGTTCCTCCGGTCGTCGCGGCGCCCTCTGGCGGCTCGCAGGCGCCGCCTTTCCAGCCGCCATGTCAAGGCATTCGTCCGCCGGTCGGCGCCGCCGCCACGCTGCAGGGGGCTCCCTCGGCCGGACGGAGCCGCGGCCGGCTGACCTTCGACTCTCGGGACCACCCGCCAACTCGGCCGGCTGGTGCGCTCCCCATGCTCGCAGACACCCACCATATGCCAGTTGCCGTCACCAGACCCTCATCGATGGCGGCGCCGCCTCAACGTACTCTCGGCCGAGGCCTTCAACCTCCTCTCAGATACTCAGTGGAGCGGCCGCAGCCCAGCCGGCCTTTTCTGGGTGTAGGAGGAGGGTCATCCAGCTCCTTGGGGCAAATCCGGCTTCCAGTGACCTTCGGCACCTACGACAAGTTCCGCACGGAACTGGTCGACTTCGACATTGCCCCCATCGGCCTCCCCTACAATGCCATCTTTGGCTATCCAGCATTGGCCACATTCATGGCCGCAACCCACCCAGGGTACAACCTCATGAAGATGCCCGGGAGCAGCGGCGTCCTCACCGCACTGGAGATACGAAGGCAAGGCGCTAGCTGGCTCGCCCTCAAGACGACGGGCCGCGCAGCTCCGCCGATGCGGAAGCCCTCAAGCCCAAGGGGCTGCGCCGACCAAGAAGAAGCAGTTGTTCACTCAAGACAAGGCGGAGACCAAGCAGATACTGCCGACGAGGACGGGTCCACAAACGCCACCTTCACCATAGGCGCCAACCTCGAGCCCGAACAGAAGAAGCCTGGTCAAGTTCCTGCGTGCTAACAAGAAGGTGTTCGCTCGGGAGCCCGATCAGCTGGCGGGGATCCCACGGGCGAATCGAGCACCACCTCAACGTGTGCCCCAACGTGCGCCCTGTGGAAGTGTATACGAGAAGGCAGTCCACTAAAAAGCAGGCCTTCATCGTCCAAGAGACCCGCAAGCTAGAAGCCGTGGGGGTTATTCGCGAGGTCCGATACCCAGATTGGGGCTGGCCAACCCCGTGGTGGTGCCAAAGAAGGGAGGAAAGGAGCGCATGTGTGTCGACTTCACCAACCTCAACAAAGCATGCCCGCAGGATCCGTTCCCGCTCCCTCGCATCGACCAGGGATCGCCGATTCCACCGCCGAGTGTGGCCTGTTATGCTTCTTGGACGCCTTTTCCGGTACCATCAGATCAAGATGGCGGTGGAAGACGTGGAAAGACGGCCTTCTTAACCCGTGTGGAGTGTCTCGCTATACATTGCATGCCATCTGGCTGCGCAACACGGGGCAACCTTCCAATGCTCATGCACATCACCCTGGGCCCGCAGCTCGGGAAGAATGTGGAGGCTTACGTCGAAGACATCGTGGTGAAGTCTCGCGAGGCCAAGACCTTGATACAAGACCTGGAAGAAACCTTCGCGAGCCTCAACGCAGTGAGCCTGTGGCTCAACCCGGAGAAGTGTGTGTTTGGAGTTCCCTCAGGCAAACTCCTGGGTTTCCTCGTGTCCCACCGAGGCATCGAGGCCAACCCAGAAAAGGTCAAGGCAGTTGAAGACATGAGCCCACCAAAGACCCTCAGGGAAATGCAGAAGCGCACCGGGCGCATAACGGCGCTGGGCCGTTTCATCTCCCGATTAGGGGAGCGGGCGCCTTTTCTTCCGGTGATGAAGAAGAAGGCCCTTGAATGGGTGAAGAGGCCGACAAAGCGCTCCAAGACCTCAAGAGGTACTGACCAACCCTCCAAAGAATGGTGGCCCCGCGCCCTCAGGAGCCCTTGGTACTCTACCTCGCCGCCACTCCCTACTCCGCTAGCGCAGCTCTGGTGGCAGTTAGGGAGGAGCGTCAGGCCAAGACTACGGCGGCCACCCGAGCTAAGGCAAGACCGAATCATAAGGAACTAGCAGAAGCCAGCACCGCAATGGAAGAAGATCAGTCGTCGCAGCAGAGCGCCCCAAAGGCGGGAGAGGCCCCCCATCCAAGCACCCAGCTTCCGGAGGCACCGTCGCCTCGGGAGGCACCACAGCTTTCCGGAAGACGCCACCAGCACCGACGCCCCTAACCTCGTCGAGCACCCGTGTACTTTCACAAGATCGTGTTACGGGATGCGAGGGCACGGTAGCCCATGCCGCAGAAGCTCCTCCTCGCGCTGTTGGTGGCTTCGCACAAGCTGCGGCACTACTTCCAGGGTCATCCAATCAAGGTTGTCCCGGCATACCCCCTGGAGAGGGTGCTCAGGAGCCCCAACTCGGCCAGAAGGGTCGCCGAGTGGAACATTGAGCTGCAAGCATTCCAGCTCTAGTTCAGCACAACCAGAGTCATCAAGGGGCAGCTACTGGCAGATTTCGTGGCCGAATGGATGAAGCACCGGCCTCGGGGCCGGGCGAGGATCGGTCCCTCTCCCTGTGAAGCGCGTTAAGGTTGGGTCATGTACTTGACGGAGCGTTCTCCAGTATACTGGGGCTGGGGCAGGTGCTCACATCTCCCGCCAGACAAGCTCTACTATGCCGTGCAGCTCTGCTTTCCAGCATGGCGAGGTCTCCAACAATATAGCGAGAATCACGAGGGGCTGATAAGCGGTCTCAAGGTTGCCGCTGCCACTGGGGTGAAGCGCCTTACCATCAAGGGCGATTCGCAGCTCCTCGCCAATTTCTCCAACAAGGTGTACGAGCCAAGAGATGAACACATGGAAGCCTACCTCATGGAGGTCCGCAGGATGGAGAAACAGCCTGGGGTTGAGCTGCAAGACGTGCTCATGGGCACCAATCAAGAGGCCGACGACATCGCCAAACGAGCCTCCAGGAGGTTACCCCAGAGCCGGGCGTCTTTGAGGAACGGCTCTTCAAGCCCTCAGCCTGCCGCCCGTTATCAAGCACAAGCACAGCCTCGGGAGGAGCTCCCTCAGCCACCTGCCTCGGGAGCCCCAGCCTGTGGCCCGGCCTCAGGAGCACGCCTGCTCCTAACGATGGAACCTCAAGAGGAGTGCTGGATCACGGAGCTCAAGAGTTACTTAACGCGTGGGACTTTGCCGAGAAGGAGGAGGAGGTAGGCGTGTGGCGTGGCAAGCCACGGCATACAAAGATCATGGATGGAGAGCTCTACCGAAGCGATCAACGACGATCCCTACGCTGCATCACCAGGGAACAGGGGAAGGAACTGCTGGCAGATATACATGGCGGAGATTGTGGGCACCATTCGTCGTCACGGACCCTCGTCGGCAAGGCGTTCCGCAGCGGTTTCTATTGGCCCACCGCGCTCAATGACGCTATCGAACTCATGAAGGCTTGCGAGGCTTGCCAATTCCATGCCAAGCAGATCCACCAGCCAGCCAGGAGGTTCAGAAACCATCCCTCCCTTGGTCGCTCGCGTCCGGGGCTGGACATTCTGGGCCCTTTCCTCGGGCGCCAGGGGCTATCGCTACCTCTACGCCGCCGTGGACAAATTCACCAAGTGGGTCAAGTCGAGGCCGTCCGCGACATCCCCGCCGGTTCTGCGGTAAAGTTCATCAGGCCATCGTGAGTCGGTTCGAGTGCCGAACCGCATCATCACCGACAACGGTTCGCAGTTCACCAAGAACCTTTTTAAAACGCATCGCGCTAACCTTGGGACGCAGATATGCTACGCTTTGGTGGCGCACTTCGCAGCAACGGCCAGCCGAGCAGTTAACGCAGAGGTCCCGAGAGGCCTCAAGACCAAGACGTTCAAGAAGAAACTGGAGGCTCGCGGCAGGGGCTGGTATGACGAAGCTTGGCCCATGTTGTGGTCCATCCGCACAATCGCAACCAAGCCAACTGGGGAGACCCCCTTCTTCCTGGTCTACGGAGCTGAAGCGGTCCTCCCTCACGAGGTCAAGCGTCGATCCACGCGGGTCCTGGCGTTCGATGAAACGCTGCAGGACGCCATGTGGGGGATGACCCTCGTGTTGGGGGAGGAGCGCCGTCGAGAAGCCGCGCTGCGAGCAGCAAGGTACCAGCAGACACTCCAGCGATACCACTGCCGCAATATCCGCCCCAGAACTCTCGAGGTAGGAGACCTCGTGCTCTGCCGGGTCCTCTCTAGGGAGGGACTGCATAAGCTCTCTCCCATGTGGGAGGGCCCGTTCAAGGTTGTTCATGTTTCCAGGCCTGGCTCCGTGCGCTTGGAGATTCAAGAGGGAGTACCTATACAGAACGCGTGGAACATCCAGCACCTCTGGAGGTTTTACCCCTAAAAAGGCCCAGAGCCTGTGAAGAAGGCAAGTGCCTGTGAAGCTCATCTTTTTGGAAAAGGCCCAGAGCCTGTGAGGAAGGCGAATGCCTGTGAAGCTCATCTTTTTGGAAAAGGCCCAGAGCCTGTGAGGAAGGCGAATGCCTGTGAACCTCATACTTTTGGAAAAGGCCCAGAGCTCGTGAAGAAGGCGAACGCCGTGAAGCTGCTGCTCGGAAAGGGCCCGAGCTCGTGAAGAGGGCAAACGCCCATGAAGCTCGCTTCCTGCAAGAAAGGCCCGAGCTCGTGAAGAGGGCAACGCCTGCGTGAAGCCTGCTTCCTGCAAGAAAGGCCCGAGCTCGTGAAGAGGGCCAACGCCTGTGAAGTTCGCCGCCCGTGACACTCTCACGTAATAATGAGTTGGGGTTGTACACGCCCCGGAGTCTCAGGAGTGCCGGCCTCAGCCCCGGGCTCCCTCCCACGCCCAAAGTGGCAGCACTTAGCTCCTATTTGGTGAGAAGACGTCGAAGACTCGACTAGGTGCCGGACGCGGCTTTTTCATTTGCTTTCTGCAGTTGACTAGTTATTCCCGTTTGGAGTTTTTATCGAAACTATCGCCCTCTTTTGGTCCGTGGTTCTTCAATCTTATTCGCTCTCCTGCCTCGATTTCTCTTGCGTAGGGGACTCGCGAGGCACAGGCCTCGGGAGCCCCCGCGAGCGTTCCTGCCCCTATCGCTCAAGTTTGCACGGCCCTGGTCCACAGCTGGAGCACCCCTCCTGACCATGCCTCACGGGCAGCACAACGCGAACACGGGGCCTGGATCGGTCGCCCCCGCGGCCACGGCTGGAGTTCACTTGCGAATGGGCGATAATGAAAGGAACGATGTCGGATAACAAAAGCAGTACAATAATTAACGGTGTTAACCTAAACACGCCCCCACGGGGCCACACATTGTTGCCTTTTTTTGCGCAAGAGAAAAGAAAGAAAAAGGACAAAAGCAGGTGATGCACACCCCGTGCCGGCCCTCTTGGAAGGCTCGAGCCGTCTTCGGAGCTCAGGCGGACTCCCTCTCGCGCTTCACCGGGCGCTGACGGCAAGCGGACCCGCCACACCCCCAAGCAGCGCTGGCGTGGGGCTGGCCGCTGATGGAAGAATCACCACCAAGAAGAGCTGGTGAAGCGTGAGGAGTCACGAGCATCGCCCGGCCGCCAGCGCCCTCTCCATCCACGCCGGGGCTGAGTCCTCGGCCGCGGTCATCGTCTTCAGGGCAGCACCCCATGCAGCGACCGTCTTCCCCAAACACCCTCACGTAGAGGGTGGCGCCGCCGTCGTACTTGAAGTGCAGGGAACACCGGCGGCGAAGACCACGCGCTCGAGCGAACGTCTGCCAGCCACGGACCAGGAACAGGTTCCCTGTAGCAGAGACCTCCAGAGAAGCCCACGAAGCTCGGCTGCAGCAGCCATCCGCCTGGAGCCAGAGGCCGCCCAGGGCGCCATCTGGGAGCTCACCCAGGAGGAAACGCGGGAGATGAAGCCGGACGCCGGACGGCTCCTCCGCCCTCACCATGAACTCCGATAGCACTTCAGCAGCATGGAGGCGCGGCCTCAGGGGACGCGCGGCCGGGGCACGCCCTCCGACCGTGGCCAGCCGCTCGTCGCCATGCTGAGAGCCTCCCTCACGACCACGGGGGACCGCCGTGGAGGCCACGGGATGCTTGCGAGGGCGAACTTGACCCCGCTTAGGCGGAGGAGAGGAAGACTCAACCTGATGGCCCTTCCCCTTCTCTGCGGCCGAGAACTTCCTTGGTGGAGCCATGGAGAAGAAGGAGAGACAAGAAAGGATAGACTGGAAGGTTTCGCGCCGTACCGTACTTATAGCCGGCGAAGGCCAACCGTCGACCTCCACGATCACCGGTAATCATGACCAACTCTGCATGCAGGGACTTGTCGAATCCGGGTGGTTACCAAGGCATCATGGGGAAGCAGTGCGCACGCGTCCAATCAACCGCCACGCGGCGGCCAAGGCCGCAGGCTATTAGGGCCCGCGACGCTTCGCACTTGCCATTTCGCCTCTCTGCTCGGCCAAGTTCGGGTGCGCCGTGGGCCCGGGGGCTACTGTCGGCGTTCGGGAACGGGGTCCCCAGACTTGCACTGCGGCTGCGGCGTGGCTCAAAGGAGGCCCAGGACAGCCCATCTTCATCAATGCAAGCTCAAGACCCTCGCGAGGGGCCATGCCTCGCGGGGTGGACGACGAGGAGCTTCCTCAGGCACGGCCTCGTTAGGCTGGCTCATGAGGAGGCGGAGAGTTCAAGGAAGGGTACCTCGCGAGGTGCCCATACCGCAAGCCATGACGACCAAGGGCGCCAGCCGGGCGCCAGCCCGCGCAGTGTCCTCCTTTCCTCTTTGGTGCAAAGGGAGCAAGCGCAGGCGAGAGCATCAAGCAAAGGCATCCATTTCGGTGCAACAAGACCAAGACCAGCCCCAACGGCTGGAAGGGAATCATCGTGGAGCCCAAGCAGGCGTCATCACCAGAGCCTTTGGCAGGCGAGGACCAACTTTAGTCAGGATAAGTGTACCCGATGTTCCCCTTCAAAATGGCCAATTGTTGGCGCCCTTCCCGCTCAATATTTGGGAAGAGGCCCAGGGCCTTCGCCTATAAATAGGAGTAGCCACCCACGGGGTAGAGGGATCCGCCCCCGGGATGAGACCAGAATCCTCATCAAGAAACCAGTAGCTAGAGCAACTGAACACCACCTAGCAGTTCATCACACCCGCCAGGAACAGACCCTCGCGAGGCGGTTCTTCCTTGTACTGTTCTTCATCAGCCCAAGTGGCAATCCACCACACCACACCCTAGAGTAGGGTATTACACCACAACGGTGGCCCGAACTAGTATAAATCTTGTGTCTCTTGTGCTGTTCTGTTTAGTAGTTTAGGTCCCAGCGATTCGGCGAGGTGCGAGACGGTGGAAGGTTGGATCTCCGCGCGCACCCCAGTGTTCGAACCTCAAGGGTCTGCCGGAACCTGAAATCCGACAAAAGTATAGATCATAAACTTTCTTGAAAACTAACAAACCGTTCTCAGTCATCAAACAATTGCAATTCATCTTATTTTCAGGAAGGGTCTATGTAAGAGCTTTGATTTAGCAAATCCCACATACTCAACTATCATATAGTCTTCCATGATTGCTACCACTCAAAGCATATTTTTAGAACAAATAGCATCCATCGAACACAGAGAGAAAGATAGGGGCTTAGTGTTTCGCCTCCCAACTTATTTATCATATAGATAATTGTCAACAATAATAATTCATGATCAAATATATTTGAATGGCCA
This sequence comes from Aegilops bicornis, assembly GCA_021605145.1. Classification (NCBI taxonomy): domain Eukaryota; kingdom Viridiplantae; phylum Streptophyta; class Magnoliopsida; order Poales; family Poaceae; genus Aegilops; species Aegilops bicornis. The sequence continues at coordinate 516,041,182 of CM038669.1, read as the reverse complement.
TATATGCTTAGATCTTTCTCCACCACATGATGCTTGCCAACTAAAAACTAGGTTGGAATGACAAGGCATACTACTGACTCTTGTATAAAAGTAAAAGATAGGCCCTTCACAGAGGGAAGCAGGGATTTGCAGAGGTGCCAGAGCTCGAAGCTAAAACAGAGATGAAAATAATTTTGAGAGGTATGCTTTCATTGTCAACATAACGACCAAGAGTTCCCAATATCTTCCATACTAGATACATTATTGGCGGTTCCCAAACAGAAAGGTAAAGATTTTATTCCCCCTCCACCAACAATCACATTCCACGGCTTGTCCAAAACAACAGGTGTCGTCCAACTATCAACAATCCTGGGGGAGTTTGTTTAAATTATTTGTGAATTTGTTTTTTATATTTTGATCATAGGACTGGGCATCCCAGTTACCAGCCATTTTCTCGTGAATGATGAGCGGAGTCCACTCATCGTGAGAATAACCCACCTAGCATGGAAGATACTGACAGCCCCTAGTCGCTACATGAGCGATTCGGGCATACAAAACAGATTATTATTTGAAGGTTTAGAGTTTGGCACATGCAAATTTACTTGGAATAGCACGTAAATACCGCATATAGGTAGATATGGTGGACACTCATGGAATAAACTTGGTTCAAGGAATTTGGATGCACAAGCAGTATTCCCGCTTAGTACAGATATTTTGGCTAGCAAAGGATTCTAAATAGCAAGCACCACATGTTAGAGGATCCATAACAATATAACTTCTATACAAATATACCCAAGCATAACTCATTATGTTGTCTTCCTTGTCCAACTTCAACTAATTTGCTCAGGTTTGAAAATAATTAATGGGTCTCACAATCATAGAAGATGTCCAAGATAGTATATTTGTTGGGGAACGTAGTAATTTCAAAAAAATTCCTACGCACACGCAAGATCATGGTGATGCATAGCAAGGAGAGGGGAGAGTGTCGTCCACGTACCCTCGTAGACCGTAAGCCGAAGCGTTATGAGAACACGGTTGATGTAGTCGTACGTCTTCACGATCTGACCGATCCAAGTACCGAACGCACGACACCTCCGAGTTCAGCACACGTTCAGCTCGGTGACGTCCCACGAACTCCGATCCAGCAGGGCTTCGAGGGAGAGTTCCGTCAGCACGACGGCGTGATGATGGTGATGATGATGCTACTGACGCAGGGCTTCGCCTAAGCACCACTACAATATTACCGAGGTGGAATATGGTGGAGGGGAGCACCGCACACGGCTGGGGGAGATCAACAGATCAACTTGTGTGTCCTAGGGTGCCTGTCGGTGTCAAAACCGGCGGATCTCGGGTAGGGGGTCCCGAACTGTGCGTCTAGGCGGATGGTAACAGGAGACAAGGGACATGATGTTTTTACCCAGGTTCGGGCCCTCTCGATGGAGGTAATACCCTACTCCTGCTTGATTAATATTGATGATATGGGTAGTACAAGAGTAGATCGACCACGAGATCGGAGAGGCTAAACCCTAGAAGCTAGCCTATGGTACGATTGTTGTTCGTCCTACGGACTAAAACCCTCCGGTTTATATAGACACCGGATAGGGTAAGGGTTACACAGAGTCGGTTACAATGGTAGGAGATCTACATATCCGTATCGCCAAGCTTGCCTTCCACGCCAAGGAAAGTCCCATCCGGACAAGGGACGAAGTCTTCAATCTTGTATCTTCCTAGTCTTGGAGTCCGGCCAAAGGTGATAGTTCGGCTATCCGGACACCCCCTAATCCAGGACTCCCTCAGTGCCCCTGCCCCTGTATATTAAGGAGCAAGGGGGGAGGCCGGCCGGCCCCTGTAGGGCGCGCCAGGAGGAGGAGTCCTCCTCCTAGTAGGAGTAGGACTCCCCTTCCTACTCCTACTAGGAGAGGGAGAAGGAAGGAGAGGGAGGAAAAGGAGGAAAGGGGGGCCGGCCCCCTAGTACAATTCGGTATGGGCTAGGGGGTCCGCGCGCCCTGCCTCCTTTCTTCCACCACCTGGCCCATGAGGCCCATTACTTCTTCCTTGTATTCCCGTAACTCCCCGGTACCCCGAAAAATACCCGAATCACTCAGAACCTTTCCGATGTCCGAATATAGTCATCCAATATATCCATCTTTACGTCTCGACCATTTCGGGACTCCTCGTCATGTCCCCGATCTCATCCGAGACTCTGAACTTCCTTCGGTACATCAAATCACATAAACTCATAATACCGATCATCACAGAACTTTAAGCATGCGGACCCTACAGGTTCGAGAACTATGTAGACATGACCGAGACACGTCTCCGTTCAATAACCAATAGCGGAACCTGGATGCTCATATTGGCTCCCACATATTCTACGAATATCTTTATCGGTCAAACCGCATAACAGCATGCGTTGTTCCCTTTGTCATCGGTATGTCACTTGCCCGAGATTCGATCATCAGTATCTCAACACCTAGCTCAATCTCGTTACTGGCAAGTCTCTTTACTCGTTCCGTAATGCATCATCCCGCAACTAACTCATTAGTCACATTGCTTGCAAGGCTTATAGTGATGTGCACTACCGAGAGGGCCCAGAGATACCTCTCCGACAATCGGAGTGACAAATCCTAATCTCGATCTATGCCAACTCAACAAGTACCATCGGAGACACCTGTAGAGCACCTTTATAATCAAATAGTTATGTTTTGACGTTTGGTAGCACACAAAGTGTTCCTCCGGTATTCGGGAGTTGCATAATCTCATAGTCATAGGAACATGTATAAGTCATGAAGAAAGCAATAGCAACATACTAAACGATCAAGTACTAAGCTAACGTAATGGGTCAAGTCAATCACATCATTCTCTAATGATGTGATCCCGTTAATCAAATGACAACTCATGTCTATATGGCTAGGAAACTTAACCATCTTTGATTCCACGAGCTAGTCAAGTAGAGGCATACTAGTGACACTCTGTTTGTCTATGTATTCAGACATGTACTAAGTTTCTGGTTAATACAATTCTAGCATGAATAATAAACATGTATCATGATATAAGGAAATATAAATAACAACTTTATTATTGCCTCTAGGGCATATTTCCTTCAGTCTCCCACTTGTACTAGAGTCAATAATCTAGTTCACGTCGCCATGTGATTTAACACCAATAGTTCATATCACCATGTGATTAACACCCATAGTTCGCATCGCCATGTAACCAACACTCAAAGGGTTTACTAGAGTCAGTAATCTTAGTTCACATCGCCATGTGATTAAAACCAAATAGTCGACTGTCCGGACGCAGAGGCCCTGGCAGCCTTCAAGCATAACATCCGTGACGAGTGGCTTGCCCGGCACCTAGGACAGGAAAAGCCGAAATCCATGGCAACCCTCACAACACTCATGACCTGCTTTTGCGCGGGAGAAGACAGCTGGCTAGGTCGTAGTAATAATATGACCAAGAGCCCTGGTAATTCGCATACCAAGGACAGCAATGGCAGGTCGCATCGCAACAAGCAAAAGCACCGCATTAACAGCGACAATGCGGAGGATACGACAGTTAATGCCGGATTCAGAGGCTCTAAACCTGGTCAGTGGAAAAAGCCATTTAAAAGAAATACTCCGGGCCCGTCCAGTTTGGACCGAATACTCGATCGCTCGTGCGGATACACGGCACCCCGAAAACCAGCCAATCACACCAACAGGGATTGTTGGGTGTTCAAGCGAGCAAGTTAAGTGCCGAAAACAGAGACAAGGGGCTGCATAGCGATGACGAGGAGGAGCCCCGGCCGCCGAACAATAGGGGACAGAAGGGCTTCCTCCCACAAGTGCGGACCGTGAACATGATATACGCAACCCACATCCCCAAAAGGGAGCGGAAGCGTGCACTCAGGGACGTATATGCGTTGGAGCCAGTCGCCCCAAAGTTCAACCCATGGTCTTCCTGCCCGATCACTTTTGATCGAAGGGACCACCCCACTAGCATCCGCCATGGAGGATTCGTCGCATTGGTTCTATAGCCAATCATTGACGGATTTCACCTCACTAAAGTCCTTATGGACGGCGGCAAAGACTGAACTCGCTTTATCGGGGATACGGTCACGAAAAATGGGCATAGATCCCTCAAGGATTAAACCCACAAAGGCGACCTTTAAAGGAGTCATACCAGTGTCTGAGCCAACTGTACAGGCTTGGTCACACTTGAGGTGGTCTTCGGATCCCCGGATAATTTCCGAAGCGAGGAGTTAATCTTCGACATAGTCCCGTTTCGCAGTGGCTATCACGCACTGCTCGGACGAACCGCATCTGCAAAGTTCAATGCGGTGCCGCACTATGCATACCTCAAGCTCAAGATGTCAGGCCCTCGAGGAGTCATTACGGTCAATGGAAACACCGAATGCTCTCTCCGAACGGAGGAGTACGGCGGCCCTCGCGGCGGAAGTACAAAGCAGCCTCTCAAGGCAATTCTCTAGTCCGGCTATTAAACGTCCGGACACCGTCAAGCGCGCCCGGAGTAACCTACAACAAGACCGCCTGGCACGTTCCGAGCAAGCGTAGCAATGTGGCCCCAACCCGGCGCCGCGAAATTGCGAAACCAAGATTACTCTGGCGTACATAACTACGCTCTGGAAATACCATGGGCATAGGGGGAGGGGCACGACCACGGCATGCCCAAAATGCGGCTCAACCGCACCAGGGGCTCCCGATTTTGTCATTCTTCTTTTTCTTACTTTCAGGACTCCACTCTACGGAAGGCCTATCCGGCAGTACAATCGCCGAACACATGATGCAACAGCCAGGGAGGCAAAAAGCTACATCGAGTGTCCAGGTGGTCTCTATAACAAGCAGGATACTTGTTTCACATATCATCCTGCAGCTCGCCCCTGGAGGGGGACATGTCAAATAGTCCCATCTCTTGCTTATCGCACTATTTGTATCATCCTGCTTTTACCGCAGCCTTTTCGAATAAACAATACATAGCTTTTGTCTATTATTGCATTCCCTTTTTTATCTATATATGTTCATTAATGACATGTTGCACCCGTACACTTTGGTACGGCCAATACACCAGGGGCTTACGTGCCCCGAACATGGTGTGAGAAGTCCGAACACTCTCACGAAAAGCGGCACCCGAACTTATAGCATTATATGCATTGTCTCCGAATCATGTCTTGGGTCAATAGTTGGGTTTGCCCGGCTCCCATGTTTTGGTACCTTACGTTCCGTTATATCAGCTAAGGTAGCGCTGGGAGAACCACTGCGATTGTGCCCCGGTTGAGATGGGCTAAGCACCTCAGTGGAGAAAGCTAAAACTGACCGTCATGATAGGGCGAGAGCTGGTCGCTCTTCGAGAGGTTTTCGAGTCCCTAAAGACTTATGCCGCTTAGAGCGAGGAGTCGGCTTTGTCCGGCCTGGGCGTGGATAGCGCCCCGAACTCGGTCTTCTGAATACTAGGGGCTTCGTCGAAATTTGAAATTATAGAATTATATGGCTAAGTGAGAGTGTTCAAGCATTATAGTCTGATTGCCTTGTTCTTGTGTTGAGCGCCTCCCTCGAAGGACCCAAGAATGGGAAAAAGAGGGCTCAAGTTTATCCCGAACACCCCAGCACTCGTGGCATGGGGGCAGAAGCCGACGACTCGCCATCTCTCAAATTTATTAAACGGCCGCACAGAAGGAATATTTTAAATTCAAAAGCGTTGCTTAGCGCATATGAACAAGTTTTCAGCGTACAGGATCACAAATGCGAGTTTACTCAAAAATTACATCTTTGGAGCATTCATCCTCTATAAGGCAGGCACCCTTCAGGACGCCCTCATAATACATCTCGGGCTTGTGATGCTCCTTGCCCGGCGGTGGTCCATCTGTCACAAGCTTCTCAGCATCCATCTTGCCCCAGTGCACTTTAGCACGGGCAAGGGCCCTACGGGCACCTTCGATGCATACGGAGCGCTTGATGACTTAAAGCCATGGACAGGCATCCACCAGCCGCCTCACCAGCCCGAAGTAGCTCCCAGGCATGGCTTCCCCAGGCCACAGCCGGACTATGAGACCCTTCATGGCCTGTTCGGCCACCTTATGGAGCTCGACCAGCTACTTCAGCTGGTCGCTCAAGGGCACCGGGTGTCCGGCCTCAGCATACTGAGACCAGAACACCTTCTCCGTCGAGCTCCCCTCCTCGGCTCGGTAGAATGCGGCAGCGTCGGACACACTGCGGGGAAGATCTGCGAATGCTCCTGGAGAGCACCGGACTCGGGTAAGTAACAAGTAATTCACTTTAACATGCTTGCTTTGCATAAAGAATGCCTTACCCGCCGCCATCTTCTTCATCGCCTCAATTTCTTGGAGGGCTTTTTTGGCTTCGGCCTTGGCAGATTTGGCGCTCTCAAGCGGGCGAGCTCGGACTCTCGAGTCTTTGAGTCAAGCTCCAAACTCTCGTGTTTTTTCACGAGAGCCTGGAGCTCTTGCTGTACCTCCACCACCCGCGCCTCCTGCTTTTCTCGCTCGGTGCGCTCCACGGCCGCATTGTCTTCGGCCTTGGACAGCGCTTCCTTCAGGGTCGCCACCTCAGTTGTGGCCCCTGTAATACTCACGTTGGTCCTGTCATTTTTTGCAACCACATCTTTTTTATATATACTTAAATAAGGTATTACTTACCTTCCTTGTCCTCGAGCTGCTTCTTGGCAAGGCCGAGCTCGTTCTCGGACCGCTCGAGGCTCTGCTTCAACGCATCGACCTCCGCAGTCAGTGCGGCAGATGTCAGCAGCGCAGCCTGCATTCCCATATTGAATACTTATGTTAGACTCCTGCGTATATCTTTTTGATCCTCAGTTTGGCTTTTCTTTCCGAACACCAAACTAAGTATCAGGGGCTACTGTCTATGCGGTAATATTTTTACATATCTTAAATACATACCTCAAAGCCTGTTAGAAGGCTGGCACAGGCTTCAGTCGGCCCGCTCTTGGCGGACTGAACCTTCTGGATCACCACACTCATAATAGTGCGGTGCTCCTCGTCGATGGAGGCGCCGTTAAGCACCTCCATCAAATTATCCGGTGCCCCCAGCTGGACGGAGGTCACCGGTGTCGTAGGCTTGCCCTTCTTACTAGGGGGCCGCCTGCCGGATTCCGGAACCGTTGAAGGTTCCAGTGCGGTGTCCGGCCCAGGGCCGGACTTGGAGCCCTTGGGGGTTTTATCCCCTTTGCGCCTGGATTCCGGGATGTCGCCTTGCGGCGCCTCCAGGACCTCCCCCTCCTGGCTTGGACCCTTTTGGGACTCCACCTCGGCATCGCCCTTAGGATGAGGGGAGGTAGCTGTCGGAAGTGAAAGGCTATTCACATCCGACGAATCTAGGGATCCGCTCGACAAAGCGTCGAGCTGGGCCGCAGGCGGACTGCATGATTATATTCGGCGTCAGAAGATACTGTGCAATAAAGGAACGCCATGAGTTATTCTGGTATCCGGATACTTACGATTTTTCCAGGGGCTTGGCCCTGGATGGCCACTCCTCTTCGCCGTCGTCGGCGTTGGTGGAGTAGTCCGGAGGAAGGGTCCTTCCCTTCTTGGACCCTCCGCTTCTGATTGGGGCGGCCTTCCTTTTCATCCTCCCTCACTGGAGGGGGAGAGGCCTCTTCTTCCTCCTCCTCGTCTTCGTGGGAGGAGTGCGCCTCGGAGTCATCGGACGATGAATCCGACACCGCCGAGCGCCGGGAACTCTTTCGAGTTCCCGCGGCCTTTTTCTTGGCCTTCTTCTCCGGCACCACGTAAGGTGCCGGAACCAGCAGCCCCGTCAAGCGGGCGTCCGCTGGATCTTCGGGCAAAGGAGCCGGACAGTCGATATGTCCGGTCTTCTTCTGCCATTCCTGTCAAAGGAACGGGAGCTTAGATCCCGCATAGAGTCAAACTATGAAAAACAAGTATCCCGTAAAGGGTAAAATAAGCTTACTACGCTGGCTTGGCGCTTCGCACGGAATCCGCGATCCTCGGTGATGGGAGGGGGAACCTCGGCGCCCTTTAATAGCACCTTCCAGGCATCCTCGTGCGTTGTGTCAAAGAGCCTGGTCAGAGTTTGGTGCTGGGCCGGGTTGAACTCCCATAAGTTAAAAGCCCGTCGTTGACACGGGAGGATCCTGAGGATGAGCATGACCTGGACTACGTTGACGAGTTTAACCTTTTTGTCCACCGGGTCTTGGACGCAGGTTTGGAGTCCGGTCCGCTCTTCCGAATTACCTCACGACAGGCCCTTCTCTTTCTAGGAGGTGAGCCGTGTGGGGATGCCAGATCGGAATCCGGGGGCCGCTGCCCATTCAGGGTCACGCGACTCGGTGATGTAGAACCACCCCGATTGCCACCCCTTTATGGTCTCCACGAAGGAGCCCTCGAGCCATGTAATGTTGGGCATCTTGCCCACCATGGCGCCTCCGCACTCCGCTTGCTGGCCGCCCACTTCCTTCAGCTTGACATTAAAGGTCTTCAGCCATAAGCCGAAGTGGGGCTTGATGCGGAGGAAGGCCTCGCACATGACGATAAACGCCGAGATGTTGAGGACGAAGTTCGGGGCTAGATCGTGGAAATCCAGGCCATAGTAGAACATGAGCCCCCGGACAAATGAGTGAAGTGGGAAACCTAGTCCGCGGAGGAAATGGGTGAGGAACACCACCCTCTCATGGGGCCCGGGGGTAGGGATGAGCTGCCCTTTGTCTGGGAGCTGGTGCGCGATGTCGTTAGACAAGTATCCGGCCTCCCTCAGCTTCTTGATGTGTCCCTCCGTGACGGAGGAGACCATCCACTTGCCTCCTGCTCCGGACATGGCTGGAGAAGGTTGAGGTGGGATGTGCGGACTTGGGCGCTGGAGCTCGAGTGCGCGGAAATGGATAAGCAAAGGAGGAAGAAGGCGTAGATGAGAAAGGTGGATCCTTATCCCCCTATATGAGCGGACGAAACTATGTGCCCCCCACCAGCCTGGTAAAACTCGCTTATCTCCCAAGCGCCATAATTAATGGCACAGTTGGGTTACCCACGCCCGTATTGATGAGAATCCCGGAATAAGGGGACACGATCTCTGCTTCGACAAGACGTGCCAAGGAAACCGCCTCGCTAAGTGCTACCGAGGTGGGACAAGAAAACGATTGAATAAAGGCTTGGCCGTGGTGTGATGTCATGCTTTGCGGAATACGCCGTGATTGGATTTGTGTAATTATTATTCTCTCTACGGTGGTATGTGGAACTTATTTTGCAGAGCCGGACACTATCCTTGTGTTCAAAATCTTCTATGAAGTATTCGGAGGAGGAACCCGCCTTTGTAATGCCGAAGACAATCTGCGCCGGACTCGTCGTCATTGAAGCCTGGTTCAGGGCTACCGAGGGAGTCCTGGATTAGGGGTGTCCGGATGGCGGACTATAACCTTTGGCCGGACTCGTGGACTCTGAAGATACAAGATTAAAGACATCGTCCCGTGTCCGGATGGGACGTTCCTTGGCGTGGAAGGCAAGCTTGGCGATACGGATATGTAGATCTCCTCCCATTGTAACCGACTCTGTGTAACCCTAACCCCCTCCGGTGTCTATATAAACCGGAGGGTTTTAGTCCGTAGGACGAACAACAATCATAACATAGGCTAGCTTCTAGGGTTTAGCCTCTCTGATCTTGTGGTAGATCTACTCTTGCACTACCCATATCATCAATATTAATCAAGCAGGAGTAGGGTTTTACCTCCATCGAGAGGGCCCGAACCTGGGTAAAAACATCGTGTCCCTTGTCTCCTGTTACCATCCGCCTAGACGCATAGTTTGGGACCCCCTACCCGAGATCCGCCGGTATTGACACTGACAGTAACCCTTTACGACGAACCTTTTGTCACCTCCATAATCGAGAAACATATCCTTATTCCACTAAGGATAATTTTGACCGATGTCCAGTGATCTACTCCTATATCACTATTGTACTTCCTTGCTAAACTCAGTGTAGGGTATACAATAGATCTGGTACACAGCATGGCATACTTTATAGAACCTATGGCTGAGGCATAGGGAATGACTTTCATTCTCTTTCTATCTTCTGCCATGGTCGGGTTTTGAGTATTACTCAATTTCCCACCTTGCAACACAGGCAAGAACTCTTTCTTTGACTGTTCCATTTTGAACTACTTCAAAATCTTGTCAAGGTATGTACTCATTGAAAAAAAACTTATCAAGCGTCTTGATCTCTCTCTATAGATCTTGATGCTCAATATGTAAGCAGCTTCACCGAGGCCTTTCTTTGAAAAACTCCTTACAAATACTCCTTTATGCTTTCCAGAAAATTCTACATTATTTCTGATCAACAATATGTCATTCACATATACTTATCAGAAATGTTGTAGTGCTCCCACTCACTTTCTTGTAAATACAGGCTTCACCGCAAGTCTGTATAAAACTATATGCTTTGATCAACTCATAAAAGCATATATTCCAACTTCGAGATGCTTGCACCAGTCCATAGATAGATCGCTGGAGCTTGCACATTTTGTTAGCACCTTTAGGATCGACAAAACCTTCTGGTTGCATCATATACAACTCTTCTTTAAGAAATCCGTTAAGGAATGTAGTTTTGACATCCATTTGTAAGATTTCATCAAATGTGGCAATTTGCTAACATGATTCAGACAGACTTAAGCATCGCTACGAGTGAGAAAATCTCATCGTAGTCAACACCTTGAACTTTGTCAAAAACCTTTTCGACAAGTCTAGCTTTGTAGATAGTAACACTACTATCAGCGTCCGTCTTCCTCTTGAAAATCCATTTATTTTCTATGGCTTGCCGATCATCGTGCAAGTCAACCAAAGTCCACACTTTGTTCTCATACATGGATCCCATCTCAGATTTCATGGCCTCAAGCCATTTCGCGGAATCTGGGCTCATCATCGCTTCCTCATAGTTCGTAGGTTCGTCAAGGTCAAGTAACATGACCTCCAGAACAGGATTACCCGTACCACTCTGGTGCGGACCTCACTCTGGTTGACCTACAAGGTTTGGTAGTAACTTTACCTGAAGTTACATGATCATTATTATTAGCTTCCTCACTAATTGGTGTAGGAGTCACAGGAACAGATTTCTGTGATGGAATACTTTCCAATAAGGGAGCAGGTGCAGTTACCTCATCAAGTTATGCTTTCCTCCCACTCACTTCTTTTGAGAGAAACTCCTTCTCTAGAAAGGATCCATTCTTAGCAACGAATGTCTTGCCTTCGGATCTATGATAGAAGGTGTACCCAACTGTCTCCTTTGGGTATCCTATTAAGATACATTTCTCCGATTTGGGTTTGAGCTTATCAGGATGAAACTTTTTCACATATGCATCGCAACCCCAAACTTTAAGAAACGACAACTTTGGTTTCTTGCCAAACCACAGTTCATATGGTGTCGTCTCAACGGATTTAGATGGTGCCCTATTTAACGTGAATCTAGCTGTCTCTAATGCATAACCCCAAATGATAGTGGTAAATTGGTAAGAGGCATCATAGATTGCACCATATCTAATATAGTGCGGTAAGACGTTCGGACACACCATTACGCTGTGGTGTTCCAGGTGGCGTGAGTTGCGAAACTATTCCGCATTGTAAATGAAGACCAAACATGTAACTCAAATATTCTCCTCCACGATCAGATCGTAGAAACTTTATTTTCTTGTTACGATGATTTTCCACTTCACTCTGAAATTCTTTTGAACTTTTCAAATGTTTCAGACTTATGTTTCATCAAGTAGATATACCCATATCTGCTCAAATCATCTGTGAAGGTCAGAAAATAACGATACCTGCCGCGAGCATCAACACTCATCGGACTGCATACATCAGTATGTATTATTTCCAACAAATCTGTTGCTCGCTCCATTGTTCCGGAGAACGGAGTTTTAGTCATCTTGCCCATGAGGCATGGTTCGCAAGCATCAAGTGATTCCAAAAGCCCATCAACATGAAATTTCTTCATGTGCTTTACACCAATATGACCTAAACGGCAGTGCCACAAATAAGTTGCACTATCATTATTAACTTTGCATCTTTTGATTTCAATATTATGAATATGTGTATCACTATGATCGAGATCCAACAAACCATTTTCATTGGGTGTATGACCATAGAAGGTTTTATTCATGTAAACAGAACAACAATTATTCTCTAACTTAAATGAATAATCGTATTGCAATAAACATGATCAAATCATATTCATGCTCAACGCAAACACCAAATAACATTTATTTAGGTTTAACACTAATCCCGAAAGTATAGGGAGTGTGCGATGATGATCATATCAATCTTGGAACCACTTCCAACACACATCGTCACTTCACCCTTAACTAGTCTCTGTTTATTCTGCAACTCCCGTTTCGAGTTACTACTCTTAGTAACTGAACCAATATCAAATACCGAGGGGTTGCTATAAACACTTGTAAATTACACATCAATAACATGTATATCAAATATAGCCTTGTTCACTTTGCCATCCTTCTTACCCACCATAGTATCTAGGGCAGTTCCACTTCCAGTGACCATTTCCATTGCAGTAGAAGCACTCAATGAGGGAGTCCCGGACTAAGGGGTCCTCGGGCGTCCGGCCTGTTATCCATGGGTCGGACTGATGGGTTGTGAAGACATGAAGATCGAAGACCGTACTTGTGTTCGGATTGGACTCTCCTTGGCGTGGAAGGCAAGCTTGGGGACCAATTATGAAGATTCCTTCATATGTAACCGACTCCATGTAAACCCTAGATCCCCCCGGTGTCTATATAAACCGGAGGGGTTAGCCGGAAAGGAGAGACATCCATTACCATATTCACATAGGCTAGGCTTCTAGGGTTTAGCCATTACGATCTCGTGGTAGATCAACTCTTGTAACACTCATATTCATCAAGATCAATCAAGCAGGAAGTAGGGTATTGCCTCCATAGAGAGGGCCCGAACCTGGGTAAACATCGTGTCCCCCGTCCCCTGTTACCATTGATCCTAGACGCACAGTTCGGGGGCCCCTACCCGAGATCCGCCGGTTTTGACACCGACATTGGTGCTTTCATTGAGAGTTCCACTGTGTCATCGACAAAAGGTTCGATGGCCCCTTTAATCGTCGATGATGACGTTGTCCAGGGAGAAACCTTTCTCCCCGGGCAGATTTTCGTGTTCGGCAGCATCGTATTGCAGGGCTACTCGCTTGGCCATCTGGAGCGGATCGACAGCTACGCCCCTAGCCATCAGGTCAGACTCGGAAGCTTGAACTACGTTGCGGACGTTCGTGGAGACTTGATCTTCGACGGATTCGAGACCGCGGCAATCGCTCTCCATCACCCCAATGAACGTGACTTAAATCTGTCAACGGATCACACCCAGGAGATGGTTCCAGCTGCTGCAACAGCCTTAGAGCCAAAGCAGATCGTGCCACCCGAGGCCGCAGATTCCGCAGCATTGGAGCCGCACACGGACTCAACGCCCTGCATTATTCGCTTCAACGGAACTTCGGGCTTGTCTTCGGCTATAAGTTCCGGACTGTGTACGCCCGCGGACACCAAGCTAGATCGGTTATCGATCTTCGAGTTCAGCGCCGCTGACATTTTCCAGCACTTGCCTTTGGGTGACGTGCTAAAATCTTTAAAGAATTTGTCCTTGGAGAAGGACTCACACTCGAACTACGTCCGGTTCGAGCTAGAGACGGATGACGAAGAATTTTGCTCCCCACCCGCCACCCACTTCATAGCCACCGTCGATGACTTAACCGTCGTGCTTGACTATGGCTCCGAAGACATCGACGGTATGGACGATGATGCCGATAAGGAGCAAGGCCAAGACCCGCCATTCACCGGACGTTGGACGGCTACCTCTTTGTACGACGTGTACATGGTTGATACACCCAAAGGATCTGGCAATGACAAGGAAGAGCCAGATGCGAATAAAACCTCTGAGACGCAGTCCAAGCGCCGACGCCCCAAACGCCGTCCTAAGCCTCGTCGCTCAAAGGACGGCAACACCGGCACCGGAGAAAATAGTACTCCGGGCAACGCCGAAAACAATGAAGACCCTGTCGGAGCTGCATCCGATCAGGAGGAACACGGCAATAGGCAAGACAACCCTGATAAACAGGCCATTGAAGATGACTAAGAGGACGATAGTAACCTTCCACCCTCCGAGGAGGAGACAAGCCTTGGCAACGAAGACTTCATCGTGCCTGAGGATCCTCTCGAGCAGGAGCGCTTTAAGCTTCAGCTCATAGCCACTGCAAGGAGCATGAAAAAGAAACAGCAGTAGCTCCAAGCTGAACAATATCTGCTCGTCGACAGATGGACTGATGTCCTGACAACCGAAGAATACGGCCTCAGGCGCCCAGCCAAGAGCTACCCGAAACGCAGACTGCTACCTCAATTCGATGAGGAAGCACCGGAGCACACATCTCCCTCGCGTAATGCGGAACAACCACCGCGTGGTCGAGACAGGGCGGTCGACCGGCCACCTCGCGGCCGGGATAAAGCGGCAACTCAGGTCGAACATCAGCCTGCCCCACCGCCTTGTAAAAATAGAGACAGAAGAGTTCGGGGTCACGCGTATGACCTCCGGCAGATCCTGGACGATAGAGCAGGACATACAAGATCGATCTACGGATCACGAGGGTGTGCCTTGAGGCACGATGACGGCTACCTATTCGGACGTGATAAACCTAACCACGCCCGGGCCGAGTACCGTAGACGGACTCCATCAGAGCTATGCCACGACGCGGCCCGATATAGAGGCGCCGCACACACTCTCTGCTTCACAGATGAAGTACTGGATCACGAATTCCCCGAGGGGTTCAAGCCTCTCAACATTGAATCATACGACAGCATAACCGATCCCGTAGTATGGATCGAGGATTTCATTCTCCATATCTATATGGCTCGAGGAGATGACCTCCACGCCATCAAATACCTCCCATTAAATCTCAAAGGGCTAGCTCGACACTGGTTTAATAGCCTACCTAAGAATTCCATCGGCAGCTGGGAAGACTTGGAAGAGGCTTTCCTTGATAACTTCCAAGGAACTTATGTCCGGCCACCGGACGCCGATGACTTAAGCCACATAGTTCAACAACCTGGAGAATCAGCCAGAAAATTCTGGACTAGGTTCCTAACCAAAAAGAACCAGAATGTTGACTGTCCGGATGCCGAGGCCCTAGCAGCCTTCAAACACAGCATCTGTGATGAATGGCTAGCACGCCACCTCGGCCAAGAAAAGCCGAAGTCCATGGCAGCCCTCACGGCACTCATGACCCGCTTTTGTGCAGGTGAGGACAGCTGGCTGGCTTGTAGTAAAAGCACAGCTAGCAAGGCAGGCCCCACTGAGGCCAAGAACATCACCGAAAAGCTCCGGTGCAATAGACACAAACACCGAAGCAATGGCGAAAACACTGATGACACCACAGTGAACGCCGGATTCAGCGGCTCCAAGTCCGGCCAATGGAAGAAGCCATACAAAAGAAACAACGAAGGACCTTCCAGCCTGGACCACATACTCGACCGTCCGTGCCAAATTCACGGCACCCCGGATAAGCAAGCCAATCATACCAACAGGGATTGTTGGGTCTTCAAGCAGGCGGGCAAATTAAATGTCAAAAACAAAGAAAATGGATCACAAAGTAAGGACGAGGACGAAGAGCCCCGGCAGCCGAACACCAGAGGGTAGGAGAAATTTCCCCCTCAAGTAAAAATGGTGAACATGATATATGTTACGCACATCCCCAAAAGGGAGCGTAAGCGAGCACTTAGGGACGTCTACGCGGTAGAGCCAGTCGCCCTAAAATTCAATCTGTGGTCATCATTCCCGATCACCTTCGATCATCGGGATCACCCAACTAGTATATGCCATGGTGGTTCGGCCGCACTAGTCCTCGACCCAATTATTGACGGGTTTCACCTAACACGAGTCCTGATGGACGGTGGTAGCAGCCTCAACCTGCTTTATCAGGACACAATGCGGAAGATGGGCATTAACCCCTCGCGAATCAAACCAACGAAGACCACCTTTAAAGGAGTCATACCAGGCGTAGAGGCCCGCTGTACGGGCTCAATCATGCTGGAAGTGGTCTTTGGTTCTCCGGACAACTTCTGAAGCGAAGAGTTAATCTTTGATATCGTCCCCTTCCGCAGTGCTTATCACGCACTGCTCGGATGAACCGCGTTTGCTAGATTCAACGCAATGCAACACTATGCTTATCTCAAGCTCAAGATGCCCGGTCCACGCGGCGTCATAACAGTCCATGGCAATAAGGAACGCTCCCTCCAAACAGAGGAGCACACAGCCGCCCTAGCAGCAGAAGCACAGAGCGGCCTTCTCAAGCAACACCATAGTACGGCTGTCGAGCCCTCGGACATCCTTAAGAGGTTCCAGACTACACTGCAATAGGACGGCGCGGCTCGTCAAGAGCTCGACTAGCAATTTGGCCTCCGCCCCAGTCCCAATGAGTTAGTGGCATTCGTACCACGCGTACACAATTACGCACTCAAAATTCCATGGACATCGACGGAGGCACAAGATAACCCAGGGGCTACAGTTCGGCTAGACCGATCCCGGACACACATACTTTAACTTTTTTTGTTTCAGGTTCCTTTTTTCCGCGGGCCTGGTCGCGAGTCCTTTAGAAGGATTGGCATACAACGGAGGCAAGCAGCACAGGTGTGTAGGGTAACTTTTATACGTTCTTATTGACGGTATTCATACTTATTTCTCAGGACCCGCACGTTGCGCCCTACTGATTCTGGTATGTCAAATAGCCCGGATACTTCTCGCACCATCTGTACAAGATACGCCTTGATGTATCCATCCAGTTATAATAAAAATGGTTCGTGGCCCAGTTTCTGTGGTTTTCGCTTCTTACTTTGTTTAATTTCGACCTGCTTATTTGTTGCGTCGATACTCTTCTATACGTTTCATATTTGCCAGGGGCTACTTGTCGCCCCACAATACGGCAGCAAAGTTCGAACACTTCTTATATATAAGTTCGGCACCCCGAATTCAGCATTATATGCATTGGCTCCGAATCATGTCTTTGGTCAATAGTTGGGTGGCCCGGCTCCTGTGCTTGCTACACTACGTTCCGCTCTATCGGCTAGGGTAGTAAAGGGAGAACTACTGCGATTGTGCCCTGGCCTTGACCGGATGAGCACCTCAGTAGAGAAAGCCAAAAACTGACTGTGATGATACGACGTGAGCCCAGCTGTTCGAGGGTTACAAAATCGTTGGAGATTTTTTCCACGTCATGCGAATGATCAGCACTTCCCAATCAGATGCTGACAGCACCCTGGCTTGAACCAGGGGTTGCGCACGTGCTTAATTATAAAACTCCTATGGCTAAGTGAGGGCGTTCAAGCCGTACAGTCTGATTGCCTTGTTCATTGCGCTAAACAACTCCTCCAAAGGACCATATAATTGGATCAAGATTGTTTAGAATCCATCCCGAACACCTCTGTACTACCTACGTGAGGGCAGAAGCTGACGACTGGCCAACCCTCATATTACAAATAACACGGCCGCACAGGAGGAAACAATTCAAAGCATAATAAAATTATTTTACAAAAACCGGCTTTGTTCCCATAATACAAGGCAAGGGCAACATGAATACATTTATTCAAATACAATGTCCTGTGAACGTTGCGCCGCCACAAGTCGAGACCTGTTGGGGATATTACCACTGGGCGTAAACCGGCCAGGAGAGGCCAGGTTAACCCCATAAGTAATTCATTATATCTGAAGCCCATGAAGACAGACAGTGACGCTTTATGAAGGCCCAGGGCCCAGAGCCGGTTTAAGTCCTATAGACATAAACCTATGTTGATATGTAAACTTGTGTTGTAATATAGAAAGAGCAGAGACCGGGCCGGGCACGTTTATGAGCCGGCCTCGGGATTCTGTAAACCGACGGGCGTCAACCCATGTATATAAGGGGACGACCCGGCGGCGGTTCAAGGAGAAGAGACAACAACTCGAGACTCAGGCAAAGCGTATTCGCTCCTTGGTCATCGAAACCCCAGCAATTCCATCACAACTAGACGTAGGCTTTTACCTTCATCGTAAGGGGCCGAACTAGTATAAAACTCTCGTGTCCCTTGTCCGGTTTAACCCCTTTAAGCTAACCCGTAGCGATGGCTCCACGACTAAGTCCTTTCATGAGGACATCTGCCGTGACAAAACCATGACAGTTGGCACCCACCGTGGGGCTATCGCACGATGGTTTCGAGTTCTTAGAGGGCAGCTTTGAGGGACTCAAGGGCTACGCTGTGGGCCGGATGACCAAGAGTCATCGCGGCAAGCTCTACATCGACGATGCAGGCTAGGGCCCCGAGGCCAGCTCAATCGAGTATGGGTACCGGGTCCCCTTTGGTGGCATACATGTTTTCATTGGCAAGATCGACGAACCGGGCCCTGGGCCGGACATCTGCACCGACCTCGTCGAAACGGCTCAGCGTGCAAGATCTGCCCGGGTCAAGCCTGTCATGAAGCGTGCGTTCATGGGAGTCATCCACGGAGGGGAAACTGAGGATAGATCGGAATCTGGTAGTGAAACCGTCATTTATTCCGGTGACGAGTCATCGACCGGAGAGACCGAGTGGCTATATCAGTTGCAAGATGGCCGGATTGAGGGTTGTTCTCATGGCGACAGTATTCCGGACCCCTTTGATCTGCCAAACCGGGTTGCGATCTTCATGGCCGGTACACAACCAGCGCTCCACTCTTCGACTGCGGCGGCGATGATTTTCGGATAAACAGCAGCCGGGGCGGGAGGCCCTGTGAGACCGCTGGCTCAGATCCTATTTGACTTGTTTGACGCTTTGGCAACGCTGATGCTGGAAGTTAACCCGGCGGATCAGGATGCACACAATGCAGAAATTGCAAAGGTGAAAGATCAGATCACTCAGGCCAAAGCCGACTTGGCAGCTGAGGATTCCAGGATGGCTGTGGAGCGGGCCACATTGGATGCACAGGCTTACTGGCTTATGCTGGATTAGACCACGTCGAACGATGTCCTGAAGAGGAGGTATCGATCTTGCGTGCCGCTGGTTTATGAAGCTAAGAACCTCTTTAATACCCCAGGAGCAGGGACCAGTAATCCGCCGGTGGTAAACCGGGCGGAGGCACCTGGAGCAGGGGCGCCAGTTCATCCGCGACCGGTGGATCCGCCTCATCAGAACAACATTGTGACACAGCATGTCCCGACGCCACTAGGTCATTACTCTAACCCGATGGACAAAATTATTGCTGCCACTTCACGGCTGGCGGCCATCCCGATCGAAGGCGAATCTCCGGTGGCGGTCGAGACGCGTTGGGTTAGGGAGCTTCTTCAGACAGCTTTGGTTCAGCAGGAGGCTTATTCTTATAGTCGCGATCGGATCCATTCCACTCCCCGACCAAGCCGGAGTTATAGCAGGCGTATGGATGAACCGGCCGTGTCAAGCAACGCGCGGAACCGTGATCCGCCCCGTGGCAATAACCCGGCGGGTGGTGCTGGTGATGCTCAGGAGGTGGTGGACCGGGCTCGGGCACGTAGAGAGGTCGAGGTAGCGGCGCAGCATGAAGCCCGTCAGCTTACTCCGGTTCTTCCAACCACATCGGTGGAACCAGGAGTTACTTCTAGCTCTTTGGGAGTACCGTGTCTTGTCCCAGCATTGCGCAACGTGCGCCTGCCCAAGGATTTCAAAGGCCCGTGCAAGGTGGCGAATTACACCGCCGACTTGTCCCCTGAGACATGTGTAGAAAGCTATGAGATGGCCATGGAGATGCTGTATGTGGATGATGCGGCATGCGCGAAATACTTCACCATGATGCTAGAGGGGACGGCCCGCACTTGGCTAAAGAGCTTACCAGCTAATTCTATCAGGTCATGGGCCGAGTTGCGGGACCGGTTTATCCAGAACTTCAAGGATACACGCAAGCAACCCATGTCGATTGTGGACTTAGCTGCCTGTGTCCAGGAAGAAGGAGAGTCAACAACCCGTTGGGTGCACCGGGTTTCAGAGATTTTGCATTCATCAGACCGCATCAACGCTGATACCGCAGTTTTAACATTGGAAGGCAATTGCCGGTTTGAACCCCTGAAGTTGAAGTTGGGACGGCTCAAACGTCATTGTAATGACATGGGAACTCTCATGGCCGCTCTGGTGAAGTATGCCGACTCTGATAGTACCAAGGATCCCGAGTCTGATGATGATAAGACAGGGAAGGGAAAAAGGAGCGGCAACGCCAAGGGGCAGCACCACAACCCGGCAGGTCATGGAAACGGCGGCAAACGTAAGGCGGACCACAGTTTAGACTTTGTGTCTAATACCAACACACATGACAAGGGCGAGAGGCGTAAGGGTAAACTGCCCCAGCGCGGTGGAGGACCGAGTCCTAACTCGGACCGCCTGTCTTATCTGTTGAACCAGCCTTGCCCAAAGCATGGGACAAAGGAGGTACCATCCACGCACCTCTGGAAGGATTGTTATATCATGCAGGAGTTCAAAAATTCTGATCTTTTTCGGTATGATCATGGACCGGGTGGCGGTTCAGGCCCCAGATCTCATGGGTCGGGTTATGGCGGAGGAAATTCCGGTTCAGGATTCCACGGTAATCAGGGTGGACATAACAATCAAGGTAATTAGGGCAACCAAGGTGGCTATAATCATCGTATTATCGGCAGCAGAAGAAAGCAATGGGTTACCAGAGCAACCCGAAGCAGTTGAATAGCGGACAGTATCACGTCTTCAACACTAGCCTGGACAAGCGCGATCAGAAGCTTCATAAAAGGGCAGTGAATGCCTTTGAACCGGCGGTGCCCCATTATTTGCGTTGGTCCGAGCAGCCGATTGTGTGGAGTAGAGAAGATCATCCGCCCTGGGTTGACAATCCGGGTCATCTGGCACTGGTGGTGGCACCTCAGGTGGGAGGTTATAAGTTCACTAAGGTACTCATGGACGGAGGAAGTAGAATCAATATCCTTTATTATGAAACTTTCCGTCGCATGGGGTTAACAGATAAAAATCTTAAACCGTCCAATATGGTGTTCCATGGTGTGGTACCTGGTAAATCGGCATATCCTGTTGGTAAGATAGCTTTGGAGGTGGCTTTTGGAGATGAGCATGACTCAAGATCAGAAACTTTGACCTTTGAAGTGGTGAAAATCAAAAGCCTGTATCATGCCCTGTTTGGACGACCAGCTTATGCTAAGTTTATGGCACGGCCTTGTTATGTTTAACTGCAGCTCAAGATGCCGGGTCACAAGGGAACTATAACTGTACATGGGAGCCGCAAGATCGCTCTAGAGTGTGAAGAAGGTGATGCGGCTTATGCTGAGTCGGTTTGTGCAACAGAAGAGTTAAAGTTTTACAAAGACAATGTTGATCCGGCAGATATGACTTCATTGAAGAAACCAACTACAGAGAATGATCTGGCCCTGAAGTTTAAATCGGCTGATGAGACTAAGTTTGTTGACTTCATTCCTGGCGATTCGTCCAAGCAGTTTAGCATGAGCGCTAATTTGGATCCGAAATAGGAAAGCGCGCTCATCAAGTTCATCCATGAGAATCGGGACATCTTTGCGTGGAAGCCTTCTGACATGCCACGTGTACCAAGGGAACTCGCTGAGCACACTCTCAATGTTGATCCCAAGTATAAACCGGTCAAGCAGTTTCTCCGCCGGTTCAATAAAGAAAGATGCAAGGCTATTGGAGAAGAAGTAGCCAGGCTCTGGGCGGCTGGATTCATTGTTGAAGTATTTCATCCTAAGTGGTTGGCTAATCCGATGCTGGTCCTTAAGAAGAACGACACTTGGCATATGCGTGTGGACTACACAGATCTCAACAAAGCTTGTCCAGCAGATCCTTTTGCCCTCCCCCGTATTGATCAAATTATTGATGCTACGGCGGGTTGCGAGCGTTTAAGCTTTTTGGATGCATATTCTGGTTATCATCAGATCAAAATGGCAGTTAAGGACCAGGAGAAGACAGCCTTCATAACTCCCTTTGGAGCCTTCTGCTATGTGTCCATGCCCTTTGGGCTCAAAAGTGCCCAGACGACTTATCAACGGTGTGTGCAGAATTTTCTTCATAAACAGATCGTCCGCAATGTTCACGCCTATGTGGATGATATTGTGGTGAAATCACGGAAGAAGGAGACATTGATTGATGACTTGAAGGAAACCTTCGATAACCTGCGGGTTTACAAAATGATGCTTAATCCGGCCAAGTGCGTCTTTGGTGTACCTGCAGGCAAGCTCTTGGGTTTTTTAGTGTCTAACAGGGGCATTGAAGCTAATCCGGAAAAGATCAAAGCCATCAGCTCCTTGGCCAAACCGAAGTGTATCAATGATGTTCAACGCCTGGCAGGCCGGATTGCCGCGTTGAGCCGGTTTATCAGTCGCCTTGGCGAGAAGGCCATCCCTTTATATCGAATCTTTGAAGAAAATGGATAACTTCGTCTGGAGTGACGCCGCTAATGAAGCGTTTGAGGATTTAAAGCGGCAGCTGGCTAATCCGCCGGTTCTTGCTGCTCCGGTTGACAAAGAGCCATTGTTGCTATATGTAGCAGCTAATGCTCGGGATGTTCGTGTGGCTATTGTGGTGGAGCGCAAGGAGACAGGAAAGGAATATCCGGTTCAGCGACCGGTTTACTATATCAGTGAAGTACTTATCGAGTCCAAGCAGAGGTACCCACATTGGCAAAAATTGGTGTATGGGGTTTTTATGGCAAGCCGGAAGCTTAAGCAGTATTTCCAAGGTCATCCCATCACGGTGGTCAGCTCTGCTCCTTTGGGGGATATAATCCAGAACAGGGAAGCAACTGGCCGGATTGCTAAGTGGGCTATTGAGCTCGGGCCTCACGGGTTGAAATACATACCCCGAACAGCGATCAAATCTCAGGCACTTGTGGATTTCATCATTGATTGGACAGAACTACAAGCGCCAGAAGAGAAGCCGGATCATACTTATTGGACTATTCATTTTGATGGGTCCAGGCAATTGGAGGGCTCGGGGGCTGGAGTCGTATTAACTTCCCCACGAGGTGATAAATTTTGTTATGTTCTCCGTTTAATGTTCCCTTGCACTAACAATGCAGCTGAATATGAGGCTTTACTCCATGGTCTTCGGATGGCTAAGGAGATGAACCTAAGCCGAGTTAAGTGCTTCGGTGACTCGGATCTGGTGGCTCAACAAGTGTCCGGCACTTGGGATTTCAAGGACCCACTCATGGCAGCATATCATCATGAGGTGGATGTTGTTGCAGGTCACTTTGAAGGTTATCAGGTGTATCATGTGGACCGGCGTAAGAATGAAGCGGCAGGCGCTTTAAGCCGCCTGGGTTCCCAACGTAAACCGGTTCCACCTAATGTCTTCCTGGATGTTCTGCATAATCTGTCCGTCAAGCTCCCTGGTGAAGAGGATTTGGCTGTTCCTGATCCAGAAGCTCAGTTGGTGGCGGCTCTTCATGTTACCCCGGATTGGACGGTTCCAAATCTGGCGTATATGAACCGGGGCGAGTTACCAGAGGATGAAACTTTGGCCAGGCAGATAATCCAGCGGTCCAAGTCCATGATTATTATCAATGGAGAGTTACATCATTGCAGTGTAACAGGGGAGTTTCAATGTTGTGTGTCTCCTGAGGAAGGCCGTGAAATTTTGCGTGAGATCCACGAAGGAGATTGTGGTCACCACGCCGGTTCAAAATCTTTGGTGGCCAAGGCGTTTCGACATGGTTTCTATTGGTTGACAGCTCATGCTGATGCCGAGGACTTGGTCAAAAGATGTGATGGCTGTCAGAAATTCTCAAGACGCGCTCATGTACCGGCTCAAGAGTTGAGGATGATTCCAATCACCTGGTCGTTTGCAACTTGGGGGCTGGATATGGTTGGGCCTTTCAAGAGGTCCAAGGACAAGAAGACCCACCTTTTGGTGGCGGTTGATAAATTCACAAAGTGGGTGGAGGCAGAGCCAGTTAGTAAGTGTGATGCAGCCACGGCGGTTCAATTAATCAAAAAGGTGATCTTCCGGTTTGGCTTTCCACACAGCATTATAACAGACAATGGTACCAATCTATCAAAGGGTGCCATGAAGGAGTTCTGTCAACGTGAGCACATCCGGCTTGATGTGTCATCAATAGCCCACCCCCAGTCCAATGGTCAAGCGGAGAGGGCCAATCAAGAGATCTTGAGAGGCATCAAACCCCGGCTTATGGTTCCTTTGGAACGGACGCCGGGTTGTTGGGTTGAGGAGTTACCTTTGTGTTATGGAGCCTCAATACCACACCCAACAGATTGATAGGATACACTCCGTTCTTCATGGTTTATGGAGCGGAAGCGGTTCTTCCTAGTGACATCCGTCATGACTCACCTCGTGTAGCGGCATATGTTGAAGCTGACAACGAGAAGGCACGGCAGGAAGCTCTTGACCTGTTAGATGAGGAGCGTGACATGGCGGCAGCCCGTTCGGCGATCTATCAGCAAGATCTGCATCGTTATCATAGCCGCCGGGTTAGAACCAGAACCTTTCAAGAAGGTGATTTGGTGCTTTGACTCATCCAGGATTAGACGGATATGCACAAGCTATCCCCCCTTGGGGAGGACCCTTTGTGGTCAGCAAGAATTTACACAATGGGTCGTACTACCTAATCGATGTTCGAGAGCGCAAAGACTCACATAAATCGGAGGAGGAGACCAACCGACCGTGGAATATTGCTCATTTTCGGCCTTACTATACTTGAGCCATAGGCTCTGCTTATGTACATATTATGGCAATGTATATATTATGATCAATATAATAAACCGGAACATCAGCTAAAGCGGGGTATCTGTTGTTTTCTTACATCATGTGTGGTTACATGGAGCTTCTGTTTATAAAGCGGCGTTGCTTATAAATGGATCCTTTCTAGAGAAGGAGTTTCTCTCGAAAGAAGTGAGTGGGAGGAAAGTGGAGCTTGATAAGGTAATTTGTACCTTCTCCCCAATTGGAAAGTATTTCATCACGGAAATCAGTTCCAGTGATTCCTACACCAATTAGTGAGGAAGCTAATGATGATGATCATGTAACTTCAGATCAAGTCACTACCGAATCCCGTAGGTAAACCAGAGTGAGATCCGCACCAAAGTGGTACGGCAATCCTGTTACGGAAGTCATGCTACTAGATCATGACGAACCTACAAACTATGAAGAAGCGATGGTGAGCCCAGATTCCGCTAAATGGCTAGAAGCCATGAAATCTGAGATGGGATCCATGTATGAAAACAAAGTGTGGACTTTGGTTGACTTGCCCGAGGGTCGGGAAGCAATAGAAAATAAATGGATCTTCAAGAGGAAGACGGACGTTGATAGTAGTGTTACTATCTACAAAGCTCGACTTGTCGCAAAAAGGTTTTTGACAAGTTCAAGGTGTTAACTACAATGAGATTTTCTCAACTGTAGCGATGCTTAAGTCTGTCCGAATCATGTTAGCAATTGCCACAATTTATGAAATTTGGCAAATGGATGTAAAAACTGCATTCTGAATGGGTTTACGGAGGAAGAGTTGTATATGATGCAACGAGAAGGTTTTATCGATCCAAAGGGAGCTAACAAAGTGTGCAAGCTCCAGCGATCCATCTATGGACTGGTGTAAGCATCTCGGAGTTGGAATATACGCTTTGATAAGTTGATCAAAGCATATAGTTTATCTGAGACTTACAGTGAAGCCTGTATTTACTAGAAAGTGAGTGGGAGCACTACTGACATTTACGATAAGTATATGTGAATGACATATTGTAGATCGGAAATAATGTAGAATTATTACGCAAAGCATAAAGGAGTTTTTCAAACAAAGACCTCGGTGAAGCTGCTTACATATTGAGCATCAAGATCTATAGAGATAGATCAAGACGCTTGATAAGTTTTTCAATGAGTACATACCTTGACAAGATTTTGAAGAAGTTCAAAATGGAGCAGTCAAAGAAAGAGTTCTTGCCTGTGTTACAAGGTGTCAAATTGAGTAAGACTCAAAACCCGACCACGGCGGAAGATAGAAAGAGAATGAAAGTCATTCCCTATGCCTTGGCCATAGGTTCTATAAAGTATGCCATGCTGTGTACCAGATCTATTGTATACCCTACAATCGAGTTTGGCAAGGAGTACAATAGTGATCTAGGAGTAGATCAACTGGACAGCGGTCAAAATTATCCTTAGTGGAATAAGGATATGTTTCTTGATTATGGAAGTGACAAAAGGTTAAATGCGTAAAGGGTTACGTCGATGCAAGTTTTGACACCGATCTGGATGACTCTAAGTCTCGATCTAGATACATATTGAAAGTGGGAGCAATTAGCTAGAATAGCTCCTTGCGAACATTGTTGACATAGAAATTGCAAAATACTTACGGATCTGAATGTAGCGGACCCGTTGACTAAAAATATCTCACAAGCAAAACATGATCACACCTTAGTACTCTTTGGGTGTTAATCACATAGCGATGTGAACTAGATTATCGACTCTAGTAAACCCTTTGGGTGTTGATCACATATCGATGTGAACTATGGGTGTTAATCACATGGTGATGTGAACTATTGTCGTTAAATCACATGGCGATGTGAACTAGATTATTGACTCTAGTGCAAGTGGGAGACTGAAGGAAATATGCCCTAGAGGCAATAATAAAGTTATTATTTATTTCCTTACATCATGATAAATGTTTATTATTCATGCTAGAATTGTATTAACCGGAAACATAATACATGTGTGAATATATAGACAAACAGAGTGTCACTAGTATGCCTCTACTTGACTAGCTCGTTAATCGAAGATGGTTATGTTTCCTAACCATAGACATGAGTTGTCATTTGATTAACGGGATCACATCATTAGGAGAATGATCTGATTGACATGACCCATTCCGTTAGCCTAGCACTTGATCGCTTTAGTATGTTGCTATTGCTTTCTTCATGACTTATACATGTTCCTGTAACTATGAGATTATGCAACTCCGTTTACGGAGGAACACTTTGGGTGCTACCAAAGCGTCACAACAATCTGGGTGATTATAAAGGAGTACTACAGGTGTCTCCAAAGGTACATGTTGGGTTGGCGTATTTCAAGATTAGGTTTTGTCACTCCGATTGCCGGAGAGGTATCTCTGGGCCCTCTCGGTAATGCACATCACTATAAGCCTTGCAAGCAATGTAGCTAATGAGTTAGTTACGGAATGATGCATTACGTAATGAGTAAAGAGACTTGCCGTAACGAGATTGAACTAGGTATTGGATACCAACGATCAAATCTCGGGCAAGTAACATACCGATGACAAAAGGAACAACGTATGTTGTTATGCGGTTTGACCGATAAAGATCTTCGTAGAATATGTAGGAGCCAATATGGGCATCCAGGTTCCGCTATTGGTTATTGACCGAGAATAGTTCTAGGTCATGTCTACATAGTTCTCGAACCCGTAGGGTCCGCACGCTTAAGGTTTCGATGGCGGTTATATTATGAGTTTATGAGTTTTGATGTACCGAAGGAGTTCGAGTCCCGGATGAGATCGGGGACATGACGAGGAGTCTCGAAATGGTCGAGACGTAAAGATCGATATATTGGACGACTATATTCGGAGTTCGGAAAGGTTCGAATGATTCGGTATTTTTCGAGTACCGGAGAGTTACGGGAATACGTATTGGGCCTTATTGGGCCATACGGGAAAGAAGGAAAAGGGCCTCAAGGGTGGCCGCACCCCTTCCCTTGGTCTGGTCCGAATTGGACTAGGGAAGGGGGGCGCCCCCTTCCTTCCTTCTCCTTTTCTCTTCCCTTTCCTTCTCTCCTACTCCTACTACATGGAAGGTTTCCTAGTTGGACTAGGAAAGGGAATCCTACTCGGTGGGAGTAGGACTCCCTAGGCGCGCCATAGAGGGCCGGCCCTCCCTCCTCCACTCCTTTATATACGGGGCAGGGGCACCCCATGGACACACAAGTTGATCTACGGATCGTTCCTTAGCCGTGTGCGGTGCCCCCTCCACCATATTCCACTTCGGTCATATCGTCGCGAGCTTAGGCGAAGCCTGCGCCGTGAAGTCATATCGTTGCGGAGCTTAGGCGAAGCCCTGCGCCGATGAAGTCATATCGTCATGAGCTTAGGCGAAGCCCTGCGTCGGTGGAGCATCATCATCGCCACCATGCCGTCGTCTTGTGGAACTCATCCCGACACTTTGCCGGATCGGAGTCCGGGATCGTCATCGAGCTGAACGTGTGCAGAACTCGGAGGTGCCGTCGTTCGGTACTTGGATCGGTCGGATCGTGAAGACGACGACTACATCAACCGCGTTGTTATAACGCTTCCGCTTCACGGTCTCACGAGGGTACGTGGACATACACTCTCCCTCTCGTTGCTATGCATCACCATGATCTTGCGTGTGCGTGGGAAAATTTTGAAATTACTACGTTCCCCAACGGTGGCATCGAGCCAGGTTTTTATGGTTTGATGTTTTGCACGAGTAGAACACAAGTGAGTTGTGGGCGATACAAGTCATACTGCCTACCGGCATGTCATACTTTGGTTCAGCGGTATTGTGAGATGAAGCGGCCCGGACCGACATTACAGCGTGACGCTTACGCCGAGACTGGTTTCACTGCTACGAGCACTCGTGCTTAAAGGTGGCTGGCGGGTGTCTGTCTCTCTCACTTTAGTTGAACCGAGTGTGACTACGCCCGGTCCTTGCGAAGGTTAAAACGGAGTCTATTTGACAAACTATCGTTGTGGTTTTGATGCGTAGGTGAGAACGGTTCTTGCTAAGCCCGTAGCAGCCACGTAAAATTTGCAACAACAAAGTAGAGGGCGTCTAACTTGTTTTTGCAGGGCATGTTGTGATGTGATATGGTCAAGACATGATGAGATATAAGTTGTTGTATAAGATGATCATGTTTTGTTGAAGTTATCGGCAAGTGGCGAAGCCCTATGGTTGTCTCTTTGTTGCATAAGATGCAAGTGCCAAATAATTGCTTTACTTTATCGCTATGCGATAGCAATAGTTGCAAGAGCAATAGTTGGCGAGACAACCATGTGATGACACATTGATATAGATCAAGATGATGAAGATCATGGTGTCGTTCCGGTGACGATAGAGATCATGACAGTACTTTGGAGATGGAGATCAAAGGCGCAAGATGATCATGGCCATATCATGTCACATATTTTGATTGCATGTGATGTTTATCTATTATACATCTTATTCTTGCTTTGATTGACGGTAGCATTTTAAGATGATCTCTCACTAATTATCAAGAAGTGTTCTCCACGAGTATGCACCGTTGCCAAAGTTCGTCGTGCCCGGACACCACGTGATGATCGGGTGTGATAAGCTCTACGTCCATCTACAACGGGTGCAAGCCAGTTTTGCACACGCAGAATACTCGAGTTATACTTGACGAGCCTAGCATATGCAGATATGGCCTCGGAACACGGAGACCGAAAGGTCGGCGTGAATCATATAGTAGATATGATCAACATAAGATGTTCACCATTGAAAACTACTCCATCTCACGTGATGATCGGTTATGGTTTAGTTGATTTGGATCACGTGATCACTTAGATGACTAGAGAGATGTCTATCTAAGTGGGAGTTCTTAAGTAATATGATTAATTGAACTTTAATTTATCATGAACTTAGTCCAGGTAGTATTTTGCAAATTATGTTGTAGATCAATAGCTCGCGTTGTTGCTTCCCTATGTTTTTATATGTGTTCCTAGAGAAAATTGTATTGAAAAATGTTAGTAGCAATGATGCGGATTGGATACGTGATCTGAGGTTTATCCTCATTGCTGCCTGTAAGAATTATGTCCTTAATGCACCGCTAGGTGACAGACCTATTGCAGGAGCAAATGTAGACGTTATGAACATTTGGCTAGCTCAATATGATGACTACTTGATAGTTTCGTGCACCATACTTAACAGCTTAGAATCGGGACTTCAAAGGCGTTTTGAACGTCATGGACCATATGAGATGTTCCAGGAATTGAAGTTAATATTTCAAGCAAATACCCGAGTTGAGAGATATGAAATCTCCAACAAGTTCTATAGCTAAAAGATGGAGGAGAATCGCTCAACTAGTGAGCATGTGCTCAGATTGTCTGAATACTTCAATCGCTTGAATCAAGTGGGAGTTAATCTTCTAGATAAGATAGTGATTGATGAATTCTCTAGTCACCAACACTAAGTTACTAGAACTTCGTGATGAACTATAGTATGCAAGGGATGACGAAAACGATTCCCGAGCTCTTACGTGATGTTGAAATCGTGAAGGTAGAAATCAAGAAAGAGCATCAAGTGTTGATGATTGACAAGACCACTAGTCTCAAGGAAAAGGGCAAAGGGAAGAAGGGGAACTTCAAGAAGAACGGCAAGCAAGTTGCTGCTCGAGTGAAGAAGCCCAAGTCTGGACCTAAGCCTGAGACTAAGTGCTTTTGCTGCAATGGAACTGGTCACTAGAAGCAGAACTACCCCAAGTGATTGGTGGATAAGAAGGATGGCAAAGTGAACATAAGTATATTTGATATACATGTTATTGATGTGTACTTTACTAGTGTTCATAGAAACCCTCGATTATTTGGTACTAGTTCGGTTGCTAAGATTAGTAACTCGAAAAAGGGAGTTGCAGAATGAGCAGAGACTAGTTAAGGGTGAAGTGACGATGAGAGTTGGAAGTGGTTCCAAGATTGATATGATCATCATCGCACACTCCCTATACTTTCGGGATTAGTGTGGAACCTAAATAAGTGTTATTTGGTGTTGAGCATAAATATGATTTGATCATGTTTATTGCAATACGGTTATTCATTTAAGTAAGAGAATAAATTGTTGTTACATTTACATGAATAAAACCTTATATGGTTACACACCCAATGAAAATGGTTCATTGGATCTCGATCATAGTGATACACATATTCATAATATTGAAACCAAAAGATGCAAAGTTAATAATGATAGTGCAACTTATTTGTGGCAATCGCCGTTTAGGTCATATTGGTGTAAAGCGCTTGAAGAAAACTCCATCTTGATGGACTTTTGGAATCACTTGACTATGAATCATTTGATGCTTGCGAACCGTGCCTTTTGGGCAAGATGACTAAAACTCCGTTCTCGGAACAATGGAACAAGCTCTTGACTTATTGGAAATAATACATACCGATGTATGCGATTCAATGAGTGTTGATGCTCGTGGCAAGTATCATTATTTTCTGACCTTCACAGATGATTTGAGCAGATATGCGTATATCTTCTTGATGAAACATAAGTCTGAAATAATTGAAAAGTTCAAAGAATTTCAGAGTGAAGTGGAAAATCATCGTAACAAGAAAATAAAGTTTCTGCGATCTGATCGTGGAGATAAAAATTTGAGTTTCTGAGTTTGGTCGTCATTTGAAACAATGTGAAATAGTTTCGCAACTCACGCCATATGGAACACCACAACATAATGGTGTGTCTGAAAGTCGTAACCGCACTTTATTGGATATGGTGCGATCTATGATGTCTCTTATCAGTTTACCACTATTGTTTTGGGGTTATGCATTAGAGACAGCTGCATTCACGTTTAATAGGGCACCATCTACATCCGTTGAGGCGACACCGTATGAACTATGGTTTAACAAAGAAACCTAAGTTGTCGCTTTCTTAAAGTTTGGAAGTTGTGATGCTTATGTGAAAAAGTTTCATCCTGATAAGCTCAAACCCAAATCGGAGAAGTG
The DNA here is from genome assembly GCA_021605145.1 of Aegilops bicornis. Lineage (NCBI taxonomy): Eukaryota > Viridiplantae > Streptophyta > Magnoliopsida > Poales > Poaceae > Aegilops > Aegilops bicornis. The sequence continues at coordinate 516,009,492 of CM038669.1, read as the reverse complement.
CGTCTTCATAGAATACCCAAAGGAAATTGTTGGGTATACCTTCTATCACAGATCCGAAGGCAAAAACATTCGTTGCTTATAAATGGATCCTTTCTAGAGAAGGAGTTTCTCTCGAAAGAAGTGAGTGGGAGGAAAGTGGAGCTTGATAAGGTAATTTGTACCTTCTCCCCAATTGGAAAGTATTTCATCACGGAAATCAGTTCCAGTGATTCCTACACCAATTAGTGAGGAAGCTAATGATGATGATCATGTAACTTCAGATCAAGTCACTACCGAATCCCGTAGGTAAACCAGTGAGATCCGCACCAAAGTGGTACGGCAATCCTGTTACGGAAGTCATGCTACTAGATCATGACGAACCTACAAACTATGAAGAAGCGATGGTGAGCCCAGATTCGCTAAATGGCTAGAAGCCATGAAATCTGAGATGGGATCCATGTATGAAAACAAAGTGTGGACTTTGGTTGACTTGCCCGAGGGTCGGAAGCAATAGAAAATAAATGGATCTTCAAGAGGAAGGCGGACGTTGATAGTAGTGTTACTATCTACAAAGCTCGACTTGTCGCAAAAAGGTTTTGACAAGTTCAAGGTGTTAACTACAATGAGATTTTCTCAACTCGTAGCGATGCTTAAGTCTGTCCGAATCATGTTAGCAATTGCCACAATTTATGAAATTTGGCAAATGGATGTAAAAACTGCATTCCTGAATGGGTTTACGGAGGAAGAGTTGTATATGATGCAACCAGAAGGTTTTATCGATCCAAAGGGAGCTAACAAAGTGTGCAAGCTCCAGTGATCCATCTATGGACTGGTGTAAGCATCTCGGAGTTGGAATATACGCTTTGATAAGTTGATCAAAGCATATAGTTTATCTGACTTACAGTGAAGCCTGTATTTACTAGAAAGTGAGTGGGAGCACTACAGCATTTCTGATAAGTATATGTGAATGACATATTGTAGATCGGAAATAATGTAGAATTATTCTGCAAAGCATAAAGGAGTTTTTCAAACAAAGACCTCGGTGAAGCTGCTTACATATTGAGCATCAAGATCTATAGAGATAGATCAAGACGCTTGATAAGTTTTTTCAATGAGTACATACCTTGACAAGATTTTGAAGAAGTACAAAAAGCAACAGTCAAAGAAAGAGTTCTTGCACGTGTTACAAGGTGTCAAATTGAGTAAGACTCAAAACCCGACCACGGCAGAAGATAGAAAGAGAATGAAAGTCATTCCCTATGCCTTGGCCATAGGTTCTATAAAGTATGTCATGCTGTGTACCAGATCTATTGTATACCCTACACTGAGTTTGGCAAGGGAGTACAATAGTGATCTAGGAGTAGATCATTGGACAGCGGTCAAAATTATCCTTAGTGGAATAAGGATATGTTTCTTGATTATGGAAGTGACAAAAGGTTCGTAAAGGGTTACGCCGATGCAAGTTTTGACACCGATCTGGATGACTCTAAGTCTCGATCTAGATACATATTGAAAGTGGGAGCAATTAGCTAGAATAGCTCCTTGCGAAGCATTGTTGACATAGAAATTCGCAAAATACTTACGGATCTGAATGTGACAGACCCGTTGACTAAAAAATATCTCACAAGCAAAACATGATCACACCTTAGTACTCTTTGGGTGTTAATCACATAGCGATGTGAACTAGATTATCGACTCTAGTAAACCCTTTGGGTGTTGATCACATATCGATGTGAACTATGGGTGTTAATCACATGGTGATGTGAACTATTGTTGTTAAATCACATGGCGATGTGAACTAGATTATTGACTCTAGTGCAAGTGGGAGACTGAAGGAAATATGCCCTAGAGGCAATAATAAAGTTATTATTTATTTCCTTACATCATGATAAATGTTTATTATTCATGCTAGAATTGTATTAACCGGAAACATAATACATGTGTGAATATATAGACAAACAGAGTGTCACTAGTATGCCTCTACTTGACTAGCTCGTTAATCGAAGATGGTTATGTTTCCTAACCATAGACATGAGTTGTCATTTGATTAACGGGATCACATCATTAGGAGAATGATCTGATTGACATGACCCATTCCGTTAGCCTAGCACTTGATCGCTTTAGTATGTTGCTATTGCTTTCTTCATGACTTATACATGTTCCTGTAACTATGAGATTATGCAACTCCCGTTTACGGAGGAACACTTTGGGTGCTACCAAACGTCACAACGTAATCTGGGTGATTATAAAGGAGTACTACAGGTGTCTCCAAAGGTACATGTTGGGTTGGCGATTTCGAGATTAGGTTTTGTCACTCCGATTGTCGGAGAGGTATCTCTGGGCCCTCTCGGTAATGCACATCACTATAAGCCTTGCAAGCAATGTAGCTAATGAGTTAGTTACGGAATGATGCATTACGTAACGAGTAAAGAGACTTGCCGGTAACGAGATTGAACTAGGTATTGGATACCAACGATCAAATCTCGGGCAAGTAACATACCGATGACAAAAGGAACAACGTATGTTGTTATGCGGTTTGACCGATAAAGATCTTCGTAGAATATGTAGGAGCCAATATGGGCATCCAGGTTCCGCTATTGGTTATTGACCGAGAATAGTTCTAGGTCATGTCTACATAGTTCTCGAACCCGTAGGGTCCGCACGCTTAAGGTTTCGATGATGATTATATTATGAGTTTATGAGTTTTGATGTACCGAAGGAGTTCGAGTCCCGGATGAGATCGGGGACATGACGAGGAGTCTCGAAATGGTCGAGACGTAAAGATCGATATATTGGACGACTATATTCGGAGTTCGGAAAGGTTCGAATGATTCGGGTATTTTTCGAGTACCGGAGAGTTACGGGAATACGTATTGGGCCTTATTGGGCCATACGGGAAAGAAGGAAAAGGGCCTCAAGGGTGGCCGCACCCTTCCCTTGGTCTGGTCCGAATTGGACTAGGGAAGGGCGCCCCTTCCTTCCTTCTCCTTTTCCCTTCCCTTTCCTTCTCTCCTACTCCTACTACATGGAAGGTTTCCTAGTTGGACTAGGAAAGGGGGAATCCTACTCGGTGGGAGTAGGACTCCCTAAAGGCGCGCCATAGAGGGCGGCCCTCCCTCCTCCACTCCTTTATATCTGAGGCAGGGGCACCCCATGGACACACAAGTTGATCTACGGATCGTTCCTTAGCCGTGTGCGGTGCCCCTCCACCATATTCCACTTGGTCATATCGTCATGAGCTTAGGCGAAGCCCTGCGCCGGTGAAGTCATATCGTCGTGGAGCTTAGGCGAAGCCCTGCGCCGGTGAAGTCATATCGTCGCGGAGCTTAGGCGAAGCCCTGCGTCGGTGGAGCATCATCATCGTCACCACGCCGTCGTGCTGACGGAACTCATCCCCGACACTTTGCTGGATCGGAGTCCGGGGATCGTCATCGAGCTGAACGGGTGCAGAACTCGGAGGTGCCGTACGTTCGGTACTTGGATCGGTCGGATCGTGAAGACGTACGACTACATCAACCGCGTTGTTATAACGCTTCGCCACGGTCTCACGAGTGCGTGGACATACACTCTCCCCTCTCGTTGCTATGCATCACCATGATCTTGCGTGTGCGTAGGAAATTTTTTGAAATTACTACGTTCCCCAACAGTATACACCTAAAACCCCGGGGTAATCTGCCTATTTAAGTAAGTCACTCCGCCCAGGTAAACTTGGTATGAACCTTCAAACTTTGACAAGTTACTTTAAAATGAAGACCCTGAACTTGTCAAGTTAAAACGATGATTGGTTAAGGATTGAGGACCATCTTAAAAGGCTTTGCAAAAATGGTTTAACTCAGTGGCCTGGCAGCCCATGAAAAGCCTCGAATTTGGGACCTGGCAGCCCGTGAAAAGCCTCGACTACAACGGTTTTATTTGCCTTTTGCTAAGTTTTCTTTGTTTTCATAAGATTTATGATGTTTTTCAAACCGGTGTTTATCAACCCGGTTAGGCTGTCAACTACAAGTTGACAATACACGCTCAAATCCGGAGACTATCAGCCCGGTCTGGTTTTGACTTGAGGTCACCAGTATGGAATAAACCGGTGTTTTTCACGACCCAGAATGGTTTTATTGTAAACCGGCATCATATAACAGGAGTTACTTACCCTCCAAAGTAGGGTTATGACCCTCACTACAACGTTGGTCAGCCAACATTATGCCTAAAGGTCACAGGTATTATATATTTCCATATTTGGTTATCTTTTACAACCTTCATTATAAACCTTGGTTATATATATATTTGGGTATCATGACCCGCCCGGGGGTAAACCGCCAGGGCGCTTCAAGCTTTTTATCTGCAGGAACAGCTTGAATAAATAGCTATGGATTATGAATATCATATCTTCAGCATGTCGGATTAAGCAAGCATCAGTCACAGATAAAAATGCACGAAAGCATACCAGACCAAGTATTCTTACTAGCCTATTACAACGCGTTTCAGTGCCCAAAAGGATAATTGTTTTCTCAAATACATGTTACAGCATGTAGAACACTAAACCGGCCTCCGGTTCATGATTGGTCACCAGCTTGGCCTGACGGCTGCGGATCATCTTGCGCCGGTTCAACTCCCTCCTCTCTACCCAGTGGCTGGAAGTCAGCGATTGCCCGGTCGATCTCGATTAGGGCTTGGAATATAGCTTCATCGCTTATAAGCGTGGACGGTTCAATGTCAGGGGCATAAGTGTTCTTACGGATTGGTGGGATAAGATTTTGCGCTTCTAGAATTGGTGCAGCAAACCGTCTGTTCTTATCATCATAACTTACCTGATAGTACGAGAGATCCGCTTCCTCAACCAGTTGACAAGACAATGGGCGTACTTCCCAGTTTATGATTCGGAGATCATCATTGCCAAATTCTATTCCGTCTTCCTTCAAACTAGGATAGCCTTGGGCCGCTTCACTGGATCAAAGACAGGTACCCACGCTTTTGCCCGGGTTAGCGCGGCCAAAGCACCCGTTCTAGCGGCAGGCTTTTTTAGCTCGTCTACCCAGGCAGGAAGCATAGATAACCTTTCTAAGGTATCCTTGATCAAAGTGGGAGGAGGATTATTGTGTGATGCAGTATAGATGATCCGCTGTGCACCGGTATACAGCTGCTCTATCAGAGTATAGGCCGCTTTCAATTTCTTCTGTACGTCACAGCCCAGATGGCTAATACGAGTTCCTGCGCCATTGTACACATCAGTAGACCGACAACACATGGGAAGATATGTTGAAAGTATTAAGGAAAAGATGTTTACCGAACACAGCAGCAGTCATGGCATGAATCTGCTGCTTTACACTGGTCAGTTCGTCAACCACTGGTTTAAGAGCTTTCTCTGCGTTTTTAGCCCTTTTTATCAAAGCGGAGTTTTCAATCTCCCAGTCCACCCGCTCCTTGTTGAAGCCCTCTTTAAGTTTCTCCATAGCGCCTAGAGCGCTGGTTAACTCTTCCTTGGCTTTGGAGGTTTGCCATCGGGATTTGAGGTTCTCCTGCAGATCAGCGGTTTGGCTTTCTTTCTTGCTCAGTTCAGCCTATAAAGGGACAGATATATAATGAGTTGATAGTACATATTTGAAGTACCAAGCACATAACAAGTTATGCCCTTGGTACTTTGGGGCTAATGCATATTTTCTCTTTATCAGAAATTTCTGCAAGTCCCAAGCCCAATACAAGTATTAAACTTGGCACTTGGGGGCTAATGTGTGTTTGCTCATAATTGCTGATATGGGAAATCTTCTACAAAGTCCCGGTTCATCTTTATAAAGTTAAACCGACCCTTGGGGGCTATATCAGTGAAGTTAAGATGCATTGTTGCGAACATGCAATTGTTACTAAAGTCCCGGTTTAGATTGGTATCTTAAACCGTCACTTGGGGGCTACTCGGAGTTGATAAGCTGCAATTGGATATAAGAGAGGAACACTTAAGGAGTTACCTCATATCGCTCCTTCATCAAATTTACCAAACCGGCTTCATAGTCACGGCTGGTGTACAGACGGTTCAAGAAGTCGGAGTGAAGGTCTTGAGCATTCAGATGGGCATAATTTGACAAATCGGCGTTCCATTTGCCTTTGCCAATTGCAGAGAGTTCATCCTTAGCAGTATGCTTTGACAAAGTGACAGGATTGCCAGGGGCGGTATGGCCAGTGCCAGTAATCATAACGTCATCATCTTTATCATCAGCAGGCGTTACTGGGGTTGGCGGTTTGTCAGTATTTTTAATCGGACTTGCCGGTTTGTCGTCAGTTCGGACAGGGCTGGTTGGTTGGTCAGCATGGCTTGTGGTGTCAACTTCTACCTGCTCAGCAACGAAGTCATGATCTTGAGGCGGTGGGTCATTCAGTATGGCATCAATGTTGGTCTCTTCAGGATCTGGAGTTTTCTCTGGTTCAACAGCCACGTCCTCATGAGCCGGTTTATTCAACCGAGCTTTCTTGCTAGGTCTGGGCTTGGCGCTGAGAAAAGTAAACATAAGGATCAGTACAGTATATCAAAATAACAGACTAAGGACAAAATTAAGTGTATGGCTCACCCAAGAACTGTTTTGAGGGGTGGAAGCTTTGTGGCCGACGACTCGCCAGAAGATGAGTGCGAAGTACCCTGATAATTTGAATCAGACGGGTTAAGAGGCTGACGGAAACAACCCGCTTTCGGGCATGAAGTGTCAAGGGGATGAGAGACCTCTGATTGGCGTTTCCGAACCGGAGTGTTCGGTAAACCGGCAGAGGTAACTACCTGGCCGTTGTGCCGGGTTGTGCGGCGAGCTTCATGCTGCTGTGTCTTCAAAAGAAAGTTTGGATCCAAACAAGCAAGGGGGTGAGAAAATTGTACTTTCTGGTTTGCTCGACGGATTTTTGATGTTGGCAGAGGATCTGAATCGGAGGAAAAAAATGATTACCTCTACATCATCAACATGACTGCCTTCAGCGTCGTCCTGATAATAATCATTGTTAATGAGGTATATGAAAAATGAACCAAGAGAGTCAAGTTCTACCTCTGATTCCGGATTACCCACATCGTCATCAGCTGGTAGCTCGGAGGATGCAGTAGTCCTTTCCTTAGTAGGTTTTTTAACAATCTTGGTCTTCGGACGAACTGGTTTGACCGGTTTGTCTTGTGGCTTTGCCGGTTTGTCTTGTGGTGGTTTCTTATTCCAGAACGGATCATCACCCTGTCAGAAAATAATCACACTTCCATAGAATATTTGGACAGAAGCAACTTCAAATAAAAAGATTATGTGATTCTTACAGCTGGCGGTTTGTTGAAGGTGCAGAAAGGGAGTAGTCCGGTTTGGGCACAGACAGCCTCCGGTTCGTTCAGCATCTTTTTTACAGCCTCAGTGACTTCTGCATATGTAAGTTGAATGTCAATGTGCCACTGAGCATCTTTCAAGCTCCCCGTATACTCACACATCAAACTGGAGTGCTGGCTTAAGGGCAGAATACTCCAGCTTATCCAACAACGAGCAAGATCAACCCATGTCAAACCGTTCTCCATAAAGGCTCTAAGCTTTGATAATTGAGGAGCATAGTTGGCGCTTTCTTTTGCAGTCAACCTCTAAGGAAAAGGATGTGTGTTGCTAAGGCGTTCAGGGCGGTAACCCGGCAGGGGGTTTTCATCAGGTGGAGACATATCCTTGCAATAAAACCAGGTCTGGTTCCACTCTTTGGGGTGACTATGGAGCTTGGGATGAGGGAAAGTGGCTTCCTTCCTTTTCTGAACCGCCATTCCGCCCAGTTCCGTATTGGGTCCATCCGTGAACTCTGTGCGACGGTTTAAGTGAAAGAAATCCCTAAACAGTTCGACTGTAGGTTCCTCTTGCAGATAAGCTTCACAGAAGACTTGTAAGTGGCAGATGTTGGTCACAGAATTGGGACCGATGTCTTGAGGGCGCAGCTGAAAACTGGCTAGTACATCCCGGAAATTTTTTGAACCGGGAGGGCTAAAACCTCGACTCAGGTGATCAACAAATACAACTACCTCTCCATCCTTGGGTGTAGGAGGATTTTCCGGGCTAGGGACCCTAGTGGATGACATCTTTCTTGCCTAAAGCACCCGTTTTAAACACAATTGTTTAACTGCTCTTCGGTTACTCGAGAAGGAGCCCAATTACATTCATAGACTTGCTTGGCCATGGCAATGAAAATCTAAAACATGATTATTGCTGGTTTAAGATTTACAGTGGACAATTATAAAGCGATATAAGGATCTAAGTATATTGTTAAACCGGAGCTGGTTTCATATGTAAACTGGAGTCTGAGAATGGAGACAGTACAATGGTGAATGCAGTGGCGGTTTAACAGGGGACTAATGGTATCTACTGGGTCGTCATTTTTTATATGAAGTTAAACCGCCTAATCTGGTATTGAAGATACAAGTCTAAAGATGCGTAAGTGAAGGAAAAACAAGTTTCACAGTTTAGCATGGTAGTTTCAGATCTACCGTGCGTTGGATAATCAAAATATATTCTGGTCTAATATCAAGCGCTCAAAAAGTTTAGTAAGTTCAGATGAGTTGGGTATAAAGCAGATGCCTTAACAAGAATAAAAGAGATTAAACTACAAAAGGCACTGAAAACAGTCAGATCTAACCGGCCATTGGCATTGCCGAAGGAAGAACAGCTTCAAGCTATGAAGAACACCGAACCCTAATGGCGGATCTAGGGCAAGGAGAAGAGGAACTTAGGGGGGCAGGAGGAAGCAGCGGAGGATCGCCGCTTTTCTCTGGTACGATCAGGTTGATGTAGCGGCCTTTGTCGAAGCAGAGGCGAAGGACGACAGCGGCGGCGGAACTCGAGGGTCGGTCGGCGCGAGGAAGACAACGACGCAAAAGGGCACGAGGGGGAAAAGTGAAACTGACCTGACGGTGTCCTGGACTAGGGGGTACTCACCATGTCATCTCCCGATCAGTTGGATTGAGCCGAGGATCCCCATGGCTGTATACTCATGGGCCAGTCCGGACAGTTGCCGCATACAAGGAAGATTCCACAAGACTTGGCGATCAAGACAAGGACTCCTCCCCACCGGCGTATTCGGCTAGGACTCTTGTTATCCTAGGCCTCTGGTGCATTATATAAACCAGGGCCAGGCTAGTCGACATAGATACAATACACAACAATCATACCATAGGCTAGCTTCTAGGGTTTAGCCTCTTTGATCTCGTGGTAGATCCACTCTTGTAACACACATCATCAATATTAATCAAGCAGGACGTAGGGTTTTACCTCCATCAAGAGGGCCCGAACACAGGTAAAACATCGTGTCCCTTGTCTCCTGTTACCATCCGCCTAGACGCACAGTTCGGGAACCCCTACCCGAGATCCGCCGGTTTTGACACCGACATTGGTACTTTCATTGAGAGAATAAATTGCATCAATCAAAAATATTGACAAAAATCGGCCCACATTTGGGGTGGTGCACCACCTCGGAAGCAGTCCGGCATAAAGCTCGGGCGCTAGTGGCAGGCTCCATAGAGGGCATTTCCGGCATTAAGCTCGGCTAAACTCCTTCAAACTTCTTTGAACCAAGGTGATTGACGACACCTCGGATACAGTCCGGCGTTGGAGCTCGGATACATAGTCCGGCGTTGGAGCTCGGATACCGTCCGGTGTTGGAGCTCGGATACGATCCGGCGATAGAGCTGGGAAGCGATCCGGCATTGGTGCTCGGCTGCAAGAGATACCTTGAATGCAGTCCGGCGTTAGAGCTCGGACGAAGAGGACACCGCCTCCGGGAACAATTTGAACCCAAGGTGTGGCATAAAAATAACGAGGCATTGATAAAGGCGGAAACTTAAAGGGCTCCTCGGATACCCGACGTGTAAACTCGTCGAATGCATTTGGCGATCCTCAAGATCGAAGATGAGAAGATTTGTTGAACCAGTTTTCAAGACCGCAACCGAAGATGAAGAACAGTTCGGAAGAATCGAGGAGCGTCCCTAACTTGAAGACCGGTTCAAGGGAGCTCTTGACGGTGTCTGGACTAGGGGGTACTCACCACGTCGTCTCCCGATCGGTTGGATTGGGCCGAGGATCCCCATGGCCGTATACTCATGGGCCAGTCCGGACAGTTGCCGCATACAAGGAAGATTCCACAAGACTTGGCGATCAAGACAAGGACTCCTCCCCCACCGGCGTATTCGGTTAGGACTCTTGTTATCCTAGGCCTCTGGTGCATTATATAAACCAGGGCCAGGCTAGTCGACATAGATACAATACACAACAATCATACCATAGGCTAGCTTCTAGGGTTTAGCCTCTTTGATCTCGTGGTAGATCCACTCTTGTAACACACATCATCAATATTAATCAAGCGGGGCGTAGGGTTTTACCTCCATCAAGAGGGCCCGAACCTGGGTAAAACATCGTGTCCCTTGTCTCCTATTACCATCCGCCTAGACGCACAGTTCGGGACCCCCTACCCGAGATCCGCCGGTTTTGACACCGACATGACCCCTCAGCCCTATTTATAAGATGAATGGATAAAAGATAGGCACGAGAATCAAGGAGCCCGAAATATGGGGTGTGTGACAGCTTTGTTGCCTCGATCCTCGGAGGCCCATTAATGAAGATGGGTTATACACAGTTTTAAATAACAGATGACATCATGGCGGTTTACCATGGTCCTGGGAGATGACGTCACGGCGGTTTACAAGATTATGAGAAGATGTTGAAGACGAAATTTTCTTAAGTATTGAGGATTGACATGAACCAGTTCAAATCAATCTGGGGCCTAATGTTGGGCATATTACCACTGGGCGTAAACCGGCCAGGAGAGGCCGGGTTAACCACATAAGTAATTCAGTATATCTGAAGCCCATGAAGACAGATGGTGACGCTTTATGAAGGTCCAGGGCCCAGAGCCGGTTTAAGGCCTATAGACATAAACCGGTGTTGATATGTAAAGTTGTGTTGTAAGATAGAAAGAAGCGAGACCGGGCGGACACGTTTATGTGCGGCCTCGGGATTCATGAATCGACGGCGTCAACCCATGTATATAAGGGGACGACCCGGTGGCGGTTCAAGGAGAAGATACAACAACTCGAGACTCAGGCAAAGCGTATTCGCTCCCTGGCCATCGAAACCCCCAGAAATTCCATCACAACTAGACGTAGGCTTTTACCTTCATCATAAGGGGCCGAACTAGTATAAAACTCTCGTGTCCCTTGTCCGGTTTAACCCCTTTAAGCTAACCCGTAGCGATGGCTCCACGACTAAGTCCTTTCATGAGGACATCTGTCGTGACAAAACCACGACAAGACCCCTCTACGACATCCATGAAATATCGCTCGGGTGTGCAGTGCTCCTTGCCCTCCGGCGGCCCGCTGGCAACTTCAACAACGTTCATCTTCGCCCACCACATCCTGCAGCGAGTGAAGGCCATACGGGCACCTTCAATACAGGCGGAGCGCTTGATGACGTCCAGCCAAGGACAGGCGTTTACCACCGCCTCATGAGTCCGAAATAGCTGCCAGGCATAGCTTCGGCTGGCCATAGCTGGATTGTCAAATTCTTCATGGCTAATTCGGCCACCTTGTGCAGCTCCACCTGTTATTTCAGCTGATCGGTGAAGGACAGGGAGGCTCTGACACCGCATATTGCGACCAGAAGAGCTTCTCCGTGGAACCCCCTCCTTCGGCTCGATAGAGCTCCACGGCGTCCGATACACTGCGTGGTAGATCAGTAAAATCCCCTGGGGAACTCTGAACCTTCTCCGCATAATTGCTTTGCATCTTAAAAGCCTTACTCGCTGTGATCTTCCTGGCCTCCTGGATCTCCTGGAGGGCGGCCTGGGCCTTATTCTGAGCGGTCGCCATGCTCTGAAGAGCCTTGGTGAGCTCGACCCCTTGAGCCGATGCATCATTCTCCAAGGTCTCACATTTGTTAACCGCATCCTGGAGCTCCTGCTGGACTTCTTTGACCCGGGCCTCTAGCTTCTTACGGGCGGCTTGCTGCTGGATAGCCTGCTCCTCGGCCTTGCCCAGGGCCTTCCTTAGGGCCTCGACCTCGGTCGCGGCTTCTGCACGTATCACAATACCGCTGTCAATATACAACGCTTATACTTTCCCGAACATACAGCAAGTCGTTACTCACCTTGCTGCTCCTGGAGCCGAACCTTAACCTCACCGAGCTCGTTCTCGGTCTGCTCCAGTCTCTGCTTTAGTTCGAAGACCTCGGCAACATGCGAGGTCGCGGCCAACAGGGACACCTGCTTATCGATACATATTCAGTCGGCCTCTTATAATTAAGGATTGATCCCCTGTCCGGTTCTTCTCGCCGAACATCGGACAGCGTCTCAGGGGCTACGGACTATACGGGGTTTTTCTCTTTCTTACCTCGAAACACATTAGCAGTGCTGCTGCAGCTTCATTGATCTGCTCTTGGTGGGTGAACCTTCTCGATCACCGCACCCATAAGGACATGGTGCTCGTCCACGACGGAGGCGCTTCGTAGCGCCCCCATCAGGTCATCCGGCGCTCCTGGATGGACAGGAGCCACCGGTGGAGGCGGCGCACCCCCCTCCTTCAAAGGGGCCGCTCGCCCGACTCCGGGGCCATATGGGTCCCCGGAGTCGTATTTGGCTGAGGGCCGAACTGGATACGGCCCTCTTCGCCAGTCTCCATGGGGGTTGGCTCCCCCATGTGTCCGGCAGTGGAGGTCCCGCCTTGTGGTGCCTCCCGGACAATGTCCTGGGCTCCTCCCCGGTTCAGAGCAGTCCTCCAAGATAGCACTTCTGCGTCGTTCCTGGCCCCAGGGGAGTAAGCGGGCGGTGGCGACATGCTCGCCATCTCTAACGGAGCCAACGAACCTTCAGATGAGGATCGCTGGATAAGGTTACGGGCCAGACTACAATATTACAGTTAAACTATGTCAAAGATAAATGGAGAGAAAGGGCCGGATGTGCGCACGAGCAAGCCACTGAAAGTGCTAGTTATCGACTAGAGGGGGGGTGAATAGGCGCTTTTTATGAATGTCTTCAAAACACGGATGTTTCGAAGACAAACAATAGAAATGATCTAATTGATATGCAGCGGAAGATAACTACAACAAGCAAGCGATAGTCAAGTATGCAATAATGTGAATGGGCAAGACTAATAGCAGCTATGTAGTAAGGATCAGGATGGAAGATAGTATGAAGCCAAACAACAATAGAAGTCAAACAGTGAAGTCAAACAGATAATTCATATAAGCAATGACTTCACGAAGACAAACTTAGGGTAAAGGAGGGAAGGGATAGAACCAGTCATTAGTTGAAGACACGGGATTTGTTGGACCAGTTCCAGTTGCTATGACAATTGTACATCTGGTTAGGGAGGCTGAGATTCACATCAGAAGACCGCGTCTTCACCTTATTCCCCTTGAGCTAAGGACACACAGTCCTCACCCAATCACTCTGATAAGTCTTCAAGGTAGACTTCCGAACCTTCACAGACGACGTTCACCGGCAATCCACAATGACTCTTGGATGCTCAGAACGCGACGCCTAACCGGCTGGAGGATTCACAGTCCTCAAGTGTAATAAGTCTTCGTGTCACAGACAGGAAAACTTCAGTGATGCCTAACACTCTTTGGCTCTGGGTGTTTTGGTTTGTCCTCGCAAGGATTTCTCTCTCTCAAAGGCTTCGAGGTGGGTTGCTCTCAAATGACAAAAGCCGTGCACTAACTCTGAGCAGCCACCAATTTATGGTGTAGGGGGTGGGCTATTTATAGCCACTAGGCAACTTGACTGTTATGTCCGAAATGACCACTGGGTCACTAAGGGCTGACACGTGTTCCAACGGTCGATTTCAAACACTCACGGCAACTTTACTTGGGCTACAAGCAAAGCTGACTCATCCAGCTCTGGATAAGTTTTGCTCTCATTGTCTTCACTTTCGAAGACATAGGATTTGGGTTGAGCATCACTTGATCATTACGACTATGATCACTTGGACCCCACTTAACAAAGACGGTGGTTCCTATGACTCAACAAAGAAGAAAAGGAAACAACGAAACAACACGATCTTACGCTCCATAGTCTTCACTCAATGTCTTCTCATGTCATAGTCTTCAATGTGAATATCTTCACATACCACCATTGTCTTCAATGTCTTCATACATTTTAGGGGTCGCCTCCGGTAGGTAAACCGAATCAATGAGGGACACTACCTGTTATCCTGCAATTCTCACAAGCATTAGTCCCTCAACCACATTTGTCGTCAATACTCCAAAACCAACTAGGGGTGGCACTAGATGCACTTACAATCTCCCCTTTTTGGTGATTGATGACAAACTGGTTGAAGTTTTCAACGGGATAAAATATGTGAAATTGTAAAGGATAGAATTGTCTTCATAAGTGGCAAGGCTCCCCCTGAAGATGTGCATATAAGTAGTTTGCTTTTGGAATGCAAATGCACATGGCAGGTTGTACTTGTGGAGATCCTCTTCAACTTATGAAGATAATTCATCATGCATGAAATGATATAGCTAAGAGAATGACATGAATAATGAAAATGGACGTCTGCAGAATGATCTAAGTGCGGAAGTTATTGTCGCATTACGCGGAATTTATCATCGCACTGTGGTAAAGCAAATAAGTAGCAGACGACCATCGAGTTTAAGTGTTACAACTCATAAGAACCAAATGTTTCAAAAACGAGAGTTGTAAACACTAGGCAAAATATAATGCAACCGCCCGTATGAACCCGCTTGAAGACTATCAAACTCATATGCTTCTCCCCCTTTTGTCAGTAAGGACCAAAAAGGTTTGAGGACATAGAGCATCTACTCGTCCTCTTCTGAAGAAGATGATGCAGCAGGGTTGTCGTTGTTGGTTGGCGGTGCAGACGAGCTTGGCGCAGTGTTGATTCGTGCAGAAGTAGGGGGCGGTGAAGTAGCATCGGCTTCATCATCTATCACTCTGGCATTGACCGTTGCCGCGGAGGAAGAATAGTCCGAGTCTTCAAGAGATGGAGTTCGCCGTAGGACTGCATTCCGTGGAGGAGTGGAGTCAAACTTGAAACGTTCAGTGAAGCCATCGTCTTGAAGATCTGCTTCAGCACTGAGCAGGGTCAAACTCTTCCATGATCGCCGACAAGTCTCGTGAGTGACAAAAGCATTCTAGGTGGCAAGGTTGCGAATGCAATTGACGTCCACCAAGAGGCTTTGCATTTGACGCTTTAGCCATGAGTGATGATTATCTTGCTTTTGATGCAACGCCACAAGAAGTTCTCGATCATTGAGGACTCGAGAGCGCTTCCGAGGCCTTTGGCCAATTGTGCTCTCAGTGGCTTCAGTCCGCGCACGATGAGGCAGACGTGTGTTCCCAGCCAGGGGATAGACACGAGATACGGCTTGGACGCCTTCCATGAATTGAGAGAAGCTGTGGTGATCTGCGTTCTGAAGACTTAGAGGCGTTTTGGCAGGCTCAGGGTATATGCCTTCAACAGACATATCAACCTCTGGTAGGAAGATCAGATGATTGCGAGCAGAGGGTTGATAGTTGATAGCAGAGTGCATCTTGATGAGGCGCATGACCCATGGAGCATAGAACTTCAGACCAAACAGATCAGATCCAGAGGCAACCAATTGTCGGATGAAGAAATCTTGCATGTTGAAGCTGATGCCATTGAGGATGTAGAAGAAATGTCTTCATCGCTCCTTCAAGCTTTGCGGACGACGAATGCCCTTTGATTGGCCATAGAGTTCGCCTGATGATGTGATATATGGTACGAGGCAGATACTCAAGGTCATCAACAAAGAAGTGTTGAGGGTATTCAGCGTCATGTGGCAGTGGCTTCATCATGCTCAGCATCTGACTCATGTCGGGTTCTGGCTTATGAAATATGCTTTCCAAGGCATCGCGGTGGAGTTGACATCCAGGTTCAAACAGCTCTCGGGAGTGGGTAGCCTGTGAGCTCAATGATGTCAAGAGCTTTGGCTTCATGATGGACATTTCCGATCATCCACTCGAGAACCCATGTCTTCGTATCTCTGTTGTAGCAGCGGATGTGGAGTGTGGCATAGAATTGAAGCACTAATTCTTCATTCCGGTGCTCTTTATGCATTATGAAGCCAAGCGGACCTGCATCATGAAAGCAATCAAGTGCTTCTTCTAAGCACGGCAGTCCCAAGCAATGGCTTCAAAGTGTCGAGGCGCATATGAGGGAAAATGCGGCCTTGGTCATACAGAACACAGGAGTAATAGCTTCTTTGCTGATAGCTCCAGAATCGGTTAGATGAGATCCTTGGCCTTGTGTAGAGGTTCTTTGCACTGTCAAAGAAAGTATTGTGGGCTTTGAAGCCATTTGCATTGAAAAAACCAGTTGAGGTGGCAGTGCCTGGAAACCTTGGCAGTCTTGGCTTCAGCTTCTGGACCGGAGGCCCATGCGCAATATGATAGTCGAATTGAGGACCAGAGGCATAAGGCGGAGGGACCAGAACGGGCCATCTTACTGTGACTAGCTCGCCATAGTTGTATGCTTGCTCGATTGTGTAGGGCCTTGGTGGCGGAACTGGAGCAGTGGAAGCAACTGAGGCTTCAGGCATAGTTCCTTCATTGGCTTCAGGAGCAGTTGGGACAGGCTCCACATTGGCTTCAGCCATGACCACGTCATTGGCTTCATTGGTGATGGAGGTGGCAGCCTCATTGTTTTCAACCTCCACTTGAGGAGCTGGAGGGTCGGGCACTGGCACGTTGATATCAGGTATGACTTCTTCAGTTACAGGGGGTGTAGGGACACATTCTTCTTCTTCTTCTTGGGTGTCAGCGGCTGATGTAGCCGGATTGTCTTCAGCAGGTTTGGCTTCAGACTCAGAGACATTCACCGTTGGAGTGGCTTCTGAAAACACTTGACGTGCAACAGGTTGGTGGTGCACTTCTCCTTCTGGAACGCTTGATAGAGGCACTTGAGGCCTTTGACCTTTGCGAAGCCTGCGAAATGCTGGCGACGCCTTTGGAGATGGGGTTGCCTGGGCCTCAAAGTCTTCCTATTCTTCTTGTTGTTGCTGTTGGGGAGTGACTTGTTGTTGGGGAGTACTTTGGGGAGTCTTGTTGTTGCAGGCGATCAGCCCATGAAGCATCTGAGCAATTGGCATCGAGAGGGGCGACCAATCTTGATGAGTTCCTGTTAAATCTGAGCAGGCGATGATACCACATTGTACTCGATTTGAGGAAGAACTTCATCATCTTCAACATTGTCATGGTGACCAATGTCTTCGGCAGTGAGGGATCATTTGCTGGAATATCTTCAGCTTGAGGAGCCTCTGTGGAAGCGAGGCTCATGAACAGTCATGCAAAGTTCTTGGGTTGCGAGGCAGGGGACGAACCACAGAAATGGGTTCAACAATCAAGGGCTCTGTGGGAGCAGCCTGATTCTTCTTGGTCTTTAGCTTCTTCTTGGAGGGAGCAACATCAGAGGCGTCAGGATTTTTCCTTTTTCTTGCTTCAGCCTCTGCAGCCCTCGTCTTCTTTTGTTCAGAAGCGGTTGACCTGGCCTTTGGCTTCGATCCAGTCATGCTGCTTGGGAAGACAATGCGGGGCTCTTCCTGCCTTGAAGGTGCAGCTTGGTCAGTTGAAGACTTCTTTTTCTTTGCAGCCATCCTGGGGTCGATGCTAGGACGGCCAAGTGCCTTGCGCTTCTCAGCCTCATTGTAGGAAAGCACACACTTGTCAGCCAGAGCCTTCATACGCTCACGAGAGCCTCTGGCTTCTTCACGCTTCTTGACAAAGTTTTCTTTGAGGTCGTGCAGCATGACCTTGAAGTTTTTGACGTCTTGCACACTGAGTGCAGCCATATGCTTCTTGAACTGAGCCTTCTCATAGTCAATCTTATGCTTCAGTTCAACAATCCGCTGAGCTAGAGCTAGCTCAGAAGCAATGGCTCCATTGAAGGCGACGCTGAGGCCTATCGGAAGTTGCAGATCTTCAAAGCTGATGTTTGGTGTGTCAAACCACTCATCAATGAAGTGATGGATGACTGCCACATCAAAGAGAGGCAAGTTGTTGAAGATTTCTGCTTCTTCTTTGCTCTTGATAAGCTGCTCAAGAGCATCATCTGCAAGATCATCATAACTTGACAGATCAATGTGCTCTTCACGCAGAATAGCAGCAGGGGTCAGTGTCAGTTCGGTATTCTTGACACTTTTCTTTCTCTTCTCCGTCTTCTGGGAGATGCGGGATTGATCCTCAGACTATGCTTGGCTTCAGGAGGTGCGATGGCGATGGCTTCACGAGAAGCTTTTGGAGGAGCGGCTGACTTTGGAGCCTTGACTTTCTTAAGCTTCCGAGGCTTTCGGCGGGGAGCAGGAGAGCTGGAGCTAGGGCTTCATCTGAATCAGCCTCGTCATCAGAGTGATCCACTTTGGCACCTTGGACCAAAATATAAGTGATGAGGCCATCAAGGTTTGAAAAGGGACCGATGACATTGGGTTCAGCGTCACGTGAGCCGTCAGACGGGGAAGCGAGAGGGACCAGGGTTGAAGTCTAATCCCAATGACTTCTTGTTTTCCTTTGCAGAAGCCTTTGCGTGCTGGAAGTTGCGCTTGAAGAGATTGTCATCACGACACCAGAGCAAAGACGTCGGGTCGGCATTCTCAGGCTGAGGTCCACGGACCATGCAAGGATAGAAAACTTGTGCAATAGCTTCAGCCATGTTCTTGGGAGGAAGGCCTCGGAACAGAATATCACCCCAAGGGCTTCTGATGGCATTCTTCTCGGCATATTCTTGTGTGTGAAATTGTACTTGAACCACTGTTCAGCCCAATAGCGTCGAATCCATTGGATTCGTGTCTTGCGCTGATTATAAGTCTCTTCAGGATCTGTCTTGTACAGCTCTGCGAGGTCATCGGACAGATCTTTTGAGGTTCCCTCACGACGCTGTCTGCCGCCCTTCCTGATTGATTCATCTGTAGCCATGAGCTTCAAACTGAATGGCTTCTCAATCAAAGGCTTCAAAGCCTTGCGTTTGCTTGACAGACAGGAACTGGCTTCGGGAGAGTTGGTTTGATGCTGTAAGAATTCTGCAAACGAATGCAGACTATGAGAACCAAGGGATTCTCCCACGGACATGTACTTGTGATAGTATTAGAGATGCGAGGGAAGGGGAAGAGGTCATATGCATTCTCAGAAGATTTTGAAGATAAATCGGTTTGAAGACATTGACCTCATGATGCGAAGACATTCACTTATACGCTAAGAGTTGGTTCGATTTATGCGAATCCGTGAATAAGTACAAGTGAGGAATCTAACTAGTTGTGAAGCTTAAGTGAATATACTAGGAAGTACGAGATGCAGACAGAATAGATCTAACATAGTATGGGCAGAAACCAATTTTGGCAAGTAGGATGAATCTTGAAGATCAAAAAGATGGTAAAAATAGAGATATATTTACCGCTTCGAAGAACTGCTAGACAGAAGGAAAAGGAGGCCGAGCAGTTCAGTCCACCATGCCCTAACTTGGCAACGGAGGACACCTACGGCGGCGGCGGAGATGAAGATGTTCGCGGCCGGCGTGAGGACGGCGTCGGAGAAGTCGCGGCAGCTAAGCGCTTCGTCGCCGGCGTCGTCGAGAGCTAGCGGTGGCGCTAGGGTTTTGACGAGGTGGAGAGGTGGAAGAAGAGTTTCTTTACCGCAGATGACGGTATTTATAACGAGGTGTGCGGTATAGCGCAATTACTCAGTGCCCTGGCGGTTCACATCTCGAGGGGCACGTGGCACGCATGCAACATACCGTGAGTTGTCCCACGTTCCCACGCCCGCCCGGTTTGCGGAGGGTCGTTCAACTTCTCCGGAGTTCAACAGTAATGATGAATCATTTAAAACAGACTTAAAGTTTGTCTTTATGTCTTCACGACAAGGACGCAGAGAAGACATTCGTCGATTTCAACAGAATGCATATGATTTGAATGAGATAGAGTTTGAGATGGAAAGCATAGAGAGATTGGGGTCGATCACATTCACTTAGTTCAAAAGATTTAACTTGAAGGCGTAGCTATAAGTGAATGTCAGAGGACAGAAATATATATATATATATATATATATATATATATATATATATATATATATATATATCGATGACAACCAAATCATCATAGTGAAGAAAATCATGAAAATAGGTTGAAGTTGAAGTCAAATCAAATGCGAATAGCTTCAAGAAATAACGCCATAAGTGAAACACTTCAAACAAAGAAATTTGGTGGTGGCGTCTCCCACCGTATAGGAAGTATTAGACCCAGACACGGCGCGCAATTATCGTGGCGCTCCGAAGTCAAATTCCACGTTAATGTATTCACACTTAGAATGTAAGTCTTCATTGATTGAAGATATCGTTACTTCGTGTGTTGCACATCTAAGTCATCAACATGCATAAGTGTTAGGATGTGTGCTTGATCACAGGGGCGTTTGAGGATTCCAAGATATTTAGCTCACGCCATAACTTGCAAAACCTTTTCTCATCCAAGGGCTTTGTGAAGATATCGCGATTGCTCTTCGGTGTTGGCGTGAATGATGTCAATATCTTTCTTCATGACATGATCCCTAAGAAAATGATGACGAATTTCAATGTGCTTTGTCTTCGAGTGCTGGACTAGATTGTTGGCAATCTTGATGGCGCTTTCGTTGTCGCAGAAAAGAGGTACTTGTGTCAGATTGATGCCTAGTCCTTGAGAGTTTGCTTCATCCATAGAAGCTGAGCACAACAAGATCCAGCAGCAATGTTTTCAGATTCTACAGTTGAGAGTGACACACAGTTCTGCTTCTTTGAAAACCAACAGACGAGTGATCGTCCCAGAAAGTGACATGTGCCTGATGTAGACTTCCGATCCACTTTGTCACCAGCATAATCAGCATTAGAAAATCCAACTAAATCAAATTTTGAGCCCTTTGGATACCATAATCCGAGTGTTGGGGTGTGAGCCAAATATCGAAGAATTCGCTTCACAGCTAGGTGATGTGATTCCTTTGGTGCCGCTTGGAATCGAGCACACATGCAAACACTAAGCATAATATCTGGCCTAGATGCACATAGGTAAAGTAAGGAACCAATCATGGAGCGGTATACCTTTTGATCAAACTCTTTACCATTGTCGTCCGGGACCCAAGTGGTGTTTGGTGGCATTGGCGTTGTGTATCCTTTGCATTCTTGCATTCCAAACTTCTTGAGACAATCTTGGAGGTATTTTTCTTGAGATATAAAGATGCCATTTCTTTCTTGTGAATTTGAAGACCAAGGAAGAACTTAAGCTCTCCCATCATGGACATCGATATTGCTCTTGCATCATGTATCGAACTCATCACTATACTTACGGTTGGTGCAGCCGAAGATAATGTCATCCACCTATATTTGGCATACAAACAGTTCACCATCATATGTCTTCGTGAAGAGTGTGGGATCAAGGGATCCAGGTTTGAAGCCTTTGCTCTTTAGGAAGTCTTTGATTGTATCATACCAGGCGCGAGGAGCTTGTTTGAGGCCATACAGTGCTTATTTAGCTTGTACACCATATCAGGATGTTTTGGATCTTCAAAGCCAGGTGGTTGAGCGACATATACTTCTTCTTCAATCTTGCCGTTGAGAAATGCACTCTTCACATCCATTTGATAGAGCAAGATGTTGTGGTGGTTAGCATAGGCTAGTAGTATGAGAATGGCTTCAAGCCTAGCAACAGGAGCAAATGTTTCATCGAAGTCAATTCCTTCAACTTGAGTATATCCTTGAGCCACAAGACGTGCTTTGTTTCTGACGACTTGACCATGCTCATCTTGCTTGTTTTGATATATCCATTTGGTGCCAATAATGTTATGCTTGCGAGGTCGGGGACGCTTGACAAGTTCCCAAACATTATTCAGTTTGAATTGTTGAAGTTCTTCTTGCATAGCTTGAATCCATTCTGGTTCCATAAAAGCTTCAGCAACTTCCTTGGGTTCTGATATTGATACAAAGGAAAAGTGCCCACAGAAATTTGCTAGCTGTGTTGCTCTTGAGCGAGTAAGCGGACCAGGTGCATTGATGTTATCGATTATCTTCTCAATCTGTACTTCATTTGCAACTCGGGGATGAATCGGGCGAAGACTTTGCTCATCTTGATCATTGTCATCATTGGGAGGATTGTCTTCAGTGAGCATTGTCTTCGAGTTGGTTAGGTGCAGAAATGATAAGTTCCTCTTGAGCTGTGCTCCATTTGGCATGATTTCACCGGTTCCCATCGACTTGATAGATTTCTTTGGGAGGAGCTTCGTCTAGTGTGCTTGGCAGGAACTCTCTTTGTGAACCATTGGTTTCATCAAATCGCACATCTGATTTGACGATTTTGTAGAGATAGAGATTGAAGACTACTGTAAGGCTGTGAGTCCTTTCCAGAATCGAGCATGAAGCCTTCGTGAGCTTTGGGTTCAAATTTTGACTTGTGATGAGGATCCTTGATCCGGCACTTAGCCCCAAATACTCAAATGGCGACATTTGGCTTCTTGCCATTAAGGAGCTCATAGGATGTTTTGTTCAGAAGCTTATGGATATAAACACGGTTGATGGCGTGACAAGCTGTATCAATGGCTTCAGGCTAGAACTTTCTTGGTGTCTTGTACTCGTCGAGCATTGTTCGAGCCATCTCAATGAGGGTTCTGTTCTTGCGCTACACGATGCGTTTTTGTTGGGTTGTGTATGGAGCAGAGAACTCATGAGTGATTCCCATGGTATCCAGATAAAGATCAAGTACGGTGTTCTTGAATTCAGTGCCGTTATCACTTCTGATATTGTCGGATTTCGGGTTCCGGCAGACCCTTCAGGTTCGAACTCTGGGGTGCGCGCGGAGATCCAACCCTCCACCGTCTCGTACCTCGCCAAATCGCAGGGACCTAAACTACTAAGAAGAACAACACAAGAGACACGAGATTTATACTAGTTCGGGCCACCGTTGTGGTGTAATACCCTACTCTAGTTTGTGGTGTGGTGGATTGCCTCTTGGGGCGATGAGGAATAAGATGCAGGGAAGAACAGCCTCGCAAGGGTCTGTTCTTGGTGGGTGTGATGAACTGATAAGTGGTGTCCCGTCGCTCTAGCTTGAGGATCGGGTCTCTATCTCTCTCTCTCTGGATTCCAAATGCCGGATCCCCCTCTCTGGATGTGGCTACTCCTATTTATAGGCGAAGGCCCTGGGCCTCTTCCCAAATGTTGAGCGAGAAGGGCGCCAACAATTGGCCATTTTGAAGGGGAACAGTGGGTACACTTATCCTGACTAAAGTTGGTCCTCGCCTGCCAAAGGCTCTGGTGATGACGCCTGCTTGGGCGCCACGATGACTCCCTTCCAGCTGTTGGGGCTGGTCTCGGTCTTGTTGCAATCAAAGCGGATGCCTTTGCTTGATGCTCTACTGCGCTTGCTCGCTTTGCACGAAAGAGGAAAGGAGGGCTGCGCGGCTGGCGCCTCGAATGGGCGCCCTTGGTGCGTCATGGCTTGCGTCATGGGCACCTCGCGAGGTACCCTGCCTTGAACTCTCCGCCTCCTCATGAGCCCGGCTGACGAGGGGCCAGCGCTGAGGAAGCTCCTGGTCGTCCGCCTGCGAAATCCGCCCCTCGAGAGAGTCTTGAGCTTGTGTTGATGAAGATGGGTTGTCACTGGCCTCCTTTGAGCCACGCCGCAGGCGAGCGAGCAAGTCTGGGGACCCCGTTCCCGAGCAGCCGATGATAGATATGCTTGATCTTGACGCCATAATTGTTCATTGCTCGATTGGCGAATCGTCTGAAGACATCTTGCACTTCAGTCTTGTAGAGAATTATGTGCACCCATGTGTATCTTGAGTAGTCATCAACAATGACGAAGCCATAGAGACAAGAAGTTGTTGTGAGGGTAGAGTAATGAGTAGGGCCAAACAGATCCATGTGTAATAGCTCGAAGGATTGAGATGTCGTCATGATTGTCTTCGAGGGGTGCTTTGCCCTCGTCATCTTTCCAGCTTCGCAGGAACCACACAAATGATCCTTCTTGAACTTGACACCTTCGATGCCTATGACATGCTTCTTCTTGGCGAGTGTGTGTAAGTTCCTCATTCCAAAGATGCCCCTCCGATGCGAGCCAACATTACGTGGACCTGCCGAGAAATCTACCATGTATAGATCATCTTTCCTATACCCTTCAAAGACTAGAGACTTGTCGATTCCATTAGTACAAGGCAGCGATATTTTCCGAATATCACAATCATGTTCAAGTCACAAAGCATTGAGACGGACATTAAGTTGAAACCAAGGGATTCAACAAGCATCACTTTGTCCATGTGTTGATCCTTTGATATTGCAACTCTACCTAGACCCAATACCTTGCTTTTACCGGTGTCGGCAAATGTGATGTGACTCTTGTCGATGGACGTAAGGTTGAGTCCATGAGAAGACTTCGATCACCGATCATATGATTAGTGCATCCACTGTCCATAATCCATTCTCAAGCATGAGGTTTCATACCCTCTGATGCAGTTAGGGGGATAGGCTTCACCAAGAGCATTGTGAAGCATAAACATTTGACAGGCAAGTGGATTACTGAAGCTTAAGTCAAGATTAGGACTGATAGGATGAATGGCAAACGATTCAGGAGAAAAATACATAGTGAGACCATTTGGGCATTTGATCTTGTGCCCTACAAGATGTTTTAGGTCCCCAGCAATAGCATCAGACGCCTTTGATTTTTGGCTGGAGACCCTTTCCTGCAAAAGAGAGTTAATTCTTCTTAACCACCCACATCTTCAGGGGTGGCTTAGAAGCAATGAGTCTAAGTGCAGCATCTGAGAATTTCGGCTTTGGAGCCCTAGCAAATAGCCTTGCAGGAGATGAATGATACTCATTGAATAAGCAGAAAAGTTCTTAGTTCTATGAACATAGCGGTTTGAAGACACACGCTCATATTCATAAATTTGAGTACGGTTTCCCTGCAAAACATTGGCGTTAGGGTGACTCAAGTGAGTCCTCTGTCTGTATGAAGCCTTTGGACCATATGGCGCCTTTAGTGCAGGGTTTGTCTTCTTCCGGTGGTGTCATGATGACATTCAATGGAAGATTCTCAAGACAGGTTTTGGGAACCCAGATCTTCTTCATAGGCGGTCCATTCCTGCGATTAGTACCAATATACGGCAAACACTTCACCATTCTGATTCTTGAACAGCTTATAGTTTGCATCAAAGGATTCATCAATGATAATAGGGTTAGCACAGGTAAAGCCAGATAAGGTGGATGGATCCACAGAAGGTCCCTTTGCAGCAACCCATGTGGTTTTGGGATACTGCTCAGGCTTCCAGTAGGAACCATCAACATTCATTTTCCTCTCGAACCCAACACCGTCTTTCCTAGGGTTTCGGTTTAGAATCGCTTTTTGAGGACATCGCAAAGTGTCGATGCCCTTTCGGACTTTTATACATCCCCTCGTTTCAAGCAATGTCTTCAACCTAGCATTTTCATCAAGCAATGGCGGTGGTATCCTCCGCAGAGGGGTTAGTTACCACATTGGTAGTTGAAGACAATGCAACGATGGCAGCTTGAACATTCAGCAACAGAGGTAGTGATATCACGCTCAAGACATTTTAGACATGGTGGTTCAAATCCATCCTGGCGGAACTGATCTGTTGAGCGAAGTGACTCATTCTCTTTTGAAGATCTTCATGAGCCGCTCTCAATTTCTCAAGCTCTTGCTTCCTTTGAAGATAATCATAGGAGAGCCTTTCATGAGTAGTTGAGAGCGTTTCATGACGACTTTCAAGTTCTTAGTACTTAGCATGAAGATTTTTAATGTCTTCAACTAAGGACTGTGAACATGTCATTTCCGCGCCCAATGTGTCATCGCTTTTGTCTAACAGTTTTGAGTATGTTCCATAGCTCTTTGTTGTTCGGTTGCAATTTTAGCAAGTGTTTTGTAGCTGGGTTTGGATTCACAATCGAGTCATCTTCACTTGATGTTTGAAAGTAAGCATCACGTGATTTTACCTTGGCACCGCGTGCCATGAAGCAGTAGGTGGGAGCAGGGTCGTCCTTGTCATCAGCTTCAGCGTTGGTGTGGAAGTCATTGTCTTCAGTGTTGAAGATGGACTTGGCAACATAGGTTGTGGCTAAAGCCAGACTTTCAACGCCAGGGTCGGACTCCTCTTCAGATTCCACCTCCACTTCCTCAGAAGCAGACTCCTCCTCTGAATCCATTTCCTTGCCAACAAAAGCACGAGCCTAGCCAGATGAGCTCTTCTTATGCGATGAAGACTTTGATGAAGCCTTGGAAGAAGACTTTGAAGATTTCTTATTTTTCTTGTCATCAGAATCATATTCCTTGCTCTTCTTCTTCTTCTTCTCATTGTCCCACTGTGGACACTCAGAGATATAATGTCCAGTTTTCTTGCACTTGTGACAGGTTCTCTTCTTGTAGTCTTGAGTGGAAGTTTCATCATTTCTTGAGCTGGATCGTGAAGACTTTCTGAAGCCTTTCTTCCTAGTGAACTTCTGGAACTTCTTCACAAGCATAGCAAGTTCCTTTCCAATGTCTTCAGGATCATCAGAACCGCAGTCAGATTCTTCTTCAGATGAGGAAACAACTTTTGTCTTCAAAGCGCGAGTTCGGCCATAGTTTTGGACCATAGATATCTCTTTTCTCAGATAGCTGGAACTCATGTGTGTTGAGCCTCTCAAGTATATCAGACGGATCGAGTGTCTTGAAGTCAGGACGTTCTTGTATCATGAGGGCAAGGGTGTCAAAAGAGCTGTCAAGTGATCTTAGTAGTGTCTTGACGATTTCATGCTTGGTGACCTCAGTGGCGTCGAGAGCATGAAGCTCATTTGTGATGTCAGTGAGGCGATCAAACATGAGCTGGACATTTTCATTGTCGTTTCTCTTGAAGCGGTTGAAGAGGTTGCGAAGAACACTGATCCTTTGATCTCTCTGGGTTGAGCCGCCTTCGTTGACCTTAGATAGCCAGTCCCAGACTAGCTTCGACGTTTCCAGAGCACTCACACGGCCATACTGTCCTTTGTTCAGATGACCACAGATGATGTTCTTTGCAGTGGAGTCCAGTTGAATGAACTTCTTGACATCAGCAGGGGTGACACCTTCACCAGATTTAGGAACGCCGTTCTTGACGACATACCAGAGGTTGACATCAATGGCTTCAAGATGCATGCGCATCTTATTCTTCCAAAGAGGGATAGTCGGTTCCATCGAACACGGGCAAGGAGCGAAGACCTTGATTATCCCTGCAGTCGACATAGCTAAAACTCCAGGTGGTTAAACCGAATCACATAGAACAAGGGAGTACCTTGCTCTGATACCAATTGAAAGTGCTAGTTATCGACTAGAGGGGGGGTGAATAGGCGATTTTTATGAATGTCTTCAAAACATGGATGTTTCGAATACAAACAACAGAAATGACCTAATTGATATGCAGCGGAAGATAACTACAACAAGCAAGCCATAGTCAAGTATGCAATAATGTGAACGGACAAGACTAATAGCAGCTATGTAGTAAGGATCAGGATGGAAGATAGTATGAAGCCAAACAACAATAGAAGTCAAACAGTGAAGTCAAACAGATAAGACATATAAGCAATGACTTCACGAAGACAAACTTAGGGTAAAGGAGGGAATGGATAGAACCAGTCACTAGTTGAAGACACAGGATTTGTTGGACCAGTTCGATTCTTTGTGACAACCGTACATCTGGTTAGGGAGGCTGAGATTCAACTCAAGACCGCGTCTTCACCTTATTCCCTTGAGCTAAGGACACACGGTCCTCGCCCAATCACTCTGGTAAGTCTTCAAGGTAGACTTCCGAACCTTCACAGACGACGTTCACCGGCAATCCACAATGACTCTTGGATGCTCGTAACGCGAGCCTAACCGGCTGGAGGATTCACAGTCCTCAAGTGTAATAAGTCTTCAGGTCACACAGACAGGAAAACTTCAGTGATGCCTAACACTCTTTGGCTCTGGGTGTTTTGGCTTTGTCCTCGCAAGGATTTCTCTCTCTCTCTCAAAGGCTTCGAGGTGGGTTGCTCT
The DNA here is from genome assembly GCA_021605145.1 of Aegilops bicornis. NCBI lineage: Eukaryota > Viridiplantae > Streptophyta > Magnoliopsida > Poales > Poaceae > Aegilops > Aegilops bicornis. The sequence goes on along the minus strand of CM038669.1, from coordinate 515,981,506 downwards.
CAAACGACAAAAGCCGTGCACTAACTCTGAGCAGCCACCAATTTATGGTGTAGGGGGCGGGCTATTTATAGCCACTAGGAAATCCGACCTGTTATGTTCGAAATGACCCTGGGTCACTAAGGAACTGACACGTGTTCCAACGGTCAGATTTCAAACATTCACGGCAACTTTACTTGGGCTACAAGCAAAGCTGACTCATCCAGCTCTGGATAAGTTTTGCTCTCATTGTCTTATTTCGAAGACATAGGATTTGGGTTGAGCATCACTTCAGTCATTCTGACTATGATCACTTGGACCCCACTTAAGAGTATGGTGGTTCCTACGACTCAACAAAGAAGAAAAGGAAACAACGAAACGACACAGTCTTCGCGTTCCATAGTCTTCACTCAATGTCTTCTCATGTCATAGTCTTCAATGTGAATATCTTCACATACCACCATTGTCTTCAATATCTTCATACATTTTTAGGGGTCGTCTCCGGTAGGTAAACCGAATCAATGAGGGACACTACCTGTGTTATCCTGCAATTCTCACAAACGCATTAGTCCCTCAACCACATTTGTCGTCAATACTCCAAAACCAACTAGGGGTGGCACTAGATGCACTTACAGCCACATCACTTACGATGCGGCCTGGGGCTTAGTACGGGGGTGTCTTTCCGGACTACTATCGACATCCCATGCGGTGTTGACCGCTGGGACCCCTTTCCCCTTCTTGGGCTTCTCCGCCTCCAGACGCGCCGAAGCCGCCCTCTTCTTTTTCTTCTCCTCGGGGGGAGGGATGTTCTCCTCCTCCTCCTCCTCCTCCTCCTCTTCCTCGTTATTGTCCTTAGGGATAGAGGAATGAGCTTCGTCGTCTTCGGACGTCACGTCCGGAGTGCCCTTGCGACAGGGGCCACTCTTGGCCCCCTTGGCCTTCTTCTCCAGTGCCTTATATGGCGCCGGCACCAGCATCTTCGCCAGGCGCGGGATGACAGGTTCTTCGAGCAGCGGGGCTGGACACTGGATCCGACTCGCCCTCTCCATCCAGTCCTGAAAGAGCAATAATAAAAACTTAGATATCATCCTCGAAACATTTAAGTCGGGGATACGTCAGAGAAAACATACCTCGCTGGCGGGGTGTTTACAATTGTGATCATGGTCTGAGTCCGTGGCCGGTGGCTTCTCGTTGCCCTCAAAGAGCAACTTCCAGGCCCCTTCGTGAGAAGTCTCGAAGAGCCTTTTCAAGGTCTGGTGCTTCTTCGAATTGAACTCCCACAAAGGGCGGCTTCGGCGCTGGCACGGAAGAATCCGGCGGACCAGCATCACCTGGATGACGTCAACGAGCTTGACGTTCTTGGTCACCATGCTTTGAACGCGCGTCTGCAGTGCTATCAGCTCGTCAGGTGAACACCAGTCTGGACTCTTCTCGACCCAGGAGGTGAGTCGCATGGGAGCACCGGAGCGGAATTCGGCAGCCGCGGCCCAGGTGGTGCCGCGAGGTTCTGTGATGTAGAACCACTGCTTCTGCCATTCCTTTATTGTCTCCAAAAAAAGTGCCTTTGGGCCAGGAGACGTTGGATAGCTTGATCACCATGGCTCCTCCGCACTCCGCGTGCTGGCCATCCACCACCTTTGGCTTCACGTTGAATACTTTGAGCCACACCCCGAAGTGGGGATGGATGCGGAGGAAGGCCTCGCACATGACGATAAACGCCGAGATGTTGAGGAAGGAATTCGGGGACAGATCATGGAAATGTATCACGTAATAATACATCAGCCCCCGAACGAAAGGGTGGAGTGGAAACCCTAGCCCACGGAAGAAATGGGGGATGAATACTTGTCATATCCCTAGTTCTGGTATGCTCGAGGCTAGCTAGTCATGTGTGCATGATGTTTAAATTTCATTTAAATTTGAAATGAGGATTTGTGAAACCCTCAAAATCATTTTTAGAAATGACCCAAATAAAAATTGCTCCAAAAAGGTCCAAGAAAATGCTCATGTTGCTCTCTGAAAATATTGGACAGAGATAAAAATCAAACCAATATTTTTAGGAGCTCATAAGTATTGATTTTGGGCATTTGGAATTGATCCAATAATTAATTGCTCTGGATATTTATTTGTTATATATATAATATATGTCCAAAATTCGGTTAATTAGTGAGGAGTTTTGGAGCAATCCAACTAGTTCCTACAAAAATTGACAGAAGTAAATAAAATGATTTAGTATTTTATTAAATCAAAACAAATGTCAGAAAAATAGAAAACAGAAACAAAAATGGAAAAAACGCTTACCTGTGCTTACCTGCAGCCTGGCAGCCCAGTGGCCCAACAGGCCGGCCCAGTGCGGCCAGTGCTGATCGTCCTCCACCTCTCGCCAGGAAGACAGGGACGTGTGCCCATGGCGCGCACGCACGCGTCCGGCCACCTCCTGTCTGCCTGTCCTCCCCACTCGTCGCTCTGGATGCCCCGCGCGACGCCACGCGAGGCCCCGACCGCTCTCCCTCTCTCCAGTGGCCTCCCCTCCTCTCTCTCGCCCTCACCCGCGAACGCCCGAGCGCTGCCGTCGCCGCTGCACGCCGTAGCCGCAGCCACCGCCTCCCCCTCTCCCTCTCTTCGTGTCTGCGAGCTCCGGCCACCTCTCCTCCTACCTACCTACCCCACTAGATGCGGAAGAGCACGGGCTACGCCCCGGTGCTCCCAGCCGCCGCCCTCGTGCCCTGCAGCATGGACGCCGCCGCGTCCAGAGGTCGCCGCTGACGACCCTAGCCGGCCTGACGTGCGGGCCTGGCCTGCCAGGTGATTAGCTTAAGGCTAATCACCGTTTAACTAATCCCTGACGCTGACAGTGGGCCCAGGCGCCCTAATCCTTTAATTAGATTAGTATAATAACCCCCTGTTAACTAACCGGTCACTGACGTGTGGACCCCACACGTCAGGTTTGACCTGGTCAGCGCCGTTGACCTTGGCCGATCTTGTCGACGCAGATTTGACTTTCTGGATTTAAAATAATTCAGAAATTCCAGAAAATAGCCAAAACTTCAAAAATTCATATAAATTCAACCGTAGCTCAGATTGAAATAATTTATATATGAAAAATTATCAGAAAAATTCAATCTATCCATCTGTACCAGTTTCATGCATGACAAAGCAAGGACGTCAAGTTCAATTGGAGCAATGAACCAACATCTTCACGAAGGGCAATTGGATCGACAAGTTCGTGTTAGCCAGTGTCCCCTCTGTCTTCTTACCTCACGTCTTGAATCTCGGGACGAGATTCTTGTTTAGTGCGGGTGAGTTGTCACAGCCCTAGAATTTGTTTGTCATTAGTTGCATTAAGGCATTCATGTCATCATGTTTAAATTTCTCAGAAAGTTGAAATGGGGATTGCCTAAACCCTAGCATTAAAGGAATTCACTAGTTTTACCTAAAATATTTTCGGTAAGTCCAAATGGCTTTCAAAAATGTTCATCATTTATGGTAAATACTGTAAACAGTAGCCAGAGGTGATGCACATTTTTCCATGACATATTTGGGCTCTGAATTAAATCATATTCTATTTGAATTTGGGCGCTTAAATACTATGAAATATTTAAAATGTCCAAATAATCCTAAACGGAAATGTTCCATGTTGGATATATTCCAAGCACTGGCCATGATCAGTTTGGTGATTTTTGAGTGTGCCTAAGTATTTTTAATAAAGCCAAACACAATTACGTAAAATAGAAAAGAGAAATAAAAATAGGAAAAGAATAGAGGCTCACCACAAGAACCTACCGGGCGCCCACCAACCGCCCAGCTCTGCTTTGCCCACCCAACACCGCCTGGCTCCTGTCGCCTTCCTCCTCGCGCCCGGTGGGCGGGCGCGTGCCCGGCGCGCGTGGCCACTCGCCGGCCACCTCCTCCCTGCCTGGCTGCCTCCTTCTCCCCCTGGACGTCTCCCGTGACGCCACGCACCCCCCTGGACCGCTCTCTCTCTCTCTCCCATGCATTGATTGTGTTCTTTCTCTGTTGCCGGTGTTTGTCCCCCCTCTCGGTAGGCGTATCCCGACGATGAGTTCGATGACACCGATGAAGAACTATATTATCTTCGAAGTGCTGTGCAAGCAAAACCCCTTGTTCATTCTGATATAATCCCACTCTCTCGCTCCTGCTCTCTTTTATTGCATTAGGACAACAATGATTCATCTGTTACTTTGCTGCGGTAGCTGAACCCCTTTATCCTCTCGTGATGACCTGTCTTTCCACAGTAATTAGATGAAACCCACTAGCATGAGTAGGAGTTGTTTGAACCCTGTTGTGCCTACTCATTCATGCTTGTTTGTCATGCCTGCTACTGCTTAGTGTTGAGTCAGGTCTGATTCACCGGGAATGAATTGGAATGGTGTGTGAGCATGTCCTACTGTGTGTGAGCTAAGTGTGTGAACACGTTTTGGTAAAGGTAGCGGTGAGAGGCCATGTAGGAGTACATGGTGGGTTGTCTCATTGCAGCCGTCCTCAGGAGCTGAGTTCTGTGTTTGTGATCCATGAAACAGTTACTACCACACATTGGGATCCTTAATTGACTCTCTCGGCTTCTTAACCACCCTTGTTCTCTGTCTGTGAGTTGCAACTAGTTTCTCGTGTTTGTAGGATATGTGTTGGAGGCCGTGCGTAGCGCTGACCCTAGGGCTGGGCTATGATGCGGTAGATACACCGTGGCCCGGTGTACCGATTCGCCCGTTTGGTGTCTCGGGAACCCTGCACACATCGTTCGGGGCTGTTAGTGGAAACGTCGGCCGGACTCCCTGCGGATGGAACCCGAATAGGCGATAAACCTGGACTAGGGACTTGAGTGTTTAGGTAGGTCGTGGCCGACACCCTCACTGGGCTTCCGCTTGAAGGTTGCCGAGTACATGTCGTGTAAACAGCGATAAGTGGTGAGAGCGTGTGTGAAGAAGTACACCCCTGCAGGGTTAATATGATCTATTCGAATAGCCGTGTCCACGGAAAAGGACTTCTGGGTTGCCTATAACATTTCATAGACTAGTGAAAGTGGATACTCTAAAATGCGCAAGATAAGCGTGAGCGCTATGGATGGCGCTCGTGAGGGAAGACGGAGCGGGTCCATAGTGGTGTATTGATATGGTGAATATGTGGACTCGTGTGCGTCACCTCAAAAGAATTACTTGCGGTCGTAGTTTAGGATAGCCACCGAGTCAAAGCTTCTTTGCGGTCAAACTCCACCACCCCTTTGTTGATAATGTTGCATGTGTAGTTAGTTCTCGATGTAAGTCTTGCTGAGTACAATTGTACTCACGTTTGCTTATTTTATGTTTTGCAGAGAGACGTCGGTCTCGCTAGTAGTTCCATGTGGACTTAGACGCGTTTAGCTTGATACCTCATTTCACGATCTTGTGCCCTCGGCAGGATCTAGTAGATAGTCAGGCTTCTCAGCCTTTTCATTTGTAGATGTCTGTACTCAGACATGTTAAGCTTCCGCATGTGTTGACTTGTATGCTCTAAGTGTTGGATCGTGAGACCCATGTTTGTAATATCTCGCTCCTCGGAGCCTAATGAATAAATATTTGAGTTGTAGAGTTATGTTGTGATGCCATGTTGTATTTACACATATTGAGCATATTGTGTGTATGTTTGAAATGCTTGGTATGTGTGGGATCCGACAATCTAGTTGTTTATCCTTGGCAGCCTCTCATATGGGGAAATGTAGTCTCGTGCTTCTGAGCGATAGTAGTCCGCTACAGCCCGGTTCACCGGAGTCCTGCTAGCCCAGCACTACTGCTCTGGACACTTGACTGGTCGGCATGTGTTTCACTTCGTTCCTGTGTCTGTCCCTTCGGGGAAACGTCACGCGGTGACATCCGGAGTCCTGCCTAGCCTGCTACAGCCCGGGTTCCCGGAGTCCTGTTAGCCCAGTGCTACAGCCCGGATTCACACGCTGCTGACCGACATGCTCGATGTGATTCATGTATGCTTGTCCCCATGGGTTAGTGCCGCTTTGGGTTCACGACTAGCCATGTCGGCCCGGGTTCTCTGTCATATGGATGCTAGCGACACTATCATATACGTGAGCCAAAAGGCGCAAACGGTCTCGGGCCATGGTAAGGCGATACCCGTGGGAATACCGTGCGTGAGGCTGCAAAGTGATATGAGGTGTTACCGGCTAGATCGATGTGACTTGGAATTGGGGTCCTGACAGCGTTGGTATCGAGCTTCGACTGCAGAGGATTACCAAGCCAAACTGGTCAAGTTGTATCTAGAAATGCTTTAGTTATGTAAGGGAATTGATTGTGGAAGGAACGTAAGGCTCTTTTTACTCCTTATACCTCATGGCCTTCTGATCTGAGTCATCCTCTTCTCTTCTACGGGGATTAAGAACTAGGCTTCTCATCTATCTATCAGGATGACGTGTTACTAACCCTTAGACTTATAAGATTGTTGGTTTTAAGCCCAGTTCAGTTTCTACTATTTCTGTATGTTAACTGTTGATCTCGGAACCTTGATATGATGTTATTGAGTGGTTATGCCACCATTTTGCATGATGTCCCAAATCTTTTTGAGCATTTCCAGCCGTTATGCTGTCTGAGTCATCCCAGGTTTCTAAACTATCTGATGCATTTGCAAATCCCTTCCTCCCGTTCCTGATGTCCTTTTGGGCGGATTAAGCACACTAATCGGTGAGTTGAGGTACCCTATTGCCTCGACATATATGTTGGAGTTATTATTATGACCCTAGGTGTCTAGAGTATCACTTAGTAATCCAGCCATGCTTTGTGTCCCCAGTGTGATGATTCTGGCCATCACTTATGGCAGAAGTTTGTTGGATCAAAAGATCACAACAGAAGTGGCCTCGATGAGTTCCCCATTCTATTTGTGACTCTGCCAGTTCAACCTTTATGCATGGGTTATCCGGAAGAAATATGTTGAAATCGTTCGACATGCTAGTCCATGCATCCACAACTCAGAAAATCATATGTTCTTTCAAGTTGTCCCATTTTAGTTGTTTCCTGATCTCCTTCTATCAATTGATAGCCAAGAGTATGCGTGCATTCGTTCATCGTTGCCTTACTCTTGCGTTCCGTCAGGCCATTCTATCTCGGAATGACTAGGAGAAACAGACTCCAGTACCTCATCCATTTCTAGGATTGGGTCAAAGCAGTTGTATTCCGCAGATCAAATGCAATCAAGTTTTTGCTCGGTTCCACCCTGAAGTATTACCACCTTATGTCAGGAACGTCATGAGAATTGCACCATCTCTTATGAATTCTTGACGCAGTGATACTTCTCGCCATCATTTCTTCATTCCTCGGTTCCGTGTTATTGCAACCGGAATGCCGACAAGTGAACTGTGGTGTGTGAAATCGATACTCCTAGCAACCTCGTTGCTTGGTAGTTAATGGACAATATTCTCATTCTTAGTGTGTTGGTTATTCAATCATCATCCTAAGATTGATCGTGCTACCTAGTCCTTATTCCGGTGCACTCTTCGATCAATTAGTTAGGAATATGTCAATCCCTTGCTCGTTTGATCATATCGTCTTGCTCTGAAAAGCAAGATTGTTCTCGAGCTTAGTAACATATCGGTGGTTCGTGATTTCCGAATATCTTCTCGGAAGTATTACCGTTGTCCCACATTTGTTATGTTGAGCTCGTGATCAAGTTGGTTTCCTTGTAAACCACCCATTCTCCAAGAATCTGTGTTGGATACCTCGAGCTAGTTGGCTGAGCCAAACAACAACTTGGAGAGTTGGAAGATAAAAGCTTGTCCGACTTAGTTTATTTTAAGGGATATCCTTTTGTGTGTGTTGAAGAAAGATGATATATCCGTCGATTGGTCCTCGTGATCAGTTGCTGGATCTATTGCCTTGTCGAAACTTTGACTTGAGAATGGGCTATCGTCAAGTCAAATCAGAACCAACGATGTTCGTAATGTTGTCTTACCCGTGGTTGATCCCTCGAGTATATACCATTACATCTTTTGGTCTGACCAATTCTATCACCGTGTTCACATGATGGTGGAAGTCCAAAGGATATGGAAATTCCGATGAGGTGTTGTTGAGCCCATCAGCAGCATTTTGCCTCCCCCATGATTCATGTTGAACATCAACCTAGTGTTGAAAACTTTGTAAGCAATGCCTTCATGTTCCGTTCATGAAGCCTATGCTTGGATGGAAGAAGTGACTTCCTCAAATTCATGTGCGTTAGGTGTAGGTTGTCGCCATGAATTTGAGAGAGGTTTGTTTTGTTTCCTATGGAATCGTCCCAAGTTAGTCATGCACGTGTGAAGTGCCCTATGATTTGATAGGTTGGCCGCCTCCACTCCATATGCGTTCCTAGCACACCAAGCCACTGATTGATTTGCTCAAGGAAAAGGAGCGTGTTGTGCTAATTCTAGATCATGCACAAGATTCCGTTATCCTCGATGATGGTTCCCAACAAGAACTCGGTAGTGTTTTATTATAAGACTATTGCATGGTCATGCTTGTCTTGGACAGTGTGTCCACGGGTTTGTAGCAGAACCAGCTCATGATTTGGAGTTTGCTATCGTGGTTCATTCCCCGAGAATCTTGCAACGTCATCTCATCGATTTGTGTTGCAAACTTTCAGTTCTTTTTCTAGACTTGATGAGTCTGGAATGTCCTGACACCAACCAGATCTGAATCACAGGCAGATATGATGGTTGGGTCATTCCCAGTATTTGCATTTTGTTCCCAGCTCGCACCCATCATTGGGTCAGTCTGCCATAGGTCCCACCCATTCCGGTGATAAGCAAAAGTCATCCATTGCGCTGTCTTCAATAAGGTAGTCCACATCATCCATCCTAGTCCGAGTATGCCATCCCTTCGAACTCTTTCAACGATCAATTGTAAATTGCCTTAAGCTGGTATGAGAAGTGTCAATGATTTATGGATCAAAAGTAATTATTTTTGCCACTTAAGGGAGCAGTTCTTCGAGTCACCTTTTTCAAGTGCCCCGTTACGGGATCGTGGCAATTATTTCCTCGCCATCTTGACACCATCCACCATCTTTCTAAGCGTGGAATTGTTGCCCACCAAATCAAACCCCGCCGTTGTTCTTCCATCCCTCTCGATGTGTTTTGTGTCTCAACTCAAGATGTTTCAACATCTCATTCCACGAGTTGATCTTGAATGCTCGATCTCCGAGGAGATCGTTTCCTATAGAGTATTCTTTTTGTCGCCATCGTGTTGGATGAAGATCTCGAAAGCAAGGACGTCAAGTTCAATTGGAGCAATGAACCAACATCTTCGGGAAGGGCAATTGGATCGACAAGTTCGTGTTAGCCAGTGTCCCCTCTGTCTTCTTACCTCACGTCTTGAATCTCGGGACGAGATTCTTGTTTAGTGGGGGTGAGTTGTCACAGCCCTAGAATTTGTTTGTCATTAGTTGCATTAAGGCATTCATGTCATCATGTTTAAATTTCTCAGAAAGTTGAAATGGGGATTGCCTAAACCCTAGCATTAAAGGAATTCACTAGTTTTACCTAAAATATTTTCGGTAAGTCCAAATGGCTTTCAAAAATGTTCATCATTTATTGTAAATACTGTAAACAGTAGCCAGAGGTGATGCACATTTTTCCATGACATATTTGGGCTCTGAATTAAATCATATTCTATTTGAATTTGGGCACATAAATACTATGAAATATTTGAAATGTCCAAATAATCCTAAACCGAAATGTTCCATGTTGGATATATTCCAAGCACTGGCCATGATCAGTTTGGTGATTTTTGAGTGTGCCTAAGTATTTTTAATAAAGCCAAACACAATTACAGAAAATAAAAAAGAGAAATAAAAATAGGAAAAGAATAGAGGCTCACCTGCGCAACCTACCTGGCGCCCACCAACCGGCCCAGCTCCTGTTTCGGCCCAGCCCAACACCGCCTGGCTCCCTGTCGCCTTCCTCCTCGCCCAGTGGGCAGGGGCGCGTGTCCGGCGCGCGTGGCCACACGCCGGCCACCTCCTCCCTGCCTGGCTGCCTCCTTCTCCCCCTGGACGTCTCCCGTGACGCCACGCACCCCCCTGGACCGCTCTCTCTCTCTCTCTCTCTCTCCCATGCTTTCCCCTCCCCTGCTCTCTCTCCCTCTCGCACCCGAGCGCCACCGTCGCTGGCGCTCACTGTAGCCATGGCCACCGGCCCTCCCAAGTCCACCCAACGTTTCCAGAGGCTCCACCCCAACCCCCTCTCTCTTCCACCCCGAGCCACGCCACCGCGGGAGCCCCACATCGCCGCCACGAGTCGTCTTCCCCGAGCACGGCCGCCGGACTCCATCGACGGATTCGCCGCCTTCCGGTCGCCCACGAGCGGTGAGCCTCGTCGGCCTCACTGTGAGCTTCCGGTCCTTTCCCCCTTAACCATGTCATCATTTTCGCCCCGTAGCCGCTGCCCCGCGAGCACCCGAAGCCGCTGCCCGCCATGGCCGGCGAGCTCCGTGCCCCCGAGCCCCTCCGCTCCTAATAGTTGCTCCGGCGTGCTCCTGCTGCCCATTAGGTGCCGCCACCACCTCGCCGCTTCGGCAAGCCGCAGCACATAAACCGCCGATGCCCGAACTCCGGCCGCCGCATTCGTGCTCGCCGTCGTTGACTCAGACCACCCCAGCTCCTCCCGCTTGGCCTACCAGATGCGCGTGAGCCCATTCTGGCGTGGGACCAAACCCTTGATCGATTTGGTCGTGGTGGGCAGATTCGAGCCGCGCCACCGTCCTGGGCCTCGCCCGGCGTCGAGTCGCGGTGGGTTGACCCACTGACCGTTATTGCTGGGTGGGCCCGGTTTGACCGGTCAGCGGCGTGTGGGCCACCTCAGCTAATTATCGATTAGGTTAGTGTAACGCTAATTAACCTAGATTAGTGCTTAACCTAACACTAACTAACTCTGTTTAGTTAGTTAACTAACCACTGACACGTGGGTCCCACAGGTCAGATTTGACCTGGATAGCGCATGTTGACCTGCTGACGTCACCGTGAGGTCATGCTGACGCAATAACTCATTTTCTGGATTTAATTTAATTCAGAAAAAACCAGAAAATGTCCTAAACTTCTAAAAATCATAGAAATTCAACCGTAACTCCAAATAAGATAAATTATATATGAAAAAATATCAGAAAAATTCAAGGAATCCATATGTACCATTTTCATGCATGTTTGAACAATGTTTGTCCTCTGTTTTGGACAAAACAAATAAAGGCCATTTAAATAATCATATATGGAGTTGGAATTTGAATCATGTATTCAAACCAACTTCATTTAAATCATAGCTAGATGCATTAGCTCAAATCACATCATATTGCCATGTCATGATCATGCATCATATTGTGGCATTGCATTGATTGTGTTCTTTCTCTGTTGCCGGTGTTTGTCCCCCCTCTCGGTAGGCGTATCCTGACGATGAGTTCGATGACACCGATGAAGAACTATATTATCTTCAGAAGTGCCAGGCAAGCAAAACCCCCTTGTTCATTTCGATATAATCCCACTCTCTCGCTCCTGCTCTCTTTTACTGCATTAGGACAACAATGATTCATACATTACTTAACTGCGGTAGCTGAACCCCTTTATCCTCTCTCGTGATGACCTGTCTTTCCACAGTAATTAGATGAAACCCACTAGCATGAGTAGGAGTTGTTTGAGCCCTGTTGTGCCTACTCATTCATGCTTGTTTGTCATGCCTGCTACTGCTTAGTGTTGAGTCAGGTCTGATTCACCGGGAATGAATTGGAATGGTGTGTGAGCATGTCCTACTGTGTGTGAGCTAAGTGTGTAAACGGCGATAAGTGGTGAGAGCGTGTGTGAAGAAGTACACCCCTGCAGGGTTAATATGATCTATTTGAATAGCCGTGTCCACGGAAAAGGACTTCTGGGTTGCCTATAACAGTTCATAGACAAGTGAAAGTGGATACTCTAAAATGCGCAAGATAAGCGTGAGTGCTATGGATGGCGTTCTCGTAGGAAGACGGGAGCGGGTCCATAGTGGTGTATTGATATGGTGAATATGTGGACTCGTGTGCCACCTCAAAAGAGTTACTTGCAGTCGTAGTTTAGGATAGCCACCGAGTCAAAGCTGGCTTCTTTGCAGTCAAACTCCACCACCCCCTTTGTTGATAATGTTGCATGTGTAGTTAGTTCTGATGTAAGTCTTGCTGAGTACAATTGTACTCACGTTTGCTTATTTTATGTTTTGCAGAGAGACGTCAGTCTCGCTAGTAGTTCCGTGTGGACTTAGACGTTTAGCTTGATACCTCAGCTACGATCTTGTGCCCTCGGCAGGATCTAGTAGATAGTCAGGCTTCTCAGCCTTTTTCATTTGTAGATGTCTGTACTCAGACATGTTAAGCTTCCTCATGTGTTGACTTGTATGCTCTAAGTGTTGGGTCGTGAGACCCATGTTTGTAATATCTCGCTCCTCGGAGCTTAATGAATAAATATTTGAGTCGTAGAGTTATGTTGTGATGCCATGTTGTATTTACACATATTGAGCATATTGTGTGTATGTTTGAAATGCTTGGTATGTGTGGGATCCGACAATCTAGTTGTTTATCCTTGGCAGCCTCTCATATGGGGAAATGTAGTCTAGTGCTTCTCGAGCGATAGTAGTCTGCTACAGCCCGGTTCACCGAGTCCTACTAGCCCAAAGACTACTACTCTGGACACTTGATCTGGTCGGCATGTGTTTCACTGCCGTTCACGTATGCATCCCCGGGAAAGCGCCACGCGGTGACATCCGGAGTCCTGCCTAGCCTGCTACAGCCCGGGTTCCCGGAGTCCTGTTAGCCCAGTGCTACAGCCCGGATTCACACGCTGTTGACCGACATGCTCGATGTGATTCATGTATGCCTGTCCCCATGGGTTAGTGCCGCTTTGGGTTCACGACTAGCCATGTCGGCCCGGGTTCTCTGTCATATGGATGCTAGCGACACTATCATATACGTGAGCCAAAAGGCGCAAACGGTCCCGGGCCATGGTAAGGCGACACCCGTGGGAATACCATGCGTGAGGCCGCAAAGTGATATGAGGTGTTACCGGCTAGATCGATGTGACTTGGAATCGGGGTCCTGACATGGCACCCGGCCAAGTGGGCTGGGGACAGACTAGGCACAAGTGGCACGGTGTACCAAGCGTAGATCCATCCGGCGAGGTGGGCTTGGGAACCCTGCACACATCGTTTGGGGCCGTGAGCGACACCCCGGCCGGATCTCCTTGCGGATGGAAATGGAACCCGAATAGGCGATAAACCTGTACTAGAGTCTTGTGTGGTTAGTCAGGTCGTGGCCGACACCCTCGCCAGGCTTCCGCTTGAAGGTTGCCGAGATACATGACGTGTACATGGCGGTAAGTGGCGAGAGCGTGTGTGAAGAAGTACACCCCTGCAGGGTTAACATGATCTATTCGAATAGCGGGGTCATGGTTATGGACTTCTTGGATGCTTACATGGTACATAGACAACTTGAAGTGGATACTCTAAAATGCTCAAGGCAAGTGTGAGTGCTATGGATGGCCTTCTCGTAGGGATACGGGGATGAATCCTTAGTAGTGTATTGTGTGGTGACTAGTGGACTCGTGTGCGCCAGATCACCTCAAAGAAGTTCTTGTAGTCGTAGTACAGGATAGCCACTGAGTCAAAGCTGGCTTGCTGCAACTAAACTCCACAATACCCTCTTGATACAAATGCATGTATGATAGGATTTGATGTAAGTCTTGCTGAGTACCTTTGTACTCATGTTGCTTTATTTATGTTTTTGCAGCGGAGACTTCGGTCTTACTAGTTTACGTGGACTTCGACAAGTAGCTTGTGCCTCAGCTACGATCTTGATCGAATGTTGTAGATAGTCAGGCTCTTCAGCCTTTTTCATTTGTAGATGTCTGTACTCAGACATGTAATGCTTCCGCTTGTTGCTTGATTGCTCTGAATGTTGGGTCATGTGACCCCTGCTTGTAATAAATGCTATGATGGCTCTTCTGAGCCTTTGTCTATATGAGTTTGCGTTATGTTGTGATGCCATGTTGTACAACACATACTTGCATGTTATGCGTACGTGTAACGTGTATTGCTATGTGTGGGATCCGACAACCTAGTTGTCTATCCTTGGTAGCCTCTCTTATGGGGAAATGTAGTCTAGTGCTTCCACCGAGCCATGGTAGTCCGCTACAGCCTGGTTTACCGGAGTCCTGCTAGCCCACCACTACTGCTCCGGAACACTTAGACTGGCCGGCATGTGATTCACTTCGTTCCTGTGTATGTCCCTTCGGGGAAATGTCACGCGGTGACATCCGGAGTCTTGCCTAGCCTGCTATAGCCCGGGTTCCCGGAGTCCTGTTAGCCCAGTGCTACAGCCCGGATTCACACGTCAAATCGACATGCTCGATGTTGATTCATGTATGCCTATCCCCATAAGTTAGTGCCACTTTGGGTTCACGACTAGTCATGTCGGCCCAGGTTCTTTGTCATATGGATGCTAGCGACACTATCATATACGTGAGCCAAAAGGCGCAAACGGTCCTGGGCCATGGTAAGGCGACACCCGTGGGAATACCGTGCGTGAGGCCGCAAAGTGATATGAGGTGTTACAGGCTAGATCGGTGTGACTTAGAATCGGGGTCCCGACAATACTACCCTCTCTGTGGACTCCGGCATGGGGACGACTTGTCCCTCGGCCGGTAGACGATGGCGATCTCCTTCGCCAAATATGTGGCTGCCCGGAGCTTAGTAATGTCTTCCTCCTTGACGGAGGAGACCATCCACTTGCCCTGACCACCGGATCCGGACATGGTTGCTTGAGTGGAAAGAAGATGAGAACTTGGGCGCTGGAGCTTGAGATCGAAAAGGCGGAGACAGAGAGAGAGCGTGAGAAGAGGAAGGGGGAATCCTTATCCCCTTATAAAGGCAGTAAATATTAAACGCCTCCTCACTCGCCTTGGGATTCGCCTGTTCCCAAGGATTGTATAAACAACACGGTTGAGTTACCCACACCCGCATTGATGAGAATCCCGCAATAAGGGGACACGATCTCTGTTTCGTCAAGATGTGCCGATAGCAACCGCGTCTCAAAATGTGGGATGACAGAAGAAAAACGGTTCGAAATTATGACCGGTCAGACGCGATGTCGTGTTGAAAAGAAGCTGTCAATAGATTAGATTCGTGCAAATATTATATTCTCTCTGCGGTTGTGTATGGTGTGCGTAACAGGTCCGGCTATGATCATTGCATCCGAAGACTATCTTGGATTTCATAGAAAGGAAACCCGCCTTGCAATGCCGAAGACAATCTGGGCGCCGGACTCCTCGTCATTAAAAGCCAAGTTCAGGGGCTACTGAGGGAGTCCCGGACTAAGGGGTCCTCGGGCGTCCGGCCTGTTATCCATGGGCCGGACTGATGGGCTGTGAAGACATGAAGATCGAAGATCGTACTCGTGTCCGAATTGGACTCTCCTTGGCGTGGAAGGCAAGCTTGGCGACCAATTATGAAGATTCCTCCTTATGTAACCGACTCCATGTAAACCCTAGATCCCCCCGGTGTCTATATAAACCGGAGGGGTTAGTCCGGAAAGGAGAGACATTCTTCACATAGGCTAGGCTTCTACGGTTTAGCCATTACGATCTCGTGGTAGATCAACTCTTGTAACACTCATATTCATCAAGATCAATCAAGCAGGAAGTAGGGTATTACCTCCATAGAGAGGGCCCGAACCTGGGTAAACATCGTATCCCCTGTCCCCTGTTACCATCGATCCTATACGCACAGTTCGGGACCCCCTACCCGAGATCCGCCGGTTTTGACATCGACACTCAGTCTCAGGCTTAGGTCCAGACTTGGGCTTCTTCACTTGAGCAGCAACTTGCTTGCCGTTCTTCTTGAAGTTCCCCTTCTATCCATTTGCCCTTTTCTTGAAACTAGTGGTCTTGTTAACCATCAACACTTGATGTTTTTCTTAATTTCTACCTTCGCCAATTTTAGCATCGCGAAGAGCTTGGGAATTGTTTCCGTTATCCCTTGTATATTATAGTTCATCACGAAGTTCTAGTAACTTGGTGGTAGTGACTAGAGAACTCTGTCAATCACTATCTTATCTGGAAGATTAACTCCCACTTGATTCAAGTGATTGTAGTACTCGGACATTACGAGCACATGCTCACTAGCTGAGCTATTCTCCTCCATCTTGTAGGCAAAGAAATCGTAAGTCTCATACCTTTCGACATGGGCATGAGTCTGAAATACTAATTTCAACTCTTGGAACATCTTATATGTTCCGTGGCGTTCAAAACATTTTTGAAGTCCCGGTTCTAAGCCGTAAAGCATGGTGCACTAAACTATCAAGTAGTCATCATACCGAGCTTTTGTCAAAATGTTCATAACGTGCGCATACGCTCTTGCAATAGTTACATCACCTAGCGGTGCATCAAGGACATAATACTTCTGTGCAGCAATGAGGATAATCCTCAGATCACGGATCCAATCTGCATCATTGCTACTAACATCTTTCAACTTAGTTTTCTCTAGGAACATATCAAAAATAAAACAGGGGAGCTAAATGCGAGCTATTGATCTACAACATAGATATGCTAATACTACCAGGACTAAGTTCATGATAAATTAAAGTTCAATTAATCATATTACTTAAGAACTCCCACTTAGATAGACATCCCTCGAGTCATCCAAATGATCACGTGATCCAAATCAACTAAACCATGTCCGATCATCACGTGAGATGGAGTAGTTTTCAATGGTGAACATCACTATGTTGATCATATCTACTATATGATTCACGCTCGACCTTTTGGTCTCCAGTGTTCCAAGGCCATATCTGCATATGCTAGGCTCATCAAATTTAACCCGAGTATTCTGCGTGTGCAAAGCTGGCTTGCACCAGTTGTATGTGAACGTAGAGCTTATCACACCCGATCATCACGTGGTGTCTCGGCACGAAGAACTGTAGCAACGGTGCATGCTCAAGGAGAACACTTATACCTTGAAATTTAGTGAGAGATCATCTTATAATTCTACAGTCAATCTAAGCAAAATAAGATGCATAAAAGATAAACATCAGATGCAATCAATATAAGTGATATGATATGGCCATCATCATCTTGTGCCTTTGATCTCCATCTCCAAAGCACTGTCATGATCACCATCGTCACCGGCGCGACACCTTGATCTCCATCGTAGCATCGTTGTCGTCTCGCCAACTATTTCTTCTACGACTATCACTACAGCTTAGTGATAAAGTAAAGCAATTACAGGGCAATTGTATTGCATACAATAAAGCGACAACCATATGGCTCCTACCAGTTGCCGATAACTCGGTTACAAAACATGATCATCTCATACAATAAAATTTAGCATCATGTCTTGACCATATCACATCACGGCATGCCTGCAAAAACAAGTTAGACGTCCTCTACTTTGTTGTTGCAAGTTTTACGTGGCTGCTACGGGCTTAGCAAGAACCGTTATTACCTACGCATCAAAACCACAACGATATTTCGTCAAGTTAGTGTTGTTTTAACCTTCACAAGGATCGGGCGTAGCCACACTTGGTTCAACTAAAGTTGGAGAAACAGACACCCGCCAGCCACCTGTGTGCAAAGCACGTCGGTAGAACCAGTCTCACGTGTAATGTCGGTCCAGGCCGCTTCATCCAACAATACCGCCGAACCAAAGTATGACATGCTGGTAAGCAGTATGACTTGTATCGCCCACAACTCACTTGTGTTCTACTCGTGCATATAACATCTATGCATAAACCTGGCTCGGATGCCACTGTTGGGGAACGTAGTAATTTAAGAAATTTTCCTACGCACACGCAAGATCATGGTGATGCACAGCAAAGAGAGGGGAGAGTGTCGTCCACGTACCCTCGTAGACCGTAAGTGGAAGCGTTATGAGAACGTGGTTGATGTAGTCATACGTCTTCACGATCCAACCGATCCAAGTACCGAACGCACGGCACCTCCGAGTTCACCACACATTCAGCTCGGTGACGTCCCACGAACCCCGGTCTAGCAGAGCTTCGAGGGAGAGTTTCGTCAGCACGACGGCGTGATGACGGTGATGATGATGCTACCGACGCAGGGCTTCGCCTAAGCATCGCTACGATATTACTGAGGTGGAATATGGTGGAGGGGGGCACCGCACACTGCTGGGAGAGATCAACATATCAACTTGTGTGTCCTAGGGTGCCCCTCTGCCCCCGTATATAAAGGAGCAAGGGGGGAGGCCGGTCAGGAGGAGGAGTCCTCCTCCTAGCAGGAGTAGGACTCCCCTTTCCTACTCCTACTAGGAGGAGGAATGGAAGGAGGAGAGGGAGAAGGAAGGAGAGGGAGGAAAAGGAGGAAAGGGAGGCCGGCCCCTGATACGTCTCCAACGTATCTATAATTTTTGATTGCTCCATGCTACTTTATCTATTATTTTGGACTATAATGGGCTTTATTTTCCACTTTTATATTACTTTTGGGACTAACCTATTAACCAGAGGCCCAGCCTGTAATTGTTGTTTTTGCCATTTTCAGTATTTCGAAGAAACAGAATATCAAACGGAGTCCAAACGGAATGAAACCTACGGAAACATAATTTTCTCACTGAACGTGATCCAGGAGACTTGGACCCTACGCCAAGGCACCAGAGAGGCGGTCACGAGGGTGGGGGCGCCCCCCCCCCCTAGGGCGTGCCCCATGCCTCGTGGGCCCCTCGAAGCTCCACCAACGTACTCCTTCCTCCTATATATACCTACGTACCCCCAAACGATTAGAAAAGGAGCCAAAAACCTAATTCCACCACCGCAACTTCCTGTATCCACGAGATCCCATCTTGGGTCCTGTTAGGAGCTCATGGGGGGCATCCACCATGGAGGGCTTCTACATCAACACCATAGCCTCTCCGATGAAGTGTGAGTAGTTTACTTCAGACCTTCGGGTCCATAGCTAGTAGCTAGATGGCTTCTTCTCTCTTTTTGGATCTCAATACAATGGTCTCCCCCTCTCTCGTCGAGATCTATTCGATGTAATCTTCTTTTTGCGGTGTGTTTGTTGAGACCGATGAATTGTGGGTTTATGATCCAGCTTATCTATGAATAATATTTGAATCTTCTCCGAATTCTTTTGTGTATGATTGAGTTAACTTTGCAAGTCTCTTCGAATTATCCGTTTGGTTTGGCCAACTAGACTGGTAGTTCTTGCAATGGGAGAAGTGCATTGCTTTGGGTTCAATCTTGCGGTGTCCTTACCAAAGGATGTAAAGGTTTGCAAGGCACGTATTGTATTGTTGCCATCGAGGATAACAAGATGGGGTATTTATCATATTGCATGAATTTATTCCTCTACATCATGTCATCTTGCTTAAGGCGTTACTCTGTTTTTAACTTAATAATCTAGATGCATGCTGGATAGCGGTTGATGAGTGGAGTAATAGTAGTAGATGCAGAATCGTTTCGATCTACTTGTCTCGGACGTGATGCCTATATACATGATCATACCTAGATATACTCATAACTATGCTCAATCCTGTCAATTGCTCAACAGTAATTTGTTCACCCACCGTAGAATACTTATGCTCATGAGAGAAGCCACTAGTGAAACCTATGGCCCCCGGGTCTATTCTCATCATATCAATCTCCATCACTTTTATACTTGCTTTGTTTTTACTTTGCTTTTTACTTTTCACTTTGCATCTTTATACCAAAACTACCAAAAATATTATCTCTATCAGATCTCACTCGTAAAGTGACCTTGAAGGGATTGACAACCCCTAATCGCGTTGGTTGCGAGTAGCTATCGTTTTGTGCAGTACGAGGGACTTGTGCGTGGCCTCCTCTTTGGATTGATACCTTGGTTCTCAAAAACTGAGGGAAATACTTACGCTATTGTGCTGCATCATCCTCTCCTCTTCGGGGAAAACCAACGCAAGCTCAAGACGTAGCAAGAAGGATTTCTGGCGCCGTTGCCGGGGAGTCTACGCAAAAGTCAACATACCAAGTACCCATCACAATCCCTATCTCTCGCATTACATTATTTGCCATTTGCCTCTCGTTTTCCTCTCCCCCACTTCACCCTTGCCGTTTTATTCGCCCTCTCTTTCCCAATCTCCTCCTCTTTTTCCCTTGGCCTTTTGTTTGCTTGTGTATTAGTTCGCTTGCTTGTCGTTATGTCGAATTCCTTATCCGCTCATATGTCTCCCGAGTTTGAAGTTCTTCACTTCAAGCAAAGGCAAGGAGAAAACTTAAAAGATGCTTGGTATAGGATGATGGAATCTTATCGGAAGTGCACCCTAGAGGTGAACTTTAGAATTCTTCTTCGCAATTTTTATGTTGGGTTAAATTTGACGCATAGACAACTCTTGGATTGCATTGCCAAGGGAAATTTCATTGAGATTGATCACAGTATTGCGCATGAGATTATAGAGGGAATAGTGGGAACACTACCCCAAAAGGGAGGATCTCATCCTACCCGGGAAGAAACCCAAGTGTTTGAGAAGATTTGCGAAGTAACAAAAATTTTACAAAAGTCTCTTGAGCCTCTTAAAAGTGTTAGCGGAAATCTTCACCGCATGAATATGTTGATTACTCTTTGTAATAAGCGGTTGGATTCTTTAGATCTAAAAATTTCCGAGTATGAAGGGAAGCGAGAAGAACCACCCGGATTCGAGCATGACTCCGCTAAAAAACTGAAAAATTAATGGCAAGACCTAAATCTATCCTTGCTTTTGTGCCTAGCTAGGGGCGTTAAACGATAGCGCTTGTTGGGAGGCAACCCAATTTTATTTTTAGTTTTTTGTTTTTGCTTCTGTTTAGGAATAAATAATCCATCTAGCCTCTGTTTAGATGTGGTTTTATCTTTTAATTAGTGTTTGTCCCAAGTTAAACCTATTGGATCTTCTTGGGTGATAGTTATTTGATCTTGCTGTAATTTCCAGAAACTTTGCGCTCAGTGCCCGAATTGTTAAAAATCACCAGAACGTGATAAAATATTGATTCCAATTTCTTATGATCAATAAACAAATTTTCCAGGTCGTCTAATTTTGGTAGAATTTTTTGAGGTTCCAGAAGTTTGTGTTAGTTACAGATTACTACAGACTGTTCTGTTTTTGACAGATTCTGTTTTGCGTGTGTTGTTTGCTTATTTTGATGAATCTATGGTTAGTAAAATAGTTTATGATTCATAGAGAAGTTGGAATACAGTAGGTTTAACACCAATATAAATAAAGAATGAGTTCATTACAGTACCTTAAAGTAGTCTTTTGTTTTCTTTCTCTAACGGAGCTCACGAGATTTCTATTGAGTTTTGTGTTGTGAAGTTTTCAAGTTCTGGGTGAATTCTTTTTGATGGATTATGGAACAAGGAGTGGAAAGAGCCTAAGCTTGGGGATGCCCATGGCACACCCAAGATAATCCAAGGACACCAAGAAGTCAAAGCTTGGGGATGCCCCGGAAGGCATCCCCTCTTTCGTCCACTTCCATCGATAATTTACTTGGAGCTATATTTTTATTCACCGCATGATATGTGTTTTGCTTGGAACATCTTGTATTATTTGCGTCTTTGCTTGTTAGTTTACCACAATCATCCTTGCTGTACACACCTTTTGAGAGAGCCATACATGAATTGAAATTTGATAGAATACTCTATGTGCTTCACTTATATCTTTTGAGCTTGATAGTTTGCTCATAGTGCTTCACTTATATCTTTGAGCGTGATAATTTTTGCTCTAGTGCTTCACTTAGATCTTTTAGAGCATGGTGGTGGAATTGTTTTAAAGAAACTTGATCTCTCATGCTTCACTTAGATTATTTTGAGAGTCGTTAATAACATGGTAATTTGCTTAATGTTAATATACTTGGTATTCAAGATACGTGAAACTTTCTTTTGAGTGCGTTGAATACTAAGATAAGTTTGATGCTTGATAATTGTTTTGAGATATGGAGGTGATAATATCAAAGTCGTGCTAGTTGAGTAGTTGTGAATTTGAGAAATGCTTGTGTTGAAGTTAGCAAATCCCGTAGCATGCACATATGGTTAAAGTTGTGTAACAAATTTGAAACATGAAGTGTACTGGCTTGTGCATCCTTATGAGTGGCGGTCGGGGAATGAGCGATGGTCTTTTCCTACCAATCTACCCCCTAGGAGCATGCGCGTAGTACTTGATTTTGATGACTTCTAAATTTTTGCAATAAGTATATGAGTTCTTTTGACTAATGTTGAGTCCATGGATTATACGCACTTTTACCTTTCCGCCTTTGCTAGCCTCTTGATGCAGTGCATTGCCCTTTCTCACCTTGAGAGTTGGTGCAAACTTCGCCGGTGCATCCAAACCCCGTGATAATACGCTCTATCACACATAAACCTCCTTATATATTCCTCAAAACAGCCACCATACCTACCTATTATGGCATTTCCATAGCCATTCCGAGATATATTGACATGCAACTTTCCACCGTTCCATTCATCATCATCGTGACATACTTTACTTTTGTCATATTGCCATTGCATGATCATGTAGTTGACATCGTATTTGTGGCAAAGCCACCATGCATTATTTTTCATACATGTCACTCTTGATGCATTGCACCATCCCGGTACATCGCCGGAGGCATTCATATAGAGTCATACCATGTTCTAGTTTCGAGTTGTAATCCTTATGTTTTAATCAATAGAAGTGTGATGATCATCATTATTAGAGCATTGCCCAAAAAAAAGAGAAAGGCCAAAAAGAAAAAAAAAGAAAGGCCCAAAAAAAAGAAAATAAATAAAAAGGGCAATGCTACTATCTCCTTTTCCACACTTGTGCTTCAAAGTAGCACCTTGTTCTTCATGTAGTGAGTCTCATATATTGTGCTTCAAAGTAGCACCATGTTTTTCATATAGTGAGTCTCATAAGTTGTCTTTCTATACTAGTGGGAATTTTTGTTATAGAACTTGGCTTGTATATTCCTACGATGGGCTTCCTCAAAATGCCCTAGGTCTTCATGAGCAAGCAAGTTGGATGCACACCCACTAGTTTTCTTTGTTGAGCATTCATAGCTCTAGTGCATCCGTTGCATGGAAATCCCTACTCCTCATGTTGACATCAATTGATGGGCATCTCCATAGCCCGTTGATTATCCTCGTCAATGTGAGACCTTCTAATTTTTTGTCTTCTCCCCACAATCCCCATCAGCATATTCTATTCCACCCATAGTGCTATATACATGGCTCACGCTCATGTATTGCGTGAGGTTGAAAAAGTTTGAGATTATTTAAGTATGAAACAATTGCTTGGCTTGTCATCGGGGGTATAGAAGTTGGGAACATCTTTGTGTGACGAAAATGAAGCATAGCCTAACTATATGATTTTGTAGGGATGAACTTTCTTTTGCCATGCTATTTTTTAGAAGACATGATTACTTTGATTAGTATGCTTGAAGTATTATTATTTTTATGTCAATATGAACTTTTGTCTTGAATCTTTCGGATCTGAATATTCATACCATGATTAAGAAGATTTACATTGAAATTATGCCAAAGTATATCACTTCGCATCAAAAATTCTCTTTTAATCATTTACCTACTCGAGGACGAGCAGGAATTAAGCTTGGGGATGCCTGATACGTCTCCAACGTATCTATAATTTTTGATTGCTCCATTCTACTTTATCTATTGTTTTGGACTATAATGGGCTTTATTTCCCACTTTTACATTACTTTTGGGACTAACCTATTAACCGGAGGCCCAGCCCAGAATTGTTGTTTTTTGCCTTTTTCAGTATTTCAAAGAAATAGAATATCAAACGGAGTCCAAACGGAATGAAACCTTCGGAAACGTGATTTTCTCACCGAACGTGATCCAGGAGACTTAGACCCTACGCCAAGGCACCAGAGAGGCGGTCACGAGGGTGGGGCGCCCCCTAGGGCGCCCCGCCTCGTGGGCCCCTCAAGCTCCACCGACGCATTCCTTCCTCCTATATATACCCCACGCACTTCAAACGATCGTAACAGGAGCCAAAACCTAATTCCACCGCCGCAACTTCCTGTATCCACGAGATTCCATCTTGGGGCCTGTTAGGAGCTCACGGAGGGGAAATCCACCATGGAGGGCTTCTACATCAACACCATAGCCTCTGGATGAAGTGTGAGTAGTTTACTTCAGACCTTGGTCCATAGCTAGTAGCTAGATGGCTTCTTCTCTCTTTTTGGATCTCAATACAATGTTCTCCCCCTCTCTCGTGGAGATCTATTCGATGTAATCTTCTTTTTGTGGTGTGTTTGTTGAGACCAATGAATTGTGGGTTTATGATCCAGATTACCTATGAATAATATTTGAATCTTCTCTGAATTCTTTTATGTATGATTGGTTATCTTTGCAAGTCTCTTCGAATTATCCGTTTGGTTTGGCCAACTAGATTGGTAGTTCTTGCAATGGGAGAAGTTTTTAGCTTTGGGTTCGATCTTGCGGTGTCCTTACCCAAAGGATGTAAAGGGTTGCAAGGCACGTATTGTATTGTTGCCATCGAGGATAACAAGATGGGGTATTTATCATATTGCATGAATTTATTCCTCTACATCATGTCATCTTGCTTAAGGCGTTACTCTGTTTTTAACTTAATAATCTAGATGCATGATGGATAGCGGTCGATGAGTGGAGTAATAGTTGTAGATGCAGAATCGTTTTGATCTACTTGTCTCGGACGTGATGCCTATATACATGATCATACCTAGATATACTCATAACTATGCTCAATTCTGTCAATTTCTCAACAGTAATTTGTTCACCCACCGTAGAATACTTATGCTCATGAGAGAAGCCACTAGTGAAACCTATGGCCCCCAGGTCTATTCTCATCATATCAATCTCCATCACTTTTATACTTGCTTTGTTTTGTTTTTTACTTTTCACTTTGCATCTTTATACCAAAAATACCAAAAATATTATCTCTATCAGATCTCACTCTCGTAAGTGACCGTGAAGGGATTGACAACCCCTAATCGCGTTAGTTGCGAGTAGCTATCGTTTTGTGCAGGTACGAGGGACTTGTGCGTGGCCTCCTACTGGATTGATACCTTGGTTCTCAAAAACTGAGGGAAATACTTACGCTACTGTGCTGCATCATCCTCTCCTCTTCGGGGAAAACCAACGCAAGCTCAAGACGTAGCAGCCCCCTAGTCCAATTCGGTTTGGGCTAGGGGGGCCGCGCGTCCTCCCTCCTCTCTTGCACCACTTGGCCCACGAGGCCCATTACTTCTTCCTCACATTCCCGTAACTCCCCGGTACCCCGAAAAATACCCGAATCACTCCGAACCTTTCCGATGTCCGAATATAGTCGTCCAATATATCGATCTTTACGTCTCGACCATTTTGAGACTCCTCATCATGTCCTCGATCTCATCCGGGACTCCAAACTACCTTCGGTACATCAAATCACATAAACTCATAATACGGATCGCCACAGCACTTTAAGCGTGCGGACCCTATGGGTTCGAGAAATATGTAGACATGACCGAGACACGTCTCCGGTCAATAACCAATAGCGGAACCTGGATGCTCATATTGGCTCCCACATATTCTACGAAGATCTTTATCGGTCAAACCGCATAACAGCATACGTTGTTCCCTTTGTCATCGCTTGTTACTTGCTCGAGATTCGATCGTCGGTATCTCAATACCTAGCTCAATCTCTTTACCGGCAAGTCTCTTTACTCGTTCTGTAATGCATCATCCCGCAACTAACTCATTAGTCACATTGCTTGCAAGGCTTATAGTGATGTGCATTACCGAGAGGGCCCGGAGATACCTCTCCGATAATCGGAGTGACAAATCCTAATCTCGATCTATGCCAAGTCAACAAGTACCATCAGAGACACCTGTAGAGCACCTTTATAATCACCCAGTTACGTTGTGACGTTTGGTAGCACACAAAGTGTTCCTCCGGTATTCGGGAGTTGCATAATCTCATAGTCATAGGAACATGTATAAGTCATGAAGAAAGCAATAGCAACATACTAAACGATCAAGTGCTTAGCTAACGGAATGGGTCAAGTCAATCACATCATTCTCTAATGATGTGATCCCGTTAATCAAATGACAACTCATGTCTATGGCTGGGAAACTTAACCATCTTTGATTCAACGAGCTAGTCAAGTAGAGGCATACTAGTGACACTCTGTTTGTCTATGTATTCACACATGTACTAAGTTTCCGATTAATACAATTCTAGCATGAATAGTAAACATTGATCATGATATAAGGAAATATAAATAACAACTTTATTATTGCCTCCAGGGCATATTTCCTTCAATATTTATATGTGAAATCTCTCTTCCTTCAATATTCTTTCATGAATTGTTCAAGTGACCAATACAATGTTTGCTAACCCTAAAAAAATTACCACCTATACTTCTTATATGTGAAGGCATTACTTCCCATGGGAAAGGCATGTGAAACATATATAATTTTAGATTTATGACATTCAAATCATTCAACCATTTACTCATAGGATATAAGTGAAGCACACGAGTAAATGACAAACTACTCCAAAAGATATGAGTGAAGATCAATGAGTAGTTAAATAATTATGTAGCTTTGTGAAGACTCTCTCTCATTTAAGAATTTAAGATCTTGGGATATTATTCAAACAGCAAGCAAAACAAAATAAAATGACATTTCAAGGATAGCACTCATCATGTGAAGAAGCAAAAACTTAGGATCAACCGATACTAACCGATAATTGTTAAAGAAGAAAGGTGGGATGCCTACCGGGGCATCCCCAAGCTTAGATGCTTGAGAGTTCTTGAAATATTATCTTGGGATGCCTTGGGCATCCCCAATCTTGAACTTTTGTGTCTCCTTAATTCCTTTTATATCATGGTTTCCTAAATCTCGAATGCTTCATCCACACCAAACTCAACAAGAACTCGTGAGATAAGTTAGTATAAACCAATGCAAAAACCTTAGCATTTTCTACTGTAACAAATCACTAAAATTATTATTCAAAATTGCATACTAAATGCATCTGCATATTTAATACTCCTATCCTCAAATAAAATCATTAAACAAGCAAACATATGCAAACAATGCAAACATAACAGCAATCTGCCAAAACAGTACAACCTGTAAAGAATGCAAGATTCATCATACTTCCCTAACTCCAAAAATTATGAAATTCTACCATACTGTAGAAAATTTATCAGAGCTTAATATGCAAAAGTTTTCAACATTTTATCATATTATGACTTTTCTAGGGAATTTTTGCAACAGCGGTAAACTTTCTGTTTTGAAACAGCAACATGTATATACTTGCAAAATAAGCATGGTAAAGGCTATCCTTGACATTTTTATTGAAAATAAAGATGCAAAACATTATTATAAATAACACCAAGCAAATACTAGCAAAATAAAATGACACTCCAAGCAAAACACATATCATGTGGTGAATAAAAATATAGCTCCAAGTAAAGTTACCGATGATCGAAGATGAAAGAGGGGATGCCATCCGGGGCATCCCCAAGCTTAGCATCTTGGTTATCCTTGAATATTACCTTGGGGTGCCTTGGGCATCCCCAAGCTTAGGCTCTTTCCACTCCTTATTCCATAGTCCATCGAATATTTACCCAAAACTTGAAAACTTCACAACACAAAACTCAAAAGAAAACTCGTAAGCTCCGTTAGTATAAGAAAATAAATCACCACTTTTGGTACTGTTGTGAACTAATTATAAATTCATATTGTTGTAATATCTACTGTATTCCAACTTGTCTATGGTTCATACCCTCCGATACTACTCATAGATTCATGAAAATAAGCAAACAACACATAGAAAAGAGAATCTGTCAAAAACAGAACAGCCTGTAGTAATCTGTATCAAACATATACTTCTGGAACTCCAAAAGTTCTGCCAAAATAGGAAGACCTAGATAATTTGATTATTGATCTACTGCAATTGGAATCAGTATTTTATCACTTTCTGGTGATTTTCAACAATTGTTTTCGTGAGAAGAAAGTTTCTGTCTTTTTCAGCAAGATCAAATAATTATCATCCAAGAAGATCCTATAGGTCTTACTTGTCACAAACACTAATTAAAACATAAAACCACATCTAACTAGAGTCTAGATGGTTTATTTATTACTAAACAGGAACAAAAAGCAAGGAACAAAAATAAAATTTGGTTGCCCCCCAACAAGTGCTTACGTTTAAGGCCCCTAGCTAGGCATGATGATTTCAACGATGCTCACATAAAAGATAAGAATTGAAACATAAAGAGAGCTTCATGAAGAATATGACTAGCACATTTAAGTCTAACCCACTTCCTATGCATAGGGATTTTGTGAACAAACAACTTATGGGAACAAGAATCAACTTGCATAGGAAGGTAAAAAAAGCATAACTTCAAGATTTTAAGCACATAGAGAGGAAACTTGATATTATTGCAATATGTAGAAGCATATGATCCTCTCTCATAATAATTTTCAGTAGCATCATGAATGAATTCAACCATATAACCAGCACATAAAGCATTCTTTTCATGATCTACTAGCATAGAATTTTTATTACTCTCCACGTAAGCAAATTTATTCTCATCAATAGTAGTGGGAGCAAACTCAACAAAATAACTATCATGTAAAGCATAATCCAATTGAAAATTAAAATCATGATGACAAGTTTGATGGTTATCTTTATTCTTCATAGCATACGTGTCATCACAATAATCATCATAAATAGGAGGCATGCTTTCATCATAATAAATTTGCTCATCAAAACTTGGGGGACTAAACAACATCATTGTGGGTATCTTGTGAAAAGAATTCATATCTTCATCAAACATAGCATCCCCAATCTTGTGGCTTTGCATATCATTATCATCATGGGTATTCAAAGAATTCATGCTAACAACATTGCAATCATGCTCATCATTCACATATTTTATGCCAAGCATTCTATGTAATTCTCCTTCTGGTACTTGAGCACAATTTTCCTTCCCATCATTTTCACGGAAGACATTAAAAAGATGAAGCATATGAGGCACCCTTAATTCCATTTTTTGTAGTTTTCTTTTATAAACTAAACTAGTAACAAAACAAGAAACTAAAAGATTCGATTGCAAGATCTAAAGATATACCTTCAAGCACTCACCTCCCCGGCAACGGCGCGGAAAAAGAGCTTGATGTCTACTACGCAACCTTCTTCTTGTAGACGTTGTTGGGCCTCCAACTGCAGAGGTTTGTAGGACAGTAGAAAATTTCCATCAAGTGGATGACTTAAGGTTTATCAATCCGTGGGAGGCGTAGGTTGAAGATGGTCTCTCTCAAACAACCCTGCAACCAAATAACAAAGAGTCTCTTGTGTCCCCAACACACCCAATACAATGGTAAATTGTATAGGTGCACTAGTTAATGAAGAGATGGTGATACAAGTGCAATATGGATGGTAGATATAGGTTTTGTAATCTGAAAATATAAAAACAGCAAGGTAGCAAGTGGTAAAAGTGAGCGTAAACGGTATTGCAATGCTAGGAAACAAGGCCTAGGGTTCATACTTTCACTAGTGCAAGTTCTCTCAGCAATAATAACATAATTGGATCATATAACTATCCCTCAACATGCAAGAAAGAGTCACTTCAAAGTCACTAATAGCGGAGAACAAACGAAGAGATTATTGTAGGGTACGAAACCACCTCAAAGTTATTCTTTGTGATCGATCTATTCAAGAGTCTGTAGTAAAATAACATGAAGCTATTCTTTCCGTTCAATCTATCATAGAGTTCGTACTAGAAAAACACCTTAAGACACAAATCAACCAAAACCCTAATGTCACCTAGATACT
Source organism: Aegilops bicornis (assembly GCA_021605145.1). NCBI lineage: Eukaryota > Viridiplantae > Streptophyta > Magnoliopsida > Poales > Poaceae > Aegilops > Aegilops bicornis. Next base: position 515,951,736 of record CM038669.1, on the reverse strand, counting down.
CCAATGTCACCTCAAGTATCCGTGGGTATGATTATACGATATGCATCACACAATCTCAGATTCATCTATTCAACCAACACAAAGAACTTCAAAGAGTGCCCCAAAGTTTCTCTTTGGAGAGTCAAGGCGAAAATGTGTGCCAATCCCTATGCATAAGTTCACAAGGTCATGAACCCGCAAGTTGATCACCAAAACATACATCAAGTAGATCACGTGAATATCCCATTGTCACCACAGATAAGCACATGCAAGACATACATCAAGTGTTCTCAAATCCTTAAAGACTCAATCAGATAAGATAACTTCAAAGGGAAAACTCAATCCATTACAAGAGATTAGAGGGGGAGAAACATCATAAGATCCAACTATAATAGCAAAGCTCGCGATACATCAAGATCGTGCCGAATCAAGAACACGAGTGAGGGAGTCCTGGACTAAGGGGTCCTCGGGCGTCCAGCCTGTTATTCATTGGGTCGGACTGATGGGATGTGAAGATATGAAGGCTGAAGACCATACCCGTGTCCGGATTGGACTTTCCTTGGCGTGGAAGGCAAGCTAGGCGACCAACTACGAATATTCCTTCTTATGTAACCGACTCCATGTAACCCTAGATCTCTCCAGTGTCTATATAAACCGGAGAGCGTAGTCCGGATAGGGAGAGACTCATTACCATATTCACATAGGCTAGACTTCTAGGGTTTAGCCATCACGATCTCGTGGTAGATCAACTCTTGTAACACTCATATTCATCAAGATCAATCAAGCAGGAAGTATGGTATTACCTCCATAGAGAGGGCCCCAACCTGGGTAAACATCGTGTCCCCCGTCTCCTGTTACCATCGATCCTAGACGCACAGTTCGGGACCCCCTACCCAATATCCGCCGGTTTTGACACCGACATTGGTGCTTTCATTGAGAGTTCCACTATGCCGTCGGCAAAGGATTCGATGGCCCCTTTGATTGTCAGTAATGGCATTGTCCAGGGAGAAACCTTCCTCCTCGGACAAATCTTTGTGTTCAGCGACTTCGTACTGCGGGCCAACTCGCTTGGCCATCTGGAGCAGGTCGATAGCTACGCCCCTGGCCATCAGGTCAGATTTGGAAGCTTGAACTACGTCGCGGACGTCCGTGGAGACTTGATCTTCAATGGATTCGAGACCGTGGCAATCGCTCCCCTCGCTCCGATGAACATGACTTAAAGCTGTCATCGGATCACATCCAGCAGATGGTTCCTCTCGCTGCAATGGCCTCAGAACCGAAGCAGATCGTGCCCTCCGAGGCCACAAAGTCCGCAGCGTTGGAGCCGCACACGGACTCTACATCCTGCAATGTTTGCGTCAATGGAACTCTGGACTCGTCTCCAGCTATACATTCCGGACCAGGTACGCCTGCGGACACCGAGCTGGATCGGTTATCAATTTTTGAATTCAGCGCCACAGACATCTTCCAGCACTCACCTTTTGGTGATGTGCTAAACTCTTTAAAGAACTTGTCCTTGGAGGAAGACTCACAGCCGAACTATGTTCAGTTCGAGCTAGAGGCGGATGACGAGGAACTTTGCTTCCCACCCGCGACCCACTTCATAGCCACTGTCGATGACTTAACCGACGTGCTTGACTATGGCTCCGAAGACATTGACGGCATGGACGACGATGCCGACAAGGAGCAAGGCCAAGACCCGCCATTTACTGGACGTTGGACGGCCACCTCTTTGTACGACGTGTACATGGTTGATACACCTAAAGGATCTGGTGATGACAAAGAAGAGCCAGATGCGAATAAAACCTCCGAGACGCAGTCCACGCGCTGGCGGCCCAAACGCCGCTCTAAGCCCCGTCGCTCTAAGGATGGCAACACTGGCACCGGGGGAAATAGTACTCCGGGCGACGCTGAAAACAATGAAGACCCTGTCGGAGCTGCATCCGAACAGGAGGAACAAGACAACGGGCAAGATAACCCTGATGAACAGGGCATAGAAGATGACTCGGAGGACGATAGTTACCATCCACCCTCCGAGGAGGAGACAAGCATCGGCAATGAAGACTTCATAATGCCTGAGGATCCTCTAGAGCAGGAGCGCTTTAAGCTTCAGCTCATAGCCACCTCAAGGAGCCTGAAAAAGAAATAGCAGCAGCTTCAAGCTGAACAAGATCTGCTCGTCGACAGATGGACTGACGTCCTGACAGCCGAAGAATACAATCTCAAGCGCCCATCCAAGAGCTACCCGAAACGTAGACTGCTACCTCAATTTGATAAGGAGACACCAAAGCACACGTCTCCCTCGCGTAATGCGGAACGACCACCACGTGGTCGAGACAGGGCGGCCGACCGGCCACCCCGCGGTCGGGATAAAGCGGCAACTCAGGCCAAACAGCAGCCTGCCCCACCGCCCCGTAAAAATAGAGACGGAAGAGTTCGGGGTCACACGTACGACCTCTGGACCTCTGGCAGACCCTGGTCAGTAGAGCAGGACATACAATATTGATCTACGGATCACGAGGACGTGCCTCGAGGCACGACGACGACTACCTATTCGGACGTGACAAACCCAACCACGCCTGGGCCGAATGCCGCAGACGGACTCCATCAGAGCTACTTCGCGATGCGGCCCGCTATAGAGGCACCGCACACCCTCTCTGCTTCACAGATGAGGTGCTGGATCACGAATTCCCCGAGGGGTTCAAGCCTATCAACATTGAATCATACGACGACACAACCAATCCTGCAGTATGGATCGAGGATTTTATTCTTCATATCCATATGGCTCGAGGAGATGACCTCCACGCCATCAAATACCTCCCATTGAAGCTCAAAGGACCAGCTCGACACTGGTTGAATAGTCTGCCTGAGAATTCCATCGGCAGCTGGGAGGACTTGGAAGAGGCTTTCCTTGATAACTTCCAAGGAACTTATGTCCGGCCACCAGATGCCGATGACTTAAGCCACATAGTTCGACAACATGGAGAATTAGCCAGAAAATTCTGGACTAGGTTCCTAACCAAAAGAACCAGATCGTTGATCGTCGGATGCCGAGGCCCTAGCAGCCTTCAAACACAAAGATCCGTGATTTAATGGCTAGCACGCCACCTTGGCCAAGAAAAGCCAAAGTCTATGGCAGCCTTTACGACACTCATGACCCGCTTTTGTGCGGGTGAGGACAGCTGGCTGGCTCGTAGCAAAAACACAGCTAGCAAGGCAGGCCCCACTGAGGCCAAGAACATCACCGACAAGCTCCGACGCAATAGACACAAACGCCAAAGCAATGGCGACAACATCGATGACACCACAGTCAACGCCGGATTCAGTGGCTCCAAGACGGGCCAACGGAAGAAGCCCTACAAAAGAAACAACGAAGGACCTTCCAGCCTGGACCGCATACTCGACCGTCCGTGCCAGATTCACGGCACCCCGGATAAGCAAGCCAATCATACCAACAGGGATTGTTGGGTTTTCAAGCAGTCTGGCAAGTTAAATACCGAAAACAAAGAAAAGGGATCACAAAGTGAGGACGAGGACGAAGAACCCCGGCAGCCAAACACCGGGGGGCAGAAGAAATTTCCCCCTCAAGTCAAAACGGTGAACATGATATACGCTACACACATCCCCAAAAGGGAGCATAAGCGAGCACTTAGGGACGTCTACGCGGTAGAGCCAGTCGCCCCAAAATTCAACCCGTGGTCGTCGTTACCAATCACCTTCGATCATCGAGATCACCCAACTAGTATCCACCACGGCAGTTCAGCCGCACTAGTCCTTGACCCAATTATTGACAGTTTTCACCTAACACGAGTCCTGATGGACAGTGGCAGCAGCCTCAACCTGCTCTATCAGGACACAGTGTGGAAGATGGGCATTAACCCCTCACGAATCAAACCAACAAAGACTACCTTTAAAGGAGTCATACCAGGCGTAGAAGCCCGCAACATGGGCTCAATCATGCTGGAGGTGGTCTTCGGTTCTCCGGACAACTTCCGAAGCGAAGATTTAATCTTAGATATCGTCCCATTCCGCAGCGGCTACCACGCACTGCTCGAAAGAACCGCGTTTGCTAGATTCAATGTAGTGCCACACTATGCTTATCTCAAGATCAAGATGCCCGGTCCACGCGGCGTCATAACAGTCAATGGCAATACGGAACGCTCCCTCCAAACAGAGGAGCACACCGCCGCCCTAGAAGTAGAGGTACAAAGCGGCCTTCTCAAGCAGCATCATGGTATGTGTCGTGGAATTGTCACGGCAGATGTCCTAGGGTGAGGACTTAGTCGTGAGGCCAACGCATCTATGTGGTAGCTTGAGAGGGGTTGAGCGGAATCGAGAGACGCAACACAAGACAGGGATTTAGACAGCTTCGGGCCCCGGGAAACATCATCCGGTAACAACCCTACATGTTGTTTGAGGCTAGGTCTCATTATCATCACGAGGGAGTCGCCGTAAACCGGCTCTCCTCTTCTTGTCTAGCCCTAAGATTGTTTCTTCTTGCTTGTTGCCTATTTGGGGAGCCCTGCCCCTCCTTATATATGTTGAAGGGGCGGTTTACATGACTAGTCCTAGTTGGACTAGGATTACTCTATTACAAGTGGAGTCCTAGTCTTGCTTCCTTTGTATGAGAATAGTCATTACGCTTACCTCATAAACCGGACAACCATTAAACATGAACCGCCTTACGGGCCTTGGGCCTCACATCCGTCGACTACCACCGGGTTACCAGTGAGTTATAATGTCCAGGTGGGTTGCTTGTAAACCGCCAGGTCAGGGCAGGTCACTAGTGAATCGCCGAGTGTCAGCGGGATCTCAAATAAACCGGCACCTGATCATCCACAAGTCCTTGTCATTCCTCCTTCTAGAAAATCCGGGTCAATAACCAGCTTCATACTCAAATTGCTGACGTTGGTTTCTCATAGAAAAATATTGTGAAGGATAATCCACTTGAGTCGGCTTCCAAAGCGTCGGCTTAAGAAATATTGGTCTTGAAATACTCATCTGATATTCAGCCGGTTTGAAGACGTAAAACTTGCCGGTTTAATATTACCAAAATTGCCGGGTTATGAAAACTGATAATTTCAGGTCATGATTGTTTCCAACGCCGGTTCATGATTGTTGCCAACGCCGGTTCATGATTGTTGCAGACACCGGGTCATAATGATTGGTGATGCCGGGTCAATCTGGTTTGCTCAAAACTGAAAATCGGAAGATATTTCTCCCTTATATCCATATTACATGTAGGCCCCAAGTCTTGAACAGAACAAAGTGATGATTTGAGATTTGTTTCCATATAATTACTACCACTTTGAAGAAATCCATTTTGTTCATCTCAGTCACTAGTAAAAATTGAATACTCCATATATGTAGCCCCCAAGTGTCGGGTCATTATGCCATAATGAGCAGGGACTTTATAAATATGATCATGTAGATTTCAACAATAACGTGTAGCCCCCAAGGGCCGGCTCAGTAAGATAATATTGAGATGGTACTACTTTATATATACTTATTTGAAAAGAACATCATATAATGTAACCCCCATCATGGGGCTTGAACCCACGTCCACAAGGTTAAGATCTTTGTGCTTTACCAACTGAGCAATGGACCTTGAAGACTTGTGTACCTTGAATTGTTGATAGGAGCAATTGGTAGCCCCCAAGGGCCATCTCATTATGATGTAATGAGTCGGGTCTTCAATAAGGCCAATAAAAATGACTTTGCATTAGCCCCCAAGTGTCATGGTGCATGCTTGCAGCGACATGAGACTTGCATATTTGATATAATCTCAATTTGAATAATGTAGCCCCCAAGTGCCGGGTCGTAAGCCTGCAGCGACTCGGGACTATTTCTTTCAATTGTAGAATAAATCATATCCATTGATAATATAATAGTCATTGCGCTAAAGCGACTTTGAAAACCTTAATCATAATAATCGGTTATTAATGACCATAATAAAAATCCAGCCATGTTGGCTATTCAAGATAATATAATCCGTATGAAAACCTTATTCATTCAATATCATAATGAAAATTCAGCCAAGTTTGGCTATTTGAATAATATAACCCAATGATTTATAAGCGCATGATTCCAACGACGCAATCCAAATATATACTGGCGACTTATAGTCAAAAGACAAGCTGGTTTAACAAACACGGATAATTTCTCATCATATACTGGCGACTTATTGTCTTAAAGCCAGACCGTTTTAATAAACACCGGATAATTTATCATCATACTGGCGACTTATAGTCAAAAGCCAGGCCGGTTTAATAAACGCCGGATAATTTATCATCATACTGGCGACTTATAGTCAAAAGCCAGGCCGGTTTAACAAACACCGGTGATTTATAATCATGCCTTATTCAACCTGTTTCTGCATACAACAAGTTTAAAGTGTCCTGGCGGTTTACAGCCGGACAGGTCATAATGCCCAACATATAACCTGGGTTTATAACCAAGGCTGCACTTAAGAATAATGAAATATGAAATATATCGTACTTGTGACACTGAATCACATCATTGGTTTACCAACTTTTTGTAGTAAGAGTGATAACCCTAATCTTGAGTAATGATAACTCCTTTCATACTGTGCCAGTTTATGATAAAACCGTACCGGGTTGTGATAAACACCAGTTTAACCATATATAATACTGGTGACTCGTAGTCAAACCAGACCGGGTTGATAGTCTCCGGATTATGATTTGATCATGTACTGAAAACTTGTAATTGAAAGTCAAGCCGGGTTAATGAACACCGGTTTACTCCATAATAAGATGGTAACATAAAATCAAACCGGGCAGATAGTCTCCGGATTGAGATTTAACCGTGTTCCGCCAATTTGTAATTGACAGTCGAATAGGATTAACAATGTCGATTTAAAAACGCAACAGAAGTAAAAAGGTCTTTAGCAAAAAAGAACAGAATTCAAGCAAAGGCAAAGATAAAATCATTTGCAAATGAGGCTTTAAGCCGATCAAGAGGCATTACCATGGTCGGACACGACCAAGCCCCCAACAAGCGTAGATATGGTTCGAGTCAGCTAGGTCCCCAAATGATGCGTTGGCATTACACTGATCAAGAGGTGTAGCAATGGTTCGGGTTCGACCAAAGCCCCCAAGTGATGCTGTGGCACTGGGTCGATCAAGAGGCGTGACTATGGTTCAGACTTGACCAAGTACCCAAGTGATGTTGTGGCATTGAGCCGATCAAGAGGTGTGACTATGGTTCAGATACGACCAAAGCCCCCAAGTGATGCTGTGGCATTGAGCCGATCAAGAGGTGTAGCTACGGTTCGGATACGACCAAGCCCCCAAGTGATCAATAATATGATAAGCCAATAAGGCATGATACCCATGTTTGAACCGCGCATCATGGCAGCAGGTCCTCTTTGGCACGCTTTAACTTTTTGCAAGAGATAAATCCTTCTTGAACCGGATGTTAAACCGGATATTGAGAGCTTCAAAGCTTTGTGGGAGACATCTTTCCCTTGAACCGGATTTTAAACCAGAATCTTCATTTTCAGCCGGAAATTTCCTGACGGCCTTTAAACTCGAGCTTGCAAGAAGTTAATTCCTTTTTGATCCGGACATTTTTAAACCGGATTTGCGAGTTTCAGAGCTTTGTGAGAGAACTGATTTCCCTTGAACTGGATTGTAAACCGGATATTTGAGAACTTCAGTGAGACTGACTTCCCTTTAGCCAGATTTTAAACCAGAATCCTTTCTGATGACCCGGAACTTCTTCATTGAGCCGGGATTTTGTAACTGGTATATACTTTCTAAACCGAAAATTTTCTGACAGCCTTTAAATTTTCATCAATATAACAGTAGCCTCCGGGATCGGGTTATCTTTCCCTCCATCGCCCCGGGTTTTTAACTTTGGTCAAATCGCAAGATTTCTTGAGTTATGTCATCGTAGCCCCGAGTCTCAAAGGTGACTCGAGGAGTTGGCTTGAGATTCTTCATGTTTGATCGTGATATAAACCGCATAACTTGTATATCATTGGTGTTGATAGTACGATGTGAATCCACGTAAGGTTGAGGTGATCATGTGGGTTATAAATGATCCCGTATGAGCCGTGGTCAAAGAATCCTCGCCAATGGTTCCTTCCAATCGGCGATTTGAAGTTAACCAAAACTGTAGTGGCAACGATTTGTGCGCCGCTCATTGAGCCATCCAAAGGCACGGTGGTTGATGATAATATGCCTCCAATTTGAAAGAAAACCGGGCTACCCAAGCCGTGACTTGCTCATATCCAATAAACAGCTCATGCAGACAAAGTGCCCGGCATGTCGATGTAGCCTGTGCCGCGAGAGACGGACAGCAGAGACGCATCAAGAAGATCGGTGGCGGCTCCGACAGATGAGTCGGCCGCGGTGTTGTAAACCTGCACTGACGGGCGAGTTAACCACGTCGCTTTTATGTAGTGAACAATTGTCCTGCATCAACAATGTTGCGCATCAAGACAAAGTTAAACTGCTCTATAATATGTACCAATAAAATATATTTTAGATGGATATCACCTGATGTGCCAGGCCGGAAATAATTTGCCATGAAATTGATGATCGCTAGGTGAAGTTGAAATCGCTCACGGGTGAACCAGCCACGGCGTGGTAAACCGGTGCGGACCGGTGAGTCGGCCGCGATATTTGTAAGCTGGCGCGGACAGGAGAGTGGCGTTTGTAAGGTGGTGCGGACGGGCGAGTCGGCCGGCGCATTGATGTAAACCGGACCGCGATACGCGTGTCCGTGAAGCTGCGCGGCACAGCCGAACGTGCCTCTGTGGTGAAATACCACCCCTTTTTCTTTTAATAGCCGGCCTGCATAAAATTTATTAAAAGACAGAGTAATTGTTCTAAAAAGAATTGATACGTGCTAAAAATATTGAGAACAGATAGCACCTGACTTATTTTCCGGATGAATGCGGATACTGGTATTGGATAATGTTGGTCATAGTCCAAAGCAGGTGTAATGCCAGATCTGATGTAATATTGCTTTGTATATGTCTCAAGATCTGCATCGAATAGCAGATTTTGAAGTCTCTCGCTATCCTTAGTATTCAAGACTAGCACTTTCGATCATGTAGTCTTCTTATGTCCATCTTAAACCGCCGGACAAATAATAGCAACAAAGCTTCACCAAGTATAATGGAGTAATTGATTCATCACTTTGACTAGTCTCGTCCTTCATGTGATGGATGATGGTCCTTTAGGGAATTGTGCCATTGTGCTTTTCAATGTAGCACTAGTAGTAAGCCTTTGGAGAAAAAACATGGCATGCAAAATACGTATAATCGGTAATCTTGATCCTTTTGCAGCCTTTTTGTCATCCGGTGGATTTGAACAGATCGATAACATTAATTTACCAAACAGAGTCTCGTGCCTCGCCAGAGACGAAAGTGCATCAGTCCGGATCAATCAAATCTTGTAGGTTGAATAAATAAGAGCTTTTGACTTCTTCCAACCGGCTCTACACTTCCTTTTTCCTGTTCACATTGACGAGGGCCGATCACGACGCGAGCTACGCGCAAAGATGACGGCGACTCGGAGTGGCCACAGTTTAATATTCTCAGGCGCGTCCAATCAGCATAAAAAACTGGAACCAAGAAAAAAAAAGGCCCTGGCGACTTAGATTCTTGTACGGGCCGATCCATAGGATCTTCCGGGTGAACCCAGGATTTGCGGCCGCTGAGAGCTGTCCACGGTCTAGCAAAAAACGAGGTCAAGACAAGGTCCAGGTCGCTGTCGGTTTTGACTTTCATGCTTCCTTATCTCAGGCGTGGCTTGCATTTGTTGATGTTTTTTTTGTCTGATCACATCTCCTTTGGTCTTGGTATTTGCTCCTCGCGCCTTGCAGTAGAACATCAAGATCGATTTGGCATAGATTTCTTAATTGTACAGGGAACAAACGCCTGTCGGTCTCGGCGGATCGTAGGACGGCGGCAGCGAACATACATAAGCCCGGCGATCCGATGAACCTTACCGGCTCTGCCCGAAGTTACCCCATGCCGGGTTATTCTGCGAGCCTCTTCTTCTTCATCTAGTCAACCGTGAGCTTCTCGATCCATATGAAAGATCCCTTCAAGAACGCAACACCACCGTGCGCAGGCCCCACGGTGGGCGTCAACTGTCGTGGAATTGTCACGGCAGATGTCCTAAGGTAAGGACTTAGTCGTGAGGCCAACGCATCTATGTGGTAGCTTGAGATGGGTTGAGCGGAATCGAGAGACGCAACACAAGACAAGGATTTAGACAGCTTCGGGCCCCGGGAAACACCATCCGGTAACAACCCTACATGTTGTTTGAGGCTAGGTCTCATTATCATCACGAGGGAGTCGCCAGAACCGGCTCTCCTCTTTGTGTCTAGCCCTAAGATTGTTTCTTCTTGCTTGTCGCTTTGTTTAGAGCCCCGCCCCTTCTTATATATGTTGAAGGGCGGTTTACATGACTAGTCCTAGTTGGAATAGGATTACTCTATTACAAGTGGAGTCCTAGTCTTGCTTCCTTTGTAGGAGAATAGTCCTTACGCTTTCCTCATAAACCGCCCACCATTAAACGTGAACTGCCTTACGGCCTTCGGCCTCGTCATCCGTCTGACCCGCCCGCCGGGTTACCAGTGAGTTATAATGTCCAGGTGGGTTGCTTGTAAACCGCCAGGTCATGGCAGGTCACTAGTGAATCGCCGAGTGTCAACGGGATCTCAAATAAACCGCCAAGTCCGGCCGGGTTATACTTCTAGCCGGTTTATGCCGCGGGGTATATCCCCGACAGTATGGCTGTCGAGCCCCTGGATGTCATTAAGAGGTTCCGGACTACACTGCAGCAGGACAGCGCGGCTCGTCAAGAGCTTGATTAGCAATTCGGCCTCCGTCCCAGTCCCGATGAAGTAGTGGCATTCGCACCACGCGTACATAATTACGCACTCAAAATCCCATGGACATCGACGGAGGCACAAGCTAACCCGGGATGTACAGCTCGGCTAGACCAGTCCCGGACACACATACTTTCACCTTTTTCCCTTTTTGTTTCAGGTTCCTTTTCTCACGGGCCCGATCACCAGTCCCTTTGAAGGTTCGGCATACAAAGGAGGCAAGCAACATAGGTGTGTAGAGTAACCTCTAGACGTTCTTCTTGACGGTATTTCCACTTATTTCTCAGGACCCGCACGCTGCGCCCTCTTGATCCCGGCATGTCAAATAGCCCGGATGCTTATCGCACTATTTGTACAAGATACGCCTGGATGTATCCATCCAGTTACAATGAAATGGGTTTGCGGCCCAGTTTTTGTGGTTTCCTCTTATTACATCATTTTATTTCGATTTGCTTATCAGCTGCATCGGTACTCTTTTGTACGTCTCATATTCGCCAGGGGCTACTTATTGCCCCACAATACGGCAGCAAAGTCCGAACACTTATTATATATAAGTTCGGCACCCCGAATTTAGCACTATATGCATTGGCTCCGAATCATGTCTTTGGTCAATAGTTGGGTTGCCCGGCTCATGTGCTTGCTACCCTATGTTCCGCTTTATCGGCTAGGGTAGTAAAGGGAGAACTACTGCGATTGTGCCCTGGCCTTGACTGGATGAGCACCTCAGTAGAGAAAGCCGAAAACTGACTGTCATGATACGGCGAGAGCCGGTCAGCTGTTCGAGGGTTACAAAATCGTTGGAGATTTTTTCCGTGTCATGCGAAGGATCGGCACTTCCCGATCAGATGCTGACAGCACCCTGGCCTGGACCAGGGGCTGCACACTTGCTTAATTATGAAACTCGTATGGCCAAGTGAGGGCGTTCAAGCCGTACAGTCTGATTGCCTTGTTCGTTGCGCTAAACAACTCCTCCAAAGGATCATATAATTGGATCAAGATTGTTTAGATCCCATCCCTAACACCTCCATTACTACCTACGCGAGGGCGGTTTACGATCGCCAACCCTCAGATTACAAACAACACGGCCGCACAGGAGGAAACAATTAAAGCATAACAAAATTACATTACAGGCTTTGTTTCCATAATAAATGCAAGGGCAACATGAATACATTTATTCAAATACAATGTCCTGCGAACATTGAGCTGCCACAAGTCGAGACCCTTCTATGACATCCGCAAAATATCTCTCGGGTGTGCGGTGCTCCTTGCCCTCCGGCGGCCCGCTGGCAACTTCAACGGCGTTCATCTTCGCCCACCACATCTTGCAACGAGCGAAGGCCATACGGGCACCTTCAATACAGGCAGAGCGCTTGATGACATCACCGAGGACAGGCGTTCACCATCTGCCTCACGAGTCCGAAGTAGCTGCCAGGCATAGCTTTGGCTGGCCATAGCCGGATTATCAAATCCTTCATGGCTAGTTCGGCCACCCTATGCAGCTCCACCAGCTGTTTCAGCTGATCGGTGAAGGACACGGGAGGTTCTGGCGCCGCATATTGCGACCAGAATAGCTTTTCCGTCGAACCCCCTCCTTCGGCTCGATAGAACTCCACGGCGTCCGATACACTGCGTGGTAAATCCGCAAAAGCCCCTGGGGAACTCCGAACCCGGGTTAGTAAAAGGTACTGCTTTGCCGCATACTTGCTTTGCATCTTAAAAGCCTTACCCGCTGTGATCTTCTTGGCCTCCTGGATCTCCTGGAGGGCGGCCTGGGCCTCATTCCATGCGATCTCCGCGCTCTGACGAGCCTTGGTGAGTTCGGCCACTTGAGCCGACGCATCATGCTCCAAGGTCTCACATTTTTTCACCGCATCTTGGAGCTCATGCTAGATTTCTTTGACCCAGGCCTTGAGCTTCTTACGGGCAGCTTGCTGCTGGATAGCCTTCTCCTCGGCCTCGCCCAGGGCCTTCCTTAGGGCCTCGACCTCGGTCGCGACTCCTGCACATATTACGACACTGCAGTCAATATACATCGCCTACGCTTTTGAAACACACAGTAAGTCATTACTCACCTTGCTTCTCCTGGAGCCGAACCTTAACCTCGCCGAGCTCGTTCTCGGTCCGCCCCAGCCTCTGCCTCAATTCAGAGACTTCGGCAACATGCGAGGTTGCGGCCAACAGCGACGCCTGCTTATGCATACATATCATGTTAGTCTCCTGCAACAGAAGATTGATCCTCTGTCTGGTTTTCTCCGCCGAACACCGGACAATGTCTCAGGGGCTACTGACTACATGGGGTTTTTCTCTTTCCATGTCACTTATCTCGAAACCTGTCAACAGGTTGCTGCAGGCTTCGTCCAGCCCACTCTTGGCGGACTGAAACTTCTCGATCACCGCGCCCATAAGAACATGGTGCTCGTCCATAAAGGAGGCACCTCGTAGCGCCTCCATCAGGATGTCTGGCGCCCCCGGATGGACGGGGGCCACCGGCGGAAGCGGCGCACCCCCTCCTTCAAAGGGGGCTGCTCGCTCGACTTCGGAGCCATATGGGTCTCCGGAATCGTATCCGGCTGAGGGCCGAAGTGGATACGGCCCTCTTCGCCAGTCTCCATGGGGATTGGCTCCCCCATGTGTCCGATAGTGGAGGTCTCGCCTTGTGGCGCCTCCCGGACAGCATCTATAGGGCTCCTCCCTTCGGAACGGTCCTCCGGGACAACACTTCGGTGCCGTCCCTGGCCCCGGGGGAGTAAGCAGGCGGTGGCGACATGCTCGCCATCTCCGACGGAGCCAACGAACCTCCAGATGAGGATCGCTGGATAAGGTCATGGGCCGGACTGCAATAGTGTAGTTAACTATGTTAGAATAATAAAGAGAAAGGGCTGGATGTGCGCATGAATGAGCCATGTCACTTACGATGCGGCCTGGGGCTTAGTGCAGGGGCGTCATTCCGGACTACTGTCAACGTCCCACGCGGTATTGACCGCTGGGGCGCCTGATGTCTACTACGCAACCTTCTTATTGTAGACGTTGTTGGGCCTCCAAGTGCAGAGGTTTGTAGGACAGTAGCAAATTTCCCTCAAGTGGATGACCTAAGGTTTATCAATCCGTGGGAGGCGTAGGTTGAAGATGGTCTCTCTCAAACAACCCCGCAACCAAATAACAAAGAGTCTCTTGTGTCCCCAACACACCCAATACAATGGTAAATTGTATAGGTGCACTAGTTCATGAAGAGATGGTGATACAAGTGCAATATGGATGGTAGATATAGGTTTTTGTAATCTAAAAATATAAAAACAGCAAGGTAACTAATGATAAAAGTGAGCGTAAACGGTATTGCAATGCTAGGAAACAAGGCCTAGGGTTCATACTTTCACTAGTGCAAGTTCTCTCAACAATAATAACATAATTGGATCATATAACTATCCCTCAACATGCAACAAAGAGTCACTCCAAAGTCACTAATATCGGAGAACAAACAAAGAGATTATGGTAGGGTACGAAACCACCTCAAAGTTATTCTTTCCGATCAATTCATTGGGCTATTCCTATAAGTGTCACAAACAGCCCTAGAGTTCGTAGTAAAATAACACCTTAGGAAACACATCAACTGAAACCCTAATGTCACCTAGATACTCCAATGTCACCTCAAGTATCTGTGGGTATGTGTAGGACCTTGAAGTATGTCTAGAGGGGGGGATTAGACTACTTGACCAATTAAAACTTAACCTTTTCCCAATTTTAGAGTTTGATAGATTTTAGCTATCTTAGGACAAGTCAAGCAATCATCACACAAATCAAGCAAGCATGCAAAGAGTATATAGGCAGCGGAAATTAAAGCATGCAACTTGCAAGAAAGTAAAGGGAAGGGTTTGGAGGATTCAAACGCAATTGGAGACACGGATGTTTTTGGCGTGGTTCCGATAGGTGGTGCTATCGCATCGCCACGTTGATGGAGACTTCAACCCACGAAGGGTAACGGCCATGTGAGTCCACGGAGGGCTCCACCCACGAAGGGTCCACGAAGAAGCAACCTTGTCTATCCCACCATGGTCGCCGCCCACGAAGGACTTGCCTCACTAGCGGTAGATCTTCACGAAGTAGGCGATCTCCTTGCCCTTACAAACTCCTTGGTTCAACTCCACAATCTTGTCGGAGGCTCCCAAGTGACACCTAGCCAATCTAGGAGACACCACTCTCCAAGAAGTAACAAATGGTGCGTTGATGATGAACTCCTTGCTCTTGTGCTTCAAATGATAGTCTCCCCAACACTCAGCTCTCTCTCATAGGATTTGGATCTGGAGGAAAAAGGGTTTGAGTGGAAAGCAACTTGGGGAAGGCTAGAGATCAAGATTCATATGGTAGGAATGGAATATCTTGGCCTCAACACATGAGTAGGTAGTTCTTTTCTCAGAAATGGTAAGTTGGAAGTGTAGGTTTAGTCTGATGGCTTTCTCCATGAATGAAGAGGAGGTGGAGGGGTATATATAGCCTCCACACAGAATCTAACCGTTACACACAATTTACCAAACTCGGTGGGACCAATTCAATGCACTCGGCCGGACCGATTTAGTAAACCTAGTGACCGTTAGTGATTTTCGGCGGGACTGACATGCAACTCGGTGAGACCGATTTGGTTAGGGTTAGGGCATAACGTAATCTCGGTAAGACCGATTACACAAACTTGGTGAGACCGATTTTGGTAATAAGCTTTCCAGAGAGTTGGTCAGGTAAACTCGGTGGGACCGATTTGCTCTTTTCGGTGAGACCGAAATGTTACAAAAGGGAAACAGAGAGTTTACATTGCAATCTTGGTGGGACCGATCGCTCACTTCGGTTAGACCGAAATGTTACGAAGGGAAACAGAGAGATTACAATCCCATCTCAGTGAGACCGAGATCCCTATCGGTAGGACCGATTCGCTTAGGGTTTGTGGCAGTGGCTATGACTTTTGAAATCGGTGGCGCCGGGTAGGAAGAATCGGTGTGACCGATTTTGGCTTAGGGTTTAGGTCATTGGTGGATTGTGAGAAAGTAGCTGAGGGTTTTGGAGCATATCACTAAGCACATGAAGCAAAAGGCTCATTAAACAACACCTCATCCCTTCTTGATAGTATTGGCTTTTCCTATAGACTCAATGTGATCTTGGACCACTAAAATGCAAAATGAAGAGTCTTGAGCTTTTGAGCTTGAGCCAATCCTTTGTCCTTAATATTTTGAGGGATCCACCTTCATCATCCATGCCATGCCTTTCATTGAGCTTTCCTGAAATATTCATCTTGGAATAGTATTAGCTCAATGAGTTATATGTTGTTATGAATTACCAAAACCACCTAGGGATAGTTGCACTTTCAATCTCCCCCTTTTTGGTAATTGATGACAACATATAGATCAAAGCTTCGACAAATGATAATAAGATTGAAAAGCATCGTCGTGTTGAGAAGTATGTGATAAGCAAGAGCTCCCCCTAAATTTGTGCATGGTTTAAGATTTGCTTTGGACTGCAAATGCACAAGGAATTAGGCTCATGGGTTACTCTTCCATGTCACATACATCTTGGTGGAGCGCTCAAAATGATAAAGATTGAATACACGCACTCATGACCAACCAAAGTGAATGATCACATAGGATAGATAAGATAATATCATCAAACATGCATAAGTGTAGCTTATGATCAAACACATGATCATCAATGTCTCACAAGAATAGCATAGTATCTCAAGCAATCAAAAGCAAACAAGTTTGAACCACCAAATCAAGAGAGAACAAAAGCAACACACTCTCTCGAAGCCTATGATCTAAACATTTTTCTCCCCCTTTGGCAACAAGTTACCAAAAAGTTCATAGAAAATGCATAGTACTATGTCGTCTCTCAGGCTTGGTCTTCTGGTGGTGGTGTAGACAGGACTCCAAGGATGAACGCATCAGTAGACGTGGTAGGAGCTGAAGAAGTTGGAGTTGGAGCTGGTTGAGCTGGGCTGTAGCCGGAGCGGAAGAAGTTGCTCACAGTGTCCGGAGTTAGTCTGCGGTGACCTCTGAGCTCTAGGCACTGGCAAATGCATCGCTTGTCGTCTTGCCCTTCCTCTCCTGCATATCATCTTGTAATTGCTCCACACCGACTGAATCTCACCACTTTGACATCAAGTTTGTTCCATGATTCTCTCCGTGCTCTCCTGGTTTTGAGTTAGGGTGGCCAACCCTTCTCAATCTGAGAGTTGATGCTATTAAGTAACCAAGCTGCTCCTCGCTTGCTCTTGAAAGTAGTCAGATGCCTCTGCTTGAGTTGGCATCTTTGCAGCTTTCTCTTGCCTTGCTTTCTCCTTTCTCTCCTGAGCTTGCACTGATGATGGTTCATTCTCTGTCATGACAACTCGATTGTCCTCAAAATCGGGATATAGAACCATGAGTTCCTTATCCAAGAGATACTTTCCTGTGCCCATCTTCGAGTTTATCAACTCCTGAATCAGGGGCATAACCACAGCCTCCTCTTCCGATCTGCTGTCCTCTTAATTGTCTCGACTATGAGGCTCATGACCTTGAATTTCTGAGGCACATCAAAAACATGAAGCAAATTGATTGCATGCCCTCTAATCATGTTATGGTCACCTGACTTGGGCAAAAGAGTATGCCTTAAGATCCAGTTGATTGTAGGCAGCCCTGACAGCAGAAAATGGACTGATCCAAACTTGAAGGTCTCAATTGCATCATCTGGGATCTCCTTGTACATATGTGCCATTGAGTTATGATCCATTTTCTTCTTACCATAAATGTCCAGGCCATCCTCACTTTCCTTTGGGGCATTGATCAAACTTGCCCATTCCTCTATGGTAGATCGATATCTGGTTCCTTCCGACATCCACACTATCCTCGCCATCCGGATAGAAATGTGTGGAGTAGAATTGCATGATAAGTTCGTCTGCTCCAGCTTGGTGAGCTTCTGCCCAACAAAATCAGCAACTCCACAAGCACTGAAGCTGTCATATACTCCAGGGTAGTGTTCTGCGTTCTCCTTCATGTAGGTCCAGTTGACCCATCTCATATCGCAAACTATGGGCTTCTTATCCAGCAAGATAGTCTCATAAAAGTCCTGCTGCTCCTTGGTGTGGAACCTGTAATCCACAGCAGTCCTTCTCCTCGTGGCATATGGATCCATCTCTCTCCATAGCCTCAACCCATTATCTCTCATGATCTTCGTGTTTTCAGCCACAGGATGAGCATCATTGTGGTCTGGGATCTTGGGTTTGAGCTTCCTCAGAACTTGTCCTTCTTCATCTTCCTCCTCAAAGAACCTCGTGCAATCGGGGCCTTGTTCTTTTCGGCTTTCTTTGGTATGCTCCTGGTATTCCTCTTGGGTGCATTCTTGGGCTTGGAGGCAGCTTTGGGCTTGGAAGTTGCAACTCCTGACTTGATTGCATCACCCATCAGCTTTTGTGCCTTGGGTGCTGGCTCTGCAACATCTTCTTCTTCCTCTTGCCATGGTCTTCTTGACCCTTTCTTTCCTTTTCTTTCCCTCTGCAGCAACAGGCTCTTTGGGTTGAGATTCCAAAGGAGCTTGAGTAGACACTCTGGCTTTGGACATTGGTTGTCTTCCTGCTGGCCTTTTGATTTTCAAGCCAGGCTTTGTATGCTTTGCTGAGCCATACTCCTTTTTGAGTACTACTTTCTTGGAGGTATCCTCATCTTCTTCTGCTCTATAATCCTCATCTTCAGAGTCTGAAGTTCTCTTCTTCCTTTGCTCGGTAGCAGCCTTTAGGCAGGTTGCTAGGAGTGCTCCCGCTGCCTTCATCTCAAGAGCTGGAGGGACTAGTGCCCTCACTCATGTCAATCTGCTCACTGACTGCTCGACTATCACTCGGGTGCGACATGCCGCAAACACCGATCGCTGACCCCGTGAAGAGTTATAGATGAGATAGAGTGGATGAGCATCACAAAATGCAGAGATTTTTGCAAAGAATGATTCAAAAATTCAGTTTTAGTTTTCCACGTAAAGCATTTCGGATCAATCGATTTTCAAACTCGGTGATACCAAAGCAGTTTTGGAACCTAAATCGATGAACTTCGGTTGGACCGAGTCACAGTTGATGGCACCGAGACTGCTAGGGTTTCATTAAAGTCCTAAAATCGGTCGCACCGATTAGCAATTCTCGGTCAGACCGAGAGTTACTAGTGCAATGGCATAAGCCAAATCGGTGGGACCGAGTTTTTCAACTCGGCGGGTCCGAGATGGTTTTGGCGGAAACCTAACCCTAAATTTTTAAAACTCATCTAATCTACGGATTGCATTGACTGGATAGGAGTGTTTCAATCGTGGCAAGAATCAATAAGAACACAATGTGCTAGGAATCGGACGAGGATAGCACTGTGATCGAGTTCATACCCTAGCTCGGCGATGAACTCGCTACGGCGGCAACGACGGGGTTGAATTCCATTGACGGCGGCGGAGACCAGCGACAGGAGGCGGCTGGCAACGAGGAGACGATCCGGAGACCTTGGAGGCAGAGCGAGCTATTGCGCGGGCGAAGGGGTTCGGAGAAATTTCCAAATTTTTGCCCGTGACTATATATAGCCCGACCGCCGGTGTGACCGAGTGGAACAACTCGGTGGCACCGAGATGCATAATCGTGTTCAAGCATAAAGCAACTCGGTGTGACCGAAGTTCAAATCGGTTGCACCGAGATTGAAAACCTAGATCGACTTAGTGATCTCGGTAGGACCGAAATGGAGGAATCGGTCGACCGAGAATCACAAAGAAGTTTTGGAAGTTTAAGTCTATGACGAATCGGGGACTCCGAGTGCTGCTCACACAGAGTGGTTCGAATCTGACTTGATCAAATTTTGTGATGTAGCATGAATAGAGTTTGAGACGAGAAAGGCATAGATAGCTAGAGAAGGTTCTTAGGCATTCTTGTCCATCCACTTGACCAAAAGAAGAAAGAACCAAACAATCAAAACAACAAGTGGATGTCCTTGAATGAATAAATATGCAATCAACATGCTCACACAATAAGATGACAAATAAAATATGTGACAAAGCATGCACAACCAATTCTAGCATCTATCAAACAATTGGCGATGACTAGGTCATCTATATATGAGTATATTGACTTAGGAGTCAAATGAGAAACATTTGATCATAGGTCATACTCATCGTTTAAGCTCAAGTGGGGTTACCACTTTTACATAATGCATTGATGTGTTCACACCATTAGAGTTGCTTTGACTCAATTCTTAGAGTTAAGCTCCCCCTAGATGTGAGATTCCCCCTTAGAGGGATGAACTAACCTTGGGTTTTGTCGATGATGACTTCATGTAGGTGTTGAAGATGTGGATGCTCAATGTTGATGTAGATAAATTGGAGCAATCCTTTGGAGTGAGTTGCACTTTCAACTTGCCTACATGGGTTAGTCCCACAAGGAACAAACAAGAATATCCATAGACATAGAGTGATGCACACACAAGATGATGTCCATGAAATCATTAGGTTACCTTGTCCCTTGCCTTACCAACATGAGGGTTTGTGACTCCTTGAACTAGTGCAATATGTGGAAGTTGATTGCACTTGTCCTTGCCATAATGATATGAGTGAAGAATGTTGGCGGAGTCACCCTCAAGAACTCTCTAGTTCTTCTTCTTCGGGATCCACATCATCTTGATGGTAATCCTTGGAGTTGTAGTTGTACTTGATGAAGTAGAACTTGACGTAGTCTTGGGAATCCACTTGACCGAGACCTTAGGTGCTTCTTCAAATGCATCAATCTCTTCCTGAAGCTTGTCCTTGCCTTTGTTCTTGTGGTCTTGTGGTGGAAGATCATCTTGTGCTTGTGTTCCCTTGAAGGAAATAGGATCATACTTCACTTGTTGAGGAACAAACTTTGTCTTGAGGTATTGATCTTCTTCCCACTCAACTCCATTGGCATTGAACTTTCTTTCAAAACCAACACCTTGATTCTTCCGGTGTCTTCCTTGCTTATGCATAATTTCCTCGAATTGCTTACTCCCGCAAGGCTCTTGTAAACACCTTTCTCTATAATTCCCTTCAATAAGCTATTTTCTTGCTCAAGTGTAACTTGGCTAAGAGAATCATTAGTGGAATCAAGAGAACTACTAGAGGCAACAATATTGGATTTGACATTATTATTGTTACCACTAGAGGAAGTATCTTTCTTGTACTTGTTACTAGACTTGACTTGAGGCATGTAAGTAGATAGGAGTAAACGCTTGGCAATGTAAGAAGAACTTTTCTTACGGAGATCATCATTGATTGCTTTTAAGAACTCATGCTCTTGCTCAAGATTGAGCTTTTCAAAGCGTAACTTCTCATGAGCCCTTAAAAGTTCTCGATGATCTTCAAGATAGTTTCATGAGCCAACTTAAGAGTGTTTAGTTCTTTAGTTAGAAGCTCAATCTTCTCCTTATCATTGTCATTCGCTTCATCTTGATTAGCATGATTAATTGACGTTTCATCATAGTATTCATCACTAGAGTTGTCAACAAGTAAATCATCATCCACAAGCAAGTCATCTTCATCACTATTGAAATCAACATACTCAGGATGTGTTACCTTTGGACCTTTGGCCATGAATAATCTTCCAATTCCTTCATTTGGTGAATCAAATATGTCGTAGGAGTTGGTTGACACAAGTGCTAGACCGGCAACACCTTCATCTTGAGTATATTAGGAGTCGGAGTGATAGCTTCTCTCGGAGTATTTGTCGGAGTCGGAGCCGGATACCCATTCACCAACATGAGCTTGATGTCTTCGTTTTGTGTAGCTCCTTGATGACTTGTCCTTCCTTTCCGAATCCTTGCTTCTCCGTGAGGATCTTCGTTAATAACGATCATCTCTACTCCTCCTCTCTCTAGGTGGTGATTCTTCTCTTTTGCTTCTTCTTCTTGGAGAATCTTCTCTTCTTTTGTAGGGTGCAGTACACTCATTGGAATAGTGTCCAGGCCTCCCACAATTGTAGCAATTGCGCTCTCGACTAGAAGATCTTTTGTCATGGTAAGTCCTTGACTTGGAGCTTCTTTCTTTGCTTCTACTCTTGTAGAATTTGTTGAAGTTCTTCACCATTAAGCTCAACTCTTCATTGAAGGTTTGTTTCTCACTTGATGATGTGGGGGCTTCACTTGAGGCTTTGTAAGCACCACTTGACTTGTTGTGAAGTTCCTCCTTATCCTTGAGTGACATCTCATGAGCAACAATTCTTCCAATGACTTCCGTTGGCTTGAGATCTTTGTAGTTTGGCATCATTTGGATCAATGTGCACACGGTATCATACTTTCCATCCAATGCTCTTAGGATCTTCTTGATGATGAATCTGTCGGTCATCTCTTCACTCCCTAAGCCGGCAATCTCATTTGTAATAAGAGCAAGCCTAGAGTACATTTCAAATGACACCTTCACCATCCTTCATTTTGAACTTGTCAAGCTGACTTTGGAGCACATCCAACTTGGATTCCTTGACGGATTCGGTACCTTCATGCATATCAATCAAAGTATCCCAAATTTCTTTTGCATTCTCAAGACGGCTGATTTTGTTGAATTCTTCTGGGCACAATCCGTTGAAGATGATATCACAAGCTTGAGCATTGTATTGCAACATCTTCAATTCTTCCGCATTAGCTTCACGGTTCGGCTCTCTCCCATCAAAGAATTCACCTTGCAAGCCAATACAAATAATTGCCCAAGCGGCGGGGTTATGTCCAAGAATATGCAGTATCATCTTATGCTTCCAACTAGCAAAGTTAGTACCATCAAAGTAAGGACCTCTACGGTGATAATTTCCCTCGCTAGACGCCATACTCTCCTAGGTTGTGAAACCAAGGCTATGGCCACCAAAAGCTATGGAAATCAAAGCAAATGGAGACCAAAGCTCTGATACCACTTGTAGGACATTGAAGTATGTCTAGACGGGGGGATTAGACTACTTGACCAATTAAAACTTAACCTTTTCCCAATTTTAGAGTTTGACAGATTTTAGCTATCTTAGGACAAGTCAAGCAATCATCACACAAATCAAGCAAGCATGCAAAGAGTATATAGGCAGCGGAAATTAAACATGCAACTTGCAAGAAAGTAAAGGGAAGGGTTTGGAGGATTCAAACGCAATTGGAGACACGGATGTTTTTGGCGTGGTTCCGATAGGTGGTGCTATCGTACCTCCATGTTGATGGAGACTTCAACCCACGAAGGGTAGCAGTTGCATGAGTCCACGGAGGGCTCCACCCACGAAGGGTCCACGAAGAAGCAACCTTGTCTATCCCACCATGGCCGCCGCCCACGAAGGACTTGCCTCACTAGCGGTAGATCTTCACGAAGTAGGCGATCTCCTTGCCCTTACAAACTCCTTGGTTCAACTCCACAATCTTGTCGGAGGCTCCCAAGTGACACCTAGCCAATCTAGGAGACACCACTCTCCAAGAAGTAACAAATGGTGCGTTGATGATGAACTCCTTGCTCTTGTGCTTCAAATGATAGTCTCCCCAATACTCAACTCTCTCTCATAGGATTTGGATCTGGAGGAAAAAGGGTTTGAGTGGAAAGCAACTTGGGGAAGGCTAGAGATCAAGATTCATATGGTAGGAATGGAATATCTTGGCCTCAACACATGAGTAGGTAGTTCTTTTCTCAGAAATGGTAAGTTGGAAGTGTAGGTTTAGTCTGATGGCTCTCTCCACGAATGAAGAGGAGGTGGAGGGGTATATATAGCCTCCACACAAAATCTAACCGTTACACACAATTTACCAAACTCGGTGGGACCGATTCAACAGACTCGGTCGGACCGATTTAGTAAACCTAGTGACCGTTAGTGATTTTCGGTAGGATCGACATGCAACTCGGTGAGACCGATTCGGTTAGGGTTAGGGCATAACGTAATCTCGGTAAGACCGATTACACAAACTCGGTGAGACCGATTTTGGTAATAAGCTTTCCAGAGAGTTGGTCAGGTAAACTCGGTGGGACCGATTTGCTCTTTTCGGTGAGATCGAAATGTTACAAAAGGGAAACAGAGAGTTTACATTGCAATCTCGGTGGGACCGATCGCTCACTTCGGTTAGACCGAAATGTTACGAAGGGAAACAGAGAGATTACAATCCCATCTCAGTGAGACCGAGATCCCTATCGGTAGGACCGATTCGCCTAGGGTTTGTGGCAGTGGCTATGACTTTTGAAATCGGTGGCGCTGGTAGGAAGAATCGGTGTGACCGATTTTGGCTTAGGGTTTAGGTCATTTGTGGATTGTGAGAAAGTAATGAGGGTTTTGGAGCATATCACTAAGCACATGAAGCAAAAGGCTCATTAAGCAACACCTCATCCCTTCTTGATAGTATTGGCTTTTCCTATAGACTCAATGTGATCTTGGACCACTAAAATGCAAAATGAAGAGTCTTGAGCTTTTGAGCTTGAGCCAATCCTTTGTCCTTAATATTTTGAGGGATCCACCTTCATCATCCATGCCATGCCATTCATTGAGTTTTCCTGAAATATTCATCTTGGAATAGTATTAGCTCAATGAGATATATGTTGTTATGAATTACCAAAACCACCTAGGGATAGTTGCACTTTCAGTATGATTATACGATATGCATCACACAATCTCAGATTCATCTATTCAACCAACACATAGAACCTCAAAGAGTGCCCCAAAGTTTCTACCAGAGAGTCAAGACGAAAACGTGTGCCAACCCCTATGCATAGGTTCATGGGAGGAACCCGCAAGTTGATCACCAAAACATACATCAAGTGAATCAATAGAATAACCCATTGTGACCACGGTTATTCCATGCAAGACATACATCAAATGTTCTCAAATCATTAAAGACTCAATCCGGTAAGATAACTTCAAAGGGAAAACTCAATCCATTACAAGAGAGTAGAGGGGGAGAAACATCATAAGATCCAACTATAATAGCAAAGCTCGCGATACATTAAGATCGTGCCAAATCAAGAACACGAGAGAGAGAAAGAGATCAAACACATAGCTACTGGTACATACCCTCAGCCCCGAGGGTGAATTACTCCCTACTCGTCATGGAGATCGTCGGGATGATGAAGATGGCCACCGATGAGGGTTCCCCCCTCCGGCAGGGTGCCGGAACAGGGCCCCGATTGGTTTTTGGTGGCTACATAGGCTTGCGGCGGCGGAACTCCAGATCTATTCTGTTTACCGAAGTTTTTAGAGTATATGGGAATATATAGGTGAAAGAAGTACGTCAGGGGAGCCACGAGGGGCCCATGAAGGTGGAGGGCGCGCCCAGGGGGTGGGCGCGCCCGCCTCGCGGCCTCCTCGTTGCTTTCTCGACGTGCACTCTAAGACTCGGGTTGCTTTCCTTCCAAAAATAACTTCTCCGGAAGGTTTCATTCCGCTTCGACTCCGTTTGATATCCCTTTCTTCAAACATCAAACAAGGGAAAAAACAGGAGCTGGCGCTGGGCTCTGGGTCAATAGGTTAGTCCCAAAAATAATATAAAAGTGTTTAATAAAGCCCATAAACATCCAAAACAGATAACATAATAGCATGGAGCAATCAAAAATTATAAATACGTTGGAGACGTAGCACGCCCTTCCCCTTTTTGGACGCTTCCGCCTCCAGATGCACTGAAGCCGCCCTCTTCTTCTTCTCCTCCTCGGGGGGAGGGTTGTTTTCCTCCTCCTCCTCCTCTTCCTCGTCGTTGTCCTCCGGGACAGAGGAATGGGCTTCGTCGTCTTCGGACGTCACGTCCGAGGTGCCCTTGTGACGGGGACCACTCTTGCCCCCCTTGGCCTTCTTCTTGGCCTTCTTCTTCGGCGCCTTATACGGCGCCGACACCAGCATCTTCGCTAGACGTGGGATGACCGGTTCTTCAGGCAGCGGAGCCGGACACTGGATCCGCTTTGCCCTCTCCATCCAGTCCTGAAAAAGCAATAATAAAAGCTCACACATCACCTCGAAACAATTAAGTTGGGGGTACATAAAAAATAACATACCTCACTGGCGGGGTGTTTACAATCGTGACCACGGTCTGAATCCGTGGCCGGTAGCTTCTCGTTGCCCTTAAAAAGCAACTTCCAGGCACCTTCGTGAGTAGTCTCTAAGAGCCTTACCAAAGTCTGGTGCTTCTTCGAATTGAACTCCCTCAGAGGGCGGCTTCGGCGCCGGCATGGAAGAATCCGGCGAACTAGCATCACCTGGATTACATCAACGAGCTTGACATTCTTCGTCACCATGCTTTGAACGTGCGTCTGCAGCGCTATCAGCTTGTCAGGTGAACACCAGTCCGGACTCTTCTCGACCCAGGAGGTGAGTCGCATGGGAGTGCCGGAGCGGAATTCGGCAGCTGCGGCCCAGGTGGTGCCGCGAGGTTCAGTGATATAGAACCATTGCTTCGCCACTCCTTTCTTGTGTCCACAAAAGTGCCCTTGGGCCAGAGATGTTGGACAACTTACTCACCATGGCTCCTCCGCACTCCAGCGTCGGCCATCCACCACCTTCGGCTTCACGTTGAAGACTTTGAGCCACAGCTCAAAGTGGGGTTGGATGCGGAGGAAGGCCTCACACATGACGATAAATGCCGAGATGTTGAGGAAGGAATTCGGGGACAGATCATGGAAATCTATCCCGTAATAATACATCAGCCCGCGGACAAAAGGGTGCAGTGGAAACCCTAGCCCGCGGAAGAAATGAGGGATGAATACTACCCTCTCGGTGGGCTTCGGCGTGGGCACGACTTGTCCCTCGGCCGGCAAAGGGTGGGCGATCTCCTTCGCCAAATATCCAGCCGCCCGAAGCTCAATAATGTCCTCCTCCTTGACGGAAGAGACCATCCACTTGCCCTGACCACCGGATCCGGACATGGTTGCTTGAGTGCAAAGGAGATGAGAACTTGGGCGCTGGAGCTCGAGATTGGAAAGGCGGAGACAGAGAGAGCGTGAGAAGATGAAGGGGGAATCCTTATCCCCTTATAAAGGCAGCAAATATTCAACGCCTCCTCACTCGCCCTAAGATTCGCCTATTCCCAAGGGCTGTATAAACGACACGGTTGGGTTACCCATGCCCACATTAATGAGAATCCCGCAATAAGGGGACATGATCTCTGCTTTGACAAGACGTGCCAATGGCAACTGCGTCTCAGGACGTGGGGGCGTCGAACATAAAAGCGGTCTGGAAATATGACCGGTCGGACGTAATGTCGTACTGCAAAAAGTTGTCAGCAGATGGAACTCGTGTAAAAATATATATACACTTTTGCTTCGGTACACCCCCCCCCCCCTAGACACAAGGACGGCTCAGATTAGCCCATACCTCTTCATAAGTAAGGTCATGATAGGCATTTTTTATAAACTCTTTTTCTTTTTTAGAATCACGTATACGTTGTACATTAACGAACGTGCACACCCTGCCGTGCTGGGCTGGCCCATTCAGCACATTCATCCTTTCTTTGTTTTGAAACCGCAAAAAATGTGCTTGCTGCAGGATTGGAACCTAGGTCCTTCAACAATTAGCACAACCGCAATAACCAGCTAGGCAACCGGACCTCTAGTGTCAAGTAAGTTTTTTTATACTTGAAATACAACACTGGAAAAGCGCAACAATTTCTGGTTGTTTTCTTTTTCATTTCTTTTTTGTTTCTTAAATGCGTGAAGTTCTTATAATTCGTGATTTTTTAATCAAAAATGACGAAAAAATTTCAAATTCTTGAATTTTTCTTTCAAATCAGTGAACTTTCTTTCCCCAAAATTGATCAGTTTTCTTCACAAATTCGTGAACTATTTCGCAAGTTGGCAATTTGTTTTTGAAAATTGTTGGTCTTTTTTATAAATTGATGAACTTTGTTTCTAAATCAATGGATTTTTTACCTTTTGTTAATTTTTTTCCAAATCAATGAACTTAATTTGAATTACTGATGAACTTTTTCAAAATCAATAAAAGAAAATAAAAATAATAATAGAGAAACCCATGTAAAAACTGAAGAAAAAACCAGCCCGGTTGAAAAGGAAAACCAGAGTCTTTCTTTTTAGCGTTATATTTGACACACTACAAAAGATGGAAAAAGGAAACTTAGACCATGATCAACGGAGGTGTTCGAGTAGGCGAGATGGCTCCGTCTAAGAGCACGTCGTTTCCCGACATGCTTGAAATGGCCCCAATTTTTTTCATGCCTTGTATGACCATTTCAAGGCACCATGCCAAGTTGTTTTGGTTTTCGACAAATTTTACATTTTTCGTAGTTTTCTCGGTAAAAAAATGCTTGATAATGGGTGGCCGTGTCACAACTTGCATACGGTGTCAGAAATCGTACAAACCTGGCATGGATGACTACCATGGTCATGCCCACCTGCTTGAAAAGGTTGGGGTCATTTTAAGAATGTCCAAAAGTATCCCATGTTTAATGAAGGGGTGTCCAGGTTGGCTAGTAGGCTCTACCTGAGGGTGCGTTGTTTCTCAACATCCTTCTAAAGGCCTAATCTTTCCACCTCCTTCTATGATCAAATCAAGGCACCATGTCAAGCTGTTTACGTTTTCTACAATTTTTTCAATTTCTAGAGTTTTCTCGGTGAAAACAAGCTGATAAATGGTCGGACGTGACATAACATGCATACGTTGTGGGAAATTCATTCAAACCTGGCATGGATGCCTACCATGGGCATGCCCGCCTACTGGAAAAGGTTGGGGTGATTTCATGCATGTTCAAAAATAGATCATGTTCAACAGAGGGTGTTCGGATAGGCGAGAAGGGTCCATTTGAGAGCATGTTTTTGCGGCATCCATTAACTCACCCCAAATCTTTCCATGATCTTATATTACCGATTAAACGCACCATGCCAAGTTGTTTTGGTTTCGACAAATTTGACTTTTCTGAGGTTCTCTCGGTTAAAAAAGGTAGATAAATGGTCGGACGTGTCGCAACTTGCATATTTTGTCCAAAATCATTCAAACCTGGCATGGATCCTTACCACGGGCATGCCCCTTGCCTGCAAAAGTTGGGTCATTTAAAAAATGTTCAAAACTAGACCATGTTCAATGGAGGATGCACCCGGATGGGAATGACCATGGTAGGCAACCATGCTAGGTTAAACAATTTTCGACATCGTATGCAAGTTGCGACATGTTCGACCATTTTATCAGTCTTCTTTTACAAAGGAAACTCCAGAAAATGCAGAATTTGTTGAAAACCAAATCAACTTGGTATGGTGCCTTGAATTGCTTGTAAAAGGCCAAGAAAAAAATTGGATCCATTTCTTCATCTTTTTTGGTGGGAAAATTGGGGCCATTTCAAATATGTTGAAAAATAACGTGCTCATAGATGAACCGTTCTGACCTTACCGAATAATCTCCATTGAACATGGTGTTTTTTGGACATCCTTGAAATGACCCCAACTAATAAATACAAAGGGATAAAATTGAAAACAGTAAGTGTTTTTAAAACATTTAATAAATATTTTATATTTTTATTAAATCACTAGTTTAAAAAGTTAGTTACAACTTGTATTTTGGTATAAAAAAAGAGAAAAATGAATTAACAAAATAAGAAATCAAATGAAAAAATAGAAAAGAAAATAAAACGCTTAGGCCTCGGCCCAACTAGGCGACGACATTGCTCTCGTCGGGCACGTGTTGGGCCGTTCCAAGAGCTCGCGGATTTAAAAAGTTCATCAATTGTTTTAAAAATATTCATGGATTTGAATATTTTCACAACAAATCAAAACAAAGTTCACTATGAAATTTGCAAAAAAGTTTTCTTGGTCTTGGGAACCTCGGGTTCCCAGCCATTTTATCCTGTTTTGGGACCTTTTCGGAGGTCGTGAACCGTGTTTTTTTTTCTTTTTATCTTCTCTTGTGTTTATTTGTTTGTCTTCTTAGACTTTTCGTTTATTATATTTATTTTTTCTATTTCTCATTTTTTTCAGAATTCAAATTTTGTTCATATTTTTCTGTTTTATCTGGAATTCCATTTTTTTTAACTTTTTTCAAAAAGTGTTCGTGTTCGATTTTTTTTTATTTAAAAAAATTGTTCGTATTTTGACATTCTGAGCATGTTTGAAAGGCATGAACATTTGTTTTGAAATTTATATACAATTTTTAAAAATACAAATATTAGTATTTTATGAACAAAACAGGAAAACTAGAAACGCTAAAGAAAACCGTGCAAAAAAAGAGACATAAACTAAAGAGTGGAGGTGCTGTGTTTTTTTCTTGGGCACAAGAATTGGAAAACAAGCCAAGAAAGCAAATCTGATGTGCTGTCCCGTATGGTTTATGCGCTACACGTAGCGTGTGGGGGCTGTGGTTCGAATCCAGTCGAGGGCATCCCATTTTTGACAATTAAAACTAAAAAAACGTAAATGGGCTGACCCCATGAGGGAGGGTTGTTCGTCGGTTATTATACGAACCTACAACGTATATACGTTCTATGTAGAAAAGTGAATACAGTTTGTGAAAAGTCCATACTACCCTTTATACGGTTTATGAGGGGGGGGGGGTTGTACCGAAGCACTTCTCATATATATATATATATATATATATATATATATATATATATATATATATAAATATATTCTCTCTGCGGTTGTGTGTGCTATGTGTTACAGGTCCGGATACAGTCATCGCATCCAAAGACTATCGTGGAGTTCAGAAAAGGGGAACCCGCCTTGCAATGCCGAAGACAATCTGCGCGCCAGACTCCTCGTCATTGAAGCCAGGTTTAGGTGCTACTGAGGGAGTCCTAGACTAAGGGGTCCTCAGGCGTCCGACCTGTTATTCATTGGGCCGGACTGATGGGTTGTGAAGATATGAAGGCCGAAGACTATACTCGTGTCCGGATTGGACTTTCCTTGGTGTGGAAGGCAAGCTAGGCGACCAACTACGAATATTCCTTCTTATGTAACCGACTCCATGTAACCCTAGATCTCTCTGGTATCTATATAAACCGAAGAGCGTAGTCCGAATAGGGAGAGACTCATTACCATATTCACATAGGCTAGACTTCTAGGGTTTAGCCATCACGATCTCGTGGTATATCAACTCTTGTAACACTCATATTCATCAAGATCAATCAAGCAGGAAGTAGGGTATTACTTCCATAGAGAGGGCCCGAACCTGGGTAAACATCGTGTCCCCCGTCTCCTGTTACCATCGATCTAGACGCACAGTTCGGGACCCCCTACCCGAGATCCGCCAGTTTTGACACCGACAACGAGAGAGAGAGAGAGATCAAACACATAGCTACTGGTACATACCCTCAGCCCCGAGGGTGAACTACTCCCTCCTCGTCATGGAGAGCGCCGGGATGATGAAGATGGCCACTGGTGAGGGATCCCTCCGTGGTGCTTGAACAGGTCCCGATTGGTTTTGGTGGCTATAGAGGCTTGCGGCGGAACTCCCGATCTAGGTTATTTTCTGGAGGTTTCAATATTTATAGAAATTTTTGGCGTTGGTCTCACGTCAGGGGGGGTCTCCGGGTTGTCCACGAGGCAGGGGCCCATGCCCAGGGGGTGGGCGCGCCCCCCACCCTCGTGGGCAGCCCGGGACTCTCCTGGACCAACTCTTTTACTCCGGGGACTTCTTTTGGTCTAGAAAAAAACATCAAAAATTGGCACGTCAATTGGACTCCGTTTGGTTTTCCTTTTCTGCAAAACTTAAAATCAGGAAAATAACAGAAACTGGCACTAGGCTCTAGGTTAATAGGTTAGTCCCAAAAATCATATAAAATAGCATATAAATGCATATAAAACATCCTAGAAGGATAATATAATAGCATGAATACTTAATAAATTATAGATACGTTGGAGACGTATCAATGACTCACATATTACTATCATCATATCTCAATACTACTACAAAGAATGAAGTTTATTTTGTCCAATGATCTTCTGAAAGTTTTTATTATATCCCTCTTGAATATCTATCACTTTGGGACTAATTTCATAAGTTGCAATTGCTTTTGACAAGCTCAAACAAATTTAAGTGAAGAACATTAGCATACAGATTTTCATCTCTCAAAATAATATAAGTGAAGCATGAGAGAATTTTTTCAAAAAATTTACTAACTCTCAACTAAATTTAAGTGAAGCAAGAGAGTATTTCTTCAATATATTAAAGCACACCATGCTCAAAAAGATATAAGTGAAGCACTACAGCAATTCCATGGCTAAAAAAAATCAAGTGAAGCACATAGAGCAATTCTAACAAATCAAAGCATAATTTTGGCTCTCTCAAGTAGGTGTGTCCAGCAAGGATACTTGTGACAAACTAAAAAGCAAAACAAGCAAAGACTCATATAATAGAAGTTGCTCCAAGCAAAACGCATGCTATGTGACGAATAAAAATATAGCTCCAAGTAAAATTACCGATGGTCGTTAGAAGAAAGAGGGGATGCCTTCCGGGGCATCCCCAAGCTTAGTTGCTTGGTTCTCCTTGAATATTATCTTGGGGTGCCATGGACATACCCAAACTTAGGATCTTTTCACTCCTTATACCTTCATCCATCGTGATCTCACCCAAAACTTGAAAACTTCAATCACACAAAACTTAACAAACCTCCCAACAAGCGTTGTCGTTTTATGCCCCTAGCTAGGCATAATGCATAGATTCAAGTATTGCCATCTTTGGTTTTTGCCACCTTAGTGAGGGATTTTTCAAACTCAGGAGGCTCTTTACGCTTCCCCAAATTCTCAGGAAAAGAAACCATCTTGAGATCTAAAATATTCAAACGCTTATTGCAAAGAGTAATCAAAGTATTTGTGCGATTGAGGTTTCCACTAATATGTTTGAGAGGTTCATTATATTTTTGCAACTCGACCAAATGTTTATGTAAATCACCCAATTTTTCTAAAATTTGAACCCCTTCTTGTGGAAAAGAAAACCCCTTTTTTGGTGGTGGAACTCCCAATATTCCTTCTAGGATTTCATAAGCAACATTAGCATCAACCTCAATATAGTTCCCTTTTGCGGCAAAATCCAAGGGTTGTCTATGATGCAAAGTTAATCTTATGTAAAAATTACGAAGCAAAATCTTTGCATCCCCCTTTAGATTACAAATGCGATAGGATTCCATTAACCTATACCAAGCATCTTTCAAATTTTCTCCTTGTTTCTGCTTGAAGTATAGAACTTCAAAATCTGGTGACAAAGGAAGGGTAGTCATGCTAACCATAACAACAAGGTAGGCAAACAAGATTGCAAGAAAAAAGTAGATCTAACGAGAAAAAGGCGAACGAAAAACAAGGCGAATAAAAAGGCAAATTTTTGTGAAGTGGGGGAGATGAAAACAAAAGGCAAATGGCAAGTAATGTAAATTGCAAGGAGATGAGATTTGTGATTAGGAACCTGACAGATGTTGATGATGTCTCCCTGGCAATGGAGCCAGAAATTCCTTTTGATGCGGCTAGAAACTGTGTCGGTATTTCCCCAAAGAGGAAGGGATGATGCAGTACAACTACGGTAGGTATTTCCCTCAGTTATGAAACCAAGGTATCAATCCAGTAGGAGAACCAAGCAACACTATGTAAAAAAAATATCTACACACAAAGAACAAATCCTCGCAACCCAACGCGTAAGAGGGGTTGTCAATCCCTCCTCGGTAAAAAGATAGATTAATTTGTATGAGTTTGGATAAATAGATCTGAATAAAACACGAAATACAATAAGTAAAGAAAAAGTGCAGCAAGGTATTTTTGGGTTTTTGGAAATATGGATCTGAAAACAAATACGACAAAGATATATCGAAAAGCAAATATAATAAAAGATAGACCCGGGGGCCATAGATTTCACTAGTGGCTTCTCTTGAGAAAATAGCACACGGTGGGTAGACAAATTACTATTGGGCAATTGATAGAAGAACAAATAATTAGGACGATATCCAAGGCAATGATAAATATATAGGCATCACGTCCTAGATTAGTAGACCGAAATGATTCTGCATCTACTACTACTACTCTACACATCAACCGCTATCCGGCATGCATCTAGTGTATTAAGTTCATGGAGAAATGGAGTAATACAATAAGAACGATGACATGATGTAGACAAGATCTATTCATGTAGGAATAGACCCCATCTTATTAGCCTTAATAGCAACGATACATACGTGCCTCGCACCCCTTCTGTCACTGGGTGAGGATAGCGTAAGATCAAACCCATCACAAAACACCTCTTCCCATTGCAAGAAAAATCGATCTATTTGTCCTAAGTAAACCAAAGATTCGAAGAAGAAATATGAGGCTATAAATAATCATGCATATAAGAGATAAAAAAACTCAAATAATATTCATGGATATAGATCTGATCATAAACTTGAACTTCATCGGATCCCAACAAACACACCGCAAAAAGTCATTACATCAAATAAATCTTCAAGATGCCATTATATTGAGAATCAAAAAGAGAGAAGAAGCCATCTAGCTACTGCCTACGGACCCGTAGGTCAATGGTGAACCAGTCACGCATCATCGGAGAGGCACCAATATAATGAGGATGATGAACCCCTCTATGATGATGTTAGATTGGATCTTGTGGGTCTGGAACTTGCGACGGCTGGAATTGTGTTTCGTCGACTCCCGTAGTGTTTCTGGAATATTTGAGAATTTATAGGACGAAGAAGCGGTGCATGAGACCCCGTGGGCCCCACAACCCACCAGGGCATGCCCTGGTGTCTTGTGGTTCCCATGGGCCTCCCCTCTAGTCGTTCCTTGGCCCCCAAGTTGTGTTCTGGTCAAAAAAAATCTCCAAAACAAGCAAAAAACATTAACTGGCACTGCGCATTATGTCAATAGGTTAGTCCCAAAAATGATTTAAAGTTACTATAAAATGAATATAAAACATCCAAGATTAATAATATAACAGCATGGAATAAGCAAAAATTATAGATACGTTGGAGACGTATCACCCCCATGTGCTCCTGGGGCGCGTCACCTGGTGCCTTCACGCATGCTTTCCCATGCCCAACTGGTGGTTGCCGAAGCGGCCACCGACGGGCATCATGGGCGATTTTTTTAGACGATTAGCGAAGCTTTATTAGACCGTTACCAAGTTCACATGTATGAAAGAAAGGTTTCCAGGATGGCCTAACCAGACACGGCGGCAATCCCCTAGTTGTAAAGCATGCTTCGTCAAATTGTGAGCTTCGACATTCGAGCTCCTAAACTCATGAAAAAAATTACAAGATGTAAAACTACAAGAATACTCTATGATTTCATGCACGATGGAACCGTAGACCTCATGAACAAAATTGCAAGATGTAAAACTACTAGAATACTCTATGATTTCATGCATGATGGCACCGTAGACTGCTCCATTCTTCTACTTAATGTCGTCGATCACCACCTTGTAGTCCGAGGCCACTTGAATGGATTGTAGCTGTAGATTTTCCGCCGGTGCCATTGATTCTCTGACTGCCAGTGCTTCCAAAGTGGTGGGGTCAGTAATGGACCAGAAACCAATGGAAGATGCACCCAAAAATGCTCCACCCGTATCTCTGGCTATGGCTACAATTGCTCCAACTCCCAATCTCCCGTGGACAGCAGTGCCCACATTTACCTTTGCTGTGTTAGCTGGGGGCCTTAGCCAATTGGTAGGTCTCGGTGCTCCGGTATTGCCTCCCTCCGCCACAGGCATGATCAGTATTTGTATGTCATCGATGTATGATTGTATGAGTAAATGTGTTGACAAGGGGCTGTGATGGACGTCCTCGTACACAGCTTTCCTCTTCGCGCCCCAAATCGCCCAGAGCATGATGGCCATACGCATGAACAGATCCGGAGACCACCGACGGGCAGGCGCGGATCTACTGTACTGGGCGGGGGTCAATTGACTACGATGAACTTGGCCCAAAACCTTGTCCATATTGCCCAGAAAAAAGATGGCCCGAGTGATAGAAGCAATTTGACCCCAGCGGCCCAACCCATACAGCGAGTCCACCATTTTTCATAGGCACAGAAAAGTAGAAAACGGCAATAGCCCACTACCAAACAGGGGAGCTCCTATTCGACGCGTTTTGCGTCGAACAGCCGAGCAAACGCACAGACGATGCTATGTTGGGTTGGCCCATTTGCGGGCGCGGTAGCAAACGGCGCAAACTGAAAATCCCGCAAGAAATGAGATCGAACTCCAGCCCTCCCGCTCGTGAGCGCATGTAGCTAGCCGCAGGAGATGAAGACAATTGTTGTCTAGTACACAGCCCGAAATATTCAAGAACTAACATCAGCGCCAGATTCTGAAACAATTTTTGGAAATTCTAAATGCGAACATTTTTGTACTGTAGCGCCTGGAACTGTAGCTGTCTTTTTTTAATTCCGAACAATTTTTCAAATTCGAGAAATTTTTCTCAATTTATGAAAAAAATTAGAACAAGAACATTTTTTGAACTTCTGAAAAAAAAATTGAATAGCAAGATTTTTATTGAATTTTTGAACAAAATTTGAAAACAGGAACATTTTTCATAAAAGTACGAACATTTCAATAAATTGTGAACCAAAATTGAAAACAGGAAAAAAAATTCGAACTTCTGAACAATTTTTGAATAGCAAGAACATTTTTTAAATCCTTGAACAATTTTTTAATTTCTGAACAAAATTTTAAAACAGGAACATTTTTCGTAAAAGCACGAACATTTTCTTAATTTCTGAACCAAAATTGAAAACAGGAACATTTTTTAAACTTCGGCACAATTTTTGAAAAAGCGCATTTTTTTTTAAAAACGAATATTTGTTGTATTTATGGACAAAATTCGTAAACGAAAACATTTTTTAAAATTTTACACAATTTATGAGAAATGCAAACATTTTTTGAAATTTACGAACATTTTTTGAAAAAAAAGACAAATAAAACGAAGAAGGAAAAAAAATAAAAAATAAAAAGAAAAAAAGAAAAAAGGAGAGGAAGAAAAAAAAGAAACATGAAAAAGCAAAAAAAAGAAAAATAGAAATAAAAAGGAAAATAGAAAACCAGCTTAAGGAACTTCTAGAATGTCACCAAAACCAATAAAAAAAATGTCTGTGAAATTTCTAGAAAGTTCCCAAAACCGAAACTGCCTACATGGGGAGATGGGCCGGCCCTGCTGATCGCTCCCCTATGCGTTCGCTCGACATTTTCAGGCAACGAGCGTCCAATAGGATTTCCACCGAACAGGGATTGCTTCCATCGCTAGCCTGGATCATCGCTCGTTGAGTTTACTAAAAACATTGCAGACATGTTAGTTAATACGAGTTACACATTTTTATCCATAGCTTCTTTGTTTTTGAGGGAATACATTAGTGCTAGTTGTGTGTTGACCCTGCCAACCTTTTTTCTTGGTTTCGACCCTATGGATGGGCACCACCACATGCACACGCATGCTCATGGAGACCACCAACGACAACGAGCTCGTGCGCCATCTCGTCATCCCTCGCTGGCGAACGACGGCACCAACGACCGGCGCAGGGGGGCGAGGCGACGGGGTCGGGTGATGAGGCAACTGCACGAGGCGGACATAGCTGGTTGGCCATATCCCGCTCACCTTGCCCTCCCATTGCGCAACACCAGACAGGTTCGAGCCGGTCAACCCTTCACCGCTGTGGGCATGATGTGGGAGATTTAGGGGCAATTTTTTATTAAGTCTGGTAGGTGGGTCCCACATGTCATAACAACCAGCGTAACGGTTAAAGCTAACAAGGTTGACTGTTGTGCCACATCGGCAAATACGAGCGGGCCATGCCTGTCATAATCAGGTTAAACCGGTCAAAACAGTCACTACCAACAAGTGGTTGTTTTTAGCACAAAAGTGGTAGATGGGGGAGAGGTTGTAGTTTTCCGGGACACATGCACGCATTGTGGTAGTTTTTAGTTAAATACCCATTTAAAGAAACTTTGGTTTAAGTATAATGGCTCATGGTTTGACAACCTGAACAAAACGGAATGGAAACACATGTTTGAGAGAGAAAGCGTAACCAGCTAGAGCTAGTAGACCGCATGATGGCGCAGTACAGAACGCACGCTCGCTAAACCATGATTACATCAGGCTATGATCACATCTCACGGGCAAGCCAAAGGGAGAGACGCTGCCACTTGAACCACTACCATTCTGATCTAATCATGTGCCGCCGACCGGTCGCCGGAGTGGCCAACCCAACCCAACCTCCCTCTCCATTCGGCTAATCCGGTCAGGCGGCACCCCAGTTTGAAAGTTCATTTTCTGCACGGGCCCGATCGAGGCCTCCGAATTGACAAGAATTCGGTGCATTCTCGTGTGCCCGTGGGGAAATGCATTGGAGAGTTACTCCTGTCACGCTTTGCAACACTCCATGGCGACAGTACTTTTGCCCTGGAGACCGACGGCCCCCGGGTTCTGTCGGCCCGGTCGATCCCCCGGCCCGCACGACGCCACGACGGCCAACGACTAAAGCGGTGCGTGAGGCCAACTCCACCGCGCGATCTTAAACGGATGCCTGTTTTGTTCGGTTTCTGTCTATTTGGGTAGGGATTTAGAGTGGGTCTTGTCGCGAGATCACGGTGGCTGTCGTCCGTGGGCGCGTCAGATCCATTTGCCCCATCCTGTCTGTTAGGGCCAAAAATGCCCATATATTCATATGAAAACTAGTTTGCACGTTCAAATATTAATGTCTGAAAATAAAAATAGTTTTACAGCCCAATCGAAATTGTCTCTAATAAATTGGTTTTACAAGCAAATCGAAATTGTCTTCAACGAATATAAAATGAACCAATATATCTATTGGTTGTCAATGTGATCCCAGACGTGCTCAACCAAGTCATTTTGAAGATTCAAATGAGTGTGCCAATCACGCATCTCACGGTGGAATTGGACAAACTGTTCAAATATGGCCGGGTCTTGGTGCTCTCCTTGGAATCTGCCTCGGCCTCCGTGGTCCGTCGCCGGCAGTCGTGTCCCCTCCGCCACCGGCAAGGACGGCGACGGCCAAACCTCCCCTGATAGACGACCAAAACTACGGCGAAAGCGAGGCGTGGTGGCGGCCATGTCGAGACGTGGTTTGGTATGGACGGCGTGAAATTGCGCGAGGAGGCGGCGGAGAATAGGCGGCCGTGGCGGGCGAAGCGAGAGAGGGTGAAGCGTTGGGAGCGGAAGGGCTGGTAGTATCCCCGACAGGCGGGCCACGGGGGGACAAGGGCGAGGCGTCGCGGCCGTCCGCGCGCGTCCGTTTCACCCCAAACCGAGCGCAAGTTTGGGCCGGAGATGGGTCGAAAACAGACGGAATCCAGACATTTGTCCGTTTGAGGCCGCACGTTGGGCCGTCTTTTTTGTCCGTTTTACCTCAAACGGACGGGGACGGACATGATAGGCAGTGGCGGAGCCAGCTCAACCAGGAAGCCGGGGCAAAATACACTACACTCTAGTTTATGACTTGGTTGCCCCTACAAATAATGCTTAGCCATACATTTACTGCTATCATTTAAGCAAGAGTCAGTGGCAGAGCCTGGGCAGCTGCCCCGGGTAGCCGGGAGCTGGCTCCACCACTGTTGATAAGGTCGCGCGGTGGAGTTGGCCTGAGGCCAGGCCAGGCCACACTGATGGCACCGCGCGTCGTTTCCCGGCCGCGCCTCGTGCCCGCGGCGCCGCTATTGGCCGCTTTCCGCCGCGCGCGCGTGCGCCCGGCCAGCTACGTGACGCGCCCACATGGGCTACGCAGTGCGCGACGACGCACGCATGCGACGGCCCGCCGGAGCCCCACCACCACCGCCGCTGCAACTGCAACACGAGGTGGGTGCCGCCGCTACGTGGCCACCGGCTGTGTGAGCTTGCCTGACTAGTGTCTACTCGTGCCTGCCGACCTGCCGGCCCTGATTTTGGTGTGGACGCGACGGACTGACCCGACGCGGCGAGCCGTCGTGTCTCGCACGGCGGAGCTGAGGTCGCGTCTCCGGCTCACGTCGCCGTGCCACTAGCCCGGCGCGCCCCGAAGAGGATTTCGGGCATGTGGCAAATCACACCAGTACCACACCATGCATGGTAGGAGTACCATTGCTTCGCTGTACTGCTGCCCTTGTTTTGTTTATCCCGGGCGTGTGTCTGCCTAGCCTGCATTGGAAACGGAAATGGGTTTTAAAAAACCCAGCGCGAATCTTGTGAAAGAGAGCATGCGCCGTGTGCTAGGTTATTGTCAATCACCTTCCATATTGCTCGTGGAAGATGGCATCTCGCGGTCGTGCGTACAACCTGTAGCCTTGTCCGTTTTCATTATCATTAGTCCAACAGCGCCGCCAAAGTAAACAAATGAAACAATCTTGCCCTGGAGGGAATACTAAAGAAAACTGCCGGATCTATGAAAGATTCCCTCTTTCTGAGAGAAAGCTAATTAAAGAGAGAATGTATTTTTATACTTATAAGTCTGAGCTCATTAGTCTGTATTATATAGCACTTACGTGTCGAGCAACCTCTGAAGGGCTCCTAATCATAGTTTAAAAAATCAAATTGGCCAGGCTGCCGGTTCAGGTTTTTACCGATCGGACCGCCGGTTCACCGGTTCGATTCAGTTTTTTAAGCAATAAAATAACACATATTTTATCAATATATGCACCGACCAATATATAGATAAAAAATATGTAATCGGAGGTGACCGTCGAGCGTCTTGGTCATCCTACTCGGCTGCTCCTGGTCTGGACACCAGAATGAAGGGAGGCAATCAAAGGGAAGCCTGGTCGATTTAACTCGAGCGGAGGGAGATCAAAGTTGTATGGACCAGCCTAACTAGGTGGCAGCAGCCCCTCTCCCCAACCGTTAATAG
Source organism: Aegilops bicornis (assembly GCA_021605145.1). Taxonomy (NCBI): domain Eukaryota; kingdom Viridiplantae; phylum Streptophyta; class Magnoliopsida; order Poales; family Poaceae; genus Aegilops; species Aegilops bicornis. Next base: position 515,911,179 of record CM038669.1, on the reverse strand, counting down.
AGGTGGTGCAGATGACGGGACACGGGAGTGGCGGCGCGGGCCGGTGGCCTGGTGCTGCCATGCAGAGCGGCGAGGGAGAAGCGGCATCTCCACACCATGGCGCCAAGAAAGGGTTGCGCCCGAGGGGACGCCTACGCCCTATAGGGTTTGTCCATAGATAAAATCAAGAAAAATGCTCGTAAAATGGCTGGACCCCTACTAAAAGAGGGGGTTTCTTTCTTTTCTGATTCTACCCCCAGCTTGTTCGCATGAAAACAAGTTGATTGAGGGGCTTTTCTGGAAACGGCATCGAACCAACCGATTTTTTGTGAACCGCCCGGTTCATCAGTTTTTCCAAAAACCGACCGGTTCGATTGCTCGAGCAGTCAGCTACACTTAAAAAACCACAAGGATCACCAGTTCTGGTTATTTTCGGTCCGACCACCATTTGGGTCTGGTATTTTAAACTATGCTTGTAATTAACCATAAGTTATGCGTAGGTCTTCTCTTTGTCGTGCATGGGTGCGTTTCTTCAGCAATCACTACCACCGCGGCAACCCCAAAAACGCGGGCGCACACAAACTTCTTCTGCAGTGACGTCACCGTTGATAAAGCCAGAGGGGGAAAAACAAAACTATATATTAAAAATCAACTTTGAACCAAAACATAAGCAGCTTTCAAGCTACAAAAAAATTAACTTTGAACCAAAACATAAGCAACTTTCAAGCTACAAAAGAATCAACTTCAAACAGAGCATTTCCTAGTTTCATCTCATGTGGAATGGAATTCCAACCTCCAACCTAATATAAATTGACATTCTACCCATAAAAGAAGTCAACTTAATCTGCCTAGATCAAACTTCCAACACAATATAACCACATTTTTACTCATAAAATCCAACTTCCTACCTACAAAATTGATTTCTCAACCAATATCAACTCGATATTCATATTGAATAGTACATAGACCAATTTTTCAACTTGGAACTGAAGATAAACAATGAGTTACCCTATATTATCTCGCAGTCACGAGAAGGTGTGACAATGTCTTTGGTGAACTTGATCGCGCGCTTTTTGACATGTAAGCCATAGGTGGCATGTGCAGAAACCACGACGATGCTCGTGCCACAACTAGATGGCAAAACCCTAGCCCCGTGACGGGAAGGTGCTAGACAACATGCTCATGAAGGTGGTCATGCATCTGCTCCTGAAGGTTGTTGGACAACACACTAGATGTGGGAAGAGAAGCTTTGATAGTCCCGGCAGTCGGTGGGGAGGAAAAAGAGAAAGAAAGTGTGTCGGATGGATGATGGCACTTCGTAGCAAGACAACAACGTTGACATGGTCGGAGACGTAAGTTTTTTTTTCCTGCCCAAGTTTACCTTACCAAAAAAAAAAATTGTGTAGGCTATTATGGTTGGCGTTTTGCTTGACCATGAGTCAACCAAATTTGGCTAGAGAAAATAGACTAGAGTTGCTAAAGGAGCATTGTCATAAAAGAATTGGCAGTCGGCCAAACAAGGACCAATGTTTTGGCCATTTCGAGAAATTTTGGTAGGGCAGACAATGGTGGCAATAAAAAAAATTGGTTTTGTATCTCGTGTACGTCGAATTTGCGATGTGGAAACTAGTGAGATCTAGAGGCTTGTGAACGGTCGCAAGGATGGATTGTGGCAGATCGCTTGTGATGAGCCACATAAACTTTGTAGCGTATATTCCCATATGACTTTTTCTAAAAAAATATTCCCTTCTGTCTTAATACAGAAAGCGCACAAAGCTCTTGCGTGTTTTTTTCTATGAAAAAAGAGGTAAAAATGAGACAAGTAAAAGGTTAAGGGAGGGAATAACCTTTTTTGACATAAATAACACCCATTTCCACCTAATTTTGAGCATTGATTGGCAGGTACAACCGCAGCTGGACGGCCGTACGTACGCAAATGTGATACCGAACACATGTGACGAATATGAACCACAGTAGTACTCCCACGACTGTACACCCTCCCCTTCCCTACCAAACAAAACGTGCTCCCCACCACCCCTAAAAAAAAACGTGCTCCCCACCTCGCCCGTGTCCGTGTCTGCATGAGAAACGAAACGTCGGGCGGTTCTCGAAAGAAAGAAAAAGAAACATGGGGCGGGCCGGGGGTAATAAACGAATGGATTAGGAGACGACTGCAGCACATGCGTGGCCATCGCACAGCAGCGATTCGTTGGCAAGGCGTCCGGAAGAACGGTCTCGTACATGGCACTTGAAAAGGTAGGATCGGATCCAACAGTTGCAGTCCCACGAGGCCCCCGGCACATGTGCATTGCCCCCCTCGGCCCCCTCCCACTCAAGTCTCATCGTAGTAGTACGTACTTATCCTTGTGCTGAAATGAGTTTGTCAATTTTCTTTTTCCGGATTTGCTGATTCTTATATATTTTTAAAAGATCCAGATCTATTGTCAGAGGTACAAAACATCTCAATTGCAATGCAGTTACATCGAGATTTGAAGACCACCGAACGACCACTAATGTTGCTAGAACGAGCTGCCGACACACTGTTGTCACCGTCCCTCTATCGGAGTCGGCTTTTACCTTGTCGATGACAGCTGGAAAGTCTTTCTGCACGTGTCCCTAAGGACAAGCATCCTGGAGTCGCAGTCGTCGTTGTTGAACCCTTGAATTAATCTGAAGCATCTGACACCAAATCTTGCCACACGGCAAGGAATCCTAACCTCATCGCTCCAATAAGACGGTAGGAATTTATGCCGGAGCTCCGTCAGCTACATCCAGATGGACAAACTCAAAGAGAATCGGAGGCCGAAAGGTAAACTCGAAGACGAAGCGTCACCATCGACCCAAGCGCCGTACCTGCGAGGACTAAAAAACTCTAACATAAACCACTAACGAGAGCGGAAGCACCAGAATTCTCCTCGCAGCCACCTGCCGCCAGAGCAACATGCAGAGGGTTGGCTAATCCGCGGGCTCGCTGGTCAAGCTTAGAGGGGGACTTTACCCTAACCCAAAAATAGATTGAATTACTTAGGCGTGTTTTTTTTTAATAAGATTAACCAAATAGTGCAGGAGTTATCCTTCCGTTTCTAAATAGAAGATATTTTAGAGATTTGAATATGAACTAATGCATAGTCGCATTTTAAAGTATAGATTCACTCATTTTGTGCTTTATATGTAGTATGTATTAAAATCTTTGAAATGTCTTATACTCGTATTTAAGAACGGGGGAGTAGATGAGACTTTGTTTATCATCTCATTCACACGCTTTGTTTATCCACTGGCAACGCACGATTCTCTTCCTCTGCCTAATCGAACAAATCAGTACTACTGTTTATTTCAAAAGAAAAAAAAATCAGTACTGCTGCAATTCAAACAATGGCCAACCACCTCGCAATAATTGAATCGATGCTGTCCATAACTAGAAATGCCACGCTGAAGAACATCTATTCTCTAACTTTGAATCGGACGGGAAAGATCTCCGGCGGCTGCACCGTTGGCCCAAGTCGCAGCCGAGGAAAGGTCACTTAGCTTTAGCCTAATCCGCTCTTATGATGGTACTCATTCCCTCCAGCGCACTCACCAAGCTGGGTGCTGGTCTTGACTCTCGAGCAGGAGTAGATTACAACAAGTTTGCGTGCGCCCGATCACATCCGATGTGCGGTCGCAAAGCAAAGATGAAACGAATAGATCCATCCATCCCGTGCGGTTGACGACGACGTTTGTGACCAAGTAAAAAAAAGTTATGAACCTAGCCGCTCGCACGTGCTCGCCGGCGCACTCTGACCGGCACTCCCCCGGCGAACGCGGCGGTGAGCCCCGGCGCGAACTTGGGCCGCCGCGAGCTCCGCCCGACCGTCTCGATGTCGAAGCCCTGGACCACGGCCACGATGGCCGCCTTCATCTCCATGATGGCCAGCTCCTTGCCAATGCAGACGCGCACGCCGCCCTGGAACACCGGGTACCGGTACGGGCTCTCCGGCACGAACTGGTTGTCTCGGAGCCACCTCTCCGGCCGGAACTCGGCGCAGTCGGGCCCCCACACGGACTCCATCCGTCCCATGGCGTACGCGTGGTAGGTCACCCGGGTGCCCTTGGCCACGGGCGTGCCGTCCGGGAGCGTGTCCTCCCCGGCCGCGAACTTGGAGTCGAACTGCACCGGCGGGAACAGCCGCATGCACTCGTACAGAGCCGCGTGCACGTAGTGCATGTCCTTGAGCTTCTCTGAGGTGGCGATCACGGGGTGGTCGTCGACGTCTCTCCCTCCGGCGGTGACGCGGGAGACCTCGTCCCGGATCGCGTCGGCGACGTGGGGGTGGTCGGAGAGGAGCAGGAAGAAGGCGGTGAGAGCAGAGGCGACGGTGTCGCGCCCGGCCAGCAGGAAGCTCACGACGATGTCGCGGAGGTACTTGTCATCGTTGATGGAGCCCATGAAGCGCGACAGGAGGTCGTCGCCCGAGGCAGTAGCGGAGCCGAGCTTGCGGCGCTGCCGGATGACCTCGGCGGCAAGATCGTCGACGAGGCCGATCGCGTCGCGGAGCTCCCGCTCATCCCCTATGTTCAGCAACCGCTTAAGCTTCCAGACCACATGCATGGGCGCCGTCGCTCGCCGCGCCGAGAGCATCGACGCCGTGTCAAAAGCGTCGGCGAACGCCGACATGGGCAGAGACAGCTCGAGGCAGCCGGGGTCGAGGCCGAAGGAGATCTTGCATATGCAGTCGAAAGCGAAGCGGCGGAACACGTCCTGCAGGTCGAGCAGCTTCTCCTCGCCACCCTGTCCGTCGGAGGCAGAGTGGAGCAGAGGAATGAGGCGGCACCTCAGCTCGGAGGCAACGACGCTGGCCGTGAACGCGCGGATCGCCGGCGACGCCAGCTCGGCGGCGGCGAGCTTGCGCTGGAAGAGCCAGGAGTCGCCGTCGACGTTGAATATGCCGCGGCCGAGGAAGTCGGCGAGGATGGCGGAGAAGGGCGCGCCCTTGGGGTAGTTGTCGAACCGGCCGCGGAGCATGTGCTCGACGGTGGCCGGGTTGGCGGTGAGCACGTTCCCGAGGACGTGCACGTGCACGGTCCGCCCGGGCTCGCGGCGCAGCAGGTGGGCGAACCAGTCGCAGAGGTTGTCGAACTCGCCCGTCCACGACGCCGTCAGGTACGCCTCGCACACCGCGCACGCGCACCACCACGGCGGCCGCAGCCACATGGAGCCCAGCAGCACGGCGAGGGCCAGCGTGCACACGGCCGAGGCGAAGAAGACGGCGGCCACCGGGCTCGCCAGGGCGTGCGCCGCGACGTGACACGTGGTCGAATCCGCGCCCGCGCCCATGAGGAAGAACATCGATCGGGGGCTCTCGCTGAGCTCCTTTCGCGCGCGTGCGCTCGGCTCTGCTTTTATGGTGGTGTGTGCGTGCGCGTTTGGCGTTGTGGCTGCGCCCGCGGCGTTTTATATACCGGACGGACTATACGTCACGTACCTGAAATGTTTTCATCCATCCATCAGTCACTTATACAGGAACTACTAGATCATAATCCAACGGTTCAAAACAGATTCACTTCATCTTCAACCTCCATTCCTTCTTTCCCCTCCCGACCACCCAGCCTACCCTGCCCTAACCGCCAGCCTTCAACACCCGCGGCCGGCGGGCGCTACCGCGCACCGCTTCACCGCCCCGTCCTCCTCTCGACCTCCCCCCACCGTCGTTGCTGATCGTAGCCCCGACATTTCATTATGTCTTGGTGCCGAGAGGGTACCATACGCTACCTGCATATGGAGAAGTTGGGCTCTTCTGAAGTGTAAAATCTTTATGTGATTGGCGGTGCAACACCGCATCTGGACGTCTGACAGGAGAGCGAGGCATGGCCTTCAGGATGCTCCTTCACTTTGCTACACGTGCCTCCAAGACGAGGATAACGCGGAGCACATACTGGTGCAATGTGTCTATGCGAGGGAAGTGTGGCACTACATCTTCGACGCGCTGAGATTGCAGGGCAACATCCCGGAGCCGCAGGACTCCTTGTTGGACTGGTGGCTGACTAGGAGGGTGAACTACAGGAAGGGAACCAAGCGTGGCTTTGATACAATAGTTATAGCGGTCAGTTGGGCTTTATAGAAGCAAAGCAACGCCAGAGTGTTCCAACAGACGAACCAACAGATGATTGCGACTGATCTGGTCCTAGCCATCATTGCAGATCTAAAGGAGTGGAGGTTGGCGGGCTTGGGGGGTGTAGGGTTTGCAGCGTTTTGTGAGAGTGTAGGCATAGGTTAATCTTTTCGGTGTTTAGGGTGCTTTAGGGTGTGCGCCTTTGATGAAAGTTCGCTCTCATCCATAGGCTTCTTGTATATTGGCCTTTGCTCTCTTCTATAAAATTAAGGTACGCCATTGGCGTACTCTCGAAAAAAAAACCTCCGACGACCCCCTCCCCCCCACCCCTAAGATAGATAATGGGGTCATTACTTCACACTAAGATAGATGGTGGGCTAGTTCTTCTCCGACAAGATCTGGTCAAGAGGGAAGGAAGAAGGAGAAGGAAGGAAGAAGAGAAAACGTGACTGACGGGAGAAGAAATTTCAGGCACCTGAGAAATAGCAAATCCATTTTGGAGGTTAAGGCTTCCATTTTGGAGGGAAAAAATCAAAATTGAATATGGTTTAGGTGATGTGGTGCTTACTTATCTTCCACACAACCTCAACATCATCCAACCAATGCAGAAAAATAACCCAAAAATGGATATTCTAAAATTGAAGTCTTCCAAGACAACATGAATTTCAAAATATCAAAACCTTGGTTAAATAAATTCGATTTCATATATACCGAGGGATATAATAATTGTTCTTACGTTGAAATTTTTGTTAAATGTACTTCTATAAACAATCCAGAGTACTTTCACATCATACGTGTTTCTAAAAGTTCATGAGGTTTAATGAAGAAAAAACTGGTCTACGGATTTTGCTAATAATGTGTGATAGATAAAATATACGGGCGTGCCAATATACTTTTGTATAGAAAATAATAAAGAACCAAAACATAAATCAAATAACTCTATATTTGTTAATTTTTTCGAGAACTATAGTGAACTATATTTGTCTAGGTGAATACATCACATTGCACCATTGTGTCCAATCTGCGACTGTGTGGTTTCAAGTTCCTGGAGTCTCATAAAACAATCTCCTTAATTACATATATACAATAATGAGTTTCATGGAAACGTAAGTGGTTGTCTTGAAGTCTATGTACCCTATTCTCTAAATGTGCATAATACAAATATGAATGTCTCAAAGCCTCGGTTGCCCCAAAACATCCTACCTCGTGTGATTCCAGTAAACAGATAGAATGTCCTCATCAGATCATTCGAAAGTGATTTTGATAATTCCAAAAATGGTTAAGGCGATGTGGTGCTTATGTGCCTTCCACGTCACCTCAACATCATCCAAACAATGTAGGAAATAGCAAAAAAAATTGATTATCCAAAATTCAAGTTCTTTAAGAAGAAAGAATTTTAAAATATCATAACTTTAGTTAACTAAATTTTATTATTAGAATTATCGAGGTATCTCCCCTTGGGTAATTGCCAACAATTCAGAGTACTATAAAAATACATGTTTTCCAGATTTTATGTGGCGCGCGCAGACACAACGGTCTAGGGACTTTGCTATTAGTGTGATACATAAAATATATCGATGTGTTAGTATACGCTTGTATACAACATAATTAAATGAAAACACAAAACAGGAAACTCTATATTAACCCATTCTTTTCCAGAATAATAGTGAATATGTTCCGCATCAATGCATCACATTGGCATTGAGTTTGACTGAAATTAGCAACTTTGTGGTACAAGTTTCTAGAGTCCATAATACAATCTCGGTAATTACATCTATATAAAATCAGTTCAGCAAATGATTATCAACGCTCGTGCACAAAATCTCCTAGCACACCCGGTCTCCACTTCCCTTCCCTGCCCTGTCCTTCTGTATGCAGATGACACGCTTATCATCATCAAAGCCGACCCGCAAGCTGCAACCAACCTCAAAAAAAATTCTTGATGACTTCTCCCTTGCTACTGGCCTCTCGATCAACTTCCAAAAAACGACGATTGCCCCCATGAACTTCGACCCACAACTAGCTGCTGATATGGCAGCTACTTTAGGGACGACCACCGCCGTCTTCCCTCAGAAATACCTTGGCCTTCCCCTCTCCCCTCATAAACTACCTCCCTCGGCCTTTCAACCGCTCATCGATCGATGTGACACATACCTTGCAGGTTGGCGCTCTCTCTTATTGTCCCGCGGTGGTTGCCTTGTCCTTATGTCGGCCGTCCTCGATAGCCTCCCTACCTATTTCAAGATGTGTTTTTCCTTACCGGTAAGCGTCCTCGAGGACATTGATAAGCGTCATAGGATTTTTTCCTGGTCTAATGATGATTCTTTCTCTTGGGCCAAGTGCCTTGTAGCGTTGGACCGGGTTTGTATGCCCAAACTTGTTGGAGGTCTTGGAGTTAAAAACTTGAGAGCACAAAACTTTTGCCTTATGTTGAAATTTGCATTCAAATTTTTGCACGCTCCTCTCTTCCCCTAGAAAGATTGGATTCTCAACCACTCTCCACTGCATATAGGACTAGGTAAAAATGCTTCCTTCCATGGGAAAGCCATTTTTAAACACCTCTCTGCTCTTCCATGTTTTTGTTGGATCGGGATCCTCCACATATTTTTGGCTAGATCGTTGGGTTCTCCCCGAACACTTGTGCATTGCTTTCCCTTCCCTCTTCTCCCACCACACAAAACCAAATGCTCTAGTAGCTAGTATTATGATGGATGGGATTGATCTGGGCTTACGTAGCCGGCTAACCTTAACTGCTTCCAATGAACTTGCTTCCTTGAGACTTCTGTTGCAGGATGTGAGACTTTCAGGGATGCTCGACTCCAGGACGCTGCTCAATGGCTCCTCCTTCACCACCAAAGGAGCCTACGACGCATTGGCCTCTCAGCTTGCTGACCACACACTTGCATGCATTTGGGATGCCCGCGTGCCTAGCCGGGTGTAGGAGATATGCCCTAGAGGCAATAATAAATGCTATTACTTATCTCCATGTTCATAATTATGTTTATGTTCCATGCTATAACTGCTATGGTTCTCGAGTCTGCAATAACCACGAGGCTCGGAGGAAGACTCATATGTACGTGTGGAATAATAAACGGTAAAATGTATTCCTAGTCTAGCCTCTAAGACTAGCTCAAGTATTGCATGATGGTTCTGTTTTCCTGATCATGGGCATGTCTATGCCAGCGACATTGAGGGCACAATGTTAAGAGAATATTTGTGTTGAATCGACCCGGATTGATGTTATGCTAAGAGATTCATTCGTCACAAGTTAATGGTACATAACACAGAGATGGTTAACGTTTGCATGATTCCTTAGACCATGAGAGTATCAAGTTTCTTCATGCTTGCTTCATGAACTTTGGGGTTTGTTAAACGTCATCCGTAAATGGGTGGCTATTACGGCGGCTTACGAGTTCATGGAAAAGTGTGTCAAGTAACTTGATAGCTCAAGATTGGGATTTTCTCCTCCGACGATGGAGAGATATTCTCGGCCCTCTTGGTATTATGGTATACATCATCGTATGGCGGAACCACGGTGTGATTTGATCACTGGGATGCCGGAACACGGAAACGAGAAAAGAGAACAAAACTGGTAACGAGGTAACTTGCATGGTGGACAAATTGTTTGTCCATGGGGATGCAATAAATCTCACCTCGGGTGTTTGTGACATATCACAAAGCAATAGGAATAGCTCACTGCAACTGGAGGTTCACTCGAATATTTATTCGTGTGGGTATAGGGGTCAATATGGGTGTCCATGGCTCCGATGCTGATCATTGATCGGAAGGGGTTCCGGGTCATGTCTATACTTCACCGAACCTATAGGGTCACACGCTTAAGGGTCATCTATCTGTTGAATACTAGACACGGAGTCTGAGAGAAAATCATCGAAAAAAATTCGGATAGCGAAAAGTTTCGGACAGCGGAAAAGTTTCGCAGAGAGAGGTCATCGGATGAGTTTCAGTGAAACCGAAAAGTTGTTTCAGGATATATTATTAAGTCAAATTGGTTTCGGTACATGCCTGATAATTCTTGGAGGGTGCCATAGTCATTCTGGAAACTTTCTGGAATTTTCCGGGATAAAAGCTGGAATTGCTCCAGAGCTGCCGGAACCACTTCAGATGCTTTTCGCAGATGAAAATCACTAATCCGGAATTGTTTCGGAACGCGTTGAAAATTATTTGAGTGGGTACTGGAAATGTTCTAAGCCCACATAAATATTTTCAGTTCGAACAGACGCGGAAAAATGTAACGTGAATAGTGAAAGTGCTTTTTGGGATATTTATGGAAAGCCACCTTTTGGGGCTTTTCCCAAAAGGCTTCTAGAAGCACTTGAGGATCAAGGAACCCCCTTTGGGGGGCCCCATGAAGGTGGGACGTTGGAGGATGCAGCTCCTCCATGGGGCTCCACTTGTCATCCCTTTATGCCCTTTATGCCCTTTATGTGTGGCATAAAGTGTGGGCATTTTTGGGTTTTTCATGTGTCCCCTACCCCTTAACTCGTTATCACATACAAGTGCCATGCATGATCTGGCTTCTCTCTCCCTCCCAGCGAAGTAGTTTCGTAGAGCCGTAAGGCTATCTGGGTTCCGGCAGGAACTAGTTTTGGACGGCGAAGCCCTGCCGGATAGATGACACCGTATGTGTGCAACTCTGTAGAGAGATCGTAGTTTCGGTCTTAGTTCGTGAGTGCCACCCGAAGGGCTGTCCGTGTGACCGTACGAGTTTCTAAGGTCCTCCCGAAGGGCTGTCCGAGTGACCATTCGAGTTTCGAAGGTCCTCCCGAAGGGCTGTCCGCGACACCGTCCGGGCTGCTCAACGCCTCCGGAAGGCTGTTTGAGGAGCGGATGAGGGTATACATCCTCGCGGTTGGGAGGTTGTAAATCCTAGCTGCGGGATCTGCACCGCCGTTGCTCGTCATCGACTCTACTTCCGCTTACGCCACGAGTCGGTAACGAAAAGATCAAACCATGTATGCAGTCTCCATAGTGGTCCCAGGCTGGTGCGTAGGTAGGAAATTTTTGTTTTACGCTGCGTTACCCTTCAAAGGGCATCAAGAGCTGTGCTATTCGTAGATGCAGGTTTCGGTCAAGAATACATGGAGATGTATGGGTATTGCGTAATATAATCAGGTAGTAGATGAGATCTATTGCTGAAAATTATTTATGCAGGTGACAGATGAAATCTGTTACCCGATGTTCTTGTTGCTTCCCTAGAATTTGGGTTTGCTCAATCTCGAGACAGCATGGTGGAATTTGACAAAGTTCTGGCAATCCGTGATCCTGATTGATCATGGAAGTGCTATCAGTTCTTTGGGTTCTGCCGTAGTCAAAAGAAAGATGAAATTCGTGGATGAAAGGGCATTGCAGATATGCTCTGCACGGGGGTCATGCGTATGACGCAGTTTAGTATGGGGCTCAAGATTTAATTATCTCGTGTTTCATACACCCCGAGATGTTAATCTAGCAACTTGAATAATCATACTTGATGATAAAACGTTGGTAGCTGCGGTTTAAGTCAAAACCTTAGAAGCCACGTAAAATAAAATTTTGCATAAACCGATTAGAGGCGTTTAACTTGGTTTTGCAGGATGTGCATGTGATGTGGTATGTCAATGCTCATATTAAATTTGATTATGTATGAGATGACTACATGATGTAATTAACATGACCTGCGTGTCATGATTCGGCATGATGGCTGGAGCCATATGATTGTCACTTTAATGACCTGCGTGTCAACCTTAAGTAATGCACTTATTTTATTAGCTATAGAGATAGCAATATTATCTAGTGCATCAACAAGGTGGTGGAAATCTTCGTGAAGGTGAACACCGATGCGAATGCCGAAGACGAAGGAATGAAAGACTTGTCCGTCATAAAGGGTTATACCATATCATGCTATTATGAATTGCCTGAGATGTTTATCCCTTTGATGCACCCTTTTTGATTGCGTGGTAGTAACTTTTTATTAGGGTGATCTCTCACTAAAATATCAAGTAGTTAGTGTTCTCCCAAGTGTAGCACCGTCACGACACCTATCTTTTCGGGGTGCGCCATGGATGCATGGGTACGAACGATTAGAGAAGTGTGAGGTGGGTGAGGTCAGACCTCGCAGCAAGATCACTTGGTTGTCTTGACGTTCATGGCAGGATCGTCCTAAGCTCGGAACACACGCATCGAAAGATGAGCAAGAGTCACATAGAGATGCGATCGGCAAGTTGGCCTACCGATTAAAATTCCCGTTATGATATGATGATTCTATGGCGATGAATTGAAGTCTGGATCTTGTATCACTCGAAATTAATTATGAGAGATATCGATTTGAGTGGGAGCGCATTGTTGAATTAACATGTTTAATTCTCAGTGCAATTAAATTATGAACACTGTCTAAGTGTTTCTTGCAAAATAGTTGTAGAATAATGGCTCGCGATTCCACTTTCCCTGTTAAAATTGAATAGCTGTTAAATATCTGGTTAAAACTTTACGGTTGGTAACGTAATATGAGGATTGTCCTCAACGGTCTTTAGAAGGACTTTGTCCTATCGCATGCTTTCCGTATCCTCCGCTAATGCTATGGATCATGTGACTCTCGTCCTTGATCCAAAAGCTAGAAGTCTGTTACGGTCAAGTGGAATATGTTTGCTTCCATCAAACCCAAACTTCGAAAGTTGGGATAGTTATATGATATTCATGGAACTGAAAATTATTTTCAGATACAAACAAAGCAATGTTTGTTTGCAAGTATTAGTAAAAGTGTTTACTATGCATTTGACTGTTGGGAAAGGGATCGGAAGAACTTTGTCATATAATGAAAGGTGAATAAAACAACAACTTAAAGAGAAATGAAGTGTCCAAAGGGTGTTAGTATGACTTACACGCCTAGGAAGTCCGGGGCTAACGCCACTCTTAAGTTGGGTGCTTCTTTGCGAGTAGCAGAAATACTAAAAGTTAAACTGTTAGAAGTATAAAGGCAGAAAGAAAGATGACTGGAATATCCAGCTCATGTATGAATGTCATACAAGTTTTTGATGTATAGTAGGCTGGTCAAAGATATAGTTCTTGGGAATTATGGTTAAACATGTTAATCACTAATTCTTGGGTATTGTGAGTTAATCACAAAGATACCCGCTCGATTGCATTCTGTTACTAATCAATGTAAGAGCTACTATGGCCTAAAAAGACTATCCAGAAATGAGGTTAAGGTATACACAGGGAACATAGTAAATGTTACTATACCTTCCATCGGTGTATTGCCGTCTGTATTTATTTTCATAATTCATTTAGAGTTTTACAAACTCTAGCCCATTGCATAAGCTATCTTGCAAGAAGGTTGTTCATAAGAGAACTTTTTATGTTCGATGTTATGAATATCACAAGGGCCATACTTTCATTATGAATGAGATGTATGTTATGAATATTGATAATAATACAATACTTCTGGGTTTACTTTCATAATTCATTTTAGAGTTTCATACACTCTAGCCCATTGCACAATGTTTGTTGCAAAAGAGTTGTTCATAAAAACAACAATTGTTGTTAAGTATTATGAATAACATGAAGGGCCATGCTTCCATCCAAGATGTGATGTATGTTATGAATATTGATGGTAAAATGATACATCCATAACACTGATGCTAAATGTCGCAAGACTATGAGAATACCACGCATGTGTGGCACTGCATTTGGTCACATTGGAGAAACCCGCATGAAAAACATCCATTATGATGGATTTTGAAGTCGATTGATTTTGAATCATCTGACACTTGCAACTTTCCTCCGAAAAGTGAAGTGACTGAAATATCGTTCACAAAATATATGAACGAGCAACAAACTTATTGGTGATCATACATTTTGATGTGTGTAGTTCAATAAATGTTGTTGCAAGTAGTGGATTTATATATCTTGAAATGACTCAAGTAGATATATGGATATTTGCTTGATGAGACGTAAGTCTGGATCTTTTGAAATCATTCGAAAGGTTTTTAAAAATGAAGTAGAAGTTATTGTAACAAGGAAATTATGTTTCTACAATTTGATTGCAGAAAGGAATATCTGAGTTACAAGTTTAGCGAATGTCTGATGAGTTGTGAAAAGAGTTTCATAACTTACACCTCCCGGAACACCACTATGAGTGGAATGTCTGTGAAGATGTAATCAAACCATTTATGACATGGTAAGATCAAAGATGACATAAATAAATTTGCCATTATCACTTTTAAAGAGTAATGCTTTAGAGACTGCGGCTTTTACACTAAAAAGAGCTCCGTCAGGTCTGTTGAAATGACGGCATGGTATGGTACGCCCAACCATGTTATATCTTTTCTTAACATTTGGAATATGGGGCTTGTGTAAAAGGTTACAAAACTATTCCAAATCAGACAAGTGCTGCTTTGTAAGTTATCCCAAGTCATTGGGTATTCCCCCCACCACTATACCGAGGCAAATGATTTTTGCCACAAAACGGTATGCTTTTAAAGAGAATAGTTCTTGCAAAAGGGTAAGTGGGAGGACAGTGCAGCTCGACGAGATAACAAGTATCTTCGTCATCAGGTCAAAGGAAAGGAACCTTGGAAGTAATTCCAGTTTCCCTCATGATCGATACGGAAGCCTCTACATTAGATATATGGACTTCGGTCGAACTTGTAGCTGAACAACGTAGGCAAAGCTCGTGCAAACCTCTCAGGTGCACAAACGAGATATTGTTGTTAGACAACATTATACCTACGATACACAAGGAAGCGTTGATGGGCCCTGACTCCGGAATTGGCTGAATGCCAATATAATCCGAGATAGTTTCCATAAATGATTCAAGATTTAAATCTTGAAAAACCCTCCGAAAGACTTGGAATCTAACGGATTGTAATGGGACTATAAACTGATATGAATAAAAATGTTTTATCTATTAAGCTCGACTTGTTGCAATAACAGGTTCAAGGAGTTGACTACAATGAGATTGTCTCACCGTAGCAATGCTTAAAGTCGGTTTGGGTTAAACTAGCAATTAATACATATTTCAAACATGAGATATGCAACATGGATGACAAAATAATTTCCATGAAATTGAAATACAACCTAGGACTTGTATGTGATACAATCCAAAGTATTTTGTCAGTCCAGAGTATGCTAGTAAGTATGCAAACTTCAGAGGTCCAGCAATGGACAGAAGAGAGCAAAATGGAGTTGGAATCTTCGTTTTTGATGGAATGGTCAAAGGGGTTTGACTTCATCAATGAGTAACAAAGATGCTTGTGGTTTCAAGAAAGTAAGTGGGAGCATAATAATATTTCTGAAAACCTTGTTTGGTTGACACATTGTTAATTGGAAATAAATTTCTTGACATGAATTAGGACTTCATTTGAAAATAGTTTTCCGATGAAGCGCTTGGGCTAAATAGCCTTGATATTAGGCATAATGATCTATGAAGATAGATTTACCTAATGGGGCTGAGCAAAAATACATATTGACAAGATGCTAAAACCGTTTAGCATTTAAAACACCAATGAGTGATTCTTGACTAAGTCACATGGAAAGAGCTTTTTACAAGACTCGGTGTCCCAAAACACTGATGAGCAAAATACATGATGGAGATTCCACACACTCATGTGTTTGGATTAATCATGTATTCCATGGTATGTAAAACAACCTGATATATCCAATACTCCCAAGCTGTTGCGAGTATAGATACCAAAGTGATCAAAGTACTGATCATGGGACAACAGTGAAAAAAGGATCATTGAGTACTAAAGTAGCACTGATGACATGTTTTCTCACAAGTGGAGATCATGAAGAGTTCGTTGTAAAAGGTTACATCGATACAATCTTCATCATTTCACCATGCGATTTTCGATTTAAATTGAGGGTTTTGTGTAACACACAATATGGTGGTGCAGTTAGTTGGAAATTGTTCCAAACAAGTTACTGTGGCGAATTCTATAACAGAGGCGAAGTATGTTGCCGCTTTAGAAGCGACAAAGACAAAGATGTTGAATCATATAGTTCATTCATGAACTTAGTATGGTTCCAAGAAGGCTTTGGTCAATGGGACACTATTGCAGATAGTTGCTCCATAACTCAGTCTGAGGAATCAGGTTTCGACCAATGATTCACATATATACAAAGCCAAGTCCGCACAAAATATGAATTTTGTGAAAGCATGAAAACGCGAGGATATGCAGAGATACACATGGAGCTGAAGTTGTCAGATCCGATGGACATCAGGCTATACCACATGCGAAGCATTTTTCACACCGGTATGCCATAGGTGTAAAGTGCATTAGCATTAACTAGATTATTGACTCTAGTGCAAGTAGGAGTCTGTAGGAGATATGCCCTAGAGGCAATAATAAATGCTATTACTTATCTCCATGTTCATAATTATGTTTATGTTCCATGCTATAACTGCTATGGTTCTCGAGTCTGCAATAACCATGAGGCTCGGACGAAGACTCATATGCACGTGTGGAATAATAAACGATAAAATGTATTCCTAGTATGGCCTCTAAGACTAGCTCAAGTATTGCATGATGGTTCTGTTTTCCTGATCATGGGCATGTCTATGCCAGCGACCTTGAGGGCACAATGTTAAGAGAACATTTGTGTTGAATCAACCCGGATTGATGTCATGCTAAGAGATTCATTTGTCACAAGTTAATGGTACCTAACACAGAGATGGTTAACATTTGCATGATTCCTTAGACCATGAGAGTATCGAGTTTCTTCATGCTTGCTTCATGAACTTTGGGGTTTGTTAAACGTCATCCGTAAATGGGTGGCTATTACGGCGGCTTACGGGTTCATGGAAAAGTGTGTCAAGTAACTTGATAGCTCAAGATTGGGATTTGCTCCTCCGACGATGGAGAGATATTCTCGGGCCCTCTTGGTATTACGGTATCCATCATCGTATGGCCAGACACAGTGTGATTTGATCACTGGGATGCCGGAACACGGAAACGAGAAAAGAGAACAAAACTGGTAACGAGGTAACTTGCATGGTGGACAAATTGTTTGTCCACGGGGATGCAATAAATCTCACCTCGGGTGTTTGTGACATATCACAAAGCAATAGGAATAGCTCACTGCAACTGGAGGTTCACTCGAATATTTATTCGTGTGGGTATAGGGGTCAATATGGGTGTCCATGGCTCCGATGCTGATCATTGATCGGAAGGGGTTCCGGGTCATGTCTATACTTCACCGAACCTATAGGGTCACACGCTTAAGGGTCATCTATCTGTTGAATACTAGACAGGGAGTCTGAGAGAAAATCACCGAAAAATTTCGGACACCGAAAAGTTTCGGACAACGGAAAAGTTTCGCAGAGAGAGGTCATCCGATGAGTTTCGGTGAAACCGAAAAGTTGTTTCGGGATATACTATTAAGTCAAATTGGTTTCGGCACATGCCTGATAATTCTTGGAGGGTGCCAGAGTCATTCTGGAAACTTTATGGAATTTTCCGGGATAAAAGCTGGAATTGCTCCGGAGCTGCCGGAACCACTTCAGATGCTTTTCGCAGATGAAAATCACTAATCCGGAATTGTTTCGGAACGCGTTGAAAATTATTTGAGTGGGTACTGGAAATGTTCTAAGCCCACATAAATATTTTCAGTTCGAACGGACGCTGAAAAATGTCGTCATGAATAGTGAAAGTGCTTTTTGGGATATTTATGGAAAGCCACCTTTTGGGGCTTTTCCCAAAAGGCTTCTAGAAGGACTTGGGGATCAAGGAACCCCCTTTGGGGGCCCCATGAAGGTGGGACGTTGGAGGGTGCAGCTCCTCCATGGGGCTCCACTTGTCATCCCTTTATGCCCTTTATGTGTGACATAAAGTGTGGGCATTTTTGGGTTTTTCATGTGTCCCCTACCCCTTCACTCTTTCTCACATACAAGTGCCATGCATGATCTGGCTTCTCTCTCCCTCCCAGCGAAATAGTTTCGTAGAGCCGTAAGGCTGTCTGGGTTCCGGCAGGAACTAGTTCTGGACGGCGAAGCCCTGCCGGATAGATGACACCGTATGTGTGCAACTCTGTAGAGAGATCGTAGTTTCGGTCTTAGTTCATGAGTGCCTCCTGAAGGGCTGTCCGTGTGACCGTCCGAATTTCGAAGGTCCTCCCGAAGGGCTGTCCGAGTGACCATTCGAGTTTCGAAGGTCCTCCCGAAGGGCTGTCCGCGACACCGTCCGGGGGGCTGCTCGACTGCCTCCCGGAAGGCTGTTTGAGGAGCGGATGAGGGTATACATCCTCGCGGTTGGGAGGTTGTTAAATCCTAGCTGCGGGGATCTGCACCGCCGTTCGTCATCGACTCTACTTCCGCTGCGCTACGAGTCGGTAACGAAAAAGATCAAACCATGTATGCAGTCTCCATAGTGGTCCTGGGCTGGTGCGTAGGTAGGAAAATTTTTGTTTTCTGCTGCGTTACCCTTCACCGGGTGCGTGTCTTCGGCTGGCTCCTCTACCTCGACAGGCTAAACACCAGGGCCAACCTTCATCGCAAGACTCTTCTGGAGTCTTCCTCCAGCCTCCGATGCGGGGCCGCGCCAGAGGATCGTACCCACCTCTTCTTCACCTGCCCAGCTGCTCGGTCAATTTAGGACGCCATCGGTTTTCGTCCATGTTTCTCCCCGTTTGTAGTGCTCTGGAACCCCCTTGCGCACCCCATAGGGGCCTTCAAGTGACCCTGTGGCCTCTCATTGTGCTGCTCATCACATGGAAAATATGGGATGTTCGGAATGCTAAAACATTTAGGGACATAGATACTCCTGCCTCAGATGTTCTTAGAGGCATTATCTCCGACCTCACCCTATGGTCCCACCGCCTCAGAAAGGCGGAAGACAAAGTCCCCGCCGGCTTGTGGCGGGACTTCTTTTCTTCTCGCCTTATCTAGTTTGTAAAAAAAAAATCTTTTGAAATATATTCAGGTGGGGAGCCTCCCCCCCCCCCCCCCGTGACCGTTATAAAAAAAATTACATCAATACAGAATGAGCCTTGCATAAAACTTCATATTAAATTTTGTTGATGGTCAATCTTGTAGTATATATACTGTGCTCTCCAAATGCACATAGATAATGCAAACAACAACGTGTCAAAACGCAGGTCGGCCAACAACATGTATTTATCTGGCCTTACATGTTGTGAGCTGAAAATGCAGGACGAAATAAGAAGTGTTCGGTTTCGCCGGCCAAAAAATAAGTTCATCTTCATCGGCCATGGAGTGTGACCATGACTCCGTACTGGCCGGATCTCCTACACCATAGTTAGTGGCGGACAGATGAACAATTCAAAATTGTGGGAATCAAGTTGTCATGCATAAATAAGAAGTTGTACGCACATGTGGATTGACACCGCCTCCAGGCATGGGGAAATGAAAAAAATGATGACAAAGGTGAGTGTCTCTCCTAAATCAGAATTCAATGTAAATCTGGCACATGGCAAAAACATGTGTGAAATGAATTTTCTTTCTCCTAAATAGTGGAAAACTCCACATATGATGTCGGCGCTCTGAACTTGCATGCGGTTTCTCCCTAAAAATTTCTTGTGCATTGCCCATAGTAAATCATTGAAGCATGCATGTGGTTTTTGGTTTGGAAACTTGACATGTTAAAAACACAAATTTATCAATGCATAAATCAGTGTCTATATAATATGAGAAAAATGTAGGAGTTCTCTCTAAACAAATACACTTGTCATAAAAATGGATTTTTTTATAGAAGAAATTCCACAATTTAAATATATGGATTGATGAAACTATTACCGGTAGTTTTGCATATATTATATATCAAAGCATGATACGAAAGTTAAAATTATTGAGAAATGTTATACACATTCTAAAAAGAGCAAAACACTCGATCGTTCACTTTGTAGACCATCTTTTATTAGTAAATAACAGTTGTTGTGCGCATAACCATACACAAATAGATTGTATACTGGTTAGATATATCATTGTCTATAAACAAACCAAATACACTAGATCTTCATAATTATACGTAAACAGATAATAATCATTGGGTCTATATAACCGCACCTAAACACTTCATAACTACAACTAAAACAAATCATAACCGGTAGATCTGCGCATCTAGAAGATCACGATATGTAGATCATTATAATTGCACTTACAAAAAATATGGCTAGAAAATTATTTATAAGTCCATATGACAATATTAGTTAAACTATACTAATCTAATATAAGACATGTTATATTAGATGGACAGATACACGATTGGAACCTTGTAAAAAAAGTTATAGCTATGCTCCATAGAAAATTAGTTTATTATAAATATCCCAGGGGAGATATTCAAAAGAAAATGACTGAGAAGAGATTAAGCACCAACATGAGCATCAAAGTGAGGAGTACTTTAGTGAGCATTGATTATTGAAACCGAATCTTTTAAATTTTTAAAAAACAGGAACACTCGAGATCCGTGTGCCTATATATTAAGATGGAAAGCAAGGTTCATTTATAAAGATTGTGTCTAAGCGCCATGGAAAGGCTCCATCTCATACAGGTCAAGGAAAAGAACTATGGTGCTACTCGTTTTAGACTGGTGTGTTACCCACCTTTCGCCACTCACGACAATGGTTCTTGATTTTCTCGGACACCACTCCAAAGGAGGAGGGGGCGTTCTTGAACACCCTTCTGTTTCTCTCAAGCCATATGCAGCGTGGAGTGCATAGGATCACCAAGTTCATGCCCTTCTGGAACTTCAGGGGACCAATGTGTTGTAGAGAGGTCCAGCACTTCATGGTTGAGTCATTGGTGGAGGGGACAATCTAGTGAATTCCGATCCACCTTAGCACCTCAGACCACGCCTCTCGGGCAAAAACATATCTAAGGAAGAGGTGCTCGGTCGTTTCATCCCTCTGGCAGCAGAGAGGGTGAAGCAAAAATTCCCTTTTTTTATATAAAAGATTACCCAAATTGTATATGCAAGTAAGAACCACAAAAGACAAGAGGCACCTATAAATGAACCGGAATAATTTGTGTATGCATTTAGGCCGGATTAATTTGTGTATGCATGTAGGTTCACAGATGATCACATTTCTTATAACTTCTTGAGAAGCTCTACCTATGATTTATTGTACGTCTTGACGAAAATATTCCCATGTGAAAAGCGCACGGTGAAATGCACCTACAGCTGAGATTATGTTGCTCCTCCTCCTTCTTCAAAAAAGAAAGTTAGGGTTCGTGCCTCTCGCCGGCGCCGGCGCAGGTCCGCCTCGTCTCCGGTGGCTCTAGGGCCATGGAGGCGCGGTGGATCCTGGCAAGGGCAGCGGAGGGCTTGCTTTTAGTCAATTTTTTAATCTTGTTAGGGTTTGTGTCCTACTCGGGAAGGCGAGGCAATGGCGGCTCCCGAAGATGGAGTAAAGGTCTCCCGCCTAGCCCCGTTCGGCGGTGCGTCTAGCATCGTTGGTGGGCGTGTGGAAGGTGTGTCTCCGGCAGATCTATCTTTGGTGGATTTGCTCGGATCTCGTCGTTGTTCCTCTACGTTCATGTGTCTTGGTTTGGATCCTTTCGATCCACGTTATTTTTCATCGGCGGTTCTTTGTTGCAGGGTCTTTGGTCCTATGGGGCCTTAAAGACGACGACTTCCCGATCTACTACAACAAGTTGTGCCCGGCTCCGACGATGGAGGGCGATGACGGCGCGCCTTCG
Source organism: Aegilops bicornis (assembly GCA_021605145.1). Lineage (NCBI taxonomy): Eukaryota > Viridiplantae > Streptophyta > Magnoliopsida > Poales > Poaceae > Aegilops > Aegilops bicornis. The sequence continues at coordinate 515,889,462 of CM038669.1, read as the reverse complement.
GCTCGCTTCGGTGCTTGTAGTCGTCGCTAGGTGGTCTACGAATCTAGATGTAATTTTTATTTCTGGTATTCATTGTACTGCATGATTGAAAATGAATAGATTGAAATTTTTTCCGAAAAAAAAATGCACCTACAGCTAGCTGTGGGGTTTCTCGTCTCGTCTCCGGATGGGAAAAAGGCGCTGACAAGTCACAATTGGTACAAGACACAGGGTATGATATGATGCACTCCTCTTGGCGGGAAGCTTCCTGCCGCGACGTTCCTGTTCACTCGGTGTGATTCTCGTGCCGAGAAGGACGATGGAATCAAAGCCGACCGCACTGCTGCAAGTAAAGTAAGTTCCATCCATCCAGCATGCACCCGGGACGGACATAACGCCACCTGCATGAAAAGGCCCCGATCAATCAGCTCGCCCGCCCATCACCGTCTCGCCGAGCGGAGCGGATCACGGCGAGACAGCCCGAGGCCAAAGCCTGCCACCCTGGCTCCTCTATCCCCATCCCCCCGCCACCGCCGGGTGCGGTCCACACGCCCTCCCGCACACTCGCACGTTGCCCGCACGACGGGCCAGCCGACCGAGGAGCCCTCCATGCCGCGCGTACGCACGTAACCACCGGCGACCGCGTCCGCGACACCGCGGTGGTTCGTCCGTCCGTCCGTGTCCTCGGCCGGCGATCGCACCGGCGCAGCGCACCCGACGTGCGCTCGGCGACCAGGGCCCCCGGCGGAGGATGGACCATCGACGTGAGCGCGCCATGATTATGTCCATCGATCGCCCGCAGCCCCGCAGCACCGGCCGGTGCGGGTGCGACGCAAGCGCAACGTGCCGAATTGCCGAACCAATGCCCGGCCGGGCTGACGGGTCAATATCGGCATCGATCGGCTGGCATGGCATGGCATGGCATGATTCGGTGCGCTGTGCGGGCATCGGAGTATCGGGTTCATCGACTTTTACCGGCGCCGGGAGCACCGGCCGGATCAGTCCGACAGTTGTGTGGGGGAGCACTGTGCGGATAAAGGACGTTTGAGCGCGCAGAAAAGTCCGCGGCACGTGTGGGAAAAACGTGGCGCCGGCACACGTGTCGAGCGAGCAATGGAGCATGGCCTCCGTTTACTGTAGTACAAGCGTGGAAAGATCGCGCAACCAACCATGTGCATGCGTGCGAATCCTAGTCAGAAACTGTAGGGTGCTCCACGCTTCTTTAATTTTCTTGCCACCAGTTCGTACACATGCGTGCTACACGGGCGGAGCTTGAGGAGAATCGAAGTGGGGTCAAAGAGAAAATATGCAGCTTTGGGAGGGCCAAATGACTGAACTCTTCCTAATTTAATCCTCTAAAAAAATTCCTACAGTAAATATCATAGCTCCCTCAGAACTACACATAGCTCCGCCGCTGAGTTCATAGAAAGTTTACTTGTTGTAAGAACAAGTTTGAAATATTGGAATATTTTCACCATTTAGCTTATACTCCCTCCGTTACAAATTCATTTTTTCAATTTTTTTTTTACAAATTCATCTAAGTTTCAGGTCCTAAGCTATTTGAAAAACAATACCTGGACGAGATAGTTTTCTGATTTTATAAGTATTCACCTAAGGGTTGCTGATACCTTTCTACCATCCTCTAATTATTTCTACTTATAGACTTTTAATCATAATTATTGTTTTCTAATTTACTCTAAAAAAAGCTACGTCCATGTGATCTTTCCTGCCCTTACTGATATTTTTTGTGCATGATATGTACTCCCCCCTACCAGAATTGAACTGCAAAACGTCTTATATTTTGATACAGAGGTAGTACTATTTAATAGATAAGACATGTCCATGTATTTGCCTTCTATCCAGGCATGCTATCGAAAAGTAATATTCTTGAGCAAGTTTTGTACACTGATTAGTGCATGCATACTAATAATTTCTTGTGATTGTCATATATTCAATTTAATACCCTTGTTCGTAAATAGATTGTGTTTTAGGCCTTGACATGGTTACTAATATGTACAGGTGGCAATCACTTTTTGTATATACACATCACTAAAAATTTGTGGGAATCCATATTATGAAACATTTTACATGGTAAATGTAATAATTTTAATTTTAAAAAACACTAACATTCCTTTTATGTGTGCACAGTTACATCTATTTTAAGTTTTCTCCGATGTAAGCTATAGTCAAAATAAGAGCATCTCTAGCAGACCCCGCATAAGTGGTCAAACCCGCAAAAAATTTGCGTTTTACAGTTTTGGGCGAAAAAAGTGTCCAGAACAGAAACCGTAAAAGTAGTCCAACCCGTAAAATTTTTAAGGGCCGCCGCAAATGCACACCCGAAACCCTTATCTTTGAAGGTTGGAAGGCCGAATATAGGGGGCCCCGTATACCGGTCAAACCTCGTCGGAGCAAACACGCCGCCGCGGAGTTTGCCGGAATCCGCCCTAAACTCGCCGGAATTCATCACCGCACATCGGAAAAGGCCGCTAGACGCCGCAATCGATCGCCGCCGGTTCGAATTGGACGAGCTCGACATCGTCGTGGCCTCCCATGACCTCAGCCTGGCAGCCGTAATCCTACCGACGCGGTAGACAAAGGGGCACGGCTAGCCTGGCAATAGGGCAAGGCGCGGACGACGGAGGCGACGGTGTGGCAAGGTTTGGGCGCGACGACGGAGGTGACGGGCGTGGCGGTGGTAGCGGGCGCGATGATGGGCGCGGTGACGGGCGCGAAGTAGGACGGGCGCGCTAACGGGCGACGGGGCATGGCCTGCGGCCGACGGGGTTGGGCGCGGCCGGCTGGAGGAAGGGGCGGCAACGACCGGACTGGAGGAAGGAGCCCTTTTTTCCAGTTTTCCAGTTTGTTTTACAGTATCTGTTCGGCCGCGCTAGTTTTCGACCCGCAAATGCGATCTTCATGAAATTACAAACGCGTTTTGTGGGTCAAGTTTTTGCGGGGTCTGCTAGAGTTGCTCTAACAAGACATATAAGAATGTAACAAAAAAAATGCATATACTTGAAATCGGCAATAAATGAATTATTTGTATGTTTTAGTTATCTTAGTCAACTATCCACGTGCCACGTAAAGTGTTTTCTTTACAAGTTTATGCAAGAACATGAGTTTTTAATTCGCAAGAAAAGAACATAATTTTAAGTGTTATTTCGGCAACATCCATTAGTTTATTTCTTCTAGGGCCTCATGGGATTCTGAAGATGCAGAAATATGAAAAATACATAATTAAAAATGGCGTGTCCAATTAAGTTTATTTGTCCCTCAGAAAAATAAATCATACTCGACGTATAATTTGTTCGACCACGTCACATGAAAACACTCTTTTCAAGAGATCTGAATTAAGATTCCCATAACAATTCTTTGAATCAAAGAGGCTCTCATGGTGAGGGAAAAAAAACTCACCCTAGCCCCACATGCGGGGCCCTACAGACACCACGTTTGTGTGTGTGAGATGGAGTGGGATGTAGAATTCTTCATTGTTTTCTTTCCTCAGGCGCCGTTGAAAAGTATGCTAGCTCGGTGAATGCTATCTTTAGCGGACTTCGTATAATACCGTCACCCATAAAATAACCGTCAAAATATGGATGCAAAAAATGCTGCCTGATCAGACCCCACAAACGTGTCCGATCCGTAAAAAAAATTGTAGGGCACGGCAAAAGTTTGCCCTTAAATTTTAGATTCATGGGGTGGGAGGCCAACCCGAGCTCGCCCCCTAACCATAGCGAGATTTGGCGCGAGCAAAAAAAATTCCGCGTGGCCGTTTCCGCTCCCCCCCTCGGCCGGCATTGCCCCGCCACCGCCCGCTACGTTCCATCTTCCCCGGCCATTCTTCGCCGCCATGGAAGCCTCCCAGTCGTCCCCCGTCATCGTGGAGCGTGCTCACGTGCAATCCCCTCCGGCGGATCTCGTCGCCGGTCATGTCGCCCCTGCCGTCGCCCAAGGCACCACCGCGCCTCCCCGCAAGCGGCAGAGTAACGTGGTTGTGCAGGGCGGAAATCCGGCTCGCCCCACCGGAAAGTCACGCGCGCAGGACGCCGCCGCCGCTGCCGCCGCTGCCGATCTGCCCGGCCACCGGCAGAGAAGGTGGGCAAGGTTTCGGGCGTGAAGCGCAAGAAGGTTCCTACGAAAAGGCCGGCGCCTTCATCCACTTCCTCCGCCCAGGCAAGAGGTTCTTCGACGATGCCGTTCAACGGCGCTGCTTCCACCACATGCGAGGTGTGATACGTCTCCAACGTATCTATAATTTTTTATGTATTCATGCCATGTTTATAATATTTTTACATGATTTTGGTATGATTTGGTTAGAACTAACCCGGACTGATGCTGTTTTCAGCACAACTACCGTGGTGTTGTTTTTGTGCAGAAATAAAAGTTCTCGGAATTCGCTGAAAATCAACGGAGATTTTTTCTAGAAAATATAAAAATACTGGAACGAAGAGTTACCGGAGGGGAGTCCCGTGGGCCCCACGAGGGTGAAGGGCGCGCCCCTGTACCTCGTGGACTCTCCGTGGGGCCCATTGACTTGTTCTCGACGCCAACCTCTCCTATAAATCCCCAAACCTCCAGAAAATAACCTAGATCGGGAGTTCCGCCGCTGCAAGCCTCTGTAGCCACCAAAAACCAATCGGAACCTGTTAAGCACCTGCCAGAGGGGGAATCCCTCACCGGTGGCCATCTTCATCATACCGGCGCTCTCCATGACAAGGAGGGAGTAGTTCACTCTCGGGGCTGAGGGTATGTACCAGTAGCTATGTGTTTGATCTCTCTCTCTGTTTCTCACTTTCTCTCTCTCTTTCTCCCGTGTTCTTGATTCGACATGATCTTGATGTATCGCGAGCTCTGCTATTATAGTTGGATCTTATGATGTTTCTCCCCCTCTACTCTCTTGTAATGAATTGAGTTTTTCCTTTGAAGTTATCTTATCGGATTGAGTCTTTAAGGATTTGAGAACACTTGATGTATGTCTTGCATGTGCTTATCTGTGGTGACAGTGGGATATTCACGTGATCTACTTGATGTATGTTTTGGTGATCAACTTGCGGGTTCGGTGACCTTATGAACTTATGCATAGGGGTTGGCACACGTTTTCGTCTTGACTCTCCGGTAGAAACTTTGGTGCACTCTTTGAAGTACTTTGTGTTGGTTTTTGAATAGATGAATCTGAGATTGTGTGATGCATATCGTATAACCATACCCATGGATACTTGAGGTGAGATTGGAGTATCTAGGTGACATTAGGGTTTTGGTTGATTTGTGTCTTAAGGTGCTATTCTAGTACGAACTCTAGGATAGATCGAACGGAAAGAATAACTTCTTGTTATTTTACTACGGACTCTTGAATAGATCGATCAGAAAGGATAACTTTGAGGTGGTTTCGTACCCTACAATAATCTCTTCATTTGTTCTCCGCTATTAGTGACTTTGGAGTGACTCTTTGTTGCACGTTGGGAGATAGTTATATGATCCAATTATGTTATTATTGTTGAGAGAACTTGCACTAGTGAAAGTATGAACCCTAGGCCTTGTTTCCTAGCATTGCAATACCGTTTATGCTCACTTTTACGACTTGCTACCTTGCTATTTTTATATTTTCATATTACAAAAACCTTTATCTACCATTCATATTGCACTTGTATCACCATCTCTTCGCCGAACTAGTGCACCTATACAATTTACCATTGTATTGGGTGTGTTGGGGACACAAGAGACTCTTTGTTATTTGGTTGCAGGGTTGTTTGAGAGAGAACATCTTCATCCTACGCCTACCACATATTGATAAACCTTAGATCATCCACTTGAGGGAAATTTTCTACTGTCCTACAAACCTCTGCATTTGGAGGCCCAACAACGTTTACAAGAAGAAGGTTGTGTAGTCATCAAGCTCTTTTCTGGCGCCGTTGCCGGGGAGGTTAGTGCTTGAAAGTATATCTTTAGATCTTGCAATCAAACCTTTTAGTTTCTTGTTTTATCACTAGTTTAGTCTATAAAGGAAAGCTACAAAAAAATGGAATTAAAGGTGCCTCATATGCTTCATCTTTTTAATGTCTTTCATGAAAATAAGGATTCTGATAATTGTGCCAAAGTGTTAGAACAAGATGAAGGAAATATGCCCTAGAGGCAATAATAAAGTTATTATTTATTTCCTTATATCATGATAAATGTTTATTATTCATGCTAGAATTGTATTAACCGGAAACTTATTACATGTGTGAATACATAGACAAACAGAGTGTCACTAGTATGCCTCTACTTGACTAGCTCGTTGATCAAAGATGGTTAAGTTTCCTAGCCATAGACATGAGTTGTCATTTGATTAACGAGATCACATCATTAGGAGAATTATGTGATTGACTTGACCCATTCTGTTAGCTTAGCAATCGATCGTTTAGTATTCTGCTATTGCTTTCTTCATGACTTATACATGTTCCTATGACTATGAGATTATGCAACTCCCGTTTACCGGAGGAACACTTTGTGTGCTATCAAACGTCACAACGTAACCGGGTGATTATAAAGGTGCTCTACAGGTGTCTCCAAAGGTACTTGTTGGGTTGGCGTATTTCGAGATTAGGATTTGTCACTCCGATCGTCGGAGAGGTATCTCTGGGCCCTCTCGATAATAGACATCACTTAAGCCTTGCAAGCAGTGCAACTAATGAGTTAGTTGCGGGATGATGTATTACGGAACGAGTAAAGAGACTTGCCGGTAACAAGATTGAACTATCTCTGGCAAGTAACATACCGATGACAAAGGGAACAACGTATGTTGTTATGCGGTCTAACCGATAAAGATCTTCGTAGAATATGTAGGAGCCAATATGGGCATCCAGGTCCCGCTATTGGTTATTGACAAGAGAGGTGTCTCCGTCATGTCTACATAGTTCTCGAACCCGTAGGGTCCGCACGCTTAACGTTCGTTGACAATATAGTACTATGAGTTATGTATGTTGGTGACCGAATGTTGTTCGGAGTTTTGGATGAGATCACGGATATGACGAGGAACTCCGGAATGGTCGGGTAGTAAAGATTGATATGTGGATAGTAGTGTTTGATCTCCGAAAGGTTACGGAATCCATCGGAAGGGGTTCGGATGTTTCCCGAAATGTTTGGGCACGAGAACACTTTATCCGGGCCAAAGGGAAAGCCCACAAGGTTTTTAGAAAGCGCAAAGGAAGTTTTATGGAGTCTGGGGCAGACGCCAGGTCCTCGGCATTCGGGTCCGCACGGGAACCACGGCATCCGCCCCGGAGTCCGAGAAGGACTCTTGCCTTTCGGGTGAAACCGACTTTGTGGAGGCTTTACTCCAAGTTTCGACCCCAAGGCTCAACATATAAATAGAGGGTAGGGCTAGCACCCAAGACAGATCAAGAAACACCAAGCCGCAGGCCGGCAACCCCGGCTCCTCTAGTTTATCCTCCGTCATAGTTTTCGTAGTGCTTAGGCGAAGCCCTGCGAAGATTGTTCTTCACCAACACCGTCACCACGCCGTCGTGCTGCCGGAACTCATCTACTACTTTGCCCCTCTTGCTGGATCGAGAAGGCGAGGACGTCATCGAGCCGAACGTGTGCAGAACTCGGAGGTGTCGTGCTTTCGGTACTTGGATCGGTCGGATCGTGAAGACGTACGACTACATCAACTGCGTTGATATAACGCTTCCGCTTTTGGACTACGTGGGTACGTGGACAACACTCTCCCCTCTCGTTGCTATGCATCACCATGATCTTGCGTGTGCGTAGGAAATTTTTCGAAATTACTACGTTCCCCAACAGTGGCATCCAAGCCTGGTTTTATGCGTAGATGTCATATGCACGAGTAGAACACAAGTGAGTCATGGGCGATATAAGTCATACTGCTTACCAGCATGTCATACTTTGGTTCGGCGGTATTGTTGGACGAAGCGGCCCGGACCGACATTACGCGTACGCTTACGCGAGACCGGTTCTCGGCGTGCTTTGCACAAAGGTGGCTAAGCGGTGTCGGTTTCAACAACTTTAGTTGAACCGGTGTGCATACGCCCGGTCCTTGCGAAGGTTAAAACAGCACCAACTTGACAAACTATTGTTGTGGTTTTGATGCGTAGGTAAAAAAGGTTCTTGCTAAGCCCGTAGCAGCCACGTAAAATTTGCAACAACAAAGTAGAGGACGCCTAACTTGTTTTTGCAGGGCATGTTGTGATGTGATATGGTCAAGACGTGATACTATATTTTATTGTATGAGATGACCATGTTTTGTAACCGAGTTATCGGCAACTGGCAGGAGCCATATGGTTGTCGCTTTATTGTATGCAATGCAATCGCCCTGTAATGCTTTACTTTATCACTAAGCGGTAGCGATAGTTGTAGAAGCATAAGATTGGCGAGACGACAACGATGCTAGATGGAGATCAAGGTGTCGCACCGGTGACGATGGTGATCATGGAGGTGCTTCGGAGATGGAGATCACAAGCACAAGATGATGATGGCCATATCATATCACATATATTGATTGCATGTGATGTTTATCTTTTATGCATCTTATCTTGCTTTGATTGACGGTAGCATTATAAGATGATCTCTCACTAAATTTCAAGATAAAAGTGTTCTCCACTGAGTATGCACCTTTGCAAAAGTTCGTCGTGCCCAGACACCTCGTTATGATCGGGTGTGATAAGCTCTACGTCCATCTACTACGTGTTCAAGCCTGTTTTGCACACGAAAAATACTCAGGTTAAACTTTACTAGCCTAGCATATGCAGATATGGCCTCGGAACCTTTGAGACCAAAAGGTCGAGCGTGAATCATATAGTAGATATGATCAACATAGTGATGTTCACCATTGAAAGCTACTCCATTTCACATGATGATCGTTTATGGTTTAGTTGATTTGGATCACGTGATCACTTAGAGGATTAGAGGGATGTCTATCTAAGTGGGAGTTCTTAAGTAATATGATCAATTGAACTTAAAATTATCATGAACTTAGTCCTGGTAGTATTAGCATATATATGTTGTAGATCAATAGCTCGCGTTGTTGCTTCCCTATGTTTATTTTGATATGTTCCTAGAGAAAAACTATGTTGAAAGATGTTAGTAGCAATGATGCGGGTTGGATCCGTGATCTGAGGATTATCCTCATTGCTGCACAGAAGAATTATGTCCTTGATGCACCGCTAGGTGACAGACCTATTGCAGGAGCAGATGCAGACGTTATGAACGTTTGGCTAGCTCAATATGATGACTACTTGATAGTTTAGTGCACCATGCTTATAGGCTTAGAATCGGGACTTCAAATACGTTTTTGAACGTCATGGACCATATGAGATGTTCCAGGAGTTCAAGTTAATATTTCAAGCAAATACCCGAGTTGACAGATATGAAGTCTCCAACAAGTTCTATAGCTAAAAGATGGAGGAGAATTGCTCAACTAGTGAGCATGTGCTCAGATTGTCTGGGTACTACAATCGCTTGAATCAAGTGGGAGTTAATCTTCCGGATAAAATAGTGATTGACAGAGTTCTCTAGTCACCATCACCAAGTTACTGGAACTTCGTGATGAACTATAGTATGCAAGGGATGACAAAAACGATTCCCGAGCTCTTCGTGATGCTGAAATCGACGAAGGTAGAAATCAAGAAAAACATCAAGTGTTGATAGTTGACGAGACCACTAGTTTCAAGAAAACAGCAAAGGGAAGAAAGGGAACTTCAAGAAGAACGGCAAGCAAGTTGCTGCTCAAGTGAAGAAGCCCAAGTCTAGTCATAAGCCTGAGACTAAGTGCTTCTACCGCAAAGGGACTGGTCACTGGAGCAGAACTGCCCCAAGTATTTGGCGGATAAGAAGGATGGCAAAGTGAACAAAGGTATATTTGATATATAGATTATTGATGTGTATTTTACTAGTGTTCGTAGCAACCCCTCGGTATTTGATACTGGTTCAGTTACTAAGAGTAGTAACTCGAAACAGGAGTTGCAGAATGAACAAAGACTAGTTAAGGGTGAAGTGATGATGTGTGTTGGAAGTGATTCCAAGATTGATATGATCATCATCGCACGCTCCCTACACTTTCGGGATTAGTGTTGAACCTAAATAAGTGTTATTTAGTGTTTGCGTTGAGCATGAATATGATTTGATCATGTTTATTGCAATACGATTATTCATTTAAGTTAGAGAGTAATTGTTGTTCTATTTACATGAATAAAACCTTCTATGGTCATACACACCAACGAAAATGGTTTGTCGGATCTCGATCGTTGTGATACACATATTCATAATATTGAAGCCAAAAGATGAAAAGTTAATAATGATAGTGCAACTTATTTGTGGCACTGCCGTTTAAGTCATATTGGTGTAAAGCGCATGAAGAAACTCCATGCTGATGGGATTTTGAAATCACTTGATTATGAATCACTTGATGCTTGCGAACCATGCCTTATGGGCAAGATGACTAAAACTCCATTCTCCGGAACAATGGTGCAAGCAACTGTCTTATTGGAAATAATACATACTGATGTATGTGATCCGATGAGTGTTAAGGCTCACGGCAAGTATCGTTATTTTATGACCTTCAGAGATGATTTGAGCAGATATGGGTATATCTACTTAATGAAACACAAGTCTGAAAAGTTCAAAGAATTTCAGAGTGAAGTGGAGAATCATCGTAACAAAAAAATAGAAGTTTCTACGATATGATCGCAGAAGTAAAATATTTGAGTTGCGAGTTTGGCCTTCAGTTAAAACAATGTGAAATAGTTTCACTACTCACGCCACCTGGAACACCACAGTGTAATGGTGTGTCCGAACATCGTAACCGTACTCTATTAGATATGGTGCAATCTATGATGTCTCTTACCGATTTACCACTATCGTTTTGGGGTTATGCATTAAAGACAACTGCATTCACGTTAAAAAGGGCACCATCTAAGTCCGTTGAGACGACACAATATGAACTGTGGTTTGGCAAGAAACCAAAGTTGTCATTTCTTAAAGTTTGGGGTTGTGATGCTTATATGAAAAAGTTTCATCCTGATAAAGCTCAAACCCAAATCGGAGAAATGTATCTTCATAGGATACCCAAAGGAGACTGTTGGGTACACCTTCTATCACAGATCCGAAGGCAAGACATTCATTGCTAAGAATGGATCCTTTCTAGAGAAGGAGTTTCTCTCGAAAGAAGTGAGTGGGAGGAAAGTAGAACTTGATGAGGTAACTATACCTGCTCCCTTATTGGAAAGTAGTTCATCACAGAAACCGGTTTCTGTGACACCTACACCAATTAGTGAGGAAGTTAATGATGATGATCATGGAACTTCAGATCAAGTTGTTACTGAACCTCGTAGATCAACCAGAGTAAGATCCGCACCAGAGTGGTACGGTAATCCTATTCTGGAGGTCATGTTACTTGACCATGACGAACCTACGAACTATGAGGAAGCGATGATGAGCCCAGATTCCTCAAAATGGCTTGGGGCCATGAAATCTGAGATAAGATCCATGTATGAGAACAAAGTATGGACTTTGATTGACTTGCCCAATGATCGGCGAGCCATTGAGATTAAATGGATCTTCAAGAGGAATACGGACGTGTACTGTTACTATCTACAAAGCTAGAATTGTCGCAAAAGGTTTTCGACAAGTTCAAGGTGTTGACTACGATGAGAGTTTCTCACTCGTATCTATGCTTTAGTCTGTCCGAATCATGTTAACAATTGCCGCATTTTATGAAATCTGGCAAATGGATAAACAAAATTGCATTCCTTAATGGATTTATTAAAGAAGAGTTGTATATGATGCAACCAGAAGGTTTTGTCAATCCTAAAGGTGCTAACAGAATGTGCAAGCTCCAGTGATCCATCTATGGAATTTGGTGCAAGCATCTCGGAGTTGGAATATACGCTTTGATAAGTTGATCAAAGGATATAGTTTTATACATACTTGTGGTGAAGCCTGTATTTACAAGAAAGTGAGTGGGAGCACTACAACATTTCTGATAAGTATATGTGTATGACATATTGTTGATCGGAAATAATGTAGAATTATTCTATAAAGCATAAAGGAGTGTTTGAAAGGAGTTTTTCAAAGAAAGACCTCGGAGAAGCTGCTTACATATTGAGCATCAAGATCTATTGAGATAGATCAAGACGCTTGATAAGTTTTTTTAATGAGTACATACCTTGACAAGATTTTGAAGTAGTTCAAAATGGAACAGTCAAAGAAAGAGTTCTTGCTGTGTTACAAGGTGTGAAATTGAGTAAGACTCAAAGCCCGACCACGGCGGAAGATAGAAAGAGAATGAAAGTCATTCCCTATGCCTTGGCCATAGGTTCTATAAAGTATGCCATGCTTGTGTACCGTAACTATTGTATACCCTACACTATGTTTAGCAAGGGAGTACAATAGTGATCTAGGAGTAGATCACTGGACAATGGTAAAAATTATCCTTAGTGGAATAAGGATATGTTTCTTGATTATGGAGGTGACAAAGGTTCATCGTAAAGGGTTACGTCGATGCAAGTTTTGACACTGATTCAGATGACTCTAAGTCTCAATCTGGATACATATTGAAAGTGGGAGCAATTAGCTAGAGTGGCTCTGCGAGCATTGTTGACATAGAAATTTGCAAAATACATACGGATCTGAATGTGGCGGACCGTTGACTAAATTCTCTCACAAGCAAAACATGATCACACCTTAGTACTCTTTGGGTGTTAATCACATAGCGATGTGAACTAGATTATTGACTCTAGTAAACCCTTTGGGTGTTGGTCACATGACGATGTGAACTATGGGTGTTAATCACATGGTGATGTGAACTATTGATGTTAAATCACATGGCGATGTGATCTAGATTATTGACTCTAGTGCAAGTGGGAGACTGAAGGAAATATGCCCTAGAGGCAATAATAAAGTTATTATTTATTTCCTTATATCATGACAAAAAATTTATTATTCATGCTAGAATTGTATTAACCGGAAACTTAGTACATGTGTGAATACATAAACAAACAGAGTGTCACTAGTATGCCTCTACTTGACTAGCTCGTTGATCAAAGATGATTGAGTTTCCTAGCCATAGACATGAGTTGTCATTTGATTAACGGGATCACATCATTAGGAGAATGATGTGATTGACTTGACCCATTCCGTTAGCTTAGCAATCGATCGTTTAGTATTCTGTTATTGCTTTCTTCATGACTTATACATGTTCCTATGACTATGAGATTATGCAACTCCCATTTACCGGAGGAACACTTTGTGTGCTACTGTCAGGACCCCGATTCCAAGTCACATCGATCTAGCCGGTAACACCTCATATCACTTTGCGGCCTCACGCACGGTATTCCCACGGGTGTCGCCTTACCATGGCCGGGACCGTTTATGCCTTTTGGCTCACGCATATGATAGTGTCGCTAGCATCCATATGATAGAGAACCGGGCCTACATGACTAGTCGTGGAACCCAAAGTGGCACTAACTTATAGGGACAGGCATACATGAATCAACATCGAGCATGTCGGTCGTGACGTGCGAATCCGGGCTGTAGCACTGGGCTAACAGGACTCAGGAACCCGGGCATGTGAGCTAAGCAGGACTCGGATGTCACAGCGTGACATTTCCCGAAGGGACAGAACAGAACGAGCAAGTGAATCACATGCCCGGCTACCAAGTGTTAGGAAGCGGTAGTCTTTGGCTAAGCGGGACTCAGTGAGCCGGGCATGTAGTGGACTACTATGGCTCATGGAAGCACAAGACTACATTTCCCCATAAGAGAGGCTACCAAGGATAAACAATTAGGTTGTGGATCCCACACATACCAAGCATTTCAATCATACACACAATATGCTCGATATGTGTAAATACAACATGGCATCACAACATAACTCTACGACTCAAGTATTTATTTAATAGGCTCCGAGGAGCGAGATATTACAAACATGGGTCTCATGACCCAACATTGAGAGCATACAAGTCAAAGCACATGCGGAAGCTTAACATGTCTGAGTACAGACATCTACAAATGAAAAAGGCTGAGAAGCCTGACTATCTACCAGATCCTGTCGAGGGCACAAGATTGTAGCTGAGGTATCAAGCTAAACATCGAAGTACACACGGAACTACTAGCGAGACTGACATCTCTCTGCAAAACATAAAATAGGCCAACGTGAGTACAAATGTACCCAGCAAGACTTACATCAGAACTAACTACATATGCATCATTGTCAATAAAAGGGGAAGGTGGGGTTTAACTGCAGCAATCCAGCTTTGACTCTGTGGCTATCTTGAACTACGACTGCAAGTAACTCTTTTTGAGGTGGCGCACACGAGTCCACATATTCACCATATCAATACACCACTATGGATCCGCTCCCGTCTCCCTACGAGAGCGCCATCCATAGCACTCACGCTTATCTTGCGCATTTTAGAGTATCCACTTTCACTTGTCTATGAACTGTACAGGCAACCCAGAAGTCCTTTACCGCGAACACGGCTATTCGAATAGATGATGTTAACCCTGCAGGGGTGTACTCCTTCACACACGCTCTCACCACTTATCGCCGTTTACACGACATGTACTCGGCAACCTTCAAGCGGAAGCCCAAATGAGGGTGTCGGCCACGACCTACCTAAACACTCAAGTCTCTAGTCCAGGTTATCACCTATTCAGGTTCCATCCGCAGGAGTCCGCCGAGGTTTCCACATACGGCCCTGAACGATGTGTACAGGTTCCGCGACACCAAGCAGGCGCCTGCAAGATACCCGCCACGCGTGCCTAATGCATCACAGCCCACCCTCGGGTCAAGATCGCCCACGGCCTCCAAAGATACTACAAACACGAAACTACTTGCAACTCCCCGGACAGAGGACAAGGGTGGTTAAGAAGTCGAGAGGGGCACTTAAGCATTCCAATGCGTGGTAGTAACTGGTCATGGATCACAAACACAGAACTCAGTTCCTGAGGACGGCTTCAATGAGACAACCCACCATGTACTCCTACATGGCCTCTCACCGATACCTTTACCAAATCGTGTTCACACACTTAGCTCACACACAGTAGGACATGTTCATCACTGTTCCAATTCATCCCCAATGAATCAGACCTGACACAACTCTAAGCACATCAGGCATGACAAACAAGCATGAATGAGTAGGCACAACAGGGCTCAAACAACTCCTACTCATGCTAGTGGGTTTCATCTATTTACTGTGGCAATGACAGGTCATGCAGAGGATAAAGGGGTTCAACTACCGCAGCAAGTAAACAAATGAATCGTTGTTGTCCTAATGCAGTAAAAGAGAGCAGGAGCGAGAGAGTAGGATTGTATCGGAATGAACAATGGGGTTTTGCTTGCCTGGCACTTCTGAAGATAGTATAAATCTTCATCGGTGTCATCGATCTCATCGGCAGAATACGTCTATCGAGAGGGGACAACAACCGGCAACAGAGAGGAAACACAATCAATGCAATGCACAATATGATGCATGATCATGACATGTCAATATGCTGTGATTTGACCTAATGCAACAGAAGGTCATTTTGATTGAAGTGGAATTCAAAACTAGATCAAATTCCAATTCCAAATCTATTGTCAATTTTTTCCTAATCATATTTCATCCTAAACAGTGAGGTTAACTTTCTCAAACATGCATCAAAATGATACATATGGATAGATTGCATTTTTCTGATAATGTTTCATATATAATTTGTTTGATTTGGAGTTACGGTTGAATTACTATAAATTTTTGAAGTTTGCAACATATTCTGGAAATTCCTATATAAGAATAAACCCAGAAAAGGATTTACCGTGTCAGCACTACGTCAGCATGACGTAAGCGAGTCAACGGGCAGCCCAGGTCAAACAGACCAGTGGGTCCCGCGTGTCAGTAGCTAAACTAGGTTTAGTTAACCCTAATCTCGGTTAGCTAGCGGGGCGACCCCACCTGTCATTGAGCCAGGAGAGGTCAAACCCCTGGTCAACTGGGGCTAACACGCCGGCGGCTCGACGCCGGCGACAACAGGTGCGGCGGATGGGCTCGGGTTCGATCCTCCGGCGCCCAAATCAACGACGGAGAGCATCTACGAGCTGCTGGTGACCCCGCGCATCCAACGGTGCAAACGGGGTGAGCTGGGGGGGGGCCGGAAAAGTGGCCGGCGACGAGGTTTAGTGGCAGCAGCAGCTCGGGCATCCTCGGGGTGGCGCTACAGAGCTCGGGAGGAGGCGCTGCGGGTGGCTACGGGCTCATGAGAACGTGCTGAGCACGGTGGTGTGCTCGGACACAAAGTGCGGTGGCTGTGGCCACGGCGGCGACTTGGCCGGCGGAACCGAGCTCACGACTCTGGTGGAATCGGTGGCTACATGGTGTAAATAACGCGGGGAAGAGAGGGGTTAGTGGCAGGAGCTCACAGAGGTTTGAACGGGGCGGACGATGAACTCGGGGAGGCGTCAGGGAGGGCACATGGTCGCCGGCGATATCGGCGGCCGAAGCTTGAAGAAGAGGCCGGGGAAGCCGCTGGTAGGCGTCCCGGCTCGTGTGGCTTAAGCGGGGGACGGTGTAGAGGTCGGCGGCGGAGCTTCTTGGCGCGTCAGAGAGGCGTGTGGAGGCGGGTGGCCGTGGTGGTGCTCGTCGGTGGCGGCGGTTGTGTTCGGTGGTGCCACACGGAGAGCAGAGGAGGGGAAGGGGTCCAGGGGAGAGAGAGGAGAGTGAAGGGGGTCGTGGCCGTCTTCGTGGCGCGTTCAGAAGAGCCGGGGTGTCGCGGTGGAAGCAGGAGCTGGCTGGCACTGCTCCCCTGCCCTCTTGGCCTTGAGGAGGAGGAAGACAGAGGGGGTTGCGGTGGTGGACTGGGCCAGTTGGCTGGGCCGCCAGCTGGGCCGGCCAGGTGGGCTGCACGGGTGAGGCCAGGTACTAACTCTCTCTCTCTTTCCTGTTTTTCTGTTTCAGCTTTCTATTTTTTTCTGTTTTGTTTTGGTTTAGTAAAAATACTAAACCATTTTATAAAATCCTGAAAATAATTATGTGGCTAGAACTAAAATATACCAAACCACATAAAATGTTCCAGAATTATTGGACATATATTAATTATATATAAAATATACATCCAATGCAAATAGTTATTGAATTAATTCAAAGGCCCAAAATAAATGTTTTCGAGATACCAAAAATATTGGTTTGAATTTTACCTCTTGCCAATATTTTCAATGACTAACAGGAACATTTTCTTGGACTTCTTTGAAGAGATTTTAATGTTGATTATTTTTGAAATGATTTCTGAGGGTTTCAACTAACCTCAATTCAAATTTCATAAACATAACTATGATGATGACATGATGAGATGCAAAAACAAACAAGGCTAATCTAGGGCTATGACAGCTACCAAACGTCACAACATAACTGTGTGATTATAAAGGTGCTCTACAGGTGTCTCCAAAGGTACTTGTTGGATTGGTGTATTTTGAGATTAGGATTTTTCACTCCGATCGTCGGAGAGGTATCTCTGGGCCCTCTCGACAATACACATCACTTAAGCCTTGCAAGCAGTGCAACTAATGAGTAAGTTGCGGGATGATGTATTACGGAACGAGTAAAGAGACTTGCCGGTAACAAGATTGAACTAGGTATTGAGACACCAACGATCGAATCTCGGGCAAGTAACATACCGATGACAAAGGGAACAACGTATGTTGTTATGCGTTCTGACCGATAATGATCTTCGTAGAATATGTAGGAGCCAATATGGGCATCCAGGTCCCGCTATTGGTTATTGACAAGAGAGGTGTCTCGGTCATGTCTACATAGTTCTCGAACCTGTAGGGTCCGCACGCTTAACGTTCGTTGACGGTATAGTACTATGAGTTATGTATGTTGGTGACTGAATGTTGTTCGGAGTTTTGGATGAGATCACGGATATGATGAGGAACTCCGGAATGGTCCGGAAGTAAATATTGATATGTGGATAGTAGTGTTTGATCTCCGGAAATGTTCCGGAATCCATCGGAAGGGGTTCCGGATGTTTCCCGCAATGTTTGGGCACGAGAACACTTTATCTGGGCCAAAGGGGAAAGCCCACGAGTTTTTAGAAAGCGCAAAAGGAAGTTTTGCGGAGTCCAGGGGCCAGACGCCAGGGTCGCTGGCGTCTGGGTCCAGACGCCGGGAACCCTGGCGTCTGGCCCTGGAGTCCGAGAAGGACTCTTGCCTTTCGGGTGAAACCGACTTTGTGGAGGCTTTTACTCCAAGTTTCGACCCCAAGGCTCAACATATAAACAGAGGGGTAGGGCTAGCACCCAAGACAGATCAAGAAACACCAAGCCGTGTGCCGGCAACCCCGTATCCTCTAGTTTATCCTCCGTCATAGTTTTCGTAGTGCTTAGGCGAAGCCCTGCGAATATTGTTCTTCACCAACACCGTCACCACGCCGTTGTGCTGCCGGAACTCATCTACTACTTCACCCCTCTTGCTGGATCGAGAAGGCGAGGACGTCTCCGAGCCGAACGTGTGCAGAACTCGGAGGTGCCGTGCTTTCGGTACTTGGATCGGTCGGATCGGGAATACGTATGACTACATCAACCACGTTGATATAACGCTTCCGCTTTCAGTCTACGAGGGTACATGGACAACACTCTCCCCTCTCGTTGCTATGCATCACCATGATATTGCGTGTGCGTAGGAATTTTTTTGAAATTACTACGTTCCCCAACAGAAGAATGCATTAAAATGTTTGGCACTAACTATTTGAATGATGAGCATAATTGCAATGTTGTTAGTATGAATTCCTTGAATATCCATGATGCTAATGATATGCAAAGTCACAAGCTTGGGGATGCTATGTTTGATGAAGATGATATTTTTAGTCCCCCAAGTTTTGATGTGCAAATCTATTATGATGATAGCATGCCTCCTAATTATGATGATTATTGTGATGACTTGTATGCTATAAAGAATAATGATAACCATGAAACTTTTCATCATGATTTTAGTTTTCAATTGGATTATGCCTCACATGATAGTTATTTTGTTGAGTTTGCTCCCACTACTATTCATGAGAAGAAATTCGCTTATGTGGAGAGTAATAAAATTTATATGCTTGGGGATCATGGAAAGAATGCTTTATGTGATGGTTATATTGTTCAATTCAGTCATGATGCTACTGAAAATTATTATGTGGGAGGAATATATGCTTGTAGGAATTGCAATAATATCCAGTTTCCTCTCTATGTGTTGAAAATGTTGAAGTCATGCTTGTTTTGCCTTCCTATGCTAGTTGATTATTGTTCCCATAAGTTGTTTTCTCACAAAATCCCTATGCATAGGAAGTGGGTTAGACTTAAATTTGTTAGTCATATGCTTCATGATGATCTCTTTGTGTTTCAATTCTTATCTTTCATGTGAGCATCATTGAAATCATCATGCCTAGCTAAAAAGACATTAAAGAAAAGCGATTGTTGGGAGACAACCCAATGTTTACCCTTACTGTTTTTGTGTGTTCACATGATTAAGCTACTGTAGTAATCATGTTTTATAGCTTTTGTTTCAATAAAGTGCCAAGTAGGACCTTTAGGATAGCTTACGGTGATAGTTGTGTTGATCCTGGTGAAAATCAGAAACTTCTACGCCCAGTAAATTAGTTTTTATAATTCCCAGAAACGTGCTTTTGATCTGATTCTTTTTGCTCTGGATTGGTACAAAAATTGCTCAGGTTTTCCTAGTTTGGTAGAATTTTTGGAGTTACAGAAGTATTCGAGAGTTATAGATTACTACAAACTGTTCTGTTTTTGACAGATTCTGTTTTCATTGTGTTGTTTGCCTATTTTGATGAATCTATGAGTAGTATCGGAGGTTATGAACCATAGAGAAGTTGGAATATAGTAGATATTACACCAATATAAAAAAGGAATGAGTTCACAACATTACCAAAAGTGGTGATTTATTTTCTTATACTAACGGAGCTTACGAGTTTTCTGTTAAGTTTTGTGTTGTGAAGTTTTCAAGTTTTGGGTAAAGATTCGATGGACTATGAAATAAGGAGTGACAAGAGCCTAATCTTGGGGATGACCAAGGCACACCAAGGTAATATTCAAGGACAACCAAGAGCCTAAGCTTGGGGATGCCCCGGATGGCATCCCCTTTTTCGTCTTCGCTCATCGGTAACCTTACTTGGAGCTATATTTTTATTCACCACATGATATGTGTTTTGCTTGGAGCGTCATTTTGTTTTTTTCTTGCTGTTTGAATAATATCACAAGATCTGAAATTCTTAAATATTAGAGAGTCTTCACATAGTTGCACAATTATTCGACTACTCATTGATCTTCACTTATATCTTTCAGAGTAGTTTGTCATTTGCTCTATTGCTTCACTTATATCCTTTTAGAGCACGGCGGTGGTTTTATTTTGAAGAAATAGATGAACTCTCATGCTTCACTTATATTATTTTGATTCTTAAACAGGATGGTAATTTGCTTTGGTTATGAATTTAGTCCTAATATGATGGGCATCCAAGAGGGATATAATAATTTTTTTCATATAAAGTGCATTGAATACTATGAGAAGTTTGATTCCTTATGATTGTTTTGAGATATGAAGATGGTGATATTAGAGTCATGCTAGTGGAGTGATTGTGAATTTGAGAAATACTTGTGTTGAGGTTTGTGACTCCCGCAGCATGCACGTATGGTGAACCGTTATGTAACGAAGTTGGAGCATGAGATATTTTTTGATTGTCTTCCTTATGAGTGGCGGTCGTGACGGCGATGGTCTTTTCCTACCAATCTATCCCCTAGGAGCATGCATGTAGTACTTTGTTTCGATGACTAATAGATTTTTGCAATAAGTATGTGAGTTCTTTATGACTAATGTTGAGTCCATGGATTATATGCACTCTCACCCTTCCACCATTGCTAGCCTCTCTATCATCAAGCAACTTTCGCTTCGGTATCATACACCCACCATATACCTTCCTCAAAACAGCCACCATACCTACCTATTATGGCATTTCCATAGCCATTCTAAGATATATTGCCATGCAACTTTCCACCGTTCCGTTTATTATGTCACGCTCCATCATTGTCATATTGCTTTGCATGATCATGTAGTTGACATCGTATTTGTGGCAAAGCCACCTTCATAATTCTTTCATACATTTCACTCTTGATTCATTGCACATCCCGGTACACCGCCGGAGGCATTCATATAGAGTCATATTTAGTTCTAAGTATCGAGTTGTAATTGTTGAGTTGTAAGTAAATAAAAGTGTGATGGTCATCATTATTAGAGCATTGTCCCATGTGAGGAAAGGATGATGGAGACTATGATTCCCCCACAAGTCGGGATGAGACTCCGGACGAAAAAAAAGAGGCCATAAAAAAAGAGAAGGCCAAAAAACAAAAAAATATAAAAAAATGAGAGAAAAAGAGAGAAGGGGCAATGCTACTATCCTTTTACCACACTTGTGCTCCAAAGTAGCACCATGATCTTCATGATAGAGAGTCTCCTATGTTGTCACTTTCATATACTAGTGGGATCTTTCATTATAGAACTTGGCTTGTATATTCCAATGATGGGCTTCCTCAAAATGCCCTAGGTCTTCGTGAGCAAGCGAGTTGGATGCACACCCACTTAGTTTCTTTTTGAGCTTTCATACACTTATAGCTCTAGGCATCCGTTGCATGGCAATCCCTACTCACTCACATTGATATCTATTGATGGGCATCTCCATAGCCCGTTGATACGCCTAGTTGATGTGAGACTATCTTCTCCTTTTTGTCTTCTCCACAACCACCATTCTATTCCACCTATAGTGCTATGTCCATGGCTCACGCTCATGTATTGCGTGAAGATTGAAAAAGTTTTGAGAACATCAAAAGTATGAAACAATTGCTTGGCTTGTCATCGGGGTTGTGCATGATTTGAATATTTTGTGTGATGAAGATGGAGCATAGGCAGACTATATGAATTTGTAGGGATGAACTTTCTTTGGCCATGTTATTTTGAGAAGACATGATTACTTTGTTAGTGTGCTTGAGGTATTATTATTTTTATATCAATATTAAACTTTTGTCTTGAATCTTATGGATCTGAATATTGTTGCCACAATAGAGAAGATTACATTGATAATATGTTAAGTAGAATTCCACATCAAAAATTCCATTTTTATCATTTACCTACTCGAGGACGAGCATAAATTAAGCTTGGGGATGCTGATACGTCTCCAACGTATCTATAATTTTTGATGTATTCATGCCATGTTTATTATATTTTACATGATTTTGGTATGCTTTGGTTAGAACTAACCCGGACTGACGCTGTTTTCAGAAGAACTACCGTGGACCGTGGTGTTGTTTTTGTGGAGAAAAAGAGTTCTCGGAATGCACTGAAAATCAACGGAGATTTTTTCTGGAAAATATAAAAAATAAAGGAATGAACAATTACCGGAGGGGAGTCCCGTGGGCTCCACGAGGATGGAGGGCGCGCCCCTGTGCCTCGTAGAATGTAGCAACCCGACCTCAAACGGTCAAGTCTCTGTGCTTCAGTGTCATCCCTGGATCGGTAATGCTGACACACACAATACTCGAAGGATTTATAATAGAGTAGCAATCAGACACTTATTACATCGAATGTCTCAAAAGAGAACTTATTACAATAAATATGGATTAAGGCCATCTAATACGATAACAGCGGAAGACTTGGAAGATGAAGTGAGTCCATCAACTCCAACGGCATAGCTGAGCTGCACGACAACGACCTAATGAACCTTACTCCTCGTCTGAAAAGTCTGCAACATGATATGTTGCATCCCGAAAACGGGCCAGCACATGGAATATGCTGGCAATGTAACACAATAGAGCAATGAACAGAAAAATGCAATCACCATATGCATATAGGCTGGTGGAGGCTCTAAGGTTATGAGGTTTTTGCGAAAAGCCAAGTTTTCCCTACAACAATGGAATAAGTTTTATTTTAACTATCATGGTAGTTCAAACATCATTGAGAAGGTTCCTCCAACTCAATCCCAATTAAAGTAATTCATTAACCCAACAAATTAAATTAGAGTGATGAGATACAGTAGGACAATCCAAGTACTAGATACTCAAGATGTCCATAACCGGGGACACAGCTAACCATGATTAGATTGTACACTCTGCAGAGGTTTGCGCACTTTTCCCCACAAGACTCGATCTCCTCCTTTGGATTTCTCGCACGACATGGTGTTTGAGAAACGGATGACCGGGACACAGTCTTTCAGAAGCATTAAATCTTTATTCTGGGTGGACAGTTACACCTACTTTCCCTCTACATCTGCTAGCCCACCACTGAAAGAGGTCACGCAACTTACGCAAACCAGAGCCCATAATGGCTTGTGGTTGCACACGGAAGTTTCTAGCATGAATAATCTTAATATCCCTTTGAGCCTGGGTGGCGGACCGTAGGAAAATCACATGGGTACTCCGGGATATCCTAGGACAACACTGGATTCTCCAGGTGCCCAAACAAGCAATCCACCCAGATGTGTATTAAAGTTGCCACCTTAAGTTGAACCATTAATTAACAATCTCACATTTGTCATGGATACACTCAGACCCAATCCATGTCTACGAGCATAGCATAGCAATATAAGCAATACGTAGAAGTAACCCCCAAGGGTTTGATAATAAAACAGG
The DNA here is from genome assembly GCA_021605145.1 of Aegilops bicornis. Lineage (NCBI taxonomy): Eukaryota > Viridiplantae > Streptophyta > Magnoliopsida > Poales > Poaceae > Aegilops > Aegilops bicornis. The sequence goes on along the minus strand of CM038669.1, from coordinate 515,865,842 downwards.
GCAATAGGTTCTACCTTATCAACTACTTCCCAATACCACAAGTTAATCACATCCTAATCATGCAGTGTTTGAGGATTGGAACTAATGCATAAAAATTGGGTATGAAAAGAGTATGGTCAATGTGTTACTTGCCTTGCTGACGATCCGCAAAACCTAGGGACTCGTAGTAGCACGCTTCGCACTCCGGGAATTCTATCGCAAACAAACAATAGCATACATAGGCAATCAATCACAGATGCACGGGTAAAACACAAATAAGAAATAACTAACCAGAAAGTTCAACTTAAGAACTCCGGTTTGCAAAAAGAATCAAATCAAACAGAGCAACAAAACTCAAACTGCGAAAGAAACAAGATCCGTTGACTAATCTGAACTAAAGTCAAATTTTACAGTACCAAAATCTTGTTCAAGTTGGTTAAACAGAAAGAGGGTTTCGAGATGAAGATCTAGGCGCTTTAATCGCCTGATTCCGATAAAAGAGCGAAAAGATAAACTAAAACGAAAATCAGATCAGAAATCGCGATCGAAAATAATCGCGAAAAACCTGAGAAAAAGAAAAACTGACGAACAGGCTAACGAGCGATCGTTTGTTGTCTCTAACTAACGGGCGAAAACCGTTCGTTAAAACGAACGTACGGACGAACGTCCGCTATTTAGCCGAACCGAACAAAAAACAGATCTAAAAAAATAAACGAATCTAGGGTTTTTTTTAAAAAAAAACCAAACGGTTTTTTAACAAAAAAAATAACCGGCGGCGGTAAGGTCCGGCGGGGCGGCGGCGAGCAGCTGCGGCTGGCGGCGGGCGCGACGCGATTCCCGAGGCGGGCGGCGGCTAGGGTTTCACGATGGTGGCAGCGGCCGGGGCTCGGGTCTCGGGCTTTAAAGGCCGGTGTCGGTGTCAAAACCGGCGAATCTCGGGTAGGGGTCCCGAATCGCATGCGTCTAGGCGGATGGTAACACGAGACAAGGGACACGATGTTTTACCCAGGTTCGGGCCCTCTCGATGGAGGTAAAACCCTACCCCGCTTGATTAATATTGATGATATGGGTAGTACAAGAGTAGATCTACCACGAGATCGTGAGAGGCTAAACCCTAGAAGCTAGCCTATGGTATGATTGTTGTTCGTCCCACGGACTAAAACCCTCCGGTTTATATAGACACCGAGAGGATAGGGTTACTGAGTCGGTTACAATGGGAGGAGATCTACATATCCGTATCGCCAAGCTTGCCTTCCACGCCAAGGAAAGTCCCATCCAGGACACGGACGTAAGTCTTCAATCTTGTATCTTCATAGTCCAGAGTCCGCCAAAGGTTATAGTCCGCTATCCGGACACCCCCTAATCCAGGACTCCCTCAAGAGCCCTCGAACCAGGCTTCAATGACGACGATTCCGGCGTGATTGTCTTGACATTGCAAGGCTGGTTCCTCCTCGAATACTTCATAGAAGATTTTGAACACAAGGACGGTGTCCAGCTCGCAAAACAAGTTCCACATACCACCGTAGAGAATAATATTTGCACAAATCTAATTCCATCGACGTATTCGTAGCCCCGACATCACACCACAGCCAAGTCTTTATTCGAATCGTTTCTTGTCCCACCTCGGTAGCGTTTAGCGAGGCGGTTTCCTTGGCACGTCTTGTCGAAGCAGAGATCGTGTCCCCTTATTCCGGATTCTCATCAATACGGGCGTGGGTAACCCAATCGTGCCCGTTGGTATGTCTCCTCAATCGAAGGCGAGTCCCAAACGGTCACGGGGAGGGATCTTGGTATTCAACCTCTTTATAAAGAGACCAAGGCTCTACTCCTTTCTTTCAATCTCAATCGAATCCGCCTCTCACCTCGACTTCCAACACCCAAAGCTCCAGATTCAGGCGCTACGGACCTTCGATGATGTCCGGCTCCGACCTTCAAGGTCGATGGATGCCTTCCTCCGTTACGGAAGAAGACGTGCTAAAGCTAAGAGATGCCAGGTATCTAACCGGAGAAATCCCGCATAGGCTGCCTGCTCAAGGGCAGGTTATTCCCACTCCCAAGCCTGGCGAGTGCGTGGTGTTCGCGTCTCATTTCCTTCGGGGGCTAGGCTTCCCGATGGACCCCTTCGTGAGGTGGCTCCTATTTTATTATGGGCTGGAATTTCATGACTTGGCTCCGGAGTCCATCCTCCACATCTCATCGTTCATTGTTGTGTGCGAAGCCTTCCTCTGTATTACTCCTCACTTAGGATTGTGGCTTAAGACCTTCAAAGTAGAGCCGAAGATGATCGAGGGGCAGCACGCGGAGTGCGGAGGTGCTGTTATAAGCAAGAATGCTGACGCTCCATGGCCCGAGGGCTCTTTTCAAGAGGAGTTCAGCTTATGGCAACGAGAGTGGTTTTATATCACAGCTCCCAGGGGCACCAAGTGGGTGGCGCCACTTGCCTTTCGCCGGTCCCCCACCACAGCTAGCGTCATGGGTCAATAAAGGGTTTAACTGGGGGCCATCCAAAGACGTGCCCTTATTGCAGGGCCGCATTCGAGATCTCCTAGAAAGAGACATCAATCTGGTCGTAGTGACGCAGGTCATGTTGATTCGCCGCACCGCCTCGCAAACGCCGCCTCCGCTGCGGGAGTTTAATCCGGAGGACCACGAGCCTCCAACATTTCTGGCGCGACGCCCATGGAGATGTACAAATTGTTCTTCGGATCACAAGCAATGTGTCCAGACTCGACCGAGGACGCAGGTGCGAGCTGCAATCGCCGGATACTCAAGTAAGTAGCCTGCATGCGGACATGCTATCCGTATATTTATCATAAAATTGCCCTTAAAAGAGCTGTCCCTTAAACAGGAGTGGATAGCGAAAGCAAAGCTAATCAGGTGTCCAGCCCCCCTCCCTGAGACCACGCCGGATCTTGTGTTAACCAGGATGCTGGAGGTTGCGCCTTTGGAAGAAGGCGAAGGGGGGAACAAGGAAGCTACCGCCTCCCCGAAGGAGGCTGTCAATAAGGGAGGAATCGAGAATTCCTCTATCCAGGGGAAGAAGAGGACCGCCTCTGAAGACCCGGAGACCATGATCTCAAAGCGGGGGAAGAAATCTTCGTCGAGGGTCTCAAGGCTGGGGATGCCTCGGCCGCATTGTGCCCCCAAGGGGATCAGCCCTCCACCGAGCCGTAAGTAGAGAGGGGAGTTTTAGAATGAGAGCCATCCCTGTTCTATTTCTGAGGAAGATAACCGAAATTTTACATTGTAGTTCGGATCTCAGCCCTTCTCAGCAGAGCTCATCTTCAGGGGATCTTCATCTGGATATGATGGAGAGCGGAACGCCTCCCCCTTCCGTACCACCTTGCGAGGCGGGCGACCCTGAGGTGTCGTCACGGAGGGTTTCTCCGAATCTGGCAGGGCCGGAAGGCGATCGTATGCCCCCCAAAGCCCTCCGTGTCCGCCTTGAAAAAGGCCATTGGACGAGTCCGGCACCGTCTGGTGCACGGTCGGAGGAGCTAAAGGATCTGCTCGGGCGAGCGTCTATCTCAGAAGAACACCGTGCGTTGATGGGTACGGTGATTGAAAGGATTTCATCCGCGGAGAGCGGGTTGTACGAGGCCGTCAGGAGTTTACTGACAGGTTTTGTGGTACATGAAATGATGTACCTTTTGACAGTTCCGCATATATAAGATGCGCCCTGTGTAGATAGTAGCCCCTGAGACTCTATGTGTTGTCAAAAATGACGGCGCGCCAAGGATCATAATCCCAGTATAATATGTTGCCCTTCCTATGTAGGTGGCGAAGTGTCCGGTGGCTAGCCGGACTGATGGATTTGCCGAGCTAAAGCGGCAACTTGATGTGGCAGATACCGACATCGCGCTTGCAATAAGCGGCTTGACGAGGCACAAGGTATGTAATTTCTCCGAAGACACCTGGTAAGAGGAGCTTAATGCCCGTATCTTACAACATGTGTGCTTGATGCAGATGGTGCCGCTGCCATGGAGAACCTTCGGGCGGAACTTGCCCGAGCCAAGGAGCGAGCCAGAAAAGCGATGCGGCTGTCTTAAAGGCGGTCAAGAGCTGAAAGATCTAACAGTGCTACTCTTTGCCAAGTAAGAAGGAAATGGCCGCGATGGCTGTGAAGTTGAAGAATGCTGCCGACCGCTGCAAGCTTCTTGAAAAAGAAGATCGGGCGGAACAGAAGGACCTGGAGAAGGCCACTACCGAGGCCAAGGATACTCGCTCTGCGATGAGAGCTATGAAGGAGGAGCTACGCCAGGCCGGAGATATCACGGCTGGAAAGCCCTTTATGCTGCAGATGAAGTTCGGGGATCTTAAATATGCTCCGTTGGACCGGCTGTGGAGTGCGGCGGACACTTATCTGGACTTGGCGGCGAGTGCCGCGGACGCGGCCGAACACTTCCGAGATCAAAAGGATCACGAAGTGGAAAAGCTTTTTTGGTCGCAGTTCCACAATCCAGAGCGCCCACTTCCATTAACCGATCGTTTGGCCGCATGGGCGGAGCTGAATAGGTTATCCGGACTCACCATGAAGTATGTCGTGAGTCATCTGTGAATGAAAGGCCCGAGCCAAGAGTTATTTTAGCTTGGTGCGGCGGTTCCTTGGTGCGGTGCCGCATATCAATGCAATGAAGAGGTCAGCATGCATAGAGGGTGCGCGGATGGCTCTTGCCCGTGTCAAGACATACTGGGCGGAGATGAAGGCCATCGCTGTTGCATCCCAAGATTCGGACGGGAGCCGAGTACCTGCCGAGCACTATTTTCAGGAAGTTCTGCAGGGCGATCGTTTAATAGAGACACAGTGCTTGAAGGATATTATGTTTGAATAACATGTATTATTGTAAAAACAATGTTTCGAGGGAATATAAAAGCTTTTTATACTTGTGCCTTCAAGAATTAAAATACCTCCTGTGCGTCCGTTAATGTATATGTGTATATAACCTGAAAGATGGCAGTCTTGAGCCCCCACGCATATAATGCGGGGGTGTTCATGGCGCATTTTCACACTTGATCCAACGTCTTGGTCCTATTAAGGAGGTGATAGCGCAGCGAACTAGGCAACCGGACTATAATGCTTTATCACTTTCACTTAGCCATAGGAGTTTGACAGTGGGGCTACTATATAGCCCCTAGGGGCACCGCGCTCACGGGGCACCGCGCTCACCCGAATTCAGGGCGCGTGTGTGCCTGGCTGGGAAACGGCCCTTCGTTAATGCGGAGGAATCCTAAAAATTCCGGCGGGTCATCGAGTGGTTGACCAGTCTCACGCTATATCATGATCCGGTTTCGGCTTTCTCTCTTGAGGTGCACTTTGGCGAAAGGGCACAATCGCAGTAGTTCTCCTGGTGCCCCTTAGCCGATAGAGCGGAACGTAAGGCAGCAAAACACAGGAGCCGGGCAAACCCAACATTTGACCAAAGACATGATTCGAGCTGATGCATATAAGGCCAAACTTCATGACGCCGAACACTCCCTAAGGTATTCGGTCTTTATGAAAACGGGCTGAACAACGCCCTTGGTTATAAGCCCACGTGTCTAAATGCAGCATAAAATTACAGCGTGGCCACATGCCAAGACGCCAGCCTCCTCCTCGGTTATACCAAGAAACCGGGGATGTGTATCAACAAGAGACAGTGAAAAAGTTTTACGCAGGGTCTTAATCTAAAAAGAATCCTTGAACGGGTCCCTCATCTGCACGTCTGCTACCGTGTCTCCGTTGTGCCGTATCCTGGATGGGTGTAGCACGGTGTTCATCTGTCAAAGAGAGGAACTTAGTTGAAAAAGATCGTGCGAAAATGTATGTTATATTAAATAAACAAAGTATAATTCAAAAAAAGGGTAAAATTGAGCTTTATTGTCTCTTTTTGTACATGTGCGGAGCCCCTTGTATGGGGGTATGTGGCTAGTAAGCCCTTGTATGTTTACGCCGGACTCGTCTAACCATGTACGGGGTCTGAACGACCTGTTTAGGTGCTTTGATTAGCGAAGCCGGTTTAGTGTGTGGCTGTCAAGGCAGCCACACAGTCTTCCGCGCTCGAGGAACACTCGATATTTCCCTTTAATGAGATGATGCCTCGCAGACCGGGCATTTTAAGTGTAAGAGATGCATTAAAGCGGGCGAAAGCTTCGCGTCCCAGTAGCGCTTGATAGTTACTTGTAAATGGGGCGATGTGGAAGGTTAGCTTTGCCCCGCGGAAGTTGTCGGGGGAGCCGAACATAACTTTTAGCAGGAGAGAACCCGTACAATGGGCATCTGGGCCTGGCGTTACCCCTTGAAAGGAAGTGTTGCTATGGCGAATTTTTGTTGGGTTTATCCCGTTTTATGGATTGTATCCAGATATAGCAGGTTTAGACCTTTGCCCCGTCCATTAGGACTTGTGTAAAGTGGAGTCCGTCCAAATATCGGATCTAATATCAAGGCAGTCCAGCTGCGTCCGGATACTTCTAGAGTAATCCTCGATGGTCGAAGGTGATTGGTTTTAACAACCGGTGGCGGGACTTCTGGGATAGGCCGTATGGCGCGATTCTCAATAGGCGCCACTGCTTTTTCCCTTTGTCACGTGAAGTGAGTTTCTTGTTTTGACTTCTTGTGGGAAATTCTTTTGTTTTCCGGTGCTCTGCTTGTGGGGTTCGTCATCGTCCTCGCTTGGTGTGTCGAGCCCTTATGTTCGGCGTTGAGTTTGCGGATTGCTTGAAGACCCAGCAATCTCTGTGGGTATGGTTTGCGGGCTTCCCGAGTACTGTGGATTTGGCATATCTTGTCTAAGATTTTGTTTAGGTTAGATAGCTCGTCCTGTTATCCTTGAGGGCAGCTTTTTCCGATTCTGCCGAGAGCTTTTGAATCCGGCGTTATTTGGTGCTTTCGTCGGGCTGTTTCACTTGGTCCGCGCTGGTCCTTGCCGTGTCGCGGTTTCTCGTTTCCATCCCTAACCCGGATGTACTTGGGTGTTGGTATCGCATCTTGCCAACCAGCTATCCTCTCCTGCGCAAAAGCGGGTCATGAGGCTTGTTAATGCGGCCATTGTTCTTGGCTTTTCTTGGCCGAGGTGTCTGGCGAGCCATTCGTCTCGAACGATGTGTTTGAAAGCTGCTAAGGCTTCGGCATCCGCACATTCGACTATCTGGTTCTTTTTAGTAAGAAATCTGTTCCAGAGTTTCCGTGCTGACTCTTCGGGTTGTTGAGTTATATGACTTAAATCGTCTGCATCCGGAGGTCGGACATAGGTCCCTTGAAAATTTGCCCGAAAAGCATCCCTGAGCTCTTTCCAACTTCCAATGGTGTTTACGGGAAGGCTTTTAAGCCAATGCCGGGCTGGCCCTTTGAGCTTGAGGGGTAAGTATTTTATGGCGTGGAGGTCGTCTCCTCTGGCCATGTGTATGTGGAGGATATAATCCTCAATCCAGACTCCAGGTTCTGTTGTTCCGTCATACGCCTCTATGTTTACGGGCTTGAATCCCGCTAGAAATTCATGGTCTAGCACCTCATCGGTGAAACATAGGGGGTGTGCGGCACCCCTGTACTTGGCTGTGCCATGTTGTTCGGATATTTGTTGTGTTACATTGCTTTCTAGAGCTTGCTTTCTTGGCCCGTAGATGGATCTGGCTGGGCCATCTTTGTGATGCGAATCCTTGTGTGGATCGCGTGCTAGCTTCGGTGCGGCGCCGTTTGCCGTTCTATGTTGGCCATGGGGTTGTTTATCCGACCGGGTGGCTTCCTTATTTTTTGATTGCGGGGGCTCTAAGGCCTCCTCATCAAATTTCGGTAGTAATTTTCGCTTCGGATAGCTCTTTGTGTGGCGACTGTCGTGGTATTTGTCTGCGGTGTTCAGTACTTTGCTCCATCTAGTTCTGAGTGCATCTTCCGCTGTTTTGAGCTTCCGCTTCTGCTTTTTCAGGCTATGCGCAATGGCGATGAGCCTTTTGTGGAGGTTCTTCTGCTCCAGCAACTTGTCCGGCGTGAGGTCGTCCGGACTGTTATCTACGCCGGGGATGGGTTGTTCGGTTTGTTTATCCAAGTTGCCCTGTTCGGATGGTTGCTTGATGGCATGTTCGTCGTCCGACGGTTCGCCCTGCTCTATGGCTGGGTCTGTATGGCTGTTGTCTCTGTCGAGGTGGGGTTTGGGGCGGCGCTTACGCCGCTTTATCGCCGAGGGAACGATCCCTTGTTGTGTCCCTTTGTTCCTCGTCGTCGTTTCTTTTAGGTGTGTCTACCATGTATACATGGTGGTTGTCCGGTGCCCTATAGGCGCTGGTTCGTGTTTGTCTCCTACATCGTCGTCCATACCGTCGATGTCTTCGGAGTCCAAGTCCAGCATGTCGGTTAAATCGTCGACAGCGGCTACGAAGAGGGTGGTGGGTGGGCGTCAAATTTCTTCGTCGTCCGCATCCCAATCCTGCCGGTCATAATCCGCCAGGCTCTCTGACAAAGAGAGAGACCTTAGTGAATTCAGAATGTCGCCAAGGGCGAGTCTTGAAAAAATGTCATGGGCGGCGAACTCCATGATCGGCGCCCGATCGGATTCGATTGGCAGGGGCGCTGAAGGTTCGGAGTCCGGAGAGGAGTCCGGCACCTTGGAGTCACGGGCTTCGCAGAGGACAAGGCTGGTATTCGGCTCGATCGCCGTAGTCCAACCACCCGTCCTCGATTGGCGCAGTCGGCTCCGAGCTAAGGGTCGGAGCGGTCACGTGCTGACCTCGAGCCTGTGGCACCGCTTGTGGCAGAGCTAAATCATGCCCATCGTGACAGTGCGGCTCGCTCGGTTGTGGCTCGGATCCGTCGAAGGTCAAGTCTCCGCGGACGTCAGCCATGTAGTTTAAACTTCCAAATCTGACCTGATGGCCAGGGGCATAGCTTTCGATCTGCTCCAGATGGCCAAGCGAATTGCCCGCGATGCAAAAGCCGCCCGAATACGAAGATCTGTCGGGAGAAAAGTCTCACCTGGACCGCATCGTTGTTGATGATCGGAGGAGCCATCAGGCCTAAAGATGACGACAGCAGGAACTCTCAATGAAAGCACCAATGTCGGTGTCAAAACCGGCGGATCTCGGGTAGGGGGTCCCGAACTGTGCGTCTAGGCGGATGGTAACAGGAGACAAGGGACACGATGTTTTTACCCAGGTTCGGGCCCTCTCGATGGAGGTAAAACCCTACTCCCGCTTGATTAATATTGATGATATGGGTAGTACAAGAGTAGATCTACCACGAGATCGGAGAGGCTAAACCCTAGAAGCTAGCCTATGGTATGATTGTTGTTCGTCCCCACGGACTAAAACCCTCCGGTTTATATAGACACCGGAGAGGGCTAGGGTTACACAGAGTCGGTTACAATGGGAGGATATCTACATATCCGTATTGCCAAGCTTGCCTTCCAAGCCAAGGAAAGTCCCATCCGGACACGGGATGAAGTCTTCAATCTTGTATCTTCATAGTCCAGGAGTCCGCCCAAAGGTTATAGTCCGGCTATCCGGACACCCCCTAATCCAGGACTCCCTCAGCCGGCCCGAGGAGTCCTGGCCGGTTACGGTCCGGAGTCGGTTGCGCGTTTTTTTAAATATTCCGATGTGCAGAAAAAGAAAGTAAAGAAATACCAAACAGAATCCAAAAATCCCGAAATAAATTTTCCCTGTCCTCTAAAAATATGCCGGATAAGGTGAACATTTATTTAGGCCTATAATGCAATTTTGAAAAACGCGTATTTTTCCTATGCAAATAAAATAGCAATAAAACCCGAATAAAATCAAATATTTGATTTTAATATTTTTCCTCCAGTATTTCATTTATTTTGGAGAAGTCATATTATCTCCTCTCATATATTTTAATATGAAAATATTTTGGAGATAAAAATAAATAAACCAAAGTGATCCTTGTTTCGATATTTGATAAAAGTCAAATATGAAAAACGGTGAAATCCTCAACTCTCTCCGAGGGTCCTTGTGTTGCTTAGAATTTCGAGGATCGCGAAATGAAATGCAATAAAATATGATATGCATGAATAAAATATGTATAACATTCCAAATTGAGAATTTGGGATGTTACAAACCTACCCCCCTTAAGATGAATCTCGCCCTCGAGATTCGGGTTGGATAGAAAATAGGTGTGGGTGGTCTTTGCGAAGATCATGCTCTTGTTCCCAGGTGGCTTCATCCTCGGTATGGTGGCTCCACTGAACTTTGCAAAACTTGATAACCTTGCTGCGAGTAACTCGGCTGGCAAACTCAAGAATTTTGACTGGTTTCTCCTCATATGTCAAATCACTATCCAACGGAATCGCTTCCAGGGGCACGGTATCTCTCAGAGGGATATCGACCATCTCTGCATGGCACTTCTTCAACTGGGAAACGTGAAACACATCATGAACTCCTGACAGTCCTCGGGTAAATCCAACTTGTAGGCAACCTCTCCCATGCGTTCCAAAACACGGTACGGTCCCAAAAATCTCGGAGCTAACTTTCCTTTAACTCCAAAACGTTTAAATCCTCGAAGCGGTGATACTTGCAGATACGCTCTATCTCCTATTTCATAGACTACCTCCTTGCGTTTTGAATCTGCATAACTCTTCTGTCGGGACTGAGCTACCTTGAGTCTATCTCAAATCAGCTTAACCTTCTCTTTAGATTCCTTAATCAATTCTGGTCCAAACAACTGGCGGTCTCCAATTTCATCCCACATCAACGGTGTTCGACATCTTCTTCTATACAGAGCTTCGAAAGGTGCCATCTTCAAACTGGCCTGGTAGCTGTTGTTGTACGAGAACTCCGCGTAGGGCAAGTTGTCATCCCAACTAGATCCATAATCTAGCGCACAAGCTCTCAACATGTCCTCCAGAATATGATTGACTCTTTCGGTCTATCCATCAGTCTGCGGATAAAAGGCTGTACTGAACTCTAGCCTCGTACCCAAAGTCTGGTGCAACTGATGCCAAAACTTTGAAGTCAACTGCGTTCCTCTATCTGATACTATGGTCCTCGGAACTCCATGCAGACATATGATCCTGGTCATGTATATCTTGGCCAACTTTGCACTTGTATACGTAGTTTTTACTGGGATAAAGTGAGCTACTTTGGTCAAGCAATCCACTACTACCCAGATAGAATCATATCTCGATTTGGTCCAGGGCAATCCGGTGATAAAATCTATGCCAAGCTTATCCCACTTCCATTCGGGTATCGGCATAGGCTGTAGCAATCCTGCTGGCTTCTGATGTTCTGCCTTCACTCTCTGACATACATCACATACGACTACATACTCGGCAATATCCTTCTTCATACCAATCCACCAGAAACGCTCCTTCAAATCCAAATACATCTTAGTGTTTCTGGGGTGTATCGAGTATGGCGAGTCATGAGCTTCCTGTAGTATCAACTTCCTGATCTCTGCATTATTGGGCACATATATACGGTCCTCAAACCACAAGGTGTCGTGCTCATCCTCACGAAATCCTTTGGCTTTCCCTTCACTCATCTTCTCCTTTATCTCAGCAATCTCTTTGTCATCCTTCTGAGCTTCTCGAATCTTTTCCAATAGTGTTGACTGAACCTCCAATGTTGCCACAAAACCTTTAGGAACTATCTCCAATCAAAGTTCCCTGAGATCCTAGGCTAACTCCTTTGGCATCCCTCTGCTTACGAGGGTGTTAACATAACTCTTACGGCTCAAAGCGTCTGCTACGACATTGGCCTTTCCTAGATGATAATGCATCTTCATATCATAATCCTTTATGAGCTCCAACCATCTCCTCTGCCTGAGGTTAAGCTCCTTCTGTGTGAAGATGTACTTCAAACTCTTGTTATCCGTATATACATCGCAACGGTTTCCAATGAAAAAATGTCTCCAGGTCTTGAGCGCATGCACCACAGCTGCTAACTCCAAATCATGCGTGGCATAATTCAACTCATGCGGTTTCAGTTGCCGTGAGGCATACAAAACAACTCTCCCGTCTTGCATAAGCACTCCTCCAAGTCCTAAGCGAGAGGCGTCGCAATACACTTGGAAATCCTTGCGTATATCTGGCAGAATCAACACTGGGGCTATAGTCAAACGCTTCTTCAACTCCTGGAAACTTGCTTCACATTCATCAGTCCAATGGAACTTAGTGTCCTTTTTCAACAATGCCATCATAGGCTTCGCAATCTTAGAAAAATTCTCAATAAATCTCCGATAGTATCCCGCGAGTCCAAGAAAACTGCGGATCTCTCCAACTAAGGTGGGTGCCAACCACTCAGTGACTGACTGAACCTTGGTAGGGTCCACTGCTATACCTTCTCCTGATATAACATGTCCAAGAAATTCAACTTACATCAACCAAAACTCACATTTACCGAACTTTGCATATAATTGGTGTTCCCTGAGCTTCTCGAGAACCAAACGCAAATGCTCCTTGTGTTCCTCTTCATTCTTTGAGTATATCAAGATATCATCTATAAACACCATGAAAAACTTATCCAAGAACTCCGTGAACACCTTATTCATCATACTCATGAAATAGGCAGGGGCGTTAGTCAGTCCAAAAGACATGACCGTATACTCATACAGCCCGTACCTGGGGGTGAAAGCTGTCTTAGGTATATCCTTCACTCGAATCTTCAATTTGGTGATATCCTGATCGCAAATCGATCTTCGAAAACACCTTAGCTCCTGTCAACTGGTCAAATAAATCATTGATCATCGGCAGTGGGTACTTGTTCTTGATCGTCACTTCATTCAACGCACGACAATCAACAACCATTCTTAACGATCCATCCTTCTTCTCAACCAAGAGTACTGGCGCTCCCCATGGGGACGAACTTCTTCGGATGTGACCTTTCTCCAACAACTCCTTAATCCACTTCTTGATTTCTTCTAGATCATTTGCGGGCATCCGGTAGGGCCTCTTTGATATAGGCCCGGTGCCTGGCAATAGCTCTATCAAAAACTCGATGTCTCGATCTGGCGGCATGCCTGGTAACTCCTCCGGAATACATCCGGGTAATCCTTCACTCTGCACTTCCTCTGAACAACTCCCGTGAGAGAATTTACTTGAGTCCTCCTTGGTGCATGCACGGATACATACTTGATCCTTTTTCTCCGGGTAGTGAGCAAAATTGACTTACTGGCGCAATCGATGTTTCCTCCATACATCGATAGCCAATCCATTCCTAGTATCACATCCAATCCTTGTGACTCCATAATTATCAGGTCTGAGGGGAAAACCTGGCTTCCAATGGTCAATGGCATCTGAAAACATCCTTGTCTTGCCATATATTTTGCTCCTGCCGAACTTACTAACATGGGTGTCCTAAGTACCTTAGTGGGCAACTTATACTTATCCATGAATCCCCTTGATATGTATGAATGCGATGCACCAGTATCAAAAAGAACGATTGCAGTAAATGGCTTAACCAAAAACTTATCGATAACTGCATCAGGCTGCTCCTCGACCTCCTCCACGTTCACGTGGTTCACTTGTCCCCTGTTGAAAGGGTTGGGCTTCTTCCCAGCGCTTCCATTGCCATTTCCATTCTTTGCTTCAGGGCACTCTATGGCGTAATGTCCAGTCTTCCCGCACTTGAAACAAGTAATGTGACTTAGGTCCTTCTTGGCGGGTGTGGCTGGGTAAGAGCGGTTCTGATTGCTACAGGCTCCGTTCCCGTTTCCATTCTTGAGGCCATTGTGATTATGAGAACTTCCTCCATTGTGGTTGTGGCCTCCATGATTATGGACAAGTCCTCCCGAGTTCGGGGTTAAACGAGGCTTCTGCTGAGCTCCTGAGTTGTACCTTCCTTGTCCATATTTCCTTTTGCGGCTCTCAATCTGCTGCTGCTTCCCTTCAATCATAAGAGCCGTGTCTACCAACTCCTGGTAGTTGTTGAATGTTTCCACCATCAACTGCATGCTCATCTCATCATTGAGCCCTTCCATAAACTTCTCATGCTTTGAGGCATCTGTGGCCACATCATCAGGAGCATAACAAGATAGCTTACTAAATTCATCCATGTACTGCCCCACAGTACGGTTCCCTTGGCGTAAGTTGTGAAACTCACGCTTCTTCATGCTCATAGCTCTAGTTGAGACGTGGGCCGTGCGGAATACCTGCTGAAACTGATCCCAAGTAACATTGGCTATGGGAAAGGTGGCTGTGTAATTCTATCACCATGAGGCTACTGGTCCATCCAAGCGATGTCGCAAAATGCACCTTCTCTCGCATCATGCAACCAGCTGTGGTCAACTCCCTTCTAGTCCGGCGTAGCGATCATCCGCAACTATTGGCTCGATTACTCTTTGGAAAACACCGGCGTTGTAACCTCGTAAAGCGGGCTAAGTTGTCAAGCTGGTGGTGGTGGCGGAGGGTTGTTGTTGTTGTTGGTGCCTTGGTTACGGACTAATATCTCGCATCAAGGCATTCTGCTTTGGATCAAGCTGGGTGATCTCCGGTGGAAAGACAAATCCGGTGTCACGTCCCTGGAGGCATCGATGGGTTTAGAGGGGAGAGATTAGAATAGAAATGAGGTCTAGTGAGAAAACACTACCCATATGCACATGAGACAAACACAATCATAACACTCAATCAATCAAGCAAGGGCATACAAACGGTCTAGAAAATCGTAAAAGTGCTCGGACTACTACTATATACATGGGGGAATACTACTAATCATTTGGTGGTCATCTAGAAATTTTGATCGGTGGAAGACTCGATGATGTCTGCTCCAGCTTCGTCTTCAATGTCATCATCACTGTCGTCGGGGTCGGAGTCGGTGTCGTCGATGATGATCTAGTTCTTCGGACAAGTGGAATCGTCGTCTTCTCCTCCTGGCGCGGGGTCTCCCATGAATACTCCGATCTTCTTTATCAGGTCATTGTTCTTCTCCAATAGTGTTGCGATTTCTTCTCCATATCCATCGCGTGTAGACTTGAGTTCCTCTTCAAGCTCCGCGATCCTTATCTTCGCCTTCTTGAAATCTATCATGTCTGTGCACATAAGGTTTTCCTGGCGTCGAATGTGCTGGTTTAACTCCTGGATGAAAGCTGCAATGGACCTGTCCTTTCTAGTGCTGACTATCTACCATTTCTCATCTCGGTGCCCATATATCTAGTAGATAGTATCCTTGAGATCCTTGTGGTAAACTTCTCCAATGCATCCCATGGCGATGTGAGCCGCCATGCTTTTGCCTAGACTCTAGGTTGGGGCATCAAAGGAAAACTCTATGGGCTCCATGACTGGCGTGAATGTCCTTCCCAGAACTTGAAATCGAATCAACCAACGCTCCTCTTGTGGTAAGGTGGCGTTGTAGGTCCCGGTGAAGCTTGGTATTCCAATGTTCAGGTATCTAGTGACTTCCTTCAGGTGTCATCCAAAGGGTGTGTCTTCATCCAGTTGTGCAAACTTTTTCCCTGAATCCGCCATCCTAAAGAGTAGAAAATGAAGAGGAGTCAGAAATGAGTAGAGAAGAGTGACCTATGGCTTTCTTAGTGGTCGTGTCCTACACTCAGCGTGTGCTCTGATACTATCTTGTAGCGACCCGACCTCAAACGGTTAAGTCTCTGTGCTTCAGTGTCATCCCGGGATCGGTAATGCTGACACACACAGTACTCAAAGGATTTATAACAGAGTAGCAATCACACACTTATTACATCAAATGTCTCAAAAGAGAACTTATTACAATAAATATGGCTTAAGGCCATCTAATACGATAACAGCGAAAGACTTGGAAGATAAAGTGAGTCTATCAACCGGCATAGCTGAGCTGCACAGCAACGACCTAACGAACCTTACTCCTCGTCTGAAAAGTCTGCAACGTGATATGTTGCAGCCCAAAAACGGGTCAACACATGGAATATGCTGGAAATGTAACACAATAGAGCAATGAACAGAAAAATGCTATCACTATATGCATATATTGTTGGAAATATGCCCTAGAGGCAATAATAAAAGGATTATTATTATATTTCCTTGTTCATGATAATTGTCTTTTATTCATGCTATAATTGTATTATCCGGAAATCGTAATACACGTGTGAATACTTAGACCACAACATGTCCCTAGTGAGCCTCTAGTTGACTAGCTCGTTGATCAATGAGATAGTCATGGTTTCCTGACTATGGACATTGGATGTCGTTGATAACGGGATCACATCATTAGGAGAATGATGTGATGGACAAGATCCAATCCTAAGCATAGCACAAGATCGTGTAGTTCGTTTTGCTAGAGCTTTTCCAATGTCAAGTATCTTTTCCTTAGACCATGAGATCGTGTAACTCCCGGATACCGTAGGAGTGCTTTGGGTGTACCAAACGTCACAACGTAATCGGGTGACTATAAAGGTGCACTACGGTATCTCCGAAAGTGTACATTGGGTTGACACGGATCGAGGCTGGATTTGTCACTCCGTGTTACGGAGAGGTATCCTTGGGCCCACTTTCGGTAGTGCATCATCATAATGAGCTCAAAGTGACCAAGTGTGCGGGCACGGGATCATGCATTACGATACGAGTAAAGTGACTTGCGGTAACGAGATTAAACGAGGTATTGGGATACCGACGATCGAATCTCGGGCAAGTAACATACCGTGCGTCGACAAAGGGAATAGTATACGGGGTTGCTTGAATCCTCGACATCGTGGTTCATCCGATGAGATCATCGAGGTGTATGTAGAGCCAACATGGGTATCCAGATCCCGCTGTTGGTTATTGACCGGAGAGCCGTCTCGGTCATGTATGCATATCTCGCGAACCCGTAGGGTCTACACACTTAAGCTTCAGTGACGCTAGGGTTATTAGGAAGACTTGTATGTGATTACCGAATGTTGTTGGAGTCCCGGATTAGATCCGGATGTCACGAGGAGCTCTAGAATGGTGGGAGGTGAAGATTTATATATGGGAAGCTGTCATACGGTCACCGGAAAGTTTCGGGGCATATCGGTATTGTCAGGGGGCCACCGGAGGGGTTCCGGGGGTCCACCGGGAGGGGCCACCTCTCTCGGAGGGCCTCATGGGCCGTAAGGGGCAGGGAACCAGCCCGTGGAGGGCTGGGCGCCCCCCCTTTGGGCCCATACGCCTAGGGTTGGGGGGAAACCCTAGTGGGGGCGCCTGCTTGGGGCAAGCCCCTCCCTTGGCCGCCGCCCCCCTCTAGATCTCATCTAGAGGGGCCGCCTGCCCTTCCCCTATAAATAGAGGGGCGAGGGGAGGGCTGCAAAACACATCCAAGGCGCAGCCCCTCCCCTCCCCAACACCTCTCCTCCTCCGTTAAGTGCTTGGTGAAGCCCTGTCGGAGTAATGCCTCTCCACCATCACCACGCCGTCGTGCTGCTGCTGGAGCCTTCTTCCTCAACCTCTCCTTCCCCCTTGCTGGATCAAGAAGGAGGAGACGTCATCTGCTCCGTACGTGTGTTGAACGCGGAGGTGCTGTCCGTTCGGCACTTGGTCATCGGTGATTTGAATCACGGCGAGTCTGAATCCATCATCCCCGTTCTCTTGAACGCTTCGCACGCCGATCTACAAGTGGTATGTAGATGCATCTCTCTCCTATTACTCGTTGCTTAGATGAACTCATAGATGGATCTTGGTGAAACCGTAGGAAAAATTTTATTTTCTCGCAACGTTCCCCAACGGTGGCATCATGAGCTAGGTCTATGCGTAGTTCTCTTTGCACGCAGTAGAACACAATTTGTTGTGGGCGTAGATGTTGTCAACTTTCTTGCCGCTACTAGTCTTATTTTGCTTCAGCGGTATTGTGGGATGAAGCGGCCGGACCGACCTTACACGTGCGCTTACGTGAGACAGGTTCCACCGGTCGACATGCACTAGTTGCATAAGGTGGCTAGCGGGTGTCTGTCTCTCCCACTTTAGTTGGAGCGGATTCGACGAAAAGGGTCCTTATGAAGGGTAAATAGAAGTTGACAAATCACGTTGTGGTTATTCATAGGTAAGAAAACGTTCTTGCTAGAACCCAATTGCAGCCACGTAAAAGATGCAACAACAATTAGAGGACGTCTAACTTGTTTTTGCAGCAATAGTCATGTGATGTGATATGGCCAGAAGTTGTGATGAATGATGAATGATATATTGTGATGTATGAGATCATGTTCTTGTAATAGGAATCACGACTTACATGTCGATGAGTATGACAACCGGCAGGAGCCATAGGAGTTGTCTTAATTATTGTATGACCTGCGTGTCATTGATTCAACGCCATGTAAATTACTTTACTTTATTGCTAAGCGTGTTAGCCATAGTAGTAGAAGTAATAGTTGGCGAGCAACTTCATGGAGACACGATGATGGAGATCATGATGATGGAGATCATGGTGTCATGTCGGTGACAAGATGATCATGGAGCCTCAAGATGAAGATCAAAGGAGCTATATGATATTGGCCATATCATGTCACTACTTTATATAATTGCATGTGATGTTTATTATGTTTTATGCATCTTGTTTACTTAGAACGGCGGTAGTAAATAAGATGATCCCTTATAATAATTTCAAGAAAGTGTTCCCCTAACTGTGCACCGTTGCTAAAGTTAAATCGTTTCAAGCACCACGTGATGATCGGGTGTGATAGATCCTTACGTTCACATACAACGGGTGTAAGACAGTTTTACACATGCAAAACACTTAGGGTTAACTTGGCGAGCCTAGCATGTACAGACATGGCCTCGGAACACAAGAGACCGAAAGGTCGAACATGAGTCGTATGGAAGATATGATCAACATGGAGATGTTCACCGACGATGACTAGTCCGTCTCACGTGATGATCGGACACGGCCTAGTCGACTCGGATCATGTAACACTTAGATGACTAGAGGGATGTCAAATCTGAGTGGTTGTTCATTAAATAATTTGATTAGATGAACTTAATTATCATGAACATTAGTCTAAAATCTTTGCAAAATGTCTTGTAGATCAAATGGCCAACGCCCATGTCACCATGAACTTCAACGCGTTCCTAGAGAAACCAAAATTTGAAAGGTGATGGCAGCAACTATTCGGACTGGGTCCTAACACGAGGATCATCCTCATAGCAGCCAAGAAACAATATGTCCTAGAAGCTCCGCTAGGTGAAGCACCCATCGAAGAACCAAGACATTATGAATGCTTGGCGGTCTCGTCTTGATGATTATTCCCTCGTTCGGTGCGGCATGCTTTACGACTTAGAACCGGGGCTCCAAAAGCGTTTTGAGCAACACCGAGCATATGAGATGTTCGAGGAGCTGAAAATGGTTTTCCAAGCTCACGCCGGGTCGAGAGATATGAAGTCTCCGACAAGTTCTATAGTTGTAAGATGGAGGAAAATAGTTACATCGGTGAGCACATACTCAAAATGTCTAGGTTGCACAACCGCCTTTGTCCCCCTGGACATTAACCTCCCGGACGAGGCGGTCATTGACAGAATCCTTGATCGCTCCCACCGAGCTACAAGAGCTTTGTGATGAACTACAATATGCGGGGATGGTGAAAACTATTCTGAAGTATTCTCAATCTTTGAAGTCGTGAGGTTGAAATCAAGAAAGAACATCAAGTGTTGATGGTTAATAAAACCACTAAGTTCAAGAAGGGCAAGGGTAAGAAGAACTTCAAGAAGGAAGGCAAAGATGTTGCCGCCGGTAAGCCGATTGCCGGGAAGAAGTCAAAGAATGGACCCAAGCACGAGGTAAGTGCTTTATTGCAAAGGGAAGGGTCATCGGAAGCGGAACTGCCCCAAATACTTAGCGCATAAGAAGGCCGGCAACACTAAAGGTATATTTGATATACATGTAATTGATGTGTACCTTACGATTACTCGTAGTAACTCACAGGTATTTTATACGGTGTCGTTGCTCACATTTGTAACTCACGGCAGAGCTGCGGAATAAATGGAGGCTGGCGAAGGGCGAGGTGACGATGCGTCGGGGAATGGTTCCAAGGTCGATGTGATCGCCCGTCGACGCTACCTCTACATTTACCTACAGGATTAGTTTTAAACCTCAATAATTGTTATTTAGTGCCAAGTTTGAGCATGAACATTGTATCGGGATCTCGTTTAATGCGAGATGGCTACTCATTTAAATCCGAGAATAATGGTTGTTCTATTTATATGAGAGATATGTTTTATGGTCATGCTGGATGGTCAATGGTTTATTCTTAATTAATCTCGAGCGTAATATTACACATATTCATAGTGCGAATACCAAAAGATGTAAAGTTGATAAAGATAGTCCCACATACTTGTGTAATCGCCGCCTTTGGTCACATTGGTGTCAAGCGCATGAAGAAGCTCCATTCTGATGGACTTTTAGAGTCTCTCGATTATGAATCATTTGACACATGCAAACCATGCCTCATTGGCAAAATGACCAAGACTCCATTCTCCAGAAAAATGGAGCGAGCAACCAACTTATTGGAAATCATACATACCGATGTGTGCGGTCCAATGAGCGTTGAGGCTCGCGGAGGATATCGTTATGTTCTCACTCTCGCGATGACTTGAGTAGATATGGGTATGTCTACTTGATGAAACACAAGTCTGAGACCTTTGAAAAGTTCAAAGAATTTCAGAATGAGGTAGAGAATCAACGTGACCGAAAAATAAAGTTCTTACGATCAGATCGTGGAGGAGAATATTTAAGTCACGAATTTGGTAAACACCTAAGGAAATGTGGAATCGTTTCACAACTCACGCCGCCTGGAACACCTCAGCGTAACGGTGTCTCCGAACGTCGTAATCGCACACTATTGGATATGGTGCGATCTATGATGTCTCTTACTGATTTACCGCTATCATTTTGTGGATACGCTCTAGAGACAACTACATTCACTTTAAATATGGCACCGTCTAAATCCGTTGAGACGACACCATATGAATTATGGTTTGGGAAGAAACCTAAGCTATCGTTTCTAAAAGTTTGGGGATGCGATGCTTATGTCAAGAAACTTCAACCTGAAAAGCTCGAACCCAAGTCGGAAAAATGTGTCTTCATAGGATACCCTAAGGAAACCATTGGGTATACCTTCTACCTTAGATCCGAAGGCAAGATCTTTGTTGCCAAGAACGGATCCTTTCTTGAAAAAGAGTTTCTCTCGAAAGGAGTAAGTGGGAGGAAAGTAGAACTTCGATGAAGTACTACCTCTTGAACCGAAAAGTAGTGCAGCTCGGAAAATGTTTACGTGGTGCCTACACCCATTGGAGAGGAAATTAATGATGATGATCAAGGTACTTGGATCAAGTTGCTCTTGAACTTCGTAGGTCCACAAGGACACGTTCCACACCAGAGTGGTATGGCAACCCTGTCCTGGAAATCATGTTGTTAGACAACGGTGAACCTTCGAACTATGAAGAAGCGATGGCGGGCCCAAATTCCAACAAATGGCTTGAAGCCATGCAATCCGAGATAGGATCCATGTATGAAAACAAAGTATGGACTTTGACAGACTTGCCCGATGATCGGCGAGCGATAGAAAACTAATGGATCTTTAAGAAGAAGACGGACGCGGATGGTAATGTTACCATCTATAAAGCTCGACTTGTCGCTAAAGGTTATCGGCAAGTTCAAGGGATTGACTACAATGAGACTTTCTCTCCCGTAGCGAAGCTGAAGTCCGTCCGAATCATGTTAGCAATTGCCGCATACTATGATTATGAGATATGGCAAATGGACGTCAAAACGGCATTCCTTAACGGCTACCTTAAGGAAGAACTGTATATGATGCAGCCGGAAGGTTTTGTCGACCCTAAGAACGCTAAAAAGGTGTGCAAGCTCCAGCGATCCATTTATGGGCTGGTGCAAGCATCTCGGAGTTGGAACATTCGCTTTGATGAGATGATCAAAGCGTTTAGGTTTATGTAGACTTATGGAGAAGCCTGAGTTTACAAGAAAGTGAGTGGGAGCTCTATAGCATTTCTCATATTATATGTAGATGACATACTTTTGATGGGAAATGATATAGAACTCTTGGACAACATTAAGGCCTACTTGAATAAAAGTTTTTCAATGAAGGACCTTGGAGAAGCTGCTTATATATTAGGCATCAAGATCTATAGAGATAGATCGAGACGCCTCATAGGTCTTTCACAAAGCACATACCTTGATAAGATATTGAAGAAGTTCAAAATGGATCAGTCTAAGAAAGGGTTCTTGCTGTATTACATAAGGTGTGAAATTGAGCTCGGCTCAATGTCCCACCACCGCAGAAGATATAGAAGAGATGAGTGTCATCCCCTATGCATCAGCCATAGGTTCTATTATGTATGCCATCTTTGTGTACGGACACTGATGTAAATCTTGCCGTAAGTTTGGTAGGAAGGTACCAAAGTAATCTCGGCAAGGAACACTGGACAGCGGTCAAGAATATCCTGAAGTACCTGAAAAGGACTAAGGACATGTTTCTCGTTTATGGAGGTGACGAAGAGCTCGTCATAAAGTGTTACATCGACACTAGCTTCGACACAGATCTGGATGACTCTAAGTCACAAACCGGATACGTGTATATGTTGAATGGTGGAGCAGTAAGCTGGTGCAGCTGCAAGCAGAGCGTCGTGGCGGGATCTACATGTGAAGCGGAGTACATGGCAGCCTCGGAGGTAGCGCATGAAGCAATTTGGGTGAAGGAGTTCATCACCGACCTAGGAGTCATACCCAATGCGTCGGGGCCGATCAAACTCTTACGTGACAACCTTTGGAGCTATTGCACTTGCCAAGGAGCCGGGTTCACAAGAAGACCAGGCACATCAAGCGTCGCTTCAACTCCATTCGTGAAAATGTTCAAGATGGAGACACGAAATTTGCAAAATGCATACGGATCTGAATGTCGCAGATCCGTTGACTAAACCTCTTCATGTAAAGCAAAACATGATCAACACGAACTCTATGGGTGTTCGATTCATCACAATGTAACTAGATTATTGACTCTAGTGCAAGTGGGAGACTGTTGGAAATATGCCCTAGAGGCAATAATAAAAGGATTATTATTATATTTCCTTGTTCGTGATAATTGTCTTTTAGTCATGCTATAATTGTATTATCCGGAAATCGTAATACACGTGTGAATACTTAGACCACAACATGTCCCTAGTGAGCCTTTAGTTGAGTAGCTCGTTGATCAACAGATAGTGATGGTTTCCTGACTATGGACATTGGATGTCGTTGATAACGGGATCACATCATTAGGAGAATGATGTGATGGACAAGACCCAATCCTAAGCATTGCACAAAATCGTGTAGTTCGTTTTGCTATAGCTTTTTCCAATGTCAAGTATCTTTTCCTTAGACCATGAGATCGTGTAACTCCCGGATACCGTAGGAGTGCTTTGGGTGTACCAAACGTCACAACGTAATCGGGTGACTATAAAGGTGCACTACGGTATCTCACGAAAGTGTCTGTTGGGTTGACACGGATCGAGACTGGGATTTGGCACTCCGTGTTACGGAGAGGTATCACTGGGCCCACTCGGTAGTGCATCATCATAATGAGCTCAAAGTGACCAAGTGTCTGGTCAAGGGATCATGAATTACGGTACGAGTAAAGTGACTTGCCGGTAACGAGATTAAACGAGGTATTGGGATACCGACGATCGAATCTCGGGCAAGTAACATACCGTCTGACAAAGGGAATAGTATACGGGTTTGCTTGAATCCTCGACATCGTGGTTCATCCGATGAGATCATCGAGGAGTATGTGGGAGCCAACATGGGTATCCAGATCCCGCTGTTGGTTATTTAACGGAGAGCCGTCTCGGTCATGTTCGCATATCTCCCGAACCCGGGGTCTACACTTAAGGTTCGGTGACGCTTAGGTTATTAGGAAGACTTGTATGTGATTACCGAATGTTGTTTGGAGTCCCGGATGAGATCCCGGATGTCACGAGGAGCTCCGGAATGGTCCGGAGGTGAAGATTTATATATGGGAAGCTGTCATACGGTCGCCGGAAAGTTTTGGGGGCATATCGGTATTGTACCGGGGCCACCGGAGGGGTTCCGGGGGTCCACCGGGACGGGCCACCTCTCTCGGAGGGCCTCATGGGCCATAAGGGGCAGGGAACCAGCCCCTGGAGGGCTGGGCGCCCCCCCTTTGGGCCCATGCGCCTAGGGATGGGGGGAAACCCTAGTGGGGCGCCCCCCTTGCTTGGGGGGCAAGCCCCCTCCCTTGGCCGCCGCCCCCCCTTTAGATCTCATCTAGAGGGGGCCCGGCCCCCTTTCCCCTTCCCCTATAAATAGAGGGGCGAGGGGAGGGCTGCAAAACACATCCAAGGCACAGCCCCTCCCCTCCCCAACACCTCTCCTCCTCTGTTAAGTGCTTGGCGAAGCCACAGCCGAGATCTTGCCTCTCCACCATCACCACGCCTTGCCCGTCTTCTTCTTGGAGCCTTCTTCCTCAACCTCTCCTTCCCCTTGCTGGATCAACAAGGAGGAGGCGTCATCCGCTCCGTCACGTGTGTTGAACAGCGGAGGTGTTGTCCGTTCGGCACTTGGTCATCGGTGATTTGAATCACGCAGTACGACTCCGTCATCCCCGTTCTCTTGAACGCTTCCGCACGCGATCTACAAGTGGTATGTAGATGCATCTCTCTCCTATTACTCGTTGCTTAGATGAACTCATAGATGGATCTTGGTGAAACTGTAGGAAAATTTTTATTTTCTGCAACGTTCCCCAACATATATGGATGGTGGAGGCTCTAAGGTTATGAGGTTTTTGCGAAAAGCCAATTTTCCCTACAACAATGGAATAAGTTTTATTTTAACTATCATGGTAGCTGAAACATCATTGAGTAGGTTCCTCCAACTCAATACCAATTAAAGTAATTCATTAACCCAACAAATTAAATTAGAGTGATGATATACAGTAGGATAATCCAAGTACTAGATACTCAAGATGTCCAAAACCGGGGACACGGCTAACCATGATTAGACTGTACACTCTGTAGAGGTTTGCGCACTTTTCCCCACAAGACTCGATCTCCTCCGTTGGATTTCTCGCACTACATGGTGTTTGAGAAACGGATGATCGAGACACAGTCTTTCGGAAGCATTAACTCTTTACTCTGGGTGAACAGTTACACCTACTTTCCCTCTACATCTGCTAGCCCACCACTGAAAGGGGTCACACAACTTACTCAAACTATGCCAGAGCCCATAATGGCTTGTGGCTGCACACGGAAGTTTCTAGCAAGAATAATCTTAATATCCCTTTGGGCCTGGGTGGCGGACCGTAGGAAAATCACACGGGTACTCCGGAATATCCTAGGACAACACTGGATTCTCCAGGTGCCCAAACAAGCAATCCACCCAGATGTGTATTAAAGTTGCCACCTTAAGTTGAACCATTAATTAACAATCTCACATCTGTCGTGGATACACTCAGACCCAATCCACGTCTACGAGCATAGCGTAGCAATATAATCAATACAAAGAAGTAACTCCCAAGGGTTTGATAATAAAACAGGGCAATAGGTTCTACCTCATCAACTACTTCCCAATCCCACGAGTTAACCACATCCTAATCATGCAGTGTTTGAGGATTGGAACTAATGCATGAAAATTTGGTATAAAAAGAGTATGGTCAATGTGTTATATGCCTAGCTGACAATCCGCAAAACCTAGGGACTCGTAGTAGCACACTTCGCACTCTGGGAATTCTATCGCAAACAAACAATAGCATACTTAAGCAATCAATCACAGATGCACGGGTAAAACGCAAATAAGAAATAACTAACCAGAAATTTCAACTTAAGAACTCTGATTTGCAAAAAGAATCAAATCAAATGGAGCAACAAAACTCAAACTGCGAAAGAAACAAGATCCGTTTACTAAACTGAACTAAAGTCAAATTTTACAGTACCAAAATCTTGTTCAAGTTGGTCAAACAGAAAGAGGGTTTTGAGACGAAGATCTAGGCGTTTGAATCGCCTAATTCCGATAAACGAGCGAAAAGATAAACTTAAACGAAAATCGGATCAGAAATCGCGATCAAAATAATCGCGAACAACCCGAGAAAAAGGAAAACCGACGAACAGGCTAACGAACGAACGTTCGCTGTCTGTGACTAACGAGCGAAAACCGTTCGTTAAAACGAACGTACGGATGAACGTCTGCTATTTAGCAGAACCGAAAAAAAAGAGAGCTAAAAAACGAATCTAGGGTTTTAAAAAAATGAACGGTTTTTAACAGGAAAAAATAACCGGCGGCGGCGAGGTCCGGCGGGGTGGCGGCGTCCGTGAGGTGGCGGCGTCCGTGGCGGCAGGCGGTGCGAGGTGAGTGGCGGCTGACGCGATTCCCAAAAGCGAGGCGGTGGCTAGCATTTGGGTGAAATTTGGCGGGTGGGGCTCGAGGTCTCGGGCTTTAAAGGCCGGCCGAGGAGTCTGGCGATTCTGACGAGAAATCGATTACACGTTTTTTAAATATTCCAACATGCAGAAAAAGAAAGAAATGAAATACCAAACGGACTCCAAAAATCCCGAAATAAATTTTCCCCGTCCTCTGAAAATATGCCGGACAAGGTGAACATTTATTTGGGCCTATAATGCAATTTTTAGAAACACATATTTTTCCTATGCAAATAAAATAGAAATAAAAACCGAATAAAATCAAATCTTTGATTTTAATATTTTTCCTCCAGTATTTCATTTATTTTGGAGAAGTCATATTATCTCCTCTCATATATTTTAGTATGAAAATATTTTGGAGAGAAAAATAAATAAACCAAAGTGATCCTTGTTTTGATATTTGATAAAAGTCAAATATGAAAAATGGTGAAATCACCAACTCTCTTTGAGGGTCCTTGAGTTTCTTAGAATTTCGAGGATCGCGAAATGAAATGCAATAAAATATGATATGCATGAATGACCTATGTATAACATTCCAAATTGAAAATTTGGGATGTTACATGGACTCTCCGTGGGGCCCCCTGACTTGTTCTTGACGCCAACCTCTCCTATAAATCCCCAAACCTCCAGAAAATAACCTAGATCGGGAGTTCCGCCGCGACAAGCCTCTATAGCCACCAAAAACCAACGGGACCTGTTAAGCACCGCCAGAGGGGGAATCCCTCACCGGTGGCCATCTTCATCATCCCGGCGCTCTCCATGACGAGGAGGGAGTAGTTCACCCTCGGGGCTGAGGGTATGTACCAGTAGCTATGTGTTTGATATCTCTCTATCTCTCTCTTGTGTTCTTGATTCGGCACGATCTTGATGTATCGCGAGCTTTGCTATTATAGTTGGATCTTATGATGTTTCTCCCCCTCTACTCTCTTGTAATGGGTTGAGTTTTCCCTTTGAAGTTATCTTATCGGATTGAGTCTTTAAGGATTTGAGAACACTTGATTATGTCTTGCATGTGCTTACCTGTGGTGACAATGAGATATTCACGTGATCTACTTGATGTATGTTTTGGTGATCAACTTGCGGGTTCAGTGACCTTGTGAACTTATGCATAGGGACACACGTTTTCGTATTGACTCTTCGGTAGAAACTTTGGGGCACTCTTTGAAATTCTTTGTGTTGCTTGAATAGATGAATCTGAGATTGTGTGATGCATATCGTATAATCATACCCACGGATACTTGAGGTGACATTGGAGTATCTAGGTGACATTAGGGTTTTGGTTGATTTGTGTCTTAAGGTGTTATTCTAGTACGATCTCCATGATAGATTGAACGGAAAGAATAGCTTCATGTTATTTTACTACGGACTGTTGAATAGATCGATCAGAAAGAATAACTTTGAGGTGGTTTCGTACCCTACAATAATCTCTTCATTTGTTCTCCGCTATTAGTGACTTTGGAGTGACTCTTTGTTGCATGTTGAGGGATAGTTATATGATCCAATTATGTTAATTATTGCTGAGAGAACTTGCACTAGTGAAAGTATGAACCCTAGGCCTTGTTTCCTAGCATTTCAATATCATTTACACTCACTTTTACCACTTGCTACCTTGCTGTTTTTGTATTTTCAGATTACAAAAACCTATATCTACCATCCATATTGCACTTGTATCACCATCTCTTCGCCGAACTAGTGCACCTATACAATTTACCATTGTATTGGGTGTGTTGGGGACACAAGAGACTCTTTTTTTATTTGGTTGAAGGGTTGTTTGAGAGAGACCATCTTCAACCTACGCCTCCCACGGATTGATAAACCTTAGGTCATCCACTTGAAGGAAATTTGCTACTGTCCTACAAACCTCTGCACTTGGAGGCCCAACAATGTCTACAAGAACAAGGTTGAGTAGTAGACATCAAGGTGTTCGATGAAATGGCCGAAAGGTATGCATCTTCGATCCCTTCTACTTGCTTCACTTTTCGCCATTTTGGTAGCTCCTGACTTGATATCACTCACTTTAGTGGTGGTTCGAACAATGCCACTGCCGAGTTCGTCAACTTGTTGGACACCAACGTCGTCGACATCGATTAAGCCCCGTTCACTGATTTCGATTACAATGAAATGAAGGGTGGCGTGGATGCTCACGGTGGTGAAGATGAAGTGGAGGACATAGATGAGGGAGTGTATGAGGACGCGCAAGGAAAAAAAGCGCGAGATCGAAGAACTACACGGTGTTGGAAGACCAAATCTTGATCAAGGCTTGGAGTGCGATGTCTCTTGATGCTTGCACCGGTACATCTCAAACCGCCAAGAGGTATTGGCAAAGAATTGACGATCGGTACTTCCGCATGATGGCGAAGCATCCCAATAGGAACCCATGCACCTTTTGGTCACTCCAAGGTCATTGGGACGTGATCAAGCCGATTTGTAGCCGTTGGGCTGCTTGCTTGGAACAAGTTCGCAATGCACCTCCAAGTGGAACCATGGAATCCGACTATGTGAGTTCATTTTCACATCCCAAGTTGTGAAAATCATTTGTACCATTTGAAGTGATTGCATCAATTGACTTTGTTTTAATTGTGTAGGTGAAAATTTCCCAACAAAGATACAAAGACATGGAAGCTTCCGAAGGCAATTTTTTTAAACTAGAGCATTGTTGGGACTTGCTCAAAGGGTGCGACAAGTGGAAGTTGATTGACAAAGAGTCCCCACCGAAGAGAGGTTCACTTACGAACATGGATGAAGATGAAGATGATGATGGCCCAAGAAACTTGAACAAGCCCGATGGTGACAAGAAGACAAAGGAGAAGATCAAGAGGGAACACGAAGCATCGAGCTTGCGGGACAAGATAGATGCCATGGTGCAATCAAATGAGTTGATGTTAGCGAATACGTTGGAGAAAAATAAAGAGTTGGCCAAGAAGAAGGCACGAGGGAAGTAAGAGAAGTGGCAATAGCTCAAGGACGAGGGGTTGCGCAAGGTGGCCATTGAGGAGAGAAGAGCACGTGCCGCTGAGAACAAAGTCATGTCCAAGCTTCTTGCCGAACAGAATAGGATCATGACAATGAACGACGCTGACATGGACGACATCACCAAAAAATGGCATGATATGGCAAGGAGAGACATCTTGAAGAGGAGGATGCTTGTGGCGGACAGTGCGTGTTTCAGTGTCGGTGATGTTTTCTCATCGGGATTTGGAACCAGTGCCGCTGATGCATTCAGTGCACCCGGCGATGCTTTCGGTGCCAGAGTTGGAACAAGTGCCAGCGATGGATTCGGGGGACGCGATGGCATGGATGGAGGTGGTGCGGAGTGAAGATCATGATGACGGGTGAAAAACGACCAAGATGATGATGGACGTGGTCGTCGCTTTTGCATGAATCCCTTTTGCATTTGTTATACAAAACTATGCTTTTATTTGTGCGCGAACTATTGATGTCTACTATGCAATTTTATTCTTGTAGACTCGTGTTGGGCCTCCAAGCGCAGAGTTTTGTAGGATAGTAGCAGTTTTCCCTCAAGTGGATGACCTAAGGTTTATCAATCCGTGGGAGGCTTAGGATGAAGATGGTCTCTCTCAAACAACCCTGCAATCAAATACAAGAAATCTCTTGTGTCCCCAACACACCTAATACAATGGCAATTTGTATAGGTGCACTAGTTCGGCGAAGAGATGGTGATAAAAGTGTAATATGGATGGTAGAAATATATATTTATAATCTGAAAATAAAAAAACAGAAAGGTAGCAAATGGTAAAACGTAGCACAAACGGTATTGCAATGCTTGAAAATGAGGCCTAGGGTCCATACTTTCACTAGGGCAATCTCCCAACAATGCTAATATAATTGGATCATATAACCATCCCTCAACATGCGATGAAGAATCACTCCAAAGTTCTTATCTAGCGGAGAACATAAGAATAAATTGTTTGTAGGGTACGAAACCACCTCAAGGCTATTCTTTCCGTTCGATCTATTCAAGAGTACATACTAACACAAAGCTATTCTTTCCGTTTGATCTATTCAAGAGTTTGTACTAACACAAAGCTATTCTTTCCGTTTGATCTAGCAAATTTATATTCATAATACTCAATCCAACACAATGAACTTCAAAGAGTGCCCCAAGATTTCTACCGGAGAAACAAATACAAGAACGTGCATCAACCCCTATGCATAGATTACCCAAATGCCACCTCGGGAATCCGCGAGTTGAGTGCCAAAACATATACAAGTGAATCAATATGATACCCCATTGTCACCACGAGTATTCAATTGCAAGACATATATCAAGTGTTCTCAAATCCATAAAAGTATTCAATCCAATAACAACAAAATCTCAAAGGGAAAACTCAATTCATCACAACAAGATAGAGAGGGGAAAACACCATATGATCTGACTATATTAACAAAGCCCGCAATACATCAAGATCGTGACATCTCAAGAACATGAGAGAGAGAGATTAAACACATACATACTGGTACAAACCCTCAGCCCCGAGGGTGGACTACTCCCTCCTCATCATGGTGGCCGCCGGGATGATGAAGATGGCCACCGGTGATGATTGCCCCCTCCGGCAGGCTGCAGGAAAGTGTCTAGATTAGTTTTCGGTGGCTACAGAGCCTTGCGGCGGCAGAACTTCTGATCTAGGTTAACCCCTGATGGTTTCTCTATTTATAGGATTTTTTGGTGTTGGTTCCACGCTAAGATGGGCCTCGAGGTGAGCACAACCCACCGGGGCAAGCCAGGCGCGCCCTGGTGGGTTGTGCCCTCCTCGTGGCTCTTCTGGCCCTCCCATGAAGTTTCAGGGGTCTCTTTTGTTCCAAAATAATCGTCAAAAAGTTTCAGCTCATTTGGAGAACTTTCATTTTTGCACAAAAAACAACAACATGGTAGTTCTGCTGAAAACAATGTCAGTCCAGGTTAGTTCCATGCAAATCATACCAAAACCATATAAAATTGTTGTAAACATGGCATGAATACTTCATAAATTATACATACGTTGGAGACGTATCAACTCTATTTTATTGTTCGAATTTGAACTCAATTATCAGAATTGCTGTCAAATTCGCTTATTAGGGGTTTTCGGTTTGCGGGTTGACGCGGTTTGCGGTCGAGCAGACCCCGCGTAGCCGACCCGTAAAAGAGAATATTGACCCCACATAGCCGCCCCGTAAAAGAGCATATTAGAATATGCTATTTTACGGGTTGGCTACGCGAGGTCTGCTCGGCTGCAGCCCACGTTGACCCGCAAATCTGTTTTTCGGCGAACTGTAAACCCATTTTGCTGGTCGGCATTATATAGGGTCTGCTAGTGTCAGAGTTATTGGCCATGGGTAGCCTCACCTGCCCCCCATGGCATTTCTAGACATCGGGGCCGACTGTGCCCCTCAGAGTCTCAAAGCTTGGTTGCCGCCTTCTTGTAGCCGGCTGGTCCAAACGGCCGGCTGCCAAAAGGCGGAGGACCCCAGAAGACGGCCACGAAGTGGCCCGCCTTCTAGCAGGCGGCCCCTAGAGAGGCCGGCTCCTAGCAGGAGGCCCCAAGCACCCTCGAAGTCTGCACCCCCATAAAGGCGACGAGACGGGGCGTGGCTACAGTTAAGCCCGCCACCCCCATATCCAGGGTGAGTCGTAGCTACAGTGAAGTGCGTCGTACGAGCCGGAGATTTCCTACACGGCGCGACACTGTAGCCCCTCCGCCCGTGACATCACCCAAGTCAGAAGGGCCATGTCCCAACGATGGGCTGTCAGTACGGCTTGCAGGCGGCGGGCCCTACTCTCCAGCGAGAAGCCAGAAGGCGCCAAGCTTGGCCAGCCGGCCGAGGGGGGAGGCCGGCACCCAGAAGAGACGGGGAATGGCTACAGTGAGCGCCCGTCAGGCGGCGGGACTGTAGCCACGCCTTCCCCGACAAAGCAAGCGTCATTAGAGACACGACTACAGTAACAAGCAGCCGGCAGGACCCGCAAGCGGCGGGCGCGGCCTGTCGGCCAAGTACAAGGCAGCCGGCGGGGCCCGCTAGTCGGCGGGCCCCAGCAGCCAGCGGAGAAGCCGGCCATGAGAGACACTGACGGCCTGGACCTACACACGGCCAGTTTAACTTTCTACCCTTGGGGGGTATGCCTATATAAACCCTCTAGGGCACCCATGCAAAGGGTTCAGACTCTAGCCAACACACACCCACATAGAGAGAGGGGAGAGCTAGCCTTGCCCTTCTTCCTCCTCTAGCAAACAGCTCATGGAGCAACTAGTAGCTACTTGTTGAGATAGTGATCATGCGGAGACCCCGCAGAGCAGGACTAGGGGTGTTATCTCCTAGGAGAGCTTCGAACCTGGGTAAAGTTCGTCGGCGTACATGTCTATGCCTCATCCTGCTTCCTGGCACCGACGACGTCTTACTATCCCCCACCATGATAAGCCACCCGTTGGCATATGTCGCACCAAAACCCCGACATTTGGTGCCCACCGTGGGGCTAGGTGCACCGTCGTCCGGAGATCTGTTCTGGACGGGAACCCTCTTCCTTCCTGGCCGCATGACCGGCACAGCTGCGCCCGACGGTGTCGACACCGGCAGCTGCATGGCGCGCGGAAGTCGCCTGCGCGACGAGCTGCCTCGCTGACCTTGTTGGCGATATCCGCCTCTCCGACGAGCCTACATCCAACGCAGGCACAGATGTCCTCAAGGGCTGCCTCGTCAGCATCCTCGACCAGCTCCACATCGCCAACGAGCCGGCCATCGACTTGGAGTCGGTTGGCTCCACCGACCCGATGCTTGTCGACTCTGACACGGCGTCGCTTGACGCATTCCCCACCAACGTGGTGGTCATCGACGACCCTTTCCCTTGCGCCGACAGCAGCGCCAGCACCGTCACGGAGGTGCTCGTCATCAGCCACGATGGAGCCTCTGGGGGCGTGATACGTCTCCAACGTATCTACAACTTTTTTTATTGTTCCATGCTATATCATATTCTGTTTTGGACATTATTGGGCTTTATTATACACTTTTATATTATTTTTGGGACTAACCTATTAACCGGAGGCCCAGCCCAGAATTGTTGTTTTTTGCCTATTTCGGAGTTTCGCAGAAAAAGAATATCAAACGGAGTCCAAACGGAATGAAACCTTCGAGAACGTGATTTTCGGAAAGAACGTGATCCAGAGGATTTGGACCCTACGTCAAGACATCAACCAGGAGGGCACGAAGTAGGGGGCGCGCCTACCCCCCTGGGCACACCCTCCACCCTCATGGGCCCCTGTTGGTCCACCGACGTACTCCTTGCTCCTATATATACCTACGTACCCCCAAACTACCAGATACGGAGCCAAAAACCTAATTCCACCGCCGCAACCTTCTGTACCCGTGAGATCCCATCTTGGGGTCTGTTCCAGAGCTCCGTCGCAGGGGGCATCGATCATGGAGGGCTTCTACATCAACACCATAGCCTCTCCGATGATGTGTGAGTAGTTTACCTAAGACCTTCGGGTCCATAGTTATTAGCTAGATGGCTTCTTCTGTCCTTTTGGATCTCAATACAATGTTCTCCTCCTCTCTCGTGGAGATCTATTCGATGTAATCTTCTTTTGCGGTGTTTTTGTTGAGACCGATGAATTGTGGGTTTATGATCAAGATTATCTATGAACAATATTTGAATCTTCTCTGAATTCTTTTATGTATGAGTGGTTATCTTTGCAAGTCTCTTCGAATTATCAGTTTGGTTTGGCCTACTAGATTGATCTTTCTTGCAATGGGAGAAGTGCTTAGCTTTGGGTTCAATCTTGCGGTGTCCTTTCCCGGTGATGAGGGGCAGCAAGGCACGTATTGTATTGTTGCCATCGAGGATAACAAGATGGGGTTTATATCATATTGCATGAGTTTATCCCTCTACATCGTGTCATCTTGCTTAAAGCATTACTCTGTTCTTATGAACTTAATACTCTAGATGCATGCTGGATAGCGGTCGATGTGTGGAGTAATAGTAGTAGATGCATGCAGGAATGGGTCTACTTGTCTCGGACGTGATGCCTATATACATGATCATACCTAGATATTCTCATAACTATGCTCAATTCTGTCAGTTGCTCAACAGTAATTTATTCACCCACCGTAAATACTTATGATCTTGAGAGAAGCCACTAGTGAAACCTATGGCCCCCGGGTCTATTTTCTATCATATTAATCTTCCAACACTTAGTTATTTTTATTACCTTTTATTTTACTTTGCATCTTTATCATAAAAAATACCAAAACTATTATCTTATCTTATCTATCAGATCTCACTCTCGTAAGTGACCTTGTAGGGATTGACAACCCCTTATCGCGTTGGTTGCGAGGATTTATTTGTTTGTGTAGGTGCGAGGGACTCGTGCGTGGCCTCCTCTTTGGATTGATACCTTGGTTCTCAAAAACTGAGGGAAATACTTATGCTACTTTGCTGCATCACCCTTTCCTCTTCAAGGGAAAACCAACACAGTTCTCAAGAGGTAGCAAGAAGGATTTACGGTGCTTGTCGGGAGGTCTATGCAAAAGTCAACATACCAAGTACCCATCACAAACCCTTATCTCCCGCATTATATTATTTTCCATTTGCCTCTCATTTTCCTCTCCCCCACTTCACCCTTGCCGTTTTATTCGCCCTCTCTTTTCTGTTCGCCTCTTTTTTGCTTGCTTCTTGTTTGCTCGTGTTGCCATGTGCCTTCTATACGCTTGCATTTTCGCTTGCTGAAAATCTATTGATATGGATCCACTTAAAGTGTTCTACTTGAATCATCTTCAATCCTTACGCGCTCGTGCTGAAACCCCAATTAGTCTTGTTGATGGGAAATCTTTAGATGAGCATGCTCATTTTGTGCGTCATCGTTTGTCTGAAAAAGGGAAGATCTTATGGTATCATATAAATAGTTTGCTATGCTATGCTTGGAATCTTTGTGAAATTTGTGATTTTACTTGTTGCTCTAAGAACCCTAAAAAATACCTTCCCTACCTATGTGAGTTCAATGATAATGAAATCTTATCTTCTTGTGCAAAGGGTGTTTATAGTTACTATGATATCGAACAAATTAAAGAATTTGTCGTTTTTAAGGGTGCTCATGAAGTTGCTTATTTGATTGAAAAGTATGATTTACTCTCAACAAATCTGAAAATTCCGTCATACTTAACTATTGCAATGAAAACTTTGCTCATAATGTCTATGTCCAAGAATTTATTGAAAGAATGACCGTTGCTTTGGAAGAAAATAATGATATGCATGAATCTACAGATAATGATGATTCCGATGATTTGGTTGAAATATCCCTTGATGAACATGATGCTTGCTATTCTTGTGTCCATGATGCCAATATTTATGAAGACGAATTTGCTATAGTTCCTTATGTTAAAAATGAGATCGTTGCTATTGCACCCATGCTTGATAGTTCCTTCGATGAAAAGCATGATTTCAATGATTTTACTATAAATTCTCTTGGTGTCAATTGTGCTAATAATATGCAAAACCCTAAGCTTGGGGATGCTAGTTTTGATATGTCTACTACTTGTTGCAATGATCATGATTGGGGTGATTCTTCGTATGATCTTGAAAATTTATTTAAGCCACATGATGAATGTGAGATCGATAATAGTGTTTGCAATATTATTGAGAGTGGGTTTGGAAGAGTGTCACTTTAGATCCCACATATTTGGAGAATGTTCAATCTTATGTAGTTTTTAATAAAAGTGGGTTTGGAGAGGTCATGACTTCAGTTAATGTTAATCCCACTATTTTGGAAGAGTGTCAACTTTGCATGCATGTGGATCATGTTGAAAATATTTTATGTGAGGCTATTTTGTTGAATTTGCTTATGATCCTACATGTAATTATTATGAGAGAGGAAAATATGGTTGTAGAAATTTTCATGTTACTAAATTACATCTCTTCATGTTGAGATTGCTATCGTCTCTTTCTTCTTCCTTGCATATGCTAATTTTTGCTTGCTATGATAATTTGTTTGCTTATAAAATGCCTATGCATAGGAAGTATGTTAGACTTAGATGTGTTTATCACATGTTTCATGATGCTCTCTTTGCGCTTCAATTCTTGTCTTTGATGTGAGCATCATTAAAATTATCAATGCCTAGCTAGGGGCGTTAAACGATGGCGCGTTGGGAGGCAACCCAATTTTATTTTTAGTTTTTTTGCTTTTTGCTTCTGTTTAGGAATAAATCTTTTATGTAGCCTCTGGTTAGATGTCTTTTTATGTTCTAATTAGTGTTTGTGCCAAGTTAAACATATAGGATCTCCTTGGATGATAGTTATTTGATCTTGCTGAAAATTCCAGAAACTTTCTGTTCACTAAAATAATTGTTAAAAATCACCAGAACGTGATAAAATATTGATTCCAATTTCTTCTGATCAACAAACAAATTTTCTAGGTCTTCCTATTTTGGCTTAATTTTTGCAGTTCCAGAAGTTTGCGTTAGTTACAGATTACTACAGACTGTTCTGTTTTTGACAGATTCTATTTTTCGTGTGTTGTTTGCTTATTTTGATGAATCTATGGCTAATAAAATAGTTTATAAACCATAGGTAAGTTGGAATACAATAGGTTTAACACCAATATAAATAAATAATGAGTTCATTACAGTACCTTGAAGTGGTGTTTTGTTTTCTTTCGCTAACGAAGCTCGCGAGATTTTCTGTTAAGTTTTGTGTTGTGAAGTTTTCAAGTTTTGGGTGAAAGATTTGACGGATTATGGAACAAGGAGTGGCAAGAGCCTAAGCTTGGGGATGCCCATGTCACCCCAAAGATAATCTAAGGACACCTAAAAGCCAAAGCTTGGGGATGCCCCGGAAGGCATCCCTCTTTAAATCTACTTCCATCGGTAACTTTACTTGGAGCTATATTTTTATTCACCACATGATATGTGTTTTGCTTGGAGCTTCTTGTATGATTTGAGTCTTTGATTTTTAGTTTACCACAATCATACTTGCTGTACACACCTTTTGAGAGAGACACACATGATTCAGAAATTATTAGAATACTCTATGTGCTTCACTTATATCTTTTGAGTTATATAGTTTTTGCTCTAGTATTTCACTTATATCTTTTAGAGCACGGTGGTGGTTTTGTTTCATAGAAACTATTATTCTCTCATGCTTCACTTATATTATTTTGAGAGTATTAAATAGCATGGTAATTTACTTAAATAATCCTAATGTGCTAGGTATTCAATACTAGTAAAAACTTTCTTATGAGTGTGTTGAATACTATGAGAAGTTTGATGCTTGATGATTGTTTTGAGACATGGAGGTAGTGATATCAAAGTTGTGCTAGTTGAGTAGTTGTGCATTTGAGAAATACTTGTGTTGAAGTTTGCAAGTCCCGTAGCATGCACGTATGGTAAACGTTATGTAACAAATTTGAAACATCAGGTTTTTTTAATTATCTTCCTTATGAGTGGCGGTCGGGGACGAACGATGGTCTTTCCTACCAATCTATCCCCCTAGGAGCATGCGCGTAGTGCTTGGTTTTGATGACTTGTAGATTTTTGCAATAATTATGTGAGTTCTTTATGACTAATGTTGAGTCCATGGATTATCGCACTCTCACCTTTCCATCATTGCTAGCCTCTTGATCTTGTGTATTGCCCTTTCTCACATTGAGAGTTGGTGCAAACTTCGGTGCATCCAAACCCCGTGATATGATACACTCTTTCACACATAAACCTCCTTATATGTTCCTCAAAACAACCACCATACCTACCTATTATGGCATTCCCATAGCCATTCCGAGATATATTGCCATGTAACTTTCCACCGTTCCGTTTATCATGACACGTTCATCATTGTAATATTGCTTTGCATGATCATGTAGTTGACATAGTATTTGTGGCAAAGACACCATTCATAATTCTTTCATACATGTCACTCTTAGTTCTTTGCATATCCCGGTACACATGGGAGGCATTCATATAGAGTCATACTTTGTTCTAGTATCGAGTTGTAATCATTGAGTTGTAAATAAATAGAAGTGTGATGATCATCATTTTCTAGAGCATTGTCCCAAGTGAGGGAAAAAAATAAAAAAAGAGAGAAAGGCCATAAAAGGAGAAGGCCCAAAAAATAGAGAAAAGGAGAGAAGGGACAATGTTACTATCCTTTTAGCACACTTGTGCTTCAAAGTAGCACCATAATCTTCATGATAGAGAGTCTTTTGTTTTGTCACTTTCATATACTAGTGGGAACTTTTCATTATAGAACTTGGCTTGTATATACCAACAATGGGATTCCTCAAATGCCATAGGTCTTTGTGAGCAAGCAAGTTGGATGCACACCCACTTAGTTTCTTTTGTTGAACTTTCATATATTTATAGCTCTAGTGCATCCGTTGCATGGCAATCCCTACTCCTTGCATTAACATCAATTGATGGGCATCTCCATAGCTCATTAATTAGCCTCGTTGATGTGAGACTTCCTCCTTTTTTGTCTTCTCCACATAACCCCCATCATTATATTCTATTCCACCCATAGTGCTATATCCATGGCTCACGCTCATGTATTGCGTGATGGTTGAAAAAGTTTGAGATTACTAAAGTATGAAACAATTGCTTGGCTTGTCATCGGGGTTGTGCATGATGAGAGCATTCTTGTGTGACGAAAATGGAGCATGACTAAACTATATGATTTTGTAGGGATGAACTTTCTTTGGCCATGTTATTTTGAGAGGACATAATTGCTTAGTTAGTATGCTTGAAGTATTATTATTTTTATGTCAATATTGAACTTTTATCTTGAATCTTTCAGATCTGAATATTCATACTACAATTAAGAAGAATTACATCGAAATTATGCCAAGTAGCATACCACATGAAAAACTCTGTTTTTATTATTTACCTACTCAAGGACGAGCAGGAATTAAGCTTGGGGATGTTCGATACGTCTACAACGTATCTATAATTTTTTATTGTTCCAAGCTATATTATATTCTGTTTTGGACATTATTGGGCTTTATTATACACTTTTATATTATTTTGGGACTAACCTATTAACCGGAGGCCCAACCCAGAATTGCTGTTTTTTGCCTATTTCAGAGTTCCGCAGAAAAAGAATATCAAACGGAGTCCAAACGGAATGAAACCTTCGGGAACATGATTTCCGGCGTGATCCAGAGGACTTGGACCCTACGTCAAGACATCAACCAGGAGGGCACGAGGTAGGGGGGCGCGCCCTCCACCCTCGTGGGCCCCCTGTTGCTCCACCGACGTACTCCTTCCTCCTATATATACCTACGTACCCCCAAACTACCAGATATGGAGCCAAAAACCTAATTCCACTGCCGCAACCTTCTATACCCGTGAGATCCCATCTTGGGGCCTGTTCCGGAGCTCCGCCGGAGGGGGCACCGATCACAGAGGGCTTCTACATCAACACCATAGCCTCTCCGATGATGTGTGAGTAGTTTACCTCAGACCTTCGAGTCCATAGTTATTAGCTAGATGGCTTCTTCTCTCTTTTTGGATCTCAATACAATGTTCTCCCCCTCTCTCGTGGAGATCTATTCGATGTAATCTTCTTTTGCGGTGTGTTTGTTGAGACCGATGAATTGTGGGTTTATGATCAAGATTATCTATGAACAATATTTGTTCTCTGAATTATTTTATGTATGATTGGTTATCTTTGCAAGTCTCTTCGAATTATCAGTTTGGTTTGGCATACTAGATTGATCTTTCTTGCAATGGGAGAAGTGCTTAGCTTTGGGTTCAATCTTGCGGTGTACTTTCCCGGTGTGATGGGGACTGACAAGGCACGTATTGTATTGTTGCCATCGAGGATAACAAGATGGGGTTTATATCATATTGCATGAGTTTATCCCTCTACATCGTGTCATCTTGCTTAAAGCGTTACTCTGTTCTTATGAACTTAATACTCTAGATGAATGCTGGATAGCGGTTGATGTGTGGAGTAATAATAGTAGATGTAGGCAGGAGTCGATCTACTTGTCTCATACGTGATGCCTATATACATCAAGGATAACATGTTGGGTTTTTTATCATATTGCATGAATTTATCCCTCTACATCATGTCATCTTGCTTAAGGCTTTACTCTGTTTTCTTGAACTTAATACTCTAGATGCATCCTGGATAGCGATCGATGAGTGGAGTAATAGTAGTAGATGCATGCAGGAGTCGGTCTACTTGTCTCGGACGTGATGCCTATATACATGATCATACCTAGATACTCTCATAACTATGCTCAATTCTGTCAATTGCTCAACAGTAATTTGTTCACCCACCGTAAATACTTATGCTCTTGAGAGAAGCCACTAGTGAAACCTATGGCCCCCGGGTCTATTTTCTATCATATTAATCTTCCAACACTTTGTTATTTTTATTGCCTTCTATATTACTTTGCATCTTTATCATAAAAAATACCAAAAATATTATCTTATCATATCTCACTCTCGTAAGTGACCGTGTAGGGATTGACAACCCCTTATCGCATTGGTTGCGAGGATTTATTTGTTTGTGTAGGTGCGAGGGACTCGTGCGTGGCCTCCTACTGGATTGATACCATGGTTCTCAAAAACTGAGGGAAATACTTACGCTACTTTGTTGCATCACCCTTTCCTCTTCAAGGGAAAACCAATCAGTGCTCAAGAGGTAGCAGGGCGGCGCCCAAGATCCGCTCGAAGCGGCGCTACGCGACCTGTCTGCACCCATTACAGATGACGCCGATGCCGAGACGCTGGAGGCGCGCCGCGTCCAGCTCATCGAGAGCGCCAAGAAGCTAGCCAGCATGAGACACACTCTCAGAGGCTTACCAGCACGAGATGGACCGCGCTGTTGGTGGCACGCCGGCTCCTGGTGGGCCCAGCCGCATCGGCACGGTCCGGCAGCATGGCGCGGCCATTGCCAACATGTTCAGGGCAGACCGCTCTGTCTATGCCACGCCTATAGAGAACATACGAGCTGCCCAGGCGGTAGCAGACAAGCTGGACAAGCTCGAGGGTGACGAGCGTCGCCACATGACGGAGCGCGTCCAGCGTCTCATTGACGGAGCTGCCGAGCAGCAAGAAGCCGGCTGCCGCACCGAAGCACCCAACCAGCGGAAAGACGACCCGCCTCCTTGCCGAGATCAAGGCGCGACATCCCGGGCGCCGACTGGTGGCGTCCGCGACAGAAGAGACAAGGAGATGGCTACCAGCCGCAATTGGACTCGCATCACCATCGAGCGTTACCAAGACAGCCGCCCAAGAGCAGTGGAACGACTGGACGACTATCCGCCTCCCCCTCCTCCCCGCAGGGAGAGGCACACCTCCTTGCCGCCTGTTGACCACCTGACACTCGGCGACCGCCTTGGCCGCCGAGAAGGACTCGGAGAGAACGATGCCCGCCACCGGATCGACCACCTCAACCGATCCCTGGCGCTAGAAGAAGAAGATGCGCTGGGCCCACCATGCTTCGGCCCCCGCATCCGCGATGAGCCCTTTCCCAAAGGGTTCATGCTCCCAAGAGATACACCCAAGTACATCGGTTCCGTGAAGCCGGAGGACTGGTTGGTCGACTACTCCACGGCCGTCAGCATAGCGAACGACAACAAGCGCGTTGCCGTGAAGTATGTTCCGCTCATGCTCCAGGGCACCGCTCGGACATGGCTGAACAGCCTGAAGCCCCGCAACATCAACAGCTGGGTAGATTTCACTGAAGCCTTCGTCCGCAACTTCACTAGCACATACAAGTGGCCCCCAAGGCCCGCCAACTCTCCTTGTGCGTTCAAGGCCCCAACGAATTGACTCGCGATTACCTCACGCGTTGGGCCGAGCTATGTAACTCTTGCGAAGGTGTGCACCAGGTGGAGGCTATCGAGTACTTCACAGTCGGGTGCAGAGAAGGCACCCTGCTCAAACATTGACTTCTCTGCGACGAGCCGGCGACCCTTGACGAGCTGCTGATCATAGCGGATAATTACTCCACGGCCGACTCCTCCATGAAGACGGAGATTCAAGTTGATGCATCCGGCAAGGTGGCTCCTCAAGCTCCTCGGACTCCGGCTGGTGACACCAGTCGGTGACAGTAGCAGAACGAGAACAAGCGCAAAGCACCACAGCCGGCTTCCACCAGCCGGCAGGTGGCGACAGTCGAGGACCAGCAGTCGGAAGGGCAGCCTGCTCCAGAGCGTCAGAAGGGAGGCAAGTCAAATTGGTTACCCGCCTTCTCTTATGAGCAAACCCTTGATGCACCCTGCAAGTTTCACAGCGGCGCGAAGCCGTCCAACCACACCACTCGGAAGTGTCACTGGCTCACCTGAATCGGCAAGGGCGAAGGATTGCTGCCTCCTCCACCAGCCGGCCCGCCGCCGCCTCCTCCTCCTCCGCAGCAGGCGGCCCGGCCAGTCGCCGCTATTCAAGATGAGTTCCCAGAAGAGCAAGGAGCTTATGTCGTCTTCACCAGTGTGGCTGACGGCAGGCGCAACCGACGCCAACAATCCCGGGAAGTGAATGCAGTAGCTACTGAAGCCCTAGAGTTCATGCACTAGTCTGAGAAGCCGATCAGTTGGAGCCGAGCCGACCACCCGGAAGTGATGCCTTCTCCGGGTTCTTACGCTCTAGTGTTGGATGATACCTTTGCTACAGAGAGAAGAGCAGCTCGTTTTTCCCGAGTCCTGATAGATGGCGGTAGCAGCATCAACATCTTGTATCGCGATACCATGGAGAAGCTGGGCATCAAGCAGAAGCAGCTCCAGCCCAGTCGGACTGTTTTCCATGGCATAGTACCAGGCCTTTCACACTCACCAATTGGCAAGATCAAGATAGATGTCCTCTTTGGAGATAAAGACCATTTCCGCCGAGAGCCCGTCTGGTTTGAAGTAGTTGACCTTAAGAGCCCCTACCATGCGTTGCTTGGCCGACCTGCCTTGGCCAAATTCATGGCGGTGCCGCATTATACTTACCTCAAGATGAAGATGCCAAGCAACAAGGGGATCATCACCGTCTTTGGAGACTAGAAGAAATCATCTGCCTGTGCAGCTACCAGCAGTCGGCTGGCCGAGTCCCTTGTTCCCTTGTGATCGCAGCCGAGAAGCAGCTCCTTGACCGAGTTGTGGCAATGGCCGGCAAGCAGCCGGACATGTCCCCTGATCCCAAGGAGTCGGAGCTTGAAGGTTCCTTCAAGCCGGCCAAGGAGACAAAGAAGATACCGCTGGACCCGGAGCACCCGGAGAGGTATGCTGTCATAGGTGCAAACCTTGACAGCAAATAGGAAAGCGAACTCGTCGATTTCCTGCGTGAGAATCGGGACATCTTTGCATGGTCTCCCAAGGACATGCCAGGTGTTCCGACGGATGTCGCCGAGCACAAGCTACATGTCCGGCCTGACGTCAAACCGGTCAAGCAACCCCTCC
Source organism: Aegilops bicornis (assembly GCA_021605145.1). NCBI lineage: Eukaryota > Viridiplantae > Streptophyta > Magnoliopsida > Poales > Poaceae > Aegilops > Aegilops bicornis. The sequence goes on along the minus strand of CM038669.1, from coordinate 515,822,221 downwards.
GCCGCGTGTCGGAAGAGAAGAGAAGAATTGTTGGTGAAGAGATAGCCCGACTTCTAGCAGCCGGCTTCATTATGGAAGCATTCTACCCAGATCGGCTGGCCAACCCAGTCCTTGTACTGAAGAAGAACAACAAGTGGCGCATGTGTATCAATTATACCAGCCTCAACAAAGCTTGCCCCAAAGATCCATTTGCCCTACCAAGGATTGACCAAGTGATAGACTCCACAGCCGGATGCGAGCTGTTGAGGTTTTTGGATGCATATTCAGGGTACCACCAGATTAAGTTGGACCCGGCCGATAGGCTGAAGACCTCTTTCATCATGCCATTCGGAGCCTTCTGCTACTTGACGATGATGTTCGGCTTGAGGAATGCCGGTGCCATGTTTCAACATTGCATGCAGAAGTGCCTCCTCAAGCAGCTCGGCAGAAACGCCCACGTCTATGTGGATGATGTTGTGGTGAAGACAGAGAAGCGTGGCACCCTCCTAGAAGATCTCAAGGAGACCTTTGAAAATCTGCGCCGTTTTTAGATCAAGCTCAACCCAGAGAAGTGCATGTTCGGAGTGCCAGCCGGTCAGCTCCTCGGCTTTCTGGTCTCCGAACGCGGCATCGAGTGCAACCCTATGAAAATCAAGGCCATCAAGAGGATGGAGAAGCCTGCCCGACTGAGAGAAATTCAGAAGTTCACCGGCTGTTTGGCATCCATCAGCCGCTTCATCAGCCGGCTAGGCGAGAAGGCTCTTCCCCTGTACTAACTCCTGAAGAAAACCACTCATTTTGAGTGGAATGACAAGGCGGATGAGGCTTTTCTCCAGCTCAAGAAGATCTTGACCACACCGCCTGTCCTGGCCGCGCTGGCTGCTAAGGATCCCATGATCCTCTACATCGCCGCTACCAGCCGGGTGGTCAGCACAGTTATTGTGGTAGAGCGCAAGGAAGACGACAGGGTTTTGTCGGTCCAGAGACCGGTGTACTACTTGAGCGAAGCACTGTCGGCTTCCAAGCAGAACTACCCTCACTACCAGGAGATGTGCTATGGCGTGCACTTTACCGCCAAGAAGTTGAAGCCATATTTTCAAGAGCACCCCATCACAGTTGTTTGCACAGCTCCGCTTGCTAAGATCATAGGCAGCCGAGATGCTTCAGGCCGAGTGGCCAAATGGGCCATCGACTTGGTCCCCTACACCATCTTCTACCAGCCCCACACCACCATCAAGTCCCAAGCACTGGCCGACTTCCTCGTCGACTGGGCCAAGACCCAGTACCTGTCGCCAGCGCCGGACTCCACCCATTGGCAGATGCACTTTGATGGTTCGAAGATGCGCACCGGTTTGGGAGCCAACATCGTCCTCACCTCTCCCAAAGGCGACAAGCTCAGATACACATTGCAAATCCACTTTGCCGCCTCCAACAATATGGCCGAGTATGAGGCGCTACTACACAGACTCCTGCTTGCCAAAGAACTCGGCATCCGCCGGATTCTGTGCTACGGTGACTCTGACTTGGTGGTCCAACAGTCGTCTGGTGACCGGGACGCCAAGGATGCAAACATGGCAAGCTACTACTTCCTCATCCAGCAAATCAGCGGATACTTTGAAGGGTGCGAGTTCCTTTACGTGCCAAGAAACGATAACGAGCAAGCAGATGCCTTGGCACGAATCGGCTCCACTCGGCAAGCCATACCAGCCGGCGTGTCCCTCTAGCGCCTCCTCAAGCCGTCCATCAAGCCTTCGCCAGAATCAGATTCCATCTTCGTGACGGCTGCTCCTGAAACAGTCGGATCTGACTTGAAGACCGCAGCAGTCAGCTCAGGGACTTCAGCAGGCGGCTCGGGGACTGCAGCAGTCGCACCCGGCCCGGGGACTTCAGATCCTGGCCCGGGGACTGCAGTACTCGGCTCAGGGACTGCAGCAATCAGCTCGGGGACTTCAACAGCACATCAAGCGGTGGCCGACTCCAACCCGCCACCTCCCAACCCAGCCACCCCAGTACAAGTAGCAGTACTGACAGTGGAAGAAATCATAGCACCATCATGGGCTCAGCCTATCCTCAACTTTATGGTGAGCAAAGAGCTGCCAGCTGATGAGATCTTGGCCCGACAGGTGCAACATCGGGCAGCAGCATACACCATCGTCAACAGAGAACTTGCAAGGCGCAGTGTTATTGGTGTATACCAGTGCTGCGTAGAGCCGGAGAACGGCCAAGCAATCCTCAAAGATATCCACCAAGGCGAGTTTGGCCAGCACGCGGCCTCAAGATCACTTGTGGCGAAAGCTTTTCGCCATGGTTTCTTCTGGCCGACTACTCTGGAAGACGCCAAAGACTTGGTCAAGAAATGTAAAGGATGCTAGAAATTCAGTTCCAAGCAACATCTGCCGGCTTCTGCACTCAAGACCATTCCCTTGGCTTGGCCTTTTGCCATCTGGGGACTGGACATGGTGGGACCATTCAAGACAGCAGGCGGCGGCATGAATCATCTGCTCGTCGCCATGGACAAATTCACCAAGTGGATAGAAGCAAAGCCAATCAAGAAGCTGAACAGTTCGACTGTTGTGACTTTCATCGCAGACATCACCACTCGGTACGGAGTACCTCACAGCATCATCACCGACAATGGCACGAATTTTGCCAAAGGCGCCTTGGCACATTTCTGTGCGACGCAGGGCATCCAACTGGACTTAGCGTCCGTTGACCACCCACAGTCAAACGGCCAGGTTGAGCAAGCAAACGGCCTCATTTTGTCCAGAATCAAGCCTCGACTAGTCGAGCCTCTGGAGCGTTCGGCCGTCTGCTGGCTCGACGAGCTGACGACCGTCCTCTGGAGTCTGCGCACCATTACAAACAAGTCAACCGGCTTCACACCCTTCTTCCTCGTGTACGGTGCCGAGGCTGTCATCCCAACTGACATCGAGTTTGACTCGCCTCGCATCACCATGTACACCGAGGCGGAAGCAAAGGAAGCATGAGAAGACGGTGTCGATCTGCTGGAAGAAGGCCGGCTGCTGGCACTCAGTCGATCCGCCATCTACCAGCAGAGCCTACGCCGCTACCACAGTCGGATCGTCAAGCCAAGATCCTTCCAAGAGGGAGACCTTGTGCTCCTTCTGATCCAGCGAACAGCCGGCCAGCACAAGCTCTCGTCCCCTTGGGAAGGCCCTTTCATCATCAGGAAAGCCTTGGGCAACGACTCCTACTACCAGATCGATGCCCAGAAGCCCAGGGCGCACAAGAGGGACGACTCCAGCAAGGAAACAGAGTGCCCATGGAATGAAAATCTCCTTCGAAGATTTTACAGTAGATGCAGTATGTACCATGCTACCTTTTGTATTAAGTACAAACACTTCGGGATCTTCGAGGAGCACACGGGGACTGCCCCCTTTTTATCTATATGATAAGTATTATGCATAGGAATGTGTTATTTCTTTCTTCCGGCTGAAACCGGGTTCGACCAGTCGGCCCGGGGGGCTTGCCGTCCTGTACTATGTCAGTATTTCCTGCAGTCAGACAAGTAATGTGCCGACACCTAAGCCACCTCTTGCCACAAGCCACAGCTTGCAGAGCGACTGTTCGCTTGGCAAGAGTTAGAGGCAAGAAACTGGTGCTCACATGAAAAATGGCTAAGGACCAAAACATTGACATAGGACAGGTCGGCCTCTCGCCTCGCCGACCTGCTGCCAAGCAACCGACCGGCCGGCTTCCTACTTAGCTTGCAACGTACCAATCGGCTAAAGTACTTACCCTCCCAAAACGGTGAAGTACTTGACCAGACGGCAGTCCGCAGAGCGGTTGTCCGGCTAGCAAGAAGGCAACCAAGGGAGGGTGGCAAAGGAAAAAGCCTAGGAACAAAAAAGCAAGAAAAGTCTGAACTCGGCAAAAGCACAGCTTGTACGAGAAATAATTTACAGACCAAGAGGCCCTCAGCCAACATTCAACATAGTTTGAATACACCCCGCGGGTAGAATTGTGCAAATTTAACAAAAGTTTGTTGTGGCAACTACTAAGCAGGAAAAGCTATGATTAATTGGCGGCCTAGACCAAAGAAGCAGTAGGCGGGTCCGGCAGGTTGGTGGAGTCGGGGGCGCCGGCTGGTGGACTGGCTGGCTCGCAAGTCTCGGCTTGTTTGCCTTCATCAACAGCCGACGTGCTTGCACGCGGCTCATTGCTGGAGGCGCGGTCGAGCTGAGGCTGGCCGTCCGCTCTGACCTCCGGCGTGCCATCTTCATCATCCTCGCCTTCCTCGTTTCCCCTTCGTTGCTGGAGTCGATGACCTCCGTCGAGTCCTCGCCGTCGTCCGGGTTCAGCCTGAATCATTCAGGCGGTGCTTCGACGCCATTTTCGTTCAGCTCAGGGATGAAGACACCGGTTTTGGTGTACTCGGTGATCGCCGACGCGTGAATTTGGAGGTCATGCTCCACTGCCACCAACTCGGCACTGGCTTCTTGACGAAACGTGGTCAACTGGGCTAGATCCAGCCCAGGATACCACGCCTTGGCGAACTCCAAGGCTCGTTTCGCTCCCGCCCGCGCTGCGGAGCTCTTCCACGCCTCAAGGCGGCCGGCAGCTACTTCCAGCCAGTCGGCAGTTCGACTGGGGGTGCGTGGGGCTTGTCTGTCTGGCTAGAGGGTGGAGATCGCCTGATCCCCACCACCCTGCAGCCAGCGGAGCATCCGGTGGGCCGACTGGAGGCGAGCTTGAATACTAAGGAGCTGCTCGCTAAGGGTCCGAGGGGCGTCGCAGCGATCTCCACGCCTTCTGCCCTTCGTTCCTCGTGGCGAGCCTCAATGGCCTGATTGGCGGCAACGGAGTTGTCGAGGAAGAAGTCTGTGCTAGCAGAGCAATTAGTCAGAAATCAGAAGCTAGAAGCTGGATCGCTCGACAGCCGGCAGTTGTAAGAAGAAAAGGAATCTCGCCATCGACTATGTCTTCGATCTCGCCATAGCCGGCGGTCAGCGCCGCCTTCGTCTCAGCCCAGCCGAAGCGCTCAGTCTCAAACTCAGCCAAGAGCCTGGCTTCGTTGTCTGCCGCCTACTTCAAGGCCATCTTGTGAAGATCCGCCTGATCCTTCAGTTCCTTGGCCAGGCGGTCGCGCTCCTGGGCCACCTTGTTGCACTCGTCCTCCTTGGCATGCAGTGCGGTGTTGGTTTCACCCAGTTGTTGTTGCAGGACGGCGTTGGTCTCTGCAAGAGCAAGAAAGGAAAGATATCAGCAACCAAGAAAGAAAAAAATGTTCACCGGAATATCCGACCCGGCGCTTTCGTGATCGGCCGCATCTCGGGGACTCTGACCCTTGGTCTGTTGTGGCGCCCAGCGGAGAAAAGAAGATGGAGTGCTTACTCCGGCTTTCTACCAAGTCGGCGGTCCGTCAGTCCACCTCCCGGATATTGGCGTTGAAGGTGGCCGCGTGGATGTTGTGATAGTCCTGCAACAAAGCAATAGAAAAAGAAATAAGCCAGAACTCAGAGCCCACTATGAAGTTCTAGGACGCCTGCTCAGCAGCCGGCCCAGAACTCGGGGACTACACCCAGTGGGTGCGCTGGCACGCCCCCACCAAAGATCACAGAAATCAAAAAGCAAGAAGCAAAGTTACGTACCCGGACGGTGGCCCGCGTCTTCACGAACGCCTTCATGTACTGCGAAAGGGCGGCGGCTTCGGCCCTGAAGTCGGCTTGGACGTCTTGTGCTGCCTTGATCAAGGCGCTCGTCCCACCCCCGTGTACCCACTCGGCCGGCGCGGCGCTGGTGGCTTCGGCTTCAGGGGCCGACGAGCTGGCGCTCCCGCCCTCCGCCGGCCTCGGCGCCGATGCCGCTTTCTCCATACGGCGGCGCACTAGAGTGCGGGCCGTGGGAGCTGAGCCCACTACCAGCTCGCCTCCGGCTGGCATCGCCAATGGGGCGGCCGGCTGGCTGCCTTGCGCATCTGCAGTCGTCGGCCGCGGAGGCACCTCCATCTCTGGCAAGATGGCATCGCCGCCTTCCCTCTCCCTGGTCGGCTGCTCATCGTCGGCTCCCCCAGCCGGCACCGAGAACTCTGTTGCTGGTGGCACAGAGCGCAGCGGGGTGACGAGCAGCGGGGTTCCGCGACGCGCTGCGTCCTCGGCCTGCTTCTTCGCCGCGGCGTCGGCTTGGGACTTGGCTGCAGCGTCCGCGTCCGCTTGCGCTGCCTCGGCCGCGGGCGCCTTGTCGGCCTCCGCCTTCTTGCCGGCGTCTTCCTTCTCCTTCTGCACCTCCCGTGCGTTCCTCTCCTGCGCCTCCCAGAGATCAGCGGCTAGGTCTATACGGCGGTTGTTGGTGGAGCCCTCCGCTGTCCTGACGACGGAGGCCAAGGTAGACCGTTTGAGAGAGAGCGGGGCCCTGCTCAAGAGAAGGATGAGAAGGAAATTCAAAAGGAATCGACAAGACAAAGAGTAAATAGAAGACACGAGAAAGGCTGAGGACTCACACCGACACCATCGGAGGCTGCTTGGGGGCCTTCTAGAACTTGGCCGCCTTCGCGGCGGCCTCGCGCCGCTTGGTCATGGCGGCCGTGCTCTTGGCCACGGCGGCAGAGTGTTTTAGCTTCTTGGGGTGGCTGCCGAATAGCAGCATGCCTTGACGCTTCGGCCCACCGCCTGGGGCGGTTGGCGCGGTTGAGGAGCTCGTGCCCACCCTGTCGGAAGGCGGCCGGAAGCGCGGCGCCTCTTCCTCCTCTTCCTCCACCACGTCGTCGTCCGACCAGTCCTCCATGCCTCCTCCTCTGGAGCCGCCTGCTCCACCGCCACCGCCTGTGGCATCGTCCTCCAGGGCGGCCGCCCCCAAGTCGGGGTCCGCCACGTCGCTCGCGTCCCGATCCGGCATGAAGTCGGCATTGGCTTCCAGCTGGAGAGGGAGGACCTGCATCATGGTCGAGCTGGTCAGCCGGCAGGGGAGAAGTCGGCAAGAGAGAAGCCGGCAAGAGAGAAGCCGGTGAGAGAAAAATAAAAGAACTAAGAACTTACCATAGGCGGCGGATCTGCGCAGGAGTATGGCCACTTGCCGAAACTCCACCCCTCAGGCTCGAGCTTAAAGTTGACGATCTCATTCACCAAGTAGGCCACCTCGGCAGTCGGCATATCCTTGGTGCACATCCGGCATGGGTCACGATGCCCACTCATCTGGCTGATGATGTGAAGCCGGCCTTGGAGCAGGAGGACCCGGCGCACCATGAAGGCGAGCAGCAAGTCAGCCGCCTTGAGGCCCTCCGACTCCTTAATCACCTTGAGGCGGGCCATGGCGGTGGAGGCGTCAGGCGACAACGGCTTCAGCTTGAGGCCCCAATTGGTGCGGGGCTCAGCAGGCCGCCCGGCCACGTATTCCGGCAGGTTGATGAAGTCGATTGCCAGATTGACGTTCTTCACGTAGAAGTACGACTTCTGCCACAGCTTCACCGACGGTATCAGCTTGATGGCCAGGAAGGCGTTTCTAGCACCCGGACGCCGCACGACGATGAAGGCACCACACTGAGCCGCCTCCTCCCTCGCGGAGGTGCCAAGCTTGGTGTAGAAGAAAGCCCCCCAAAGCTCGAGGGTGGGGAGGATGCCAAGATACCCCTCGCAGAGGGTGACGAAGGTCGACAACAGCACCACCGTGTTCGGTGTGAGGTGGCTGCAGTCGGTAGAAGGTGAGGAACGAGCGGAGGAACCTTCTCGCCGGCAGGCCGAAGCCACGGAGGAAGTATGAGCGGAAGATGACGCGCTCGCCCTCCTCCGGCGCCGGCGAGATTTCGTCGGCGGGCGGAACGTGCGACTTGATGTAGCCCGCACCGGGCAGCCGCCGCGTGTCGCGGAGGAAGGTGAGATGATCCTCGTGGACGTTGGATCCGTCCTAGTTGCCGGAGCGCTCCATGACGGCCCGAGCCTGGCGGGGAGGCCGACGGCGGTGACGAGCGCGCGAGCCCGCATCGGAGCGAAGAGAGGGCTTGGAAAGGAGTAGCTCGAGGACGACAGCAAGCCGCGGCGGCACTTCGACGGAGCTCAAGTGTGGCGGCGACGAGGAAGAAGAAGAAGCGGGGGCGAGGGGGGGGGGCGAGGGAGAGGAGAGCGCGCGTGCCTTGGCCGCTCCCCTCCTCCCCAATTTATAGCCTCTGGCTACGAAGCCGAGGGGGCGGGGCGTGGGGGCGTGGGATTAACTGCGCCCATGTCTCATGGCCCCGCATTTACCGCGCGGTAAAGGCGCGTAGTGATGGCGCATGGGATCCGAACCGCCCCGCCTCGGCTGCAGCGGATCCGCGCGTGTGCCGAGGCTTGGTAGTGGCGGGCCCGACCTGCAGCACGTCCCGTCACGCTCGTGGGCTGGCAGCACGGCTTGGCCGGTTAGCGCCAGATGGCGAGCGAGCGGCGGGTGGCAGGCCTAGGGGCCTAGCCAGCGCGCCACCTAGCTCCCGCCAAGACGATTCAAAATCCACGAGGCAGCCATCCACCTCACCCGCTTCCTAGCAGTCGGCCTACCAGAAGACGGACAAAGTTGGAAGCTGCTGGGGCACCTCGCCTCATCAGCCGCAGCGACCCACCAGCTTCGGGGACTTTGTCGGAGTTATTGGCCATGGGTAGCCTCACCTGCCCCCCATGGTATTTCAAGATATCGGGGCCGACTGCGCCCCTCAGAGTCTCAAAGCTTGGTTGCCGCCGTCCCGTAGCCGGCTGGTCCAAACGGCCGCCTGCCAGAAGGCGGAGGACCCTAGAAGACGGCCACGAAGCGGGCCGCCTTCTAGCAGGCGGCCCCCAGAGAGGCCGGCTCCTAGCAGGCGGCCCCAAGCGCCCACAAAGTCTGCACCCCCATAAAGGCGACGAGACGGGGCGTGGCTACAGTGAAGCCCGCCACCCCCATATCCAAGGTGAGCCATGGCTACAGTGTATCGTACGAGACGAAGATCTCCTGCACGACGCGACACTGTAGCCCCTCCGCCCGTGACATCACCCAAGTCAGAAGGGCCATGCCCCCACGACAGGCTGTTAGTACGGCCTGCAGGCGGCGGGCCCTACTCGCCAGCGAGAAGCCAGAAGGCGGCAAGCCTGGCCAGCCGGCCGAGGGGGAGGTCGGCACCTGTAAGGCCCTCCCTCCTAGGAGTTTGTGCGCCATTAACGGAAGAGGCGGGGAATGGCTCTGATGGCGCCCGTCGGTGGCGGGATAGAGCCACGCCTTCCCCGACAAAGCAAGCGCCATTAGAGACACAGCAATAGTAACAAGCAGCCGGCAGGACCCGCAAGCGGCGGACGCGGCCTGTCGGCCAAGTACAAGGCAACCAGCGGGGCCCACCAGTCGGCGGGCCCCAGCAGCCAACGGAGAAGCCGACCATGAGAGACACTGACGGCCTGGACCTACACACGGCCAGTTTACCATTGTACCCTTGGGGGGTATGCCTATATAAACCCCTCAGGGCACCCATGCGAAGGGTTCAGACTCTTAGCCAACACACACCCACATAGAGAGAGGGGAGAGCTAGCCTTGCCCTTCTTCCTCCTCTAGCAAACAGCTCAAGGAGCAACTTGTAGCTACTTGTTGAGATAGTCATCATGCGGAGACCCCGTAGAGCAGGACTAGGGGTGTTGTCTCCTAGGAGAGCCCCGAGCCTGGGTAAAGTTCATCGGCGTACGTGTCTATGCCTCATCCCGCTTCCTGGCACCGACGACGTCTTACTACCCCCCCCCCCCACCATGATAAGCCACCCGTTGGCATATGTCGCACCAAAACCCCGACAACTAGAGATGCTCTAAGTCTGCTGTGAGAAAAGTGTTGAGTATAATGTTTATTAGGAAGTATAGAATATACTAGGATTTGTTCCTGCCTTGTCTTGTAGTTCAAGTTGACAATTATACTTTTATATATACGCCCACGAGCCTCAAGCAATACAAACAACAATTTCACCAATCCCTCTATTCCCTTTTAACATGGTATTAGCCTTACCTCGATCCTAAATCCTAGCAGCCATCGCTTCCGCATCGCGCCGCCTGAGGGAGTCTTGGATTAAGGGGTCCTCAGGCCACCTGCCCATTGCTTATGGGCCGGGCTTATGGGTTCCTATGGAGCCGAACTAGGGCATGGACCCGTGACCGGACATGAGATCTTCGGAGTCGTGGTGTGCCCTCCAAGTCAAGATTTAGCATGATCTTTTCTTTGTTGTAACCGATCGCATGTAACCCTAACCCTACTGGTGTCTATATAAACCAAAGGGTTTTAGTCTTTAGGGCTAGAGCAACATCCAATCCCTTCTCAACCTAGGGTTTAGCTCGCCTGATCTCGAGGTAGATCGACTCTGTAACCATACTATACACATCAAATACAATCAAGCAGGACGTAGGGTTTTACCTCTTAGAGAGGGTCCGAACCTGGGTAAACACTGTGTTCATCGTCCCTTGTTCCCCATCGATCCTTGATCCACAGCTCGGGACCCCCTACCCGAGATCCGCCGGTTTTGACACCAACATTGGTGCTTTCATTGAGAGTTCCACTGCGAATCGCCAAAGGATCGACGAGCCAACTATTTGTAGGAAATCCCGCCCGTGCCAGGGACATCTTCGTCCCCGGCCAGATCTTTACGTTTGGCAGTGTTACTTTCCACGCCGACCTCACCGGTCATTTGGACCAGGTTGAGACCTCACCCCCAATTACAGGGCCAACCACCGGAACCTAGAGTCCGGCGCTGGACCTCGGGAAAGCCCAGCTCATGTAGAATCCGCCACTCCGGCGGAAACACCCGTCGAGTCCAAAGCCTTGACCTCGGATTCGGTGGGCATGAAGGGAGAAAACACTATCCGGGGTCTTGCCTTAAAGTCGGATCCCCTTGAACCATCTGAAAAACGTCCCGCCGAAATTCCAGGAGGCATGGCCCCAACGGGAACCTCTCCGGTTGACGACCTGTTGGATCGATTCCTCGCCATGGGAATCTCCGTCAGCAGGCCTACGGCCTACGACCAGATTGGTCTTAAACCTGAGAACAGGGAGATCCACACCCCGCCGATCACACATCTTGTCGCCACCGTCGAAGAAGCGGCGGAAGGACCACGGTCTCCGAAGCTGAAAACAGCATATACCTGGGTCTCTAGCCCGGAGACGAACACTCATCGAGAGGAGAGCTCGTACTAAACCTCCGATATGGGATCCAACCTTGAGTCGGCCCGACCACATACGAGCTCGCGCCCGAATATTATTCGGCCAGATCCGGACACTGCCCAAGCACGGTTCGCCGACGTCGATGCTCCGGACTCACAGCAGACGGGACTGCTAAAAAATTTACCACCCACCTCCCACACCGAATATTCCCCGGACGCGGGAAGTCCAGATGTATGGGACTTAATGTACGTCAAGCAACAACCCGAAGAAATGGTCCATCATTACTAGGCCAAATCTCTTGGTCAAAAATAAGATAACGGACTACCGCGACGAGGAAACAATTGAAGCATTTCGGTTTAATTGCTGGGATGAAGGAATCCTATATGCCCTCGGCCGTCGCCACGTGCAAAGCTTTGCCGAACTATCGGACATGGTACACAAATATTGCACCATGGAAAGCGCCTAGAAGTTCCAGCAAATGCGCACGGAGTCAGTCCTCGCCGCACTGCCCAGAAAAGCCCAGACAAAACGAGCATATACACGACGGTCGCCCGAGCACGAGCCCGCTGAAAAGAAAAACAGACCCAGAACAGTCTTGTACGAGTTGCTAGATAAACCATGCCTCATACACTCGGCCCTGCTAAACGCAAATCCGACCCATAGGCTTCGAGCTTGCTGGGTGGTGAGGCAGGTGGCCAAAAGTGTCGAGAATATCCTTGGTCTCACCCCCCCTGAGAGACGATTAGCAACGCCACCTCATGACAACAATGTTCTGGCAGTCTACGAGATGTTCTCTTCAAACAATTAAAGGAAAAGGGCTCTTAGAGAGCTTGGCCAGGTCTACCAGGTGATGGCCACAAAGCCATGGGCGGACACACCTATCACCTTGATCATAAGGACGAGCCAAGGTCCCTCCCCACCCACGCCCCCGCCGCACTAGTCCTCGGCCCCATAATCGACGGCTTCAGACTAACTAAAGTACTGATGGACGAGGGGAATGGCCTGAACCTCATTTATGATGACACACTCGACAAGATGCAGTTCAACAGATCCTGCATCGAGCACAGCTATACCACATTCCGAGGAATTACCCCCGGCAGGGAGGCACGCTGTTCTGGACGCATCACGTTGGACGTAGTGTTGGTACTCCCGATAACTACAGATCTGAACCTTTGTTATTTCACATTGTGCCCTTCCATAGTGGATACAACGCCCTATTGGGATGTGAGGCATTCTCAAGGTTCCATGCTATACCACATTACGGGTACATGAAACTCAAAATGCCAGGGCCCAATGCTGTGATCTCGCTCACCAACAATCCGAATACAACCCTTCGAACTGAGAATAAAACAACATCACTCACCCTCGAGGCACTTTCTGAGGTCCTAGCAGCCGAAGAATTAACAGCGCTCCGCACTACAGTCAACAGGGACGACGTGGTCCTCAGTAAAACGTCAAAATCCATGTCATTTAAACCTGCCGACGAGATAGTAAAATTTCAAGTACATCCGACAGACCCAAATAAAATGGCGTCCATCGGAGCACAGCTGGACCCCGCAGTTGACGAAGCACTACGGGCGTTCCTACGCGAGGACTGGGACGTATTCGCCTAGCACCCTTTGGACATGCCAGGCATCCCACGGAGGCTGGCGGAGCACAGTGTGAAATCATAAAAGGCTTCAAGCCAGTCAAACAGACACTGCGCCGATTTTCCAAACCTAAACGACAGGCTATGGGTGAGGAATTGGCAAAGCTATTGGAGGCCGGATTCATCCGCGAAAATAAGCATCCTGAGTGGCTAGCAAATCTGGTCATGGAACCCAAGAAGGACAAATCATGGCGGCTCTGCGTCGACTTCAAAGTATTAAACAAGGCCTGCCCTAAGGATCCCTTTCCCTTGCCCCGCATAGATCAAATCATTGACGCCACTGCCGGACACGACTCACTATGCTTCCTCGACACATACTCCAGACATCACCAGATAAAGATGAAGGAGTCGGACTAAGCTGCAATCACGTTCGTCACCCCTTACGGGCTATTCTGCTTTAACACAATGCCTTTCGGGTTAAAGAATGCGGGAGCCACGTACAAACGCATGATTCAAATATGTCTGGAAAACCAAATCGGCAAAGCAGTCGAGGCATACGTAGACGACGTGGTTGTTAAAACTAAAAAACGTTGATCAACTCGTAGATGACCTCCGCTTAACCTTCGAAAATGTACGGGCTTACGATATATGGCTCAACCCGGACAAGTGCGACTTCGGGGTCCCCGCCGGAAAGCTGCTCGGATTTATTGTCTCCCATAGAGGGATAGAGGCCAATCCGGCCAAAATCATAGCCCTATCCCAGCTAGCGATACCAACAGAGTTCAAGCACGTTCAGAAGCTTGCAGGCTGCGTAGCGGCTCTAAGCCGTTTCATCTCCTGCCTCGGCGAAAAGGCACTACCACTCTATAGGCTACTTAAAAAGACGAAGAACTTCGAGTGGACTGATGAAGCGACTACGGCGCTAGAGGAAATCAAAACACTCCTGGCAAGTAACCTCATCCTAGTCGTACCAGGTATCGGCAAACGTATGTTGCCTTATATCTCAACCACCAATCAAGTGGTGAGCACGGTGCTCGTGGTAGAACGATAATCAGAGGGCCACAAGTTCCAGGTCCAAAAGCCGGTCTACTATGTGTCAGAGGTTCTCACACCATGCAAATCTGGATATCCACACTACCAAAAGATAGCCTACACAACATTTATGGCATCCCAAAAACTGCGACACTACTTTCAAGAGTGTTCGGTAACAGTGGTATCTGAGGTACCCCTAAATGATATCATCAATAACAAGGACGCCACAGGACGCATCGCTAAATGGGCCATAGAGCTCCTTCCTTTCGAAATTGTGTACAAACCACGCCGTGCTATTAAGTCTCAGGTGTTGGTCGATTTTCTATCCGATGGACCGAAGCCGAACTCCCTAGAGAACATAGTACATATGCACACTGGACAATGTACTTCGACGGCTCTAAAATGCTGGCCGGACTGGGTGCCGGGGTGATCCTCATATTCCCCACAAGCGGCAATATTCGGTATGTTTTACAAATCATGTACACGGATTCCAATAGTGCGGCTGAATACGAGGCACTGTTGCACGGTCTTAGGATCGCAACGTCAATGGGTATTTGGCGGCTTGAGGTGCGGGGGATACTCGAACCTCGCCATCTCCCTGGTCAATGGCGAATTTGACGCCAAAGATCCGAAAATGGCGGCATACAGAAACACCGTTCTCAGGATTCGACCCGATTCGAGGGCTAGAATTTCACCACGTCCCTAGAGACAGTAACCAAGCCACGGATGTCCTTGCCCGCATGGGCGCCAAGCGCGACCCAGTTCCTACAAACACCTTCCTAGAAAGGCTCTTCAAACCATCCGTGGTATGGCAGGATGGGGACAGCGGCACGACAGCCAATGAGGCCGTCCAGACCACCCCCCCGGACATCGAGCCCGACGACCACATCATCGGGGGCTCTGCACTCGAAGAAACACCCTCGGCCCACGAGATCATGGCCATAATCGCCCCATGGACAGAGCCCCTGCTCGCCTACCTCCTACGACAAAAACTTTCCGATGATCAGACGGAAGCACGATGCATAATCCGGCGCTCTAAAGCATACAAGGTCCATGAAGGCGAGCTCTATAGAAAGAGCACCGCGGGGGGCTCCAGAGGTGCATTTCTGAAGAGGAGGGGCAGCAGCTTCATTGAGATACATGCCGACATGGGCGGCCACTACGCGGCAGCTCGGGCCTTGGTCAGTAAGGCCTTCCGAGCAGGATTTTTCTGGCCCACGGCCCGCACAAACGCACGCACGTTAGTCGAGCATTGCGTTGGGTGCCAGCTATTTGCTAATCAAAGTCATATGCCCCCTACAGCTCTTCGGACGATACCGATAGCCTGACCATTCGCAGTTTGGGGCTCTTATATCTCTTTATAGAGGAGTACGTACTACAGTGTATCGACTTCATTTTCCCTGTATTGATTGGGTTTGGTCACAGTGCCAAATTTCGGCCAAAACCCAGCTAGCTGCTGCTTCTTTCATGTCCACGACGGTGTCCCTAACTTACTAAGACTCAGGTTTCATTTCCCATGCTTCCTTTTCGAGACGGGGTCATGCTTTTTTGCTCCACTCTATGAATTTCACTTGTCAATAGAGAAATATCAGGCGTTGTGTGTACCGGCGGTGTTGGCACCCATCAATTCAGCACCCCGTGAGCATGACATAAGTGACACGCACTATAGTAGGCAAATAAAGGAAAGAAAGGCCATGTCCGTGTCGGACGGAGGCATCGCATTTCCCTCTCCCAGGAGGAAAAACGGATCCAACAAAAGAGACGATCGATCACTCACAGCAGCAGCCTCGATCCTCCCTCGTCCTCATTCATGATGGAGATCCAGCAATAGCAATCGGCTTGCGGGCGCAGCAGCTCCACCACTGGACGGCGACACGATCGACATCCTCCTGCTGCTATCCGACGTTGCTGTCCCGGGCTGAGTCTGAGTCCTGACACGACCGTCCCACTCGACGGCGGATCCACTGGATTGCAGGCGGGATGCGCTGGCCACTCCATCCAGAACATATCCGCTGGCTGCCCGGCACGACATGCGTTTTCCTTTTCTTGTACGTGACCCCTGCGTAATGACCCATCGGTCCGCTATTGCCACACAGGGGACACCAATCAGAGATTAGCAATAGATGACTCTGGATATGTACCACTGATTGCAAAAGGTTGCATCAAAACCATGGGCTGCTCTAGATCCAATATGTCTCCCGAGATCGCCGAAACCGGATGCCAGATATAATGGGGACCTGACACGAGCCGCAACGACGACGCCGGGTGCGCGCGGTCGGCCATAGCCGATAGCCCCGGACGTACGTACGTGCTACGTGTGGCGTGGCCCCCGGCCGCGGACATGAACCACTGTAGTTTCACAGGGAGAGCATATGATTCCGCACGGACTTGTGAACGTACGGAACACATGCGACACCACCACCGGCCTATAGCTGCTGCCGCCATCACCTTCAAGTCAAGAACAGAACGGACACACCTCGTGCGCGCGGACCGCAGATACGTACGGTTCGCGTTAGCTCGAACCGTGGAGGATCTATCTATTCATCTATCGCCGCGGCGTGCAGCGCGTGGCCGATGATTCCTCGGCGCCCCGAACGTACCGCGAACAAGGTGGCGCCTCGCTGTTGCTTGCTTCGGTCCATTGCATTGCAATTGCATGCTGTGGCAGGACCATCTTGGATCGATGTGGTGGGAGAAGGGATCGGTGGCGCCAAGCCCCGAGGCGGTACTGCGACGCAATCCATGCGGTTGACCGCGCAACAGTGGACTCCGGGGTCCGGGCATATGTGGTACGGCGCCGCGACGGGTGGTGGTCCGACCACGAGGATATCGCGTGCGTCGTGATCCCTGTTCGTCGTAGCCGGCGAGAACGAGCTGATCGTGAGAAGAGGCTGCATTGCAAGCAGCTGAGACGTCAGTTGTTTCGGGCCGGCCCTTGCAGCTTTCAGGACGTCGCGCATGCAGATTTGTCCCCAGGGAGGACAATGGACACCGGGGCGCCGCTAGGACAAAAGTTTTTGTTTTTTGTTTTTGTTAAAAATGCTAGTACAAAAGTATGCTGCCACCAAAAACTAAAAACGACGTCGTTTCTTCTCTGAGAGGAATAGAGGATCTGTCTGTGTTATTGTATATCTTTCGAACAAAAAGATATACAGATTTAATTATTATTTTTTTGCAGGGGATACAGATTTGATTATTGTCTAAGACAAAAGGAGACGTTATGTTACTTGAAGATAAATCTATTTTTTCTAGATCAACGCTTTGACTGACGGTGTCCGGAACTGAGGGTTACTAACCTATACGACCCGCTGATCACTAAAGGGAGGACTACCGACGGTATGAACCGAAGCATACTTAAGATGGAAACCTCCACAGGCTTGGCATGTACTTCAAGGACTGCTCTGTAGCTTGCGCATAGACAACCGACCACGTGTGTAACCTAGGTACCCCGGTGCATATATAAGCCGAGGGTTTAGTTTTTAGAGTCACGATTACCAGCCTCAGGGTTTAGAACACAATCATACGATCTTGAGGTAGATCATCTTGTACTCTGTACTTCATTACATCAATAAAATCAAAGCAGGACATAGGGCTTTACCTCTTCAAGAGGGCCTGAACCTGGGTAGACATCGTCTGCCTTCGTCCCCCGTTACCATTGTTTCTAGACCTACAACTGAAGGATGACGATCTCGAATGTATAGTCGAGCCTCACGCTCTATCTCCAAACTGGACTGAGGACCTCCACATGCAGATGAACCAGAAATCTGCACGCCAACCGAGGAAAGATGACAGGTCTGGCCAATCAGAAGGTTGCATGGACGGCTCTACCCTTTTCGATAACAAGCTGAAATGCGTAGGGTGGGCAACAACAAATATATATTTTTGAACCGAAATTGTTCTACAGTAAAATTTCATTAAAATAAAATAAAAGTAAGTTACAAAGGGATCAAAAGATCCCTATATATAACGGAAACTTAGCCAATTCCTACTCTTGAAAACATTAAGACTGATTTAAATCATGTTATCTAGCCACTGTTTGAAGCTTTGGAAGTGCTTCGCCTTTAGCTTGTGTTGTAGGAGCTTGAGATCTTGCTTGAGGTGAAAACGCCAACAATGGATTGAATGTGGCAGCCCTGTGAAGACCTTCCCATTTAACTGATTCCAAATATTCCAACATCCAAGAATAACTATTTCTGTGGCAAATTGTCGTGGAAGTTGTTACATGCATGATAGTGTTTTCTCGTATACCGAAGTGCCTCTTGCCTTATGGGGAATTAGTGTGTTCCAACAATCCTATGCAAAATTACAGTCCCAAAGCAGGTGAAGAGTTGTCTCTTCAGCATTTTGATTGCAGTTTGGGCAGTCAAATAATTTTTTTTGAGGGAGCAACAAAACAAATTGCCGTACTATCTGCCATTCTTTCCGAGACTCATGAGTCGTGAGACATGAAAGATGGTCGAGATCCACGTGCTGATTTGAGCATTCGGGGAGGGTGTTGTCCTAATTAAACATAGCTTTTTGGCCTGTGAGTCGTGTCAGGCAAAGAGACAACCTTAAACGGGGGAGCAAGTAATGTCACGTTGCCATAGTACGTACGGACACTCAAGCTATCACGAATTCGGGTAGCGGTAAATTATGCTTCGTAGTACGTCCTTCTACTCCGGTTGCCCATGTCATATCCACTTCTCTTGTATCAATGGTCTCGAGGGGTGGCTAAATTTCGTGTTTTACCCTTTTGCACTAGTTTAGCTGGATCTGACCCCCTATGAAAAAAATTCGGGATCTTATCCTTTTGGCTACCGCCATAGGCCTCGACGATAGCCCAATATAGGCTACCCCCAGAGCCTCTAGCGGTAAGCTTTTGGCGGCCGTTAATGGCCGCTGGTTCGGCCCACCTGGCAAAGGGTCCTACCGCCGTACCCTCTGGCGGTATGGTAGCATAACCTACCGCCGAGGGCCTTGGCGGTAGGACTCTGTACAGGATAGGGTGGTGGGGTGGGGCTTGTGCTCCCCCACCCACTCATTCACCTCCATTCCCCATGCACCTTCGAGCTCAACTCCTCTTCTCCACTCTTCTCCTCACACAATGCCCTCTCAAATCTCTCTCATTTGCTTGATATTTGTCCGGTGGATCTGGAGCAATTTCATCACCCAAGGTACCTCCCTCACCCCCCTAATTTTGGTTGGTTGAAATCATGTATTTAGCTCACTTTGTTGCAAACCCTAGTCTGTTGTGGTGAAATCAATGTATATGATGCATTTAGGGTAATATTTGTGGTTTGACTATGTATTGTGTGACTAGCATTATTGGGTGTACCAAGATCTAGCATTTAGGGTTATGTTAGTGGTTAGGGTTAGGGTTATGGTTAAGGTTATGCCTATGATGACCGTTATAGTTACCCGTCGAATTCTAGGATGGGACCGATCGTCTTCTTTGAGACTTCTGCCGAGGCGGCGGCGAAGCTTGAATGCGAACTCCTTAAGGAAAAGATGACGGAGTGGGTCCACTCCATCGATGCGTTGAATGCGGCTTTAAGGGACTTTTCAAAGTACTATGTATGCAAGTACGACGATAGCGATAAGGTGATCAAAGAAAAAGAGAAAAGCATAAACAAGCCGAGGAGAAAGGAGAATTGTCATAGATGTGATCTTTCAAGGAAAATTGCATTGTGCACAACAAGTGATGAATACCCTCAGCTGGACTTGAAAAACCCTGGCCAAATCATTGACTGGGTAGTTAGGTAGGCATCATCGCCGATACCGAGGAAATCTTCTCGTTGGGGTTGGGTCCTTGAAAGAAGGGATGTCATTTTTTGATACCCGGGACCGTTCGACAGAGACATTGTGTTGATGGCTGAACAAAAGTGGTTTGAAATACATGATGTCATAGAGTCATTTGAATTATAATGGCATGTACCCTTTATCATTTCCTTTGTACTTTAGTTGAACTCTTCCTTATGTATTATGTAACCTTTGTCATTTGAACTATTTGAGAACTTCGTGTCTTATGTCATTTCAAGTAAGCTATGTTGTGTGTTTGTTGTAGGCCATTTCATTTGAGTTATCTTTTTGTGTATGTCATTTGAAGTTACCTAACATAACATTCTTGTAGGATGGAAAACAAGTCGAGTTTGCAGATATTATATGAACAATGTGCAGAAAACCGGCGCCTTAGTATGATGAGGCATCTTGAACAATGGATTAAGAGTGTTGAGGAGGCAAACACGGTTAAGAGGGATTTCAGTAAGTATGGTTTGTGAGTGATGTCGCTTGAAACTGCGTCGGTATTTCCCCAAAGAGGAAGGGATGATGCAGTACAGCTATGGTAGGTATTTCACTCAGTTATGAAACCAAGGTATCAATCCAGTAGGAGAACCAAGCAACACTATGTAAATGGTACCTGTACACAAAGAACAAATACTTGCAACCGATGCGTAAGAGGGGTTGTCAATCCCTCTTGGGTAATGGCGCTAGAAATTGGCTAGTTGACGGGAAAATATTTGTGATAGATTGGTATATGCAAATAGAATAACGACAAATAAAATTCAGCGAGATATTTTTGGGTTTTTGATAATATAGATCTGGAAATAAAAGATTCAAATAAAAGAAAAGGCAAATAGAAATATAGATCTGAAAATATATGATGGGAAAATAGACACGGGGGCCGTAGATTTCACTAGTGGCTTCTCTCAAGAAATAGCACACGGTGGGTAAACAAATTACTTTTGGGAAATTGATAGAAGATCGAATAATTATGACGATATGCAGGCAATGATCATTATATAGGCAGCACGTCCAAGATTAGTAGACCGACTCCTGCCTGCATCTACTACTATTACTCCACACATCGATCATTATCCAGCATGCATCTAGTTTATTAAGTTCATGGATAAACGGAGTAATGCAATAAGAACGATGACATGATGTTGACGATATCTATTCATGTAGGAATAGCCCCCATCTTGTTATCCATAATAGCAACGATACATGTGTGTCTTGCTACCCCTTCTGTCACTAGATAAGAACACCGCAAGATCGAACCCATCACAAAGCACCTCTTCCCATGGCAAGAAAAATCGATCTAGTTGGCCTAACTAAAACAAAGATTCGAAGAAGAAATACGAGGCTATAAGTAATCATGCATATAAGAGATCAAAGAAGACTCAAATAACTTTCATGGATATAGATCTGATCATAAACTCAAGGTCATTGGATCCCAACAAACACACCGCAAAAAGAGTTACATCAAATAGATCTCCAAGAGACCATTGTATTGAGAATCAAAAAAAAGAGAAGAAGCCATCTAGCTACTGCCTACGGACCATAGGTCTATGGTGAACTACTCACGCATCATCAGAGAGGCACCAGTGAGGATCATGAACCCCTCCGTGATGGTGTCTAGATTGGATCTCGTGGTTACGGAACTTGCGGTGGCTAGAATTGTGTTTAAATCGACTCCCTAGGGTTTCTGGAATATTTGGGAATTTATAGGGCGAAGAGGCGGTGCAGGGGGGGCTCGGAGGTGGGCACAACCCCCTGGACGCGCCTGGGCCTCCTGGCGCGCCCTGGTGGGTTGTGCTCCCCTCGTGCCTCCCCTCTGGTACTTCTTTGGTCCACTGGGTGTCTTCTGGTCCAGAAAAAATCTATGAAAAGTTTTGCTGCGTTTGGACTCCGTTTGGTACTGATATTCTACGAAGTAAAAAACAAGCAAAAAGCAGCAACTGGCACTGGGCACTATTTCAATAGGTTAGTCCCAAAAAATGATATAAGTTGCTATAAAATGATTGTAAAACATCCAAGAATGATAATATAACAACATGGAACAATCAAAAACTATAGATACGTTGGAGACGTATCAGCATTCCCAAGCTTAATTCCTGCTCGTCCTCGAGCAGGTAAATGACAAAACATAATTTTTGATGTGGAATGCTGCCTAACATGTTCATCACATATTCTTTTCTTTTGTAGCATGGACATTTGGACTTTTATATGGTTCAAAGCAATAGTCTAGTTTTGACATGAATATTTCAATACTCAAGTATATCAACAATTAACCATGTCTTTAAAAATATCAACACTAAAGAAAGTTATCCCTAGCCCATCATGCTCAATCATTGATCCATTCATGAAACACACTCGCATATTAGCTACATCCAATGCTCAAGTACGATCATAGTGCCCCTTAGTTGCTGCTTTATAAGAGAAGATGGAGACTCGTATAAAAATAAAAACTGCATAAAGTAAATAGATAGGCCCTTCGCAGAGGGAAGTAGGGATTTGTAGAGGTGCCGGAGCTCAAAGCTTAAATTGAGAGTTTTTTTAGAGGCATACTTTTCCCGTCAACAAAAACGACCGAGTAATTCCCAACACTTTCCATGCTAGATATATCACAGGCGGTTCCCAAACAGAAAATAAAGTTTATTCCTTTTCCACCATTCTTTCACAATCCATGGCTAGCCATATCCACGGATGCCTTCCATACCAACACTTTCCAAGGAATTTATTATTTGACAACATAAAGTAATTTTCTTTTTCATTTCGGGACTGGGCATCCCTATTACCGCCGCACTCTCATGCAATGACAAGTGAATAAACACTCATCTTGAGAATAACACATCTAGCATGGAAAATATTGGCCACCTCCTGCCGCTTCATGAGCGGTATGAGCACACAAAAAGGAAATTTATTTTGGAAAATAGAGATGGCACATACAAATTTGCTTAGAACGACACGAAAATACCGCATATAGGTAGGTATGGTGGACTCATGTGGCAAAACCGGGTTTGAAGATTTTGGATGCACAAGTAGTATTTCTACTTAGTACATGTGGAGGCTAGAAAAAAGATTGAGAAGCAACCAATCAAGAAACAAAAAATCACATAAGCGAGCATTAAGCATAACTAACACCGAATAATGCACCATAAGTAGGATGTAATTTCATTGCATAACTATTGACTTTTGTGCTTGCATAGGGAATCACAAACCTTAACACCAATATTCTTACTAAAGCATAATTACTCACCAACAAGACCCACATATCACTATCATCATATCTCGAAACTATTACAAAGAATCAAGTCTATTTGTCCAATGATCTTCATGAAAGTTTTTATTATATCTGTTGGGGATATGACCCCATGATATGACCCACCCTAGACGGGTCGGGTTAAGATGTTGGTGGCTTAACAGTAAGGCCTTAGACATGCCCAAGAGACCAAGACATGGAACCAGGGAGGCGACTTACGTGGTGAGCTGGACGGAGGCCCAAGGCCAGAAGACGGTGTGTGACTCGGAAGTGTAAGCCACCCGATGGCGACTTGCCTTCAAGGCAAGGCGACTTAGAACCAGGGTCTTTCACGAAGTATGACCCGACCCGGACTCTTGTTAGCCCAGAAAGGCCTCGACCTGTGTATATAAAGGCGAGTCCCTGCGGCGGGTAAACTTAATTTGCAATCAATCAATAGCTAGGTTAAGCAAATCTGCTCCCTTGTAATCGATACTCAAAGCAATACAACTCAAAGCATGACATAGGTTTTTACCTCGATCGTGAGGGGCCGAACCTGGGTAAACTCGTGTATCTCATCCCGCCCAACCCCTTCGAGCTAATCACTGTAGCGATGGCCTCGCACCCAAGTCCTTTCACTAGGGCATCTGCCGTGTTAACCCCATGACAGTTGGCGCCCACCGTGGGGCTAGTGCACAGTGGTTTCAGGTTCTTGAAGGGCTCCTTCCGAGGGATCAAGGGATACGCCGTTGGCAGAATGACCAAGAGTCGCCACGGCAAGCTCTACATCGACGACACTAGCTGGGTCCCCGAGGCCGACTCAATCGAGTACGGGTACTGGGTCCCCTTCGGCGGAATTCACGTCTTCATCGGAAAGATCGACGGATCAGAGCCTGGGCCGGACATCTGCACCGACATCGTCGAGCCAGCTCGACGCGCGTGACCCGCCCGGGTTCAACCCGACTGGAAGTACGTTTTTGTTCGTTTCACGCAAGGCATGGAGCTTGCGGAGAACTCTAAGTCTGGAAGAGGAAATCTCGTCTACTCAGGTGATGAGTCCTCGACCAGAGAGACAGATTCAATTTACCAGCTTCAGGATGACGGGCTTGGGGGCTTTTCCGACGGCAATAGTATTCCAGACCCCTATGAGCCGTCATGCAGGGCCGCTATCTTCATGGCTGGCACAGGGCCGGCTCTAAATTCCTCAACAACGGTTGCGACGACCTCTGACACGGCTACAGCAAGGGTTGAGGGTTCCGGTTCGGCAAGGCCGCCGACTCACGTACTGTTGGATCTCATGGGAACTTTTGACAACCTTGTTGGTAACGGAAGTCATTGCGGCGAATCAGGCAGAGCGCAATGCGGAGATTGCAAAGGTTCATGAAGAGATAACCAAGGCCCAAGAGGATGTCGTGGCTGAGAGCATCCGGACAGCTGCGCTGAAGGCTCAAGTTGATGCAGAGGCAGAGCGCGTAAGGGCAGAGGCCTGGCGCTTGAACCTGGACCAAAACGCATCCAATGCAGTATTCCAGAGAAGACATCAGAGTCACCTCCCATCAACGTATGACCCAAGGCGCTTGTTTGATACTCCTGGAGCAGGTCCGAGTACTCCAGATGCATGGGTGAATCCCCAGTCAAACCCGGACGTACCAGGAAGTCGAGCAACAGTTCAACCTCGTCAGACTAAGCCGACGCGGAGGGTAGATCAGGCGCTTAACCCACCCCCTACTCAGACGCCACCACAATGTTTCTTAACACCACCCGACCACTTCTCTAACCCAGTAGATAACATGGTAGCGGCGGTGACTCAGCTTGCGGCGATCCCGATGACCGGCGACCCACCAGCAGTGGTAGAGACCCTGAACGCAGCCGGGCTCTTACAGACTGCCTTGGCGCAGCATGCCACCTACTCATACAGTCATGACAGGATACATTCCACTCCCCGTCCGAGTTACAGTTACAGCAGGCGCATTGACTCGCTCGCAGTCTCGAGTAGTGAGCGGCGCCAAAACCCACCCCGTGTTGATGGCCCACCCCTCAACCTCAGGACTGAGGCTCATGCGATTGTAGATGAGGCCAGAGCCCACCAAGAGGCGGCGGTGGCAGCAGCAGCTCACCAAGGGGCTTATCAGCAGCCTCCGGTGACCCTTCAGCTTCGGTGGGAGCCGGTGCAATTTCAAGGTCTGTTGGAGTGTCGTGCTTAGTAACGGCTTTGCGTAAAGAGCGTTTGCCCAAAGATTTTAAGGGCGCTCGCAAGGTGCCCAATTATACAGCTGATCTCCCTCCTAAGGCTTGGATTGAGAGTTATGAGCTCGCCATGGAGATGTTGGACATTAATGATACCGTCCGTGCCAAATACTTTACTATGATGTTGGACGGGCCAGCTCGTACATGGCTAAATGGTTTACCTCCTAATTACATCAGTTCATGGGTCGAGTTGAAAGCACGATTCATCAAAAACTTTCAAGGAACATGCAAGCATCCTCTGACGATTGTTGAGCTGGACCACTGCGTGCAACGTGAGGATGAGTCGGCCCACCATTGGGTCCAACGGGTCTCCGCCATTATTTACTTATCTGAAAGTATCACGGCGGGTTAGGCGGTTATGATCTTAGAGAAAAACTGTCATGTTGTTCCCCTTAAGCAGAAGCTCGGGCGGCTTAAGCGGTATTGCAATGACATGGGTGAACTCATGGCGGCTCTCATTAAATATGCAGACTCTGATAACACAAAGGACCCCGGATCTAATGATGAGAAATGCAACAAGGGTAAGAAGAATGGCAATGGTAAGGGTCAGCAGCAGAATATGGCAGGGCATAATGGCAACAACTAGGGTAACGATGGTAAGCAAAGAAACCCCGACGGCGGGTCAGGTTTAGTGTATAACACCAACACTGGGCATAAAAACTAGCACCACAATGGTAATGTTAAGCCGCCTTTGGGTGGACCAAAGCCTTTCAATCTTGAGGCAATGCTTAATGAACCTTGCCCGAAGCATAGTCTTCCCAACAGGCCGTCCACTCATGCTTGGAAGGATTGTTACGTTATGCGGGAGTTCAGGAATTACAACCTCAACCAGCACCATGGAACAACAATGGGCCGCCTGGTGGGTCAGGATCCGGTTCTCACGGGTTTGGCTTTGGTGGTGGCGGCTCAAATTCTGGATATTAGGGTCAAGGTAACCATGGTGGCCATAATCAGCAGCCTGTTCAGGGTAACCAACAACAAAATAACCAGTCAGGATATCAGAGTAATCGAAAACAGCTTAATGGGGGTCAATATCATGTCTTCACTACGAACACATGTAAGCATGACTGGAAGGTTCATAAGCGAATTGTCAACGCTGTCGAGCCGACAATACCCCAATACCTACGATGGTCAGAGCATACGATCACATGGAGCCGGGAGGATCACCCGCCCCGGGTTGAAATCCGGGTCATCTGGCGTTAGTGGTAGCCCCTCAGGTGGGTGGTTATAAATTCACTAAGGTACTCATGGACGGTGGTAGCGGTATCAACATCTATACTATGACCCTTTTCGTCAGATGAATTTAACTGACAAGGATCTCAAGCCATCTTCCACAGTCTTCCGTGGTGTGGTGCCTGGTAATTCGGCGTATCCTGTGGGAAAAATTGCCCTGGAAGTAGCCTTTGGTGATGACTATGATTACAGAGCAGAGACACTGTGGTTTGAAGTGGTCAAAATCAAGAGTCCGTATCATGCTTTATTCGGACGGCCGACTTATGCTAAGTTCATGGCTCGCCCTTGCTATGTCTATTTACAACTCAAGATGCCAGGCCGAAAGGGGATAATTACGGTCCATGGTGATCTGAAAGTCGCCTTGGAATGCGAGGAAGGAGATGTAGCTTATGCAGAGTCAGCTTGTGCTACTGAGGAGCC
The DNA here is from genome assembly GCA_021605145.1 of Aegilops bicornis. NCBI lineage: Eukaryota > Viridiplantae > Streptophyta > Magnoliopsida > Poales > Poaceae > Aegilops > Aegilops bicornis. Next base: position 515,795,633 of record CM038669.1, on the reverse strand, counting down.
TAAGTTTTACAAAGACAATGTTGACCCAGCTGATATGACCCTGTTGAAGAAGCCTAGCACAGAGTCTGACCCTCCCCTCAAATTTAAGTCGGCAGAGGATACCAAGCTAGTGGATTTTGTCCCTGGCGACTCATCGCAGCAATTTACTGTGGGGGCTAATATGGATCCCAAATAGGAAAGCACGCTCATTGAGTTCATCCGTGAGAATCGGGACATCTTCGCATGGAAACCTTCTGACATGCCGGGTGTACCGAGTGAATTCGCTGAGCACCACCTTAATGTGGATCCCAAAGTTAAGCCAGTCAAACAGTTCCTCTGTTGTTTCAATGAAGAGCGACGTAAAGCTATTGGAGAAGAGGTAGCCCGGCTCTTGGCGGTCGGGTTTATCATAGAAGTGTTTCACCCTGAGTGGTTGGCTAACCCTGTGATTGTACTTAAGAAGAATGGCACATGGCGTATGTGTGTTGATTACATAGATCTTAACAAGGCTTGTCCAGCCGATCCATTTGCTCTCCCCCATATCGACCAGATCATTGATGCAACGGCGGGTTGTGAGAGCTTGTGCTTCCTGGATGCTTATTCTAGTTATCATCAGATCAAGATGGCAGTTGAAGGCCAAGAGAAGACATCTTTTATTACACCTTTTGGGGCTTTCTGCTATGTGTCTATGCCTTTTGGACTCAAAAGCGCTCAGGCGACTTATCAGCGCTATGTCCAGAACTGTTCCCATGGTCAGATTGGGCGCAACATTCATGCTTATGTGGACAAAATTGTGGTCAAGTCAAGGAAGAAGGAGACTCTAATTGTTGATTCGAAGGAAACTTTTGATAATCTTCGGGTTTACAAGATGATGCTTAACCTGGCCAAGTGTGTCTTTGGTGTGCCTGCAGGTAAACTGTTGGAGTTTCTGGTCTCAGAACGGGGCATTGAAGCTAACCCGGAGAAGATAAGGGCAATCACTTCGCTTTCTAAGCCGGCGTGTGTCAATGAGGTCCAGCGCTTGGCGGGTCGTATTGCGGCCTTAAGCCGGTTCATAAGTCGCCTAGGAGAGAAGGCTATCCCTTTATATCAGATGATGAAGAAGACATACCACTTTGCCTGGAGTGATTCTGCTAATGAGGCGTTTGAGGCACTCAAAAAGCAGCTTGCTGAGCCGCCCATCTTGGCTGCTCCTATAGACAAAGAGCCTTGGCTCCTGTGCATGGCGGCTAACAATAAGGCTATCAGCATGGCAGTTGTCGTGGAGCGCAAGGAGGCCAGTAGAGAGTACCTAGTCCAGCGGCCGGCTTATTATGTTAGCGAAGTTATAACTGAGTCGAAGCAAAGATATCCGCATTGGCAGAAGCTGGTGTTTGGGATGTTGATGGCGAGTCGCAAGTTGAAGCATTATTTCCTCGGGCATCCTGTTACGGTGGTCAGCTCTGCTCCTTTGGGGGATATTTTCAAAACAGAGAAGCCATTGGCCAGGTTGCCAAGTGGGCAATCGAGCTTGGACCTCATAATCTGAAGTATGTGCCAAGAACAACCATCAAATCTCAAGCTTTGATGGACTTCATAAATGACTGGACAGATTTGCAAACACTTAAGGAGAAGCCTGACAACGCATACTGGACAATCCAATTTGATGGGTCTAGGCAATTGGAAGGCTCGGGGGGGTGGAGTTATTTTGACTTCCCCATGTGGTGATAAATTCTGTTATGTTTTAAGGCTCGCTAGATAATTGAAGGCGCGCGTTGCTGCGCCCGTCCATTTCTACAATAGATTGGTACAAATTTATAAAGTAAAAATAAAATTTTGATGAAGTTTGTCTTCAAAGTAATGCAGATTGCCTAAATAAACTGATGCAAGGAATATGAAAGTTCAATTTGCATAAAGTTACTGATATATTGACAGTGATGAACGTGAATAAACAATGGTTTTACAAAAATAAAAGAATTGGTATTACAATAGAAAAAAATGGAGACACGCATGTTGCACTAAGGTAAACGATGTTCTAGTTTTCTTTTCATTTTTATCACATCATTAGTGAATGTCCAAATATCAGATAGTAGCATATTGATGTTACACAAGATCAAGAACAGCAGCAAAGCTCAGCATGAATAGTATGAGACCTCTGCAGCAAACAAGCCCATCAACCAGTAGCACACCATTGTATAATCAGCACTAATGCCATCCTTGTCAAAAGAGCAGAAGGCTACATGAATAAATTAACACAGTGAGGCGGACGAGGACTAAGTAGATAAAAATATGGCACCTTTATAACCCATATATAAGTGCCTTTTTTCTGGTCGCCATCTTGATCCATCTTTGGTTTTTCTAGCACCCTCTTTCTCTGAGCATCACTCCTCTTGTACCTCCGGTCATCCGATTGTTTCTGCTTCTTTACCTGAAAGTCAGAATTGATGCAGCCTGATCAATGTCAACGGTGTGCAACAACCGTGGCCATTACAGAGTTGCGAAGCTCACCCAACCAATAGCACCCATGAAAGGTCCCTTGACTTTGCCTTTCATCTACTAAAAGGAAACAAGTAAGGTGTGATAATTAAAGGTGTGAATTTTGGCATATTAGCAAGAGTTATTTTTGGCCAATTGTCAATTGCATTGCTAAGCCTAAGATGTTGGGAGCATCAATGAAGATGACTTGTTCTAAATAAAACAGTAGGGCGAAAGTCTTATCTTGTATGGCATTGTTCTCTGGATCGACATGCAACAACCATCCGAGTGCCTTCTTTGCACAAGAAGCCTTCCTGCGGTCAAAATATTAGAAATTATCCAATTGGTTCATGATAGATTAATACAATCTCTTTGATACATTAAATATAATTATATGAACATATGCTAAAACTAAAAAACTAATCTAACCGTTCATGTATCCTATCAACATTAACACATGGTAACAATAAAAAATAATCTAATAGTTCCTGTGTCGTACCAACATTAACTGTGTATGAAACTATTTCTAACTACTTGATATAAAGCAATAAATGTCCTGGCTTGCAACTACAATCGAGTGCAAATACAACAGTAAGCGATCTAGATTCTGCAACTTTCTATTGTGAGATATTATCAGATGAAGAAATCTTTGGTTCTAGTCTACCAATTATGAATTTTATTTCCATTAGGTGCAGGTGTTCTACAATAAAAAAGGAATGAAGAAATTTTCAAACAACATGCAATGAAAAATGTAGATAAAAAATGGTTATTAGTTGAGATAGCCAACCTAATGCTAAATAAAAAGATATGAGGTATGGTAGTCCACATAAACAAATTAATTGTCCGACAGCCACTGGAGAAGAAGTCACGCATATATAATTTATAATCTATTAGTGTCACATGCATAGGAGTAACAAAATAAAGAATAGCATCACAAAAGAAAAATCGGCAGACAACTTTTCATCCAGGAAAACGAACATGCGATATCACACCACGATTCATACTTATAGTTTGAACATCGGGAAGGAGATAAATACCATATGCTAGTGCTGAGGCCAGTGGGCGACCAGGACACACCGCGTGCCAGACGGTGCGCTCTTCTTGGTGTCCTTCTGGTCCGCCGGATGAGCCAGTGCTGGCGGCGGACATAGGGTCCGCCCTATGTGGAGGTCATGGTTGGAGAGGACACCTAGGATCTGCTGGTGGAAGGGGTTGAGCAAAGCCTTGCGGTGGGCGCCGCCGCTGGAAGTCGAGATCTAGAGAAGGATACTGGAGATCGAGGTTTGCATCCGCATGTCGTGAGAGAGAGAGAGAGGAAAGGTCGGGAAGGAAGGCCATGGAGAGACGCCACCAGGCGAGGCTACGAGCAAACGAGAGGGCAAGGGTCGTGAGCGACTCGCAAGCATCGAGTGTTTAGGTTTTACCTATTTTAGCGTCGCAGGGGAGCCTGGTATAGGCCCAGTAGGCCCAATTAATCTCGGACGCCCAAAAAACCACCAGAGTAGCGGCCTGATCAGGCTAGCCCTCATTTGGATCGGAAGGAAGCATCGGTGTGGGATTAAGAGGTAATCGGACGGTTAAAAATGCCTATAAGTGACTATCCAACAGATAGAAACGCTAATAGCCTGAGAGAACAGGAGAAGTGCTCAGTTATAATGTATCTAAATGTTTCCTTGTACTAACAATGCAGCTGCGTATGAAGCTTTGCTCCATGGGCTTCGTATGGCTAAGGAAATGAATTTACACCGGGTTAGGTGCCTGGGCGACTCAGACCTCATGGCTCAGCAATTCTCAGGCAAGTGGGACTCTAAGGACCCGCTCATGGCGGCTTATCGTCAAGCGGTTGATAATATCGCTGGTCACTCATGACCCACAAGTATATGGGATCAAATGTAGCCTTTTCGATAAGTAAGAGTGTCGAACACAACGAGGAGCAGAAGGAAATGACAAGTGGTTTTCAGCAAGGTAATGTCTACAAGTGCTGAAATTGTAAGCACCAGAGTAGTTTGATAGCAAGATAATTTGTAACGAGCAAGTAACGATAGTAGTAACGAAAGTGCAGAAAGGTAGCCCAATCCTTTTGAGGCAAAGGACAGGCCAAAACGGTCTCTTATAATAAGCAAAGCGTTCTTGAGGGTACACGGGAATGTCATCTAGTCACTCTCATCATGTTGGTCCGATTCATGTTCGCTACTTTAATAATTTGATATGTAGGTGGATCGATGCTTAGGTGTTGTTCTTACTTGAACAAACCTCCTACTTATGATTAACCCTCACACAAGCATCCACAACTACGATAAAAGTATTAAGAATAAATTCTAACCATAGCATTAAACTTTTGAATCCAATCGGTGCCTTACGGAATAGCGCATAAACTGGGGTTTAAGCTTCTGTCACTCTCGCAACCCATCATCTAATTACTACTCCACAATGCATTTCCTTAGGCCCAAATATGGTGAAGTGTCATGTAGTCGACATTCACATGACACCACTAAGGGAATCACAACATACATACTATCAAATTATCAAACACATATCAAGTTCACATGATTACTTGCAACAAGATTTCTCCCGTGACCTCAAGAACAAAAGTAACTACTCACAAGTGATAAACATGCTCAATATCAGAGGGGTGTTAAATAGCATATTGGATTTGAACATATAATCTTCCACCAAATAAACCATATAGTAATCAACTACAAGATGTAATCAACACTACTATTCACCCACAAGCACCGATCTATAGTTCCGGTACAAAGATTGAACACAAGAGATGAACTAGGGTTTGAGAGGAGATGGTTCTGTTGAAGATGTTGATGGAGATTTCCCTCCCCAAGATGAGAGAGTTGTTGGTGATGATGATGACGGTGATTTCCCCCTCTGGAGGGAAGTTCCCCCGAAGGAATCGCTCCGCCAGAGGGCAAAAGTGCTCCTGCCCAAGTTCCGCCTCGAGACGGAGGCGCTCCATCCCGAAAGTCCCCTCCTTATTTTTTCTAGGTGAAAATGACTTATATACCAGAAGAGGGGCACCAGAGGTGGGCTGGGCTGAGCACAACCGACCAGGGCGCGCCCTGGTGTCTTGTGCTCACCAGGTAGCCCCCCTCCGGTAGTTATTTGCTCCAGTATTTCTTATTTAATCCATAAAAATTCCTCGTGAAGTTTCAGCTCGTTTGGAGTTGTGCAGAATAGCTGGCTTGGCGTAGCTTTTCCAGGTCCAGATTTCCAGCTGCCGGAATTCTCCCTCTTTGTGTGCCTTGCATATTATGAGAGAAAAGGCATTATAATTACTCCAAAAAGCATTTTGCATAAAAACATCATAAATAACAGTAGGTAAACATGATGCAAAATGGACGTATCAACTCCCCCAAGCTTAGACCTCGCTTGTCCTCAAGCGAAAACCGAAATCGAAAAACATGCCCACATGCTTAGAGAGAGAGAGAGGTGTCGATAAAAACAAAATACGGACATAGAAGCAGCATGTATATTATTATAACAGCAACAAACTTAAACATAAAACTTTTATCATAGGGCTTTTATCATAGACTTCTCTTTAATAAGTAACAATTCATCACACCATCAAAGTATAAAGCATAAAATCTATTGGAAACCAACAAACTATGTTTTCAGTCAACTTTGCAACTACAATTCATCATATTTTCAGGAAGGGTCACGTATCGGAGCCTTTAGGCAAGTCCACATACTCAACCATCTTATAGTCTTCTAAGATTGCTAACACTCACCGCATACACATGAGCAAAACGTTTCAACCGGACACATAGAAAGATAGGGGCTTATAGTTTCGCCTCCCAACATACTCACCTCAAGGGTGATGTCAACAATAATAACTCATTCTACCCACATCCAACTAGATATATGTGCCTAGATCTTTCCTCACCACATGATGCTTGCCAAAAGAGAAAATAAAAAGGAATAGAGAGAAAAACTTTGACTCGTTGCATAAAAGTAAATACATGAAAGTAAAAGATAGGCCCTTCGCAGAGGGAATCAGAGGTTTCCATGCGCTTTTTGTTTGTATGCTCAACCCCTTAGTGCAAGAGAACGTCATGTTATATTGCCCCTTATGATAGCAACCTTTATTATGCAGTCTTTCGCTTTTATTCTTTGCTATCACAAGTTCGTATACCCTCAATTTTCTCTTACACTAAATGATCTAACACTTTTAGAAGCAATTTTTATTGCCTTATTGCACCAATGACAACTTACTTGAAGGATCTTAATCAATCCTTAGGTAGGTATGGTGGACTCTTGAAAATAAGATTTGGGTTTAAGGGTTTTTGGATGCACAAGCAGTATCTCTACTTGGTGCGGAATTTTTGGCCAGCAAAGATGGGGGTCAAGCACCACATGTTGAAGGATCTATGACAATATAACTTCTATGTGAATATGAGCAAACATAAACCATTACGTTGTCTTCCTTGTCCAACGTCAACAATTTTGGCATATAATATTTTGATGGGGGCTCACAATCACAAAAGATTTACAAGATAGTGTATTTGCATGTGAATCATCTCTTCCCTTATTAATTCTTTCATGAGTTGCATCATTGACCAATGCTATGTTTGTCAATCTACAATAAAATTTTCTACTTATACTTTTCCTTATGTGATGCCATTACTTACCATAAGATTAGCATATGATATTTTTCATTTATTTCCTTTCTTTTTATTAAAACATGAAAGTGAAGAAAGCAAAACTCAAATTAAACTTTATTATATATCTCGCACACGATTACAAGGATAGATCACTAAGCAAACTCTTGAAAAGAAAGAATCGAAGTAAACTTTTATTCATCTAAAGCAAAACATAATCATGGATCAAACTAAGATAAGTAAAGGCAAAAGATATTGGAGGTGATACGATACCGGGGCACCTCCCCCAAGCTTGGCGTAAACCAAGGGGAGTGCCCATACTCGATACTCAATTTTATTTGGGTGATGAGGAAGAAGGTGGTGGTGATGATGAAGTAGAGGCGATCTTGTCCTTCATGATCAAGAGATTCTCCAATCTACGAACGACGCTCCAAAGGGTGATGATGTGCTCATGCAACAGAATATTTTCACGGGTGAGATATTTATTTTGACACGAACCATTTTGATGATCCGAAAGGCTTCGATCTCGGTAGGGGTGAGATGATCATAGTAAGGTTTAAGGATATCTTCTTCTTCCTCAGCAGGCCAGGCCTTCTCAACCACCAACGCTTGATCTCCGGTAGCCTCCTTGCTCTTGTCCCCTTTGACGGCTTCTACGGGTCCTTCTCTCTTCAGCTCGATCTTCATCAACCAAGCATCCTCTTCCACGTTGTTGGAGGAGGAAGAAGACATGATGCCTGGCTCAATAGATCTGATCGAAAACAGCAAGAAAAGAAAACAGAAGATTTCTCTGCGATACGGTGGTCAATAGGTTCGGGGGGGGGGGGGTATAAAGATTTTTTATCTTGGGAAACAAGAAAACGGAAGAAAAATGGATTCCGGAAGGTACCCAAGTTGGGCACAACCCACCTGGGCATGCCTGGCTGGTGTCTTGTGCCCACCAGGGTCACCTTCCTGGCCATTTCTTATTTTCCTAATTTTTGTTATATTCCAAAATGGACAAAAAATATTTTTGCAGATTTTCGGAGTCCGTTTACTTACCGTATCATGTACCTCCTCTTTTTCACGATTCTGGAGTGTTCTGGAAGGTTTCTTTTATGTGTTCCTCGAGAGTTATAGTTTGGATAATATTGCTTTTAACATTAATGGGCGTACCTAAGATATAATGTTTTATTCATTGCCCGTTAACAACCTTCGGGTTAGTACCTTCGGCATTAATTATTTTGATAGCTCCAGACTGATAAACCTCCTCGATAACATAGGGTCCTTCCCATTTAGTGAGGAGTTTTCCTGCAAAGAATCTGAAACGAGAGTTGTACAGAAGAACATATTATCCAACCTTGAACTCACGCTTTTGGATTCTTTTATCATGCCATCTTTTAACTTTTTCCTTAAATAACTTGGCATTTTCATAATCTTGGGTTCTCCATTCATCTAATGAGCTAATATCAAATAACCTCTTTCACTAGCAAGTTTAAAATCATAGTTGAGTTCTTTAATTTCCCAATAAGCTTTATGTTCTAACTCAAGAGGAAAATGACAATTCTTTCCATAAACCATTTTATAAGGAGACATACCCATAGGATTTTTATATGTTGTTCCATAAGCCCAAAGTGCATCATCTAATTTATTAGACCAATTCTTCCGGGACCTATTGACAGTCTTTTGCAGAATCAATTTTATTTCTCTATTGCTAAGTTCAACTTGACCACTAGACTGAGGATGATAGGGCGACGCAATTCTATGGTTAACATCATACTTGGCAAGCATTTTATGGAAAGCACCATGAATAAAGTGTGAACCATCATTAGTAATTAGATATCTAGGAACTCCACCTTGGGAAAATAACTTCTTTAAGCATTTTAATAGAGGTGTTGTGATCAACACTACCTAAAGTTGACACTCTCCCAAACCCACTTTCATCAAAATAATCATCATAAATAGGAGTCATTCTTTCATCATAATAAATTTGCTCATCAAAACTTGGGGGGGGGGGGGGCAAAAAATATCATCTTCATCAAACATAGCATCCCCAAGCTTGTGGCTTTGCATATCATTAGCATCATGGATATTCAAGGAATTCATACTAACAACATTGCAATCATGCTCTTCATACACAGATTATATGCCAAACATTTTAAGACTTCTTCTAACACTTGAGCACAATTTTCCTTACCATCATTTTCACGAAAGACATGATAAAGATGAAGCATATGAGGCAACCTCAATTCCATCTTTTTGTAGTTTTCTTTTATAGACTAAACTAGTGATAAAACAAGTAACTAAAAGATTCGATTGCAAGATCTAAAGATATACCTTCAAGCACTCACCTCCCCGGCAACGGCGCCAGAAAAGAGCTTGATGTCTACTACGCAACCTTCTTCTTGTAGACGTTGTTGGGCCTCCAAGTGCAGAGGTTTGTAGGACAGTAGCAAATTTCCCTCAAGTGGATGACCTAAGGTTTATCAATCCGTGGGAGGCGTAGGATGAAGGTGGTCTCTCTGAAGCAACCCTGCAACCAAATAACAAAGAGTCTCTTGTGTCCCCAACACACCCAATACAATGGTAAATTGTATAGGTGCATTAGTTTGACGAAGAGATGGTGATACAAGTGCAGTATGAATAGTAGATATAGGTTTTTGTAATCTGAAATTTAGATACATTAAAATTGAGCACTTTTCGTGCCCTCTCAGACCATTAGCATTCTTATCTGTTGGATTGCCACTTCTAGGATTCCTTGGCCATCCGATTGGCTTCTAATCGCACATCAATCGCGCGACCACGTTCGTGTAACAAGCGCAAACTTTCTCGGGCCGCTGCTTTGGTGGTTTTTTCGGCGTCTGAGATGCAATTGGGCCTACTGGGCCTATAGTAAGCTTCTATGCGATGCAAAAGTGGAAAACCCTAAATCACTAGACGCTCACAACCTTGCTTTCGTTCGCTGCCAGCCTTGCGCGTGGCGACGCCTCTCCATGCTCGAGCAACCTAGGTGCCGACCGATGTGAGAGCCTGGAGTCCCATGGTGACTGCGTTGGGTTTCCACCGACGCGACGGACAACACAGGCAGAGATAAGTCTACCATCCTTTCCACCAGCCCCGCCCTGCAAGACGGCAATGGGCGCCGCCAGCGGCCTGTTATACCTCTTCCTTGCTGGCAGGGTGAACTGAGTTGAGGAGTGCTTCTTTCCTGGTGAGCCTCCTTCTCTCATATGTGGAATCCTTTTCCTGCAACATATGCTCGTTTAGTTTACAACTGAAACAGATGGTAGGGATGATTGGCAGACCTCATAACTCATATTTTTTATGGAGGTGCAGGCTATTTCGAGTTCGCGCGAGATTTAACACGCCTCCACCACGTCGTGCAACTCAAGGCCTAACTAGCTTCCTCGGCCTGACAAGAAGTAGTAGCACCAGCCGGGTAGCCTGAGGCGCAGCAGCTGCCGCTCGCTGCCTTCAGAGAACAGAGTATATTGCCCATGAGATTGATGCTTCTCTGCCCTGTTTGTTTGTAGCATTTCTTAAAAAAAACTGAGTTATGTTATCATGTACATAAAGGAAGTGGAGTAAGAAATAGAGTAGACAAGGGATGAGAAATCATATTTGCACGCATGTAATGTTTCAAGTCATTACACTCTTGATATCGTTCAGAAATTTTCATTTATCCAATCAGTACTATACCCTGTAAACTTATTACGACAGGCTATAATAATTTTCACTTTTCCTACAAAACAAACAAACTATTTTCACTATTTTGTGCTTCTACTGCCAATCTATTACGTTGTAGGATTTATTCCAAAAATAATCACATATGTATCTATGCTGCACTTTGCCGAGGAGAACAATAACCCACCACCTGTTTGGGCAGTCCTAGCGGAAGCGGCTTCACCTCAAGCGGTAGCATCAAGGAGACCGATGCGTAAACCACGCTCCTGGCGCCAAGGGTTCGGCGTTGCATCAACATTGTATTCTGCCATGTGTTTGGCCTGTTATATACACCATCTTCCTTGTTCTTCCTAACACATGTTCTTTAAGCCGTTTTGACTATATTCCATGGACCAGGAAGTACTATTATTAATGGTTGCAATTCATGGAAGGTGTTAAGTATTCTTACTCTATATAATCCAAGCGAAAGAGAGATGGTTGAGCATTATTTGACAGCTACAATTGCACTATTTTAACCAACTTTGCTTACCTTTGAAGACTGCAATCTCATATGTTCTCAGGTTTTTGGCTTCGTAAATCTTAACTATATAATTACTCATCTCATAGTATACATATATGTACCTTTTTTCTCATGAGCAAACACATTAACAAAATAATAGTTTGTTTTGTCCCTTCTTTTTTTGCATATTTTGTTCTGATGAACCATGAAAGAAGAACTTGTGTGAGTATAGACTAGTTGTGCCCATTCATTACACTCAGTGTTGTTTGTTAGTACACCAGGGTTGAGATCATGTATTGTTGAGTTTGGTGATAATTTTGGTGCGGAAATATCCTACAAAGTTGAGCAATCTATGTTGAAAATGAATGGCGTTGTGTGCAGGTTAAATCCACTACACTAACCAATGCCAATATGGGATTGAAGATGATTTGTTGGTTGACTAGAAAAAAAATTCAAAGGGAAGCAAAGTACATAAAGTTTTTTTTGTTAGTTCCTCCTAGCGAGTGGATATCGGTGACATCCGATTTCACTATATATCTTTTCAAGTATTTCATCACCCTTGACTCTGTAGAATTAAAATTTACTTGCAATGCTGGAACCAAGAGATGAATCTTCATATGCTTAATGTCCATCGTCGTAATTACTATGTTGTGATTGTTGTCGTCTACTGTTTTATTTCTATTTCCAAAATTTGTATTTTTGTACTCATTACCTGTAATTCTTTGGAACACATTATGTCTTGCATTTCTTGATCCAACTGTAGTATTATTTTTTTGTAGGATGACCCAACTGTATTCTTATCTAATCGTATTCATATTTTGTTGAATATTTGACTGTCCAAATTCTCATATTCTTACACATCTCCGTAGTTCTTTCGATGAGACACATGCATGGCAACAAGTTCTTTGATGTGTGTCAATAACTAATGTTTGACCAATATATGGATTATTTTAATTTGCATGTTTTGTCTCTTCATATATCTTTGTATCTTCATATACTTACAGAAATTCCAACCACTCAATTCTAGAAATAAACGGGTGCGGCAACGCGCACCATCATTGGTCTAGTTATAAAAACAACAAGGTAGCAAGTAACAAAAGTGAATGAAAATGGTATTGCAATGCTAGGAAACAAGGCCTAGGGTTCGTACTTTCACTTGTGCAAGTTTTCTCAACAATGATAACATAATTAGATCATATGACAATCCCTCAACATGCAACAAAGAGTCACTCCAAAGTCACTAATAGCGGAGAACAAACGAAGAGATTATTGTAGGGTACGAAACCACCTCATAGTTATTCTTTCTGATCGATCTATTGGGCTATTCCTATAAGTGTCACAAACAGCCCTAGAGTTCGTACTAAAATAACACGTTAAGACACACATCAACCAAAACCCTAATGTCACTTAGATACTCCAATGTCACCACAAGTATCCGCGGGTTTGATTATACGATATGCATCACACAATCTCAGATTCATCTATTCAAACCAACACAAAGAACTTCAAAGAGTGCCCCAAAGTTTCTACCGGAGAGTCAAGACGAAAACGTGTGCCAACCCTATGCATATGTTCACAAGGTCAGTGAACCCGCAAGTTGATCACCAAAACATACATCTAGTGGATCACGTGAATATCCCATTGTCACCACAGATAAGCACATGCAAGACATACATCAAGTGTTCTCAAATCCTTAAAGACTCAATCCAATAAGATAACTTCAAAGGAAAAACTCAATCGACTACAAGAAGGTAGAGGGGAAGAAGCATCATAAGATCCAACTATAATATCAAAGCTCGCGGTACATCAAGGTCGTGCCATATCGAGAACATGAGAGAGAGAGAGAGAGAGATCAAACACATAGCTACTGGTGAGGGATTCCTGGATTAGGGGGTCCTTGGGCATCCGGCCCAGGTGACGTGGGTCGGACTGATGGGCTATGAAGATACAAGACCGAAGACTCTCACCCGTGTCCGGATGGGACTCTCCCTGGCGTGGATGGCAAGCTTGGCGTTCAGATATGAAGATTCCTTTCTTTGTAACCGACTTTGTACAACCCTAGTCCCCTTCCGTGTCTATATAAACCAAAGGGTTTAGTCCGTAGAGGCAATCACAATCATACAGGCTAGACTTCTAGGGTATTAGCCATTACGATCTCGTGGTAGATCAACTCTTGTAATACTCATATTCATCAAGATCAATCAAGCAGGAAGTAGGGTATTACCTCCATAGAGAGGGCCCGAACCTGGGTAAACATCGTGTCCCCTGTCTCCTGTTCCCATCGACCTTAGATGCACAGTTCGGGACCCCCTACCCGAGATCCACCGGTTTTGACACCGACATTGGTGTTTTCATTGAGAGTTCCGCTGTGACGTCGAAGACAGGATTGACGGCTCACCTTGTTATCAAGGACGGTATCACCTCCGGAGGAGCCCTGGCCTCAGGCCAAACACTCCGGCTGGGCGGCTTTACCATGACCGCCCGTCCAGCCGTTAAGCCGACGATGACTTCTCGGGTCATCGAAAATCGCCTCCGCGTCGACTCCGAATACTCCAAACGGATGGATCCGACAGAGTTGTCGTCTTTAAACGAACTTCTGGATCGCATCGCCGCCATGGGGGTCGCTACAGACTACGATCGGATTGGGCTTAAACCCGATCAGAGAGAAATCAAATCTCCGCCTATCACCCATCAGATAGCAGTAGTAGAGAAGCAAAACAACAACTCTTCCTCTATATTGAGGATGAACTAGGTTCGGATTTCCGAGCTTGAAGAGCCGGATACCCGTCCGTGAAACGACATGCCTTGTCCTCAGAACTTGGAGTCAGACGGTGGACCTGGAAAACCGGTTGATATCCCGGAGCCCGAACAGTTAAGCTCGGAAGTTTCTCAAACTCCGGATCCCAAATTGGGTCAGGTTTCAGATTTAAATCCACCCACCCACACAGATATACGTGATCTCATGTACCTACGGCAGCAGTCTCAGGAAACAGTCCATCATTTTTGGGCCAGATTCCTCCTTGTCAAAAAAGAGATTAAAGATTGCCGCGACGAAGACACGATCTCAGTATTCTGCTATAATTGCACGGACGAAGGAATCCTCAACGCCATCAACCACTGTCGCGTATCACATTTCGCTGATTTGGTGACCATAGTACAAAAGTACTGTGCAATGGAAAGCGCCTGGAAAACTCAGGCAGCTCGCTGGGAACCACCGGTTTCCACTCAGCCCCTCGTCCGGGCAAAAAGGACGCACCCTCGTGGGGCACCCAACCCAACAATAAAGAAATATAAGCCCATTACGAGGTGCGGGACCGTTCTGGAGGGATGGCTCGATAGGACATGCAAAATGCACACAACACCGGATACCACACCAACCCACAGCCTTAGAACATGTTGGATACTCCGGCAAGTGGCCAAGAGCGGCGAGGATATCCTCACCAAAAATACCCCAGAGCAACTGATACGTCTCCAACGTATCTATAATTTTTTATTGTTCCATGCTATATTATATTCTGTTTTGGATGTTTAACTGGCTTTATTATACACTTTTATATTAATTTTGGGGCTAACCTATTAACCGGAGGCCTAGCCCGAATTGCTGTTTTTTTGCCTATTCCAGTGTTTCGCAGAACAAGAATATCAAACAGAGTCCAAACGGAACGAAACCTTCGGGAACGTGATTTTCGAAACAAACATGATCCACAGGACTTGGAGTCTACGCAAAGCAATCAACGAGGACAGCACGAGGCAGGGGCGCGCCTACTGTTGGGGAACGTAGTAATTTCAAAAAAATTCCTACGCACACGCAAGATCATGGTGATGGCATAGCAACGAGAGGGGAGAGTATTGTCCACGTAGCCTCGTAGACCGTGGCCAGGCGTTATGACAACGCGGTTGATGTAGTAAATGCGTCTTCACGATCCGACCGATCCAAGTACCGAACGACGGCACCTCCGACTTCAGCACACGTTCAGCTCGATGGCGATCCCGGACTCGATCCAGCAAAGTGTCGGGGATGAGTTCCGTCGGACGACGGCGTGGTGACAATGATGATGCTCTATCGGCGCGGGCTTCGCCTAAACTCCGCTGACGATATGACCGAGGTGGAATATGGTGGAGGGGCATCGCACACGGCTAAGGAACGATCCGTAGATCAACTTGTGTGTCCATGGGGTGCCCCTGCCCCGTATATAAAGGAGTGGAGGAGGGAGGCGGCCCTCTCTGTAAGCGCCCTAGGGGAGTCCTACTCCCACCGGGAGTAGGATTCCCCTTTCCTATTCCAACTAGGAACCCTTCCATGTAGTAGGAGTAGGAGAGAAGTAAAGGGAAGAGAGAAGGAGAAGGAAGGAAGGCGCCCCCTCCCTAGTCCAATTCGGACTAGTCCAAGGGAGGGTGCGGCCACTCTTTGGCCCTTTCTCTCCTTTCCCGTATGGCCCAAAGAGGCCCAATACGAATTCCCGTAACTCTCGGTACTCCCAAAAATACCCGAATCACTCGGAACCTTTCCGAACTCCGAATATAGTCGTCCAATATATCGATCTTTACGTCTCGACCATTTCGAGACTCCTCGTCATGTCCCCGATCTCATCCGGGACTCCGAACTCCTTCGGTACATCAAACTCATAAACTCATAATATAACTGTCATCGTAACGTTAAGCGTGCGGACCCTACGGGTTCGAGAACTATGTAGACATGACCTAGAACTATTCTCGGTCAATAACCAATAGCGGAACCTGGATGCCCATATTGGCTCCTACATATTCTACGAAGATCTTTATCGGTCAAACCGCATAACAACATCGTTGTTCCCTTTGTCATCGGTATGTTACTTGCGAGATTTGATCGTCGGTATCCAATACCTAGTTCAATCTCGTTCTTGGCAAGTCTCTTTACTCGTTACGTAATGCATCATTCCGTAACTAATTCATTAGCTACATTGCTTGCAAGGCTTATAGTGATGTGCATTACCGAGAGGGCCGGAGATACCTCTTCGACAATCGGAGTGACAAAACCTAATCTCGAAATACGCCAACCCAACATGTACCTTTGGAGACACCTGTAGTACTCCTTTATAATCACCCGATTCACGTTGTGACGTTTGGTAGCACCAAAGTGTTCCTCCGGTGGCGGAGTTGCATAATCTCATAGTTATAGGAACATGTATAAGTCATGAAGAAAGCAATAGCAATATACTAAGCGATCAAGTGCTAGGCTAACGGAATGGGTCATGTCAATCACATCATTCTCCTAATGATGTGATCCCATTAATCAAATAACAACACATGTCTATGGTTAGGAAACATAACCATCTTTGATTAATGAGCTAGTCAAGTAGAGGCATACTAGTGACTATATGTTTGTCTATGTATTCACACATGTATCATGTTTCCGGTTAATACAATTCTAGCATGAATAATAAACATTTATCGTGAAATAAGGAAATAAATAATAACTTTATTATTGCTTCTAGGGCATATTTCCTTCAGTCTCCCACTTGCACTAGAGTCAATAATCTAGTTCACATCATCATGTGATTCAACACTAATATTCACATCTCGTATGTGATTAACACCCATAGTTCACATCGTCATGTGACCAACACCCAAAGGGTTTACTAGAGTCAATAATCTAGTTCACATCGCTATGTGATTAACACCCAAAGAGTACTAAGGTATGATCATGTTTTGATCGTGAGAGAAGCTTAGTCAACGGGTCTGTCACATTCAGAGCCGTATGTATTTTGCAAATATTTTATGTCTACAATGCTCGCATTTGGAGCTACTCTAGCTAATTGCTCCCACTTTCAATATGTATCCAGATTGAGACTTAGAGTCATCTGGATCATTGTAAAAAGCTTGCATCGATGTAACTCTTTACGACGAGCTCTTTTATCACCTCCATAATCGAGAAATATCTCCTTAGTCCTCACTAAGGATGTTCTTGACCAATGTCTAGTGATCTACTACTAGATCACTATTGGACTCCCTTGCCAAATTCAGAGCAAGGTATACAATAGGTCTGGTACATAGCATAGCATACTTTATAGAACCTATGGTCGAGGCATAGGGAATGACTTTCATTCTCTTTTCTATTTTCTGCTGTGGTCGGGATTTGAGTCTTACTCAATTTCACGCCTTTGCAACCTGAGCAAGAACTTTTCTTTGACTGTTCCATTTTGAATTACTTCAAAATCTTGACAAGGTATGTACTTATTGAAAAACTTATCAAGCGTCTTGATCTATCTCAATAGATCTTGATACTCAATATGTAAGTAGCTTTACTGAGGTCTTTCTTTTAAAGAACTCCTTTCAAATACTCCTTTATGCTTTCCAGAAAATTCTACATCATTTACGATCAACAATATGTCATTCACATATACTTATCGGAAATGTTGTAGTGCTCCCACTCACTTTCTTGTAAATACAGGCTTCTCGATCAGATAAAACCATATGCTTTGATCAAATCATCAAGCATATATTCCAACTCTGAGATGCTTGCACCAGTCCATAGATGGATCGCTAGAGCTTGCACATTTTGATAGCATCTTTAGGATTGACAAAACCTTCCGTTGCATCATATGCAACTCTTCTTTAATAAATCCATTAAGGAATGCAGTTTTGACTTC
Source organism: Aegilops bicornis (assembly GCA_021605145.1). Lineage (NCBI taxonomy): Eukaryota > Viridiplantae > Streptophyta > Magnoliopsida > Poales > Poaceae > Aegilops > Aegilops bicornis. The sequence goes on along the minus strand of CM038669.1, from coordinate 515,777,799 downwards.
CATTTGCCAGATTTCATAAAATGTGGCAATTGCTAACATGATTCAGACAAACTTAAGCATCATTACGAGTGACAAAATCTCATCGTATTCAACACCTTGAACTTGTCGAAAACCTTTTGCAACAAGTCGAGCTTTGTAGATAGTAACACTACTATCAACGTCCGTCTTCCTCTTGAAGATCCATTTATTTAACATGGCTTGCTGATCATCGAGCAAGTCAATCAAAGTCCATACTTTGTTCTCATACATGGATCCTATCTCAGATTTCATGGCCTCAAGCCATTTGGCGAATCTGGGCTTTTCATCGCTTCCTCATAGTTCGTAGGTTCATCATGGTCTAGTAACATGACTTCTAGAATAGGATTACCGTACCACTTTGGTGCGGATCTTATTCTAGAAGACCCACGAGGTTCGGTAGTAACTTGATCTCAAGCTTCATGATCATCATCATTAGCTTCCTCAGCGATTGGTGTAAGAATCACAGAACTGATTTACGTGATGAACTACTTTCCAATAAGGGAGAAGGTACAATTACCTCATCAAGTTCTACTTTCCTCCCACTCACTTCTTTCGAGAGAAACTTCTTCTCTAGAAAGGATCCATCTTAGCAACGAAAAACTTGCCTTCGGATCTGTGATAGAAGGTGTACCCAATAGTTACCTTTGGGTATTCTATGAAGACGCACTTCTCCGAATTGGATTCGAGCTTATCGGTGAAAACTTTTTCACATAAGCATCGAACTCCAAACTTTTAAGAAACGGCGACTTAGGTTTCTTGTTAAACCATAGTTCATATGGTGTCGTCTCAACAGATTTAGATGGTGCCCTATTAAACATGAATGCAGCTGTCTCTAATGCATAACCCCAAAAGCGATAGTGGTAAACCGATAAGAGACATCATAGATCGCACCATATCCAATAAAGTGCGGTTCACGATGTTCGGACACACCATAACATTGTGGTGTTGCGGTGGCGTGAGCTGTGAAACTATTCCACTTTGTTTTAATTGAAGACCAAACTCGTAACTCAAATATTCATCTCCATGATCAGATCACGTAAACTTTATTTTCTTGTTACGATGATTTTCCACTTCACTCTGAAATTCTTTGAACTTTTCAACTATTTCAGACTTATGTTTCATCAAGAAGATATACGCATATCTGCTCAAATCATCTGTGAAGGTCAGAAAATAATGATACTTGCCACGGGCATCAACACTCATTGGATCGCATACATTGGTATGTATTATTTCCAACAAGTCAAGAGCTTCGTTCCATTGTTCCGAACAACGGAGTTTGGTCATCTTGCCAAAAAGGCACGGTTACGCAAGCATCAAATGATTCATAATCAAGTGATTCCAAAACCCATCAAGACGGAGTTTCTTCATGCGCTTTACACCGATATGACCCAAACGGCGATTGCCACAAATAAGTTGCACTATCATTATTAACTTTGCATCTTTTGGCATCAATATTATGAATATGTGTATCACTACGATCCAGATCCAACAAACTATTTTCATTGGGTGTATGACCATTGAAGGTTTTATTCATTTAAACAGAACAAAAAATTTTCTCTGATTTTAAATGAATAACTTTATTGCAATAAACATGATCAAATCATATTCATGCTCAACGCAAAACGCCAAATAACATTTATTTAGGTTTAACACTAATCCTGAAAGTATAGGGAGTGTGCGATGATGATGATATCAATCTTGGAACTACTTCCAACACTCATCGTCACTTCCCCTTCAACTAGTCTTTGTTTATTCTGTAACTCCTGGTTCGAGTTACTAATCTTAGCAACCGAACAAGTATCAAATACTCAGGGGCTACTATAAACACTAGTAAAGCACACATCAATAACCTGTATATCAAATATACCCTTGTTCACTTTGCCATCCTTCTTATCCACCAAATATTTGGAGTAGTTCCACTTCCAGTGACCATTTCCTTTGCAGTAGAAGCACTCAGTTTCAGGCTTAGGTCCAGACTTGGGCTTCTTCACTTGAGCAGCAACTTGCTTGCCGTTCTTATTGAAGTTCCCCTTCTTCCCTTTGCCCTTTTCTTGAAACTAGTGGTCTTGTTAATTATCAACACTTGATGTTTTTCTTGATTTCTACCTTCGTTGATTTCAGCATCACGAAGAGCTTAGGAATCACTTTCGTCATCCCTTGCATATTATAGTTCATCACGAAGTTCTACTAACTTGGTGATGGTGACTAGAGAATTACATCAATCACTATTTTATCTGGAAGATTAACTCCCACTTGATTCAAGCGATTGTAGTACCCAGACAATCTGAGCACATGCTCACTAGTTGAGCGATTCTCCTCCATCTTTTAGCTATAGAAATTGTTGGAGACTTCATATCTCTCAACTCGGGTATTTGCTTGAAATATTAACTTCAATTCCTGGATCATCTCATATGGTCCATGACGTTCAAAACGTCTTTGAAGTCCCGATTCTAAGCCGTTAAGCATGGTGCACTAAACTATCAAGTAGTCATCATATTGAGCTAGCCAAAGCGTTCATAACGTGCGCATACGCTCCTGCAATAGGTCTGTCACCTAGCGGTGCATTATGGACATAATTCTTACAGGCGACAATGAGGATAAACCTCAGATCACAGATCCAATCCGCATCATTGCTACTAACATCTTTCAACACAGTTTTCTCTAGGAACATATTAAAATAAACATATGAAAGCAACAACGCGAGCTATTGATCTACAACATAATTTGCAAAATACTACCAGGACTAAGTTCATGATAAATTAAAGTTCAATTAATCATATTACTTAAGAACTCCCACTTAGATAGACATCCCTCTAATCCTCTAAGTGATTACGTGATCCATATCAACTACACCATGTCCGATCGTCACGTGAGATGGAGTAGTTTCAGCAGTGAACATCAATATGTTGATCATATCTACTATATGATTCACGCCGACATTTCGGTCTCCGTGTTCGAGGCCATATCTGTTATATGCTAGGCTCGTCAAGTTTAACTTTGAGTATTCAGCGTGTGCAAGCTGTTTTGCACCCGTTGTATTTGAACGTATAGCCTATCACACCCGATCATCACGTGGTGTCTCAAAGACGAAGAACTTTCATAGCGGTGCATACTCGGGAGAACACTTCTTGATAATTTTTAGTGAGAGATCATCTTAAAATGCTACCGTCAATCAAAGCAAGATAAGATGCATAAAGGATAAACATCACATGCAATCAATATAAGTGATATGATATGGCCATCATCATCTTGTGCTTGTGATCTCCATCTCGAAAGTACTGTCATGATCTCTATCGTTACCGGCACGACACCATGATCTTCATCATCTTGATCTATATCAATGTGTCGTCACATGGTCGTCTCGCCAACCATTGCTCTTGCAACTATTGGTATTGTATAGCGATAAAGTAAAGCAATTATTTGGCACTTGCATCTTATGCAACAAAGAGACAACCATAGGGCTTACGCGATTGCCGATAACTTCAACAAAACATGATCATCGCATACAAAAACTTATCTCTCATCACGTCTTGACCATATCACATCACAACATGCCCTGCAAAAACAAGTTAGACGTCCTCTTCTCTGTTGTTGCAAATTTTACGTGGCTGCTACGGGCTGAGCAAGAACCGTTCTTACCTACGCATCAAAACCACAACGATAGTTTGTCAAGTTGGTGCTGTTTTAACCTTCGCATAAGGACCGAGGCGTAGCCATACTCGGTTCAACTAAAGTGAGAGAGATGACACCCGCCATCACCTTTAAGCAACGAGTGCTCGCATGGCGGTGAAACCAGTCTCGCGTAAGCGTCTGGCGTAATGTCGGTCCAGCCGCTTCATCTCACAATACCGCCGAACCAAAGTATGACATGCTGGTAAGCAGTATGACTTGTATCGCCCACAACTCACTTGTGTTCTACTCGTGCATATAACATCAACGCATAAAACCTGGCTCTGATACCACTGTTGGGGAACATAGTAATTTCAAAAAATTTCCTACGCACACGCAAGATCATGGTGATGGCATAGCAACGAGAGGGGAGAGTATTATCCACGTACCCTCGTAGACCGTAAGCGGAAGCGTTATGACAACGCGGTTGATGTAGTCGTACGTCTTCACGATCCGACCGATCCAAGTACCGAATGTACGGCACCTCCGACTTCAGCACACGTTCAGCTCGATGACGATCCCCCGACTCCGATCCAGCAAAGTGTCGGGGATGAGTTCCGTCAGCACGACGGCATGGTGACAATGATGATGATCTACCGGCGCAGGGCTTCGCCTAAACTCCGCGACGATATGACCGAGGTGGAATATGGTGGAGGGGGACATCGCACACGGCTAAGGAACGATCCGTAGATCAACTTGTGTGTCCATGGGGTGCCCCCTGCCCCCGTATATAAAGGAGTGGAGGAGGGACGGGCCGGCCCTCTCTATGGCGCGCCCTAGGGGAGTCCTACTCCCACCGGGAGTAGGATTCCCCCTTTCCTAGTCCAACTAGGAACCCTTCCATGTAGTAGGAGTAGGAGAGAAGTAAAGGGAAGAGAGAAGGAGAAGGAAGGAAGGATGCGCCCCCCCCCTCCCTAGTCCAATTCGGACTAGTCCAAGGGGAGGGGTGCGGCCACTCTTTTGGCCCTTTCTCTCCTTTCCCGTATGGCCCAAAGAGGCCCAATACGAATTCCCGTAACTCTCCGTTACTCCCAAAAATACCCGAATCACTCGGAACCTTTCCGAACTCCGAATATAGTCGTCCAATATATCGATATTTACGTCTCGACCATTTCGAGACTCCTCGTCATGTCCCCGATCTCATACGGGACTCCGAACTCCTTCGGTACATCAAAACTCATAGACTCATAATATAACTATCATCGTAACGTTAAGCGTGCGGACCCTACGGGTTCGAGAACTATGTAGACATGACCTAGAACTATTCTCGGTCAATAACCAATAGCGGAACCTGGATGCCCATATTGGCTCCTACATATTCTACGAAGATCTTTATCGGTCAAACCGCATAACAACATACGTTGTTCCCTTTGTCATCGGTATGTTACTTGCCCGAGATTTGATCGCGGTATCCAATACCTAGTTCAATCTCGTATCTTGGCAAATCTCTTTACTCGTTACGTAATGCATCATTCCATAACTAACTCATTAGCTACATTGTTTGCAAGGCTTATAGTGATGTGCATTACCGAGAGGGCCCAGAGATACCTCTCCGACAATCGGAGTGACAAAACCTAATCTCGAAATACGCCAACCCAACATGTACCTTTGGAGACACCTGTAGTACTCCTTTATAATCACCCAATTACGTTGTGACGTTTGGTAGCACCCAAAGTGTTCCTCCGGTAAACGGGAGTTGCATAATCTCATAGTTATAGGAACATGTATAAGTCATGAAGAAAGCAATAGCAATATACTAAATGATCAAGTGCTAGGCTAACGGAATGGGTCATGTCAATCACATCATTCTCCTAATGATGTGATCCCATTTATCAAATAACAACACATGTCTATGGTTAGGAAACATAACCATCTTTGATTAATGAGCTAGTCAAGTAGAGGCATACTAGTGACTATATGTTTGTCTATGTATTCACACATGTATCATGTTTCCGGTTAATACAATTCTAGCATGAATAATAAACATTTATCATGAAATAAGGAAATAAATAATAACTTTATTATTGCCTCTAGGGCATATTTCCTTCACCTTCCCCCCCCCCCCTCGGCGCGCCCTACACCCTCGTGGGTCCCATGTTGCTCCACCGACGTACTTCTTCCTCCTATATGTACCTACGTACCCCCAAACTATCAGAGATGGAGCCAAAAATCTATTTCCACCGCCGCAACCTTCTGTACCCGTGAGATCCCATCTTGGGGCCTTTTTTGGCGCTCCGCCGGTGGGGGCATTGAACACGGAGGGCTTCTACATCAACACCATAGCCTCTCCGATGATGTGTGAGTAGTTTACCTCAGACCTTCGGGTCCATAGTTATTAGCTAGATGGCTTCTTCCCTCTCTTTGGATCTCAATACAAAGTTCTCCTCGATCTTCTTGGAGATCTATTCGATGTAATCTTGTTTTGCGGTGTGTTTGTCGAGATCCGATGAATTGTGGGTTTATGATCAAGATTATCTATGAACAATATTTGAATCTCCTCTGAATTCATTTATGTATGATTGGTTATCTTTGCAAGTCTCTTTGAATTATCAGTTTGGTTTGGCCTAATAGATTGATCTTTCTTGCAACGGGAGAAGTGCTTAGCTTTGGGTTCAATCTTGCGGTGCTCGATCCCAGTGATAGTAGGGGAAACGACACGTATTCTATTGTTGCCATCGAGGATAAAAAGATGGGGTTTATATCATATTGCATGAGTTTATCCCTCTACATCATGTCATCTTACTTAAAGCATTAATTTGTTCTTATGAACTTAATACTCTAGATGCATGCTAGATAGCGGTCGATGTGTGGAGTAATAGTAGTAGAAGCAGAATCGTTTCGGTCTACTTGTCACGGACGTGATGCCTATATACATGATCATACCTAGATATTCTCATAACTATGCTCAATTCTATCAATTGCTCGACAGTAATTCATTTACCCACCGTAATACTTATGCTATCTTGAGAGAAGCCATTAGTGAAACCTATGGCCCCCGGTTCTATTTTCCATCATATTAATCTTCCAACACTTAGTTATTTCTATTGACTTTTATTTTACTTTGCATCTTTATTTCTCTTTATCATAAAAATACCAAAAATATTACCTTATCATATCTATTAGATCTCACTCTCGTAAGTGACCGTTGAGGGAGTGACAACCCCTTTATCGCGTTGGTTGCGAGGTTCTTATTTGTTTGTGTAGGTGTGAGGGACTCGTGCGTGATCTCCTAATGGATTGATACCTTGGTTCTCAAAAACTGAGGGAAATACTGATGCTACTTTACTGCATCACCCTTTCCTCTTCAAGGGAAAACCAACATAGTGCTCAAGAGGTAGCAAGAAGGATTCCTGGCGCCGTTGCCGGGGAGATTCGCGCCAAGTCAAGTCAAGTCAAGACATACCAAGTACCCATCACAAACTCTTATCCCTCGCATTACATCATATTCCATTTGCCTCTCGTTTTCCTCTCCCCAACTTCACCCTTGCCGTTTTATTCACCCTTCTTCCGTTCGTCCTTTTGTTTGCTCGTGTTGCCATCTGCCTTCTATATGCTTGCATCTTCGCTTGCTGAAAATCCATTGATATGGATCCACTTAAGTGTTCTACTTGGATCATCTTCGATCCTTATGCGCTCTTGCTGAAACCCCAACTGGCCTAGTTGATGGGAAATCTTTAGATCAGCATGCTCATTTTGTGCGTCACCGTTTGTCTGAAAAAGGGAAACTCTTATGGAATCAAATAAACAAATTGTTATGTTGTGCTGGGAATCTTTGTGAAATTTGTGATATTACTTGTTGCTCTAAGAACCCTAAAAAACACCTTCCCTACCTGTGTGAGTTTAATGAAAATGAAATCTTATCTTCTTATGCAAAGGGTGTTTATAGCTACTATGATATCAAACAAATTGAATAATTTGTTGCTTTTAAGGGTTCTTATGAAGTTGCTTCTTTGATTGAAAAGTATGATACTACTCTTTACGAATCTAATTTTTTTGACAAACTTGAATATTGCCATGAAAACTATGCTCACCATTGCTCCTAAAGAAAATAATGATATGCATGAATCTATAGATAATTATGATTCTGATGATTTGATTGAAATATCCCTTGATGAGCATGATGCTTGCTATTCTTGTGGCCATGATGCCAATATTTATGAAGAAGAATTTGCTGTAGTTCCTTATGTTAAACATGAGACCGTCGCTATTGCACCCATACTTGGTAGTTCCTTCAATGAAAAGCATGATTGCAATGATGTTATATTAAATTTTCTTGATGTCAATTGTGCTAATAATATGCAAAACCCTAAGCTTGGGGGTGCTAGTTTTGCTATGTCCTCTACTTGTTGGAATGATCATGATTGGGGTGATTCTTCTTACGATCTTGAAAATTTATTTAGGCCCCATCATGAATATGAGATTTATAATAATGTTGTAATAATATTAAAAGTGGATTTGGAGAGGTCATGACTTTAGTTAATGTTAATCCCACTATTTTGGAAGAGTGTCAACTTTGCATACATGTGGATCGTGTTAAGAATATGTATTGTATAGCTATATTATTGAATTTTCTTATGATCCTATATGTAATTATTATGAGAGAGGAAAATATGGTTGTAGAAATTTTCATGTTACTAAATTACCTCTCGTTATGATGAGATTGCTATTGTTTCTTTCCGCTTCCTTGCATATGCTAGTTTTTGCTTGCCTTGATAATTTGTTTGCCTATAAGATGCCTATGCATAGGAAGTATGTTAGACTTAGATGTGCTTTTCACATGTTTTTTGATGCTCTATTTGTGTTTTAATTATTATCATCCTTGTGAGCATCAATAAAAATTATGCCTAGCTAAGGGTGTTAAACGATAGCGCTTGTTGGGAGGCAACCCAATTTTATTTTAGTTTTTTGCTTTTTGCTTCTTTAGGAATAAATATTTGATCTAGCCTCTGGTTAGATTTTTTTTAGGTTTTAATTAGTGTTTGTGCCAAGTTAAACCTATAGGACCTTCTTGGATGATAGTTATTTGATCTTGCTGAAAATCCCAGAAACTTTCTGTTCACGAAAACAATTGTTAAAAATCACCAGAACGTGATAAAATATTGATTCCAACTGTAGAAGATCAATAAAAACATTGTCTAGGACGTCCAATTTTGGTAGATTTTTTTTGAGTTCCAGAAGTTTGCGTTAGTTACAGATTACTACAGACTGTTCTGTTTTTGACAGATTCTGTTTTTCGTGTGTTGTTTGCTTATTTTGATGAATCTATGGCTAGTAAAATTGTTTATAAACCATAGAGAAGTTGGAATACAGTAGGTTTACCACCAATATAAATAAATAATGAGTTCATTACATTACCTTGAAGTGGTGTTTTGTTTTCTTTCGCTAACGGAGCTCACGAGATTTTCTGCTAAGTTTTGTGCTGTGAAGTTTTCAAGTTTTGGGTAAAAGATTTGGTGGACTATGGAACAAGGAGTGGCAAGATCCTAAGCTTGGGGATGCCCATGGCTCCCCAAGATAATCTAAGGACACCAAAAATCCAAAGCTTGGGGATGCCCCGGAAGGCATCCCCTCTTTAAATCTTAAATCCATCGGTAACTTTACTTGGAGCTATATTTTTATTCGCCACATGATATGTGTTTTGCTTGGAGCGTCTTGTATGATTTGAGTCTTTGCCTTTTAGTTTACCACAATCATACTTGCTATACACACCTTTTGAGAGAGATACACATGATTCGGAATTTATTAGAACACTCTATGTGCTTCACTTATATCTTTTGAGCTATATAGTTTTTGCTCTAGTGCTTCACTTATATCTTTTACAGCACGGTGGTGGATATGTTTTATAGAAACTATTGTTCTCTCATGCTTCACTTATATTATTTTGAGAGTCCTACAAAACAGCATGGTAATTTGCTTTAATTATGATAGGCATCCAAGATTAATATTTTTTTTCTTATGAGTGTTTTGAAGACTATGATAAGTTTGATGCTTGATATTTGTTTTGAGATATAAAGATGGTGATATTAGAGTCATGCTAGTTGAGTAGTTGTGGATTTGAGGAATACTTGTGTTAAAGTTTGTGATTCCCGTACCATGCACGTACGGTGAACCGTTATGTGATGAAGTCGGAGCATGATTTATTTATTGATTGTCTTCCTTATGAGTGGCGGTCGGGGGAATGACGATGGTCTTTTCCTACCAATCTATTCCCCTAGGAGCATGCGCGTAATACTTTGTTTTGATAACTTGTAGATTTTTGCAATAATTATATGAGTTCTTTATGACTAATGTCGAGTCCACGGATTATACACACTTTTCTTCCTTCCACCATTGCTAGCCTCTCTAATACCGTGCACTTTTCGCCGGTATCATACACCCACCATATACCTTCCTCAAAACAGCCACCATACCTACCTATCATGGCATTTCCATAGCCATTCCAAGATATATTGCCATGCAACTTACCACCGTTCAGTTTACTATGACACACTCCATCATTGTCATATTTCTTTGCATGATCATGTAGTTGACATCGTATTTGTGGCAAAGCCACCATTCATAATTCTTTCATACATGTCACTCTTGATTCATTGCATATCCCGGTACACCGCCGGAGGCATTCACATAGAGTCATATTTTGTACTAAGTATTGAGTTGAAATTGTTGAGTTGTAAGTAAATAAAAGTGTGATGATCATCATTATTAGAGCATTGTCCCAAGTGAGGAAAGGATGATGGAGACTATGATTCCCCCACAAGTCGGGATGAGACTCCGGACGAAAAATAAAAAAAAGAAAAAAAAGAGGCCATAAAAAAAAGAAAAGGCCCAAATGAAAAAAATGAGAGAAAACGAGAGAAGGGACAATGTTACTATCCTTTTACCACACTTGTGCTTCAAAATTAGCACCATGATCTTCATGATAGAGAGTCTCCTATGATATCACTTTCATATACTAGTGGGAATTTTTCATTATAGAACTTGGCTTGTATATTACAATGATGGGCTTGCTCAAAATGCCCTAGGTCTTCGTGAGCAAGCGAGTTGGATGCACACCCACTTAGTTTCTTTTGTTGAGCTTTCATATACTTATAGCTCTAGTGCATCCATTGCATGGCGATCCCTACTCACTCACATTGATATCTATTGATGGGCATCTCCATAGCCCGTTGATACGCCTAGTTGATGTGAGACTATCTTCTCCTTTTTTGTCTTCTCCACAACCACCATTCTATTCCACATATAGTGCTATGTCCATGGCTCACGCTCATGTATTGCGTGAAGATTGAAAAAGTTTGAGAACACCAAAAGTATGAAACAATTGCTTGGCTTGTCATCGGGGTTGTTCATGATTTAAATACTTTGTGTGGTGAAGATAGAGTATAGCCAGACTATATGATTTTGTAGGGATAACTTGCTTTGGCAATGTTATTTTGAGAAGACATAATTGCTTAGTTAGTATGGTTGAAGTATTATTATTTTTATGTCAATATTAAACTTTTATCTTGAATCTTTCGGATCTGAATATGCATAGCACAAATTAAGATAATTACATTGAAAATTATGCTAAGTAGCATTCCACATCAAAAATTCTGTTTTTATCATTTACCTACTCGAGGACGAGCAAGAATTAAGCTTGGGGATGCTTGATACGTCTCCAACATATCTATAATTTTTTATTGTTCCATGCTATATTATATTCTGTTTTGGATGTTTAACGGGCTTTATTATACACTTTTATATTATTTTTGGGACTAACCTATTAAACGGAGCCCAGCCCGAATTGCTGTTTTTTTGCCTATTTCAGTGTTTCTCACAAAAAGAATATCAAACGGAGTCCAAACGGAATGAAACCTTCGGGAACGTGATTTTCGGAACAAACGTGATCCAGAGGACTTGGATTCTACGCAAAGCAATCAACGAGGAGAGCATGAGGCAGGGGGCGCGCCTACCCCCCCAAGCGCGCCCTCCACCCTTGTGGGGCCCATGTTGCTCCACCGACGTACTTCTTCCTCCTATATATACCTACGTACCCCCAAACTATCAGAGATGGAGCAAAAAAGCTATTTCCACCGCCGCAACCTTCTGTACCCGTGAGATACCATCTTGGGGCCTTTTCCGGCGCTCCGCCGGAGGGGGCATTGATCACGGAGGGCTTCTACAACAAGACCATAGCCTCTCCGATGATGTGTGGGTAGTTTACCTCAGACCTTCGGGTCCATAGTTATTAGCTAGATGGCTTCTTCTCTCTCTTTGGATATCAATACAAAGTTCTCCTCGATCTTCATGGAGATCTATTCGATGTAATCTTCTTTTGCGGTGTGTTTGTCAAGATCCGATGAATTGTGGGTTTATGATCAAGATTATCTATGAACAATATTTGAATCTCCTCTGAATTCTTTTATGTATGATTGGTTATCTTTGCAAGTCTCTTCGACTTATCAGTTTGGTTTGGCCTACTAGATTGATCTTTCTTGCAATGGGAGAAGTGCTTAGCTTTGGGTTCAATCTTGCAGTGCTTGATCCCAGTGATAGTAGGGGAAACAACACGTATTGTATTGTTGCCATCGAGGATAAAAAGATGGGGTTTATATCATATTGCATGAGTTTATCCCTCTACATCATGTCATCTTACTTAAAGCATTACTTTGTTCTTATGAAATCAATACTCTAGATGCATGCTGGATAGCGGTCGATGTGTGGAGTAATAGTAGTAGATGCAGAATCGATTTGGTCTACTTGTCGCGGATGTGATGCCTATATACATGATCATACCTAGATATTCTCATAACTATGCTCAATTCTATCAATTGCTCGACAGTAATTCGTTTACCCACCGTAATACTTATGCTATCTTGTGAGAAGCCACTAGTGAAACCTATGGACCCCGGGTCTATTTTCCATCATATTAATCTTCCAACACTTAGTTATTTCTATTGACTTTTATTTTACTTTGCATTTTATTTCTCTTTATCAGAAAAATACCAAAAATATTATATTATCATATCTATTAGATCTCACTCTCGTAAGTGACCGTTGAGGGATTGTCAACCCCTTTATCGCGTTGGTTGCGAGGTTCTTATTTGTTTGTGTATATGTGAGGGACTCGTGCGTGATCTCCTACTGGATTGATACCTTGGTTCTCAAAAACTGAGGGAAATACTTACGCTACTTTACTGCATCACCCTTTCCTCTTCAAGGGAAAACCAATGCAGTGCTCAAGAGGTAGCAGCAACACCCCTGGAAGATGACGACTTTAGCGTATTGACAGTCTTCGAGACCTTCGCTTCAAACAATCGGCACAAAAGGGCCTTTCGCGACCTCACTGAAGTCTGCCAAGTCGCAGCAATAAACCCCTGGAACGACACGGCCATAACTTTCAATGCCAGTGATGAACCAAAATTCCGGACAGTCCGGGCACCAGCCGCCTTGGTCCTCAATCCAATTGTGGACGGTTTTCGGCTCACAAAGTGCTCATGGATGGCGGCCGCGGACTAAACCTCATCTACAAGGACACACTCAACAAAATGGAAATAGGCAGGAGCCGCATCGAGCAAAGTAGCACGACCTTCCGAGGAATTATTCCCAGTCAGGAGGTGCGATGCGGGGGAAAAATCACGGTCGACTTGGTATTCGGCACGCCGGAGAATTATCGGTCCGAAGAGATAACCTTCCAAGTGGCCCCTTTCAACAGTGGATATCACGCCCTATTGGGGCGAGATGCATTTACATGCTTCCAAGCTATACCTCATTACGGGTACATGAAGCTCAAGATGCCCTGGCCCAATGGTATTATCACTCTTCCTAGTGATCCGGACATAGCACTCCGCGCCGAAAACAAAACCGCATCCCTGGCCCTCGAGGCACAGTCTGAAGCCCTCGCGGCCGAAGAGTTAATCGCGCTGCTCTCCACGGTGGACAGGGACAACGTAATCCTTCAAAACAACAGATGAAATAATCAAATTTGAAGTCCACCCGACGGACCCCAAGAAGACAACATCCATCGGGGCATAGTTGGACCCAATGGTTGACGCCGCGCTACGAGAGTTCCTGCGCGAGAATTGGGACATATTTGTCTGGCACCCTTCTGATATGCCAGGAATCCCACGCAGGTTGGCCGAACACAGCCTCAACACATTGAAGGAATATAAACCGGTCAAGTAAACACTGCGGTGCTTTTCCGAACCCAAACGACAAGCTATGGGGGAGGAGCTAGCCAAGTTAATCGAGGCCTGATTCATCAGAGAAATAAAACACCCGGATGGCTAGCAAACCTGGTGATGGGGCCAAAGAAGGATAAATCCTGGCGCCAATGCGTCGATTTCAAAGACCTTAACAAAGCCTTCCCTAAGGATCCCTTCCCCCACCCTCGCATCGATCAGATTATTGATGCTACTGCAGGACACGACTCACTGTGTTTCCTCGACGCGTACTCCGGATACCATCAAATCAAAATGAAGGAGTCTGACCAAGCCGCAACGACATTCATTACCCCATATGGGCCGTTCTGCTTTAACACTATGCCTGTCGGGGGTTGGGTGCGACATATGCCAAAGGATGGCTTATCATGGTGGGGGCGAGTAGAACGTCGCCGGTGCCTGGAAACAGGATGAGGCGAAGGCATGCACGCCGGTGGATCTTACCCAGCTTCGTGGCTCTCCGTGGAGATAATACCCCATCGCTGCTCTGCGGGATCTCCGCATGATCACTATGGCAAAGTGGGTACAAGGTTGCTCCTTGAGCTGTTCGGGTGAGGAAGGAGAAGGGCACGGCTAGCTCTCCTCTTCCCTCTATGTGTGTCTAAAACTATCGTGGTCCAACCCTTTGCATGGGTGCCCGGGGGTTTATATAGGCCTACCCCGGGGTACAAAATGTCTGGCTGGGCGCGGGTCCCAGCCGTCTGTCTCTCAGGTCGCCGTCTTCTCCGCCGACTGATGGGCCCCGCCGACGGGCCCGGCATGGGGCCGACAGGCCTTGTCCACCGCGGGCGGGTCTTGCCGGCTGCGGATTACTGTAGCTGTGCCTCTAATGATGCTGGCTTGGTCATGGGGTCATGGCAACAGTGTCGGCGCCTGACGGGCGATCACTGCTGCCATTCCTCGTCTTGTCTGGTTAATGGCGTGCGGGGCCCGGGGGAGGGGCCAGCCGACTCCCGGGGGCCGACTCCCAACGGGTCCGTCTTTGTGGCACTCTCGCCATCTTCTGTACCCCTGCTGACAGGCGGGTCCCGCCGTCTCTGGGTCGTACAGACAGGCCGTCGTGGGCACAGGGCACCGCCCACGGGGCTGATGTCAGGGCCGGCATGGCAACAACACCGCGCGGGATGGAGATCTGCGTCGGTACGACGCACTGTGGCCATGCCTGCCCTTTGCAAACGGGGCAGGGATGGGCTGCGCGGTGGCCGCACCCTGTCCCGTCCATAGTTGCGAAGGCAGGAGGTGGTTGGAGTCGCGGGCGGACTCCCCATAGCCGACTTCTCTGGAAACCGCCAGTTAGGAGCCGACTTATCTCGAAGTCGTCCTTGGGACTCGGCCGTGAGGGGCTGTCGGTGGCCTTGCCGCCGACTCTCAGAAAGCGGCTCTCCGCCTTGGGGTCTTGAGGGGCGCAGCCTGCCCCGATATCTTGAAAGGTCCGGGGGCTCGGGTTTGCCTACCCGTGGCCCATTACTCCGACAATGCCCTTCGGACTCAAAAATGCCGGTGCCACCTACCAACGCATGATTCAAACATGCCTGGAGAAACATATTGGCAAGACAGTTGAAGCATATGTGGATGACGTCGTCATCAAAACTAGGCACGTCGAGTCATTGATAGATGATCTGCGTCTCACATTCGACAACCTCCGTGCATATGACATCAAGCTCAATCCGGAAAACGGCGTGCCATTGAGCTCCTTCCATTTGACATAACATACAAACCGCGTCGGGCCATTAAATCCCATCTTGGCGAATTAAATGCGCCCGAATGGACAGAGGCGAACTCCCTAAAGAGTACGACACATATTCCAACTGGTCGTGCACTTGATGGTTCCAAAATGCTAGCGGGCTTAGGAATGGGCGTTGTCTTAACGTCCCCCACTGGAAACACAGTTCAGTATGTACTCCAAATATTATACACAGACTCCAACAATGCAGCCGAATACGAGGCCTTATTGCATGGTCTTCGGATGGCTGTCTCCATGGGCATACAACGCCTGGAGGTGCGCGGGGATTCAAACCTCGCAATATCCCAAATAAATTGAGATTTCGACGCCAAAGATCCAAAGATGGCGGCCTATCGTAACGTCGTTCTCACAATGTCGGCTCGGTTCGAGGGGCTCGAGTTTCATCATGTGGCTGGAGAAAGTAATCAAGCGGCGGATGTCCTTGTTCGCATCACTGATACGTCTCCAACGTATCTATAATTTTTTATTGCTCCATGCTATATTATCTACTGTTTTGGACATTATTGGGCTTTATTATCCACTTTTATATTATTTTTGGGACTAACCTATTAACCGGAGGCCCAGCCCAGAATTGCTATTTTTTGTCTATTTCAGAGTTTTGCAGAAAAGGAATATCAAACGGAGTCCAAACGGAATGAAACCTTCGGGAACGTGATTTTTAGGAAGATTATGATACGGGAGATATGGACCCTACGTCAAGAAACAAAAGAGGAGGCCACGAGGTAGGGGGGCGCCCCACCCCCCAGGGCGCGCCCTCCACCCTCGTGGGCCCCCTGTTGCTCCACCGACGTACTCCTTCCTCCTATATATACCTACGTACCGGCGTACTACATATTTGCGAAGGCAGGTGGTGGTTGGAGTCGCCGGCCGACTCCCCATAGCCGGCTTCTCTGGAAGCCGCCAGTTAGGAGCCGGCTTATCTCGAAGTCGTCCTTGGGACTCGGCCGTGAGGGGTTGTCGGTGGCCTTATCGCCGACTCCCAGAATGCGGCTCTCCGCCTTGGGGTCTTGAGCGGCACAGCCTGCCCCGATATCTTGAAAGGTCCGGGGGCTCGGGTTTGCCTACCCGTGGCCCATTACTCCGAGAGTAGTCCCCGAAGCTGGTGAGGCGCCGAGGGCAACATGTCGAGGAGCCTCAACAGTTTCATCCTCCTGGTGGTGGAATCTGGCCCTTGCTCGTCGTCTTCCTCTAGGCCGACTAGCTGGAGCCGGACTCGCAGAAGGCCATCTTGCCCCTTAAAGAGTTTGAAAGTCGGAGTGGGAACCAGGCAGCGTGCCTGATAAGCTTCCAGGCAGCGGCCCGTTGCGGACCCGTCGCGTGGCGCCACACGGCAGGGTCAGTCTGCCCACCCACGCACGTGACGAGACAGGCCGTCAGGCGGGACCCGCCACTACCGCGCCTCGGCACGCAAACAGATCTGTTGCGGCCGTGCGGACGGTTAGTTCCCACGCGTCGTGGCGCGCGATAACCGTGGGGTAAATCGTGGGGGCGTGGGGTCTGGCGCGATTAATCCCACGTCCGCCCCATCGGCTTCTCAGCACATGAGCCTATAAGTAGGCGGGAGGAGGGGGCGGCGAAGCACGCGCGCCCATCTCCCTGCTCCCCATGCTTCCTCTTGCTTCTTCTTCCTCTTGCCGCTGCCGCGCCGAACCACGCCACGCCGCGGCGATGAGCTCTTCCTCCGCCGCTGCACCTCCTGCCGCGCACTCCGGCGTGTGGGACGGCTCCGAGGTGGATGATGACCACATCGAGTTCCTCTGCCAGACGCGTTGTCTCCCCGGCAAGAGCCTAGTGCGGGCCCGCGCCGCGCCGGCGGGGGAAATATCGCCGGCGCCGGAGGAGGGCGAGCGGGTCGTATTCCGCTCGCACCTCATGCGCGGCCTAGGGCTGCCGGCGAGCGGTTTCTTCCGCTCCTTCTTGGTGTTCCACGGGCTCCAGCCGCACCACCTTACTCCGAACACGGTGGTGCTGCTGGCTGCCTTCGCCACCTTGTGCGAAGGCTTCCTCGGCGTTCTCCCCACCATCGAGTTATGGGGGGAGTTCTTCCAGTCCAAGCTCGGCACGCACGAGACCTGTGTGCCAGCTCTGTGCGGCACCTTCATCGCGATGCGGAGATCGGTGGCTGACAACCCGTTTCCCACCATTCCGCTAATCAAGTCGGTGAAGATGTGGCAGCGGTCCTATTTTTATGTGAAGAACATCGCCCCAGAAGGCGACTGGGTCAACCTGCCGCCTTACGGCCGGGCGCGACCGGGCGGAGGCTCCCTGGTCCCACCGGCCAGACGCCGACTTGCCGCCATTGCCGCGACCGAAAGGCCGACGCAGTCGGAGGGCTTGACCGGGGCCGACCTGCTGGCCGCCTTCGTGGCACGCCGAGTCCTTCCGCTCCAAGGCCGACCTCATCTGATCTGTCAGATGAGCGGCCACCGGGACCCGAGTCGGCTGTGCACCAAGGACATGCCCCACGCAGAGGTGGCGGACACGGTGAATTACATCGCAAACTGCAATCTCACGGCGGATTGGCAGTTCGGCAAGGAGCCGTACTCATGCGCCAACCCCCCGCCTGTCGTAAGTCATCTGTCTTCTTCTTCTGTTTTCTTTTTCAGCCGAATCCGACCTCTGATCTTTTTTGGTTTTTTCGAGTCAGAACACCCTCATCCAGCCTTCAGCCGGCATCACGGGGCCGGCCCGTGAGTTCGTCCCCGACCGGGCGGAGAGTGACGTCGACGATCCTGACTTGGGGGCGGCGGCGATGGAGGCCGACGCCGAAGGAGGAGGAGGAGGAGCTGGCGACTTCAGGCCCTCGGCCACCTTTGCCGACTAGCCTGATGACGACGCTGAGGGGGAAGTCGCCCCGCGCCACCAACCAAAGGTCGGTCAGCCGAGTGTGAGTTCCTCCGCCGGCTTGGGTGGTCAAGGCGGCGCGAAGAAGCGTCGGGCCGGGCCGAGCTTGCTTGGCGGCCGGTCGAAGAAGTTCAAGGGGGCGGCCGCCGCGACCAAGCAGGAAGAGGCGGTCGCAAAGGACAACCGCTTCCGCAAGGAAGTGAAAAAACCGCCACTGGTCTCCGCGTAAGTACTTCCGCTTTTTGTCTTGTTTTCTGCCGGTGAATCTTGTCCAAATCTTTTACACGTCTTCCTCGCATCAGGGCTCCCCTTACTTTAGAGAGGGTCGCCGCCGCCTCCGTCATGGGGTCGGTAGAGACGTCCGCCACTATTCGGCGGATTGACCCCGCCGCCGACCTCCAGGAAGCGACGGAGCGGAACGCGCAGGAGAAGCGCGACGAGGAAGAAGCCGCCCGCCTGGAGAAGGCGAAGGCCGAGAAGGCGGCGGCCTCCGCCCAGAGGAAGCTTGATGAGGCCGAAGCCGCCGTCGCGGCAAAGCGGCGAGCTGAGGAGGCCGCGCACCTCCAATCGGCGTTGCTCGTCATCCCGCTGAACTCCGCGCCGCCGCCCCCGGAGTTCACGGGGCAGACTGAGGGAGCCGGCGGCGAGTACCCCATCATGGAGAGGGAAGGCGGCGAGACCTCCATGTCAGACACGGCCGTGCCGCCACCGCCACCTCCACCGCCGTCTGGAAGCGCGCAAGGTAAACAGCGGACCCGACACTTGATCGCCCGGCCCGAAAGACGAGGCCGTGGCAAAGCTGCTCCTTCAAGTCGCCTCGCCAGTGCGCCGCCGTCTTGAGAAGGCGATTTCGGCGCCACGCCCCTTGGAGACCGGCGCCGCCAGATCGGCCATCCCAGATGCCGAGGCGACAAGCGTCGCGCCCGTTGGATGGGTGCGAGGAGGCGGCACAGCCCGCCGAGCTGTGCACTTCGACGCTCAGCGGTTGCGGCGAGCCGAGGGCGACGCCATCGAATCGCACCAAGGCGCATCCGGCTTCGCGAGCAGCCGTTCGGGTATGCTTTCTTCTTTTGAGTTTGTTTTTCTTGTTCTTCTCGTGGCGCGCCAAATACACTCCACCGGGTGTAGTCCCCGAAGTTTCGGGCCTGCTGGCAGCGGCTCGGAACTCCATCTGGTGAGTTCCAAATATTTACCTTTATCTGAAATTCTTATCACAGGAGTATCACAACCTCCGCGTCACTGCTTCCAACCGCAATGTTGAGGAGCTGGGCAAGCGGACCGCCGACTTGTCGGAGAGCCGGAGTGAGTCCTCTTTCTTCTTTGCGGGGGTGCGCTGGCACACCCGCGGGCTGTAGTCCCCGAGATTCGGGCCAACTGCTGAGCAGTCGGGCCGGATCTTCCCGGCGACCTTCTTAGTTGACGACGTAAGGTCCTTTTTCTTTTTATTCTTCAGAGGCCAACGCCACTCTCCAACGGCAGCTGGGCGAAGCCGACACCGCCTTGCGTGCCAAGGGGGAGGAGTGCAACAAGCTCGCCGCAGAGCGCGACCTGTTAGCTACGCAGCTGGCGGAGCAAAGGGAGCTGCTTAAGAAGGCGCAAGACGAGGCGGAGAAGAAAGAGGCTGCTCTCCTAGCCGAGTTCGAAATCGAGCGCTCCTTCCGGACCGACAAGGAGGCACTGCGGACCTCCGGCTTCCATGAGATTAAGGACATCGTCGACGGTGAGTTTCTTTACATTCTTTCTTTGAGCCGCCGGCTATAGGTCGGGCCGACTCCTGATTTTTGACTTGCTTCTTTTTCGTCTTGGCAGACTTCTTCCCTGGCGACACGCAGGCGGCCACTCAAGCCGTCGAGGCTGATCGCGAGGCGCGGAGGGCAAATGGTGCGGAGATCGCCACCAACGCCCACCGCACCCTTGATGAGCAGATTCTGAGTATCGAGGCTCGTCTGCGGCCGGCCCATCGGATGCTGCGCCGGCTTCAACATGTCGGCGCCCAGGCGATTGCTTCCCTGTGGCCAGAATGCCGGTTCTGCGCACTCCCAGTTAGACTGCCGACTGGCTAGAGGTCACGGCTGGCCGTCTTGCGGCCTGGAAGGGTTCCTCGGCCCGGGCTGGAGTGCGCCGGGCCTTGGAATTCGTCAAGGCGTGGTATCCAGGGCTGGATCTGGACCGGCTGGCCGCGTTCCGGTCAGAGGCCCAGGCGGAGCTGCTGGCTGCGGAAGACACCCTCATCGAGCTTGCGGCGGTGATCGCCAACTACACAGCATACCAGCCTTTCGCCCTCGAAGGGCTGAAGACGGCGGGGAGGCGCCGCCGGAGTGGTTCGGGATGAACCCGGATTATGACGAGGACTCGGCGGAGGTGATCGGCTCTAACGCCGAGGAGGAAGGCGAGGCGGAGGATGGAGGTGAGACGGAGGCGCCAGAAGACGGAGCGGGGGACCAGCCTCAGCTCGACCGCGCCTCCAGCAACGAGCCGCGCCCGACTGGGCGGCTGCCGCCGGAGATGATCAAGTCGACACTGCCCAGCCGGCCGCCCCGGCGCCTGACACCGCCGTCTCCTCCGACCCTCCGAACCCATCTGCCGCATCCTAGGCTGCCGTCTTGCCTTTATTTTATCTGCTTTAGTAGTCTTTGAAGAACTTATTAATTTGCACAATTCCACCCGCGGGGTGTATTTTGAACTTCTGCTTGAAGATTCGGCCAAGGGCCTGTGTTATGTAAATATTTATCCTAATTCTATCTTTCCTTGCTCATTGCTCCTATGGCTTTTTCCTTTGCCGCCTTGCCAGTCGGACAACCGCTCTGCGGACTGCCGTTTGGATCAAATGCTTGGCTACTCTTGGGGAGGCAAGTACTTGGCCATTTTTTAGAGTCTTTTTAACAAGTTGGATAGAAAGCGGCAAGCCGACCACTCAAGAGTCGGCTTTGCCAAGAGAGGCTGGAAGCCGGCTTAAGCTATGTTTATGCTTTGGGTCCTTATCCATTTTCATGTGGGCGCCCATTCTTCCTTACTCCTGCCCACCAAACAGTCACTCTGCGAGCTGCTGCTTCTAACAGGAGACGACTTAGGCACCACACACTACTTGTCCGACTTCAGGAAGCATTCCATAGCGTGAGGCGGCGAGTCCCCGGGCCGACTAGTCGAACCCGGTGCCAGGCGGCATAACAAAAAGTAGCATACTCGAAGGCATAATTCTTATCATATAGATAACAAAAAGGGCAGTCCCCGAGCTCGTCTCGGGGGCCCTGAAGTCTGGGTACTTTAATACAAAGGGTAGCGTGGTACATATCTTGCATCAATCGTAAAATCTTTCGGAGAAGATTTGCATTCCATGGCTGCCCGTCTCCTTGCCGAGTCGCCCTCTTGGCGCTTCGGGCCTTCGGGCGCCGATTAGGTAGTAGGAGTCGTTGCCCAAAGACTTTGTCGATAATGAAGGGGCCTTCCCAAAGGCGCCGACAGCTTGTGCCGACCGGCTGTTACATTTGGATCAGTCGGAGCACAAGGTCACCCTCTTGGAAAGATCTCGGCCTGACCTTCCTGTTGTAGTATCGGCGCAGGCTCTGCTGGTAGATGCCGGACCGGCTGAGTGCCAACAGTCGGCCCTCATCCAGCAGATCGACGCCGTCTTAACGTGCTTCTTCTGCTTCCGCCTCGGTGTACATGGTGACTCGCGGGGAGTCGAACTCTATGTCCGTTGGGATGACGGCTTCAGCACCGTGAAGCGAGGAAGAAAGGTGTGAAGCCGGTTGACTTGTTTGGAGTCGTCGCGCAGACTCGGAAGGGCGGTTGGCAACTCATCAAGCCAACAGCCGGCCAAACGCGCTCGATGGTTCGACCAATCGAGGCTTGATGCCGACAGGATGAGGCCGTTCGCTCGCTCCACCTGGCCGTTTGATCATGGATGGGCAACGACGCTAAGTCGATCGGATGCCTTGTGTCGCGCAGAACGGGCTGTATGGGCGCCTTTGGCAAAATTTGTGCCATTGTCGGTGATGATGCTGTGTGGTATGCCGTACCGAGTCGTGATGTCGGCGATGAAAGTAACTGCAGTCGGACCATTCAACTTCTTGATGGGCTTTACTTCTATCCACTTGGTGAACTTGTCCACCGCGACAAGTATGTGAGTTAGGCCACCTCGTGCTGCTTTGAATGGTCCCACCATGTCCAGGCCCCAAACAGCGAAGGGCCAGGCGATGGGGATAGTCTTGAGTGCGGAAGCCGGCTGATACGGCTTGGAGCACAACATCTGGCGCCCCTTGCATTTTTGGACTAATTCCTTGGCCTCTTCTAGGGCAGTTGGCCAGAAGAAACCATGTCGAAAGGCTTTGGCGACGAGTGCTCTTGAGGCCGCATGGTGGCCGCACTCGCCTTGATGGATGTCTTCGAGAATCGCTTGGCCTTGCTCTGGCTCGACGCAGCGCTATTCGACACGAGTGACGCTGCGCCTGACCAGCTCTCTGTTGACTATGGTGTAGGCTGCCGCTCGGCGTTGTACTTGCCGAGCCAAGATTTCATTGGTTGGTAGCTCTCTGCTTACTAGGAACTTCAGGATGGGCTGGGCCCATGAGGGTGCTGCTATTTCTTCGACTGTCGGCATTGCTACTTGGACGGGGGCGACTGGGCTGGGAGGCGGCGGGCTGGAGTCATGACGCTTGTCGGATTGATGAAGTCCTGGGCGACCGGGTGCAGTCCCCGGGCCGAGCTCTGGAGTCTTCGCAATGGTCGCTGCAGTAATCGGGCCGGCTTCGACTGCGGCATTCTTGGAGCCATCTGTAAGAATTCTCGTGCCGTCTGCTGGGGCTCTTGTGTCGGATCCGGCTTCTTCAGGGGGAGACGGCACAAAGATGGAGTCTGATTCTGGTGAAGGCTTGACAGATGGCTTGAGAAGGCGCTGAAGGGCGACGCCAGATGGTATAGCCTGGCGGGGGGAGCCGATTCGTGCCAGGGTGTCTGCTTGGTCGTTGTCATTTCTTGGCACGTGAAGGAACTCGCACCCCTCGAAGTATCCACCGAGTTCTTTGTACAAGGAAGCGGTAGCTTCGCCATGTTTGCATCTTTGGCGTCCCAATCGCCAGATGATTGCTGGACCACCAAATCGAGTCGCCATAACACGGGATCCGCGAATGCTAAGTTCTTTGGCAAGCGGAGCCGTGAATGAGCGCCAGTATTCGGGCGAAATTGTTGGAGGCGGCGAAATGGATCTGCGGCGCATATTTGAGCTTGTCGCCTTTGGGGAAGTGAGGACAACGCCCGGCTCCCAAGCCGGTGCGCATCTTGGAGCCATCGAAATGCATCCGCCAATGGGTGCTCGGTATGGCGGCGGTCTTGAGTCTCGGCCAGTCGACGAGGAAGTCTGCCAGTGCTTGCGACTTGATGGCGGTGCGGGCTGGTAATAGATGGTGTAGGGGGGCAGCTCTATGGCCCATTTGGCCACTCGGCCAGAAGCGTCTCGGCTGCCGATGATCACGGCTAGTGGGGCTGTGCAAACCATAGTGATTGGATGCTCTTGAAAGTAAGGCTTCAACTTCTTGGCGGCAAAGTGCACGCCGTAGCACATCTTCTGGTAGTGGGGTAGTTACGCTTGGAGGTCGGCGATTTCGCTTAGGTAATATACGGTCTTCGGACAGGTAGCGCCTTGCCTTCCTCCTTGCATTCAACTACAATGACTGTGCTGACTACCCGACTGGTGGCGGCAATGTATAGGAGCATGGGCTCTTTAGGAGTCGGGGCCGGCAGCACAGGGGGAGTAGTCAGCATTTTCTTCAACTGGAGAAAAGCTTCGTCGCTTTGTGGTTCCATTCAAGAAGGTGGTCTTCTTCATGAGTTGGTATAATGGGAGAGCTTTCTCGCCCGGTACCGATAGATGAATCGGTGATGGACGCCATGCAGCGGTGAACTTTTGCACATCTAGCGATCGGGCGGGTACTTCCATCCTCTCGATGGCCTTGATCTTTCTGAGGTTGCACTCTATGCCGCGTTCAGAGACCAGGAAGCCAAGGAGTTGGCCGGCTGGTACTCCGAAGACGCACTTCTCAGGGTTGAGCTTGATCTGGAATCGGCGCAGGTTCTCATTGTTTCCTTAAGGTCTTCCAGCAGTGTTCCACGCTTTTCCGTCTTTACTACCACATCGTCTACATAGACGTGGGCGTTTCTGCCGAGTTGCTTGAGGAGGCACTTCTGCAAGCAACGCTGAAAGGTGGCGTCGGCATTCCTGAAGCCGAACGTCATGGTCGTGCAGTGAAGGCTCCAAACGGCGTGATGAAGGCGGTCTTGATCTGTCACCGGGTTCAGCTTGATCTTGTGATATCCTGAATATGCATCTAAGAAGCTCAACAGCTCGCATCCGTTGTGGAGTCTATCACTGATCAATCCTCGATGAGCTTAACAGGTCCTTGGGGCAAGCTTTGTTGAGGCTTGTGTAATCAATACACATCCTCCACTGCTTGTTCTTCTTCAGTACCAGGACCGGGTTTGCTAACCATTCTGGAAAAAACACTTCCATAATGAAACCGGCTACTAGGAGCCGGGCTATCTCTTCTCCAACAACTCTTCTCTTCTCTTCTCACAGGCGGCGCAAGGGCTGCCTGACGGGCTTCACATCAGATCGGACATGTAACTTGTGCTCGGCGAATTCCGTCGGTACACCTGGCATGTATTTAGGGGACCATGCGAAGATGTCCCGATTCTCACGGAGGAAATCGATGAGCTCGCCTTCCTATTTGCTGTCAAGGTTTGCGCCTATGACAGCGTACCTCTCTGGGTGCTCCGGGTCCAAGGGTATCTTCTTCGTTTCTTTGGCCGGCTTGAACGAACCCTCGCTTCCGACTCCTTGGGGTTGGGCGATATCTCGGGCTGCTTGCCGCCATCGCCACAACCCGATCAAGAAGCCGCTTCTCGGCCGCGATCACGGGGGACTCGGCTAGCCGATTGCTTTTCGGCCAGCATAATGACGACTTTCTGTAGTCGCCGGCTATGTTCAGAATCCCCTTGGAACTCGGCATCATCATCTTGAGGTAGGCGTACTGGGGGACCGCCATGAACTTGGCCAAAGCGGGTCGGCCAAGCAGCGCATGGTACGGACTTCCGAGGTCCACCACTTTGAACCAAACTGGCTCTCGGCAGAAATGATCTTTGTCTCCAAAGAGGACATCTATCAGGATCTTGCCGATCGGTGAGCAGGAAAGGCCAGGTACAATGCCGTGGAACACAGTCCGGCTGCTCTGAAGCTGTCTTTGCTTGATTCCTAACTTCTCCATGGTGTCCTTGTACAGGATGTTGATGCTACTGCCTCTGTCTATCAGCACTCACGAGAAGCGAGCGGCCCGCCAATCTGCGGCAAAGGTGGCTCCCAAGACCAGGGCGTAGGAGCCCGGACTCGGCATCACCTCTGGGTGATCAGCTCTGCTCCAACTGATAGGCCTCTCGGACCAGTGCATGAATTCTGGAGTATCTGATGCTACTGCATTCACCTCTTGCTGCTGCTTCCGCCTGCTGTGTCGATCGTCAGCCACACTGGTGAACACCACATAGGCTCCGTGCTCTTCTGGGTACTCGTCTTGTCTGCATACCATCGGCTCGACAGCCGGCTCTTTGGGGGCGACGGTGGAGGCGGCGGCCCAAGCCCGGGGGGAGGCAGGAGGCCGTCTCCTTGGCGATCTGGGTGAGCGGTGACACTCCGGGTGGTGTGGTTTGGCGGCTTCACGCCCGATGTGGAACTTGCAGGACCATCTAGAGTCCGGCCAGAAGAGAAGGCGGCAACCGATTGGACTTGCCGCCTTTACGCCGCTTGGCGGAGGCTGCCTCTTGTTCTTGGTCTTTATTTGTCGCAACCTGCCCGCTGGCCGAAGCCGGCTGGGGCCTTGGCGCTTGTGGTCGCTCTGTTGTTGTCACCGACCGCGTCTCCAGCGGAGTTACGGGAGCTGAGGGGCCACTTTTCCGGTCGCACTAACTTGAATCTCCGCCTTCATGGAGGAGTCGGCTGTGGCGTGCTTATGCCGCTATGATCAGCAGCTTTCGTTGAGGGTCTCCGGCTCGTCGCGAAGGAGCTTGTGCTTGAGGAGGGTGCCTTCTGCACCCGGCGGTGAAGTACTCGATGGCTTGCACCTCGTGCACGCCCTCGCAGGAGATCCGGCTTCGGCCCAGGTAGCGTGAGGTAGTCGCGAAGTTGACTCGTTGGGGCCTTGCACGCACAAGGAAAGCTGGCGAGGCTTGGGAGGTCGCTTATGCGTGCTTGTGAAGTTGCGGACGAAGGCTTCGGTGAAGTTGACCATTTGTTGATGCTTTGCGGGGCTTCAGCTGTTCAACCATGTCCGCCGTGCCACGAGCATGAGTGGAACATACTTCACGGCAACGCGCTTGTTGCCGTTCGCTATGTTGACGGCCGTGGAGTAGTCAACCAACCAGTCTTCCGGCTTCATGGAGCCGGTGTACTTGGGCGTATCTCGGGGGAGCGTGAACCCTCTGGGAAAGGGCTCGTCTCGGATGCGAGGTCCGAAACAGGGCGGATCCAACTCGTCTTCTTCTTCCAGCGCCAGGGATCGGTGGAGTCGGTCGATCCGGTGGTGGGCGTCGTTTTTTCTGACTCCCTCTCGGCGGCCAAGGCGGTCGCCAAGAGTCGGATGCTCGACGGGTGGCGGGAAGACTCGCATTTCTTTGCGCGAAGGGGGAGGCAAAAAGTCGTCCCGCCGTTCCACCGCCCTTGGGCGACCGTCTTGGTCGCGCTCGATGGAGATGTGAGTCCGACTGTGGCTGACAGCCGGATCCTTGTTTTTTCTTCCGCGGACACCGCCAGTCGGTGTCCGAGACGTCGCGCCTTGATCTCGGCAGGGAGGCATGTCGTCATTCTATCGTTGCGGCGCCTCTGTGCGGCAGCCGGCCTCGTTCTATGCGGCAGCCACGTCGAGGAGCTGCTGGACTCGCTCCGTCATCAGGCAGCGCTCTTCACCCTCAAAGTTGTCCAGCTTCGTCGCTGCCGCTGGCGTACGGATGTTCTCCGCGGCGTGGCGTACAGGCGATTGGCCCGAACAGGTTGGTGATAGCCACGCCTGGCTGTTGGAACCGCGCCTGGCGGCTAGGCCCAGTTGGGGCCAGCGAGCCGCCCACAGCGCGATCCATCTCACGCTGGTAGGCTTCTGACAAGCGTCTCATGCTTGCGAGCTTCTTCGCGCCTTCGACGAGCTGAAGGCGGCGTGCCTCCAACATCTCGGCGTCAGCGTCTTCCGGAATAGGCGCGGTCAAGTCTTGGAGAGCCGCGTCGAGAGGGTCATGAGCTCCTTCGCCGGAATGCTCGTTATGACCAATAACGAGCACCTCTGTGACGGTGCTTCCGCCGCTCTCCGCGCGAGGGAGCCGCTCGTCGTAGACCACCACGTTGGTGGGGAACGTGTCGAGCGACGCGGTGTCGGATTCGACCAGCATCGGGCCGGTGGAGCCTACGGACTCCAAGTCCGAGGCAGGCTCGCCGGCGACGTGGAGTTGGTCAAGGAGGCTCGCGAGGAGGCTCTCGGGGCCGCCCGTGCCTGCGTTGGATGCAGGCTCGTCAGATAGGCGAACCTCGTCGACAAGTTCGGCGAGGCAGCTACCTGAAGCGATCTCGGCGCCGTGCGGCCTGTAGCAGAACTCCGTCTGGCGTGCCGGGCTGGCTGCGCTCGCCAGGGAGAAAAAGGGTTCCCGTCCAGAGCAGGTCTCCGGATGATGGTGCACCTAGGCCCACGGTGGGCGCCAAATGTCGGGGGTTGGGTGCGACATATGACAAAGGATGGCTTATCATGGTGGGGGCGAGTAGAACGTCGCGGTGCACGAAAGCAGGATGAGGCGAAGGCATGCACGCCGGCGGATCTTACCCAGCTTCGTGGCTCTCCGTGGAGATAATACCCCTCATCGCTGCTCTGCGGGGTCTCCGCATGATCACTATGGCAAAGTGGGTACAAGGTTGCTCCTTGAGCTGTTCGGGGTGAGGAAGGAGAAGGGCACGGCTAGCTCTCCTCTTCCCTCTATGTGTGTCTAAAACTATCAGGGTCCAACCCTTTGCATGGGTGCCCCGGGGGGTTTATATAGGCCTACCCCCCGGGGGTACAAAGGTAATCTGGCTGGGCGCGGGTCCCAGCCGTCTGTCTCTCAGGTCGCCGTCTTCTCCGCCGACTGCCGGGGCCCACCGACGGGCCCGGCATGGGGCCGACAGGCCTTGTCCGCCACGGGCGGGTCTTGCCGGCTGCGGATTACTGTAGATGTGCCTCTAATGACGCTAGCTTGGTCATGGGGTCATGGCAACAGTGCCGCCGCCTGACGGGCGATCACTGCTGCCATTCCTCGTCTTGTTTGGTCAATGGCGTGCGGGGCCCGGGGGAGGGGCCAGCCGACTCCCGGGGGCCGACTCCCAACGGGTGCGTCTTTGTGGCGCTCTCGCCGTTTTCTGTACCCCTGCTGACAGGCTGGTCCCGCCGTCTGGGTTGCCTGAACAGAGCCGTCGTGGGCACGAAGCGCCGCCCACGGGGCTGATGTCAGGGCCGGCATGGCAACAACGCCGCGCCGGATGGAGATCTTCGTCGTTACGGCGCACTGTGGCCTTGCCTGCCCTTTGCGAACGGGGCAGGGATGGGCCGCACGGTGGCCGCACCCCGTCCCGTCCATAGTTGCGAAGGCAGGAGGTGGTTGGAGTTGCGGGCCGACTCCCCATAGCCGGCTTCTCTGGAAGCCGCCAGTTAGGAGTCGGCTTATCTCGAAGTCGTCCTTGGGACTCGGTCGTGAGGGGCTGTCGGCGGCCTTGCCGCCGACTCCCAGAAAGCGGCTCTCCGCCTTGGGGTCTTGAGGGACGCAGCCTGCCCTGATGTCTTGAAAGGTCCGGGAGCTCGGGTTTGCCTACCCGTGGCCCATTACTCCGACAATGCCCTTCGGACTCAAAAATGTCGGTGCCACCTACCAACGCATGATTCAAACATGCCTGGAGAAACAGATTGGCAAGAGAGTTGAAGCATATGTGGATGACGTCGTCATCAAAACTAGGCACGTCGAGTCATTGATAGACGATCTGCGTCTCACATTCGACAACCTCCGTGCATATGACATCAAGCTCAATACGGAAAACGGTGTGCCATTGAGCTCCTTCCATTCGACATAACATACAAACCGCGTCGGGCCATTAGATCCCAAGTACTGGCCGACTTTGTCGCTGAATGGACAGAGGCCGAACTCCCTAAAGAGTACGGCACATATTCCAACTGGGTCATGCACTTCGATGGTTCCAAAATGCTAGCGGGCTTAGGAGCGGGCGTTCTCTTAACGTCCCCCACTGGAGACACAGTTCAATATGTACTCCAAATATTATACACAGACTCCAACAATGCAGCCGAATACGAGGCCTTATTGCATGGTCTTCGGATGGCTGTCTCCATGGGCATACAACGCCTGGAGGTGCGCGGGGATTCAAACCTCGCAATATCCCAAATAAATGGAGATTTCGACGCCAAAGATCTGAAGATGGCGGCCTATCGTAACGTCGTTCTCAAAATGTCGGCTCGGTTCGAGGGGCTCGAGTTTCATCATGTGGCTGGAGAAAGTAATCAAGCGACGGATGTCCTTGTTCGCATCGGTGATACGTCTCCAATGTATCTATAATTCTTTATTGCTCCATGCTATATTATCTACTGTTTTGGACATTATTGGGCTTTATTATCCACTTTTATATTATTTTTGGGACTAACCTATTAACCGGAGGCCTAGCCCAGAATTGCTATTTTTTTGTCTATTTCAGAGTTTTGCAGAAAAGGAATATCAAACGGAGTCCAAACGGAATGAAACCTTTGGGAACGTGATTTTTAGGAAGATTATGATACGGGAGACATGGACCCTACGTCAAGAAACAAAAGAGGAGGCCACGAGGTAGGGGGTGTTGGAAATATGCCCTAGAGGCAATAATAAATTAGCTATTATTATATTTCCTTGTTCATGATAATCGTTTATTATCCATGCTATAATTGTATTGATAGGAAACTCAGATACATGTGTGGGTACATAGACAACACCATGTCCCTAGTAAGCCTCTAGATGACTAGCTCGTTGATCAATAGATGGTTGATAACGGGATCACATCATTAGCAGAATGATGTGATGGACAAGACCCAATCCTAAGCCTAGCACAAAGATTGTAGTTCGTATGCTAAAGCTTTTCTAATGTCAAGTATCATTTCCTTAGACCATGAGATTGTGCAACTCCGGATGCCGTAGGAATGCTTTGGGTGTACCAAAGCGTCACAACGAATCGGGTGGCTATAAAGGTGCACTACTGGTATCTCCGAAAGTGTACATTGGGTTGGCACGAATCGAGGCGGGATTTGTTACTCCGTGTGACGGAGAGGTATCTCTGGGCCCACTCGGTAGGACATCATCATAATGTGCACAATGTGACCAGGGGGTTGATCCCGGGCGGATGTGTTACGGAACGAGTAAAGAGACTTGCCGGTAACGAGATTGAACAAGGTATCGGTATACCGACGATCGAATCTCGGGCAAGTACAATACCGTTAGACAAAGGGAATTGTATACGGGATCGATTGAGTCCTTGACATCGTGTTTCATCCGATGAGATCATCGTGGAACATGTGGGAGCCAACATGGGTATCCAGATCCCGCTGTTGGTTATTGACCGGAGAACGTCTCGGTCATATGCGCATGGTTCCCGAACCCGTAGGGGTCTACACACTTAAGGTTCGATGACGCTAGGGTTATAGGGAATAGATATACGTGGTTACCGAATGTTTTTCGGTGTCTCGGATGAGATCCCGGACGTCACGAGGAGTTCCGGAATGGTCCGGAGGTAAAGATTTATATATGGGAAGTCCTATTTTGGCCACCAAAAAATGTTCGAGATTTTACGGTATTGTATCGGGAAGGTTCTAGAAGGTTCCGGAGTGGGGCCCACCTACATGGGGGGGGGGGGCCACATGAACGTGGGTAGTGGGGGCAAGGCCCCACACCCCTGGTCAAGGCGCACCAAGATCCCCCCTTAGAAGGAATAAGATCATATCCCGAAGGGATAAGATCAAGATCCCTAAAAGGGGGATATAACAATCGGTGGGGAAAGGAAAGGATGGGATTTCTTTCCTCCCACCTTTGCCAACGCCCCAATGGACTTGGAGGGCAAGAAATAATCCCCTCGACCCCTATATATAGTGGGGAGGCGCATGGGAGCTACACCCTTGCCCCTGGCATAGCCCTCCCCCTCTCCCAAGTCCTCCTCCTCTCTCGCGGTGCTTGGCGAAGCCCTGCAGGATTGCCACGCTCCTCCATCACCACCCCACCGTCGTGCTGCTGCTAGATGGAGTCTTCCCCAACCTCTCTGTCGGTGTCAAAACCGGCGGATCTCGGGTAGGGGGTCCCGAACTGTGCGTCTAGGTGGATGGTAACAGGAGACAAGGGACACGATGTTTTACCCAGGTTCGGGCCCTCTTGATGGAGGTAAAACCCTACGTCCTGCTAGATTAATATTGATGATGTGTGTTACAAGAGTGGATCTACCACGAGATCAAAGAGGCTAAACCCTAGAAGCTAGCCTATGGTATGATTGTTGTTAGTCCTACGGACTAAAACCCTCCGGTTTATATAGACACCGGATAGGGTTAGGGTTACACAGAGTCGGTTACAATGGTAGGAGATCTACACATCCGTATCGCCAAGCTTGCCTTCCACGCCAAGGAAAATCCCATCCGGACATGGGACGAAGTCTTCAATCTTGTATCTTCATAGTCTTGGAGTCCGGCCGATGATGATAGTTCGGCTATCCGGACACCCCCTAGTCCGGAACTCCCTCAGTAGCCCCTGAACCAGGCTTCAATGACGACGAGTCCGGAGCGCATGTTGTCTTCGGCATTGCAAGGCGGGTTCTTCCTCCGAATAATTTATAGAAGATTGTGAACACCATGATAGTGTCCGGCTCTGCAAAAATAAATTCCACATACCACCGTATAGAGAATAATATTACACAAGATCAATCTGCTGACGTATTTTGTGGCTAGACGTCGCACCACTTCCAAGCCTTTACTCAAATTGTTTTTATTGTTCCACCTCAGCGCGTTTAGCGAAGCGGTTCCCTTAGCACGTCTTGTCGAAGCAGAGATCGTGTTCCCCTTATTCCGGATTCCCATGAATAGGAAGTGGGTAACCCAACCGCGCCATTGATTGTGGCGCTTGGGAGATAAGCGAGTTTTACCAGGCTGGTGGGGACACATGTTTTTGTACGCCCATATAAGGGGATAAAGATCCACCCTTTCACCTACGCCTTCTTCCTCCTTTGCTCATCCATTCCCGTGCACTCGAGCTCTAGCGCCCAAGTCCGCACTTTCCTCCTCAACCTTCTCCAACCATGTCAGGAGCGGGAGGCAGATGGATGGCCTCCTGCATCACGGAGGGGCACATCACAAGGCTGCGGGAGGCGGATACTTGTCCCGGCGATATCGCGCCTGAGCTGCCCGACGGGGGCAGCTCATTCCAACCCCTGGTCCCCCATGAGAGGGTGGTATTTCTCCCCCACTTCCTCCACGGACTAGGTTTTCCACTTCACCCATTTGTCCGGGGGCTCATGTTCTACTACCGCCTGGACTTCCACGACCTGACCCCGAATTTCGTCCTCAACGTCTCGGCGTTTATCGTCGTGTGCGAGGCCTTCCTCAGCATCCAGCCCCACTTCGGCTTGTGGCTTAAGACATTCAGTGTCAAGCCGAAGGTTGTGAAGGGCAGCCAAGCGGAGTGCGGAGGCGCCATGGCCAAAGTCCTATGGCTCCAGGGCTCCTTTGTGGAGACAATAAAGGGGTGGCAATCGGGGTGGTTCTACATCACCGAGCCACGCGACCCTGAATGGGTGGCGGCCCCCGAATTCAGATCTGGATTCCCCACACGGCTCTCATCATGGAAAGAGACGGGCCTGAAGTGGGGGATTCGGACGAGCTATCCGGACTCCAAACACGCGTCTGGAACACGGTGGACAAGAATCGCAGGCTTGTCGGCGTAATCCAGGTGATGCTCATCCGCGGATTCTCCCATGCCAACAACGGGACTTCAATTTGTGGGAGTTCGATCCGCACAAAGATCAACCTTGAGCGGCTCTTTGATACCACGTACGAAGATGCCTGGAAGGTGCTGTTCAAGGGCGCCGAAGCCCCCGCATCCGCTAACAAAGATCGCGGATACAGCTCGCGGCGTCAAGCCGGCGAGGTAAGTTATTTTACCCTTTACGGGACTCTTTTTTATAGATTGACTCTACATGGGATCTAAAACTCCCTGTTCTTCAACAGTGCGGCTGAAGACGTCCGGACAGATTAATCGTCCGGCTCCTTTGCCGAAGACCAGTGACGCCCGATTAGCGGGGCTGCTGGCTCCGGCACCCATGTGGTGCCGGAGAAGAAGGCCAAGAAGGAGGCCACGGAACTCGAAGGAGCTCCCGACGCCTTGTGCCGTCGGATTAAGGCAGAATCTTCTCCTAAAGACGAGGAGGAAGAAGAAGAAGCTTCTCCCCGGGGAGGAGAGAGGAAAGGAAGGCCGCCCCAACCGGGAGGCCGGAGGGTCCAAGAAGGGAAGAAACCTTCCTCGGACTTCTCCACCAACATCGACGACGACGAGGGGATTGGCCTACAAGGGCCAAGCCTGGCGAGATCGTAAGTGTCCAGGATACCCATGGCTTTTTATTATTGCAGAGTGTTCTCTCTTTGTCGAACAAGCGTGCAGCCCGCCCAAAGGCGAGTTCGCCGATTCATCGGCGGGTCCACAGGCTCGTCGGAAATGGAGAGTGCCCGCTTCGACCGCCTCCTCGCCTCATGCTTGCATAACGCCAAGGGCGGGCCCCAAAGGGGCTTGGTCACGACGAGGTGGCGCAGGAGGTGGCACAAGGCAACCTCCGGACTCAGGCGCGTGGGGGCAAGACCCCGGGGCTCTAAGCCCGACCCTTGTCCGGACTCCATGCCGAACCTTCAGTGGTTCCGAGTCCGGCAAGCGATCCCTTCGCAAGAAGGGTAAGACGCCGTGTCCTTCGGCCCAACCGGAGGCACCGGATAGCATCGGAGGCGCTCAACGGCGCCTCCATCGAGGAGGAGCACCGCCTTTATGAGTGCGGTGATCCGGACGATTTAGTCCGCCAAGAAGGGCTGACCAAGCCTGCATCAGTCTTCTAACAGGCTTTGAGGTAAGAAATTTCAATATACGTAAAATGGTACCGCATAGGCGGTAGCCCTTGATGCTCGGTTCGGTGTTCGGAAAGAAAAGCGGATGAGGATCTTTAGAAAGATAAACGCAGGAGTCATATAAAAATATGTCAATATGGGATTGCAGGTTGTCTGCTTGACCTCCGCCCGATCTTGCGGAGGTCAATACTTTGAAGGAAAACCTCGGCGGTCCGAGAACGAGGCTCGGCCATGCCAAGAAGCAGCTCGAGGAAAAAGAAGGTGAGTAATACCTTATGAAAATTGTACCTTCTGAGAAAAGGATTTGGTCGCAAGAAAAATGACAAGGATAACGTGGGTATTGTAGGGGCCACTAACGAGGTGGCGACCACAAGGAGGCGGTGGCATGCCGAACGCATAATGCGGACATGAGCGCACGGAGCGAGAGAAGCAGGAGGTGCGGGTGGCGGAGGTACGGCAAGAGCTCCAGGATCTCGTGAAAAAACATGAGAGCTTGGAGCGTGACTCGAAGACTTGAGAGTCCGAGCTTGCAACGACTCTTGAGAGTGCCAAAGCCGCTAAGGCCGAAGCCTACAAGGCCCTCCAGGATATTGAGGCGGTGAAGAAAATAGCAGCGGGTAAGGCATTTTCCATGCAAAGTAAGCATGTGAGAGTTAATTACCTGTTGCTTACCCGAATTCGGAGCTCTCCAGGAGCGTTCGCAGATCTTCCTCGCAGAGTGTCCGATGCTGCCGCCAGATTCTACCGGGCCGAGGAGGGAGCTCGGCGGAGAAGGTCTTCTGGTCTCGATATCTTTGAGGCGGACATCCGGTGCCCCTTAGCGACCAGCTGAAGCAGCTGGTCAAGCTCCACAAGGCGGCCGAACAGGCCATGAAGGGCCTCATTGTTCGGTTGTGGCCTAAGGAGGCCATGCCTGGGAGCTACTTCGGCCTGGTGCAGCGGCTGATGGATGCGTGCCCGTGGGTTGAAGTGATCAAGCATTCCGCTTGTATTGAGGGTGCCCGTCGGGCCCTTTCCCGCGCAAAGCTGCACTGGGGCAAGATGGATGCCCAGAAGCTTGTGACGGACCCACCACAAGAGGGCAAGGAGCATCGCACGCCCGAGATGTATTATAAGAGTGTGCTGAAGGGCGCCCGCACTATTGCGGGTGAGTGCTCCAAAGATGTAATATTTGAGTAGACTCGCATTTTTTTATCCTGTGCGCTGAAAACTTATTTCATATCGCTAAGCAACGCTTTGTTAATTTAAAATATTACCTTACGTGCGGCTGTTTATCAAATATGAGAGATGTCAAGTCGTAAACCCATGCCCCATGCCACAGTCTTTGGGGTGTTCGGGATAAACTTGAGCGCTCTTGTTCCCATTTTTGGGTCCATCTAGGAGGCGCTCAACACAGCGAACAAGGCAACCGGACTTATAATGCTTGAAAACTCACTTAGCCATAGAATTCTATAATTTTAAATTTCGTGAAGCCCCTAGTTTTCGAAGGTCAATTTGGGGCGCTATCCACGCCTTTGGCCGCATAAAGATCCGCCTCGCTCTAAGCGGCATAAGTCTTTAAGGACTCACAAAAACCTCTCGAACAGCGACCGTCTCTCGCCTCATCATGACGGTCTTTTTAGCTTTCTCCATCGAGGCGTTAACCCGGCCGAACTGAGGCGGAATCGCGATGGTTCTCCCGGTGCTACCTTAGCCGATATAACGGACCGTAAGGTACCAAAACACCGGAGCCGGGCAAACCCAACTATTGACCCAAGACATGATTCGGAGCTGATGCATATAGTGCTATAAGTTCGGGGTGTCGCACTTGTGAAAGTGTTCGGACTCATTATACCATAATGCGGGAAACATAAGCCCCTGGTGTATGTTAGCCGTACCAAAGTGTACGGATGCAATATGTCGTGAATGAACATATCTATGAAAAAGAAATGCAATTATAAACAAAAAGGTGCTGCATTGTTTTATTCAATAAGTGCTGCTACGAATGCAGAATGATACAAATAGTGCGATAAGCAAGGTATGAGGCTGTTAAACATGTCCCCCTCTAGGGGTAGGCTGCAGATTGGTGTATGAAAATGCTCGTAATGGAGACCACCTGTATATTCGTTGTAGCCTTTATCCTTCCCTGGCTGTTGCATCGTGAGTTCGGCAGGTCTGCCACGGACAGGCTTCTGACAAACGGAGTCATGTGGGTAAAAAGTAAAAGGTAAAAAAGAAAAGAAAAAGGAACGACACACTTGAGAGCCCTTCGTGTGGTTGAGCCGCAGTCTGGGTTTGTCGTGGTCGTGCCCCTCTCCCCATGCCCATGGTATCTTCAGAGCGTAATGGTGTACGCGAAGGACCTGCTTGACGTTCGCAGAGCTGGGGTTGGGGCCGCATCGCTACGCTGCGCTCGTAACGTGCCGTGTGGTCTTGTTGTAAGTTACTCCGGCGCTGCTATCGTGTCCGCCGCTTAACGGCCGGACTTCATGAATTGCCTTAAGAGGCTGCATTGCACTTCGCCATGAGAGCCATTGTATGTTCCTCCGTGCGGAGAGAAAGTTCAGTGTTTCCGTTGACCGTGATGACTCCTCGAGGGCTGGCATCTTGAGCTTGAGGTATGCGAAGTGCGGCACCGCGTTGAACTTGCAAATGCGATGCGTCCGAGCAAGGCATGATAGCCGCTGCGGAACGGGACTATGTTGAAGATTAACTCCTCGCTTCGTGGTTATCCGGGATCCAAGACCACTTCCGGTGTAATTGAGCTGTACAATTGGCTTCTACACCTGGTATGACGCCTTTAATGGTCGCTTTTGGTAGGTTTAATCCTTGAGGGTCTATGCCCATTTTGACTTGTATCTGGTAAAGCAGGTTCAGTTGCTGCCGCCGTCCATCGAGGACTCTAGTTAGGTGAAATCCATCGACGATTGGGTCTAAGACCGGTCGGCAAATCCACCGTGGCGGATGCTTTGGTGGGGTGGTCCTTCGGTCAAAAGTGATCGGGCAGGAGGACCATGGATTGAACTTCGGGCAATGGCTCCATCGCCAGAGACATCCTCGAGTGCAAGCTTCCGCTCCGCTTTTGGGTATGTGCGTTGCGTATATCATGTTCACCGTCCGCACTGTGGGGGAAACCCTTCATCCTCTATTGTTCGGCGGTTGGGTCTCGTCCTCGTCATCGCTATGCAGCCCTTGTCATTGTTTTCGCAATTAACTTGCCTGCCTGTTGAATACCCAACAGTCCCTGTTGGTGTGGTTAAGCTGGCTTTTCGAAGTGCCGTGTATCTGGCACAAGCGGTCGAGTATTCGGTCCAAATTGGACGGGCCCGGAGTAGTTCTTTTGAATGGCTTTTTCCGCTGACCGGGTTTAGAGCCTCTGAATCCGGCATTGACTGACGTATCTTCAATATTGTCGCCGTTAATGCGGCGTTAGTTTTTGTTACGACGCGGCCTGCCATTTCGGTCCTTGAAGTCTGGACTGCCAGAATGTTTGCTGAGGTTGTTGCTGCGTGCTAGCGGCTGTCCTCAACCGCATAAAGCGGGTCATGAGTGATGTGAGGGCTGCCATGGATTTCGGCTTTTCTGTCCTAGGTGCCGGGCAAGCCACTCGTCATGGATGTTATGCTTGAAGGCCGCGAGGGCCTCCGCATCCGGACAGTCAACGATTTGGTTTTCTTGGTAAGAACCGTGTCCGTAATTGTCCGCCGATTCGTCTGCTGCTGAATTATGTGCCTTATGTCATCAACGCCTGGTGGTCGCACATAAGTGCCCCGGAAGTAATCGAGGAATGCGGCTTCGGGTCCTCCCAGCTCCCAATTGACTCACCGGCAAGCTGTTTAGCCAATGTCGGGCTGGTCCTTTAAGCTTGAGGGGGAGGTATTTGATGGCATGAAGATCGTCACCACGGGCCATGTGGATGTGAAGGAGATAGTCTTCGATCCAAACCGCGGGGTCTGTTGTGCCATCATAGGATTCAATATTGACGGGTTTAAACCCTTCGGGGATTTGATGATCCATTACTTCGTCTGTGAAGCATAGTGGGTGTGCGGCGCCTCTGTACTGGGCGATATCACGACGGAGCTCAAAAGAGCTTTGTCTGTTTTGTTCGGCCCGGCCGGACTTACTGTGTCCGGCGCGACGGTTGTCGTCACGTACCGTGGGGCGCCCACGTGATCCATAGATCGATCTTGATTGTCTTGCCTTGTCCTCCAATATATCTCGCAGGTCCGGAGCATTCCCCTTTGGCCGTGTGCTTTTTGAGCGATGCCGGGGTACGGTTCTAGTGAAGGGCCTAGAGGCCTCTCTGTCGCGACCGCGGGGTGGTCGGTCAGCCGTATTGTCTCCTGGTGATTCGGGTTCATAAGCCTCCTCCTCTAATCAGGGGAGCATCTTGCGTTTAGGGTAGCTTTTGGAGGGGCGTTCGAGCTCATGCTCTTGCCGCGAGGACTTGATCCATCTGTCGGCTAGCAGATCTGATCAGCTCTATGATGTTGCTGCTTTTCTTGAGGCTGTTCGCCGTGGCCATAAGCCCGCGTCTAAAACGCTCTTGTTCGACGGGATTCTCGTGCACGATTTAATTCATCGTCGTCGAGGCTTGCTTCGTCTCCAGAGGGAGGCATATAATTCTCTACCTCTTCTTCTGCCGCTCTCTCGTGAGGGCTGGCATCTCCATCTTCCTGCGCTGGATCTTGCTGGAGTGGATTGTCTTCGGCACTGTCCGGTGTATTGTTATCTCCGGTGCCGGAATCTTCATTCTTGCTGTGGCGGGATTTAGAGCGGCGCCGCTGACGCCGGCGCTTCGGTTGCTTCTTGGAGGGGTCATCCTCCGTTGTTCCATCGCCGTTCCCATCTTTTGGGATGTCCACCATGTATATGTCGTATGACGAGGTGGCCTTCCAGTGCCCTGTAGGCGCTGGGTCTTGGTCGTCTCCGACATCGTCGTCCATACCGTCGATGTCTTCGGAGTCATAGTCTAGCATGTCGGTTAGATCGTCGACAGCGGCTACCAAGTGGGTGGTGGGTGGGCGTTGAATTTCTTCATCGTCCGCATCCCAACCTTCTTGACCGTAATCCGGCCAGGGATCTCCGGATAAAGAGAGAGACTTTAGTGAATTCAGGATGTCGCCAAAGGGCGAGTGCCGAAAGATGTCCGGCAGTGAACTCCATGACGGGCGCCCAATCGGATTCGATTGGCGGCTGGGGGTTCGGAGTCCGGAGAGGACTCCGGCACCTCGGAGTCGAGGTCTTCGCAAAGCGACAGGGGATGGAGTTTGGCTCGATCGCCAGAGAGATTAAAGCCCCGAGGCGGTGTCCAACCACTCGTCCTCGATTAGAAATCCGGCTCCGGATTAAGGGTCGGAGCGGATTCTCGTGCGGCCTCGTGGCGCTGTTACCGCAGAGCTAGATCATGCCCATCGAGACAAGGCGGCGCTTGCTTGCGGCTCGAATCCGTCGAAGATCAAGTCTCCGCGGATATCGGCCGTATAGTCTAAACTTCCAAATCTGACTCGACGGCCGGGCGTAGCTTTCGATCTGCTCCGGATGGCTGCTTAATTGGCCCACAGTGCAAAGCCGCCGAACACGAAGATCCGTCCGGGGAGAAAAGTCTCACCCTGGACCGTGTCGTTGTTGATGATCAAAGGAGCCATCAAGCCTATCGGTGACGACACAGAGGAACTCTCAATGAAAGCACCAATGTCGGTGTCAAAACCGGCGGATCTCGGGTAGGGGGTCCCGAACTGTGCGTCTAG
This sequence comes from Aegilops bicornis, assembly GCA_021605145.1. Lineage (NCBI taxonomy): Eukaryota > Viridiplantae > Streptophyta > Magnoliopsida > Poales > Poaceae > Aegilops > Aegilops bicornis. Next base: position 515,737,430 of record CM038669.1, on the reverse strand, counting down.
GCGGATGGTAACAGGAGACAAGGGACACGATGTTTTACCCGGTTTGGGCCCTCTTGATGGAGGTAAAACCCTACGTCCTGCTAGATTAATATTGATGATGTGTGTTACAAGAGTGGATCTACCATGAGATCAAAGAGGCTAAACCCTAGAAGCTAGCCTATGGTATGATTGTTGTTCGTCCTCACGGACTAAAACCCTCCGGTTTATATAGACACCGGATAGGGTTAGGGTTACACAGTAGTCGGTTACAATGGTAGGAGATCTACATATCCGTATCGCCAAGCTTGCCTTCCACGCCAAGGAAAGTCCCATCCGGACACGGACGAAGTCTTCAATCTTGTATCTTCATAGTCTTGGAGTCCGGCCGATGATGATAGTTCGGCTATCCGGACACCCCCTAGTCCGGAACTCCCTCACTCTCCCTCTCTCCTTGCTGGATCAAGGCATGGGAGACGTCACCGGGCTGTACGTGTGTTGAACGCGGAGATGCCGTCCGTTTGGCACTAGGATCTCCGGTGATTTGGATCACGACGAGTACACGACTCCTTCAACCCCGTTCTCTTGAACGCTTCCGCTTAGCGATCTACAAGGGTATGTAGATGCACTCTCCTTCCCCTTGTTGCTAGTTTCTCCATAGATAGATCTTGGTGACACGTAGGAAAATTTTGAATTTCTGCTACGTTCCCCAACAGTGGTATCAGAGCCAAGTTTGTTGCGTAGATTCTTTGCACGAGTAGAACACAAAGTAGTTGTGGGCGTTGATTTTGTTCAATATGCTTACCGTTACTACTCCAATCTTGATTCGGCGGCATTGTGGGATGAAGCGGCCCGAACCGACCTTACACATACACTTACGTGAGACAGGTTCCACCGACTGACATGCACTTGTTGCATAAGGTGGCTAGCGGGTGCCAGTCTCTCCCACTTTAGTCGGATCGGATTCGATGAAAAGGGTCCTTATGAAGGGTAAATAGCAATTGGCATATCACGTTGTGGCTTTTGTGTAGGTAAGAAACGTTCTTGCTAGAAACCCATAGCAGCCACGTAAAACATGCAAACAACAATTAGAGGACGTCTAACTTGTTTTTGCAGGGTATGCTATGTGATGTGATATGGCCAAGAAGAATGTGATGAATGATATGTGATGTATGAGATTGATGAATGATATGTGATGTATGAGATTGATCATGTTCTTGTAATAGGAATCACGACTTGCATGTCGATGAGTATGACAACCGGAAGGAGCCATGGGAGTTGTCTTTATTTATTGTATGACCTGCGTGTCATTGAACAACGCCATGTAAATTACTTTACTTTATTGCTAACCGGTAGCCATAGTAGTATAAGTAATAAGTTGGCGAGACAACTTCATGGAGACACGATGATGGAGATCATGATGATGGAGATCATGGTGTCATGCCGGTGACGATGATGATCATGGAGCCCCGAAGATGGAGATCAAAAGGAGCAAAATGATCTTGGCCATATCATGTCACTATTTGATTGCATGTGATGTTTATCATGTTTATACATCTTATTTTCTTAGTACGACGGTAGTAAATAAGATGATCCCTCATTAAAATTTCAAGAAAGTGTTCCCCCTAACTGCGCACCGCTATGAAAGTTCGCCGTTTGAAGCACCACGTGATGATCGGGTGTGATAGATTCTTACGTTCACATACAACGGGTGTAAGCCAGATTTACACACGCCAAACACTTAGGTTAACTTGACGAGCCTAGCATGTATGCAGACATGGCCTCGGAACACAAGAGACCGAAAGGTCGAGCATGAGTCATATGGAGGATACGATCAACATGAAGATGTTCACTGATGATGACTAGTCCGTCTCACGTGATGATCGGACACGGCCTAGTTGACTCGGATCATGTAATCACTTAGATGACTAGAGGGATGTCTATCTGAGTGGGAGTTCATGAGATGAACTTAATTATCCTTAACATAGTCAAAAGATCTTTGCAAATTATGTCGTAAGCTCGCATTTTAGTTCCACTATTTAGATATGTTCCTAGAGAAAATATAGTTGAAAGTTGACAGTAGCGATTATGCGGACAGAAGAAAGCTTATGTCCTTAATGCATCGCTCAGTGTGTTGAACCCCAAACATCGTCTGTGGATGTTGCGAACATCGGACATACACGTTTTGATAACTACGTGATAGTTCAGTTAAACGGTTTAGAGTTGAGGCACCAAATACGTTTTTCGAAACGTCGCTGAACATATGAGATGTTTCGAGGGCTGAAATTGGGATTTCAGGATCGTGCCCACGTCAAGAGGTATAAGACCTCCGACGATTTTCTTAGCCTGCAAACTAAGGGAGAAAAGCTCAATCATTGAGCTTGTGCTCAGATTGTGTGAGTGCAACAATCACTTGAATCGAGTGGGAGTTGATCTTCCAGAGATAGTGATCTTTCTCCAAAGTCATTGCCACCAAGCTGTAGAGCTTCGTGATGAACTATAACAAATCAGGGATAGATATGATGATCCTTGAGATATTCGCGATATTTGACACCGCGAAAGTAGGAATCAAGAAGGAGCATCAACTGTTGATGGTTGGTGAAACCACTAGTTTCAAGAAGGGCAAGGGCAAGAAGGGATACTTCATGAAACAGCAAATCAGCTGCTGCTCTAATGAAGAAACCCAAGGTTGAACCCAAACCCGAGACTAAGTGCTTACGTAATAAGGGGAACAACCAATCGGAGCGTAATCACCCTAGATACTTGGTAGATGAGAAGGTCGACAAGGTCAATAGAAGTATATTGGATATACATTATGTTAATGTGTACTTTACTAGTACTCCTAGTAGCACCAGGGTATTAGATACCGGTTCGGTTGCTAAGTGTTAGTAACTCGAAATAAAAGGCTACGGAATAAGCGGAGACTAGCTAAAGGCGAGGTGACGATAGGTGTTGGAAGTATTTCCAAGGTTGATGTGATCAAACATCGCACGCTCCCTCTACCATCGGGATCGGTGTTAAACCTAAATAATTGTTATTTGGTGTTTGCGTTGAGCATAGACATGATTGGATTATGTCTATCGTAATACGGTCATTCATTTAAGGAGAATAATGGTTACTCTGTTTATTTGAATAATACCTTCAATGGTCTTACACCTAAAATGAATGGTTTATTGAATCTCGATCGTAGTGATTCACATTTTCATGCCAAAAGATATAAGATAGTAATGATAGTACCACTTACTTGTGGCAATCGCCATTTAAGTCATATTGGTGTAAGCGCATGAAGAAGCTCCATGTTGATGGATCTTTGGACTCACTCGCTTTTTGAAAAGTTTGAGACATGCGAACCATGTCTATTGGTGTATACGCATGAAGAAACTCCATGCAGATGGATCGTTTGGACTCACTTGATTTTGAATCACTTGAGATATGCAAATCATACCACATGGGCAAAATGACTGAAAAGCCTCGGTTTCAGTAAGATGGGACAAGATAGCAACTTGTTGGAAGTAACACTTTTTGATGTGTGCAATCCAATGAGTGTTGAGGCATGCGATGAATATCGTTATGTTCTTACTTCACGATGATTCGAGTAGATGTTGAGTATATTTACTTGATGAAACACAAGTCTGAATCATTGAATGGTTCAAGTAATTTCAGAGTGAAGTTAAAGATCATCGTGACAAGAGGATAAAATGTTTATGATATGATCATAGAGATGAGCATCTGAGTTATGAGCTTTGGCACGCAATTAAGACATTGTGGAAATTGTTTCACAATTAATACTGCTCGAACACCATAGTGTGATGGTGTGTCCGAACATCATAGTTGCACCCTATTGGATATGGTGCGTACCATGATGTCTCTTATCGAATTACCACTATCGTTCAAGGATTAGGCATTAGAGACAACCGCACTCACTTTAATAGGGCACCACGTAATTCCATTGAGACGACACCGTTTGAACTATGGTTTGGAGAAACCTAAATTGTCGTTTCTTAAAAGTTTGGGGCTGCGACGCTTATGTGAAAAAGTTTCAGGTTGATAAGCTCGAACCCAAAGCGGATAAAATGCATCTTCATAGGACACCCAAAACAGTTGGGTATACCTCGATCTCGATTCAGGAAGCAAAAAGGATTGTTTCTAGAATTAGGTCCTTTCCGAGGAAAAGTTTCTCTCGAAAGAATTGAGTGGGAGGATGGTGGAGACTTGATAAGGTTATTGATCCGTCACTTCAACAAGTGTGTAGCGAGGCACGAGGAAGTTGTTCTGTGGGCGCCTACACCAATTGAAGTAGAAGCTTATGATAGTGATCATGAAGTTTTGGATCAAGTCACTACCGTACCTCGTGAGGGTGACAAGGATGCGTGCTACTTGAGTGGTACAGTAATCCTGTCTTGAAGGTCATGTTGCTAGACAACAATGAACCTACGAGTTATGGGGAAGCGATGGTGGGCTCATATTCCGACAAATGGTTAGAAGCCATGAAATCCGAGATAGGATCCATGTATCAGAAAAAAGCATGGACTTTGGTGGACTTGCCCGATGATCGGCAAGCCATTTAGATAAATGGATCTTTAAGAAGAAGACGGACGTGGATGGTAATGTCACCGTCTATGAAGCTCGACTTGTGGCGAAGAGTTTTTCACAAGTTCAAGGAGTTGACTACGATGAGATTTTCTCATCTGTAGCGATGCTTAAGTCCGTCGGAATCATGTTAGCATTAGCTGCATTTATGAAATCTGACAGATAGATGTCAAAATGAGTTTCCTTACCAGTTTTCGTAAGGAAAGGTTGTATGTGATACAATCAGAAAGGTTTTGTCGATCCTGAAAGACGCTAACAAGTATGCAAAGCTCTAGCTTTCCTTCTAAGGACTGGAGTAAGAATCTCGGAGTTGGAATGTACGCTTTGATGAGATGATCAAAGATTTTGGGTCTATACAAAGTTTATGAGAAACTTGTATTTCCAAAGAAATGAGAGGGAGCACTATAGAATTTCTGATGAGTATATGTTGTAGACATATTGTTGATCAGAAATGATGTAGAATTTCTAGAAAGCATATAGGGTTGTTTGAAAAGTGTTTTTCAATGGAAAACCTGGATTAAGCTACTAGAACATTGAGCATCAAGATCTATGAGGATAGATCAAAAAACGCTAAATGGTACTGTCAAATGAGCACACACCTTGACATAATCTTGAAGGTGTTCAAGATGGATCAGTCAAAGAAGGAGTTCTTTGACTGAGTTGTAAGGTATGAAGTTAAGAGTTAAAGCTCGACCATGGCAAAAGAGAGAGAAAGGATGAAGGTCGTCCCCTATGCTTCAGACATAGGCTCTGTACTATGCTATGCTGTGTACCGCACTGGAAGTGTGCCTTGCCATGAGTCTGGCAAGGGGGTACAAGAGTGATCCAGGAATGGATCATTGGACAATGATCAAAAATGTCCTTGGAGTAAATAAGGACATGTTTCTCGAATATGGAGGTGATAAAGAGTTCGGCGTAAAGGATTACGTCGATGCAAGCTTTAACACCTATCCGAGTGACTCTGAGTAGCAAACTGGATACGTATAGTGGAGCAACCATTTGGAATAGCTCCAAGTGGAGCGTGGAAGCAGCATTTACAATATGACATAGAGATTTGCGAAGTACATACGGATCTGAATGTTGCAGACCCGTTGACTAAAACCTCTCTCACAAGCAAAACATGATCAAACCCCAGAACTTATTGAGTGTTAATCACATAGTGATGTGAACTAGATTATTGATTCTAGTAAACTCTTTGGATGTTGGTCACATGGCGATGTGACCTGTGAGTGTTAATCACATGGTGATGTGAACTAGATTATTGACTCTAGTGCAAGTGGGAGACTGTTGGAAATATTCCCTAGAGGCAATAATAAATTAGTTATTATTATATTTCCTTGTTCATGATAATCGTTTATTATCCATGCTATAATTGTATTGATAGGAAACTCAGATACATGTGTGGGTACATAGACAACACCATGTCCCTAGTAAGCCTCTAGATGACTAGCTCGTTGATCAATAGATGGTTACAGCTTTTCGACCATGGACATTGGATGTCGTTGATAACGGGATCACATCATTAGCGTAATGATGTGATGGACAAGACCCAATCCTAAGCCTAGCACAAAGATCGTAGTTCGTATGCTAAAGCTTTTCTAATGTCGAGTATCATTTCCTTAGACCATGAGATTGTGCAACTCCCGGATGCCGTAGGAATGCTTTGGGTGTACCAAACGTCACAACGTAACTGGGTGGCTATAAAGGTGCACTACAGGTTTCTCCGAAAGTGTCTGTTGGGTTGGCACGAATCGAGACTGGGATTTGTCACTCCGTGTGACGGAGAGGTACCTCTGGGCCCACTCGTTAGGACATCATCATAATGTGCACAATGTGACCAAGGGGTTGATCACGGGATGATGTGTTACGGAACAAGTAAAGAGACTTGCCGGTAACGATATTGAACAAGGTATCGGTATACCGACGATCGAATCTCCGCAAGTACAATCTCATAGACAGAGGGAATTGTATCTGAGGATCGATTGGGTCCTTGACATCGTGGTTCATCCGATGAGATCATCGTGGAACATGTGGGATCCAACATGGGTATCCAGATCCCGCTGTTGGTTATTGACCGGAGAACGCCTCGGTCATGTTCCAAGATGGTTCCCGAACCCGTAGGGTCTACACACTTAAGGTTCGATGACGCTAGGGTTATAGGGAATAGATATACGTGGTTACCGAATGTTGTTCGAGTCCGGATGAGATCCCGGACGTCACGAGGAGTTCCGGAATGGTCCGGAGGTAAAGATTTATATATGTGAAGTCCTATTTTGGCCACCAGAAAATGTTCGAGATTTTTCGGTATTGTACCGGGAAGGTTCTAGAAGGTTCCGGAGTGGGGCCCACCTGCATGGGCGGGCCTACATGAACGTGGGTAGCGGGGGCAAGGCCCCACACCCCTTGTCAAGGCGCACCAAGATCCCCCCTTAGAAGGAATAAGATCATATCCCGAAGGGATAAGATCAAGATCCCTAAAAAGGGGGGATAACAATCGGTGGGGAAAGGAAAGGATGGGATTTCTTTCCTCCCACCTTTGCCAACGCCCCAATGGACTTGGAGGTCAGGAAATAATCCCCCTCCACCCCTATATATAGTGGGGAGGCGCATGGGAGCTACACCCTTGCCCCTGGCGCAGCCCTCCCCCTCTCCCAAGTCCTCCTCTCCCGTGGTGCTTGGCGAAGCCCTGCAGGATTGCCACGCTCCTCCATCACCACCACACCGTCGTGCTGCTGCTAGATGGAGTCTTCCCCAACCTCTCCCTCTCTCCTTGCTGGATCAAGGCATGGGAGACGTCACCGGGCTGTACGTGTGTTGAACGCGGAGGTGCCGTCCGTTCGGCACTAGGATCTCCGGTGATTTGGATCACGACGAGTACGACTCCTCCAACCCCGTTCTCTTGAACGCTTCCGCTTAGCGATCTACAAGGGTAGGGTATGTAGATGCACTCTCCTTCCCCTCGTTGCTAGTTCCTGCATAGATAGATCTTGGTGACACGTAGGAAAATTTTGAATTTCTGCTACGTTCCCCAACAGTGGGGCGCCCCACCCTCCTAGGGCGCGCCCTCCACCCTCGTGGGCCCCCTGTTGCTCCACCGACGTACTCCTTCCTCCTATATATACCTACGTACCCCCAAACGATCAGAACAGGAGCCAATAACCTAATTCCACCGCCGCAACCTTCAGACCCAAGGGACCCCATCTTGGGGCTGTTCGAGAGCTCATGGGAGGGGGCATCCATCATGGAGGGCTTCTACATCAACACCATAGCCTCTTCGATGAAGTGTGAGTAGTTTACCTCAGACCTTCGGGTCCATAGTTAGTAGCTAGATGGCTTCTTCTCTCTTTTTGGATCTCAATACAATGTTCTCCCCCTCTCTCGTTGAGATCTATTCGATGTAATCTTCTTTTTGCAGTGTGTTTGTTGAGACCGATGAATTGTGGGTTCATGATCAAGATTATCTATGAACAATATTTGAATCTTCTCTGAATTCTTTTATGTATGATTGTTTATCTTTGCAAGTCTCTTCAAATTATCAGTTTGGTTTGGCCTACTAGATTGATCTTTCTTGCAATGGGAGAAGTGCTTAGCTTTGGGTTCAATCTTATGTGTCCTTTCCAAGTGATGAGGGGCAGCAAGGCACGTATTGTATTGTTGCCATCGAGGATAACAAGATGGGTTTTTTTTATCATATTGCACGAATTTATCCCTCTACATCATGTCATCTTGCTTAAGGTGTTACTATGTTTTCATGAACTTAATACTCTAGATGCATGCTGGATAGTGGTCGATGAGTGGAGTAGTAGTAGTAGATGCAGGCAGGAGTCGGTCTACTTGTCTCAGATGTGATGCCTATATACATGATCATACCTAGATATTATCATAACTATGCTCAATTCTGTCAAATGCTCAACAAGAATTGCTCACCCACCATAAAATATTTATGCTCTTGAGAGAAGCCACTAGTGAAACCTATGGCCCCCGGGTCTATCTTCATCATATTAATCTTCCAACACTTAGTTATTTCCTTTGCTTTTATTTTACTTTGCATCTTTATCACAAAAATACCAAAAATATTATCCTATCATATCTTTCATATCTCACTCTCGTAAGTGACCGTGAAGGAATTGACAACCCCTTATCGCGTTGGTTGAGAGGAGTTATTTGTTTTGTGTAGGTATGAGGGACTCGCACGTAGCCTCCTACTGGATTGATACCTTGGTTCTCAAAAACTGAGGGAAATACTTACGCTACTTTGCTGGATCACCCTTTCCTCTTCAAGGAAATCCAACGCAGTGCTCAAGAGGTAGCAAAGAAGATTTTTGGCGCCGTTGCCGGGGAGTCTACGCAAAAGTCAACATACCAAGTACCCATCACAAATCCCTTATCTCCCGCATTACATTATTTTCCATTTGCCTCTCGTTTTCCTCTCCCCCACTTAACCCTTGCGGTTTTATTCGCCCTCTTTTTTCCGTTTGCCTTTTTTTCGCTTGCTTTTTGTTTGCTCGTGTGTTGGATTGCTTGTTTGTCACGATGGCTCAAGATAATACCGAATTGTGTGACTTTACCAATACCCACAATAATCATTTCCTTAGCACCTCAATTGCTCCACTTACCGATACTGAATCTTGTGAAATCAATGCTGCTTTGTTGAATCTTGTCATGAAAGATCAATTCGCCGGACTTCCTAGTGAAGATGCCGCTACTCATCTAAATAGCTTCGTTGATTTGTGTGATATGGAAAAGAAGAAAGATGTTTATAATGATATTGTTAAATTGAAGCTATTTCCTTTTTTGCTTAGAGATCGTGCTAAAGCTTGGTTTTCGTCCTTGCCTAAAAATAGTATTGATTCTCGGAACAAGTGAAAAGATGCTTTTATCTCTAAGTATTTTCCTCCCGCTAAGATCATCTCTCTTAGAAACGATATTATGAATTTTAAGCAACTTGATCATGAACATGTTGCACAAGCTTGGGACAGGATGAAATTAATGATACGTAATTGCCCTACTCATGGGTTGACTTTGTGGATGATTATACAAAAATTTATGCGGATTGAATTTTGCTTCTAGAAATCTTTTAGATTACGCAGGAGGCGCTTTTATGGAAATCACTTTAGGAGAAGCTACTAAACTCCTAGATAATATTATGGATAATTATTCTCAATGGCACACTGAAAGATCTACTAATAAAAAAGTGCATGCGATAGATTAAATTAATGTTTTGAGTGGAAAGATGGATGAACTTATGAAATTATTTGCTAGTAAGAGTGTTCCTTCTGATCCTAATGATATGCCCTTGTCTAATTTGATTGAGAATAATAATGAATCTATGGATGTGAATTTTGTTGGTAGGAATAATTTTGGTAACAACGCGTATAGAGGAAAATTTAAAACTAGGCCTTATCCTAGTAATTCCTCTAATAATTATGGAAATTCCTACAACAACTCTTATGGAAATTTTAATAAGGTGCCCTCTGAATTTGAGACTAGTGTTAAAGAGTTTATGAATTCACAAAAGAATTTCAATGCTTTGTTTGAAGAGAAATTGCTTAAAGTTGATGAATTGGCTAGGAACGTTGATATAATTTCTCTTGATGTTGATTCTTTAAAACTTAGATCTATTCCTCCTAAGCATGATATCATTGAGTCTCTAAAAGCCATGAGAATTTCCATTGATGAGTGCAAAGAAAGAACCGCTAGGATGCATGCTAAGAAAGATTGCTTTATAAAAGCGTGTTCTTCCAATTTGTATGAAAATAAACATGAAGATCTAAAAGTTATTGATGTGTCTCCTATTAAATCCTTGTTTTGCAATATGAATCTTGATAATGACGAGACTAAATATGATCCACCTTTACCTAGAAGGCGTTCCAAAAATTCGGAGTTTTTAGATCTTGATGCTACAATTGATAAAAGTGGGATTGAAGAAATCAAAATGTTAGATGTTGCTAAACCCACTATTTTGGATTTCAAGGAATTTAATTATGAAAATTGCTCTTTGATTGATTGTATTTCCTTGTTGCAATCCATGCTAAATTCTTCTTATGCTTATAGTCAAAATAAAGCTTTAACCAAACATATCGTTGATGCCTTGATGCAATCTTATGAAGAAAAACTTGAGTTGGAAGTTTCTATCCCTAGAAAACTTTATGATGAGTGGGAACCTACTATTAAAATTAAGATTAAGGATCATGAACTCTATGCTTTATGTGATTTGGGTGCTAGTTTTTCCACTATTCCCAAAACTTTGTGCGATTTGCTAGATTTCCGTGATTTTGATGATTGCTCTCTAAACTTGCACCTTGCGGATTCCACTATTAAGAAACCTATGGGAAGAATTAATGATGTTCTTATTGTTGCAAATAGTAATTATGTGCCCGTAGATTTTATCATTCTTGATATAGATTGCAATCCTTCATGTCCTATGATTCTTGGTAGGCCTTTCCTTAGAACGATTGGTGCAATTGTTGATATGAAGGAAGGGAATATTAGATTCCAATTTCCATTAAAGAAAGGCATGGAACACTTCCCTAGAAAGAAAATAAAATTACCATATGAATCTATCATGAGAGCCACTTATGGATTGCCTACCAAAGATGGCAATACCTAGATCTATCCTTGTTTTGCGCCTAGCTAGGGGCATTAAACGATAGCGCTTGTTGGGAGGCAACCCAATTTTATTTCTAGTTTTTTGTTTTTTGCTTCTGTTTAGGAATAAATCTTTGTTCTAGCCTCTGGTTAGATGTGTTTTTATTTTTAATTAGTGTTTGTGCCAAGTTAAACCTATAGGATCTTCTTGGATGATAGTTATTTGATCTTGCTGTAATTTCCACAAACTTTCTGTTCACGTAAACAATTGTTAAAAATCACTAGAATGTGATAAAATACTGATTCCAATTGCTGCTGATCAATAAAAAAATTGCCTAGGTCGTCCTATTTTGGATGATTTTTTGAAGTTCCAGAAGTTTGCGTAAGTTACAGATTACTACAGACTGTTCTGTTTTTCGTGGGTTGTTTGCTTATTTTGATGAATCTATGGCTAGTAAAAGAGTTTATAAACCATAGAGAAGTTGGAATAAAGTAGGTTTAACACCAGTATAAATAAAGAATGAGTTCATTACAGTACCTTGAAGTGGTCTTTTGTTTTCTTTCCTAACGGAGCTCACGAGATTTCTGTTGAGTTTTGTGTTGTGAAGTTTTCAAGTTTTGGGTGATTTTTTTTCATGGATTATGGAACAATGAGTGGCAAGAGCCTAAGCTTGGGGATGCCCATGGCACCCCCAAGATAATCTAAGGACACCAAAAAGCCAAAGCTTGGGGATGCCCCGGAAGGCATCCCTCTTTAAATCTACTTCCATCGGTAACTTTACTTGGAGCTGTATTTTTATTCACCACATTATATGTGTTTTGCTTGGAGCGTCTTGTATGATTTGAGTCTTTGATTTTTAGCTTACCACAATCATCCTTGCTGTACACACCTTTTGAGAGCCATACATGATTTGGAATTTGTTAGAATACTCTATGTGCTTCGCTTATATCTTTGGAGTTGTATAGTTTTGCTCTAGTGCTTCACTTATATATTTTAGAGCATGGTAGTGGATTTGTTTTATAGAAACTATTGATCTCTCATGCTTCACTTAGATTATTTTGAGAGTCTTAAATAGCATGGTAATTTGCTTAAAATAATCCTAATATGCTTGGTATTCAAGAATAGTAAAAGCTTTCTTATGAGTGTGTTGAATACTATGAGAAGTTTGATGCTTGATAATTGTTTTGAGATATAAAGATGGTGATATTAGAGTCATGCTAGTTGAGTAGTTGTGATTTTGATAAATACTTGTGTTAAAGTTTGTGATTCCCGTAGCATGCACGTATGGTGAACCGTTATGTGATGAAGTCGGAGCATGATTTATTTATATTGTCTTCCTTACGAGTGGCAGTCGGGGACGAGCGGTGGTCTTTTCCTACCAATCTATCCCCCTAGGAGCATGCGTGTAATTCTTTGCTTTGATAACTTGTAGATATTTTCAGTAAGTATATGAGTTCTTTATGACTAATGTTGAGTCCATGGATTATACGCACTTTTCTTCCTTCCACCATTACTAGCCTCTCTAATAACGCGCACTTTTCACCGGTATCATACACCCACCATATACCTTCCTCAAAACAGCCACCATACCCACCTATCATGGCATTTCCATAGCCATTCCGAGATATATTGCTATGCAACTTTCCACCGTTCCGTTTATTATGACACGCTCCATCATTGTCATATTGCTTAGCATGATCATGTAGTTGACATCGTATTTGTGGCAAAGCCACCATTCGTAATTCTTTCATACATGTCACTCTTGATTCATTGCATATCCCGGTACACCGCCGGAGGCATTCATATAGAATCATATTTTGTTCTAAGTATCGAGTTGTAATTGTTGAGTTGTTAGAAAATAAAAGTGTGATGATCTCCATTTTTAGAGCATTGTCCCAAGTGAGGAAAAGGATGATAGAGACTATGATTCCCCCACAAGTCGGGATGAGACTCCGGACAAAAAAAAAAGAGGCCATAAAAAAGAGAAAAGGCCCAAATAAAAAAATGAGAGAAGAAGAGAGAAGGGACAATGTTACTATCCTTTTACCACACTTGTACTTCAAAGTAGCACCACGATCTTCATGATAGAGAGTCTCTCATTTTGTCACTTTCATATACTAGTGGGAATTCTTCATTATAGAACTTGGCTTGTATATTCCAATGATGGGCTTCCTCAAAATGCCCTAGGTCTTCGTGAGCAAGCGAGTCGGATGCACACCCACTTAGTTTCTTTTGTTGAGCTTTTATATACTTATAGCTCTAGTGCATCCGTTGCATGGCAGTCCCTACTCACTCACATTGGTATATATTGATGGGCATCTCCATAGCCCGTTGATACGCCTAGTTGATGTGAGACTATCTTCTCCCTTTTTTGACTTCTCCACAACCACCATTCTATTCCACATATAGTGATATATCCATGGCTAACGCTCATGTATTGCCTGAAGATTGAAAAAGTTTGAGAATGTCAAAAGTATGAAACAATTGCTTGGAATGTCATCGGGGTTGTGCATGATTTAAATACTTTGTGTGGTGAAGATAGAGCATAGCCAGACTATATGATTTTGTAGGGATAACTTTCTTTGGCCATGTTATTTTGAGAAGACATGATTGCTTTGTTAGTATGCTTGAAGTATTATTATTTTTATGTCAATATTAAACTTTTGCTTGAATCTTTTGAATCTGAATATTCATACCACAATTAAGAAGAATTACATTAAAATTATGCGAAGTAGCACTCCGCATCAAAAATTCTATTTTTATCATTTACCTACTCGAGGACGAGCATGAATTAAGCTTGGGGATGCTTGATACGTCTCCAACGTATCTATAATTTTTTATTGCTCCATGCTATATTATCTACTGTTTTGGACATTATTGGGCTTTATTATCCACTTTTATATTATTTTTGGGACTAACCTATTAACAGGAGGCCCAAATTTGTAATTGTTGTTTTTTGTCTATTTCCGAGTTTCACAGAAAAGGAATATCAAGCGGAGTCCAAATGGAATGAAACCTTCGAGGCGTGATTTTTAGGAAGATTATGATCCGGGAGACTTGGACCCTACGTCAAGAAACAAAAGAGGAGGCCACGAGGTAGGGGGGCGCACCCACCCCCCCAGGGCGCACCCTCCACCCTCGTGGGCCGCCTGTTGCTCCACCAACGTACTCCTTCCTCCTATATATACCTACGTACCCCCCAAACAATCAGATACGGAGCCAAAAACCTAATTCCACCACTGCAATCTTCTGTACCCAGGAGATCCCATCTTGGCGCTGTTCGAGCTCACGGGAGGGCATCCATCACGGAGGGCTTCTACATCAACACCATAGCCTCTCCGATGAAGTGTGAGTAGTTTACCTCAGACCTTGGGTCCATAGTTAGTAGCTAGATGGCTTCTTCTCTCTTTTGGATCTCAATACAATGTTCTCCCCCTCTCTCATGGAGTCTATTCGATGTAATCTTCTTTTGCGGTGTGTTTGTTGAGGCCGATGAATTGTGGGTTTATGATCAAGATTATCTATGAACAATATTGAATCTTCTCTGAATTCTTTAATGTATGATTGGTTATCTTTGCAAGTCTCTTGAATTATCAGTTTGGTTTGGCCTACTAGATTGATCTTTCTTGCAATGGGAGAAGTGCTTAGCTTTGGGTTCAATCTTGCGGTGTCCTTTCCCGGTGTGATGGGGGCAGCAAGGCACGTATTGTATTGTTGCCATCGAGGATAACAAGATGGGGTTTTTATCATATTGCATGAATTTATCCCTCTACATCCTGTCATCTTGCTTAAGGCGTTACTCTTTTTTCATGAACTTAATACTCTAGATGCATGCTGGATAGCGGTCGATGAGTGGAGTAATATTAGTAGATGCAGGCAGGAGTCGGTCTACTTGTCTCGGACGTGATGCCTATATACATGATCATACCTAGATATTCTCATAACTATGCTCAATTCTATCAAATGCTCAACAGTAATTCGTTCACCCACCATAAAATATTTATGCTCTTGAGAGAAGCCACTAGTGAAACCTATGGACCCCGGGTCTATCTTCATCATATTAATCTTCCAACACGTAGTTATTTCCTTTGCTTTTTTACTTTTGCTTTTATTTTACTTTGCATCTTCATCACAAAAATACAAAAACTATTATCCTATCATATCTTTCAGATCTCACTCTCGTAAGTGACCGTGAAGGGATTGACAACCCCTTATCGTGTTGGTTGCGAGGAGTTATTTGTTTTGTGTAGGTACGAGGGACTCGCGCGTAACCTCCTACTGGATTGATACCTTGGTTCTCAAAAACCGAGGGAAATACTTACGCTACTTTGCTGCATCACCCTTTCCTCTTCAAGGAAATCCAACGCAGTGCTCAAGAGGTGGCAATCGGCGCCAAGCGCGACACCGTCCCGCCTAACATATTCCTGGAAAGGCTCTTCAAGACATCCGTGGTGTGGCAAGGGGAGAGCGGCAACACTAGTCCAGACCTGATTATACCCCCAGATTCCGAACACAATACCGATATCATCGGGGGCTCAACCACCGAAATAACACCATCGGCCCATCTTATCATGGCAGTAATTGCCCCATGGACCGAACCCTTCTTGGCCTACCTTAATAGGCGAGAGCTCCCTGAGGATCAGAATGAGGCTCGCTGCATTTTCCGGTGCTCGAAAGCCTACAAGGTTCATGACGGAGAGCTCTACAGGAAAAGCGCTACCGGAGTACTTCAAAGATGTATCTCCGAAGAAGAGGGCCGGCAGTTCTTGGCCAAAATTCATGCCGGTCTCGGTGGTCACCACGCCGCGGCTCGGGCCCTTGTAAGTGAGGCCTTCTGTACAGGTTTCTATTGGCTGATGGCCCGAGCAGATGCACAGGACCTTGTCCAGCGTTGTGTCGGATGCCAGCTTTTCGCCAACCAAAGCCATATGCCACCCACCGCCCTACAAACAATCCACATTACTTGGCCTTTTGCGGTCTTGGGGCTTGATATGGTCGGACCCCTTAAAGGGGGAAGCCATAATAAAAAATATCTGCTGGTCAAGGTAGAAAAATTCACCAAGTGGATAGAGGCCAAACCAGTTAAAACAGCCGAAGTCGAACCAGTAATAGACTTCATATCCGGTGTCGTGCACCGTTATGGCGTCCCACACACGATCATCACCGATAACGGCTCCAATTTTACAGCCGATGAGGTGAAAACCTGGTGTGCTAATCTGGATTAAGCTCGGTTATGCCTCCGTCTCTCACCCGCAAACAAACGGTCAAGTTGAACGAGCTAATGGTCTTATTATCAGCGACATTAAGCCTAGACTAGTGCGGTGTTTGAAAGAATCAGACAAGCACTGGGTTGAGGAGCTGGACTCCGTACTCTGGGGGCTGCGGACCACGCCTAATCATACTACCGGATACACACCGTTCTTCATGGTGTACGGCGCAGAGGCCGTATTGCCTTGCGACATTATTCATGACTCACCTCGAGTGCGCATGTATGAAGAGAGAGAGGCCGAGCTTGATTGGCAGAATAGTTTAGACACCCTAGAGAGGAGCGCGACGTTACAAAAGCCCGTTCTGCACTGTATCAACAACAGGCTCGCAGATATCAAAGCAGACAAGTGCGGGCCAAGACTTATAATGTTGGCGAACTCGTTCTACGCTTTCCAGAAAAGAAAAAGGACAAACTCAAGCCCAAGTGGGAAGGTCCCTTCATCATTGACAAAGTTCTCACTAGAGGAGCATACTGCCTGCGTGATGCATCAGATAATCGCTTAGAGCCGAACCCATGGAACACTGCCAGACTCCGAAGATTCTACGCCTAGAGCCGAACTCTTTGTTCGTCTTCTTCTCCCTTTTGTTTCCATCACTTTTTCCTCTCTTTCGTTTTTTAGCTTTAAGCTCTCGTGCAGCTAAACCGCGCACCTATGATGTACACACTCCTTAAATATGTACGCCCATAATACCGGGGGCTTCTTGTACAGAAGCTTATTATTATTTTCCGGGCATCAAGCTCACCACATGTGTCTTTTCTTCATATGTACCTTTCCTTCGGCATTATATGCATCGTTATGACTTAAGTTTTGGCCAAGCTAGGTTGCATACCTCCTGTGCTTATGCCCTATGTTCCCGTTTGTTCGTCTAGGGCATAAAGGGAGCACCTCTGTGATTGTTACTGCCGGGCCATCCAGATGTGTACCTCAGACTGGGTGAAGCCGAAAGCTAGCGTTCTTAAGGGAATATTCGGTCAGCGGACTAAAGATGATTTCACACTCATTACACTATGAACCCCCAGATGTTACGTATACAACGATTTCTCAATCACAGTTCGGGCATGCACATTAACGCATGTTCACCCAGGGAAAGGAACCCTTAACGGAACTATTCTCTCTGGAAGATGTTTATTACAATTAAAATGTAATACTCCCTCCATTCCTTGATCTACGGTGTATAGATTTTTGAGAAGAAGTCCGAAATATAAGGTATATTGCGTTGCACCACTCGTTTGGATAATTTTTTTAGGGATTTGATTACATTTCCTTATATCATGTAAGCTCCTCTATCTTCTCATGTTAATTAGTCATGTGTAATCTCACTCAAAACTTGTGAAATTTTTATTCCATGTGCGTTCTTTAATTTCCGTGCCAAAAACTATACACCCTATATCTAGGAACGGAGGGAGTATAACATAGCTAGCCAGATACGACTTGCCTGTTTAAGCAGCTATGACCCCTACGCCTGGTTTCCACACATACCCTGGTCTATCTTGCCGCTCAGGTATTCGGAAACACTTCGTACCTTTGGGTCCAGAGGTCGAAGCGAAAAGGTCTGCCATGATAATCGTTTTACAATCCGGCTAGGGACAAATATGTTAAGGAAAGTAAATAGTCACTTGGACTCAAAAATTTCCTCCTCTATGCCGTCTAGCAGGCTGTCTAACTTACAATCCTGTTGGGAATATTTTGCGGCTACTTTTACTTGGTCATATACCAAACTAACTGGAATTTCTTTTCCATCTGACCCCTTAGGCCCGACTCGGGCTATATGATTCAGATCAAGTTTGGTGTACCATGTCTTCACCATGGCCCAGGCCTCCCGCGCACCTTCTCGGCAGGCTGATATCTTCCATAATTGAATACGCCGCCGTGCTCCTTTGAATAACTCCACGAGCCCCGCCATACTTCCTAGAGGGGAGGCGGATGGCCATAAAGCCTTGGCAACACTCTGCATTGCTTGCCGAACTCGCTCGTGCATTTGGGACAACTCTTGTAGCAGGTCGCCTTGAGATCCGGATATTTCCTCTTCGGGACGGCCAGTCAGCATACCTACAGACATAAATATGTCAGTTCCTCGCCGAATTATATGGAGGCATGTTTGAAAAGCATACTGAATATGCTACCTCATAGTCTCTTATTGTCCTTCATGGAGTCGGCCAGCTAGGCTCGCGTATCTTTTAGTTCTTCGCCCAGCAGGGTGTTGGAATCCCGCATCTTATTTTTATCATCTTTGACCCGTGTCAGCACACGTTCGCCCGTGGCTAGTTGCCTTTTGGCCTCTTGTTCACCCGCTTGCGCGACTTTCAATGCTTCCTTTAGTTGATTTGACGACCCTATCATGGGAAATATAACAGTATTAATATCGCCGGAATATGATTATATTTTTCTCAATAGATGGGATCATTACCAGGCGGTGCCTCCTTGGATTTCTCCAATTCGGCGGTAGCAGCAGCTAGCTGTTTCCGACACTTTTCCAGCTCTTGAGACAACAGGTTGTTCTTCTCTGTGAGCACCTGGTAATACAATGATCCTTAAATCAGTTGTATCAACTGCTTCAAGTCTCCGGGGCTACTGGTATATAATTATCAGATTTGTACAAATATGTACTTACCCGTATATCTTTCAAATGATGGTCGGTGGCTCTGGTAAGCCCATCTCGAGCAGCTCGGATGTATGCATCAGCTGAGCTAAAGGCGTCGAATGCCTCTTTTGTAAAGCCGGGGTCGCGAAGAGCGGCCCGCTGGCGCTGATGATTCATGGCGCTTTCCACTTTAGAGTTTGTGACGGATACGTCATCCGAATCCTCTGCCGAAGGACAATCCGGCGTCACTCTCGTATCAGCCCTTGCCTTTAAAGCAGGGTCGGGAACCTGACTTGTGGAGGCGCAGCCGGTAGGATCCCCGGACATAGTCCGGCTGTGACGCCCCCGATTCAATCATACACTAATCATGCACGCAAACGTGTACGATCAAGATCAGGGACTCACGGGAAGATATCACAACACAACTCTAAAACGTAAATATGTCATACAAGCATCATAATACAAGGCAGGGGCCTCGAGGGCTCGAATACAAGTGCTCGATCATAGACGAGTCAGCGGAAGCAACAATATCTGAGTACAGATATAAGTAAAACAAGTTTGCCTTAAGAAGGCTAGCACAAACTGGGATACAGATCGAAAGAGGCGCAGGCCTCCTGCCTGGGATCCTCCTAACTACTCATGGTCGTCGTCAGCGGGCTGCACGTAGTAGTAGGCACTGATACGTCTCCGTCGTATCCATAATTTTTGATTGTTCCATGCCAATATTCTTCAACTTTCATATACTTTTGGGAACTTTTTATACTATTTTTGGGACTAACATATTGATCCAAAGGCCCGATGTCGGTTCGTCATTGCATGTTTTATGTTTCACAGAAAACCAATATCAAACGGAATCCAAACGGGATAAAAATGGGCGGAGAATTATTTTGGAATATTTGGGATTTTTCGGAGGAAGAATCAACGCGAAACGGTGTCCGGGGTGGCCACGAGACAGGGGGGCGCGCCCTTCCCCCCTGGGCGCGGCCTGGGCTCTCGTGGGCCACCCATAAGGCGGTTGATGCCCTTCTTTTGCCGCAAGAAAGCTAATTTTAGGAAAAAAATCACGGCGAAGGTTTCAGGCCAATCAGAGTTACGGATCTCCATATATACACGAAACGGTGAAACAGAGCCTGGGAGAGAACGCAGAAACAGAGAGATAGATCCAATCTCGGAGGGGCTCTCGCCCCTCCCAAGCCATGGGAGCCAAGGACCAGAGGGGAAACCCTTGTCCCATCTAGGGAGGAGGTCAAGGAAGAAGAAGAAGAAGGGCCTCTCCCCCTTGCCTCCGGTGGCGCCGGAGGCTGCCGGGGCCATCATCATCACATGATCTTCACCAACACCTCCATCATCTTCACCAACATGTCCATCACCTTCCCCATCTATATTCAGCGGTCCACTCTCCCGCAACCCGCTGTACCCTCTACTTGAACATGGTGCTTTATGCTTCATATTATTATCCAATGATGTGTTGCCATCTTATGATGTCTGAGTAGATTTCTATTGTCCTATCGGTGATTGATGAATTGCTATGATTGTTTTGAGTTGCATGTTTTATTATTGGTGCTGTCCTATTGTGCCCTCTGTGTCGCGCAAGCTTGAGGGATTCCCGCTGTAGGGTTTGCAATATGTTTATGATTTGCTTATGGTGGGTTGCGTGAGTGACTGAAACACAAACCCGAGTAAGTAGGTTGTTTGCGTATGGGATAAAAGTGGACTTGATACTTTAATGCTATGGTTGGGTTTTACCTGAATGAATCTTTAGTAGTTGCGGATGCTTGCTAGAGTTCCAATCATAAGTGCATAGAATTCCAAGTAAGGGATGATATGTTAGCTTATGCCTCTCCCTCAAATAGAATTGCAATAGTGATTACCGGTCTAGTAACATAGTCAATTGCTTAGGGACAATTCCACAACTCCTACCACCACTTTTCCACA
Organism: Aegilops bicornis; assembly: GCA_021605145.1. Classification (NCBI taxonomy): domain Eukaryota; kingdom Viridiplantae; phylum Streptophyta; class Magnoliopsida; order Poales; family Poaceae; genus Aegilops; species Aegilops bicornis. The sequence goes on along the minus strand of CM038669.1, from coordinate 515,716,489 downwards.
CTCGCTATATTTACTTTATTGCATCTTTATGTAAACAGCCCCTAGTCTTTATTTACGTGCTCTTTACTTTCTTGCAAACCTATCCTTTCACACCTACAAAGTACTTCTAGTTTCATACTTGTTCTAGGTAAAGCAAACGTCGAGCGTGTGTAGAGTCGTATCAGTGGCCGATAGGACTTGAGAGAGTATTTGTTCTACCTTTAGCTCCTCGTTGGGTTCGACACTCTTACTTATCGAAAGAGGCTACAACTATCCCGTATACTTGCGGGTCATCAAGACCTTTTTCGGCGCCGTTCTTGAGTCATAGCGTGGGGTGAATATTCTCGTGTGTGCTTGTTTGCTTTATCACTAAGTAATTTTTATTTGTTGTTCTTAGTTGTTTTCTATCTTTAGCTATGGGTAGGAAGCATAAAATACCAGAAAAATTAGTTGTACCTACTGAACCAATGGTTGAAGAACCACTCAAAATCTATCACCTTCTTTGAAGCTTTTTACTTGGATCATCTTCGATCCCTTTGTGCTCGTCTTGAAACCCCAACTAGCTTAGTTGAGGGCAAATCTCTAGATGAGCATGCTTGTTATGTGCGACACCGTATATCTGAAAAAGGGAAACTATTATGGGATCAAATTCAACGTTTGCAATGCTATGCTTGGAATTTATGTGAAATTTATGAGTTTAGTTGTTGTTCTGAAGACCCTAAGAAACACCTACCCTATCAATGCTTGTTTAGTGATAATGGAATTGTATCTTCGTATGCTAAGGGTGTTTACAATTACTATGATGTTCAACAAATTGAAGAATTTGTTGCTTTTAAGGGTGCTTATGAGATTGCTTCTTTGATTGAAATATATGACGCTACTCTTTACAAATCTGAAAGTTTTGCCATATTTCAATATTGTCATGATAATTATGCTTCTAATGCCTATGTTAAACCATATATTGAGAAATTCTCCGCTGTCCAAGAAGAGACTAATATTTTGCAGGAAGCTATGGAAGAAGAAATTGATGAAACCATGAGCTCATTGGATGAAAAAGATGATGAGGAGAGAGAAGAACAAAAGGAGGAAGAGCGGATTAGCTACCCGTGCCCACCTTCTAATGAGATTAATTCTTCAACTCATACATTATTTAATTCCCCTTCGTGCTTACCGAAGGATGATTGCTATGATCCCTTGAATTTGTCTGAAATATCCCTTTTTGATGATGCTTGCTATGCTTGTGGCCAAGATGCCAATATGAATTATGCTTATGGAGATGAACTTGCTATAGTTCCTTATGTTAAACATGAAATTGTTGCTATTGCACGCATGCATGACAGTCCTATTATCTTTTTGAATTCTCCTACCTACACTATATCGGAGACGTTTGTGCTTATTAAGGATTATATTGATGGGTTGCCTTTTACCATTGCACATAATGATTTTAATAGATATAATATGCATGTGCTTGCTGCTCCTACTTGCAATTATTATGAGAGAGGAACTATTTCTCCACCTCTCTATGTTTCCAATACGATAGAATTGCAAGAAACTGCTTATACTATGCATTGGCCTTTACTTGGTGTGCATGAATTGTTCCTTTATGACATGCCGATGCATAGGAAGAGAGTTAGACTTCGTTGTTGCATGATATATGTTACTTTGTGCTCACTACTAAATTACAAATCATTGTTAATTAAAATTGGCTTTGATATACCTTGGGATCCGGGTGGATTCATTACTTGATCACTAAATGCCTAGCTTAATGGCTTTAAAGAAAGCGCTGCCAGGGAGACAACCCGGAAGTTTTAGAGAGTCATTTATTTCTGTTGAGTGCTTTTATATATTTTCAAAACAACAAAAATAAAGAGGGGAACCTAAAAACTTTTCAAAAAGGAAAGTGAAAGTGAGAGAGATAAGCATTGTTGAAGTGGGAGAGCTCCTTGAACTTTGTTCATGCTCACGGCAACTTTGTGAATCTTGATTACAGAAACTTTTCAATAAAAATAATTATCCCCTTGTACAATTCCATTGTATTATAAAAATAATGTGCCAAGGTTTTCCTTTAGGATGTTTACAATACTTGTTGGTTTGTACGGTGCAGGACAGAAACTTTGGCTGTAGTGCACGATTTTTAATTGTTTACTGGAACGTCAAATGGTTCTGATTCCTTTTACACTGTCTTTCTGTACAAATTTTTTATTTTTCCTATTTTTGGTAGAATTTTTGGGGTACCATAAGTATGGTGAATGTTCAGTTTTCTACAGATTGTTCTGTTTTTGACAGATTCTGTTTTTGATGCATAGTTTGCTTGTTTTAATGAATCTATCAATTTATATTAGTGGATTAAGCCATGAAAAAGTTATGTTACAGTAGACACAATGAAAAAACAAAATATGAATTTGTTTTCTACAGTACTTAGAGTGGTGATTTGCTTTATTATACTAACGGATCTAACTGAGTTTTCTGTTGAAGTTTTGTGTGGATGTAGTGTCGAATCGAGGATGTCTCGATATGAGGAAAAGGAAGAGAGGCTAGAGCTCAAGCTTGGGGGGGGGGAGAGAGGCACCCCAAGTAAATATTCAAGGAGACTCAAGCGTCTAAGCTTGGGGATGCCCCGGAAGGCATCCCTCTTTCTTCAACAAGTATCGGTATGTTTCCGAATTCGTTTCGTCCGTGCATTATGTGCAAGTCTTGGAGCGTATTTTGCATTTAGTTTTCACTTTTATGAACCATGCTGGTATGAGATAGTCCTTGGTTGATTTATAGAATGCTCATTGCACTTCACTTAGATCTTTTGAGTATGGCTTTATAGAATGCTTCGTGTGCTTCACTTATATCATTTGAAGTTTGGATTGCCTGTTTCTCTTCATATAGACAGCCACCATTTGTAGAATGCTCTTTTTCTTCACTTATATTTGTTAGAGCGTGGGCATATCTTTTGTAGAAAGAATTAAAATCTTTTGCTTCACTTATATCTATTTAGAGAGATGACAGGAATTGGTCATTCACATGGTTAGTCATAAAATCCTACATAAACTTGTAGATCGCTGAATATGATATGTTTGATTCCTTGCAATTGTTTTGCGATATAAAGATGATGATATTAGAGTCATGCTAGTGGGTAGTTGTGGATTGTAGAAATACTTGTGTTGGAGTTTATGATTCCCGTAGCATGCACGTATGGTGAACCGTTATGTAACGAAGTCGGAGCATGAGGTATTTATTGATTGTCTTCCTTATGAGTGGCGGTCGGGGACGAGCGATGGTCTTTTCCTACCAATCTATCCTCCTAGGGGCATGCGTAGTAGTACTTTGCTTCGAGGGCTAATAAACTTTTGCAATAAGTATATGAGTTCTTTATGACTAATATGAGTCCATGGATTATACGCACTATCAACCTTCCATCATTGCAAGCCTCTTCCGTACCGTGCATTGCCCTTTCTCACCTCGAGAGTTGGTGCAAACTTCGCCGGTGCATCCAAACCCTGTGATACGATACATTATATCACACATAAGCCTCATTATATCTTCCTCAAAACAGCCACCATACCTACCTATCATGGCATTTCCATAGCCATTCCGAGATATATTGCCATGCAAATTTCATCATCATCATATACATGACTTGAGCATTTATTTTCATACTGCTTTGCATGATCGTAAGATAGCTAGAATGATGTTTTCATGGCTTGTCCGTTTTTTGATGTCATTGCTACGCTAGATCATTGGACATCCTTACACTTCACGGAGGCATCCATATAGAGTCATATCTTTGTTCTAGTATCGAGTTGTAAGTAAATAGAAGTGTGATGATCATCATTAATGGAGCATTGTCCCAAAAAAAAAGAGGCCAACGAAGCCTAAATAAAAAAATGGGGCCAAAGAAGCCCGCAAAAATATATAAAAAGGTACAATGCTACTATCTCTTTTTCCACACTTGTGCTTCATAGTAGCACCATGTTCTTCATGTAGTGAGTCTCATATCTTGTGCTTCAAAGTAGCACCATGTTCTTCATATAGATTGTCTCCTATGTTGTCACTTTCATATACTAGTGGGAATTTTCATTATAGAACTTGGCTTGTATATTCCAACGATGGGCTTCCTCAAATGCCCTAGGTCTTCGTGAGATTTTTGTTGAGCTTTCATACACTTATAGCTCTTAGTGCATCCGTTGCATGGCAATCCCTACTCCTCGCATTGACATCAATTGATGGGCATCTCCATAGCCCGTTGATTAGCCGCATCGATGTGAGACTTTCTCCTTTTTGTCTTCTCCACATAACCTCCATCATTATATTCTATTCCACCTATAGTGCTATATCCATGGCTTGCGCTCATGTATTGCATGAGGGTTGAAAAAGCTGAAGCGCGTTAAAAATTATGAACCAATTGCTTGGCTTGTCATCGGGATTGTGCATGATGTGAATATTTTGTGTGGTGAAGATGGAGCATAGCCAGACTATATGATTATGTAGGGATAACTTTCTTTGGCCTTGTTATTTTGAAAAGACATGATTGCTTTATTAGTAGGCTTGAAGTATTATTGTTTTTATGTCAAATGATAGACTATTGTTTTGAATCACTCGTGTCTTAATATTCATGCCATGATTAGACATATGATCAAGATTATGCTAGGTAGCATTCCACATCAAAAATTATATTTTTTATCATTTACCTACTCGAGGACGAGCAGGAATTAATCTTGGGGATGCTGATACGTCTCCGTCATATCTATAATTTTTGATTGTTCCATGCCAATATTCTTCAACTTTCATATACTTTTGGCAACTTTTTATACTATTTTTGGGACTAACATATTGATCCAAGGCCCAGTGCGGTTCTGTCATTGCATGTTTTATGTTTCACAGAAAACCAATATCAAACGGAATCCAAACGGGATAAAAACGGACGAAGAATTATTTTGGAATATTTGGGATTTTCCGGAGGAAGAATCAACGCGAAACGGTGTCCGGGGTGGCCACGAGATAGGGGGGCGCGCCCTTCCCCCCTGGGTGCAGCGTGGGCTCTCGTGGGCCACCCGTAAGGCGGTTGATGCCCTTCTTTTGCCGCAAGAAGGCTATTTTTGGGGGAAAAATCACGGTGAAGGTTTCAGGCCAATCGGAGTTACAGATCTCCATATATACACGAAACGGTGAAACAACGCCTGGGAGAGAACGCAGAAACAGAGAGATAGATCCAATCTCGGAGGGGGTCTCGCCCCTCCCAAGCCATGGGAGCCAAGGACCAGAGGGGAAACCCTTGTCCCATCTAGGGAGGAGGTCAAGGAAGAAGAAGAAGAAGGGGGCCTCTCCCCTTGCTTCCGGTGGCGCCCGGAGCTGCCGGGGCCATCATCATCACATGATCTTCACCAACACCTCCATCATCTTCACCAACATCTCCATCACCTTCCCCCATCTATATTCAGAGGTCCACTCTCCCGCAACCCTCTGTACCCTCTACTTGAACATGGTGCTTTATGCTTCATATTATTATCCAATGATGTGTTGCCATCTTATGATGTCTGAGTAGATTTCTATTGTCCTATCGGTGATTGATGAATTGCTACGATTGGTTTGAGTTGCATATTTTATTATTGGTGCTGTCCTATTGTGCCCTCCGTGTCGCGCAAGCTTGAGGGATTCCCGCTGTAGGGTTTGCAATATGTTTATGATTTGCTTATGGTGGGTTGCGTGAGTGGTGAAACACAAACCCGAGTAAGTAGGTTGTTTGCGTCACGGGATAAAAGGGACTTGATACTTTAATGCTATGGTTGGGTTTTACCTTAATGAATCTTTAGTAGTTGCGGATGCTTGCTAGAGTTCCAATCATAAGTGCATAGAATTCCAAGTAAGGGATGATATGTTAGCTTATGCCTCTCCCTCAAATAGAATTGCAATAGTGATTACCAGTCTAGTAACATAGTCAATTGCTTAGGGACAATTCCACAACTCCTACCACCACTTTTCCACACTCGCTATATTTACTTTATTGCATCTTTATCTAAACAACCCCTAGTCTTTATTTACGTGCTCTTTACTTTCTTGCAAACCTATCCTTTCACACCTACAAAGTACTTCTAGTTTCATACTTGTTCTAGGTAAAGCAAACGTCAAGCGTGTGTAGAGTCGTATCAGTGGCCGATAGGACTTGAGAGAGTATTTGTTCTACCTTTAGCTCCTCATTGGGTTCGACACTCTTACTTATCGAAAGAGGCTACAACTATCCCGTATACTTGCGGGTCATTAGGCACCTCCAGTGTAGTGGGAGTCGTCATCGACAGTGGCGTCTGGCTCCTGGGCTCCGACATCTGGTTGCGACAACCAGGTAGAAGGGAAGGGGGAAAGGGGGGAGAAAAGCAACCGTGAGTACTCATCCAAAGTACTCGCAAGCAAGGAGCTACACTACATATGCATGGGTATATGTGTAAAGAGGCAATAGCGGTGGACTGAACTGCAGAATGCCAGAATAAGAGGGGGATAGCTAAACCTGTCGAAGACTAGTCTTCAGGCCACCTCCATCTTGCAGCATGTATAAGATAGTAGATTGAAGTCCTCCAAGTAGCATCGCATAACATAATCCTACCCGGCGATCCCCTCCTCGTAGCCCTGTTAGAGAGCTATCACCGGGTTGTATCTGGCACTTGGAAGGGTGTGTTTTATTAAGTATCCGGTTCTAGTTGTCATAAGGTCAAGGTACAACTCCAAGTCATCCTGTTACCGAAGATCACAACTATTCGAATATATTAACTTCCCTGCAGGGGTGCACCACATAACCCAACACGGTTGATCCCATTTGGCCGGACACACTTTTCTGGGTCATGCCCGGCCTCGGAAGATCAACACGTCGCAGCCCACCTAGGCCAACAGAGAGGTCAGCACGCCGGTCTAAACCTAAGTGCACAGGGGTCTGGGCCCATCGCCCTTAGCACACCTGCACGTTGCGTGGGCGGCCGGAAGCAGAACTAGCCCCTTAATAGAAGAGCAGGCTTACTTTCCAATCCGGCGCGCCGCTTAGTCGCCGACGTCACGAAGGCTTCGGCTGATACTGTTGGGGAACGTAGTAATTTCAAAATTTTCCTACGCACACACAGGACCATGGTGATGGCATAGCAACGAGAGGGGAGAGTGTATGTCCACGTACCCTCGTAGACCGTAAGCGGAAGCGTTATAACAACGCGGTTGATGTAGTCGTCGTCTTCACGATCCGACCGATCCAAGTACCGAACGTCACGGCACCTCCGAGTTCTGCACACGCTCAGCTTGATGACGATCCCGGACTCCGATCCAAAGCAAAGTGTCGGGATGAGTTCCGTCAAGACGACGGGCGTGGTGACGATGATGATGCTCCACCGACGAGGGCTTCGCCTAAGCTCCGCGATGATATGACTTCACGGCGCAGGGCTTCGCGCCTAAGCTCATGACGATATGACTTCACCGGCGCAGGGCTTCGCCTAAGCTCCGCGACGATATGACTTCACCGTACAGGGCTTCGCCTAAGCTCCGCGACGATATGACCGAAGTGGAATATGGTGGAGGGGGGCACCGCACACGGCTAAGGAACGATCCGTAGATCAACTTCTGTGTCCATGGGGTGCCCCCTGCCCCCGTATATAAAGGAGTGGAGGAGGGGAGGGCCGGCCCTCTCTATGGCGCCTAGGGGAGTCCTACTCCCACCGGAGTAGGATTCCCTTTCCTAGTCCAACTAGGAAACCTTCCATGTAGTAGGAGTAGGAGAGAAGGAAAGGGAAGGGAAAAGGAGAAGGAAGGAAGGGGGCGCCCCCTTCCCTAGTCCAATTCGGACCAGACCAAGGGGAGGGGTGCGGCCACCCTTGAGGCCCTTTTCCTTCTTTCCCGTATGGCCCAATAAGGCCCAATACGTATTCCTGTAACTCTCCGGTACTCCGAAAAATACCCGAATCACTCGGAACCTTTCGAACTCCGAATATAGTCGTCCAATATATCGATCTTTACGTCTCGACCATTTCGAGACTCCTCGTCATGTCCCCGATCTCATCCGGGACTCCGAACTCCTTCGGTACACCAAAACTCATAAACTCATAATATAACCGCCATCGAAACCTTAAGCGTGCGGACCCTACGGGTTCGAGAACTATGTAGACATGACCTAGAACTATTCTCGGTCAATAACCAATAAGCGGAACCTGGATGCCCATATTGGCTCCTACATATTCTACGAAGATCTTTATCGGTCAAACCGCATAACAACATACGTTGTTCCTTTTGTCATCGGTATGTTACTTGCCCGAGATTTGATCGTTGGTATCCAATACCTAGTTCAATCTCGTTACCGGCAAGTCTCTTTACTCGTTACGTAATGCATCATTCCGTAACTAACTCATTAGCTACATTGCTTGCAAGGCTTATAGTGATGTGCATTACCGAGAGGGCCCAGAGATACCTCTCCGACAATCGGAGTGACAAAACCTAATCTCGAAATACGCCAACCCAACATGTACCTTTGGAGACACCTGTAGTACTCCTTTATAATCACCCGATTACGTTGTGACGTTTGGTAGCACCAAAGTGTTCCTCCGATGGCAGGAGTTGCATAATCTCATAGTTACAGGAACATGTATAAGTCATGAAGAAAGCAATAGCAACATACTAAACGATCAAGTGCTAGGCTAACGGAATGGGTCATGTCAATCAGATCATTCTCCTAATGATGTGATCCCGTTAATCAAATGACAACTCATGTCTATGGTTAGAAAACATAACCATCTTCGATTAACGAGCTAGTCAAGTAGAGGCATACTAGTGACACTGCTTGTATATATATTCACACATGTATTATGTTTCCGGTTAATACAATTCTAGCATGAATAATAAACATTTATCATGATGTAAGAAATAAATAATAACTTTATTATTGCCTCTAGGGCATATTTCCTTCAGTCTCCCACTTGCACTAGAGTCAATAATCTAGTTCACATCGCCATGTGATTTAACAGCAATAGTTCACATCACCATGTGATTAACACCCATAGTTCACATCGATATGTGATCAACACCCAAAGGGTTTACTAGAGTCAGTAATCTAGTTCACATCGCTATGTGATTAACACCCAAAGAGTACTAAGGTGTGATCATGTTTTGCTTGTGAGATATTTTTAGTCAACGGGTCTGTCACATTCAGATCCGTAAGTATTTTGCGAATTTCTATGTCAACAATGCTCCGCAAGGAGCTATTCTAGCTAATTGCTCCCACTCTCAATATGTATCTAGATCGAGACTTAGAGTCATCTAGATCGGTGTCAAAACTTGCATCGACGTAACCCTTTACTTACGAACCTTTGTCACTTCCATAATCGAGAAACATATCCTTATTCCACTAAGGATAATTTTGATACCTGTCCGTTGATCTACTCCTAGATCACTATTGTACTCCTTGCCAAACTCATGTAGGGTATACAATAGATCTGGTACACAGCATGGCATACTTTATAGAACCTATGGCCAAGGCATAGGGAATGACTTTCATTCTCTTTCTATCTTCTGCCGTGGTCGGGTTTTGAGTCTTACTCAATTTGACACCTTGTAACACAGGCAAGAACTCTTTCTTTGACTGTTCCATTTTGAACTTCTTCAAAATCTTGTCAAGGTATGTACTCATTGAAAAAACTTATCAAGCGTCTTGATCTATCTCTATAGATCTTGATGCTCAATATGTAAGCAGCTTCACCGAGGTCTTTGTTTGAAAAACTCCTTTCAAACACTCCTTTATGCTTTGAGAATAATTCTACATTATTTCCGATCTACAATATGTCATTCACATATACTTATCGAAATGTTGTAGTGCTCCCACTCACTTTCTAGTAAATACAGGCTTCACTTTGTAAGTCTGTATAAACTATATGCTTTGATCAACTTATCAAAGCGTATATTCCAACTCCGAGATGCTTACACCAGTCCATAGATGGATCATTGGAGCTTGCACACTTTGTTAGCTCCCTTTGGATCGATAAAACCTTCCGGTTGCATCATATACAACTCTTCCTCCGAAACCCATTCAGAATGCAGTTTTTACATCCATTTGCCAAATTTCATAAATTGTGGCAATTGCTAACATGATTCGGACAGACTTAAGCATCGCTACGCTTGAGAAAATCTCATTGTAGTTAACACCTTGAACTTGTCAAAAACCTTTTTATGCGACAAGTCGAGCTTTGTAGATAGTAACACTACTATCAACGTCCGTCTTCCTCTTGAAGATCCATTTATTTTCTATTGCTTGCCGACCCTCGGGCAAGTCAACCAAAGTCCACACTTTGTTTTCATACATGGATCCCATCTCAGATTTCATGGCTTCTAGCCATTTAGCGGAATCTGGGCTCACCATCGCTTCTTCATAGTTTGTAGGTTCGTCATGATCTGGTAGCATGACTTCCGAACAGGATTGCCGTACCACTTTGGTGCGGATCTCACTCTGGTTTACCTACGGGATTCGGTAGTGACTTGATCTGAAGTTACATGATCATCATCATTAGCTTCCTCACTAATTGGTGTAGGAATCATCGGAACTGATTTCGTGATGAAATACTTTCCAATTGGGGAGAAGGTACAAATTACCTTATCAAGCTCCACTTTCCTCCCACTCACTTCTTTCGAGAGAAACTCCTTCTCTAGAAAGGATCCATTTATAAGCAACGAATGTTTTTGCCTTCGGATCTGTGATAGAAGGTATACCCAACAATTTCCTTTGGGTATTCTATGAAGACGCACTTCTCCGATTTGGGTTTGAGCTTATCAGGATGAAACTTTTTCACATAAGCATCACAACTTCCAAACTTTAAGAAACGCAGCTTAGGTTTCTTGTTAAACCATAGTTCATACGGTGTCGCCTCAACGGATTTAGACGGTGCCCTATTAAACGTGAATGCAGCTGTCTCTAATGCATAACCCCAAAACGATAGTGGTAAATTGATAAGAGACATCATAGATCGCACCATATCCAATAAAGTGCGGTTACGACTTTCGTACACACCATTATGTTGTGGTGTTCCATATGGCGTGAGTTGCGAAACTATTTCACATTGTTTCAAATGAAGACCAAACTCGTAACTCAAATATTTATCTCCACGATCAGATCGCAGAAACTTTATTTTCTTGTTACGATGATTTTCGATTTCACTCTGAAATTCTTTGAACTTTTCAATTATTTCAGACTTATGTTTCATCAAGTAGATATACCCATATCTGCTCAAATCATTTTGTGAAGGTCAGAAAATAACGATACTTGCCACGAGCATCAACACTCATTGAATCGCATACATCGGTATGTATTATTTCCAATAAGTCAAGAGCTTGTTCCATTGTTCCGAGAACGGAGTTTTAGTCATCTTGCCCAAAAGGCACGGTTCGCGAGCATCAAATGATTCATAGTCAAGTGATTCCAAAAGTCCATCGGCATGGAGTTTTCTTCAAGCGCTTTACACCAATATGACCTAAACGGCGGTGCCACAAATAAGTTGCACTATCATTATTAACTTTGCATCTTTTGGTTTCAATATTATGAATATGTGTATCACTATGATCGAGATCCAATGAACCATTTTCATTGGGTGTGTAACCATATAAGGTTTTATTCATGTAAATGAACAACAATTTATTCTCTTACTTAAATGAATAACCGTATTGCAATAAACATGATCAAATCATATTTACGCTCAACACCAAATAACACTTATTTAGGTTCCACACTAATCCCGAAAGTATAGGGAGTGTGCGATGATGATCATATCAATCTTGGAACTACTTCCAACACTCATCGTCACATCCCCTTCAACTAGTTACTGTTCATTCTGAAACTCACGTTACAAGTTACTACTCTTAGCAACTATACCAAAGATCAAATACCGAGGGGTTGCTATGAACACTAGTAAAATACACATCAATAATCTGTATATCAAATATACCTTTGTTCACTTTGCCATCCTTCTTATCCACCAAATATTCAGGGGTAGTTCCGCTTCCAGGTGACCAGTTCCATTGCAGCAAAAGTACTTAGTCTCGTGCTTAGGTCCAGACTTGGGCTTCTTCACTCGAGCAGCAACTTGCTTGCCGTTCCTTTTGAAGTTCCCCTTCTTCCCTTTGCCCTTTTCCTTGAGACTAGTGGTCTTGTCAATCATCAACACTTGATGCTCTTTCTTGATTTCTACCTTCGTTGATTTCAACATCACGAAGAGCTCGGGAATCGTTTTCGTCATCCCCGCATACTATAGTTCATCACGAAGTTCTAGTAACTTAGTGATGGTGACTAGAGAATTCTGTCAATCACTATCTTATCCGGAAGATTAACTCCCACTTGATTCAAGCAATTGAAGTATTGAGACAATCTGAGCACATGCTCACTAGTTGAGCGATTCTCCTCCATCTTTTAGCTATAGAACTTGTTGGAGACTTCATATCTCTCAACTCGGGTATTTGCTTGAAATATTAACTTCAATTCCTGGAACATCTCATATGGTCCATGACGTTCAAAACGTCTTTGAAGTCCCGATTCTAAGCCGTTAAGTATGGTGCACTAAACTATGAAGTAGTCATCATATTGAGCTAGCCAAACGTTCATAACGCCGCATCCGCTTCCTGCAATAGGTCTGTCACCTAGCGGTGCATTAAGGACATAATTCTTACATGCGGCATTGAGGATAAACCTCAGATCGCGGATCCAATCCGCATCATTGCTACTAACATTTTTCAACACAATTTTCTCTAGGAACATATGAAAATAAACATATGAAAGCAACAACGCGAGCTATTGATCTACAACATAATTTGCAAAATACTACCAGGACTAAGTTCATGATAAATTTAAGTTCAATTAATCATATTACTTAAGAACTCCCACTTAGACAGACATCTCTCTAGTCATCTAAGTGATCACGTAATCCAAATCAACTAAACCATAACCGATCATCACGTGAGATGGAGTAGTTTTCAATGGTGAACATCACTATGTTGATCATATCTACTATATGATTCACGCTCGACCTTTCGGTCTCCGTGCTCGAGGCCATATCTGCATATGCTAGGCTCGTCAAGTTTAACCTTGAGTATTCGCGTGTGCAAAACTGGCTTGCACCCGTTGTAGATGGACGTAGAGCTTATCACACCCGATCATCACGTGGTGTATGGGCACGACGAACTTTGGCAACGGTGCATACTCAGGGAGAACACTTCTTGATAATTAGTGAGAGATCATCTTAAAATGCTACCGTCAATCAAAGCAAGAATAAGATGTATAATAGATAAACATCATACGCAATCAAAATATGTGACATGATATGGCCATGATCATCTTGCGCCTTTGATCTCCATCTCCAAAGTACTGTCATGATCTCTATCGTCACCGGCACGACACCATGATCTTCATCATCTTGATCTATATCAATGTGTCATCACATGGTTGTCTCGCCAACTATTGCTCTTGCAACTATTGCTATCGCATAGCGATAAAGTAAAGCAATTATTTGGCACTTGCATCTTATGCAACAAAGAGACAACCATAGGGCTTACGCCATTGCCGATAACTTCAACAAAACATGATCATCTTATACAACAACTTATATCTCATCACGTCTTGACCATATCACATCACAACATGCCCTGCAAAAACAAGTTAGACGCCCTCTATTTTGTTGTTGCAAATTTTACGTGGCTGCTACGGGCTTAGCAAGAACCGTTCTCACCTACGCATCAAAACCACAACGATAGTTTGTCAAATAGACTCCGTTTAACCTTCGCAAGGACCGGGCGTAGTCACACTCGGTTCAACTAAAGTGAGAGAGACAGACACCCGCCAGCCACCTTTAAGCACGAGTGCTCGTAGCAGTGAAACCAGTCTCGCGTAAGCGTCACGCGTAATGTCGGTCCGGCCGCTTCATCTCACAATACCGCTGAACCAAAGTATAACATGCTTTGGTAGGCAGTATGACTTGTATCGCCCACAACTCACTTGTGTTCTACTCGTGCAAAACATCAAACCATAAAACCTAGGCTCGGATGCCACTTTGTTGGGGAACGTAGTAATTTCAAAATTTTCCTACGCACACAGGACCATGGTGATGGCATAGCAACGAGAGGGAGAGTGTATGTCCACGCACCCTCGTGAGACCGTAAGCGAAGCGTTATAACAACGCGGTTGATGTAGTCGACGTCTTCACGATCCGACCGATCCAAGTACCGAACGTCACGGCACCTCCGAGTTCTGCACACGCTCAGCTCGATGGCGATCCCGGACTCGATCCAAAGCAAAGTGTCGGGGATGAGTTCCGTCAAGACGACGGGCGTGGTGACGATGATGATGCTCCACCGACGCAGGGCTTCGCCTAAGCTCCGCTGACGATATGACTTCACCGGGCGCGAGGCTTCGCCTAAGCTCATGACGATATGACTTCACCGGCGCAGGCTTCGCCTAAGCTCCGCTGACGATATGACTTCACCGGCGCAGGCCGCCTAAGCTCCGACGATATGACCGAAGTGGAATATGGTGGAGGGGCACCGCACACGGCTAAGGAACGATCCGTAGATCAACTTCGTGTCCATGGGGTGCCCCTGCCCCGTATATAAAGGAGTGGAGGAGGGAGGGCCGGCCCTCTCTATGGCGCCGCCCTAGGGGAGTCCTACTCCCACCGGGAGTAGGATTCCCCTTTCCTAGTCCAACTAGGAAACCTTCCATGTAGTAGGAGTAGGAGAGAAGGAAAGGGAAGGGAAAAGGAGAAGGAAGGAAGGCGCCCCTTCCCTAGTCCAATTCGGACCAGACCAAGGGAAGAGTGCGGCCACCCTTGAGGAACTTTTACTTCTTTCCCGTATTGCCCAATAAGTCCCAATACGTATTCCCGTAACTCTACGGTACTCCGAAAAATACCCGAATCATTCGGAACCTTTCCGAACTCCGAATATAGTCGTCCAATATATCGATCTTTACGTCTCGACCATTTCGAGACTCCTCGTCATGTCCCCGATCGCATCCGGGACTCCGAACTCCTTCGGTACATCAAAACTCATAAACTCATAATATAACCGTCATCGAAACCTTAAGCGTGCGGACCCTACGGGTTCGAGAACTATGTAGACATGACCTAGAACTATTCTCGGTCAATAACCAATAGCGGAACCTGGATGCCCATATTGGCTCCTACATATTCTACGAAGATCTTTATCGGTCAAACCGCATAACAACATACGTTGTTCCTTTTGTCATCGGTATGTTACTTGCCCGAGATTTGATCGTTGGTATCCAATACCTAGTTCAATCTCGTTACCGGCAAGTCTCTTTACTCGTTACGTAATGCATCATTCCGTAACTAACTCATTAGCTACATTGCTTGCAAGGCTTATAGTGATGTGCATTACCGAGAGGGCCCAGAGATACCTCTCCGACAATCGGAGTGACAAAACCTAATCTCGAAATACGCCAACCCAACATGTACCTTTGGAGACACCTGTAGTACTCCTTTATAATCACCCGATTACGTTGTGACGTTTGGTAGAACCAAAGTGTTCCTCCGGTGGCGGAGTTGCATAATCTCATAGTTACAGTGAACATGTATAAGTCATGAAGAAAGCAATAGCAACATACTAAACGATCAAGTGCTAGGCTAACGGAATGGGTCATGTCAATCAGATCATTCTCCTAATGATGTGATCCCGTTAATCAAATGACAACTCATGTCTATGGTTAGGAAACATAACCATCTTGATTAACGAGCTAGTCAAGTAGAGGCATACTAGTGACACTCTGTTTGTCTATATATTCACACATGTATTATGTTTCCGGTTAATACAATTCTAGCATGAATAATAAACATTTATCATGATGTAAGGAAATAAATAATAACTTTATTATTGCCTCTAGGGCATATTTCCTTCAGATACCACGACGTCGAGTGCCCATAACTGTTCCCGCGTAGCTGGTTAGTGCGTATAGACCAAATGGCCAGACTCATATCAAATACCAAGAACTCGTTAAGCGTGTTATTTTTAAGTATCCGCGGACGCCGACTAGGGCCAGGCCCACATCTCTCCTAGGTGGTCTCAACCTGCCCTATCGCTCCGCCACAAAGCAACAGTTGGGGGCTGTCAGGAACCCAGGCCGACCTCTACCGGGATGGAGCCACCTGTCCTTTCAGCCCCCTCATCAGAATCACTTGCGGGTACTCAACGAGCTAACCCTACTTTAGTCACCACATGTGTCATATATATAAAGTATATAGTACATACCCGTGATCACCTCCCTAGTGATCACGGCCCGATCAAGTATAGCATGGCAGACGGACAAGAGTGTAGGGCTACTGATGGAACACTAGCATCCTATACTAAGCATGTAGGATTGCAGGTAAAGGTAACAACAGTAGTAGCAAGGACATGCTATGCAGCAGAATAGGATTAACGGAAAGCAGTAACATGCTACACTAATCTAATGCAAGCGGTATAGAGAAGAATAGGCGATATCTGGTGATCAAGGGGGGGCTTGCCTGGAAGCTCAGCCGAGAAGGAGGGGTCGTCAACACCGTAGTCATACTGGGTAGCAGCGGCGTCGGTCTCGGTGTCTAGCGAGAGAAGAGGGGGGAAGAAACAATAAATACAATGCAAACAAATGCATGACGATGCATGACATGACAAAGCGTGATGCTAGGTGTGCCCTAACACGGTGGGAGGTTGTACCAGTGAAGGGGGGGGGGGACATCCGGGAAAGTATTCCAGGTGTTCCGCGTTTTCGGACAGATGAATCGGAGCAGGAAAGTTGCGAGTTCGATAGGTTAGGGATGTGTGGCGGACGAACGGGCTGCATATCCGGATTCGTCTCGCCGTTCTGAGCAACTTTCATGTACAAAGCTTTTCCATCTGAGCTACGGTTTATTTTATATTAATTTTTAAAGTTTTAAATCATTTTCTAAATTATTATTATTACATTAATTCAAAATCAGCATTACTACATCAGCATGACGTCAGCATGACATCAGCAGTCAACAGAGGTGTTGACTAGGTCAAACTGACATGTGGGGTCCACATGTCATTGACTGTTCAGGCTAATCAGGGTTTAATTAAGTTAACTAGTGATAGGTTAATCTACTCAGGACTAATTAAGTTAATTAATTAATTTAATTAATTAATTAATATTTTTATTTAATATTCTTTTTTTAATAAACGTTCTGGGGGCAGGGCCCCACATGTCATAGGGCCATAGGGGCTAGCGGGCACGGGCGCTACGGGGCGGGTCGGGCGTTGCGGCGCCCGACTGGGCGTTCGCCCAGATCGCCGGGGCGAGGAGGTCCGGGGTAGTTTGCAGGCGCGGGTGCTGGCGAGGCCACGGCGGGGCGGGGCCATGGCAAAGTGGGCGGCCACCGGAGGAGGACGCCGGGGCCGTGGAGGGGGTGCGTTCGGACCACCATGGGGCGAGGAGGGAGCGGCACGGCGGCATGCAGCAGTCCGCAGCAGGGGCGGAGGGAGAGCAGCGGCAGGGGACGGCCAAGGCGCGGCCACGGCGGGGCTCGCTGGCCGGCCGTTTCTGGCGAAGGGATCCGACGCGGTTGCGGGTGAGCAGGCGGCGGAAGCAGGAGAAAGGAGAGCGAGGCGCGCGGTCTCGGACGGGTCGGCGGTCCGAAGCGGACGCTGCCGTGGCGCTACGGAGGAGCGTGACTAGTAGGGGGCGCGACACAGGCACGGGTGCGGCCGGAGCGCAGAGAGGAGGAGGTCGGGTCAGGCGCCGCGGCCGCGGCTAACGGCGCGCGAAGGTGCAGCGGGGGAGAGGCAGGGAGCGAGGAGACGAGCGCGGCGGCGGGGCTCACATTGCCGGTAGGGGAGTGGCAGTGGGTGTCGAGGAGGAGGATGGGGACGAGGTGTGCGACGACGGAGAGGACGGCGGCAATGGCGGCCGGCGATGGGTCGCGGGGAACGAGCGGCGCGATCGATTCCGTGAGGGAGAGGCGCGGGAGGTGGACGAGGAAGCGATCCGGCGAGGCGGCATCGGCGACGAGCAGGTCAAGGACGAGTGCGGCCTCGGGGATGGCGGGGCGACGAGGAGGGGCGCCGTCCAGATCCAGGGCGTGAGGGGGACTGAGGAATCGGGGGTGGGGGGGGGGGGGGGGGTTGTGCGGTCGTGGTTAGGTTTACGGAGTAGTGGGGGGGCTAAGTAGTGGGTTAGGTGGACCGGTGTGGGCCGGCCTGTTGGGTCGGTTGGCCCATGGGGGGGGGGGGGGGTTGTTGTTCTCTTTTTGTTTGATTTGTTTTTCTTTTCTTTTATTTATTCTTTTCTGTTTTCAATTATAGTTTCTTTTTTTTTAGTTTTATGAAATACCAAGTTAGCACCTTAAATTAGTATCACCAATACATGCCACTACCAAACCTAGTTTGTAGCCAAAATATATTAGTTTAATATTTTTATAATTCCAAAAGCAATTAAATTGTTATTTCAACCACTGTTTTATTTAGTTTAGGGCATTTAAACATTTTGAAAAAGGTTGGCCCCAACACCGAAATTAGTTAGGGATTATTTGCCACATGATGAACATTTTAGTTTTGACTTTTGAAAATTTAATTGTTTGACTTGCTTTTAAATTTGAAATTTGAACAGGATTTGAATCATCGCAAGATTAACAACAGTAATCATGGTGACATGGCATCATTAGCGGAGGGTTACTGTAGCGTAACTATCCGGGCGTCACAATTCTCCTCCACTACAAGAAATCTCGTCCCGAGATTTAAGAGGTGGAAAACGGGGGAAAGGTCTGGTTACGAAATTCTAACGAATCTTCTCGGTCTTGGTTGCTCTTCTCGAAGTGGTCGATCTATTATATTGATGTCTTCATTTTTCTGCTTCAAGTCATCAAGATGAAGTCGGCATCCTTTCTTCGGGGGTTCCATCGTACTTACGAAAGGATAAGGGGGGTATTCCGGGAGAACGAACCTCTACAAGGCTGACTATCTGGTCGATAACATCGGGGAAGGTGGCATAAAGTAACTCTCGAATTGAAACTTAAGAAAATATCGAGAGCAAAGTAATGAGGTTTCATGGGAAGTTTTCGAGCGAGCAGGCAACCGTTCGATGCCTGAAACAGCGCGTGAAAGGGGCTCAAAGCAATCGGGAATAAGTATTGCGTCTGGTACAGATTTGATGATCTCTCAGAAGGTGGCTCATGAATTAAATACGAGGCCACACGCGAGGAACAACCTTGGGAACAGGGGGTGTAGGAGAGTCAGGTTTCGATCCTTTGGAACTGTGAGTTATGGGCCCACCATGTGGGTTAAAAGTAGGAAGAGTAGTGACGTCTTGCACGATCATGTAAGCAAGGCATGTCAGAGGAGAGACTGTCAGTTATGTCGGCAACAATATCGGTGGGCGAGGGACGAAGAGAACCATTTTCCTGCTCATTGAAACGACCTATAGGAAAAGTTCTCGTCCATCAGTGGTTACCAGAATGCCATCAACAAAAGCAACATGGTCTTACTGACACGGTTGTACACCAAGGAGTTTACATAAGCAGGAGAATATTACTGCTTAGATCATATGGATCACCAGAAAGGTTAAACAAAACAATGGAAAGGAAAAGGTGATCATCAGATTAAACAGAACAATGGAGAGGAAAAATGTGTTTAAACACATTTTTCAGGGGGTATATCCTTCACAAGGACAAGCAGAGCATGATATCTATGACATGATATAACATAGAAAACCATTTAGGTAACGGGAGAGGAAGTTCATGACATTACCCAATCAACGGTGTTTAAATAATTGATAAAGGAAATTTAGCATGGTGCTTAAAATGTTCTTATCGATGATCAGAGTACCACAGACATGCTTCGAGATAGCATTGACATGGTCATCAAGTAAGGTTCAGAATTTGGATGCACAAAGGATCCATCGGGATAAACTTATTAAACAAGGCATTCAATTTCCTCATGGAAAAATGGTTAACCTTGTTAAAAAGGAAACTATAAGACTTGGTCCTCCGGTCATGTGTGCATGACATCACCTTACCGGGTCATATGAGGATCAATGTTATAACTCTTGAAAATATGTTCCAACCATCATATCCGACCGAGATTCAGATCTGATTGGTATCAAGATAACTCAGACACGGGATTCCTGAAAAGAAAAGGTGCAACACAAATTGACGAGATAACATTGTAAGATTCTCGAGAAATGAACTATGGAAACAAGTTCTGAAACAAGAGTTCATCATTAAAACCAAGGAGAGGTTGAAGAGGTGGCTGATGGACTCAGCGACAATTCATCGAGGTTTCCAAGAAGACGGATTCCCACAATTATGAGAACAAGGGGAAAACATTTGTCAGATCAAATGTTATATTGATGTATGCTCGAGGAAAACATACACAATTAAACATTGGTTGAAAGGTGCACGAGAGATATGGGCTTAGGTAGCATGATCAATGCTAGAATGGTGATTCAATAAATAATAGTCTAAGAAGGAGCTGCCGACCATTAACTCCAAAGCAACATGGTTGCTAGGACTATAGAATCCAGGCAGTATCGTTCACTTATTGGTATTACGGTTGGAAGCAACACGGGGACCAAGAAGAATGGTGATGGCGAGAAGCATCACTGTATCAAGAATTCTTAAGAGGTGGTGAAATTCTCACAACATCCTCGACATAAGAGATAGTAATACTTCAAGGTAGAACATAATACGAGCTGGATTGCAAGTTACATCCATAGCATGAATAAGTTTGTGATGGAAGGAAGGTAAGGATGTTGTCAATGGTAACTCAAATTACCAAGGGACGAGGGTGGTACTTGTCATCATGAATTCGATTGGTA
Organism: Aegilops bicornis; assembly: GCA_021605145.1. Taxonomy (NCBI): domain Eukaryota; kingdom Viridiplantae; phylum Streptophyta; class Magnoliopsida; order Poales; family Poaceae; genus Aegilops; species Aegilops bicornis. The sequence continues at coordinate 515,695,707 of CM038669.1, read as the reverse complement.
TCCTGGAAGGAGTCAAAATGTTGATGATGATCATGACAAATTTTGTCAAGGGGCTCCACAGAGAAGTAATCGGATAGCGACTACATCAAGCCAAAGGAATGATGAAGCAAAAGGTTATTGGAACCATGGGTACGACACAAACTTGAAATCAAGTTTGTTGTTCAAGGAGAAATGATATGACGAGAAAGATCGACGTAAGATTAGCTCACCGTCAAATTTTGTCCTCCGAGAAGAAGAATCAGGTAGCACAGTTGAATTTAGCACGATAATGATGTAGCCGATCAGGCTAGGAATGACATGATGGAGTATTAAACTTCTCAACAACAAAGTACTAGGAGTAATGAATGGCAGTGCGGATTCGATTTAATTCTCGGAGTCCTCGATTAACGACAACCCAGAACCATTGGAATGACTATGACAGGAAAGGTACTACTTCCTCAGTAATTCATGAGATATAGTGCGATGGCATGATATCCTTGAGATACCAGGTGGATAATACTCGAAGGCATATCAAATTAAAGGTTGAAGTGGGGTGTGTTGATCTATAGAAGACAAGCGCTTTAACTTGTCTGAGAAATGGAATCAAAGGAAGAAATTATGGTCGGAACCACAATCATAAATGATCAAACCACAGATACAAGATGAACTCATAACAAGGGAGTAATTATTCTCACGAGCAGCTTCCATGATAAGTTATACATCGTGTCCATGGGCATGAACACAAAGTTCAAGGTCGACTCCCACTTCTCCAATGCATAACCTTTCATTCACTCCTCAAATTAAAAATGATTTCAGTGTCAAAACCTACCTGGTGAATTACCAGAGGAGTATGACCCGTGAAATCCTTAGGGTTCACACTGATTAGGGAAGGCATTGGTTCAACCACTCGGGGCATCTTAGGAACATATACCACAAACTTCAGAGTAATTAATACAAGCTCAAAAGTAGAGTATGGTTGACCAAATCAGAGAATAGGATTTACCAATGGCATTATGTATCAAGGAAATAACTTCTCGAGGTTTTTGTATACAAAGGACACCGTCGAATGAAAATTCAACAAGGATCTGACGGTCCATAACGGAGTTGATGTGAGCATTGGCACACAACCAGTGGAAGAAACAATACAAAGGCATTGAATTATAGAAACAACTGACTAAATCAAAGTCAAATGAAAAGGAATTATGATTTCCATTTCAAGGGATTATAATAAAACGCTCCGATTAAGGATGGATAAGTTGAGTAGGCTAGGGGTACAATCGATGGCGATTTGATTGGTCGATAACCAGCTCATGTTCAAAATGACATCTGAGCCGGAAAGATAATTTAAAAGGATCAACCGATGTTTGCGTGCATCCGCACTCATGTTGAATCAATTGGATCAAAATGACGATGTCAAAGGAGACTAAGGAATATTGCCAGACATATAGGAAGCATCCATAATGCAAGCAGACAAGTACTTGTAGGCGATAAGCTGCTAAGTATTTTTGGAGGATTGAATAGTATTTCAAAGACTTTTGTGAAACACATGAACAACTGGGAATGAGCGGATACTTGATAAGTGCGAGGAATTAACCGTAGGGGTATTCATGTGGCTAAGAATTGTAAGGCAGTAGACACAAAGTATTGTCGAAACAATAGAGAGAATTTCGAGGTATCTTGTAATAACAAGATCAACGGGGAATCATTGTATGAATGGAAAGTGTACGTGGTTATCCATAGGGTTTATCGATGGAAGGGAATTGCAAAAGCGATGGCACAAAGTCTCGGGAGAACATCGGGAGGATTGGGAGAACATCGGGAGGATTGGGAGAACATTGTCAGAATCTTCTGTTGAAGCAGTCGATCATCTGTAATGAAGGGGCTCTCCGGCAGGAAGTGGTAACGAGAACCTAGAGTTAGATTTTAGCAACACCATTTAATCCGAATAGAAGAGAGACTAGAGTCCTAGAGTATAGGTTGAGGAATAAAAGATCCTAATACCACCCAATGGCAACGTGGGCCCGTTAGGCACACAACCAAGTTAGTAAAAGTTTTGTATTGACTAGACTCGACTTCGGCCAAGGAGTGTGGAAGGGGATTCCTACAGGTAGTCGGCTCTTATACCAACTTGTGACGCCCCCATTAAATCGTACACTAATCATGCACGCAAACGTGTACGATCAAGATCAGGGACTCATGGGAAGATATCACAACACAACTCTAAAACGTAAATAAGTCATACAAGCATCATAATACAAGCCAGGGGCCTCGAGGGATCGAATACAAGTGCTCGATCATAGACGAGTCAGCGGAAGCAACAATATCTGAGTACAGACATAAGTTAAACAAGTTTGCCTTAAGAAGGCTAGCACAAACTGGGATACAGATCGAAAGAGGCGCATGCCTCCTGCACAGGATCCTCCTAACTACTCCCGGTCGTCGTCAGTGGGCTACTGCGTAGTAATACGCACCTCCAGTGTAGTGGGAGTCGTCATCGACAGTGGCGTCGCTCTGAGCTCCGACATCTGGTTGCGACAACCAGATAGAAGGGAAGGGGGAAAAGGGGGAGAAAAGCAACCGTGAGTACTCATCCAAAGTACTCGCAAGCAAGGAGCTACACTACATATGCATGGGTATATGTGTATAGAGGCAATACGGTGGACTGAACTGCAGAATGCCAGAATAAGAGGGGGATAGCTAAACCTGTCGAAGACTACGCTTCAGGCCACCTCCATCTTGCAGCATGTAGAAGAGAGTAGATTGAAGTCCTCCAAGTAGCATCGCATAGCATAATCCTACCCGGCCATCCCCTCCTCGTAGCCCTGTTAGAGAGCGATCACCGGGTTGTATCTGGCACTTGGAAGGGTGTGGTTTTATTAAGTATCCGGTTCTAGTTGTCATAAGGTCAAGGTACAACTCCATGTCGTCCTGTTACCGAAGATCACGGCTATTTGAATAGATTAACTTCCTGCAGGGTGCACCACATAACCCAACACGCTTGATCCCATTTGGCCGGACACACTTTCTGGGTCATGCCCGGCCTCGGAAGATCAACACGTCGCAGCCCCACCTAGGCCAACAGAGAGGTCAGCACGCCGGTCTAAACCTAAGCACACAGGGGTCTGGGCCCATCACCCTTAGCACACCTGCATGTTGCGTGGGTGGCCGGAAGCTGAACTAGCCCCCTTAATACAAGAGCAGGCTTACGTTCCAATCCGGCGCACGCCGCTCAGTCGCTGACGTCATGAAGGCTTCGGCTGATACCACGACGTCGAGTGCCCATAACTGTTCCCGCGTAGCTGGTTTGTGCGTATAGACCAAATGGCCAGACTCAGATCAAATACCAAGAACTCGTTAAGCGTGTTATTTTTAATTATCCGCGGACGCCGACTAGGGACAGGCCCACCTCTCTCCTAGGTGGTCTCAACCTGCCCTGTCGCTCCGCCACAAAGCAACAGTCGGGGGCTGTCAGGAACCCAGGCCCACCTCTACCGGGATGGATCCACCTGTCCTTTTAGCCCCCTCATCAGAATCACTTGCGGGTACTCAACGAGCTGACCCTACTTTAGTCACCACATGTGTCATATATATAAAGTATATAGTACATACCCGTGATCACCTCCCTAGTGATCACGGCCCAGTAGTATAGAATGGCAGACGGACAAGAGTGTAGGGCTACTGATGGAATGCTAGCATCCTATACTAAGCATGTAGGATTGCAGGTAAAGGTAACAACAGTAGTAGCAAGGACAGGCTATGCAGCAGAATAGGATTAACGGAAAGCAGTAACATGCTACACTACTCTAATACAAGCAGTATAGAGAAGAGTAGGCGATATCTGGTGATCAAGGGGGGTGTCGGTGTCAAAACCGGCGGATCTCGGGTAGGGGGTCCCGAACTGTGCGTCTAGGCAGATGGTAACAAGAGACAAGGAACACGATGTTTTTACCCAGGTTCGGGCCCTCTCGATGGAGGTAAAACCCTACTCCTGCTTGATTAATATTGATGGTATGGGTAGTACAAGAGTAGATCTACCACGAGATCAGAGAGGCTAAACCCTAGAACCTAGCCTATGGTATGATTGTTGTTCGTCCTACGGACTAAAACCCTCCGGTTTATATAGATACCGGAGAGGGCTAGGATTACACAGAGTCGGTTACAATGGGAGGAGATCTACATATCCGTATCGCCAAGCTTGCCTTCCACGCCAAGGAAAGTCCCATCCGGACACGGGACAAAGTCTTCAATCTTGTATCTTCATAGTCCAGAGTCCGGCCAAAGGTTATAGTCGGCTATCCGGACACCTCCTAATCCAGGACTCCTTAGTAGCCCTCGAACCAGGCTTCAATGACGACGAGTCCGGTTGTGATTGTCTTCGGCATTGCAAGGCGGGTTCCTTCTCTGAATACTTCATAGAATATTTTGAACACGAGGACAGTGTCCAGCTCTGCAAAACAAGTTCCACATACCACCGTAGAGAGAATAATATTTGCACAAATCTAATTTGCTGACGTATTCCGTAGCATGACATCACACCAAAGCCAAGTCTTTATTCGAATCGTTTTACTGTCCCACCTCAGCGCGTTTAGCGAGGCGGTTTCCTTGGCACGTCTTGTCGAAGCAGAGATCGTGTCCCCTTATTCCGGGATTCTCATCAATACGGGTGTGGGTAACCCAATCGTGCCTGTTGGTATGTCTCCTCAATTGAAGGCGAGTCTCAAACGGTCACGGGGAGGGCTCTTGGTATTCAACCTCTTTATAAAGAGACCAAGGCTCTACTCCTTTCTTTCAATCTCAATCGAATCCGCCTCTCACCTCGAGTTCCAACACCCAAAGCTCCAGATTCAGGCGCTTCGGACCTTCGATGATGTCCGGCTCCGACCTTCAAGGCCGGTGGATGCCTTCCTCTGTTACGGAAGAAGACGTGCTAAAGCTAAGAGATGCCAGGTATCTAACCGTGAAATCCCGCATAGGCTGCCTGCTCAAGGGCAGGTTATTCCCACTCTCAAGCCTGGCGAGAGCGTGGTGTTCGCGTCTCATTTCCTTCGGGGGCTAGGCTTCCCGACGGACCCCTTCATGAGGGGCTCTGTTTTATTATGGGCTGGAATTTCACGACTTGGCTCTGGAGTCCATCCTCCACATCTCATCGTTCATTGTCGTGTGCGAAGCCTTCCTTCGTATTACTCCTCACTTCGGATTGTGGCTTAAGACCTTCGAAGTAGAGCCGAAGATGATCGAGGGGCGGCACACGGAGTGTGGAGGTGATGTTATAAGCAAGAATGCTGACGCTCCATGGCCCGAGGGCTCTTTTCAAGAGGAGTTCAGCTTATGGCAACGAGAGTGGTTTTATGTCACAGCTCCCAGGGGCACCAAGTGGGTGGTGCCATCTGCCTTTCGCTCGGGTGCCCCACCACAGCTAGCGTCATGGGCCAATAAAGGGTTTAACTGGGGGCCGTCCAAGGACGTGCCCTTGTTGCAGGGCCGCATTCAAGATCTCCTAGAAAGAGACATCAATCTGGTCGTAGTGACGTAGGTCATGTTGATTCGCTGCACCGTGCCCTACAAACGTCGCCCCCTCTGCCTATGGGAGTTTTAATCCGGAGGGACCACGAGCCCTCCAACATTTTACGGGCGCGACGCCCATGGAGATGTACAAATTGTTCTTCGGATCACAAGCAATGTGTCCGGACTCGACCGAGGACGCAAGTCTGAGCTGCAATCGCCCGGATACTCAAGTAAGTAGCCCTGTACCCGGACATGCTGTCAGTATGTTTATCATAAAATTTCCCTTAAAAGAGCCGTCTCTTAAAGAGGAGTGGATAGCGAAAGCAAAGCTAATCAGGTGTCCGGCCCCCCTCCCTGAGACCACGCCGGATCCCGTGTTAACCAGGATGCTGGAGGTTGCGCCTTTGGAAGAAGGCGAAGGGGGGAACAAGGAAGCTACCGCCTCCCCGAAGGAGGCTGTCAAGAAAGGAGGAATCGAGAATTCCTCTATCCAGGGGAAGAAGAGGACCGCCTCAAGACCCGGAGACCATGGTCTCAAAGCGGGGAAGAAATCTTCGTCGAGGGTCCTGCGCTCGGGATGTCTCAGCCAGACTTGTGCCCCCAAGGGGATCAGCCCTCCACCGAGCCGTAATTAGAGAGGGGAGTTTTAGAATGAGAGACATCCCTGTTCTATTTCTGAGGAAGATAACCGAAATTTTACCTTGTAGTTCGGATCTCAGCCCTTCTCAACAGAGCTCATCTTAAGGGGATCTTAAATGCAGGAGATGATGGAGAGCGGAACGCCTCCCTGCATACCGCCGTGCGAGGCGGGCGACCCTGAGGTGTCGTCACGGAGGGTTTCTCCGAATCCGGCAGGGCCGGAAGGCAGTCGTATGGCCCCCCAAAGCCCTCCGTGTCCGGCCTTCAAAAAAGGCCATCAGACGAGTCCGGCACCGTCCGGTGCACGGTCGGAGGAGCTGAAGGATCTGCTCGGGCGAGCGTCTATCTCAGAAGTACACCATGCGTTGATGGGTACGGTGATTGAAAGGATTTCATCTGCGGAGAGCGGGTTATGCGAAGGCCGTCGAAGTTTACTGACAGGTTTTGAGGTACGCGAAATGATGTACCTTTTGACAGTTCCGCATATATAAGATGCGGCCTGTGTAGATAGTAGCCCCTGAGACTCTGTGCATTGTCAAAAATGACGGCGCACCGAGGATCATAATCCCAGATATAATATGTCGCCCTTCCTATGTAGGTGGCGAAGTGTTCGGTGGCTAGCCGGACTAATGGATTTGCCGAGTTAAAGCGGCAACTTGACGTGGCAGATGCCGACATCGCACTTGTCAATAAGCGGCTTGACGAGGCACAAGGTATGTAATTTCTCCGAAGACACCTGGTAAGAGGAGCTTAATGCCCGTATCTTACAACATGTGTGCTTGATGCAGATGGTGCCGCTGCCATGGAGAACCTTTGGGTGGAACTTGCCCGAGCCAAGGAGCAGGCCAGGAAAAGCGATGCGGCTGCCTTAAAGGCAGCTGAAGAGCTGAAAGCCGAACAGGCTGCTCATTGCCGAAGCAAGAAGGAAATGGCCGAGATGGCTGTGAAGTTGAAGAATGCTGCCGACCGCTGCAAGCTTCTTGAAAAAGAAGATCGGGCGGAATAGAAGGACCTGGAGAAGGCCACTACCGAGGCCAAGGATACTCGCTCTGCAATGAGAGCTATGAAGGAGGAGCTACGTCAGGCCGGAGATATCGCGGCTGGAAAGCCCTTTATGCTGCGGATGAAGTTCGGGGATCCTAAATATGCTCCGTTGGACCGGCTGTGGAGTGCGGCGGACACTTATCTGGACTTGGCGGCGAGTGCCGCGGACGTGGCCGAACACTTCCGAGATCAAAAGGATCACGAAGTGGAAAAGCTTTTTTGGTCGCAGTTCCACAATCCAGAGCACCCACTTCCATTAACCGATCGTTTGGCCGCATGGGCGGAGCTGAATAGGTTATCCGGACTCGCCATGATGTATGTTGTGAGTCATCTGTGGCCGGAAAGGCCCGAGCCGAAGAGTTATTTTAGCTTGGTGCAGCAGTTCCTTGGTGCGGTGCCGCATATCAATGCGATGAAGAGGTTAGCATGCATAGAGGGTGCGCGGATGGCTCTTGCCCGTGTCAAGACATACTGGGCGGAGATGAAGGCCATCGCTGTTGCATCCCAAGATTCGTACGGGAGCCGAGTACCTGCCGAGCACTATTTTCAGGAAGTTCTGCAGGGCGCTCGTTTAATAGAGACGCAGTGCTCGAAGGATATTATGTTCGAATAACATGTATTATTGTAAAACAATGTTTCGAGGGAATATAAAAGCTTTTTATACTTGTGCCTTCAAGAATTAAAATACCTCCTGTGCGGCCGTTAATGTATATGTGTATATAACCTGAAAGATGGCAGTCTTCGGCTTCAGCCCCCACGCATATAATGCGGTGTTCGCAGAAGGCGCATTTTCACACTTGGTCCAATGTCTTGGTCCTATTAAGGAGGTGATAGCGCAGCGAACTAGGCAACCGGACTATAATGCTTTATCACTTTCACTTAGCCATAGGAGTATGACACTGGGCTACTATATAGCCCCTAGGGGCACCACGCTCACCCGAATTTGCGGCGCGTGTGTGCCTAGCCGGGAAACGACCCTTCGTTAACGCGGAGGAATCCTAAAGATTCCGGCGGGTCATCGAGTGGTTGACCAGTCTCACGCTATATCATGACAGTCAGTTTTTGGCTTTCTCTACTGAGGTGCTCGCCTGGCCGAACCGGGGCACAATCGCACTAGTTCTCCTAGTGCCACCTTAGCCGATAGAGCAGAACGTAAGGCAGCAAAACACAGGAGCCGGGCAAACCCAACATTTGACCAAAGACATGATTCGGAGCTGATGCATATAAGGCCAAACTTCATGACGCGAACACTACCTAAGGTATCCGGTCTTTATGAAAACGGGCTGAACAACGCCTTGGTTATAAGCCCACGGTGTCCAGTGCACGCATAAAATTCAGCGTGGCCACATGCCAAGACGCCAGACCTCCTCCTCGGTTATACCAAGAAACCGGGGATGTGTATCAACAAGAGACAGTGAAAAAGGTTTACGTGAGGTCTTAATCTAAAAAGAATCCTTGAACGGGTCCCTCTGCGTCTGCGCTTTGTGTCTCCGTTGCAGCCGTATCACGACGGGTGTAGCACGGTGTTCATCTGTAAAAGAGAAGAACTTGGTTGAAAAAGATCATGCGAAAATGTATGTTATATTAAATAAACAAAGTATAATAAAAAAATGGGTAAAATTGAGCTTTATTGTCTCTTGTTGTACATGCGCGGAGCCCCTTGTACGGGGGTATGCGGCTAGTAAGCCCTTGTATGTTTACGCCGGACTCGTCTAGCCATGTCCGGGGTCTGAACGACCTGTTTAGGTGCTCTGATTAGCGAAGTCGGTTTAGTGTGTGGCTGTCAAGGCAGCCGCACAGTCTTCCGCGCTCGAGGAACTCCCGATATTTCCCTTTAATGAGATGATGCCTCGCGGACCGGGCATAATGCGGTATTGCGTTAGAGTGGGCGAAAGCATCGCGTCCCAGTAGTGCTTGATAGTTACTTGTAAATGGCGCGATGTGGAAGGTTAGCTTTTCGCGGCTGAAGTTGTCAGGGGAGCCGAACATAACTTCTAGCAGGAGAGAACCCGTACAATGGGCATCTGGGCCTGGCGTTACCCCTTGAAAGGAAGTGTTCCTATGGAAAAATTTTGTTGATTTTATCCCCATTTTGCGGATTGTGTCCTGATATAGCAGGTTTAGACCACTGTCGCCGTCCATTAGGACTTGTGTAAAGTGGAGTCCGTCAAATATCGGATCTAATATCATGGCAGTCCAGCCTGCGTTCCGGATACTTCTAGAGTAATCCTGATGGTCGAAGGTGATTGGTTTTAACAACCAATGGCGGGACTCCTCTCGGATAGGCTGTATGGCGCGTATCTCAATAGGCGCCACTCTGTTTTTCCCTTTTGTCACGTGAAGTGAGTTTACTGTTCTGGCTTCTTGTGGGAAATTCTTTTGTTTTCCGGTGCTTTCTGCTTGTGGGGTTCGTCATCGTCCTCGCTTGGTGTGTCGAGCCCCTTGTGTTCGGCGTTGAGTTTGCGGATTGCTTGAAGACCCAACAATCTCTGTGGGTATGGTTTGCGTGCTTCCGGGAGTACTGTGGATTTGGCATATCTTGTCCAAGATTTTGTTTAGGTTAGATAGCACGTCCTGTTATCCTTGAGGGGCAGCTTTTACGATTCTGCCAAGAGCTTTTGAATCTGGCGTTGGTATCGTGCTTTCGCCGGGCTGTTTCCCTTGGTCCGCGCTGGTCCTTGCTGCGTCGCGGTTTCCGTTCCATCCCTAACCCGGATGTACTTGGGTCGCTGGTACTGCATCTTGCCAACCAGCTATCCTCTCCTCGCGCAAAAGCGGGTCATGAGGCTTGTTAATCGTCCATTGTTCTTGGCTTTTCTTGGCGAGGTGTCTCATGAGCCATTCGTCTCGAGCAGCGTGTTTGAAAGCTGCTAAGGCTTCGCGTGCAGACGATCGACTATCCGGTTCTTTTTAGTAAGAAATGTGTTCCAGAGTTTCTGGGCTGACTCTCCGGGTTGTTGAGTTATATGACTTAAATCGTATGCATCCGGAGGTCGGACATAGGTCCCTTGAAAATTTGCCCGAAAAGCATCCTCGAGCTCTTTCCAACTTCCAATGGTGTTTTCGGGAAGGGTTTTAAGCCAATGCCGGGCTGGCCCTTTGAGCTTGAGGGGTAAGTATTTTATAGCGTGGAGGTCGTCTCCTCTGTCCATGTGTATGTGGAGGATATAATCCTCAATCCAGACTCCAGGGTCTGTTGTTCTGTCATACGCCTCTATGTTTACGGGCTTGAATCCCGTTGGAAATTCACGGTCTAGCACCTCATCAGTGAAACATAGGGGGTGTGCAGCACCCCTGTACTTGGGTGTGCCGTGTTGTTTGGATATTTTTTGTGTTGCATTGCTTTCTAGAGCTTGCTTTCTTGGCCCGTAGATGGATCTGGCTGGGCCATCTTTGTGATGCGAATCCTTGGGTGGATCGCGTGCTGGCTTGGGTGCGGCGTCGTTTGCCGCTCTATGTTGGCCATGGGGTTGTTTATCCGACCGGTTGGCTTCCTTATTTTTTGATTGCGGGGGCTCTAAGGCCTCCTCATCAAATTCCGGCAGTAATTTTTGCTTCGGATAGCTCTTTGTGTGGCGAGTGTCGCCGTATTTGTCTGCGGTGTTGAGTACTTTGCTCCATCTAGTCCTGAGTGCATCTTCCGCTGTTTTGAGCTTCCGCTTCTGCTTTTTCAGGCTACGCGCAGTGGCGACGAGCCTTTTGCGGAGGTTCTTCTGCTCCAGCAACTTGTACGGCATGAGGTCGTCCGGACTGTTATCTTCGCGGGGGACGGGTTGTTCGGTTTGTTTATCCAAGTTGCCCTGTTCGGACGGTTGCTTGATGGCATGTTCGTCGTCCGCCGGTTCGCCCTGCTCTGTGGCTGGGTCTGTATGGCTGTTGTCTCTGTCGAGGTGGGGTTTGGGGTGGCGCTTACGCCACCGCTTTGACTGCTTTTCAAGGGAACAATCCCTCGTTGCGTCCCTTTGTTCCTCGTCGTCGTTTCTTTTAGGTGTGTTCACCATGTATACATCGTGAGATGAGGTGGTTGTCCGGTGCCCTATAGGCGCTGGTTCCTGTTTGTCTCCTACATCGTCGTCCATACCGTCGATGTCTTCGGAGTCCAAATCCAGCATGTCGGTTAAATAAATCGCCGGCAATGACTCTGAAGTGGGTGGTGGGTGGGCGTCAAATTTCTTCGTCGTCCGCATCCCAATCCTGTTGGTCATAATCCGGCCAGGGCTCTCCTGACAAAGAGAGAGACCTTAGTGAATTCAGAATGTCGCCGAAGGGCGAGTGCTGAAAAATGTCCGCGGCGGCGAACTCCATGATTGGCGCCTGATCGGACTCGATTGGCAAGGGCGCAGAAGGCTCGGAGTCCGGAGAGGAGTCCGGCACCTTGGAGTCACGGGCTTCTGTAGCATCCCAAAATTTCAATTTGGAATGTTATACATAGATCATCATTGCATATCATATTTTTGGTTGCATTGTTGGCTCGATCCTAGAAATTCTACACAACTCAAGGACCCACAGAGAGAGTTGGGGTTTTCGTTATTTTCAAATTTGAGTTTTCTCAAATTTTGAAAACAGGATCATTTGATTTTAATTATTTTATCTTCAGTTATTTCTATTACAAAAATATGAGAGAGGGAATAAAATGACTTTCCCAAAATAAAGAAATAATGAGGATTTAATAATAAAATCAAATAAGATTTTATTTTGGAGTTTTTCGCCATTTTATTTGAATTTAGGAAAAATGTGCGTTTCTCAAAATTGCATTTAGGCCCCAAATAAATGTTCATCTAGTCCGGATTGATTTTAGAAGCCGGGGAAAATTTATTTCGGGATTTTAGGAGTCCGTTTAGTATTTCTTTCGTTTGATTTTCTGCAATTTTAAAAAAGGGAACCGACCTACCGGGCCGTACCCGAGCGGGACTCCGCCCGGGGGCAGCCTTTAAATAGCCGCCACCCGAGCGCCCCCAGCCCACCAGTCGCCCCGCCCCTAGCCCACCAGTCGCCGCCGCCGGCCCAGCCCGACGCCGCCCCGCGCCAAACCCTAACCCTAGCCGCCGCCACCGTCGACCCCGCCGCCCGAGGTTCGCCGCCGCCTCGTAATCTGCGCCGGTTTTTTTATAAAAACCGATCGGGTTTTTTTAGTTTTCGTCGGTTTTTTGGTTTCCTTTTTTTATTAGATCGGTTTTTTTATTTTGCGGTTCGGTTAAATAGCGAGTGTTCGCTCGTTCGTTCGTTTTAACGAACGTGTTCGTCAGTTTAGCTCTAGTTAACGAACATTCGTTCGTTAACTTGTACGTCGTTTTTCTTTTTCTCGGATTTAATCCGCGATTTTTCTGATCGAGATTTCCTATCTGATTTTCGTTTTAGTATAACTTTTCGCTCGTTTATCGGAATCAGGCGATTCAAGCGCCTGGAGTTTCGTCTCGAAACCCTCTTTTAAAATAACCAACTTAAACAAGTTTTTGCTTCAGTAAAATTTGACTTAGATCCAGATTAGTAAAACGGAGCTGTTTTCTTTCGCCGTTTGACTTTCGTTGCTTCGTTTGATTTGATTCTTTTCGCAAACTGGAGTTTTTAAGTTGAACTTTCTGGTTAGATATTTTGTTTGAGTTTTACCTGTGCATTAGATGAGTACTTATGGTATGCTTGTTTGTTTGTCTGCGATAGAATACCCGGAGTGCGTGCTTTGTTACTTCGAGTCTCTAGGTTTCGCGGATCATCAGCATGGCAAGTAACACTTTGATCATACCTTTTCTACTACCCAGTTTTATTGCATTAGATCAATCCTCAAACATTGCATGATTAGTATCTAATTAAATTATGGGATGGGAAGTAGATGAGGTAGTACCTATTTCCTGTTTATTATCAAACCTTTGGGAGTTACTTCTACGTTTGCTTATTATGCCATGCCATGCTAGTAGACGTGGATTGTTAGGGTGGCAACTTAAACACACATCTGGGTGGATTGAGGCACCTGGTTTCCAGGACTTGCCTGTTTTTCTTCGGACCGCCACCCAGGCTCAAAGGGATCATGAGATTATTCATGCTAGAAACTTCCGTGTGCAGTCACATGCTACTATGGGCTCTAGCATAGTTGACTAAGTCGTGCAAACTCTTACGGGTAGACTAGCTGATGTAGGGGTTGTAGGTTGGTACGGTCTACCCATACGTAAGGTGCTAGCGCTTCTGAAAGACTATGTCTCGGTCATCCGTTTCTCAAACACCATGTAGTGCGAGAAATCAAGCGGAGGAGATCGAGTCTTGTGGGGAAAAGTGCACAAACCTTTGCAGAATGTATAAACTAATCATGGTTAGCCATGTCCCCGGTTATGGACATCTTGAGTATCTAGTACTTGGATATCATGTGAATCTCATCATGTTACTCTAATTAATATTGTTGGGTTGTTAATGAGTACTTTTAATTGGGATTGAGGATGCTGTCAACCATTCTCAATGTTCAACAACCACCATGATAGTTAAATAAAATTTATTCCTTTGCAGTAGGGAAAAATTCGCTTTACGCAAAATTGTAACCATAGAGCTTTCCACCAGCCATATATGCATGTAGTATAGGCTTATTCTTTCATTATTCTCTATGTGTTACTTTGCCAGCATATTCCATGTGCTAACCCATTTTCGGGCTGCAACGTTTCATGTTGCAGACTTTTCGCATTTACAGTAAGGTGCTTAGGTCGTGGTTCTATACTCGATGATCTGTTGGAGTTGATGGACTCGCTTATGTTCCAAGCCTTCATTGTTATCGTTATTAGATGGCCTTAAGCCATATTTATTTTGTTAAGTTCTCTCTTGAGGCATTCGATGTAATAAGTGTGTGATTGCTACTCTGTTATAAATCCTTCGAGTACTGTGTGGTGTCAGCATTACTGATCCAGGGATGACACTTGAGCACGGATATCGATCTGTTTGAGGTCTGGTCGCTACAAAAGATGGTATCGAGCACACGACTGTAGAGATTACGACCATTAAGCTAAAGCCCTAGATCACTACTCTCTTCTTATTTCTGACTCCTCATCTTTTCTACTCTTTTATGATGACGGAAGCGAGGATCAAGTTCACCCAGCCGGATGAAGATACACCCTTTGGACGACACCTGAAGGAAGTCACTAAGTACCTGAACATCAGAATACCAAGCTTCACCGGGACCTACAATTCCACCTTACCCGAAGAGGATATTTGGAAGATTCAAGCTCAAGTTCCCGGAAGGACGTTCGCGCCAGTCACAGAGCCCACAGAGTGTGTTTTTAATGCACCAACTTGGAGTCTGGGAAAGAGCATGGCAGCTCACATAACCATTGGACGCATTGGAGAAGTGTACCAAGAAGACCTCAAGGATACTATCTACCAGATTTGCGAGCGCCGAGATGAACAATGGGAGATAGTTGGCACTAAGAAGGATCGATCCATTGCAGCTTTCATCCAAGAGTTAAATCAGCACGATCGATGCCGGAGAACCAGATGTGCAGACATGATGGAGTTGAAGAAAGCAAAAGCCAAGATTATCGAACTAGAAGGAGAACTGAAGGCCACTCGCAAGGACTACATGGAGGAGATTGTAGCTCTAGTGAGACAAAACGGCGATCTTAAGGAGAAGGTTGAAGAACTCATGGGAAATTCAGCAACCGGAGGAGAAGATGAAGATTGCACCTGTCCAGAGAACTACATCATCATCGACGACACCGATTCTGATCCTAGTGATGATGATTTCGAAGATGAAGCTGGAGCAGATATCATGGAGTCTTCATCGGAGCAGTTTTTCTAGTTGACCACCATAACAGTAGTAGAATTCCCCATTAAAAATAGTTTTAGTTCCAGCACTTTGTAACGATAGTTAGAACGTTGTATGCCCTTGTTTGATTTGATTGGAGTGATATTGTGTGCTTTTGTCTCATGTGCATATGGGTAGTGTTTTCTCCCTAGACCTCATTCTACTCTTAATTCTCGTCTTTTCTATAAACCCTCAGATGCCTCCGAGACGCCGAATTCTCGGATTTGTTTTCCCGCCGGAGATCACTCAGTTGATTCAGCAGCAGAATGCCTTGATTCAAACATTGGTACAGAACCAAGGCAAGAACAACAACAACAACAACAACAACAACAACAACAACAACAACAACAACAACAACCCACCACCACCACCACCTCTTGACCATTTGACCCGTTTCTTAAGGCTGAATCCGCCGGTGTTTTCCAGTAGCACCAAGCCGATTGTTGCAGATGATTGGCTCCGCAAAGTAGGGAGGGAGTTGACCACTGCAGGATGTCTGAGATGGGGAAAAGGTGAAATTTTCCTTTGCATCAGCTTGAAGGACCCGCAGTAGCATGGTGGGAGAATTTTATGACCACTTACCACAGACACCATCACATGGGATCGATTTCCGCAAGCTTTTCATACTGCCCATGTTTCAAAGCAGGAGCTATGGCCATGAAGAAGCGTGAGTTTCGCAACTTGCGCCAAGGAGGACCAGACGGTTGGCGATGTCTGGATGACTTCGAAGCTAGCACGTTATGCCCCGGATGACGCGTTACTACGGACGCAGCCAAGGTGAGAAGTTTCTAGAAGGACTAAATGATGAACCGAGCATGCAGTTGATGGTCACCACCTTCAATAACTACCAGGAGTTAGTAGACCGTGCTCTTATGATTGAAGGGAAGCGGCAGATTGACAATCGCAAGAGAAAGTATGGACAGGGAAGTATAACTCTGGAGCTCAGCAGAAACTACGCTTTACCCCGAAGCCAGGAGGGCAATTTCAGCATACTCACGGAGGAGGTAGCTCGCACAACCATAATGGCACAAAGAATGGAAACGGGAATGGAGGAAGCAATGGACAAAACCGCACCAACCAGTCCACGCCATCCAAGGTAGACCTGAGCCATATCACTTGTTATAAGTGCCGTAACACTGGGCATTATGCAAATGAATGTCCAGAAGCCCAAAATGGTAACGGCAATGGAAGCTCGGGAAAGAAGCCGAACCCTTTCAACAGGGGACAGGTGAACCACGTTACCGTGGAGGAGGTTGAAGCTCAGCCAGACGATAATAGGTAAGTTTTGGTTAAGAAATTTCTGCAGTTGTTCTTTTTGATCTTTGGTGCATCGCATTCATACATATCAAGGGGATTTGTGGATAAGTATAAATTACCAACCCAAGCCCTTAGGTCACCCATGCTAGTAACCTCACCCGGAGCAGAATATATGGCAAGTATATGGTGCGATCGACTGCCATTAAGGATTGGAAACTATGTATTTCCCTCGGAACTAATAGTTTTGGAAACTCAAGGTTTGGATGTGATATTAGGTATGGATTGGTTATCAAAGTATGGAGGGAATATTGATTGCGCCAGTAAGTCGATTTTGCTTACCAACCCAGAAGGTAGGAGAATCAAGTATGTATCACGGCATGAGCCGAGGAGAGCACATGTAAATTTCTTATCAGGAGTTGTGCAGGAGGAAGTACCAGTGGTAAGGGATTATCCGGACGTGTTTCCGGAAGAGTTGCCAGGCATGCCGCCGGACAGAGATATCGAGTTTCTGATTGAACTAATGCCAGGCACTGGGCCGATATCTAAGAGACCTTATAGGATGCCAGCCTAAGATTTGGAGGAAATTAAGAAGAAGATTAAGGAGTTACTGGATAAAGGTTTTTTTCGCCCAAGTTCCTCGCCTTGGGGATTACCAGTACTTCTAGTGGAGAAGAAGGATAGATCATTAAGAATGGTTGTTGATTATCGAGGATTGAATGAAGTGACCATTAAGAACAAATACCCGTTGCCGATGATCAACGACTTGTTTGACCAATTGCAAGGAGCTAAAGTATTTTCCAAGATTGATTTTCGATCAGGATACCATCAGTTGAAGATTTGGGAGCAGGATATAAGACGGCTTTTACCACTGTGCACAAATTTGTATGAGTATATCGTTATGTCATTTGGTCTGACTAACGCCCCAGCCTATTTTATGAACATGATGAACAAGGTGTTTATAGAGTTTTTGGATAAGTTCGTCGTGGTATTCATTGACGATATTTTGGTCTAGTCAAAGAATGAAGAAGAACATAAGGAGCATTTGCGTTTGGTACTCGAGAAACTCAGAGAACATCAGTTGTATACCAAGTTCAGCAAGTGTGAGTTTTGGTTGAAGGAAGTTGGATTTCTCGGACATGTTATATCCGGAGAATGTATAGCAGTAGACCCCACTAAAGTTGCCACGGTGACAAACTAGGAAGCGCCAACAACAGTTGGAGAGATTCGGAGTTTCCTTGGACTTGCAGGATACTACCGAAGATTCATTGAGAATTTCTCGAGGATTGCGAAACCTATGACAAAATTATTGAAGAAGGATACCAAGTTCATATGGACTGAGGAGTGTGAGGCTAGTTTCCAAGAGTTGAAGAAGCGTTTGGTTACCTCACCAGTATTAATCCTACCAGACCAAAGCAAGGATTACGAAGTTTATTGCGACGCTTCACGTCGAGGACTTGGAGCAGTGCTTATGCAGGAGGGAAGAGTTGTTTCGTATGCTTCACGACAGCTGAAACCTCACGAATTAAACTATGCCACACACGATTTGGAGCTAGCAGCCGTAGTGCATGCATTGAAAACATGGAGACATTTCCTCATTGGAAATCATTGTGAGGTGTATACAGATCACAAGAGTTTGAAGTACATCTTCACGCAGAAGGAGTTAAATCTCAGACAGAGGAGATGGTTGGAGCTCATCAAGGATTATGATATGAGATTGCATTACCACCCTAGAAAGGCTAACATGGTAGCACGCGTTGAGCCGTAAGAGTCATGTCAACATCCTAATGACCGGAGGTTTACCAAAAGAATTAGCCGAGGAATTTCGGGAGCTATGTTTGGAAATAGTTCCGCGAGGCTATGTAGCAAATACCGGAGATTGATCTACTTTGATGGATAAAATCAGAAGCTCAAAGGATGATAAGGAAGTTGCTTCTATTAAGGAGAAGATGAGCAAGGGAAAAGCAAAGGGATTTCATGAGGATGAGCATGATACCTTATGGTTTGAGGACCGCGTTTACGTACCAAGTGATCCGGAGATTCGGAAGTTGATTTTGCAAGAGGCACATGATTCGCCGTATTCGATCCACCCTGGAAATACCAAGATGTATTTGGATTTGAAGGATACTTTCTGGTGGACCGGAATGAAGAGAGATATCGCAGAGTATGTAGCAGTTTGTGATGTGTGTCAGAAAGTGAAAGCAGAACATCAGAAGCCGGCAGGATTGTTACAGCCATTACATATACCCGAATGGAAGTGGGATAAACTAGGCATGGATTTCATCACGGGATTGCCCAGGACCCGTTCAGGCTATGACTCGATTTGGGTTGTAGTCGATCATTTGACGAAGGTAGCTCATTTCATTCCAGTAAAGACTACCTACAGCAGTGCCAAATTGGCTAAGATATACATGACAAGGATTGTATGCTTGCATGGAGTTCCGAGGAGTATCATATCAGATAGAGGAACCCAATTCACCTCAAAGTTCTGGAAGCAGTTGCACGAAACTTTGGGAACCAGACTAGAGTTTAGTACAGCTTTTCATCCACAGACAGATGGACAGACCGAGAGAGTCAACCAGATTTTGGAGGATATGCTTAGAGCTTGTGCTTTGGATTATGGATCAAGTTGGGATGACAACTTGCCGTATGCGGAGTTTTCTTATAACAACAGTTACCAAACCAGTTTGAAGATGGCACCTTTCGAAGCCTTGTACGAAAGGAGGTGCAGAACCCCGCTATTGTGGGATGAAGTTGGAGACCGCCAGTTGTTTGGACCGGATTTGATTAAGGAGTCTGAACGGAAAGTAAAGTTGATTCGCGATAGGCTCAAGGTAGCCCAGTCAAGGCAGAAGAGCTATGCAGATTCAAAACGCAAAGAGACAGAATATGAAGCCGAGATGAGTTTATCTTCGAGTATCTCCGCTTCGAGGAGTTAAGCGTTTTGGTGTTAAAGGAAAATTAGCGCCATGTTTTGTGGGAACATACAAAGTTTTGGAGCGCATGGGAGAAGTTGCGTACAAGTTGGAATTACCCGAAGGTTTGTCAGGTGTTCACGATGTGTTTCATGTTTCTCAGTTGAAGAAGTGCCACGCAGAGATGGCGGATATACCACTGAGAGATACTGTGCCACTGGAGGCGATTCAGTTGAATAATGATTTGACCTATGAGGAGAAGCCAGTTAAGATTCTGGAGTTTGCCAGCCGAGTCACCCGCAAAGAAGGTCATTAAGTTTTGCAAAGTTCGATTGGAGCCACCACACTAAGGATGAAGCCACACAGGGAGCGAGAGGAAGATCTGCTTAAGGACCACCTCACCTATTTTCTAGCCAACCCGAATCTCGAGGGCGAGATTCATCTTAAGGGGGTAGGTTTGTAACATCCCAAATTTTCAATTTGGAATGTTATACATAGATCATCATTGCATATCATATTTTTGGTTGCATTGTTGGCTCGATCCTAGAAATTCTACACAACTCAAGGACCCACAGAGAGAGTTGGGGATTTTGTTATTTTCATATTTGAGTTTTCTCAAATTTTGAAAATAGGATCATTTGATTTTAATTATTTTATCTTCAATTATTTCTATTACAAAAATATGAGAGAGGGAATAAAATGACTTTCCCAAAATAAAGAAATAATGAGGATTTAATAATAAAATCAAATAAGATTTTATTTTGGAGTTTTTCGCCATTTTATTTGAATTTAGGAAAAATGTGCGTTTTTCAAAATTGCATTTAGGCCCCAAATAAATGTTCATCTAGTCCGGCTTGATTTTAGAAGCCGGGGAAATTTATTTCGGGATTTTTGGAGTCCGTTTAGTATTTCTTTCGTTTGATTTTCTGCACAATTTTTTTTAAAGCGAACCGACCTACCGGGCCGTACCCGAGCGGGACTCCGCCCGGGGGCAGCCTTTAAATAGTCAGCGCCCCAGCCGCCTTGACCGCCCAAATTTCACTGCCGCAGCCCGGCCACGCCGCCCGCGCCAAACCCTAACCCTAACCCTAGCCGGCCGCCGAGCTAACGCCGCCGGAGCCGCCGCTGCCGCCGACCCCGCCGCCCGAGGTTCGTCGCTGCCTCGTAATCCGCGCCATTTTTTTTATAAAAACCGATCGGTTTTTTTAAGTTTTCGTCGGTTTTTTTAGTTTCCGTTTTTTTATTAGATAGGTTTTTTTATTTTGCGGTTCGGTTAAATAGCGAGCGTTCGCTCGTTCGTTCGTTTTAACGAACGTGTTCGTCCGTTTAGCTCTAGTTAACGAACGTTCATTCGTTAACCTGTTCGCTGCTTTTTCTTTTCTCGGATTTAATCCGCGATTTTTTCGATCGCGATTTACGATCTGATTTTCGTTTTAGTATAACTTTTCGCTCGTTTATCGGAATCAGGCGATTCAAGCGCTGGAGTTTAGATCTCGAAACCCTCTTTTAAAAGAACCAACTTAAACAAGTTTTTGCTTCAGTAAAATTTGACTTAGATCCAGATTAGTAAAACGGAGCTGTTTTCTTTCGCCGTTTGACTTTCGTTGCTTCGTTTGATTTGATTCTTTTCGCAAACTGGAGTTCTTAAGTTGAACTTTCTGGTTAGATATTTTGTTTGAGTTTTACCTGTGCATTAGATGAGTACTTATGGTATGCTTGTTTGTTTGTCTGCGATAGAATACCCGGAGTGCGTCGCCTGTTACTTCGAGTCTCTAGGTTTCGCGGATCATCAGCAAGGCAAGTAACACTTTGATCATACCTTTTCTACTACCCAGTTTTATTGCATTAGATCAATCCTCAAACATTGCATGATTAGGATCTAATTAAATTATGGGATGGGAAGTAGATGAGGTAGTACCTATTTCCTGTTTATTATCAAACCTTTGGGAGTTACTTCTACGTTTGCTTATTATGCCATGCCATGCTAGTAGACGTGGATTGGGTGAGTGTATCCATGACAGATGTGAGATTGTTAAATTAATGGTTTATTTAGGGTGGCAACTTAAACACACATCTGGGTGGATTGAGGCACCTGGTTTCCAGGACTTGCCTGTTTTTCTTCGGACCGCCACCCAGGCTCAAAGGGATCATGAGATTATTCATGCTAGAAACTTCCGTGTGCAGCCACATGCTACTATGGGCTCTAGCATAGTTGACTAAGTCGTGCAAACTCTTACGGGTAGACTAGCTGATGTAGGGGTTGTAGGTTGGTACGGTCTACCCATACGTTAGGTGCTAGCGCTTCTGAAAGACTATGTCTCGGTCATCCGTTTCTCAAACACCATGTAGTGCGAGAAATCAAGCGGAGGAGATCGAGTTTGTGGGGAAAAGTGCACAAACCTTTGCAGAGTGTATAAACTAATCATGGTTAGCCATGGCCCCGGTTATGGACATCTTGAGTATCTAGTACTTGGATATCATGTGAATCTCATCATGTTACTCTAATTAATATTGTTGGGTTGTTAATGAGTACTTTTAATTGGGATTGAGGATGCTGTCAACCATTCTCAATGTTCAACAACCACCATGATAGTTAAATAAAATTTATTCCTTTGCAGTAGGGAAAATTGTCTTTACGCAAAACTGTAACCATAGAGCTTTCCACCAGCAATATATGCATGTAGTATAGGCTTATTCTTTCATTATTCTCTATGTGTTACTTTGCCAGCATATTCCATGTGCTGACCCGTTTTCGGGCTGCAACGTTTCATGTTGCAGACTTTTCAGACGACGAGTAAGGTGCTTAGGAGTGGAAGTGGTTCTATACTCGGTGATACCGTTGGAGTTGATGGACTCGCTTATCTTCCAAGCCTTCATTGTTATCGTTATTAGATGGCCTTAAGCCATATTTATTTTGTTAAGTTCTCTCTTGAGACATTCGATGTAATAAGTGTGTGATTGCTACTCTGTTATAAATCCTTCGAGTACTGTGTGGTGTCAGCATTACTGATCCAGGGATGACACTTGAGCGAAGAGATCAGACTGTTTGAGGTCTGGTCGCTACAGCTTCGCAGAGGACAAGGCTGGTATTCGGCTCGATCGCCGTAGAGATTGCAGCCCCCGAGGCGGTGTCCAGCTACCCGTCCTCGATTGGCGCAGTCGACTCCGAGCTAAGGGTCAGAGCAGTCACGGGTGCGGCCTCCAGGGCGTTGTTCGGCGGCAGAGCTAAATCATGCCCATCGTGACAGTGCGGCTTGCTCGGCTGTGGCTCAGATCCGTCGAAGGTCAAGTCTCCGCGGACGTCAGCCATGTAGTTTAAACTTCCAAATTGACCTGATGGCCAGGGGCGTAGGTTTTGATCTGCTCCAGATTGCTAAGCGAATTGGCCCGCAGTGCAAAGCCGCCGATACGAAGATCTGTCCGGGGAGAAAAGTCTCACCCTGGACCGCATCGTTGTTGATGATCGGAGGAGCCATCAGGCCTAAAGATGACGACACAGAGGAACTCTCAATGAAAGCACCAATGTCGGTGTCAAAACCGGCGGATCTCGGGTAGGGGGTCCCGAACTGTGCGTCTAGGCGGATGGTAACAGGAGAAAAGGGACACGATGTTTTACCCAGGTTCGGGCCCTCTTGATGGAGGTAAAACCCTACTCCTGCTTGATTAATATTGATTATATGGGTAGTACAAGAGTAGATCTACCACAAGATCAGAGAGGCTAAACCCTAGAAGCTAGCCTATGGTATGTTTGTTGTTCGTCCCACGGACTGAATCCCTCCGGTTTATATAGACACCGGAGGGGGCTAGGGTTACACAGAGTCGGTTACAATGGGAGGAGATCTACATATCCGTATCGCCAAGCTTGCCTTCCACGCCAAGGAAAGTCCCATCCGGACACGTGACGAAGTCTTAAATCTTGTATCTTCATAGTCCAGGAGTGCGTCCAAAGGTTATAGTCCGGCTATCCAGACACCCGCTAATCCAGGACTCCCTTAGGGGGGGCTTGCCTGGAAGCTCAGCCGAGAAGGAGGGGTCGTCAACACCGTAGTCGTACTAGGTAGCAGCGGCGTCGGTCCCGGTGTCTAGCGAGAGATGAGGGGGGAAGAAACAATAAATACAATGCAAACAAATGCAAGACAATGCATGACATGACAAAGCGTGATGCTAGGTGTGCCCTAACGCGGTGGGAGGTTTTACCAGAAGGGGGGAACATCCGGGAAAGTATTCCTGGTGTTCCGCGTTTTCGGATAGATGAACCGGAGGGGGAAAGTTGTGAGTTCGATAGGTTAGGGATGTGTGGTGTACGAACGGGCTTCTTACCCGAATTCGTCTCGCCGTTCTGAGCAACTTTCATGTACAAAGTTTTTCCATCTGAGCTACGGTTTATTTTATATTAATTTTAAAGTTTTCAATCATTTCCTAAATTATTATTATTACATTAATTCAAAATCAACATTACTGCATCAGCATGATGTCAGCATGACATCAGCAGTCAACAGAGGTGTTGACTGGGTCAAACTGACATGTGGGGTCCGCATGCCATTGACTGTTCAGGCTAATCGGGGTTTAATTAAGTTAACTAGTGATAGGTTAATCTAATCAGGACTAATTAAGTTAATTAATTTATTTAATTAATTAATATTTTTATTTAATATTCTTTTTTAATAAACGTTATGGGGGCAGGGCCCCACATGTCATAGGGCCATAGGGGCTAGCGGGCACGCAGGCGCTCTGGTAGTCAGGCGTTGGCGGCGCCCAGGCGATCGCCAGATCGCTGGGCGAGGAGGTCGAGGTAGTTCTGCAGTAGCGGAGTCTTTGGCGAGGCCACGGCGGGGCGGGGCCATGGCAAAGCGGGCGGCCACCGGAGGAGGACGCCGGGGCCGTGGAGGGGGTGCGGCCGGACCACCACGGGGCGAGGAGGGAGCGGCGCGACGGCATGCAGCAGTCGGCAGCAGGGGCGGAGGGAGAGCAGCGACAAGGGATGGCCAATGCGCGGCCACGGCAGGGCTCGCCGGACGGCCGTTTCTGGCAAAGGGATCCGACGCGGTTGCGGGCGAGCAGGCGGCGGAAGCAGGAGAAAGGGGAGCGAGGCGCGCGGTCTCGGACAGGGTCGGCGCGGTCCGACGCGCGGACGCGCCGTATGCCGCGGAGGAGCGCGACCAAGTAGGGCGCGCGACATAGGCACGGGTGCGGCCGAGCCTTGAAGAGGAGGAGGTCGGGTCAGGCACATGACTGGGCTTGTGTGTGAAGGTGCAGCGGGGGAGAGGGAGGGAGCAAGGAGACGAGCGCGGCGGCGGGGCTCACATTGCCGCTAGGGGAGTGGCAGTGGGTATCGAGGAGGAGGACGGGGACGAGGTGAGCGACGACGGAGAGGACGGCGGCGATGGCGTCTGGCGATGGGTCGCGGGGATTGAGCGACGCTTTCGATTCCGTGAGGGAGAGGCGCGGGAGGTGGACGAGGAAGCGATCCGGCAAGGCGGCACCGGCGACGAGCAGGTCGAGGACGAGTTCTGCCTCGGGGATGGCGGGGCGACGGGGAGGGGCGCCGTCCAGATCCAGGGCGCGAGGGGGACTGAGGAATTGGGGGTGGGGGGTTGTGTGGTCGTGGTTAGGGTCATGGAGTTGTGGGGGGGGGGGGGGTTAGTAGTGCCCCCTGGGCGCGCCCTCCACCCTTGTAGGCCCCTCGTGGCTCCCCTGACGTACTTCTTCCTCCTATATATACCAATATACCCTAAAAACTTTGGGGAACATAATAGATCGGGAGTTCCGCCGCCGCAAGCCTCTGTAGCCACCAAAATCCAATTGGGACCCTGTTCCCAAGACTCGCCACAGGGGGGGGAACCCTCACCGGTGGCCATCTTCATCATCCCGGCGCTCTCCATGACGAGGAGGGAGTAGTTCACCCTCGGGGCTGAGGGTATGTACCAGTAGCTATGTGTTTGACCTCTCTCTTTCTCGTGTTCTTGAGGTGCTACGATATTGATGTAGCACGAGCTTTGATATTATAGTTGGATCTTATGATGTTTCTCCCCCTCTACTCTCTTGTAATGGATTGAGTTTTCCCTTTGAAGTTATCTTATCGGATTGAGTCTTTAATGATTTGAGAACACTTGATGTATGTCTTGTCGTGCGAATCTGTCGTGACAATGGGATATCACGTGATTCACTTGATGTATGTTTTGGTGATCAACTTGCGGGTTCCGCCCATGAACCTATGCATAGGGGTTGGCACACGTTTTCGTCTTGATTCTCCGGTAGAAACTTTGGGGCACTCTTTGAAGTTCTTTGTGTTGGTTGAATAGATGAATCTGAGATTGTGTGATGCATATCGTACAATCATACCCACGGATACTTGAGGTGACATTGGAGTATCTAGGTGACATTAGGGTTTTGGTTGATTTGTGTCTTAAGGTGTTATTCTAGTATGAACTCTAGGGCTGTTTGTGACACTTATAGGAATAGCCCAACGGATTGATTGGAAATAATAACTTTGAGGTGGTTTCGTACCCTACCATAATCTCTTCATTTGTTCTCCACTATTAGTGACTTTGGAGTGACCCTTTGTTGCATGTTGAGGTATAGTTATATGATCCAATTATGTTATTATTGTTGAGAGAACTTGCACCAGTGAAAGTATGAACCCTAGGCCTTGTTTCCTAGCATTGCAATACCGTTTACGCTCAATTTTATCGCTTGCTACCTTGCTGTTTTTATATTTTCAGATTACAAAAACCTATATCTACCATCCATATTGCACTTGTATCATCATCTCTTCGCCGAACTAGTGCACCTATACAATTTACCATTGTATTGGGTGTGTTGGGGACACAAGAGACTCTTTGTTATTTGGTTGCAGGGTTGCTTGAGATATACCATCTTCATCCTATGCCTCCCACGGATTGACAAACCTTAGGTCATCCACTTGAGGGAAATTTGCTACTGTCCTACAAACCTCTGCACTTGGAGGCCCGACAACGTCTACAAGAAGAAGGTTGTGTAGTTGACATCAAGCTCTTTTCTAACGCCGTTGCCGGGGAGGTGAGTGTTTGAAGGTATATCTTTAGATCTTGCAATCGAATCTTTTAGTTTCTTGTTTTATCACTAGTTTAGTTTGTAAAAGAAAACTACAAAAAAAGGAATTAAGTTTGCCACATACGCTTCACCTTTTTAATATCTTTCGTGAGTATGATGGAAACAAAAATTTTGCTCAATTGCTAGAAGAAGAATGCATTAGAATGTTTGGCACTAAATATTTATATGGTGAGCATGATTGCAATGTTGTTAGTATGAATTCCTTGAATATCCATGATCCTAATGATATGCAAAGCCACAAGCTTGGGGAAGCTATGTTTGATGAAGATGATACTTTTTGTCCCCCAAGCTTTGATGAGCAAATTTACTATGATGAAAGCATGACTCCTATCTATGATGATTATTGTGATGACACGTATGCTTTAAAGAATAATGATAACCATGAAACTTGTCATCTTGATCTTAATTTTCAATCACATGATAGTTATTTTGTTGAGTTTGCCCCCACTATTGTTCATGAGAAGAATTTTGCTTATGTGGAGAGTAGTAAAATTTATATGCAAGTAGATCATGAAAAGAATTCTTTAGGTGCTGGTTATATTATTGAAGTTATTCATGATGCTACTGAAAATTATTACGAGGGACGAACATATGCTTGTAGGAATTGCAATAATATCAAGTTTCCTCTCTATGTGCTTAAAGTTTTGAAGTTATGCTTGTTTTGCCTTCCTATGCTAGTTGATTATTGTTCCCATAAGTTGTTTGCCCACAAAATCCCTATGTATAGGAAGTGGGTTAGACTTAAATGTGCTAGTCATATTCTTCATGATGCTCTCTTTATGTTTCAATTCTTATCTTTTATGTGAGCATCATTGAAATCATCATGCCTAGCTAGGGGCGTTAAACGACAGCGCTTGTTGGGAGGAAACCCAAATTTATTTTAGTTTCTTGCTTTTTCGTTATGTTTAGTAATAAATAATCCATCTAGCCTCTGTTAGATGTGGTTTTATGTTTTAATTAGTGTTTGTGCCAAGTAAGACCTATAGGATCTTCTTGGATGATAGTTATTTGATCTTGCTGAAAATTCCAGAAACTTTCTGTTCACGAAAAATTTTGTTAAAAATCACCAGAACGTGATAAAATACAGATTCCAATTGCAGTAGATCAATAAACAAATTATCTAGGTTGTCCTATTTTGGTAGATTTTTCTGAGTTCCAGAAGTTTGCGTTAGTTACAGATTACTCCAGACTGTTCTGTTTTTGACAAATTCTGTTTTTCGTGTGTTGTTTGCTTATTTTGATGACTCTATGGATAGTAAAATAGTTTATAAACAGTATATTTAACACCAATACAAATAAATAATGAGTTCATTACAGTACCTTGAAGTGTTGTTTTGTTTTCTTTCTCTAGCGGAGCTCACGAGACTTTCTGTTAAGTTTTGTGTTGTGAAGTTTTCAAGTTTTGGGTAAAGATTCGATGGACTACGGAATAAGGAGTGTCAAGAGCCTAAGCTTGGGGATGACCAAGGCACCCCAAGGTAATATTCAAGGACAACCAAGAGCCTAAGCTTGGGGATGCCCCAGATGGCATCCCCTCTTTAAATCTTAAATCCATCGGTAACTTTACTTGGAGCTATATTTTTGTTCACCACATGATATGTGTTTTGCTTGGAGCGTCATTTTATTTTTTTTTGCTTTGATTGCTGTTGAAATAAAATACCAAGATCTAAAATCCTTAAATGTTAGAGAGTCTTCACTTATTTACATAATTATTCAACTACTCATTGATCTTCACTTATATCTTTTGGAGTAGTTTGTCGTTTGCTCTAGTGCTTCACTTATATCTTTTAGAGCACAATGGTGGTTTTATTTTGAAGAAATAGATGAACTCTCATGCTTCACTTATATTATTTTGAGAGTCTTAAATAGCATTGTAATTTTCTTAATCCTAATATGCTAGGTATTCAAGATTAGTAAAAACTTTCTTATGAGTGTTGAGGGAGTCCTGGACTAGGGGGTGTCCGGATAGCCGAACTATCATCACGGCCGGACTCCAAGACTATGAAGATACAAGATTGAAGACTTCGTCCCGTGTCCGGATGGGACTTTCCTTGGCGTGGAAGGCAAGCTTGGCGATACGGATATGTAGATCTCCTACCATTGTAACCGACTATGTGTAACCCTAACCTATCCGGTGTCTATATAAACCGGAGGGTTTTAGTCCGTAGGACAGAAGAACAATCATACCATAGGCTAGATTCTAGGGTTTAGCCTCCTTGATCTCGTGGTAGATCTACTCTTGTACTACCCATATCATCAATATTAATCAAGCAGGAGTAGGGTATTACCTCCATCGAGAGGGCCCGAACCTGGGTAACAACATCGTGTCCCTTGTCTCCTTTTACCATCCGCCTAGACGCACGATTCGGGACCCCCTACCCGAGATCCGCCGGTTTTGACACCGACATTGGTGCTTTCATTGAGAGTTCCTACGTATGCGTCACCGATAAGCCCGATGGCTCCTTCGATCATCAACAACGACGCGGTCCAGGTGAGACTTTTCTCCCGGACGGATCTTCGTGATTCGGGCGGCTTTTGCATCGCGGGCCAATTAAGCTTGGCCATCCGGAGCAGATCGAAGCTACGCCGGCCACCAGTCGATTTGGAAGTTTGAACTATACGGCCGATATCTGCGGAGACTTGATCTTCGACGGATTCGAGCGCAGCCAAGCGTGCCGACCGTCTCGATGGGCATGATCTAGCTCTACAACGAGCGATTGCTCTGGAGGCCGC
Organism: Aegilops bicornis; assembly: GCA_021605145.1. Lineage (NCBI taxonomy): Eukaryota > Viridiplantae > Streptophyta > Magnoliopsida > Poales > Poaceae > Aegilops > Aegilops bicornis. Next base: position 515,666,769 of record CM038669.1, on the reverse strand, counting down.
ACCAGCATCCGCTCCGACCCTTAATCCGGAGCCGGATTCCCCGATCGAGGACGAGTGGTTGGACACCGCCTCGGGGGCTATAATCTCTACGGCGATTGAGCCGAACTCCATCCCTGTCCTTTGCGAAGACCTCGACTCCAGGGTGCCGGACTCCTCTCCGGACTCCGAACCCTCCGCGCCCCTGCCAATCGAATCCAATTGGGCGCCGGTCTTCACTGCCACGGACATCTTTCAGCACTCGCCCTTTGGTGACACCCTGAATTCACTAAAGTCTCTCTCTTTATCTGGGGAGCCATGGCCGGACTACGGCCAGGAAGGTTGGGATGCGGACGACGAAGAAATTCAACGCCCACCCACCACCCTCTTTGTAGCCACTGTCGAAATCTTACACGACGTGCTCGATTTCGACTTCGAAGACATCGACGGTATGGACGACGATGTAGGAGACAACCATGAACCAGCGCCAACAGAATGTTGGACAACCACCTCATCCCATGAGGTATACATGGTGGATACACCTAAAGGAAATGAAGACGAGGAACAACGGGACGCTACGAAGGATAAATCCCTCGAAAAGCAGTCAAAACGGCAACGTAAACGCCGAACCAAGTCCCGCCTCAACAGAGACCCAACCATAGAGCAGGGCGAACCGGTGGACGACGAACATGCTATCGAGCAATCGTCCGAAAAAGACAACTTGTATAAACAACCCAACTTGTATAAACAACCCGTCCCCGGCGAAGACAACAGTCCGGACGATCTCACGCTGGATTAATTGTTGAAGCAAAATAACCTCCAGAAAAGGCTCGTCGCCACTGCGCGTAGCCTGAAAAAGCAGAAGCAGAAGCTCAAAATAGTGGAAGATGCACTCAAGATCAGATGGAACAAATTATTCAACATCGCAGACAAATACGGCGACAGTCGCCGAACAAAGAGCTACCCAAAAAGAAAGCTACTGCCCGAATTTGACGAGGAGGCCTTAGAGCCACCACAATCAAAAAGTAAGAAGGCCACCCGGTCGGATGGACGACCCCACGGCAAAAAGGGAGCGGCAAATGGCGCCACACACAAGCCGATATGCGATCCGCATAAGGATTCACATCAAAAGGATGGCCCAGTTAGGTCCGTCTATGGGCCGAGAAAGCAAGCTCTTCAAACCAATGCAACACGCCAAATATCCGAACATCACGGCACACCCAAATACAGGGGCGCCGCACATCCCCTATGTTTCACCGATGAGGTGCTAGATCATGAATTTCCAGCGGGATTCAAACCCGTAAACATAGAGGCATACGACGGAACAACAGACCCTCGAGTCTGGATTGAGGATTACATCCTCCACATACACATGGCTAGAGGAGATGATCTCCACGCCATAAAATACTTACCCCTCAAACTCAAAGGGCCAGCTTGGCATTGGCTTAAAAGCCTCCCCGAAAATGCCATTGGAAGCTGGGGAGAGCTCAAGGATGCGTTTCGGGCAAATTTTCAGGGGACCTATGTCCTCCCTTCGGATCACGATTTATCTAAGTCACATAACTCAACAGCTCGTAGAGTCAGCCCGGAAATTCTGGAACAGGTTCCTTACTAAAAAGAACCAAATAGTCGACTGTCCGGACACCGAAGCCTTAGCAGCCTTCAAACACAACATCCAAGACGAATGGCTCGCCAGACACCTCGGCCAAGAAAAGCCAAGAACAATGGCCGCATTAACAAGCCTCATGACCCGCTTTTGCGCGGGAGAGGACAGCTGGCTAGCAAGATGCGGCACCAGCGACCCAAGTACATCCGAAGTCAGGGATGGAAACGGGAAACCACGACGCAACAAGGACTAGCGCCGGATTAAAAGGAACGGTCCAAAAAGCGCGGCAGTCAACGCCGGATTCAAAAGCTCACGGCAGAACAATAAAAAAATGCCCCTTAAGGACAATAGCGATGAGCTATCCAACTTAAACAAAATCTTGGACAAGATATGTCAAATCCACAGTACTCCCGGGAGGCCTGCAAACCATACCCACAGAGATTGTTGGGTCTTCAAACAGTCCGGCAGACTCAACGCCGAACACAAGGGGCTCGACACACCAAGTGAAGATGATGACGAGCACCACAAGCAGAGCCCCGGAAAACAAAAGAATTTCCCACAAGAGGTTAAAACAGTAAACTCACTTCACGTGGTCAAAGGAAAAAATAGAGCGGCGCCCACTAGAATGCACGCCGCACAAACTACCCTAGCGGAGTACCAACACTGGTTGTCAAAACCAATCACCTTCGACCATCAGGACTATTCCGAAAGCATCCGGAACGCAGGATGGGCTGCCTTGATATTGGATCCTACAATCGACGGATTCCAATTTACACAAGTCCTCATGGATGGTGGCGATGACATAAACACGATATATCAGGACACAATCCGCAGGATGGGGATAGACCCAACCAAAATTCGTCGTAGCAACACCTCCTCTAAAGGAGTAATGCCAGGCCCATATGCCCATTGTACGGGCTCCATACTGCTAGAAGTTGTGTTCGGTTCATCCGACAACTTCCGTCACGAAAAGTTAATCTTCCATGTCGCCCCGTTTAAAAGTAGCCATCAAGCACTATTGGGACGCGAAGCTTTCGCCCGCTTTAACGCAATACCGCATTATGCATCTCTTACACTTAAAATGTCCGGTCCACGCGGCATCATCTCATTAAAAGGGAGTATTAAGTGTTACTTGAGCACGGAGGAACGTGAGACTGCCTTAACAGCCCCACACCTATCCGGTCAAAGAACCTGAATTGGTCATTCAAACCCCGGACATGGCTAGACGAGTCCGGCGCCTACTAGCGGCATACCCCCATACAAGGGGCTGCATGCATGTATCACAAGAGACAATAAAGCTCAATTTTATTCACTTCTTCGAATCGTACTCTGTTTATTTAATATAAAGTACATCTTTCGCACGATCTTTTTTCTTTTAAACTAAGTTCCTCTCTTTTACAGATGAACAACGTGCGACACCCGTCCAGGATACGGCACAATGGAGACAAAGGCGCAGACGTGCAGTAGGGAGCCATTGCAAGGATTCTTTTCAGATTAAGACCCTGCGTAAACCTTTTTTACTGTCTCTTGTTGATATACATCCCCCGGTTTCTTACTATAACCGAGGAGGAGGCTGGCGTTTTGGCATTGGCCGCACCAGAATTTTTGCGCGTACCTGGACACCAGGGGCTTAGGGCATTATTCTGCCCGTTTTTATAAAGACCGAATACCTTAGGGAGTATTCGGCGTCTCGAGTTAGGCCTTATATGCATCAGCTCCGAATCATGTCTTTGGTCAAATGTTGTGTTTGCCCGGCTCCTGTGTTTTGCTGCCTTACGTTCCGTTTTATCGGCTAACGCGGCACTGTGGAGAACTACTGCGATTGTGCCCGGTTCGCCGGGCGAGCACCTCGAGAGAAAGTCGAAAACTGACTGTCATGATATAGCGAGATATCGGTCAACCACTTTCGATGACTCATCGGAATGTTTAGAATTCCTCGCATTAACGAAGGACCGGTTTTCGGTCAGGCACATACGCACCCCGAATTCGGGAGAGTGCGGTGCCCCCAGGGGCTATATAGTAGCCCCACCCTCGAACTCCTATGGCTAAGTGAAAGTGATAAACAATTATAGTCCGGTTGCCTAGTTTGCTATGCTACCACCTCCTTAACAGGACCAAGACGTTGGATTAAGTGTGAAAAAGCGTCTTCTTTGCAAACACCCCCGCACTATGTGCGTGGGGGGTGAATCCAAGGACTGCCATCTTTCAGGTTATATATATACATATACATAAACAGCCGCACAGGGAGTAGTTTACTACTTGAACGCACAAGTATAAAAAGCTCTTATATTATATTGAAACATTGTTTTCACAAATCTTACATGTCATTTAAACATAATATCCTTCTCGAGCATCGCGTCTCTATTAAACGAGCGCCTGCAGACTTCTTCAAAGTAGTGCTCGGCGGTACAAACTTCTGTCCGAATCTTGGGATGCAACGTTGGTGGCCTTCAGCTTTTCCCAGTATGTCTTGACACGGGCCAGAGCCATCCGCGCTCCCTCAATACACGCCGACCGCTTCATTGCGTCGATACGCGGTACCGCACCAAGGAACTGCTGCACTAAACCAAAATAACTCTTCGGCTGGGGTCCGCCCGGCCACAAATGAGTCATGACATGCTTCATGGCAAGTCCGGATAATCGATTCAGCTCGGCCCATTCGGCCAACCGATCGGTCAACGGAAGAGGACGCTCCGGACTATGGAATTGCGACCAATATAACTCTTCCCTTCTGTGCCCCTTCTGGCCCCGGAAGTGCTCAATCGCGTCCGTAGCGCTCGCCGTTAAGTCTAGATAAGCATCCTCCAAACTCCACAACTTGTCCAGCTGAGCATACTTTGGATCTGTATATTTCCTCCGCAGCAGAAATGGTTTTCCAGCCGTAATAGCCCCGGCCTGACTCAGCTCCTCCTTGGCAGCTCTCAAAGCGGAACGGGCATCCTTGGATTCGGCGGTGGCCTTTTTCAGGCCCTCTTGCTCCGCTTGACGTTCCTTTTCAAGAATCTCGCAGCAGTCGGTAATATTCTTCAACTTTCTGGCCATATCGGCCATTTCCTCTTTGCTTCGGCAGTGAGCAGCCCGTTCGGCTTTTAGCTCTTTGGCCGCCCTTAAAGCGGCCGCATTACTATTTCTGGCTTGCTCTTTCGCTTGGGCGAGTTCCGCCCGTAGCTCCTCCACAGCAGCGGCACCATCTGCATTAAGCATACAAATAGTAAGACATGGGCGTCAAGCTCCCTTACCAGGTGTCCGTGAAGAAGTCGCATACCTTGTGACTCGTCAAACCGTTTATTGACCAGCGCGATGTCCGCATCCGCCTCGTCAAGTTGCCGCTTTAGTTCGGCATATTCATCGATCCATTGGCCACCGGTCGCCCCGCCACCTGTTTAGGAGCGGCGATATGTTATAACTGAGATTTTGATCCTCGGCACGCTTTCAATTTTGACAACATACCGAGTCTCAGGGGCTACTATCTATACAGGGCGCATTCTATATGCATAACTCTCAGAAGGTACATCATTTTTGCGTACCTCGAACCCCGTCAGTAAGCTTCTGACGGCTTCATGCAATCCGCTCTCCGCGGATGCAATTGTTTCAATCACCATACCCATTAGAGCACGGTGATCTTCTGAGATAGCCGCCGCCCGAGCAGATCCTTGGCTCCTCCGACCAAGCACACCACTTGGCGCCGGACCTTCCGGCCCGCCGGACTTGGGGAACCCTCCGCGACGACACCTCGGTCGTCCGCCTCACATGAGGGTGCGACGGTGGAGGCGTTTCACTCTCCATCATCTTCGGAAGAAGATCCCCCGAAGACGAGCTCTGCTGAGAAGGGCTGAGGTCCGAACTACAAGGTACAATTTCGGTTATCTTCATAAATAAATGCAGGGATGTTCCTTATTTACAAGACCCCTTCTTTTTACTTACGGCTCACTGGAGGGCTGATCCCTTTGGGGAAATAGTGCGGCTGGGTTACTTCCCAGCGCCGGACTCTCTAACGAAGATTCCTTTCCCCTCTTTGAGGCCTTGACCTCCGGATCTTCTGAAGCGGTCCTCTTCTCTCCTCGAAAGAAGGGACTTTTAATCCCTCCTTCCTTGATAGCCTCCTTCGTAGAGGCAGTTGCTTCCCCGCTCCCCCCTTCGCCTTCTTCAAAAGGCGCGACCTTCAACATCTTGGTCAGCATGGGATCCGGCGTGGTCTCCGGGAGGGGAGCCGGACACCTTATTAACTTTGCCTTGGCTATCCACTCCTGTTCAAGAAACGGCTCCTTTAAAGGGCACATATATATGATAAATGAATGAACAGCTTGAACGGTTACAGGACTACTTACTTGAGTATCTAGGCGATTGCAGCTTAGTCCTGCGTCCTCAGTCAGGTCCGGACACCTCTCTTGTGATCCGAAGAACAGTTTATACATCTCCACGGGCGTCGTGCCCATAAAATTTTGGAGAGCTCGTGGTCCCTCCGGATTAAATTCCTGAGGCGGAGGGGCGGCGTTTGCAGGCGTATACGCGGATCAGCATAACCTGCGCCATCGCAGCAGATTGATCTCCCTCTCTTGGAGGTCTCGAATACGGCCCTGCAGCAAAGGAGCGTCCTTGGACGGCCCCCAGTCGAGCCCCTTGTTGACCCATGATGCCAACCGCTGTGGTGGACCTGAGCGGAAGGCGGGGAACGCCACCCATTTGGTGCCCCTGTGAGCGGTGATATAAAACCACTCCCGTTGCCACAAACCAAGCTCCTCTTGAAAAGAGCCCTCGGGCCACGGAGCATCAGCACATTTGCTTATGACCGCCCCTCCGCACTTTGCTTGTTGCCCCCCGATCATTTTTGACTCCACCTTGAAGGTCTTGAGCCACAATCCAAAGTGAGGGGTAATATGGAGGAAGGCCTCACATACGACAATGAATGACGAGATATGGAGGATGGACTCCGGATTCAAGTCATGGAAATCCAGCCATAATAAAACATGAGCCCCCGCACAAAGGGATCCGTCGGGAAGCCTAAACCCGAAGGAAGTGAGACACGAACACCACGTTCTCGCCGGGCTCGGGAGTGGGAATGACCTGCCCTGGAGCAGGCAGCCTATGCGAGATCTCGCCGGTTAGATACCTGGCATCTCGTAGCTTTAGCACGTCTTCTTCTGTGACGGAGGAAGACATCCATCGGCCGTGCTGGTCGGAGCCGGACATCGTCGAAGGTCCGAAGCGCCTAAATCTGAAGCTTTGGGTGTTAGAACTCGAAGCGCAAGGCGAACTCGATGGAGGGTGTAAAGAGAAGAGGGCCTTGGTCTCATTATAAAGAGGTTGAATACCAAGAGCCCACCCCGTGGTCGATTAGGACTCGCCCTTGATAGAGGAGGCGTGCCGACAGGCACGGTTGGGTTACCCACGTCCGTATTGATGGGAATCCCGGAATAAGGGGGCACGATCTATGCTTTGATGAGACGTGCCAAGGAATCTGCCTCGCTAAACACGCTGAGGTGGAACAGTAAAAAACAATTCATATAAAGACCTGGCCGCGGTGTGGTGTCACGCCGTGGAATACGTCAGCAGATCTGTGCAGAAGTTATTCTCTCTATGGTGGTAGGTGGAACTTGTTTTGCAGAGCCGGACACTATCCTTGTGTTCAAAACCTTCTATGAAGTATTCGGAGGAGGAACCCGCCTTGCAATGCCGAAGACAATATGCACGCCGGACTCATCGTCATTGAAGCCTAGTTCAGGGGCTACTGAGGGAGTCCTGGACTAGGGGGTGTCCGGATAGCCGAACTATCATCACGGCCGGACTCCAAGACTATGAGGATACAAGACTGAAGACTTCGTCCCGTGTCCGGATGGGACTTTCCTTGGCGTGGAAGGCAAGCTTGGCGTCTGAGATATGTAGATCTCCTACCATTGTAACCGACTCTGTGTAAACCTAACCTATCCGATGTCTATATAAACCGGAGGGTTTTTAGTCCGTAGGACGACAACAATCATACCATAGGCTAGCTTCTAGGGTTTAGCCTCCTTGATCTCGTGGTAGATCTACTCTTGTACTACCCATATCATCAATATTAATCAAGCGGGGAGTAGGGTATTACCTCCATTGAGAGGGCCCGAACCTGGGTAAAAACATCGTGTCCCTTGTCTCCTGTTACCATCCGCCTAGACGCACAGTTCGGGACCCCTACCCGAGATCCGCCGGTTTTGACACCGACAAGTGTGTTGAATACTAAGAGAAGTTTAATGCTTGATGATTGTTTTGAGATATGGAGGTAGTGATATTAAGGTTGTTCTTGTTGAGTAGTTGTGAATTTGATAAATACTTGTGTTGAAGTTTTCAAGTCCCGTAGCATGCACGTATGGTAAATGTTATGTTACAAATTTAAAACATGAGGTGTTCTTTGATTGTCTTCCTTATGAGTGGCGGTCGGGGACGAGTGATGGTCTTTTCCTACCAATCTACCCCCCTAGGAGCATGCGCGTAGTGCTTGGTTTTTGATGACTTGTAGATTTTTGCAATAAGTATGTGAATTCTTTATGACTAATCTTTGAGTCCATGGATTATACGCACTCTCACCTTTCCACCATTGCTAGCCTCTTGATTGCACATTGCCCTTTCTCACATTGAGAGTTGGTGCAAACTTAGCGGTGCATCCAAACCCCGTGATATGATACGCTCTTTCACACATAAACCTCCTTATATCTTCCTCAAAACAGCCACCATACCTACCTATTATGGCATTTCCATAGCCATACCGAGATATATTGCCATGCAACTTTCTACCATCCAGTTTATCATGACACGTTCATCATTGTCATATTGCTTCGCATGATCATGTAGTTGACATAGTATTTGTGGCAAAGCCACCGTTCATAATTCTTTCATACATGTCACTCTTAGTTCATTGCATATCCCGGTACACCGCCGGAGGCATTCATATAGTTTTGGGGAACATTGCAGAAAATAAAAAAATTTCTACGATTCACCAAGATCAATCTATGGAGTCATCTAGCAACGGGAGAGAGGAGTGCATCTACATACCCTTGTAGATCACGCGCGGAAGCGTTCAAGAGAACGAGGTTGAGGGAGTCGTACTCGTCGTGATCCAAATCACCAAAGATCCTAGTGCCGAACGGACGGCACCCCCGCGTTCAACACACGTACGGTTGGGGAAGACATCTCCTCCTTCTTGATCCAGCAAGGGGGAGGGAGAGGTTGATGGAGATCCAGCAGCACGACGGCGTGGTGGTGGAAGTAGCGGCGATCTCGGCAGGGCTTCGCCAAGCTCTACGAGAGGGAGAGGTGTTGCGGAGGGAGAGGGAGGCGCCAGGAGCAGGGGTTCGCAGCCCTCCCTCTCCCCCTCTTTATATAGGGGCCCCGTGGGGGGGCGCCGGCCCCCTAGACATCCCATCTCAATGGGGGGGGACTTGCCCCCCAAGTCAAGTGGGGCGCCCCCCCACCCCTAGGGTTTCCAACCCTAGGCGCAGGGGAGGCCCAAGGGGGGCGCACCAGCCCACCAGGGGCTGGTTCCCTTCCCCACTTCAGCCCATGGGGCCCTCTGGGATAGGTGGCCCCACCCGATGGACCCCCGGGACCCTTCCGGTGGTCCCGGTACAATACCGGTGACCCCCAAAACTTTCCCGATGGTCGAAACTTGACTTCCTATATATAATTCTTCACCTCCGGACCATTCCCGAACTCCTCGTGACATCCGGGATCTCATCCGGAACTCCGAACAACTTTCGGGTTACCGCATACTAGTATCTCTACAACCCTAGCGTCACCGAACCTTAAGTGTGTAGACCCTACGGGTTCGGGAGACATGCTTGAACATAATAGAGACGACTCTCCGGCCAATAACCAACAGCGGGATATGGATACCCATGTTGGATCCCACATGTTCCACGATGATCTCATCGAATGAACCACGATGTCGAGGATTCAAGTAATCCTGTATACAATTCCCTTTGTCAATCGGTACGTTACTTGCCCGAGATTCGATCGTCGGTATCCCAATACCTCGTTCAATCTCGTTACGGCAAGTCACTTTACTCAGAACGTAATGCATGATCCGTGACCAACCACTTAGTCACTTTGAGCTCATTATGATGATGCATTACCGAGTGGGCCCAGAGATACCTCTCCGTCATACGGAGTGACAAATCCCAGTCTCGATCCGTGTCAACCCAACAGACACTTTCAGAGATACCTGTAGTATAGCTTTATTGTCACCCAGTTACGTTGTGACGTTTTGTACACCCAAAGCACTCCTACGTCATCCGGGAGTTACACGATCTCATGGTCTAAGGAAATGATACTTGACACTGGAAAAGCTCTAGCAAACGAACTACACGATCTTGTGCTATGCTTAGGATTGGGTCTTGTCCATCACATCATTCCCCCAATGATGTGATCCCGTTATCAATGACATCCAATGTCTATGGTCAGGAAACTGTGACCATCTATTGATAAACGAGCTAGTCAACTAGAGGCTCACTAGGGACATGTTGTGGTCTACGTATTCACACATGTATTACGATTTCCGGATAACACGATTATAGCATGAATAATAGACAATTATCATGAATGAGGAAATATAATAATAACCATTTTATTTTTGCCTCTAGGGCATATTTCCAACAGTCTCCCACTTGCACTAGAGTCAATAATCTAGTTACATTGTGATGAATCGAACACCCATAGAGTTACGGTGTTGATCATGTTTTGCTCATGGAAGAGGTTTAGTCAATGGATCCGCGACATTCGGATCCGTATGCACTTTGCAAATATCTATGTCTCCATCTTGAACATTTTCATGAATGGAGTTGAAGCGGCAACTGATGTGCTGGTCTTCTTGTGAAACACGGGCTCCTTGGCAAGGGCAATAGCTCCAGTGTTGTCACAGAAGAGGGTGATTGGCCCCGACGCATTGGGTATGACTCCTAGGTCGGTGATGAACTCCTTCATCCAGATTGCTTCATGCGCTTCCTCTGAGGCTGCCATGTACTCCGCTTCGCATGTAGATCCCGCCACGACGCTTTGCTTGCAACTGCACCAGCTTACTGCCCCACCATTCAAAATATACACGTATCCGGTTTGTGACTTAGAGTCATCCAGATCTGTTTCGAAGCTAGCGTCGACGTAACCTTTACAACGAGCTCTTTTTCCCATCCATATACGAGAAACATATCCTTAGTTCTTTTCAGGTACTTCAGGATATTCTTGACCGCTGTCCAGTGTTCCATGCCGGGATTACATTGGTACCTTCCTACCAAACTTACGGCAAGGTTTACATCAGGTCTGGTACACAGCATGGCATACATGATAGACCCTATGGCTGAAGCATAGGGGTCGACACTCATCTTTTCTCTATCTTCTGCCGTGGTCGGACATTGAGCCGAGCTCAATTTCACACCTTGCAACAGAAGAAAGAACCCCTTCTTGGACTGATCCATATTGAACTTCTTCAATATCTTATCAAGGTATGTGCTTTGTGAAAGACCTATGAGGCATCTCGATCTATCTCTATAGATCTTGATGCCTAATATGTAAGCAGCTTCTCCAAGGTCCTTCATTGAAAAACACTTATTCAAGTAGGCCTTAATGCTGCCCAAAAGTTCTATATCATTTCCCATCAAATGTATGTCATCCACATATAATATGAGAAATGCTACAGAGCTCTCACTCACTTTCTTGTAAACGCAGGCTTCTCCATAAGTCTGCATGAACCCAAACGCTTTGATCATTTCATTAAAGCGAATGTTCCAACTCCGAGATGCTTGCACCAGCCCATACATGGAGAGCTGGAGCTTGCATACCTTGTTAGCATTCTTAGGATCGACAAAACCTTCCGGCTGCATCATATACAGTTCTTCCTTAAGATGGCCGTTAAGGAATGCCGTTTTGACGTCCATTTGCCATATCTCATAATCATAGTATGCGGCAATTGCTAACATGATTCGGATGGACTTCAGCTTCGCTACGGGAGAGAAAGTCTCATCGTAGTCAACCCCTTGAACTTGTCGATAACCCTTAGCGACAAGTCAAACTTTATAGATGGTAATATTACCATCTGCCTCCGTCTTCTTCTTAAAGATCCATTTGTTTTCTATCGCTCGCCGATCATCGGGCAAGTCTCACAAAGTCCACAGTTTGTTGTCATACATGGATCCTATCTCGGATTGCATGGCTTCAAGCCATTTGTTGGAATCTGGGCCCGCCATTGCTTCTTCATAGTTTGAAGGTTCACCGTTGTCTAACAACATGATTTCTAGGACAGTGTTGCCATACCACTCTGGTGTGGAACGTGTCCTCATGGACCTACGAAGTTCAGTAGTAACTTGATCCGAAGTACCTTCATCATCATCATTAGCTTCCTCTCTAGTCAGTGCAGGCACCATAGGAACATCTTCCTGAGCTGCGCTACTTTCCGGTTCAAGAGGTAGTACTTCATCAAGTTCCACTTTCCTCCCACTTACTTCTTTCGGCTGTAAACTGCTTTCTCCAGAAAGGACCCGTTCTTGGCAACAAAGATCTTGCCTTCGGATCTGAGGTAGAAGGTATACCCAATGGTTTCCTTAGGGTATCCTATGAAGACGCATTTTTCCGACTTGGGTTCGAGTTTTCAGGTTGAAGTTTCTTGACATAAGCATCACATCCCCAAACTTTTAGAAGCAGCGGCTTAGGTTTCTTCCCAAACCATAATTCATACGGTGTCGTCTCAACGGATTTAGACGGTGCCCTATTTAAAGTGAAGGTAGCTGTCTCTAGAGCGTATCCCCAAAATGATAGCGGTAAATCGGTGAGTGACATCATAGATCGCACCATATCCAATAGAGTGCGATTACGACGTTCGGACACACCGTTACGATGAGGTGTTCCAGGCGGCGTGAGTTGTGAAATGATTCCACATTTCCTTAAGTGCGTACCAAATTCGTGACTTAAATATTCTCCCCCACGATCTGATCGTAAGAACTTTATCTTTCGTTCGGTCACGTTGATTCTCTACCTCATTCTGAAATTCCTTGAACTTTTCAAAGGTCTAAGACTTGTGTTTCATCAAGTAGACATACCCATATCTACTCAAGTCGTCAGTGAGAGTGAGAACATAACGATATCCTCCACGAGACTCAACGCTCATTGGACCGCACACATCAGTATGTATGATTTCCAATAAGTTGGTTGCTCGCTCCATTGTTAGGAGAAGCGGAGTCTTGGTCATTTTGCCCATAAGGCATGGTTCGCATGCGTGTCAAATGATTCGTAATCAAGAGACTCCAAAAGTCCATCAGCATGGAGCTTCTTCATGCGTTTGACACCAATGTGACCAAGGCGGCGATTACCACAAGTATGTGGGACTATCGTTATCAACTTTACATTTTTGGTATTCACACTATGAATATGTGTAACATCACGTTCGAGATTCATTAAGAATAAACCATTGACCAGCGGGGCATGACCATAAAACATATCTCTCATATAAATAGAACAACCATTATTCTCGGATTTAAATGAGTAGCCATCTCGTATTAAATGAGATCCAGATACAATGTTCATGCTCAAATCTGGCACTAAATAACAATTATTGAGGTTTAAAACTAATCCCGTAGGTAAATGTAGAGGTAGCATGCCGACGGCGATCACATCGACCTTGGAACCATTCCCGACGCGCATCGTCACCTCGTCCTTCGCCAGTCTCCGCTTATTCCACAACTCCTGTTTTGAGTTACAAATATGAGCAACTGCACCGGTATCAAATACCCAAGAGCTACTACGAGTACTGGTAAGGTACACATCAATTACATGTATATCACATATACCTTTGGTGTTGCCGGCCTTCCTGTCCGCTAAGTATTTGGGGCAGTTCACTTCGATGTCCCTTTCCCTTGCAATAAAAGCACTTTCGGTCTCAGGTTTGGGTCCATTCTTTGGCTTCTTCCGGGGCTGGCTTACGGGCGCGGAAACTCCCTTGCCGTCCTTCTTGAAGTTCTTCTTACCCTTGCCTTTCTTGAAACTAGTGGTTTTATTGACCATCAACACTTGATGTTCCTTTTTGATTTCCACCTCTGCTGATTTCAGCATTGAGAATACTTCAGGAATAGTTTTCACCATCCCCTGCATATTGTAGTTCATCACAAATCTCTTGTAGCTAGGTGGGAGCGACTGAAGCATTCTGTCAATGACCGCCTCGTCCGGGAGGTTAATGTCCAGTGGGACAAGCGGTTGTGCAACCCGGACATTTTGAGTATGTGCTCCTTGTGAACTATTTTCCTCCATCTTACAAGCTGTAGAACTTGTCGGAGACTTCATATCTCTTGACCGGGCATGAGCTTGGAAAACCATTTTTAGCTCTTGAACATCTCATATGCTCCGTGTTGCTCAAAACGCTTTTGGAGCCCTGGTTCTAAGCTGTAAAGCATGCCGTTGAACGAGGGAGTAATCATCAAGACGCGTGACTGCCAAGCGTTCATAACGTCTTGGTTCTCTGGGATGGGTGCTTCACCTAAGCGGTACTTCGAACATATACTTTCTTGGCAGCTATGAGGATGATCCTCGGGTTCGGACCCAGTCCGAATAGTTGATGCCATCATCTTTCAGCTTGGTTTTCTCTAGGAACGCGTTGAAGTTGAGGTTGACATGAGCGTTGGCCATTTGATCTACAAGACATTTTGCAAAGGTTTTTAGACTAAGTTCATGATAATTAAGTTCATCTTAATCTAATTATTTTAATGAACTCCCACTCAGATTAGACATCCCTCTAGTCATCTAAGTGATACATGATCCGACTCAACTAGACCGTGTCCGATCATCACGTGAGACGGACTAGTCATCATCGGTGAACATCTCCATGTTGATCGTATCTTCCATACGACTCATGTTCGACCTTTCGGTCTCTTGTGTTCTGAGGCCATGTCTGTACATGCTAGGCTGGTCAAGTCAACCTAAGTGTTTTGCATGTGTAAATCTGTCTTACACCCGTTGTATGTGAACATTGAAATCTATCACACCTGATCATCACGTGGTGCTTCGAAACAACGAAATTTACATAGCGGCGCATGCAGTTAGGGAACACTTTCTTGAAATTATTATAAGGGATCATCTTATTTACTACCGTCGTACTAAACAAATAAGAAGCAAAACATGATAAACATCACATGCAATCAAATAGTGACATGATATGGCCAATATCATATTGCTCCTTTGATCTCCATCTTCGGGGCGCCATGATCATCTTCGTCACCGGCATGACACCATGATCTCCATCATCGTGTCTTCATGAAGTTTTCACGCCAACGATTACTTCTACTTCTATGGCTAACGTGTTTAGCAATAGAGTAAAGTAATTTACATGGCGTTATTCAATGACACGCAGGTCATACAAAAATAAAGACAACTCCTATGGCTCACCTTTTGTTGTCATACTCATTGACATGCAAGTCGTGATTCCTATTACAAGAACATGATCAATCTCATACATCATATATATTTCATTCATCACATCCTTTTGGCCATATCACATCACAAGGCATATGCTGCAAAAACAAGTTAGACATCCTCTAATTGTTGTTGCATGTTTTTTTACGTGGCTTCTATAGGTTTCTAGCAAGAACGTTTCTTACCTACGTAAAACCACACCATGATATGCCAATTTCTATTTACCCTTCATAAGGACCCTTTTCATCGAATCCGATCCGACTAAAGTGGGAGAGACAGACACCCGCTAGCCACCTTATGAAACTAGTGCATGTCAGTCGGTGGAACCTGTCTCACGTAAGCGTACGTGTAAGGTCGGTCCGGGCCGCTTCATCCCACGATGCCGCCGAAGCAATATAAGATTAGTAGTGGCTTGACAACATCTACGCCCACAACAAGTTTGTGTTCTACTCGTGCATAGAAACTACGCATAGAACTAGCTCATGATGCCACTGTTGGGGAACATTGCAGAAAATAAAAAAAAATCTACGCTTCACCAAGATCAATCTATGGAGTCATCTAGCAACGAGAGAGAGGAGTGCATCTACATACCCTTGTAGATCACACGCGGAAGCGTTCAAGAGAACGGGGTTGAGGGAGTCGTACTCGTCGTGATCCAAATCACCGAAGATCCTAGTGCCCAACGGATGGCACCTCCGCGTTCAACACACGTACGGTTGGGGAAGACGTCTCCTCCTTCTTGATCCAACAAGGGGGAGGGATAGGTTGATGGAGATCCAGCAGCACGACGGCGTGGTGGTGGAAGTAGCGGCGATCTCGGCAGGGCTTCGCCAAGCTCTACGAGAGGGAGAGGGGTTGCGGAGGAGAGGGAGGCGCCAGAGGCAGGGGTTCGCAGCCCTCCCTCTCCCCTCTTTATATAGGGGCCTGGGGCGCCCGGCCCCTAGACATCCCATCTCAATGGGGGGGCAGGGGGGCTTGCCCCCAAGTCAAGTGGGCGCCCCACCCCTAGGGTTTCCAACCCTAGGCGCAGGGAGGCCAAGGCGCACCAGCCCACCAGGCTGGTTCCTTCCCCACTTCAGCCCATGGGGCCCTCTCGGGATAGGTGGCCCCACCGATGAACCCAGGGACCCTTGGGTGGTCCTGTACAATACCGTGACCCCAAAACTTTCCCGATGGCCGAAACTTGACTTCCTATATATAATTCTTCACCTCCGGACCATTCCGGAACTCCTTGTGACGTCCGGGATCTCATCCGAGACTCCAAACAACTTTCGTGTTACCGCATACTAGCATCTCTACAACCCTAGCGTCACCGAACCTTAAGTGTGTAGACCCTACGGGTTCGGGAGACATGCAGACATGACCGAGACGACTCTCCGACCAATAACCAACAGCGGGATCTGGATACCCATGTTGGCTCCCACATGTTCCACGATGATTTCATCGAATGAACCACGATGTCGAGGATTCAAGTAATCATGTATACAATTCCCTTTGTCAATCGGTACGTTACTTGCCCGAGATTCGATCTTCGGTATCCCAATACCTCGTTCAATCTCGTTACCGGCAAGTCACTTTACTCGTACCGTAATGCATGATCTCGTGACCAACCGCTTAGTCACTTTGAGCTCATTATGATGATGCATTACCGAGTGGGCCCAGAGATACCTCTCCGTCATACGGAGTGACAAATCCCAGTCTCGATCCGTGTCAACCCGAATGACACTTTCGGAGATACCTATAGTATACCTTTATAGTCACCCGATTCGTTGTGATGTTTGGTACACCCAAAGCACTCCTACGGCATCCGGGAGTTACGATCTCATGGTCTAAGGAAATGATACTTGACCTTTGGAAAAGCTCTAGCATGCGAACTACACGATCTTGTGCTATGCTTAGGATTGGGTCTTGTCCATCACATCATTCTCCCAATGATGTGATCCCGTTATCAATGACATCCAATGTCCATGGTCAGGAAACCGTGACCATCTATTGATAAACGAGCTAGTCAACTAGAGGCTCACTAGGGACATGTTGTGGTCTACGTATTCACACATGTATTACGATTTCCGGATAACACGATTATAGCATGAATAATAGACAATTATCATGAACGAGGAAATATAATAATAACCATTTTATTTTTGCCTCTAGGGCATATTTCCAACATATAGAGTCATACTTTGTTCTAGTTTCGAGTTGTAATCATTGAGTTGTAAATAAATAGAAGTGTGATGATCATCATTTTCTAGAGCATTGTCCCAAGTGAGGAATAAAAAAAAGGCTATAAAAAAAGAGAAGGCCCAAAAAAACAAAAAAAAGGAGAGAAAAAGAGAGAAGGGACAATGTTACTATCCTTCTACCACACTTGTGCTTCAAAGTAGCACCATAATCTTCATGACAGAGAGTCTCTTGTTTTGCCACTTTCATATACTAGTGGGATTTTTTCATTATAGAACTTGGCTTGTATATTCCAACAATGGGCCTCCTGAAGTGCCCTAGGTCTTCGTGAGCAAGCAAGTTGGATGCACACCCACTTAGTTTCTTTTGTTGAGCTTTCATATATTTATAGCTCTAGTGCATCCGTTGCATGGCAATCCCTACTCCTCGCATTAACATCAATCGATGGGCATCTCCATAGCTCATTGATTAGCCCCGTTGATATGAGACCTTCTCCTTTTTTTGTCTTCTCCACATAACCCCCATCATCATATTCCATTCCACCCATAGTGCTATGTCCATGGCTCGCGCTCATGTATTGCGTGAGGGTTTATAAGTTTGAGATTACTAAAGTATGAAACAATTGCTTGGCTTGTCATCGGGGTTGTACATGATGAGAGCATTCTTGTGTGTGAAAATGGAGCATGACTAAACTATATGATTTTCTAGGGATGAACTTTCTTTGGCCATGTTATTTTGAGAGGACATAATTGCTTAGTTAGTATGCTTGAAGTATTATTACTTTTATGTCAATATGAACTTTTATCCTGTATCTTTCGGATCTGAATATTCATACCACAATTAAGCAGAATTACATTGAAATTATGCCAAGTAGCATTCCACATCAAAAATTTTGTTTTTACCATTTACCTACTCGAGGACGAGCAGGAATTAAGCTTGGGGATGCTGATACGTCTCCAACGTATCTATAATTTTTGATTGTTCCATGCTATTATATTATCTGTTTTGGATGTTTATGGGCTTTATTTTACACTTTTATATTATTTTTGGGACTAACCTATTGACCCAGAGCACAGTGCCAGTTCTTGTTTTTTCCCTTGTTTGATGTTTGAAGAAAAGGAATATCAAGCAGTCGAAGCGGAATGAAATCTTCTGGAGAAGTTATTTTTGGAAGGAAAGCAACCCGGGAGACTTGGAGTCCACGTCAAGAAAGCAAGGAGGGAGGCACAAGGCAGCGGGGCGCCCACCCCCCTGGGCGCGCCCTCCACCCTCATGGGCCCCTCATGGCTCCCCGTACGTACTTCTTCCTCCTATATATACCAATATACCCTAAAAACTTCGGGGAACAAAATAGATCGGGAGTTCCGCCGCTGCAAGCATCTGTAGCCACCAAAAACCAATCGGGACCTGTTAGGCACCTGCCGGAGGGAACCCTCACCGGTGGCCATCTTCATCATCCGGCGCTCTCCATGACGAGGAGGGAGTAGTTCACCCTCGGGGCTGAGGGTATGTACCAATAGCTATGTGTTTGATCTCTCTCTCTTTCTCTTGTTCTTGAGGTGGTACGATCTTGATGTATCGCGAGCTTTGCTATTATAGTTGGATCTTATGATGTTTCTCCCCCTCTACTCTCTTGTAATGGATTGAGTTTTCCCTTTGAAGTTATCTATTGGATTGAGTCTTTAATGATTTGAGAACACTTAATGTATGTCTTGCCGTGCGTATCTATGGTGAGAATGGGATATCACGTGATTCACTTGATGTATGTTTTGGTGATCAACTTGAATGTTCCGCCCATGAACCTATGCATAGGGGTTGGCACACGTTTTCGTCTTGATTCTCTGGTAGAAACTTTGGGGCACTCTTTGAAGTTCTTTGTGTTGGTTGAATAGATGAATCTGAGATTGTGTGATGCATATCGTATAATCATACCCACGGATACTTGAGGTGACATTGGAGTATCTAGGTGACATTAGGGTTTTGGTTGATTTGTGTCTTAAGGTGTTATTCTAGTATGAACTCTAGGGCTGTTTGTGACACTTATAGGAATAGCCCAACGGATTGATTGGAAAGAATAACTTTGAGGTGGTTTCGTACCCTACCATAATCTCTTCGTTTGTTCTCCACTATTAGTGACTTTGGAGTGACTCTTTGTTGCATGTTGAGGGATAGTTATATGATCCAATTATGTTATTATTGTTGAGAGAACTTGCACTATTGAAAGTATGAACCCTAGGCCTTGTTTCCTAGCATTGCAATACCGTTTACGCTCAATTTTATCGCTTGCTACCTCGCTGTTTTTATATTTTCAGATTACAAAAACCTATATCTACCATCCATATTGCACTTGTATCATTCTCTTCACCGAACTAGTGCACCTATACAATTTACCATTGTATAGGGTGTGTTGGGGAAACAAGAGACTCTTTGTTATTTGGTTGCAGGGTTGCTTGAGAGAGACCATCTTCATCCTATGTCTCCCACGGATTGATAAACCTTAGGTCATCCACTTGAGGGAAATTTTCTACTGTCCTACAAACCTCTGCACTTGTAGGCCCAACAACATCTACAAGAAGAAGGTTGTGTAGTAGACATCACATACCTCTTTGATGAAGGCTCTGCTGTGTTGTCGTTCGCCTTCCTCTTTGAAGATTTGCTCAGCACAGGCGCCGCTCTCTTAGGAGATGCCTCTGGCGCACGTTGAGGCGTCGGGCACCTCCCCTTTCGAGCACAAAATAGGGCGGTGGGTGAGGCGTAATGAGGAAGCTCTTTCGAAGAAGGTGTCTCTTGATCACTTACATGCGAGGCGGGGAGGAGGCCGGGATAGTCAGTGATGATGGCCACTTCCGTTCCGTCATAGCTCGCCTGGTAGAACACTCCATCCTCAAGCTCCACAAATATGTCTGAATCCTCTTCGAATCCAGGATCAAGGTCCCGGTTGTGATCCTCTGGATGTGGGGCAGGGCTATGGATCCCCTCGGTAACCTTCCGCCATTCCTGTTACAAATGGATGGGTTAAATTGAAAGTGACTCGGGGAGAGGATTGAGTAAAGTGGCGGGATTAGAACTCACCCAGCTAGGAGGACTGTACATGGAAAATCCATCTCGACGTTTAAGACGAGTGAACTCCTCTTTCTCCCCTTGGTATAGTTCGGCCAATATTTTGGCCAAAGCGGCGGGGGTGTCCGGACCCTTCCGACCGCAGCGTGAGGCGTCATCTTCCCCGTTATAGTTCCACATGGGAAGCCCTCTATATTGGAGTGACTAGACCCCCCGCACTATGGAAGTCGCCATTACCTCGATTATTGATAATCCGGACTGGGCAAGTGTCCTTATCTTGCCCATCAATTGACAGAATTCCGCGCTATCTTCCTCCTCGAGGCTCCGAGGGTGCCAGCTGTGGCGTTTCTTCAACTGAGCATTTGAAAATTCGGGAAGACCCATTCGAACTGGGTCGGGGAGAGCGACGTCCTCAATATAGAACCATTCTGAGGGCCACTCTTCAGACGCCTTCTTGGCGTCTTGGGACAGGTATCCGGTCCCGGCGATATGCCATACCTCAGCACCGCCTACTTTGAATATCGATCCCTCTTGGTTGCGAGGGACGAGGCAGAATAGTTTCCTCCATAACTCAAAATGGGCCTCACAACCCAGGAATAGCTCACAAAGAGCAACGTAACCCGTGTTGTGTAGGATGGAGGTAGGTGTGAGGTTGTGCAGTTGGAGGCCGTAATACTCCAGAAGTCCTCAGAGGAAAGGGTGGATTGGAAATCCGATGCCTCTTAGTAAGTAGGGAACAAAGCACACTCATTGCCCCCTGGATGGATTGGGGAAATTCTCCGCCTGAGCCCCGCCGTTGAAGGAGGTCAATCCTGCTCTAACGGGGACTAGATCCGCGGGGGGAATAAATCCCTGCGTTTGCAGCTTCACCAGCTGATCGTGGGATATGGAACATCTTTCCCAATCGACTTTTTCGGGGCCGTGGGGATGGGAGGAAGAACTGGGAGCGCTAGCCATGTTGGAGTGGTTTGTCCTAGCAAGCTCTGAGGATTTTTCCGCTTGGTGTGGAATGGATCTGAGATCCCATCTCTTTAAATAGACGCCTTTCTTACATGGCTGACGTGTTATGTGTAAAAAAAAATACCCTGACCTCTCGTATTCGCTCGACACGTGGAAGCTGAAGCCATGGATGCACAGAAGCCGATGGGTACGACATTAAATGGAAGGCCGAATACAGCTCTTTGAAGTCAGGTGCTTTGAAGTCATCGGAGGAGGAACCCACCTTGCAATGCCGAAGACAATCTGTGCGCCGGACAGATCGTCATTGAAAGCCTGGTTCGGGGGCTACTGAGGGAGTCCTGGATTAAGGGGTCCTCGGGCGTCCGGCCCAGGTGACGTTGGCCGTACTGATGGGCTATGAAGATACAAGACTAAAGACTCTCACCCCTGTCCGGATGGGACTCTCCCTGGCATGGATGGAAAGCTTGGCGTTTGGATATGAAGATTCCTTTCTCTGTATCTGACTTTGTACAACCCTAGTCCCCTCCGGTGTCTATATAAACCGGAGGGTTTAGTCCATAGAGGCAATCACAATCATATAGGCTAGACTTCTAGGGTTTTAGCCATTACGATCTCGTGGTAGATCAACTCTTGTAATACTCATATTCATCAAGATCAATCAAGCAGAAAGTAGGGTATTACCTCCATAGAGAGGGCCCGAACCTGGGTAAACATCGTGTCACCTGTCTCCTGTTACCATCGACCTTAGACGCACAGTTCGGGACCCCCTACCCGAGATCCGCCGGTTTTGACACCGACAACTGGTACATACCCTCAGCCCCGAGGGTGAATGTCGCGAGATATCCACGTCCACCTATGGGACCAGGAGGCCCCTTGCTCGTTCGGCAGGGGAACGTCATGTTGCACAAAGAGCAGACTAGCGCCGCGGCAACCTGACGAGGAAACGCATAAGCAATTTACCCGAGTTAAGACGCCCGCGGTATAAGACCCTACTCCTGCTTTAGTGGATTGATGGTGGAATGGGAATGGTGAAACGCAGTACACTCGCCCGGCAGGAATTGCCGTAGGGAAGTAACGACGACGCGCGTATGGTGGTATGGGTTCGTCAACTTTCCAACCCTTTCTACGGGTGCCATGGGCCTCCTTTTATAGATTAAGGGGTTACTGCAATGGCAAAATGGTCATTATCCACTGATATGATAGCAAACAGTGCTATCATACCTAACTCTGCGGGCTGACAAGGTGCATTAAATGCACGGCTTAGTGTCAAATCATTGGTCGCCCGACAAGCCTTGCCGGGCTATCTTGCTAGCTCCGCGCCTGTTCTCTTGACACGTCACAGGACGGGTGTCATCTGTGGGTTTCTTCTGTAGGAAATGGCTGCCATGTGGCGAATGGCTGCCACTTAATCATCTTGCGGCTTGACACCGCATTGATTGACAACGTGGGTCGTGCTTGAGTGGTTGGTGGGGTGGTTCTGCCTCCGCGAACCCCGGCAGACCTTGCCGGGGTGCCTTGGTTGCCTGCTTCTGGCGGTGGCCTTTCCCCTTGCCAGGCTCGCCTGCCCGGCAAGGGAGGCCCTTCTCTTGCCGATATCTTGCTCCTCTGGCTTGATCTTGGTCCCTCCGAACTGCATGTTGGTTCTTCAAATCTCTTGGTTCTTCAATCTCTGACTTAAGCTGGTGCTTCAATCTTGTCCTTGTGCCTGTGCACAGTCTGGTCAACGGACCCAGGGTTTGTTGCACTGACAGTGAACTACTCCCTCCTCATCATGGAGACTGCCAGGATGATGAAGATGGCCACTAGTGATGATTCCCCCCTCCGACATGGTGCCAAAACAGGGTCCCGATTGGTTTTTGGTGGCTATAGAGGCTTGCGGCGGCGGAACTCCCAATCTAGGTTCTGTTCTGGAGATTTGGGGATATAGGTGTTGCCATCGTGAACAAGTTAGGGGAGTCCATGAGGGGCCCACAAGGTCGGGGGGCGCGCCCTAGGGGGTTGGGGACACCCTCCACCCTTGTGGTGGCCTCGGGACTCTTCTGGTGCATCTCGGTACTTCGTGGGCTTCTTTTCATCAAAAAACAATCGTCGTAAAGTTTCAGGTCAATTGGACTCCGTTTGACATTCCTTTCGTGCAAAACTCAAAAAAAAGGAAAAAGCAAAAGACTGGCACTGGGCTCTAGGTTAATAGGTTAGTCCCAAAAATCACATAAAATAGCATATAAATGCATATAAAACATCCAAGATAGATAATATAATAGCATGGAACAATAAAAAATTATAGATACGTTGGAGACGTATCAAGCATCCCCAAGCTTAATTCCTGCTCGTCCTCGAGTAGGTAAATGACAAAAACAGAATTTTTGATGTGGAATTCTACCTAACATATTCATCCATGTGATTTTATTTATTGTGGCATGAATGTTCAGGTCCATAAGATTCAAAACAAAAGTTTAATATTGACATAAAAACAATAATTCTTCAAGCATACTAACAAAGCAATCATGTCTTCTCAAAATAACATGGCCAAAGAAAGCTTATCCCTACAAAATCATATAGTCTGGCTATGCTCCATCTTCATCACAGAAAATATTCAAATCATGCACAACCCCGATGACAAGCCAAGCAATTGTTTCATACTTTTCATGTTCTCAAACTTTTTCAACTTTCATGCAATACATGAGCGTGAGCCATGGACATAGCTCTATAGGTGGCATAGAAGGTGGTTGTGGAGAAGACAAAAATAAGGAGATAGTCTCACATCAACTAGGCGTATCAACGGGCTATGGAGATGCATATCAATGGATATAACTGTGAGTGCGTAGGGATTGCCATGCAACGGATGCACTAGAGCTATAAGTTTATGAAAGCTCAAAAAGAAACTAAGTGGGTGTGCATCCAACTCGCTTGCTCATGAAGACCTAAGGTGTTTGAGGAAGCCCATCATTGGAATATACAAGCCAAGTTCTATAATGAAAAATTCCAACTAGTATATAAAAGTGACAACATAAGAGACTCTATCGTGAAGATCATGGTGCTACTTTGAAGCACAAGTGTGGAAAAGGATAGTAGCATTGCCCCTTCTCTCTTTTTCTCTCATTTTTTTGTTTTTTGTTTTTGTTTTTTGGGGCTCTCTCTTTTTTTGGCCTCTTTTTTTTCGTCTGGAGTCTCATCCCGACTTGCGGGGGAATCATAGTCTCCATCATCCTTTCCTCACTGGGACAATGCTCTAATAATGAAGATCATCACACTTTTATTTACTTACAACTCAAGAATTACAACTCGATAATTAGAACAAAATATGACTCTATATGAATGCCTCCGTGATGTCTGCGGGATGTGCGATGACTCAAGAGTGACATGTATGAAAGAATTATGAACGGTGGCTTTGCCACAAATACGATGTCAACTACATGATCATGCAAAGCAATATGACAATGATGAAGCATGTCATAATAAACGAAACAATGGAAAGTTGCATGGCAATATATCTCGGAATGGCTATGGAAATGCCATAATTGGTAGGTAGGCTGTTTTGAGGAAGGTATATGGTGGGTGTATGGTACCGGCGAAAGTTGCACGGTACTAGAGAGGCTAGCAATGGTGGAAGGGTGAGAGTGTGTATAATCCATGGACTCAACATTAGTCATAAAGAACTCACATACCTATTGCAAAAATCTATTAGTTATCAAAATGAAGTACTACGCACATGCTCCTAGGGGGATAGATTGGTAGGAAAATA
Source organism: Aegilops bicornis (assembly GCA_021605145.1). Classification (NCBI taxonomy): domain Eukaryota; kingdom Viridiplantae; phylum Streptophyta; class Magnoliopsida; order Poales; family Poaceae; genus Aegilops; species Aegilops bicornis. The sequence continues at coordinate 515,641,825 of CM038669.1, read as the reverse complement.
CCATCACTCGTCCCCGACCGCCACCCATAAGGAGGACAATCAATAAATAAATCATGCTCTGACTAGCATGACTCTAATATCATCATCCTCATATCTCAAAACAACCATAAGGAATCAAACTTCTCATAGTATTCAATGCACTTTATATGAAAGTTTTTTTATATCCCTCTTGGATGCCCATCATATTAGGACTAAATTCATAACCTAAGCAAATTACCATTCTGTTTAGAGACTCTCAAAATAATATAAGTGAAGCACGAGAGCAAATGACAAACTACTCCAAAAGATATAAGTGAAGATCAATGAGTAGCCGAATAATTATGTAACTATGTGAAGACTCCCTCTCAAAATAAAATTTCAGATCTTGGGATATTATTCAAACAGCAAGCAAAACAAAATAAAATAAAATGATGCTCCAAGCAAAACACATATCATGTGGTGAATAAAAATATAGCCTCAAGTAAAGTTACCGATGAACGAAGACGAAAGAGGGGATGCCATCCGGAGCATCCCCAAGTTTAGTTGCTTGGGTATTCCTTGAATATTACCTTGGGGTGCCTCAGGCATCCCCAAGATTAGGCACTTGCCACTCCTTATTCTATAGTCCATGGAAACTTTACCCAAAACTTGAAAACTTCACAACACAAAACTCAACAGAAAACTCGTATGCTCCGTTAGTATAAGAAAGCAAATCACCAATTAGGTACTGTTGTGAACTCATTGTAAATTCATATAGGTGTTATATCTACTGTATTCCAACTTATCCATGGTTCATACCCTCCGATACTACTCGTAGATTCATTAAAATAAGCAAACAACAGATAGAAAACAGAATCTGTTTAAAACAGAACGGTCTGTAGTAATCTGGAAACTTTCCATACTTCTGTAACTCCAAAATTTCTGAAAAATTAGGACAATCTAGGAAATTTGTATATCAATCTTGTGTAAAAATCCAGATCAAAATCACGTTCCACTGAATTTTCAAAATTCCTGCACTGAGCGCAAAAGTTTCTATTTTTGCACAGAATCAAGTCAACTGTCATCCACGCTATCCCAAAGGTTCTACTTGGCACTTTATTGAAACAAAAGCTATAAAACATGATTACTACAATAGCATAATCATGTGAACACACAAAAACAGTAGGTATAAATGTTGGGTTGTCTCCCAACAAGCGCTTTTCTTTAATGCCTTTCTAGCTAGGCATGATGATTTCAATGATGCTCACATAAAAGATAAGAATTGAAACACAAGGAGAGCGTTACGAAGAATATGACTAGCACATTTAAGTCTAACCCACTTCCTCTGCATAGGGATTTTGTGAGAAAATAATTTGTGGGAGCAAGAATCAACTAGCATAGGAAGGTAAAACAAGCATATCTTCAAGATTTTAGACACATAGAGAGGAAACTTGATATTATTGCAATTCCTACAAGCATATATTACTCCCTCATAAGAATTTTCAGTAGCATCATGAATAAATTCAACAATATAACCATCACATAAAGCATTCTTTTCATGATCTACAAGCATAGAAATTTTATTACTCTCCACATAAGCAAATTTCTTCTCATGAATAGTAGTGGGAGCAAACTCAACAAAATAACTATCATGTGAGGCATAATCCAATTGAAAATTAAAATCAAGATGACAAGTTTCATGGTTATCATTATTCTTTATAGCATACATTTCATCACAATAATCATCATATATAGCAACTTTGTTCTCATAATCAATTGGAACCTCTTCCGAAATAGTGGAATCATTACTAAATAAAGTCATGACCTCTCCAAATCCACTTTTATCAATATTAAAATAAGAATCAGCACCCTCCAAAATAGTGGGATCAATACTACCTAAAGTTGGCGCTCTCCCAAACCCACTTTCATCAAAATAATCATCATAAATAGGAGGCATGCTTTCATCATAATAAATTTGCTCATCAAAACTTGGGGGACAAAAAATATCATCTTCATCAAACATAGCATTCCCAAGCTTGTGGCTTTGCATATCATTAGCATCATGGATATTCAAGGAATTCATACTAACAACATTGCAATTATGCTCACCATACACAGATTTTATGCCAAACATTTTATAGACTTCTTCTTCTAACACTTGAGCACAATCTTCCGTACCATCATTTTCACGAAAGACATGATAAAGATGAAGCATATGAGGCAACCTCAATTCCATTTTTTGTAGTTTTCTTTTATAGACTAAACTAGTAACAAAACAAGAAACTAAAAGATTCGATTGCAAGATCTAAAGATATACCTTCAAGCACTCACCTCCCGACAGCGGCGCCGAGAAAAGAGCTTGATGTCTACTCATAACCTTATTCTTGTAGACGTCGTTGGGCCTCCAAGTGCAGAGGTTTGTAGGACAGTAGCAAATTTCCCTCAAGTGGATGACCTAAGGTTTATCAATCCATGGGAGGCGTAGGATGAAGGTGGTCTCTCTCAAGCAACCTTGCAACCAAATAACAAAGAGTCTCTTGTGTCCCCAACACACCCAATATAATGGTAAATTGTATAGGTGCACTAGTTTGGCAAAGATATGGTGATACAAGTGCAATATGGATAGTAGATATAGGTTTTTGTAATCTGAAATTATAAAAACAGAAAGGTAGCAAGTAACAAAAGTGAACGGAAATGGTATTGCAATGCTAGAAAACAAGGCCTGGGGTTCATAATTTCACTAGTGCAAGTTCTATCAACAATCATAACATAATTAGATCATATGACAATCCCTCAACATGCAACAAAGAGTCACTCCAAAGTCACTAATAGCAGAGAACAAATGAAGAGATTATTATAGGGTACGAAACCACCTCAAAGTTATTCCTTTCGATCGATCTATTGGGCTATTCCTATAAGTGTCACAAACAGCCCTAGAGTTCGTACCAAAATAACACCTTAAGACACACATCAACCAAAACCCTAATGTCACCTAGATACTCCAATGTCACCACAAGTATCCGCGGGTTTGATTATACGATATGCATCACACAATCACAGATTCAACTATTCAAACCAACACAAAGAACTTCAAAGAGTGCGCCAATGTTTCTACCGGAGAGTCAAGACGAAAATGTGAGCCAACCCCTTTGCATAGTTCACAAGGTCACCGAACCCGTAAGTTGATCACCAAAACATACATCAAGTGGATCACTTGAATATCCCATTGTCACCACAGATGAGCACATGCAAGACATACATCAAGTGTTCTCAAATCCTTAAAGACTCAATCCGATAAGATAAGTTCAAAGGGAAAACTCAATCTATTACAAGAAGGTAGAGGGGGAGAGGCATCATAAGATCCAACTGTAATAGCAAAGCCCGCGGTACATCAAGATCGTGCCATATCAAGAACACGAGAGAGAGAGAGAGAGAGAGAGAGAGAGAGAGAGATCGAACACATAGCTACTTGTACATACCCTCAGCCCCGAGGGTGAACTACTCCCTCCTCGTCATGCACTACAAAAAAAAGACACATCCGTGACATTTTGGGCCGAACGAAAAAATTTATGTCATACATATGACACTTCTATGACGATAATTGTGACAAAACCCGGTATCATCATAGATGTGGTGGGCTCCTACTTCTATGACAAAAAATCATGACAAAAAATGGGCTTTTCGTCCTGGGCGGGCCAGAGATGCAGCTGCATGACATTCTTTGGGCCGTCCATGACGGAAAAAACCATGGTAGAACCGAGGGCGTGGAAAATTTCGGGGAGTTGCCGGTTACGGTGGGAGGTCGGGGGCCGAGCGATGCGCGTTTCTCTCAAATGACGTGCTGCGTGTGTGCGGCGTTGGCTCTAATCGAACCCGAGCGAAGCGTTGGGCTCTAATGAACCCGGCGATTAATCGCTGCGAACTCGTGTTATCGAACCCGAAGCGATCGATCGATGGCTGTTGGCGAACCCGATGGAGCGATTCGCCGCTGCTGCTACTAACTGAAGCCGATCGATTGGATGAGCGATGGCGTTAGCGGGGGGGGTTGGATGAGCGGTGGCGGTGGCGTTGCCTCTGGATGAACAGGACCCGTGGTGTGGAGGGCTGGATGAACAGTGAGACGGTGGAGGGGTGGCCGTGGAGGGTGGTTGAACAGGACCCGGTGGTGTGGAGGGCTGGATGAATAGTAGGCGGTGGAGGGTGCCCGTGGAGGGTGGTTGAGCGATGGCGGTGGAGTAGCGGCGGTGGAGGCTGGAGGAGGTCGACGGTGGAGATGAGCGGTATCCCGTGGAGTCCCATTTTGCTGATGCGCCACACCCCTCCGATGAACAGGACCCCGTTTCGACCGTGGCGCTCCAACACAAGTCTGTTTCCTCCGTTTTGCGATCGCCACACCCCTCCCGATCAACAGGACCCCGTTTTTGACCGTGGGAGGTCCGTTTCCTCCGTTTTCTTGATCGCCACACCCCTCCCGATCAACAGGACCCCCGTTTTGACCATAGGAGGTCCGTTTCCTCCATTTTGCGGTACGCCAGACCCCTCCCGATGAACAGGATCCCGTTTCGAACGTGGCTGGTCGAACACAAGGTCGTTTCCTCCGTTGTGCGGTACGCCAGGCCTCGTTTCCATCGCCTCTTCCGTCCAAGCCCTCCCGATGAACACGACCACGCATTCCGTTCCGACCCAGCCGGTTGGCTCCCCATGAACACGACGACGACGCTGTTTCTCCGTTCCGACCCAACCATGTATGTATGCGCGAGTAGGCCTTGAGACCTGCACTTTGTAATATGCGTGCGTGGCGTATTTTATTTCTTGCACCCTCGCGGCATGCGTGCGTGTACATGCTATGTGCGGCGCCTCTACTACGACACGTCGCCCTCTACATCCACCGGTATATATATGCGTACCGTTCGCGACTACAATGACAACGCTACGTATGCTTCGACCAGGTGGGTCCCGACTGTCAGGCACTTTCTTGCGTGTGAAGATGTAGCTGGTGGGTCCCAGCAGTCAGGGGGCAAACATTTTTTTCGCGAAATATGGTGGCCCGTTCGGTGGGTCCCCGCTGTCAGGTGGAGGAATAATTATTTTGCACGTAATAAGGAGGCACTTCCTTGCTGCGGCCATGGACCCGGTATCGGCCTCTCCACGTCTGATCCACGTCCGATGGAAGCCGTTCCTTGACCACGTTGACCACGCCGCCGAGAGCACTAGGGCGATGGACGACGGCGAGGCCTAGGAAGGGGCGGCAGCGGAGCCGGGAAGACAGCGGTAGTGGATGCCCATGTGTAGAGGAGTACGAGGGTTCACCGGTTCACTGCGGTGTGAGGCTGTCATCGCCTGAGAATAACGAGGGTGTGGGTGAGTAGAGGGATGGCCTGGCCAGCGATGGGAGTAGTAGGCGGTGAGGCCTCCGCCGCATCGCAGCCCGGCGACGGAGCCAGAGCACGAGGCACGACCGGCGCTGGTTTGGGCGGTGGAGCAAGAAGAACGAGAGGTTGAAGAAGCACTATGGCCGTTGGATGGACATCGACGTTCACTTTGGAGCTAGAATCGTGCATATTGACTAAGTTGACAAAGCCCTCCGTCCCGTCAACTTAGTAAGCCCACAAGTCAGCCTGCCACTATCTTTGGGTCCCAGCTAACGGGGAGTATTCATTTTTTGTGCATAATAAGAAGGCACTTCCTTGCGTGCGAAGATATAGGCGATGGGTCCGGCTGTCGGGCGGTAACGCTTTTTTAGCGAAATACAGAGGCCCTTTCGGTTGGGTCCACGATGTCAATTTGGAGGAATCATTATTTTGCGGCGTAATAAGGAGGCATTTCCTTGTGTGCGGCCGTGGACCCAGGTATCGGCCTCTCCACGTCTGATCCACTTCAGATGCATGTCGATCGTTGACCACGTTGACCAGGTAGCGCCGAGAGCACCAAAGGCGGTGGGCGATAGCGAGGCCTAGGAAGGAAACGACACGGAGGCATGGAAGACTCGGCGATTGTTTCCCACGTGGAGGGGAGTACGTTCGCACGAGGGTTCTTGGTTCATCTGTAAATCGCCGGAGAATAACGGCGGTGTGAGTGAGTAGAGGGATGGCTAGGCCAGCGATGGGAGTACGGTGGGGCGGTGAGGCTGCTTGGCGGCAACCTGACCCGGCCATGAGGGAGGAGGAGCGAGCAGTCCGCTTGGCGCTTGTTTGAGCGGAAGCGGGGAAGAGCAGAGATTGAAGAAGACGACGGCCGTTGGATGGACATCCAACGATCCTTTGCTGTCGTCAACCTTTTTTTTTAGGAAAGCCTCAAATCTATGGAAAACAGCGTACAACCCATCTGCCATTATTTCTAATAATTTACAGCCCATTTGCTAATTCTTAAGTTTTTTTTGGAGCCCATATTCTTTTTGTTAGCATTACAGCCCATACTGTGGCCATGGTTAAAAAATTATACGAAATTTGCCATATTTCGGTGCGGTCCGAACTATTTTTAATCCCGAAATTTCGACTCACATTCAAACTGATTTTAAAAATAAATGTATATCAATATAAAATCCAACAAATTCTCCATGCATAAAAATTAATGTAATTTATAATCTCGAAATGAAAAAAAAGATATTTGAAACTAATTGCCGGTTTGATGTGTTTTAGAAATGTACAACCCATTTCTCATTACTGATGGGCCATTTTCTCGGCCAGCCGAATGAAAGCTCTCCTCGTCTTGAAAGATTTGCAGCCCAACAGGCCTGACAAAGCGACTTGGCAAATCACAAAAACTGGGTTGTGGCCGTGGACCCAATCGTCAGCCTCTCCACGTCTGATTACTCTTCCGATGGAATGTCGTTGACCACATTGACCATGCCGCGCCGAGAGCACCAAGGCGGTGTACGACGGCGAGGCCTAGGAAGGGGACGACGCGGAGACGGGGAAGACGCGGCAGTGGATGCCCACGCGTGAAAGTCTGACGGTTCCTTTGGTTCGGCTACGGTGTGAGGCTGCCGTCACCACAGGGCCTGGCTAGCGGTGGGAGTAGTAGGGGGCGATGAGGCCTCAACGGCAGCACAGCCGGCCACTAGAGGCAGGAGCAGGCGGTTTCCCCGATGCTGGTTTGTGCGGCTGGTGCAAGAAGAGCAGCGATTGAAGAAGCAACAGGACCATTCGATTCAAATCCAACGGTTACTGCTGCTAGAATCGTTTGTTGACTAAGTTGACAAGCCCTGCGTACGCGTCAACGTAGTAGGCCTGGTCAGCCTCCAACCGGTGCGCCCGGATGTCGATGGGAGGAATCATTTTTTCGCATAATAAGGAGGCGATTGATTCCGTGCGGCCGAGCCGGCGGAGGGAGTAGGGTGGGCGGGGAAGCTGTGCTTGGTATCTGGCGGGCCACAAGAGGAGGGAGCGAGCAGTCCATGGCGCTAGTTTAAGCGGTGGAGCGGGAAGATCGAAATTGAAGAAGACGTCGGCCGTTGGATGGACATCCAACAATCATTGCTGCTAGAATCGTGTGTTCACTGACAAAGCCTTGCATAAACAAGTCAGCCTCGAAATCGGTGGCGTGTATAGCCCATTTGCTATTATTTTTATAATTTTTACTCATTTTCTAATTCATATGGAACTTATTGCAGCCCGTTTTCCATTTTTAGAATTGCCGGCCATTTTCTGGTCAGTACGAGGGTCAAAAAATTAACTAAATATGTGGTAAATTTTGAAAATTTGCAAATTTTTGCTAGGAGCGAAACATTATTAATCCAAAAATTAATAGCCATACTAAAACAAATTTAAAAATAAATTAGTACTATGTCATGTTAAATCCAATGAAATACGTATAAGATATCAGTGAAGAACAAAATTCAAAAAAATCTAATATCCCATTTGCTATAATTTTTTTGGAATTTTTAACCCCTTTTGATATTAGTTTTAACAGACATTGACCATACTCTTTGGCCAGGACGGAATGCATCCCTCCTCGTCTTGAAAGATTTGCAGCCCAATAATTCGGAGAAAACAAATAGGCCTAGCTTGGGTATTCTTCAAAAAGAAATACTGGGTTACCTATGTTCCCAAAGAACTGGTGCATGAGCATTTAGCTTTATTTATTTATTTGCTTATTTATGTTTAGGGGACCATGAGCATGTACCTGGGCCGGATTCATGTGAGATCCTCCCTTCCAGTTAATTATGGGCTTCTCTATTGGGCCTTCATCAGTGCTTTGCATGTTATCAACAAGTGGAAAAGGTGTTCCATACGAAAAATAGTATGAGCTACGTACGGTATGGGGCACTAAAGGATCGAACCGTGCAACGACTTCCAAAACAACACATTTATTCAACCAACAAATGAAATATACTACTGATTGTACATTGAAAACAGCAGCAGCAACAACCAGGGCTGGGGGTGCAACAGAAGCAGTAAGCAGGCCAGAAGAGTGAAGACGCAGCTCTCTCTTCCAAACCAAACATCAGCCATCATTACAAAAGGGCTACCAAAAAAGAACAAGTGTATGCATCAAACTAAATAAAGATCCTACTACACCAAGTGTACGCATCTAACTAATTGGCTCGGTTAGATGTTACTATTTATTAAGCTATGGAGATTGGTGGCGGCTTGAACCAGATGGGTGCACGACGGGGAAACTCCAAACAAATGGTCGAAGTCCGATACTTGCGACCCTCTCTCCTACTTTGGGCTATGAGTGTGGCGGCACATATCGGGGTATGGTGCATGCAGACGCATGGTGCGCTATGTACACACAGTTTTGCACGATGAACGAAATCAGCGCTGCGATCATGATCCTTGCCGTCGGTTATCTCACGGTTAATCGGATAATTCAGTCCAACAAGCGAGAGGCGTGTACCAAGGCTACTTACCAGCCTCGACCAAAAATTCACGAAGGCCTAGAGAAGCTGGGATCTGCTCAAAGACACAGCGATGGCTGTGATTGTATTCCGCGAAACAACACGTCCGGTACGTGCGAACGATCATCAATCTTTCGCCGTCGTCTGATCGAGCCAGGAAAAACATGGAACTGCCATGCCGCTTTTCTTTGAAAGGTTCTGGAATTAGGAAGGGTAGGGACACTAGGCAGCCTACAACATCATATCAAGTTGGAGTCAAATAAAAAAGGGCTCTTGATTTAGTCAATCTTAAGAACAGCATGTTATGAGCATGAATATTTTTTCAGTAAATGTTGACAGTATTATAAGCAAGCCATCATGATATCATAGGAAAGTCACATACTACTGTAACAACCATTCGTAGTGATGACTGGAGTAGGCCAGCAATACGTCCAACCATAGAAGGAGTCGATAGCGTAAATGAAGCCCTTGTGTTCAATGGCATCAGAGAACCATGGAGGATGTATGATCCTGCGATGGATGTGCAGATTTATCCACTTACCGCGATGACACATCGGATAGGCGAGACCGCGGTTTAAGAGCATAATTAGCCTGAAATCTTTATAATTCGTAGATCTTGTGGGCACTTGGCAGATTACAACCTTGAGCAAATCAAACTTGGTATCATGTTGGCTCTTGTAAGATTCCGAGTATTACGGGCGCGGTGCCAAAGCAAGGTCTGATGTTAATCGAAGGAAGGGGGATCAATCGCCCGGTGTAGACCTCCATGAGTATCCAGCTGCCGCGACCGTCGACGAGCACCATCCAAGACGTGTTCATGCCGACCCAGTACATACCGGTAATGTAGCTGAGGCTGACGGGGATCGGATCGCAATGAAGGGGGTTGATGCTCGCCACCCTATGATCGTTATGCTGCGTGACACACCATTTCTGAAGATCAGGCGGCATCAGCAAGCAAGGAGCTGGCTTAAAAAGCTCCGGCCTGAGGGCTTTGAGTAAACGGTACAACCCCGACGAGCACGCCGCGGCATGGTAATCTTGAGATTGTCCACACGCGAAACAATGAGCTTGATTACCTCTGTGGGGAGCGAATTCCAGCCACTCTTCGGCGGAATGACTGCTTGGATTCTGCCATTGTTAGTGCTTGGGTTTGGACGAGGGGAGGCGCCTTAAGCGGGGATGGAAGCTTGGACGAGATTATGTGCGGACAAAGATGGAGAAGCGAATATGTGCTAAGGGAAGTGGACAAGTGATGATGACTACAGCACGCCGCTTGACTTACGAGACACATACCAGCAGCGTAGGGTCATATCGATAGCAGACAACTTGCTTGAGTGATCACAAGATCTTGGTACTCCCTACGGTACCTACTACAAGATTACTATGACCTAGCTTGCTAGATTAGAGTAGTAGAGAAGGACACTGCACTACTACTAGCACAAGACCAGTACTATATAATAATCTAAAATAGATAAAAACTTCAATGCACGAGCGTGGAACGACTACGAACCATGCTCAAAGACCGTGTCTACGTGGTGTTTGGACTTATATGCAAAAAGTAGCAAGATGCCCGTGCATTGCACGGCACACCATCATCACCAACTCGGTTTTTTCTCTACTCCTACTCCTATAAAAGAATCGGTTGGTGATGATGGAGGCGAGGAGGCGTGTTCAGCTGGGCGTGCAGCGGACGGCGCAACACTATTCGATTTGTTATTAAAAAAGTAATAGAGATAGAGACATAGGGAGGAGCACGAGGTTGTGGGAGATAAGGATGAACGAGGCAAGGCCCTATCTGTAAATGTGGAGAGAGGTGCGGGTATCTTTTGTAAAATTTTCATAGTTGGCTTTCTATCCGTCAGATATAGATCAGACGGTCTATATTACAAGATGGCAGGCATACCATCATCACCAACTCGGTTTTCTATAAGAGTAGATATATATAGATATAGATAGATAGAGACTAGGGAGTACTAGTAAGGACACCATCTCTTCGCCGTGTGCTACTCCTGCGCTCCATTCGGCCATAGCGTCCCCTACACCACTCCCTCCTGCGCTCCATTCGGCGGCGCTGTTGAAATCTGGGAGCGCACTCTCGTGATTTGGCGGAACCACGACTTCACCGACGACGACTTCTTCCCGACCTCGGCAACCTCTTCCTCAACGACATGGGCGACAACCTCAACGCCAATCTGTCCGCTCCCGTTGCACCGTATGTGTTTCTGTCCTTCTTGTTCGAAATCGTGGTAGAATTCATGTTTCTACTCTGTATCCTACTACTATGCTAGTCCACATGATTAGTTTCATCTCTGTTATAGCCGTCATGATTTATTTTGTGCTTATTCGGATTAAATCTCGTAGTAACTTGCTCACATATTCAGCTGGCATAGCGTCCCCTACAGCCACTCCTGTTTCATGGACGGCCCGGTCGATGCCTCCAAGGAGCCCTTCGTCCACTGCTATGAGTGCCCGATGCCGTTTTGTGGCTCGCCGGCGGACATGGTGCATCACCTCACGGATGCGTGCAGCGGTCACTGTTGGCCCTTGGCGGAGAACATCAAGTATGACACGTGCTACCGGTTCACCATGCCGGAGTCGCTAGAGGATCACCGCCGCCTACTAGTCTCGGAGGAGGACGGCAGCGTCTTCCTCTTGATCGTGGGCACCGGCGAGGCCCGCGCAGGCCGCCGCCCCGTCTTTGTAGCGTGCGTCAGGGGCGTCGCCGTTGACGCTGACACTGACACGAGGCAGATGTACGGGTGCGAGGTCAATGTTACTACCCCTCCGGGTCACGTGGGCGGCGTAACCGGCCTCATCGGACAGACTTGGAATCTGAGGAGCTGGGACTATCCCGCCAATGTGGACTTGGAAAACCCATGGCATCCGTTCTATCCTTTACCCGCCGACTCGGTGCACGGGGACTCCAAGGAGGTTTACACGGACATACGCATTATCAAGTGCACTTAGAAAACATGTAGTGTGTGTGGGCGCTTATGGCCCGTGTCTTTGCCGCTTTTGATTCTGTAAGCTTGTCGTTGAACTTGAGTGGCTTTCGCTGCAGCCCTTCCTTTGAACTGCTCCTCTCAGTGAGCTGATGTAAGACACTTTGGGTTTCATTTGATAATGGAACCAGGGAGGAGCCTCCCTGTTCTTCTAAAAAAATACACATTATCAAGTTAAATGTTGATCATTAGTCTTCGCTCAATGTAATCCGCTGTCTAAGCATGTGGAGACTTCCATGCAGGATCTTGCTCTATTGGAGTATCGCGCATGAATAAAAGTGTATCCGTTTATGGTTTAGTCTAGAATCTTCCATGTATGAATTTTTACTACGATCTTGGTGAAAGACTTACGATGAACCATTTCGTACATCTCCTCTGCCCCCTTGCAAGTCATCCTGATTTAATCCCTCTGTCTAGGTGTATAAGGGCATAGTTAATATTACTTAATAGTATAGCCAACTGTTGACTATAAGAAAGTGCCATGTCATCTGTAGCCAACATGTTTAACAATCGATACTCAAAAACTAATTCTTAAAGATCATTTCTTGCAAAGCACAATAAGTGTTATTTCTTCACAAGTTTTGGATGCAGGTTGAACAGTTGAACGCTTTTGTTTGCGAAAGATACCTTTTTATCTATTTCACCCGGATGTTTGTGAGCTCTAGAAATGAGATAATATCCGAAGAAACCTATCGATACCCGTTACACACGAGATGACCCCCACATCCTTTGTCAAAATAAACAACTCCCCGATCAATGCATTTCACTCTTGATTGCAGCATGGGCACCTTAGTACGACCAAAAATTGAACTAACATTATATATAGTACGATAAATACTGATGCATGTCACCTAAAATTATATCATTCAAAACTATGTTCAAATACGAATCCAACGATATAGTTTTTGTTGACATGCACTAACATTTTTCGCTTAAATCTTGATCAAATTCAATGGGGGACTAATAAACCATGACCGATGTAGTACAAGTGTAGAGGGCGGCGCTGCACGGAGTCTCACCTCTCACTCGTGGCGGCGATAAAAGCCGTCATATCACAAAACCCAACCACTCCCAGTAATAAGTGGCCTGGTAAAATAAACGGACAAGCAACCATCACATCCCTCCGTCTTTTTTGCATTTCATTTCTCTGCATTTACTTTCTCCGGTTCATCTCCCACACTCGATCCCTAGCTACTACTCCTAGGGCCAGTTCTTTTGGCGGCTTCCCCAGCTTTTCTCACAACACTAGTCACAGTGGAGAATAACAATAAGGCGCCTCACTCATTTATTTAGGCTTCTAAACTACTACTCCGTCCTGGTTTACTCCTCATCATTGTAATTTGTGCTAAATTTTGACCAAAGATTTAACTGATAAAATGTTACTCAAAACACTTAGGCGCGGTGCATCTACGTGTGTAAGTCATCTTACGAAAACCAAATAATCCCAAAACACTTAGGCGCGGTGCATTAACTTCTACCTCGTTTCTTGTTTCTTGACATATCAACGAATAAGAGATAAAGAGTGTGCATGCTTTTAATGACTTGAGATATCAAACATGACATGCAGTGGTTAGTTCATTGCATGCAATACTATTAATTAGAAAATAAACATTAACGTTTCTCGTTTTCTCCTCCTCCTTGGTCACGGTGCACAGCCTAAGATGACTTACTCACCTAGACAGATGGAGTAATGATGTGACATGCACTAACATTTCATTAGTTAAATTTATGATCAAAATTTGACACAGATTACAATGGGAACCAATAAACCAGGACGGGTGGTAGTTATGGGATTACTAATCTAGAAGCCTAAAAGAACTAGCCCCTGGTACTCCTACTAGTAGTAGTACTCACGTTGGAATCATTTCAAAAGCTTGACTAGTGCTGTTTTTCTACTTTTACAAAAACCGCATCGTAATGTTTAAACGTGCATTTGCACGTACATAAGTAATAGTAGTACTCCCTCCGTCTAGGTTTACAAATCTTCCCTCCTTCTTGGTCACCGTGCACAACCAAAGATAACTTATTGACCTGGACGGAGGGAGTAGAAAAGTCTTCAAGCATATATCGAGAGAGACGTGTAGTCCGACAGTCTAAGGTAAAGTTTGTGCTATATGCACGTACTTGCAAAATGCGTAATAATATACAACGTTTCCAAACTTTCCCTTTTACATACTTAATTAAGGACGCTAAAAATTCCTGAACGTTCGGGATTTATCATTTGCGTCCCAAAACTAATGAGATCGCCTTATGAAACAAAAATTATACTCCTCCTAAAAGCCACGGCGCTCGCAGGAGCGCTTGCGGCCCGCCACGAGTGCCCTGGTGCGCGGCCGTTTCCCAGCGTGCCGGCACAACGCCTCTTCCTCAGCCTCGCAACTCGCGAGGTGGTGATTGGCGGCTTGCCGGCGGGCGAGCGTGATCTCACCGGTTTGGTGATCCGGCGCCAACAGGTACTCCTCCTAGCTGGAAGCGTGCACCCGGTCCATGTACCGCCAAGCGTAGATGAGGCGCTTGGGCCCGACTGCACTCGTATGCCGCAGACGGGCGTCCTCCGCCACCCTCACAGCCCTCGTGACGAGCCTTCCGCCAAAGAACCAATTGCTTGACTCTCTCGGACGTGACATAGATCTCCCAGAAGCTTGTTGCGGTGCGCTTCTCTTCGTCGGCCTTCTTCCCTGCCTCTATTTTGGCGCTCTGGCCGGAGGCAAAGCCTCCCACAAGGCGACATCCATTTCTTCCCAAAGCTCCTCAAGGCTGGGGGCTCGGCGGCGGCGTGGCGTTCTCCTCGTGGCGGGGGCAGCGCGTCCTCCGGCAGCAGCGTCTTTGGGGAGATTGGGAACGCCGACGTGTCCACCTCGACACGTCCGCGGCGAGGAGCGGAATCTTGGCCGCGTCCTCCTTGACTAGTGGCGGCGAGGCAAGCGGCTGCCAGCGTCGCGTCGCGGCGAGGGAGCGGAACGCCGACGTCCCTCCTCGACTAGTGGCGGCGAGGGACGGAACGGCGACGCTGCCGTAGCAGCGAGGGAGCGAACGCCGACGCGTCCTCCTCAACTAGTGGCGGCGAACGGAACGCGGCGACGCGTGACCGTCCGTCAAAGGCAGCGAGGGGCTCCTAGGGCTTGGGAGGCGATGCCATGGTGGTCGACGTGAGAGGGAGGGGGAGGAGATAGCGATGAACGTGAACGTGAGGGGGAGGAGATAGCGATTTCGTGGGAGTCGCAGTATTTATAGCGAGCAATGGCACGCCTACGTAAGGTGTGGACTGAGTTGCAATGACTTAGCTGCAGGTCCAGTTGCGTCACTGACATGTGGGCCAGTACACTGCTGGGCCCGTATGTCAGTGACCCAATGCAACTGAAGTTAAGTAAAAGCTACGTGGGCATATTTGTTGGAGTAAATTACGGGGGAGCGAAGGGGTGGAAATATTGCTGGTCACAACGGATTGGACGAGCGTTGGGGGAGGAGGGTCATGCATGCATATTTTTTCACACGGGGTGGAGTGGTGGGACCACCGGAGGGAGAAGGAGAGTTTGGCAGGCATATTGTTTCCACACATGGAGAGGAAAAGATTTGGAGACGAACGGGCTTCCTACAGGTATACATGTTCATATTTCAAGGTGCACTAATTATTGCATGCGATGATTAAGGCTGGCCATAATGGTGGTATCTTAGCTGGTATCATGCACACGGGAATAGCAAACATGCTGATTTCGCAAAGAATTAAAGAAGAGAGGGGGGTTAGAGTAAGACTAGCCACAATGGATAGTAACATAGAGTAGTAACATGGGCATGTTACTACTCTATGTTACTACCTCTATAGTGGGAAGTAACATATGTGTGGTAACATACAATACTTCATTTATTATGCTATAGACTCATCTTGCTTTGATATGTGTGATGTTACAGTAACTAGCTAAGTTACTAGAACTACCTCTCTCTTCATTAACTCATTGCCACATAGACAAATTTGCTGAGTTGGACTTGAAGTTACTGCTGAAGTTACTCCCACTGTGGCTAGTCTAACTAGTGTTCATGCATGCATTGGTAAACACATTTTTTGTGAAGAACGACAACATCAGTTGAGTACTTTTGCAGACTTCAAAAACTATTCCACCGCCTCTACTATCTTGCTAAGAGTAGGTGAAATTTTTGAGTCAAGCCCTTTAAACTAGAAGGGAGGTAGTGGTACTCTAATAGCTAGGTGTGTAAGTCATCTTACGAAAACCAAATAATCCCAAAACACGTAGGCCGGTGCATTAACTTCTACCTCGTTTCTTGTTTCTTGATATATCAACCAATAAGAGATGAGGGTGTGCATGCTTTTAATGACCTGAGACTATCAAACATGACATGCAGTGGTTAGTTCATTGCATGCAATACTATTTAATTAGCAAATAAACATTAATGTCTCTTGTTTTCCCTTCCTCCTTGGTCACGGTGCACAGCCTAAGATGACTTACTCACCTAGACGGAGGGAGTATCAACATTCACAATGTCAAATCAATATTTTTACACTCATTATAAAACGTAGTTCTTATACTCATTATAATCAGTATTGTAGATATTGATATTTTCAGTATAAATTTGGTCGTGGGATTTCATTGATGCCTGTCAAAGCATGGAGGAACCGGAGCTTAGGGCTTGCATTGCTGGTCTCTACATAGGTATTTCTCTTCATAATCCTGTAATTTTAGAGACTAGTTGCGCTTTTGTGGTAGCGTCTCTTGCATCGGGGGACTATGACAGGTCTGCTATGCGTGACCTGAAGATGAAAGCGTTGAGCATCTCGAAGTTGATCAACAATCTTCAATTGTCAAAGATTAGTCGTTCGGCCAATAAGGTGGCACACTTAATCGCTAAGTATAGCTTTGACAATAGATTAGATGGTATTCTTGTAAATAACATACATACTGTGTGGTGAATATTGTATCGAATGAGTGTACTGGTGTGGGAGGTTAATTAATATAAGGTGGTGTTAAAAAAAGTATATATTTGGTCAAACACTTTGCGAACGGTTGACGGGAGTAAAAAGGACCAGAGGGAGTATCATGCATGCGGAGTAGGCAAAAAAATTGATCATTTATAGCCGGTCGAAGTCTCAAAGGGCGCGACCGCGCGAGGGAGGCGCGACGGTTGACGGAATTAAGTGAAGTTACATCCACGCGCCGGCATGGCGTGCGAACAGGTAGAAGCTATACCGTCAGGCCTACGATATGGGTCTAGTAAACATGACATCTAGTGTGTCCCGCATAGTTCTCGAGAAATCTTTGGGGGCTTGCAGCCGTTTATCCACCGAGCAAGCCAGCAACCCCACACCGTTCGCACGCCCTACTCGTCCCCGTCTTCTACCTCACAACAGTTTGCTCCCAGTCGTCCCGTCCTTTCACATTAGTTCGCTCCCGCTTTTATGGGTACAATAGTTCAACTTCTCCTAACCCTCCTCCAAAATCCATGGCCTCCCAAATCTCCATGGTCGCCGCTGAGTACCAGGTTAGAGCCATCACTTTGGCGACCAGTTCATAAATCATCTACACACGTGGATCCGTGACGGTGAAAGCATGGCTTGCTCGCTTCCTACGCATGTTCAACGATTCAACGGATGAGTGGGTCGCTGGGCTAGATGTTGAGTACACCACAGTCTGGGGCGAGAGAAGGATCTAAAGGATGAAGAGAGGAAGAAGCCCGCCGTGATCCAGGTTTGCGTACATAACGTTTGCTTGGTCTACCACATATGCCATGCCGACGTTGAGTGCCGGGATTTTAAGAACTTCCTCAAGGACAAAAGAGTGAAATTCGTTATTGTAGGCTTTAAGAACGGCAGAGATGTCCTGCGTCGGATAGGTCTCGTTGTAGGCCAGCCCTTCGATCTCCAGAAGGCAAGCCTGGTGTCCTCCTCTCAACCTTCAATGCTGACCCTGGCAGCAGCCATGATTGATCCTTCATACGCTAAACTGAAGAAACCTCATCACGAGTTTCATCATGCATGGGAGTCGAAGACATTAGATGAAGATCACATCCTATATGCAGCAATGGATGCCTACCTTTGTTTAAATATCTACATGGGTTGGATGAAGAAGCGGAGCCCAGTGTCCGGTTCAAGCAAAGAAGCGTCGGCAAAGAGGAAGAGGAAGAGGGACGAGGACAAAGTCGAGGACGTGGACTCGGACTCCGAGTAGGTGGCAGTGTCGTCGCTCATGCTGGTTCTACTGCAGTGTCAAGCGGACTCCGAGTACTATGTCTTACTATTGTTCTTCTTGCAGTTGGTACTACTGCTCGTATCTTCGTGTTCCTATTGTACTTAATACGTTCGTACTAGTAGTATAATTTGGGTCAGTCGATTTGTGAAAGAAGTTCGACGGAGCGAAGGAAGAAGACAGCAGAAGAGGTGGAAGAAGCCCTTCTAGCCATCCATGTTGCATCAAACGGCTCACATGAGTCGACTGACCCAAATTGCTCCTTGATTGCAGGATCCACGTGGCATTCAAGGTCTTGAAGGTAGATTCCGCGTCCGCACCGGTTTGCGGGCTCGACGCAGCGACCGGCTTCCGCCGCGACAGCCACCATGCGCGCCTCCTCCGTGCGGGTGGAGACGATAATGACACGCTAGTTCCTCCTCGCCGGCGTGCTGGAGCACGCGCTCATCCTCCTCTTTGTACGCTGCGTGCATAGACGCAGCTCCACCAGCTGCTCGCGTGCTTGGCAGCACGGCGGCATGGCGAGGAGGGACTGCAGACGACGTGAGTGGGCGAGCCTTTGGCTTCATGGCACAGGGATGGCGGCGACAGGCGGTGATGGGCGAGAAATTGTTGGCCGGAGCAGGCGGGCGCGGGCATGCGCAACGGCGGCGGCGGCATATTGATGAGTGCGCGTATGGGAGCTTACTTTAGTTTTATATAAGGTTGGTCAAACTTAAAAGAAAGGGTCTGCCTATGTTACATCTAGATGTGAGATATTATCTCACATCTAACTCCCTCACCCTTAGAATCCATGGGAGACTTTAAAAAAAATCATGGGTGAGTGAGTGGAAGACTTTAAAAAATCAAGGGTGAGTGAGTTAGATGTGAGATAATATTTCACATCTAGATGTGAAATGGCAAACCCGTAAAAGAAAACCGTACTAGTACACGTAAACATTAGACTTAGGCATCGCTTTTTTTTAAGTTAGTACCATAGCCACGATACGGAATCCTGTGCAAGCGCGTGAACCACGGCCGCGCGGTCGATCGAACGGTGCGTCACCGTGTCGCGCTCGAAGGACATCCACCGAACCTTTTTGTGTGTGTGAAAACAATCCTCGAATATTACTCATGTTTTTTTTCCTGGGAAAGTTCTTGACGCTGCAATATTTCCATATATTTGAATTTAGCTCCAGTTTGTGTTTATTTGGATTTGGACGTTTTAGGTGTGCCCTAGTTTTTTTAATACTTATTTTGTGTGTGTGACTGAGAGAGAACGTGTGTATGTGTCCATATGTGTGTTGTGGCGGAAGGGCAATGTGGAGACGGTGCGCGTGTGATACAGACATAGAGGGGTGTGAATGTGCAAATGATCATGCATGAGTGAGACATAGACAGATGCCGATACGTTGTGTATACATGAGAGAACGGTCTTCTACTTTACTTGTGTGTGTGTGTGAGAGAGAGAGAGAGAGAGAGAGAGAGAGAGAGAGAGGAGCATCCGTAACACAACAACCATCTCTCTCGATTCGTCCGTCCCTCGCACGATCGCATGCAACACATGCATCAACGCGCACATTTTGACACCCTCACTCGGGCCCTGCCCACCTCAAGGCCCGCACAATCTCTTCGTGAATACCCATTTCTCTCTTTAGGTTTGTTTTCGCTCAATATCTGACACACACGCGCGCGCGCGCGCACACACACACACACACGCAGCACAACACACACGCACACTCCCCCGAGCACACAATTCATCCCCATCCAAGGTTATACGGCGACCACTCTCGCTTGTGCTTCTTTGCACCCCCAACATGCACAACACCTCAATCTTCAAAGAGGGCATCGAGCAGATCGAAGACGGCGACCACACCGCGCTAGAGAATGCGGGGTCATTTGGAAGCAGGGTGATGTGACGACGGTGGACTGACTCCTCCCCCACCCTCTCTCTCTCTCTTGCACAAAATTACCAATCCCTCTCTCCCCGCACAAAATTGTCAATCCCTCAACCCATGAGATCCTTCCCCTCTCGTCCATGTTTTTCCAGCTCTCTCATCAAACATGTTGTCTCTTCTCCTTCCACGTATACAGAATCCGGATGCACACGCATCTCACATATATTACATGTCTCCATCTTTCTCACGGGTCTAACTTCTTCCTCTCTCTTTCTCTCTCTCTCTCTGTCTCGCTAGGTTTGTCTCCTACTCTCTCGTCCACATACATACAATCTTTCCTGCCCTATCTGCTCCATCTTCAAAAGCTCTCTCTGCACGTTTCATTCACACAATGGGATATGTCAAAATGTTGCTTCTATAATGGCTGATGTAGAGTTTTGGTTCTTTTTGTTGCATCCTACAAAGTAATAACTATGAAATGCATTTATATTCTCATTTGACTGGGATTATGTGAGTTTGAGCATGTTGTGAAGTACTATAGACCTTGTATACATCTTGGGATTCGACAATGATTGTAACTATTGAATTGTATAGACCATTACATTCAAAGTCAATAGCCTAATATATTTATTTCACAATTTCAACAAATGATTAGTTCACTACAAACTAAGAAAACAAATGTGTACTCCCTCCGTTTTTATTTAAGTCCGCGTATTAGCATTGGTCAAAGTCAAGTTTTGTAAACTCTCAGAAAGCTTATAACAAAAAGGGAAAACTTTGTTTTTGCCACTCTAGTTTTTTCCCACTTTGCTTATGCCACTCTAGAATTTGACATTTCACTTTTGCCACTCTTAGCTTTTGACAATATATCACTTTTGCCCTTCCATGGCAAAAACAAAATTTTCCAAGTGGCAATTGTGATACATGTCAAATACTAAGAGTGGCAAAAGTTAAATGAAAAATTATCATTTTTGCCACAGAATGGCATTTGTGATGTATTAGAAAAAGCTAACAGTGGCAAAAGTGAGATGTCAAATTCTAGAGTGGCATAAGCAAAGTTGGCAAAAACTAGAGTGGCAAAAACTATGTTTTCCCTATCAAAAAATATTAACATATACAATAACAAATAAATACCATTAGATTCATTATTGAATGTACTTCCACATCATACATATTTTTTATGGTAAATGTTTATATTTTTATATAAGCTTGGTCAAACTTTAGGAAGTTTGACTTCGGTCAAACCTAATATGCAGAGTTTACTACTACTACTCGCTAGTTGCTTAGCCGAATCACTCAACACGCCACACGGGGAGTCCAGTGTCACAAAATTTTGAGGTCGGCGGGAAAATCTCCCGCGACCCTGATTCGAGCAGTGGGAAGTTACCATCATAGCCTTCGGAATAGGCCTACGGATGACGCTTGGTAGGGGGCTGTTTTCGTAACTTCAGGTTCACCCTACCCAGCCAACCCCACCCCGGCACCCAGAGTAGTACACCTGAATACTCCCCATTTTCTATCCCCACCACAAAATAGACTTCTCCACGGCACCGCAGCCTTTGTGCTCCTCCCCTTTACATCGGGCGCTTTTCGTCCACATAGCAAGATCTGCCTCATCGACGACCTCGACGCCCGACCTTTGGAGCCGTCCACCGTCGTCGTCGTGAGACGGAGCCTCTTCAGTATCGTCTTCCACGGTCTCGGAGCTGCTTCCGGAAGCTGACGCCAAGCGCAGAAGTACCACCATCGTGGACAATGAACTGACTCCCGTTGTCGACCATGACTCACAGAGGCCGCCGCGACCATCGTTCTCCTCCTCGATTGGTAATGTGTGTATTGAATCACTTAGCAGTACATGTGCAGTTACAATTTTGTTCATACCTACCCTCAATTTTCCTGGGAGCTATTGTTCCCGTAAAAGTAATTGGTTATAGACTCCATTGTCCAACAGAATATCAGCTGGGAATTGTGCGTCGCTCCTGTGTCGCGCTGTGCTTGGGTAGGTTTTTCATCTGCAACCTGTAGTGTGGCTAATGATGGAAATGTTTTTAGAAGTAGCAAGATGCCCATGCGTTTCATGCATCAAGATGCATTTCTACGAGTAGTTTATCTTGTGGGAGAAAAGGATGAACAAGGGAAGGCCTTATTTGCAAATCTGGAGAGGGGTATGGGTATCTTTCTGCAGATATAAATCGGACGGCCTATATTGCAAGAAAAAAGTATAGAAAAAAAAGTAGACAGTAAAGGAAGTAGAGATAAATATTAAATATTAAATATTAAATAAATATAACCGTAGAGAAGAGAGTAGAGATAGCAGATACGTCGGGACAGGATCGCGCGCGCGGGAAAAAGCGGCCGGGCATGCGCTAGTTTTGGCGCGCGGCGTCTGGCGCGCTTTATAAAATCCAACGCCCTCCCACCGCTCTGTGCCTTGCCACCACTCTGTGCCTCGCCAGCGCTCTCTCCCCGCTCTTTTTCGCCTCGCCGCCGCCGCGCCACCATGCCGCTGCGTCGCCGGGAAACTTGAGGATACCGTGGCGTCCGCGCGCGCCCCTCCGGCGGCTTCTCCGCCGAGATCCAGTTCCGCGGGATGCACCTCGGCCTCGGCAATTTTGACACCGCCAACGAGACCGCCCGCGCGTACGACGCGGCGGCGTGGCCTCATAGAACATTGAACTTCCCCAACGTGCCGATGCGGGAGCGGGCGCAGGAGCTCGTGCCTCTGCCGCGGCTTAGCACCGACGAGGATTGTCGCGACAACCGGAGGCGGGAGCACCGTCTCGGCATCGCCGAGATGGACGAGGAAGCCATGGTGCTGTGGCGCCAACACTTCCCGCAGGACATCATCAACGAGCGCGAGTTCTACGCGCAAAGGAGGGCGGAGAGGGATAAGAGGAGGGCGGAGCGAGCCGCCTATCGTGAGGACAAGCGTAGGCGAGAAGCGAACGCTCAATTCAACATGAGGCTAGGAGCAGCGTCGCCCTGGGAATCCGGACGGCGATTGGTATCTTCACGCCTCTGATCGGGGCGTTGGAGGAGGACATAACCGAGGAGGAGTCGGACGACGAGGAGTAGTTGAATTATCTTTTTTTTATCTATCTATGCTGAGAACTATCCTCTACTCTCTAGTATCTACTTCTCGATCTCAGCACTATAAACGCTTTTTTTAAAGCGCTGCGTTCTTGATTCTGTTGGAGATGCTCTAACATGGCGGGGCAGTGCTTTAATGTTGCCCACAAGATGCGCAAGTATTACTACTAGTATTTTTCTTGCCATGTTGAGATTTTAAAACCACGAGTGTGAACATGCAGAGGAGCAATGAAGACCAAACACGGGATATTCGGGACATCTTCAAGGAGCGTGGCAAGTTAAAGAGGAGCTGCACCGAACATGTAAAACGAGCTTTGGTAAGTAACACCCTTTCAATTACTTTCGTTTAGCCTCGTGTTCTTCGATGTCTATATGTTGTAGTTTCTGTTTCTCTTAAGCGTGGTGTTCTTCAATGTGTAATAAGAAGAGTCTTAATTGTCCTAATGCTTTCGTTTTTAACTTGATGTAGGAAGTGGGTGTTCTCACCTTGTAGTCTGTTTTTATATTTCTTTTCCTTTTGAATTCACTTCTCCGAGTTCTGTTTATCTGGCTTCTACTAAATGGATCTAGGTTTCTCTGAGTATTGATCTAAAAAGAAGTAACTTCATGTCAGGATGCAGTTCCTGCGAGGAGGGAAGTATGGTCAAGCTCGAGATCATGTTTCCAAAATGAGGCTGGATTACACATAAGGTGCCAGTTCCCTAATGATGCTAGATTAGACACAAGGTGCAAATTCCCAGATGATGCTGGATTACACACAAGCTAGGTGGAGTCGTCGGCTGTTCGTGTCCTCGTGGCATTAGTAAAGGCTGAAAGAAAGCGTGCAGCAGCCCTTGAGAATGTAGCTGAGTTCCTGAAGAAGCGGAAAGAGAAATCAGTTCCTGAAGAAGCCAGAAATAAGCTAGCAGAGGCAGAGCAGGCTAGGCGTCTCCTGCTATCTAAAACTGTTGTCAATACAAAATTTCCTTCATAATAGCTAGGTTCAAATGTTTATCCGATCGGCATGGTTGTTGTGATGTACGTGCATCTACCGATGTGGCACAAAATGTTTTTTGGGTCATGTAATAACAACAATTACTTTCCAAACAATAATGAACGAAGCATTGGACATGGTATAGTTCACGCGCATAAGCCCGACATTGCAAGTTCAACTTCCACATCAAACTCATGTTCACAGATATACGCACATTCATACATAATGTCCACAACCATGATTCACTTCAAAGCCAAAAAATGTGAGGAGAGTTATAAATAAAGAAAAACCTCTACTAGTTCCTCGCTACAAAGGCTTGAGCACAACAAGTCAAGACCATGAGTATATTTTAGTCATGTTTTCTGTTCTAAAATGTCTACCGGCTCGTAGAAGGACGTGTTGCCAGCACACGCGCGGATTCAATGAAGGCAGGCAGGGCAGTCTTAATCTGGTTGCACGCGGCGAGGAGGCGTGCTCAGCCGGGCTTCAGAGCGAAAAGTGCCCTCTTGGCCGGCGCGCCGGTTCAATGCCTGCGCTATGAGAGGTCGCATCCGTGACAGAGCAATCACTCCCTCCAGTCCTTTTTGTATGGGTATAACAAAATCTCGTTTTCCATTCACATTTTACAAGTAAAATTCGTGGACAAACTTTGGCCCAAAGTATGATGGGGACTAGTTAACCAGAATGGAGGTAGTAGTTTTTTTAATCAAAGAAGGGTTTCCCCTTCCGATTACTGAAAACCAGCATCTAAATCTAAACCATAGTATTTGCCCTAGAACTACCAGGTTCAACATCTCGCAACATAAACCCATACAACCATACGCCAAGGAGGTACGTAGTACTATGAATTCCATTTTCGCTCCATATCAATCGTTCTAAAAACTACTTACTACTTCTAACGTGCCATTGAAAATCTGAACTCTTAACCCCGCTAAAAAACGATATTCTAAACATGGCTACTCGATCTGTGGCAACTAGCGAGCCACCGCGCTCCAAGTCGTTCACCTGTGGTCCCGACCATCAACTCCTACAAAGGTGCTCCACCACGCACCGGTACCATGAATGCGACAATCGTGCACCTAGGGTTTTAGGGTTATTTGTTAACGTCGCCTTTATGTAACACTCATGTGTGCGAGACAGCGAGAGGCCGACTGCATGCGTGCGCCTCTTCTCTTCGTATATGTACTCCACCATTTGTCTGGTATCCAAAAAATTATAATAACTACTAGCAATGTGCCAATGCGTTGCCACACGATCAAAGTAGATTAATACATATTCACCGATTTGATAGAAAAAAGTCTAGTTTTGAAATACGTATATCACTAAAAATATGTTATGTTTCACTCAAAGTATATTCCTTTGGCGGTTTTGATGAGATAAGGAGGAATGTTGTTGGTTTCAAGATTCGAGAAGTGGTATATGTCTAATTTCTACTCTTACTAGCAAGATGCCCATGCGTTGCACGGAACATCAAGATCTTGTGGGAGAAAAGGATGAACGAGGGAAGGCCTTATCTGCAAATGTGGTGAAGAGTGCGGGTAAATTGCCATATTTTCCTTCCTATCCGTCAGATATAATCGGACGACACTGCATTCTTGAGGATGGCGAGGCCACCATCATCACCAACTCTATTTTTTTATCCCTACTCTTATAAAAAGCATTGTCGGTGATGATCGTGTGCCTGCCATCCTGCAATATAGGCCGTCCGATCTATATCTGACGATAGGAAGGAAACTATTGCAATTTTGCTAAAAGATACCCACACCCCTCTCCACATTTGCAAATAAGGCCTTCCCTCGTTCATCGTTTCCCCCCACAAGATAAACTACTCATACAGATGCATCTTGATGTTCCGTGCAACGCATGGGCATCTTGCTAGTTGTTGCAAAAGGCCCATGTGTGTGTGAGAGAGAGGGAGAGTGGAGGAGGGCGGAGTGCATGTGTGACAAAGACACAAGTAGTATGTGTGCGATAGGTATCAGCTTAAAATGAGGCGATAGTGTGTGTGTGTGCACGATCGAGAGGGCGTGTCTCAAGAAGGGAAGAAAAAGCTACATAGATACAAGGAGCGGGAGAGAGACATGTATGCGATGGTGGAAGCACGAGTGTGCGGGTGTATAAACCTATCTAGAGGCTAGCCAGTCGATAAATATTTGTGAGAGAAATACGAGTCGGGGTGCGAAAGCGAGAGTTTTGTGTGTGTGTGAGAGAGAGAGACGGTAGTCGGGAAGGGGAGTGGAAGCAGGAGTTGTGTGTGTGTGTCTGTGTGAGAGAGAGAGGAGACGGTAGTCGGGGTTGTCTGATTGGTAAACAAATGAATAATGTCAGTCTGGGATGGAGACGAAAAGGAGACCGCAACAAATGTTGTGTCTACAGGAGAGAGAGAGAGAGAGAGAGTAATTTTAGTGGTATGAGTCATATGTAGAGACATATAGGGTGTGTGAGAGAATCCCATAGAGAGAAAGACAAAGTGAAAGACGAGTGGAGACTGTGTGTGGCGGTGAAAAGAAAGCTTAGGTACCGAGTGATACCAGAGAACAAAGAGAGACGTGAGAGATAATGAAAACCGTGTAATGTCTAATGATAGGGAGAGTGTGACACTTCTCAAGGGATACGTCAAGAGACCATGTTTGCGAGGATAGGAGAAACATGAAGTGAGCGTGCGGGTGAGCTGGAGAAAAGAGAGTGATAGCTACCTGAAGGAGCATGCATGCAAGAGAGATGGGCGTGAAAGGAGTGAACAAAAAAGGGATTCAAATATTTGAACTCGAGATGATGATACATGTAATCCATACTCGAACCAAAATTGATCTATCAAACATGCATACTCATATGAATTCACGCACATCTATGTTATTTAATATGTAGATATTACTGATCCATACATTTTAGTAGAACATAATTTGGTTAAATTTTTCGAATTCAACCTTAAGATTTCGAGATCGTTGTATTTGTAAATCATATTATACATATAAAGGAGCATAATTCTTTGTTGTGCTTTTGAAAGTATATATAAAAAATGATGTATATAGAATGTAATTCCAATTGAAAATGGATCCTGCCCGAAAAAATAGTAGAATACAAACGGGATTCGAATTGAGTTGGCACGATGGCGATGCCTTGTGCAAAATTTGGACGAAACAGGGAAAGTCGCAGTAACCCGCCGAAACCAAAATCTGCGAGATGAAAATCACTACGCCTATCCACCACGCATAAAGCCTATCTGCTGGATTTCTATAGGTTTTGATATGGGTAGGTTTGTAATTTCACCCAAACGTGACGTAACCGCCTCTCACCCGGATTCATACACAATGGGCGCCAAAACACAGTGTGCCCTCGGCCGAAATCGACTCCCTCCCCGATTCATATTCATACACGGTGGGCGCCAAAAACAAACTCTCGTCGGCAAATATTCGGTGTATGCGAGATTACCGTCATATCCCCAACCGACTAATGTTGCTGTGATGTAGTAGAAATTTGAAACGGGGGCTAAGTTTGTAAATTTCCTCGCATTTGAGACAAGCGCGCCCTGAATACATGGTTCCCCCCCCCCCTTCCTCTCTACCTCCCTTTTCCCCATTCGTACTCCGTGGGCGCCAAAACACCCTCTCCACCCCACCCTCCCCCGTCCGCTGCTGTCCGCCACCCCATCCACCGCCATCCTCCTCCACCATGCCGGAGCTGATACCCCGATGCCGCCGTCCATTACAAGAGATCGACCTCTCTCATCCACGCCTTCGGACCGGGATCCTTGCATCCCGTCCTCTCGCTTCATCCCCGCCGTCGTCCACCTTGCCGGCGCCGCTCCTACGACCGTCTCGTCCACCACGCCCCGCCGCCACCGTCTACCCTCCTAGATCTGCTTCCACGCCGCCGACCATCGCTATCAAGAAGCACAGTCAAATTCTCAGCAGATGCGTACACGGCGCCGCACCAGAGGCGGTACTCTTCCGTATCTGCTCAACTTATTTATCGAGCAAGAAAATAGATCGCCACTGCTTTACTATGATTTCTTGTCTTGGTTGTGAAGTTGCCTTTGTAGTTTGCACCTTCAGATCCGCCATGGCACGCTCAACACTATACTCCCAATGCTTATGGTTTTCCCCTTTTATATTCCACACTAGTTAAATCACAATAGACTAAATTTCAAAATTGGGTCGGTCGATTTTTCAGAGCTCACGGAGTTCACGGTGCGATCCAAGGGCTCGGGTGGTTGTGGGGCCTCGCCGAACAAAGAAAACTTGACGCGGGTGGGGGTGGGGGTGGCGGAGGAACACAGGCGGTGGGGGCCGGTGGTCCGGCCGGCGGCCCGTGCGGTGTTCTGTATGGGAAGAATTAAGAGACGAGGAAGAAGAAGGGTTAGGAGACGTAGGATCTTCATCCAACCGCCTGAAATGGTCGAGACAGCTGGGACTTGCATTCTTAATGCGCTCTGGTTCATCTTGTAGGGCACTACGCAACGAACATTTTATTATCCAAAATCTGATTGCTCTTCTTTACCATGTTCCTCTTCCGTTCTTCTTTAATATGTACTCTCTCCATTCCTAAATACAAGTCTTTGTATAGATTCCACCATGGACTACATATGGAGCAAAATGAGTGAATCTACACTCTAAAATGTATCTGGATACATCTGTATGTGATCCATAGTGGAAATCTCTACCAAGACTTATATTTTGGAACGGAGGAGTATGCTAGTAGTACAATATGTTCCTTGTCTTTGAAGATGAGCAGGGACATTTGCAGTGTAGAGGTCTATACGGTCGGTTGTGATGGACACTTTGAGCCTCTTTGATTCGTAGGATCTTGTAAACATAGGAATAGGATTTGTAGTGGCCTGCCCACTAGAATCCTATAAGAATAGCAAGGAAATGGGCGGAGTTGTGTCGCCTTTGAGAGTTACACTGATATTAACAGTACCGCACCTTCACTTGAAGAGAGCTGGTACCGAAGCCTTTCTAGCCGTACCGGCAATACTAGCACATATATTCCAGCAAGTTCCACTTTGCTGATTTACTCTGATGCTTAAGGTTTTCCCGTGATATCCACACTATGATCTGTGTAGGTGCTTTGTGTCGCACTAGCAGCAGTCCACTCTTGAAGCTAAACACTGCAATGACTTACAAAACTGGCACCAAGGCATTGAGTGCCATTCTGGATGCAATGAAACTCATACGCTCCCCACCTGTTGACTCTTGTTCAGAATATGATCCTAATGACTATTCTAACCTCGAGGAGTCAAAGGCAGATGGCCTGTCTGTTCACCCATCAAGGTGCCTGTTCTAATTTGGCAATTTTTATTGATTGCGGGTATCTTGCATATGTTGTCTTGCATTTCTTCTACTTTGTTGCACCGCCATCTGCTTAGTTTACTCATCATATATGTCGAGATGCCATGCCCATCCATTATCAATACATATTCCATCTGTCATCATACCATGTTTTTCCACTCGGATGTTGTTCATGTGCATCGGACATCAAAAGAAAGAGGGTGATTGCCGAACCTGAAGGAGCACCAAAGAAAGTCCTTGAAAAACATGGTGGTGCCGGAGAAACCAGACAAAGACCCCACTTATATTGGTTGTACAACCCGGTGACACAAAACGTAGGACCGACTCCAGCAGACTGTACCCATACTTCTTGGCCAAACCACTAGCCCCACCACAGGACCTGCACTCCAACAAAAGGTATACCGATTTCATTTGCCATAGCACCAGCTGTACCACGTAAAAATCCCACTCCAAAGAAAAAAGTACAACAAGTCCACGGCCGAAGACCTATCGCAATCGCAGAGACGGCCAATTCCTGCAGATTGGAACCCCATTCCATTTATTCTCAGTTTAAAAGACAATGCTTTCAATGTTGTTAGGGACTACGTGCATATATTCCCATCATGGGAAGATTATTGTGAAGACAAACACCATTTTCACATCTTCCTGTCCAACTTACGTGTAAGTGCTATTATTCATGGTTATTATTTTCCTGTTTTCTGCTGATTGAACGCATCAATGATTTACATTACATTGTTGTAACTAGGTGAGGGTCATTCTGGATAGTCATGACGAGCAAAGCTTGCTTGTGCTTTTCAAGGAAGCATTGCAGCGATGTCGGTGTTACCCGAGGAAATCACACTTTGGTGGCAAGTCTATAAACGAATTTCCGGTGAAGTCTCCTGTGCTAAATTTAGAAGACATTGAATGGAAAAACCTTGTCATGCACCGGTCTCGTTCCTGTGATGAGGTACTGTCTATGAAATCACATGACAATTTGAAATTCTACTTTTCCGCATGTGCCTTACGGATCTTTTTTGCAGGAAATCTGCTCAAAGAAGAATTCCGGTTTGAAAAGAATGACAGGATATCGCAAATATGATGCCCGCTGCTTTGCTCTTGTTAGTACCTGTTGTCCTATATCACTGTACTTGCATACATACCTGGTTCATTATGTGACAAAATTATTTATGATAGCTTGCTTATCAATTGTTCGCTCGAAATTATCTGATCTGTATGAATGGTTACATTAGTGTAGAATATATCCAATGCCAATGTTTTTTTAGCTCTGCATTGTTCTTGTAAGTACATGCTGTCCTTTATCAGTGTACTTATAATGACAAGTAGTTGTTCATGTACCATCACTCTGCAGCTTATTTTCCTTTGCCCTCCATTTTCTACACATCAGATCTATATTTACTCTTACCATAAGGTTGGTCTTGAAGAAGTTTAGCTGCATTGCTCTTGGATGTACCTTTTGCTGTATCATTGCACTTACATTTATAGCTACTTGGTTATGTAGCATCACTCTTCATCTTATCTTAAATATTCTCCATTTTTTCGTATATTATCACATCTATATTTACTCTTAACAAAATGTAGAATAAAGGCAATGCTTTTGAAGAAGATTACGTGGCAAACTTCTTGAATTGCCCCCCCCCCCCATCAGCATGCACATGGCCTTTATAGAGCCTGTCTTCACCAATAATGTAAGTTTTTCCATCTCAAGCCTTCAAACTTTGTTGTATATATTTGGTTAGACATGACTGCAACAACTGTTTATTTTTGGTGTTTGCATCAAATTGCTTATTTAAAGTTTATTATGTAGTTCATAAACAAAAGTTTGTCCTTCCTCAATTTAAGTTTTCAGTTGTACAACCAAGTTCCTTCTTCATACCATGTAAATTAAACTATCTGAGCAAGTGATCTTCTTTTGCACCGCATGTATGCTTCATTCTTCATCCGTAATCCGGTGGTGTGGTGAACCTACCCACTACAAAGACAATGTCATATTCTGCAATGTCTTAATTATGAACAATGTCATATCATTCTACTATTATTTAAACCGTCTCTTTATTTGCCAATTTGAAATGGTATAAATTGACAACACACTAACCATTGATACTTATGAGTTATTGGTCTGTATTCCAGTGTTGTCGTGAAGCTGCCAACTCCTTCACAATGTCATTTCCTTCCATGTCTTGACCTGAACAATACCATATTGTGTTAATGCAATTTTAAACTGTGTCACTTTATTCATCAGTAAGAAATGTTATGAATTGTCAGCACTGATACTTTTACGTGCAAAACATGTCATCTGTCTGCTTGTTTATCTTTCAGAGTGAGGAAGATATAAGTGTTGAACAAGCGCAGTCTCATCATCTTGCTCACCGCTATGCGCAGCTCCCAAATAGGGCTAACCTTTCTTGAACTCTGTTGAAGTGCTGTCGGTTTTGTATATTATTTTGTCGGCGTGTTTATTTGCACTGGTGGCGATCTTTGATGCCCAGTGTATGTAATCTGTTGTCTGCTTATGCTTTATTATCATAGTGGCGAATTTTGATGCCCGGTGGATGTAATATGCCGTAATTTCTTTATGGTATAGTCTAGGTTTTTTCTTATTCACGATGTTGCAGTTATTTTACTGTATATATATCGTGTCTTCGCAGTAAACCGGCCAAACCGTAAAATTACGGTACATAATCGGGCCGTCATGCAATCACGATGTAGGTTGGGCCTAAAACAGCTCACGGGCCTGCAGCACCCCGAAATGAACCCCGACCCATGATTGTGCGAATCAAATCACGGGCTTTTAACATGCCAAAATTGTCTCGGTCCTTGTTTGGCCCAATCAGATATCAGCTGCGAGCAGGCCGGATGTAAATTGGGTCGTAGTTAGGCCCAACTATATGACGGGCTTTTAACAGCCGAAATTAATATAGGGCCGAAATGTTAAACGGGCCCTTAACAGGCCAAAACTAATATCAGGCCGAATTACTAAGTGGGCCTTTAGCAAGTGGGCCCAAAAGCATAGTGTCGATTCTTGGGGCGAATTTGATATGGGCCATAATTGAGCCCAAAGCCTCTTAAAGGGTCGGACCTGATCTGGGCCGTAATTTGGCCCAGAACGTGGTAGGCATATAACGGGCCGGATCTCATATGGGCCACTTTTAGGCCCGGAACGTGGCAGGACATTAATGGACCGGATCAGATATGGGCCGGCATTTGGCCCAAAACATGGCAGCCAGTTAATGGGCCAGCCTACTAGGGTCCTCAAAATCTTGTGGGCCTACAGCTGGGCCGGCCCATTATGATCCGCAAGAATCTTGTGGGCCTTTAGCTGGGCCGGCCCATTATAGCACACAAAAATCTTGTGGGCCTTTAGTTGGGCCGGCCCATTATGGCCCGCAAAATCTCGTGGGCCTTTAGCTGGGCCGGTCCATTATGGTCCGCAAAATCTTGTGGGCCTTTAACTGGGCCGGCCCATTATGGTCCGCAAAATCTTGTGGGCCTTTAGATGGGCCGGCCCATTATGGTCCGCAAAACTTGTGGGCCTATAATTGGGCCGGCCCAATTAAACTTGTCGGGCCGTGCCACGTGTCGACGTATCATAGGCGCCTTCTGTCCAATGAGTGGATGACATCTGTCCCAGCGGTGAGCCGACACGTGTTTCCTCCAGCCAATGATGATTTTACACGTGGAAAATCCCCATTGGTCGGGGCTGTTAACGGGTTATCGAATCCAAAACCCGACCCAATAGCTTAACGGCGTTCCGTTACGGTGGATGCCACGTGTCGGTCACCCTTGACGAAAGCACTTCGGTGACGCACGATTTATCGTCATGGAAGTGGACGCTTCCGTGATGATAATTTTCGTAATGTCATGGAACACTTCTACGACAACACGGGTATGACTATCTTGATTCTGTCATAAATTTGTCATGGATGTACATGCATGACAAAAAACGCGACCTACTATGACAAACACGTATCATCACGGAAGTGTATTTTTTTGTAGTGATGGAGACCGCCGGGATGATGAAGATGGCCACCGGTGATGATTCCCCCCTCCGGCAGGGTGCCGGAATAGGGCCCCGATTGGTTTTTGGTGGCTACACAGGCTTGCGGCGGCGGAATTCCTGATCTCGGTTCTGTTCTGGAGGTTTGGGGATATATAAGAGGTGTTGGCATTGAGAACAAGTCAGGGGAGTCCACGAGGGGCCCACGAGGTTGGGGGGCGCGCCCTAGGGGGGTGGGGGCGCCCTCCACCCTTGTGGTAGCCTCGGGACTCTTATTGTGCATCTTCGGTACTCCGTGGGCTTATTTTGGTCCAAAAACAATTGTCGTAAAGTTTCAGGTCAATTGGACTCCGTTTGATATTCCTTTCCTACGAAACTCAAAAACAAGGAAAAAACATAAACTGGCACTGGGCTCTAGGTTAATAGGTTAGTCCCAAAAATCATATAAAATAGCATATAGTTGCATATAAAAATCCAAGATAGATAATATAATAGCATGGAACAATCAAAAATTATAGATACGTTGGACACGTATCAGCATACCAAGGAGTGTTATGAGAAACATTTATTGTAGCTAACTGCTCATCAGGAAAACTATCATCATTAGGTAGTGGGTCATCAAGAATATTTTCCAACCTAGACAAGTTATCAACCACGGGATTCTCTGCTCCTTTTCTATTAGTGATATGCAAATCAAATTCTTGTAGCAAGAGTACCCAACAAATAAGTCTAGGTTTATCATCTTTCTTTTCCATAAGATATTTTATAACAGCATGATCAGTGTGAACAATAACTTTAGAGTCAACAATGTAAGATCTAAATTTATCACAAGCAAACACTACTGCTAGAAATTCTTTTTCTGTAGTAGCATAATTTCGTTGTGCACTGTTTAGAGTTTTACTAGCAGAACGAATAACATTTAGTTTATTATCAACTCGTTGTCCTAGAACAGCACCAACAACATAATCACTAGCATCACACTTTATTTCAAAAGGCAAGTTCCAATCAGGTGGTTGAACAATAGGTGCAGAAATCAAGGCTTTCTTGAGTGTTTCGAAGGCTTCTAAACAATCATCACAAAAAACAAAAGGAATATCCTTTTGCAAAAGATTTGTAAGGGGCCTAGAAATTTTAGAGAAGTCTTTGATAAATCTCCTATGGAAACCAACATGACCAAGGAAACTACGAATACCTTTGATATCTTCAGGACATGGCATTTTCTCAATTGCATCAACCTTATCTTTTTCCACCTCAATACCTCTTTCAGAAGTTTTATGGCCCAAAACAATACCTTCATTAACCATAAAGTGGCACTTTTCTCAATTCAAGACAAGATTTGTTTGCTCACATCTCTGCAAAACTCGATCAAGATTGCTTAAACAATCATCAAAAGACTTCCCATAAACAGAAAAGTCATCCATGAAAACCTCAACAATCTTTTCACAAAAGTCAGAGAATATAGAAGTCATACATCTTTGAAAGGTAGCAGGTGCATTGCATAAACCAATAGGCATACGTCTATAAGCATAAGTTCCAAAAGGACAAGTAAAAGTGGTCTTTTCTTGATCAGGTTGAGAAACATGTATTTGTGAAAAACCAGAATATCCATCAAGGAAGCAAAAATGTGTGTGCTTAGATAATCTTTCTAGCATTTGATCAATAAAATAAAGAGGGTAATGATATTTTTTAGTTGCTTTGTTTAATTTTCTAAAATCAATTACCTTTCTATAGCCTGTAACAATTCTTTGCGGAATGAGTTCATTCTTATCATTAGGAACAACGGTAATACCTCCCTTCTTAGGGACACAATGAACATGACTTACCCATCTACTATCAGTTATAGGATAGATTATACCTGCTTCCAAATTTCCGTTCTTACCACTTCTTTCATCTTTGGATTTAACCGGCGTTGGTGATCAACAACGGGTTTAGCATCAGGTTCCATATTAATCTTGTGCTGACATAGAGTGGGACTAATGCCCTTAAGATCATCAAGAGTATATCCAATAGCAGCTCGGTGCTTCCTTAGAACTTTCAATAATCTTTCTTCTTCATGTTCTGAAAGGTTAGCACTAATAATAACAGGATATATCTTTTTCTCATCAAGACAAGCATATTTCAAAGTGTCTGGCAATTGTTTTAATTCAAACACAGGATCAACTTTAGGTGGAGGAGGACCTCCTACAGTTTCAATAGGCAAATTGTGTTTAAGCAGAGGACGTTGTTCAAACAAAATCTTATCTATTTCATTTCTTTCATGCATATGTAAATCATTCTCATGGTCTAGCGAATATTGTCCTAGAGGATCAGTAGGAGGTACAGCAATAGAAGCAAGACCAATTATTTCATCCTTACCAGGCAATTCTTTTTTATGAGGTTTTCTACTAAACTTGGAAAAATTAAATTCACGAGACTCATCACCAAAGCTGACACCGAAAGTTTGTTTCCCACAATCTATTTTAGCATTAACGGTGTTCAAGAAAGGTCTACCAAAGATAATGGGACCAAAGTCATCTTGTGGGGAAGCAAGAACAAGAAAATCAGTTGGATATTTTATTTTCCCACACAAGACTCCAACGTCTCTAACAATCCCAATTGGTGATATAGTATCTCTATTGGCAAGCTTAATAGTAACATCTATGTCTTCGATTTCATTTGGTGCTATGTCATTCATAATTTCATGATATAAGGTAAAAGGAATAGCACTCACGCTAGCACCTATGTCACATAAACCATGATAACAGTGATCTCGTATCTTAACTGAGACAACAGGCATGCCAACAACGGGTCTATGTTTATCTTTTCCATCGGGTTTGGCAATTCTAGCAGCTTCATCACAGAAGTAAATAACACGCCCATCTATATTTTCTTCCAGGAGATCCTTAACCATAGCAACACTAGGTTCTACCTTGATTTGTTCATCTGGTTTAGGTGTTCTAATATAACTTTTATTGACCACAGTTGAAACTTTAGCATGTTCCTTCATCCTAACGGGGAAAGGTGGTTTCTCAATATAAGCAGTAGGAACAACTGGATCAACATTATAAATAATAGTTTCATCTTTACCTATTACTGGTTCTTTAATTTCTTCTTTAATAGGTGGATGATATTTAAACCACTTCTCTTTAGGGAGATCAACATGAGTAGCAAAAGATTCACAAAAGGAGGCAACTATCTCAGAGTCAAGTCCATATTTAGTGCTAAACTTTTGAAAGGCATCGGTATTCATAAAAGATTTAACACAATCATACTTAAGCTTAATACCTGACTCTTTACCTTCATCGAGTGCCCAATCTTTAGAGTTGCGTTTAATTCTTTCTAAGAGGTCCCACCGGAATTCAATAGTCTTCTTCATAAAAGAACTAGCACAAGAAGTATCAAGCATGGATTGATCATTATGATAAACCCGAGCATAAAAATTCTAGATAATGATTTATCTTGAGAGCTCATGATTGGGGAATGAATACAACATTGACTTAAGCCTCCCCCAAGCTAGAGCGATACTTTCTCCTTCACGAGGCCAAAAATTATATATATATAATTCCGATCACGCTGAACTAGATGCATAGGATATTTTTTTGGTGAAACTCCAAATTCCATCGATTCCAGCTCCAAGATCCAATATCAACGCATAGCCTATACCATGCCAATGCTTTTCCCTTCAAAGATAAAGGGAAAACCTTCTTCTTAACTTCATCTCCGGGTAAACCTGCAAGCTTAAAAAATCCACAAATTTCTTCCACATATATCAAGTGCATATCAGGATGGCCTGTTCCATCTCCTGCATAAGGATTAGCTAGCAGTTGTTCTATCATACCGGAAGGAATTTCATATTCAATATTTTCAGTAGGTGCAGTAGGTTGAGGGGTGACTAATTGTGGTTTCGGTCGAGGTGAATATACCCCGAACAAACCCCTCAAAGGATTATTTTCCATAGTAACAAGTGACAATAAATTTCAACACGTAGTAATAATTTTTCCTTGCCAATTTCCACTTACCAAGAGCGCTTCACTCCCGGGCGAAGGCGCCAGAAAATAGCCTTGATGATCCACAAGTATATGGGATCAATTTTAGCCTTTTTGATAAGTAAGAGTGCGAACACAACGAGGAGCGTAAGGAAATGACAAGTGGTTTTCAGCAAGGTAATGTACGCAAGTGCTGAAATTGTAAGTAATGAGTAGTTTGATAGCAAGATAATTTGTAACGAGCAAGTAACGATAGTAGTAACAAAAGTGCAGCAAGGTAGCCTAATACTTTTGAGGCAAAGGACACGCCAAATTGGTCTCTTATAATAACAAAGCGTTCTTGAGGGTACACGGGAATTTCATCTAATCACTCTCATCATGTTGGTCCGATTCGTGTTCGCTACTTTGATAA
The DNA here is from genome assembly GCA_021605145.1 of Aegilops bicornis. NCBI lineage: Eukaryota > Viridiplantae > Streptophyta > Magnoliopsida > Poales > Poaceae > Aegilops > Aegilops bicornis. The sequence continues at coordinate 515,604,221 of CM038669.1, read as the reverse complement.
TTTGATATGTGGGTGGATCGGTGCTTAGGTGTTGTTCTTACTTGAACAAACCTCCTACTTATGATTAACCCCCTCGCAAGCATCCGCAACTACAAGAAAGTTATTAAGAATAAATTCTAACCATAGCATTAAACTTTTGGATCCAACCAGTCCCTTATGAAATAGCGCATAAACTGGGGTTTAAGCTTCTGTCACTCTCGCAACCCATCATCTAATTACTACTCCACAATGCATTCCCTTAGACCCAAATATGGTGAAGTGTCATGTAGTCGACATTCACATGACACCACTAAGGGAATCACAACATACATACTGTCAAAATATCGAACACATATCAAGTTCAGATGATTACTTGCAACAAGATTTCTCCCGTGACCTCAAGAACAAAAGTAACTACTCACAAGTGATAAACACGCTCAAGATCAGAGGGGTGTTAAATAGCATATTGGATCCGAACATATAGTCTTCCACCAAATAAACCATATAGTAATCAACTACATGATGTAATCAACACTACAAGTCACCCACAAGCACCAATCTATAGTTCCGGTACAAAGATTGAACACAAGAGATGAACTAGGGTTTGAGAGGAGATGGTGCTGTTGAATATGTTGATGGAGATTGCCCTCCCTAAGATGGGAGAGTTATTGGTGATGATGATGACGATGATTTCCCCCTCCGGGAGGCAAGTTCCCCCGGCGGAATCGTTCGGCCGGAGGGCAAAAGTGCTCCTGCCCAAGTTCCACCTCGAGACGGTGGCGCTCCATCCCGAAAGTCCTCTCCTTATTTTTTTCTAGATCAAAATGACTTATATACCAGAAGAGGGGCACCGGAGGTGGGCTAGGCTGAGCACAACCCACCAGGGCGCGCCCGGGGGGCCACGCACGCCCTGGTGTCTTGTGCTCACCAGGTGGCCCCCCTCCAGTAGTTATCTGCTCTAGTATTTCTTATTTACTCCATAAAAATTCCTCGTGAACTTTCAGCTCATTTGGAGTGGTGCAGAATAGGTGGCCTGGCGTAGCTTTTCCAGGTCCAGATTTCCAGCTACCAGAATTCTCCCTCTTTGTGTGTACCTTGCATATTATGAGAGAAAAGGCATTAGAATTACTCCAAAGAGCATTATTATTAAAAACATCATAAATAACAGTAGGTAAACATGATGCAAAATGGACGTATCAGTCACTTTAAAGGTTATTAGGTGGACCACGTTGATCGGTGAAAAAATAAGGCGGCTGATGCATTATCATGGCTTGGGTCTCAACGTAAGCCGGTGCCCCCCAATGAGTTCCTTGATGTCTTGCACAATCCTTCTGTTAAATTACCATATGAGGAAGATCTTGCTATACCTAACTCGGAAGGACAGTTGGGGGCAGCTCTTCATGCTATTCCTGACTGGACGCTGCCATATCTAGGTTATCTTACTCGTGGCGAGTTACCCGAGGACGAAAATTTGGCGTAGCAAATCACACGGCATTCTAAGTCTATGACTATTGTTATTGGCGAGTTACGTCGATGCAGTGTGACTGGTGTGTTTTAAACCTGTGTCTCTCCTGAAGAGGGCCGTGAGATTTTGCAAGAGATACATGTGGGCGACTGTGGTCATCACGCCGGCTCACGATTGTTGGTGGCTAAGGCGTTTTGTCCTGGATTTTTTTTGGTTAGCGGCTCATGCTGACAGAGGATATTGTTAGCAAGTGTGATGGGTGTCAGAAATTCGCAAGGCAAGCTCATGTGCCGGCTTAGGAATTGCAGATGATCCCAATCACTTGGTCGTTTGCGGTCTGGGGGCTTGATATGGTTGGACCTTTCAAGAGGTCTAAGGATAAGAAGACCCACCTTTTGGTGATGGTTGACAAATTCACTAAGTGGGTTGAGGAAGAGCCGGTCAGCAATTGTGAGGCGGTTACTGCAGTTCAGTTTGTCAAAAAGCTGATTTTCCGCTTTGGTTATCCTCATAGTATCATCTCTGATAATGGGACGAATTTGTCTAAAGGTGCTATGAAAGAATTTTGTCAACGAGAGCACACCAGGCTTGATGTTTCATCAGTTGCACATCCTCATTCCAATGGTCAGGCAGAACGTGCTAACCAGGAGATTTGGAGAGGGATCAAACCCCGGCTCATGGTTCCTTTAAAAAGGACTCCGGGTTGTTGGGTGGAAGAGCTTCCTTCGGTTCTTTTGAGCATCAGGACAACCCCCAATAGATCAACGGGTTATACACCCTTTTTCATGGTTTATGGTGCTGAAGCAGTTCTCCCAAGTGATATTCGTCATGACTCGCCCCGCGTGGCGGCTTATATGGAGACTGACAATGAGATGGCGCGTCAGAACACTTTGGATGCTCTTGATGAAGAGCGTGATCTTGCGGCGGCTCGTTCAGCAATCTATCAACAAGACCTACGTTGCTATCACAGCCGTAGGGTTCGAAGCCGGACCTTTCAGGAGGACAACTTAGTGCTCTGTTTGATTCAAGATCAGACAGGGATGCTTAAGCTTTCGCCTCCTTGGGAAGGGCCTTTTGTGGTCAGCAAAAACCTCAACAACGGGTCATACTACCTCATCGACATACGTGAGAACAAAGATTCACGCACATATGAGGAGGAGACCAACAAGCCTTCGAACATTGCTCATCTTCGGCCTTACTACACTTGAGTCATTGGCTCTCATCATTGTATATACCTTCATCGATGTACATATCTTTTTATGATCAACATAATAAAGCCGACATCCCCAAATTTCGGGGCCTCTATCGTTTCATCTCATATCTTCTGTGCATGAGTCTTTATTGATTGGTCATAAGATCACTTGGGGGCTTCCTACTCAATGAGTATAGCTATCTTACCCTCTTGACCAACTTTCATGCCATATTATGGGTCACTTGGGGGCTTCCTACTCAATGAGTATAGCTATCTTACCCTCTTGATCATCTTCCATGCCATATTGTGGGTCATTTGGGGGCTTCCTACTCAATGAGTATAGCTATCTTACCCTCTGGATCAACTTCCATGCCAAATTATGGGTTAAACCTGCCTGTTTACAACTTGCTACTCCGCCAGGTGACCCGCCGTACTCTTGACAGTCAATCTTCCATGACCCTGAACTTGTTAAGGTTAAAACAGTGGTTTTTGTCACGTGAGAGCCGGCTTATAGAGAGCTAGGATAAACTCACCTGTCTGTTGTGACCCGTCGGGTTAATATCTTCATCGCGCTGTACAGCTGAGGTTTTTAGGTCATCCTGTGCCGGTTCTTCATCGCTTGCAATCTGACGATTGTCCGACGTCCAGCCGATGCCAGTTAACACTTCAAAGGTTGCTTCACCGTTAAGGATACAAGAAGGGTCAATGCCAGGGGCAAAAATATGCTTACGCCTTTGAGGAGTCAAGTCCACAATTTCGTGAGAAGGCGGCTTGATACGAGCATTATTGATGTTGTAAGCCGGCTGATACTTGGTCAGGTCCAGCTCTTGTGCAAGTTGACATGCTACAGGCATTATTTCTTTGACACATCTGGCAAAGTCCGCTTCTTCGAAGGCGAAACCATCATCATTAAATTCTCGACACCCGCCAGCTATCTCTGCCGGGTCAGGCTCTGATTGCCAAGCTTTCACCCGGCATAGCACAGTAATAGCTCCTAGGCGAGCGGCTGATAATTTTATCTCCTCAATCTGTGATGGCACTGTTGATAAATGTTCCAGCACAGTCTTGATGAGAGTTGGAGGTTTTTTTCTGCTTCCTATGGCTATAAGTGTTCACAGGCTTCCAACATATAGCTTCTCTGTTAAAGAGTAAACAACTTTAAGCTTCAACAACATATTTTCGCCAAGGTTAGCACTCCTCGCACCTGTCATACAATCAAGGAGCAAGTCAGTTAAACTAGAAATCAAGTATTTTGAGTCGTCAGGCGAGTTAAAACACCTCAAATGGTTATGAGTTGCTTCAATTGAGTACAAGTTCAGATACTTACCAAAGATGGCGGTTGTCATTTGCGATATGTGTTGTTTTAAACTGGCAAGTTCTTCATTGACTGGCTTAAGCTGTTTTTCATCATCTTCCACTCTTTGTAGTAGCACGGCCCTTTCAATATCCCACGCGGATATCTTGGCGTCAAAATTGGCCTTCCTTTTTTTCATTATCTTCCAAGGCACGTTTCAACTTTGACTCGGCCTTGATGGTTTCAGCTTGTTGAAGTTTAATGCTTTTCTTTCAGTCGCCAAGCTGCGACTCCTTCAGATTTAAGGCTTCCTGCAAGAAAGATTTAAGGCCATAGTTACAGATCAATATTGAGCAGGTTTATCATGATAAGGATTATTCAAGTCCCAAGCACACTGCAAGCAATACACTTGGCACTTGGGGGCTAATGTAGGTCATTCCAATTTATATTATGACCCGGCTTAGCAATAAGCCGGCCTTTGGGGGATACATACTTTATTTTATGGTAAAACCTGAGTTATCTTATCAAGATAACCTGGCCCTTGGGGGCTACGCGCGATTCTTTACAAAGTGGTTATTTGAAAGACCTGGCTCATTTTTATCAACATAAGCCGACCCTTGGGGGCTGCAGGTGATTCTTTTCAAAGTTGTTCTCTCACAAGACCCGGCTCGTCTTATCAAGATAACCCGGCCCTTGGGGGCTACATGAGTATATATGTGTAAGATGGATAGAAGTTAGGCTCGTACCTCATATTTTTTGCTTCATCATGTTTATTAAGTCGGCTTCCATGTCACGGCTTGTATAAAGGCGGCTTAGATAGCCCGTGTGCAACTCGCCTGCACTAAAATCCGCATAGCTTTGCAGATCCAATTTGATCTTGCCCTTCTCTAATGAAGGCGCCTCTTCTTTAGCAGTGTGCTTGGATAGCACAGTGGATGCTCTTGGCGCCTCATAACCCATACCAGTGATAGTAACGTCATCAGCGCTCTTCTCAGAAGGGATTTCTTCAACTCGTTTGATCAGAGTGGGATTTGGCGGATCATGACTGTCTGTCGGGTTAGCATCAGTTTCCACGGGCTGAAGAGCTGCAGTGTCAGTCTATGGAGGCGGGTCATCTTGCTGGTTGATAGGATCTTCAGGACTCTGGATTGGGACCTCAGTGGTCTCCAGCACCTGCTTCTCCGGCTCAGAAGCCTCGGGGGCCTTGGAAGAGCCGCCCACCTTTTGCTTTTTACCAGTTTTTGCTTTGGCCCTATGACAAGAATATAATAATTTTACGAGTATAGTACAACAAGTTTTTGTCAAACAAATGAAAACACTTACCCTGGGATAACAACGAAGGCCGGAAGCTGCATCCCAGTTGAGTCGCCAGATGACGGAGGCGTTCCCTGATAGTTAGAATCAGAAGGGTTAAGAGGTTTCCCCACGAGACCGGCTCGTGGAAGAGATAGAGTCAGGCAATGAGGCACCTCATTGCAACGTTTCCAAGGAGCCGGCGTGTTGGATAGGCCGGCCATAAGATCTTCAGTACCACCGCTCCGGGTCTGACTCATGGACTCATACTGCGGTTTCTTCAAAAGAGAGTTGGGGTCCAAGTAAGCATGAGGGCGAGAAAATCTTACTTTCCGGATGACCCGCCGAGTTTTATTTCTTGGTAAGGGTTCTGAGTCTGAGGAGACATGGATTACCTCTGTTTCATTGGCCTGGCTTGCCTCCGCATCATCCTGAGAGGGATCAACATCAATAAGTTGCATAAAAAGAAGACCAAGGGAGTCAAGTTCTACCTTCGACTCATCTAATTGGAGTAGCTCATATGTTGTTTGTTTCTTGCAACGAGTCAGACCGCGAGTCTTCACGGCCTTAGTTTTCTTGGGTTGTGCAGCTATTATTATTTTCCTCTTCCAGAAAGTAGATCTGGCCTACACATATATCGGCAGAGATTTAAAAGGATATGAAGCACAAAGGATAGGAAAGATGAAGATTTTATCAAAACACTTACTGCAGGAGCCGGTTTAAAATGCAGAAAGGATTCAGACCCGCCTTGTTACAGGCCTCTTGAGGTTCCCCGAACAGTGATTTAACCATCTCATTAATCTCCTTATCAGTCAGATGCTTCTAATTATAACATTGCGGGTCCTTCATGTCACCCGTATACTGGCACATTAAGTCGTTGCGCCGGCTTAGGGGTAAGATCCTGCATGAGACCCAACAGTGAGTCAAATCGACTCCGGTTAAGCCGTTGGCGATTAAGGCCATGATCTTTGAAAATGTGGGTGCATACTGAGCACGTTCTATGGCGGTTAATCAACCAGGAAGCTCGCTGCTGGTACTGAGCCGGTAGGGGCGATAACCCGGCAAGGGGTTTTCCCCAGCCGGAGCAGTGTTTTGGCAATAGAACTAAGTACGGTTCCAGCCCTTGGGATGGATGGGCAGTGCGGCTGAGGGAAAGGTCACATCTCTCTGCCTCTGTATGGAAACACCTCCAAGTTCTAGACTGGTCCCATCTGTCATCTCAGTTTGGCGGTTGATGTGAAAGAAATCCTTAAAGAGATCAACAGTGGGTTCTTCCTGCAGATATACTTCATAGAATTCTTGAAACTAGCATAGATTGGAGACAGAGTTCGGACCGATGTCTTGAGGATGAAGTTTGTAACAATGCAGAGCCTCCCGGATTTTTTTGACCAGGGTGGTGAAAAACCACGAAGGAGGTGATCTGTGAAAATTACAACTTCACCCTCCCCAGGCTCAGGAACATTTTCAGGACCAGGAACCCGCCAGTGGATAACTTCTTTAGCAAGTAAGATGCCCATGTCCACATATTCATTGAGCATGAGCTCTGAAACTTGGGAGGCTTCCCAATCACAAGAAATGGGAGTTTTAGACATGCTTGGCGGGTTAAAAGCTGCGGATAAGTATGTGGCGGGTTAAAATTGCAATGGTAAGCCGCCAAGGTAATTACATGATATCTCAGAAATAATAAGTCTGTTGTGATTGAAAGACTACATGTTGCAATAAACCGTTGAGAAATTATGAGCCTCCCTAATTTTGGTGAGGTAGTTGTCAGGCTATTAAGAAATGGCGGGTTAAATTATGAAAGTATAAGCCGGCAGCATGCTACCAAGTCATCTGAGCAGAGATTTGCTGAAGATATTGCTAAGTGTGGGCAAACAAGTTTCGCAAGTTGCAGCTATATTCACGAATCTACGGGCAGTTCAAAAAAAATGCAAAACCTAATGGTGGCAGTGGAAAAGCTAGTGGGTTGTTCATCGATTCTAAAGAAAAAGAGATCCGTTTAAGATTCAAGATGGATGCCAAATTAGCCACCGTAATGTTTCTGTAGCGTTGTTGGATTGGATACAGGTTTTAGTCAAAGATATGAAGAACTATGATGAACGCCGTCGAACTCCTAAGAACTTGGGTGACCTAATGCAGATCTGAAAAGGCAGAAAAATGGTACCTGATGGCAATGGAGATGAGCGGATGCGTGCCGCTGAGTTCTGGTAACAACAGGGTGATGCAGCGGCCTCGATGGGAGCAGCTGGTGTGGCTCGACTTACACGGTGGAGCTCCGGGTGCGGCAGGCGTCATAAGGAAGAAGAAGAGGAGGAGGCGATGGGGGTAAAAATTGAAAGAGCAGGCCCCCTGCCTATTTATAAGGAGAAAATGGTGGAACAGTAACAGGCATGTGTGAAAATCGAGGAGATATAATTACTACTGCGACAAAGGGGGCGCCTCGACTCTCGGAATAATTGATTGATGCAAAAAAGATCCAATGTGACATCATGAGGGTTTTTCTAAAATCATGATGATGATGTCATTCTTTGTGGGTTATGAAGATACGTTCATGATAAAACATTCCAAAGAAGACTCGCCAACCAGAAGCATTAAAGATTGACATGAACAAGTTCACATCAATCTGGGGCCTAATGTTGGGAATATGACCCCACGATATGACCCGCCCTAGACGGGCCGGGTTAAGATGTTGGCGGCTTAGCAGTAAGGCCTTAGACACGCCCAAGAGACCAAGACATCGAACCAGGGAGGCGACTTACGTGGTGAGCTGGGCAGAGGCCCAAGGCCAGAAGACGGTGTGTGACCCGGAAGTGTAAGCCGCCCGATGGCGACTTGCCTTGCAAGGCAAGGCGACTTAGAACCCGGGTCGGTCACGAAGTATGACCCGACCCAGACTCTTGTAAGCCCAGGGCCTCGACCTGTGTATATAAAGCGAGTTCGTGCGGTAGGTAAACTTAAGTTACAATCAATTGATAGCTAGGTTAAGAAAATCCACTCCCTTGTAATTGATACTCAAAGCAATACAACTCGAAGTAGAACGTAGGTTTTTACCTCGATCGCGAGGAGCCGAACCTGGGTAAACTCGTGTCTCTCGTCCCGCTCAACCCCTTCAAGCTAGTCACCGTAGCGATGGCCTCGCACCTAAGTCCTTTCTCTAGGGCATCTGCCGTGTTAACCCCACGACAAGATCCCTCTTGAATATCTATCACTTTGGGACTAGTTTCATATATTGCAATTGCTTTTGACAAGCTCAAACAAATCTAAGTGAAGAACATGAGCATAAAATTTTTTGTCTCTCAGAATAATATAAGTGAAGCATGAGAGAATTTCTTTAAAAATTTACTAACTCTCCAATAAATCTAAGTGAAGCAGGAGAGCATTTCTTCAAAAATATTAAAGCACACCATGCTCAAAAAGATATAAGTGAAGCACTAGAGCAACTCCATAGCTCGAAAAATTTAAGTGAAGCATAAACAGCAATACTAACAAATCATAGAATAATTTGGCTCTCACAAATAGGTGTGTCCAGAAAGGATACTTGTGACAAAGTAAAAATAAAAACAAACAAAGACTCATATAATACAACATGCTCCAAGCAAAACCCATGATATGTGACGAGTAAAAATATAGCTCCAAGTAAAATACCGATGGTCATTAGAAGAAAGAGAGGATGCCACTCGGGGCATCCCCAAGCATAGTTGCTTGTTTCTCCTTGAATATTATCTTGGGGTGCCATGGAGCATCCCCAAGCTTAGGTTCTTGTTACTCCTTATTCCTTCATCCGTCGTGATCTCACCCAAAACTTGAAAACTTCAATCACACAAAACTTAACAAACCTTCGTGAGATCCGTTAGTATAAGAAAGCAAATAACTACTCTAAGTATTGTTGAAAACCCATTCATATTTTCTTATTGCATTATACCTACTGTATTATAACTTTACCATGGCTTATACCACCCGATACAATCCATAGATTCGTCAAAATAAGCACACGATGCAGCGAAAACAGAATCTGTCAAAAACAGAACAATCTGTAGTAATCAGGGAACTTCGTATACTTCTGTAACTCCAAAAATTCTGAAACATTAGGACAACTTGGGAAATTTGTATATCAATCTTGTGTAAAAAATTCAGAGCAAAAGCACGTTTATGTGATTTTTTAAAATTCTGCTACTGGGCGCAAAAGTTTCTATTTTTCAACAAGATCAAATCAACTATCACCCAAATCATCCCAAAGGCTTTACTTGGCACAAAAACTAATTTTAAATCACAAAAACACATCTAATCAGAGGCATCTTTGTATATTTATTGCAAAACAACAAGAAAACCAAAAAAATATAAAGATTGGGTTGCCCCCCCAACAAGCGCTATTGTTTTATGCCTCTAGCTAGGCATAAAAGTTCAATGATGCTCACAAGAAAGATAATAATTGAAACAAAGAGAGCATCATGTAGACATTTAAGTCTAACATAATTCCTATGCATAGGAATTTTATAGGTAAACAAATTTTCAAGATAAGACATATCTAGCATATGCAAGGAAGAAGAAAGAAACAATAGCAACCTCAACATAACGAGAGGTAATTTAGTGACATGAAAATTTCTACAACCATATTTTCCCCTCTCATAATAATTACATGTGGGTTCATATTCAAATTCAACAATATAGCTATCATATAAAAGTTTCTCTCCATGATCCACATGCATAAAAGTTTTACGATCTTCCAAGAGAGTGGCATTAACATCAACTAAAGTCATGACCTCTCCAAACCCACTTTTATCAAAATTTTCATAAGATCGAACACTCTCCAAATATGTGGGATTATTTTTACTTAAAGTTCTTCCAAACCGGCTTTCAATATTATTGCAAGCATTATTATCAATATCATATTCATCATGAGGCTTAAATAAAATTTCAAGATCATAAGAAAAATCACCCCAATCATGATCATTGCAATAAGTAGTGGTAGCAAAATTAGCATCCCCAAGCTTGGGGTTTTCATATTATTAGAACAATTGGCATTAATAGAATTTATAGTGAAATCATTGCAATAATGCTTTTCATTCGAGGATCTATCATGAATCACTTTATAAATTTATTCTTTCAACACTTCATCACAATTTTCAGATTCAAGATTTTCAAACAAAACTTCATAGAGATAATCAAGTGCACTCAACTCACTAGCAATTGGTTCATCATAATTGGATCTTCTGAAAAGATTAGCAAGTGGATGAGGATCCATATCAATAGGTTTTTAGCAAGCGAAGATGCAAGCAAATAGAAGGCACGTGGCAACACAAGCATACATATTTTTGGTATTTTCTTGAGACAAAGCGACAAAGCAAAGAAGAACACAAGCAAACAAGAGATCTAACGAGAAAAAGGCGAATGAAAAAGAATGCGAATAAAACGGCAATTTTTTGTGAAGTGAGGGATATGAAAACGAGAAACAAATGGCAAAAAATGTAACTTGCAAAGAGATGAGATTTGTGGTTAGGAACCTGATAGATGTTGATGATGTCTCCCCGGCAACGGCGCCAGAAATTCCTTTTGATGTCGCTTGAAACTGCGTCAGTATTTCCCTAAAGAGGAAGGGACGATGCAGTACAGCAATGGTAGGTATTTCTCTCAGTTATCAAACCAAGGTATTAATCCAGTAGGAGAACCAAGAAACACTATGTAAATGGTACATGCACACAAAGAACAAATACTTGCAACCCGACGCGTAAGAGGGGTTGTCAATCCCTCTCGGGTAACGGCGCCAGAAATTGGCGAGTTGACGGGAAAATATTTGTGATAAATTGGTAGATACAAATAGAATTATGGCAAATAAAATTCAGCAAGATATTTTTGGGTTTTTGATAATGTAGATCTGAAAATAAAAGCTGCAATTAAAAGAAAAGGCAAATAGAAATATAGATCTAAAAATATATGATGGGAAAATAGATCCAGGGGCCGTAGATTTCACTAGCGGCTTTTCTCAAGAAATACACACGGTGGGTAAACAAATTACTTTTGGGCAATTGATAGAAGATCGAATAATTATGACGATATCCAGGCAATGATCATTATAGGCATCACGTCCAAGATTAGTAGACCGACTCCTGCCTGCATCTACTATTATTACTCCACACATCGATGGCTATCTAGCATGCATCTAGTGTATTAAGTTCATGGAGAAACGAAGTAATGCAATAAGAACGATGACATGATGTAGATGAGATCTATTCATGTAGAAATAGCCCCCATCTTGTTATCCTTAATAGCAACAATACATGCGTGTCTTGCTGCCCCTTCTGTCACTGGGAAAGAACACCGCAAGATCGAACCCATCACAAAGCACCTCTTTCCATGGCAAGAAAAATCGATCTAGTTGGCCTAACTAAACCAAAGATTCGAAGAAGAAATACGAGGCTACAAGTAATCATGCATATAAGAGATCAAAGAAGACTCAGATAAATATCATGGATAAAAAGATAGATCTGATTATAAACTCAAACGATCCCAACAAACACACCGCAAAAAGAGTTACATCAAATAGATCTCCAAGCGACCATTGTATTGAGAATCAAAAAGAGAGAAGAAGCCATCTAGCTACTGCCTACGGATCCATAGGTCTATGGTGAACTACTCAAGCATAATCGGAGAGGCACCAATGAGGATGATGAACCCCTCCATGATGGTGTCTAGATTGCATCTCGTGGTTCTGAAACTTGCGGCGGCTGGAATTGTGTTTCGTCGACTCCCCTAGGGTTTCTGAATATTTGGGAATTTATAGGACGAAGAGGCGGTGCATGGGAGGCTCCGAGGTGGGCACAACCCCCTGGGCGCGTCTGGGCCTCCTGGCGCGCCCTGGTGGGTTGTGCTCCCCTCGGGCCTCCCCTCTGGTACTTCTTTGGCCGACTGGGTGTCTTCTGGTCCAGACAAAATCTCCAAAAAGTTTCGTTGCGTTTGGACTCTGTTTGGTACAAATATTATGCAGTGAAAACAAGCAAAAAACAACAACTGGCACTGGGCACTATGTCAATAGGTTAGTCCCAAAAAATGATATAAAGTTGCTATAAAATTATTATAAAACATCCAAGAATGATAATATAACAGCATGGAACAATAAACAATTATAGGTAAGTTGGAGATGTATCAGTGAGTACCCTGAAGAGCTCGTGAAATAAAAAGAGAAGAGTCTTGATGAGGTGCAGAAGAAGGAAGATGATTGTAAACACTCTTTGGCAATGGAGATAGGGTTCTCCGTAAGCATTGATGAATTCCGCGAGCTCGATCGACTTGTGAGGACCCAGGCAGGTTATTGGATGGGCAATCAAACAGGGAGTGTCTGAGAACCCGAACCGATGTGTTCGATGGGCGTGGTTCCGTGAGGTGAAGGATGTGTTGATCCATTGGGCTGGACCCAATGATATTCGACTGAGGGCAAATCTAGAGCGTGATGCACAAATTAAGCATATCAAAACATTCAGGAGCTATTTTCCGGTGTAGAACACTTGTCATTTGGATACTTGCCATTTGGACCAATGCTCTAAGTAATTTAAATTTTGTAGATGGCACTTGATGTAATGATGTGATGTTATTTATGCATGTCCTTGGTATTTGAACATGTTAGTTTGTTGATGTAATGATTTAATGGACATGTATGCTTAAGGTTCGCATTTATGTTTTACGGTTGAAGAATAAGGGAAAGTGCTACCATACCGCTAGGGTTCTCATGTAGGGTAGCTAACCCTACCGCTAGAAAAGCACGCATTTTGGTTACAACAATTCTGCTACCCTACCTCTAGGGCCCTCGGCGGTAGGGTATCTAACCCTACGGCTAAAAAAACACGCATTTTCGTTACAGAAATTCTGCTACCCTACCGCCAGGGCCCTCGGCGGTAGGGTAGCTAAACCTACTGCTAAAAAAGCACGTCCTCTCTTCACAGCACGCAGAACTAGAGGTGGCCTGCCTTACCGTTGGGTCCCTTGGCGGTAAGGATCATAACCTTACCGTCGTACCCCATGGCGGTAGGAGTGGGAAATAGAGTTTACTCTGTTTTTATTTTGTGCACAGTCACAACACAACAAATTTAGTGCACAGTCATGGAAAAAATAAGGCTAGGACATGGTTAACGATTTGCAAATTAAGTACATAGTTCATGACAAGTTATCGAATCAAAGACATAGTTCGTGACAAGTTTTTAAATCAAAGACATAGTTCATGACAAGTCTCGAATCGAAGACATAGTTCATGTCATCTTGCAAGATAGAGCCTTATTGGGTCACACGAGGCCATTTTCCTTTCTTACCACGCGCCTCATCCTCCTCTTGGGCTTCACGAGCCATTGCAAGCTTTCTTGCCCTCTCCTCTTCACGAGCAACCTTCTCTTTGTGTGCCCTCTCCTCCTCACGCTTCTTTCGCTCCATCTTCTCCTTCTGACGATGCTCTTCATCCGAGGCTCTCTCAAATGCTTCTTCAAACAACCGCTGCCTCCTAAGACAATCTCAATGTTGATCCTTTTTAACATCTTCTGGCACATCTTGATCTATCCATGTGAAGTACTTGCAAAGTGGAGGCAGCGACTACATAGGAAAAAACAAATTTGGTTATTAGTAATATAGGCTCAAGTTGAAGCAACGTTGAGAATACTCTTTGAACTTGCACAACATACCGGCAAAGTGGGGGAGGTACCATGGGTGATGCAAATGCCCCGGATCCACCGGACAAATCTCAAGTAATGGAGGGGGGGTCTAGTGGGTGCTTTGGTGGGGGAGAAAAGGGGGAGAGGGCTTGAGCTCGGGGGGAAGAAGATGGTTGGGGGTGGATGGGTGGTGGGTGGGCCCCACCACCTTATCCTCCATGCGACCCTACCGCCAGGGTCCCTGGCGGTCGGGTGTATCGACTTACCACTGGTGCCTTCGGCGGTAGGTTCCTTTGCCACGTAGCAGCCGTTAACGGCTAAATGGCCGTCACCCACCCCTGCCACCAGGTTGGGCGGCGGTAGGATGTGAAAAGCTATCGCCAAGGATAGTGGCGGTAGCAGAAAGGGTCAAATCCCGAAGAAAAAAAATTCAACCAGGGTTAGATCCAGTTAAACTAGTGCAAAATGTTTAAAACATGAAATTTTGCCTCGAGGGGTACGCACTTATCTCAGTGCTCTCGAGAAACTAGTAAGTAATTCGGAACTACATCGAATCTTGTAGTCGTACGTATCATTACAAGAGAGTTGGTAAAAGACAGGCCGGAACTGCAATCCATGTGGTTGACCCCGGAACAGTCGACTCCGGGGTCCGGGCATATGTGGTACGGCCGCTGATGGTGATGGTCCCACCACGAGGCTATTGTGTGCTGTGGTACGGAGACGAAGGACCGGCGTTCATGCATGCGATACGTCGTGGTACCGGGTTCGTAGCCGTAGCCGGCGAGAATGAGTTGATCGTGAGAAGAGGTTGCAAGCAGTTTAGTTTTTTTTTGAAGGTCTAGCAGTGTTCATAGGGATACACGCGATAGTCCTACACTTACTAAGACATGTGTAAACTTTTATCAGTTACCTTCGGAATAGCACCATAACTGGTAAGCATGTTCCCAGAATTCGAATGCTTGACCACCTTGAGGCATTCCAATATGCCAAAGAGAGATCCTCGCTTATCGCCATTGCTTGAAGCACGCCACGATCTACATTATAAACTACGTCTATACATCTGTATGTAGTCTCAGATTGAAATCTCTAAAAAAACATATATTTAGTAACGGAGGGAGTAGTACCGTTGCATAACTGCCTATTGGGCTAAGTCCCTCCACATGGAGGTGTGTTGGCAGCCCAACATCAGCCCACAAGTCCAACACATATGAACCGTTGATCTGTTCTGCATCCAACGGTTGAGAGCGCTTCCAAGGGAAGTGAAGCAAGAAGAAAACCCTAGCCACTCCACCCCTTGCTGGTGGTCTAGTGGGTGCTTTGGTGGGGGAGAAAAGGGGGAGAGGGCTTGAGCTCGGGGGGAAGAAGATGGTTGGGGGTGGATGGGTGGTGGGTGGGCCCCACCACCTTATCCTCCATGCGACCCTACCGCCAGGGTCCCTGGCGGTAGGGTGTATCGACTTACCACTGGTGCCCCTGGCGGTAGGTTCCTTTGCCACGTAAGCAGCCGTTAACGGCTAAATGGCCGTCACCCACCCCTGCCACCAGGTTGGGCGGCGGTAGGATGTGAAAAGCTATCGCCAAGGATAGTGGCGGTAGCAGAAAGGGTCAAATCCCGAAGAAAAAAATTCAACCAGGGTTAGATCCAGTTAAACTAGTGCAAAATGTTTAAAACATGAAATTTTGCCTCGAGGGGTACGCACTTATCTCAGTGCTCTCGAGAAACTAGTAAGTAATTCGGAACTACATTGAATCTTGTAGTCGTACGTATCATTACAAGAGAGTTGGTAAAAGACAGGCTGGAACTGCAATCCATGTGGTTGACCCCGGAACAGTCGACTCCGGGGTCCGGGCATATGTGGTACGGCGCCCGCGATGGTCGGTGGTCCGACCACGAGGCTATTGTGCGTCGTGATGCACGGAGACGAAGGACCGGCGTTCATGCATGCGATACGTCAGGTACTGGGTTCAGAGTCGTAGGGCGAGAATGAGTTGATCGTGAGAAGAGGTTGCAAGCAGTTTAGTTTTTTGAAGGTCTAGCGGTGTTCATAGGGATACACGCGATAGTCCTACACTTACTAAGACATGTGTAAACTTTTATCGATTACCTTCGGAATAGCACCATAACTGGTAAGCATGTTCCCAGAATTCGAATGCTTGACCACCTTGAGGCATTCCAATATGCCAAAGAGAGATCCTCGCTTATCGCCATTGCTTGAAGCACGTCACGATCTACATTATAAACTACGTCTATACATCTGTATGTAGTCTGTATTGAAATCTCTAAAAAAACATATATTTAGTAACGGAGGGAGTAGTATCGTTGCATAACTGCCTGTTGGGCTAAGTCCCTCCACATGGAGGTGTGTTGGCAGCCCAACATCAGCCCACAAGTCCAATACATATGAACCGTTGATCCGCGCTGTATCCAACGGTTGAGAGCGCTTCCAAGGGAAGTGAAGCAATAAGAAAACCCCAGCCACTCCACCCCTTGCTGGTGGTGGCTGCCATTCGTGAGAGTGAGAGAGAGAGAGCACACAAGAGAAAACACAACCTGAGAGAGAGGAAAAAGAAGAAGCAGAGGTTCTGTCCAGATTTGGTGCATCTGACTAGACAAAGGTTCAAGCTGGTGATTGGAGGCTCAAACGTGCTTGGATCGACCCCAAACTTGGTGAGCTCGTTCCTTACTTTGAGTACTTGATTTGGTTAGCTGGTTTGAGGATTGGGTCAGTGGAGCATCAGATTTGAGAGTGGTTTTGTCAGCTCGACTGCTGCAGTTTCAGAACGAGTAGTTTTGGGAGACGAACAGTTTGGGTAGGCAAACGATGTCCGATTGAGCTGAATTTTGAAGGGGATCTCAGGAACTCGTGTGTCTACTTGTCTGCCAAATTTGATGCTGTTTGGTTCAGCGGTTTAAGAGCAGTTTGCAAAACACTTGAAGCTGTAAGCTGTGTAAACTCTGCTTTGCTGAAATCTTACTTCTTGTGGTTGTTGTTGCTGTTGCCGGTTGGCAACGTGGAGAGCGTGTTATAAATCTCTCTAGAGGTTCTAGAGAAGACTTTGTACTCATCATTCTCATAATGAAGTTGTGTGGACCGGTCGGTCCACAGCCGTGGTATTTTACTCCTCAAGCTGAGGAGATTTTTCTACGTTAAATCATGTGTCACCTGTGCATGTTGTTTGTGTTATTCCGCTGCTTACTTGTTGGTTGAAGCTGTCCTCAAAGTTCATCACAGGTGAAGGAGGTTGTGTAGTGTGTATATTTGCCGTGTCGGTGAATTTCTGCAGCGCATTTTTGATGTCCAGCCCAACACTGCCTTGGTATATCACTGCGCGCGACAGCTGCCGCTGCAGACTCTTGATCAGCCCTGGAAACCGGAGGAGTGTCCAGCTAGCTAGTGGTTGCACCAGCCGGCAATGCATCGTGACGTACTTGTCTAGCGGGATCGCCGAAACCGGTAAAGTCGCAGCAACCAACCTTGTGCCCTAAACCGGATGCCAGACAAGACATAATGGGGATCTGACACGAATCACAACGACGACGAGACGCGGCCGGGTGCGCGCGGTCGGCCAAAGCCCCGAACGTACGTGGCCATGAACTACTGTAGTCTCACAGGGAAAGCATCAGATGATTTTTCAGAGACTTGTGAACCCACGGAACACATGCAACACCACTGCACTGGCCTATCGCTGCTGCTGCCGCCTTCAAGAGCGGACGGACAGACAGGCCTCGTGGCGTGCGGACCGCAGATACGTACGGTTCGCGTTAGCTCGAACCGTGGAGGATCTATCTATCTATCGCCGCGGCGTGCATCGCGTGGCCGGTTCCTCGGCGCCCCGAACGTACTAGTACCAACAAGGTGGCGCCTCGCTGTTGCTTCGGTCCATTGCATTGCATGCACTGCATGCACGGACTGGCTGTACCATCTTCGATCGATCTGGTGGGAGACGAGAGCGGTGGCGCCAAGCCCCAAGGAGGCGCGCGGTACGGTGAAAGCTGTGGGCGCCTGGCTTAGCCCGCGATGCGATCCATGCGGTTGACCGCGGAACAGTGGAGGGATCGGGTGCCTCCGGGGTCCGGGCATACGTGGTACGGCAGGACTCGCTGTTGTTTCTGTCCATTGCATGCATGCGCGGACTGGCTGGACCATCTCCGATCGGGTGGGAGATGCGATCGGCGGCGCCAAGGCCCTAGGCGGTACGGTGGCGGGCGCCTGGCCTGGCCTGGCCTACGACGCGATCGCCGATCCATGAGGTTGACCGCGCAACAGTGGAGGAGGGGTCGAGTCGATCGGCTGCCTCCGGACAAACGTGGTACGGTGCCGCGACGATCGGTCGTCAACCTCCAGCGATGAGACTGTTTGCATCGTGGTACGGTACGGAGAAGAAGGCCCGACATCGCCATGCCCGTGCATGTGAAGCGTCGTGATCATTGTTGTCAAGAGGTTTTGAGCAGCCGAGACGTCAATTGTTTCGGGCCGGCGCTTTGCGGCTCCAGGACGTCGCGCATGAGGATTTGTCACCAGGGAATGGATGACATCGATCGGGGCACTGCTACACAAGTACTGCCACCAAAATAAAAAATGATGAAGTTTCTTCTCTGACAGGAACAGAGGATCTGTATTACTGGATATCTTTTGAACAAAAAAAAACGAAAATACATGGAAATGTAACGACCAGATCTGTATTACTGAATACTGACGTCAGATTTTTAGATTTGCCATGCGAAAACAGATAAAACTGCCATGCTTGTGTATAAGATGAGAGCTGCTATACAGACGACATTCATAGACAATTTCAGCACACCATCCATTCAAGACGCCAATGTACATAAAGTTGTTGGATTTGGCATCGGCTCAGGATCGTGCAAGCAAATGTCGTCTGTGAAGTAGTTTCAGTATAAGATTTGCCATGTTCTTACAATGAGAAAGACAATAAATCAAATTCAGGAAATCGGATTGCAAAAGCAATCAATAATGAATATTGGCAAACTCTTTTTTTTGCAAAGAAAATATTGGCAAATTCTAAGCCTACAGGTGGAGAGGCGGTGGTTGGGGGAGGGGCGGGGGTGGGGGGGGGGGGGTGTACAGCTGCGCAATACGTGCATACTGTGGATGGATTATTGGATAACTGTTGGAGATGCTCTTTTGTTGCAATTTTCACTTTTGTTGTGTTGGTTTTAAGCAATTTATTAACTTTCTTCAGTACATTCATGATAGTAGTACCTTATTTTAAGAATTTAGATACACACACAAACTCAACATAGGCGTAACCAAGTTTACCTTTTGGAGAGAGGAAAAACCCGATTACAAATGACTTGTGGATTCATCTACAATAGAAGTTACAAGGTTAAACAAACCCTGAAGGTGAAAAAAGAGTCATTTTTCTGTTATGTACATACTAAAACTGGTGAGATTGTTGCTCCACAATTGGTTTCGTCTATCTTGCAACTGGAGATAATGTTTCAAGCTGCACAGCTGATCACATGACTGCGGCTGATGAGTCGGAGAAAACAAAGTAACATCACTTAGCACAGATGAAAACGAGGAAGATTTTAAAGAATGGTGATCCGGGACGCCGAGTTTCAGTAAGGTAAGACAAGTACTTCCGGTGCGATGTATCTTATGATAAGACTTACAATGAAGAGAACATATTTCCCTGTCATGTTGGGCCTATAAGGAAGATTCACACCTAGAAGTGATGCATAGTACTAGCATCTTAAGTTAAGTCGTATGGAAACTGATGTCAGATTTGCGCAGGGGAAGTAGTAAACTGCTGCAACCTGCCGATTCATTGTAGAGTATAAAAGTTAATGAAATACTTATCAATTAGTGTGATAGAGAAAGACCGGGTTTGCTAATTCTCAGCCGCCTGAGAATTAGTTATATCAAGTCGACACCAAGGATCATTGATCCGACATTGAGATCCATGCAAGATTTCATATATCTCTAAACTATGAGAACAAAAACTGCAACTTTTTGCACTAGATGCATAAATTATTATGTAAACATTGTATTAGATTTGTATATGCACAAATTTGTAAAATCAACTGAGAATTAGTTAATTCTCGGTCCACCAGGACATAGACACTCTTTTATGAACACGCAAATGGTATAGCACGAAATCTATGTTGCTTCTCCTGAGCAGCTGCCCTTACTTGCAACCGTGGAGCTGGCTTTGTACATTGGCGCCGTCAACAGATGTGAGCTTCTTGTTGCTTCCTTTCTTTTCTGTCCAAATTAGAGCCACTATCCTGACCTGGAAGTTGTTGATACTGAGTTGTTGCTTCTGTCCTTGTAGCTGTTCCATCAGCCGAAGAACTCTCACTTCATACATCAGAAGCAATTAAAGCGTGTTAGGTTTCTGCGATGAGTCACATATCTGCCCATGGATCTAGAACAACTTGAAAGAACCTACTTCAGTGAGTAGATGATCAATCCGATGGCCACAACTGCGAATGCTAGATAGTACAACCAATTTATCTGTTGGTTGCATGTAAATCATTTGAGCATATAGTGCAACATATTATGATCTGTCGCAAGGGTCAGACAGAAATTGTCACCTGTTGTTGATAGAAAAATACTCGAATGGCGACTGCCCACATGTCAGATGTTAAGAGCGAGAGGTTAAGCAATGTTGCTCCACTCATCTGCAGGAGTCATGGTCATCAGAAAGAGCTAAACTACTCTGGGAATGAGAAATGGAAGGGCCTCGGCTCGTCTCTGTCACCCCCCACGCTGGCGACGCGTGCGGAGACGGAGGGAGGACGCGGGACTCGCGGTGGAGCCGAGCGGGAGCAGACGCCGCCCGGCTGCTGCGATGTAAGAGCACCTGTACTGTACTGACGCTGATTTTTAGTCCCACTACACATCGAGAGTTTTGTGCGATTTGCACGGATTTTTAAGCGTTTGCCTGAGCGATGGTATCACACGGAGCAGTAGAAGGAGATAGTAGAGTATGCGGTCTTTTTTTTTTTTTGAAAATTCACCTGGGGGAGCTCCCCACGTGAATATATTTCTCAATTTTGTAATCCAGCGTTTACCGGATTATGATTACAAAGGTGAATTACATAAGTACCTGTAATAGTGATAAGATGTAGGAACGCCATGAGGATGCGGCCTGTTTGTGTGCCGGTTTCTTCATCCGGCAAGGCCCAGAGCATGAGGTCGTCGGTGATTCGCTCAAGGGTGAGAGTATGCGGTCTAGTATATAGATACGGTAGTGGGTGTAGATAGGGCTGCAGGGGTGCAGGCAAAGGGGGGGAGGTATGCCCGACAGTATGGCTGGGGTGGGTGTAAGGGGCGGGGTATGCCAAGGCGGCTCGGGGGAGCCTGGCTGGCGGTGGGGCGAGGGAGGGGGGACTGGCGGATGGTTGGGCAGCATGGCTTTTCCCCGGGCCGAGGAACCACAGACTAAATTCTCCTCGGGCGATCCACCGGCGCATTTGGAGGCCCAAGAGACAGGGCAGCCCGCCTTTACTGGGTGAGGCTTCCACGCCTGGTGAGGTCAGGGAGAAAACCCTCGTCGCTTGGTCTCGCGAACGAGAGGTGGCGGCAACCAGGTCGAGAACTCCTCCACCGTCCAGCGCTCCGCCCTTCTTCGTCCAACGCTCCACTGTCCCCCAGCCCTCCTCCGGCAACCGGAAGCGGCGCACCCCCCATCTCCCAACGCCTCTACACTCCGCGCCACTGGCGGGGGCGAGGGCGACCGAGGTATGTCTCAATGCATGCGAGAGCTTTAAGTATAACCATCCAAGCACAGCGGTATGTCTCAGTGCATCTTAAACTTTGTTATCTTGATAAGTGATCTCTCTTGTTTAATGAATATAATTTATTTTCTGTTTTTTGGATGTAGGTTCGTAATGAAAAAGTAGAGGATTTTCTTTCTTTGCTAATGGAATGGTCTGTCCTATATGACAAGTACGTCCATAAAAATAATGGTGATGCGTCAACTAGTTTTTTCGAGGATGAAGGGGAAGACCATGAACCTAGAAAAAGCAAGCATGTCGTAGAGAAACTTAGTGCGATCTGCTATGGTGGCGCTCACAGAAAAAAAATGCATATACTTTAAGGTACTCCTCATTCTCATCTTGTTCATTTGTAGTTTTGGTATATTTGTTGTTTCCGTACGTGTCATCCTAATATAATTTTTTAATAAGTGCAATGGAAGGACCATCGGGTCGAGGATTCCTGGAAGCCCATGGAGAAACTATGGTTAGTATCTAATCTGAAGTTATTCTTTTAAAAATGTATTTCAAGTGCAATGAGTCCTTCAATGTTCAGTGTTTTCCCACTTAAAATTAAAGAATTTGTTCAAGAAGGTCATAGGCGAAAAATCTTACCACTGCCGGTGAGTGCTTGATATCTTTTTTCTTTTGATAATTTTGGCTAAACACATGGTATTAATTTGTCCTCACACATTTTAAAGGGTGAACACCCTTCAAAATGTGATAGGACAATTAAATACCATCAGTGGCAGTGGTAAAAAATTTCGCCTATGGCCTTCTTGAACAAATTCTTTAATTTTAAGTGGGAAACGCTGAACATTGAAGGACTCATTGCACTTGAAATACATTTTTCAAAGAATAACTTCAGATTAGATACTAACCAGAGTTTCTCCATGGGCTCCCAGGAATCCTCAACCCGATGGTCATTCCATTGCACCTGTTAAATATATTAGGATGACATGTACGAAAACAACAAATGTATCAACACTACAAATAAACAAGATGAGAATGAGGAGTACATTGAAGTGTATGCAATTTTTTCTATCATTGCCACCATAGCAGATCGCGCTAAGTTTCTCTACGACAAGCTTGCTTTTTCTAGCTTCATGGTCTTCCCCTTCATCCTCGAACAAACTAGTTGAAGCATCGCCATTATTTTATGGACGTACTTGTCACATAAGACACCATTCCATTAGCAAAGAAAGAAAATTCTCCACTTTTTTATTACGAACCTACGTCCAAAAAACAGAAGATAAATTATATTCATTAAACAAGAAAGAGCACTTATACAAGATAACAAAGTTTAAGATGCACTGAGACATACCTCTGTGCTTGGATGGTTATACTTAAAACTCTCGCATGCATTGGTATTAAGATCTACAACCCATCGCTACAAATATCAACAAATTGTTCTCTATCAGCCAATTGAAGAGCTATCTGTTGCAGAAAAAGCGAAGGCGCTGTGGCTTTGAAAATGTCCAATGAATCGAGAGATTTTCATCAATACCAAGAGCCCAAGGCTTAGGCTTTTTTGGTTGAAGGAGGGGATTGCTGCAATTGAGAGATCATAAGGTATCCATCTTTGCCATGTAGTTTCTTATGATATGCTAGCTAGACATCCAATGATTTCTACTAGGCTTTCTTTGTTATGCATATACTAGCAGCTAGTGAACTTTGTTAGACACTTGACTGTAACCTTAGTTCAATCAGTTGGCCTGAAGCTAGAACCGGCTCTGTTGGTAGCTATAATTAGAAAGAGGATGCAGAGATAGTACTACCAGCTTACCAAGTGCCTAGCGACTTAATGATGTTATTTCTTTACTTTCTTTTCTCTGTTGCTTTGATTAGGATATGTTGTCATTCAAGTGAACTTGTAGCAATCTGCTTGACAAATGATTTACTCATCAGGGAAGTAACTTGTCGTAGCAGGAGTGTGTGCCTAATCTTGTTATTAGTATTAGGTGCATAGGATTAGTACTACCAGCTTGCCAAGTACCTAGCTACTTAATGATGTTATTTCTTTATGTTCTTTTCTCTATTGCTTTGATTAGGATATGTTGTCATTCAATTGAACTTGTAGCAATCTGCTTGACAAATGATTTATCAGGGAAGTAACTTGTCGTAGCAGGAGTGTGTGCCTAATCTTGTTATTAGTATTAGGTGCATAGGATTAGGTCATGTGATTGGGTTCATGTTAATTTGCACAATGCACCATCAGATTGCACATTTTCAAGCATATTGGTTGGGTTCCTGAACAGTCTTGTGGCAAGCAATTCAGTCTTAATTTTATTATGCACAGTGCACACATCATATGTTGGTTCATATTGTTCCATGTCAATATGATTGTACTAAGAAATAATGTAGTGAGAGTGAGACCTTGAACTGATGCTAACTAACTTATTTCTTTTTGTATTTCAGCCAACATCAAGTTGTGGTATGCGATGTCGATGAGGAGTGGAGAAACGACTTAAGGGCATGAACAATGGAGGCATCATCATACCACTGCCCCAGCATTTCACATAGATAAAAATAACTAAAGCCACAGTTTAGTTTTATCTTCATCCAATGGAAGCAGCAGTATTGTTGCCAGGTTCAACAGCTCTTTCTTTTTATACAATACAGTAGTTGTGGTCCTGTTGGTTGCTGTCCTATCCTCCCTTGTTGGCTGCCTCAACACCTTTGTCAGGGAAGAGCCAGCCTCCTCTGCAGGATCCCGTCTAGCTCTGCAAGCACTACCTTTTGGCATGCAAAACTATCCGAGCCGAGGTGGCATGCTGGAGAACCCGTCCATCCCGGCGCGTTGGCCATGCCCTAAGTTGGACTAGTGACCGTCACCTTGCAGCAGCGCGTATTGTTCGAAAGTGTCCCTGCCTTGACATGGCAACTTGATAATCCAGAACTTTTAACCATGATCCCAGGACCGATATTTGAACCATGGTGAAGGGATGGTAAGTTGTAGTATTTTTTTAATATTCTATAGTTTACATGAATTCTGAAATTTTGTTATGTGCATGTGGTTGTTTTCCAAAATTATTTGTAGACCCTTCCCTGGACCCTGCGCAAGCGGGAGCTACATGCACCGGGCTGCCCTTATCTATGAGATATGTTGTCCTATACCTGACAGTATGTGAGGGATTTCCTAACCTCCCCCTGTATCCATTTGGGCACCTGGGGCAGGGGAACATCTCCCACGTGGTGGGAGGGATCCCATGAGCACAGGGAAATCCCCCCTAGGGGTTTCTTGCCCTGGTTTTTTCCAGCCCAGCAACCAAACAAGCCCTTAAGGGGGGTAGGGGGGGGGGTCAAATTCTCTTCTAATAAAAAATGCCCTTAAGGGGGGGTAGGGGGGTGTTCAAATTCTCTTCTAATAAAGCAACTTAATAAAATTAAAAGAGGTTCAAATTCTTCTAAGCAACTTAATAAAGAGGTTTAAAAAATTGGTAGGTCTTTTTTTCTGTTTTCATAGAAAAACTACAGAATTTTGCTGTTTGGTGAAACAATAAAAAGTGGAATTTTTGTTTTCTTTTTGTTTTGGTAGTCTACACAATCCAGTGAATGAGACTGAAGAACCATGTTTACATATTTTTGCTGTACCGTGTCTTGTGTATCAATAAATACTTTCATAGATATTATGTGTTGAACTAAATTCCTGTGCAATCTTCATCAGGTAAACCACGGGTCTATGTTGGAGGGAAAGTTTTAAAAAGGAGTGCCTGCTAGATTTTCGTGACATGCCATTTGATATCCATTGTTCGAAAAGGAAGTTTTGTTGAACGTTGATGATAACCGGAAACTGAAGTATGTTACCTTCTCCTTGCTGCTGCAGAGACAAATGAAATGTGGCAGGGAGGGTGTCTAAATGAAATGGCCATGCTTTAACTATGGAAAGAGAAGGTAATTACTTTCTGTTCTTGGGGGCAGCTTCGAACTGTAGATTATTTTTTCAGTGATGTTCTGCAAAAAGAAAAACATCTATCCCGAGCTGGCTTCATATCTCTTCTGAAAACTGGTGTTGAATCATCTTCAAAATTTGGGGAACATGGAGACCTTGTGATTCTGTTTTTCGGATTGTTTTGATTCATTTCAATTATCATCATGTTTCCAGAAATTACCAGTTTCACACTGCCATACCGCTGCAATTGAACCTCTTTGTGGTTGCCAGTTTCCTTTGGGATCTTTTGCTAGCATTTCCTACTTCCGAGTGCAAGCCGATGCTGCCGCGTTTAACATCATATGCAGACACCGTTGTTTTTTGCAAAATGTGTTGCAAATTGAGGAGGTATACCTTGACAATTATGCCCATAGATTTTCATCAACTATACAATATACGAGCAATCAGTGTTTATCGATACAAAAAGTAAAATGGACTTCCGGATCCCTGAACTTCTAGATGTATCGACATGGTGTTCTGCTTCTAGTTTGGACTGTTGCTATCTGTTGGGAACTTGGGATCCTATGCAGCTTCAGTTGTGCTAGTGTCATGCTCGCTTGGTAAAATCCCTGAACCATTCGACCATATAAGACCCAGAAAAAAAATGTCTGTTCGGTTTGTATTCTTATTCCTTGAGATGTATCACTTCACACATGTACTATTGTTTACTGAAAATCTCCCCTGAGATACGTCCAGAATGCATATTCTGAACTTTTTAGGATTTTTGAATAATTATCCATGTTAGTGTCAACCTGCTGCTGAGATTAAAATTGATTCAGTGCCCACATGAAACTGTGTCTCCAGTGTATAGGTCGATCAGTCACCGCCACATATGATTTTTGTGAGCTGAGGATTCACTAACTGAAAGTAGCAGAAAAAGTGTCGATCAGTCAGAGGATACGGCTAGGCTGTCAAAACATTTTTTTCAGCGGGTGATAAAATTAGGCCGAAGATTATTTACTTCAAATATGGCACTAGAAACCCTAATCTGCACTTCAAATATGGCAAAGGTATATCCTACTGCTATTTTTATAAATGGCTGTTAGGAGATGGTTCCTCCATTAGTTTATGGGATGATGCGTGGCTTCAGGAATGCTCCCTTAAAACTACTTTCTGGGAATTATTTGATATTTGCAATCAGCCGAACATTCAGTTGCACAAATCTCGGATGGGATGTCCTTGAAACTCACCTTCCGTGGATGTGTTTGTCCTAGACTAATATAATATGCCTTTTGGAAAAGCTTTTGACTTTGGTCAGAAATGTTCATTTTACTTCTGAACCAGATAAGCCCAGACTTGTTTATTTTGTGCACCAAGGAAATCAATTTCAACACTTGTTATTTAACTGTGCCGTTGCTACACAGGTTTGGAATTTCATTTTGGAGGTTTTTTTATATTGGTCGTTCTTGTTCAGTTAAGGATATTGTTCATTGGTGGGCTTCTTATAAACTTTTTCACGCTGTTGGAAACACTAGGTGCTGAGTATTTTGACTCTTACGTGATGAAACTATGTTTCCAGGGATGCAGATGGAAAAGCACGAAGCCTCGCTTCAGGACAAAGCGGCGTGGGGAGCTGCGACGCATCGCTTGGGGCTGATCCTTCTGGTTGAGGCCTCGAATGCTGAACGGCGTGGTTCCCAAAGATTGAAGCAAACATGGATGAAATTCACTGTGGCGTCCTGTAGGTTGTTTGGTCGGTTATAAGCTTTCCTCGTGCTTCCGCTGAGCTGTAGAACTGGGTAACCATGTTGGCTTTACCCTGGGAACCTGAATGTTTATGAACCTTTGGTCCATTGCATCATTGGCTGCAATGGAACAAACAGTTCTGCTCCTATCTTTCTAAAAAAAGGGGATACAGCTAAGTGGAAACCGATGGGTTTGCTTACCCAGGGTGTCCAACTGTCGGATCAGCCGGACAAGATCTCGTGGCATTGGACAGCTGATGGCTCTTACACGGCCGCATCTGCGTACAAGATTCAGTTCATGGGAAGTACGTACATCCTCAAACCTGAAGGAGCTCATCTGGAGAACTCCAGTACCGGCAAAGCAGAAGGTCTTGGCTTGGATGTGTATTCAAGATCGCTGTCTGACAGCGGATAAGCTCGCCAAGAGGTGCTGGCAGCATAACCCCATCTGCTCACTCTGCAAGTGTCAGCCAGAGACTGCTGCACATCTTCGCTCAGTGCTCCTTCTCGGCTGAGGTGTGGAGATTAGCCTTTGGTACTTTCAACTTCCCCCTGAACCTGATCCCCAACGTGATGATGCCGTCTTTCAGGAAGTGGTGGGAGCAAGGTTATGCTGTCTTGACCTCAAACGAGCCTGAACAGAAACGGTCTGCGGTGATTACCCTGGTTCGTTGGTTCATTTGGGCTGCGCGGATATTTGATGGGGTGGCCTGCAGCGCTGCTCGGTAATGTGCAAGATTGAGGAAGAACTGTCGGAATGGGGAAGCGCCCGGATCAGGGGTACGCTATTACTGTCGCCTATTCATCCATGATGTACACAATATGGTCTGATTGCCTGAGAAGATCCCGTCGAAAGGAGCTACTCAGAGTTCCGTGAGCTCCTGCCCAATGCTACTAGTGTTTGCTGGATTAGCCTTTAGCCTAGGTTTTTCCCCATGTTGAGCTATGTCATGTATCTCTGTAACATTTCTTCTCCCTTGGTATAATGAAAGCAGCGCTGCTGCTCTTCCTAAAAAAAATTAAAATTGGGACGTTGGCTTGACTGAATTCAGTGGATCATGATGTTTCAAGTTGCATATCCTTTTCTTAGATAATGGAATGATAAATGCGATGGAGATGACCAGTTTGTATGATGGAAAAGGACCCTTTATGAATCTGCAGATGGCATAGCATCTTTGACACATGAAATTGGTGTTGCGTTTTCTCTGTCTTCTTAATTCCAAGGATGTGGAAGCCCAAGGCCAATCAGAAGTTCACTGTTGTTCAGACTATTTCAGGCTGTGGGCAGTTTCCTATTTTCAAATATCTTGGTCCATGCTTTAATGATTCCCAATGGGCACCAGTGATGAATTTCTGTGGAGACTAATTATTCATAAAGGAGGTAAGTTAATCTTGGAACTTTCACCTGTTTTTCCCCTCCATATTTTGTCTGTATGACCTTACTACAAGTAGTACTTACACAAACCACTGTAACTGATGATGAATTTCTTTTTCATTCCTTTGTTACCAAGTATGTACTGGACTACATGTTACAAAAAATATTCTGATAACCATCCTAACACAAAATATTCTTTCGCTTGAAAAATAATGGTTCTGCATTACTGCATATACATGATTTTATTCTCTGCACATTTTCTGCTGCTGTATTTGATTTTGGCCATATCCGAAACCATGGAGCTGACTTTGTACGTTGACCCCCTAACAGATACCATGAGCT
Organism: Aegilops bicornis; assembly: GCA_021605145.1. Classification (NCBI taxonomy): domain Eukaryota; kingdom Viridiplantae; phylum Streptophyta; class Magnoliopsida; order Poales; family Poaceae; genus Aegilops; species Aegilops bicornis. Next base: position 515,575,312 of record CM038669.1, on the reverse strand, counting down.
CCTTCCAGTTGCTTCTTTTCTTGGCTGTCCAAATTAGAACCACTTGTTGAGCCATCCTCGCTTGGAAGTTGTTGATAGTGAGGTGCAACTTCTGTACCTGTAGCTCTTCCATCCGCTGAAGAACTCTCACTTCACACATTAGAAGCAAAGTGTTAGGTTCTCACATATCTGCACATGGACCTATAAGTATAATGACTCAAACGAACTTACTTCAGTGAGTAGACGATTAATCCAATGGCCACAACTGTGAATGCTACGTAGTACAGCCAGTTTATCTGTTGCAACTAAATCTTGTGAGCATTTATATGCAATGTATTTATGATCTTGCACAAAGGATCGGTCAGAAATCGTAACCTGTTGTTGATAGAACAGTAGTCGAATGGCAACTGCCCACATGTCAGATGTTAAGAGTGAGAGATTAAACAATGTTGATCCACTCATCTGCAAAAGAGCTATGACAATCAGGAAGGGCAAAACTATTATTGGGCTGTACAATAAGAAAAGAAATGGCCTTCTGGCTTTAGATTCTTATACTTAGTTTATTCAAATACTTCATAACTTGTTGATCAACCTTTTGTTTGTTACATACTCCCTCTGTCACATAATATAAGATTGTTTTGCAAGCTGTTTTAACTTGCAAAACGATCTTATATTATGGGACGGAGGGAGTACTTGTGTAGCTTATTTTCTGCTTATCATGTTGGAGGGAACTTGATCAAACAATGTTTCCGCTCTCTTCTGCTAAATCAATGAATGCGAGCAGCATGCTGGATCTTTCAAAAAAAAAAAAAAATTGTTGGAGGGAACTTAACCTTAAGGACAAAAGGAGTAATGGTGTAGAACACTAGTAATGCAACGGCAAATCCTGCGAACAAACTTATCTGAAAATAAAAATGGAAAAAACCAATACAAAGCAGCTGTGAGTTTCCTGTCAAGAGAATTGAATAATGTGTATTGCAGATAAATGAGTCAAACCATAACTATACTTTGGTACCATTGTTGGAGACCAGGCAACTGCTTCTAGGCTCTTCCTTTCGAATATGAATCTGATGTTTTGTCAGGTTAAGTGGTCACATGAACAGAAGAGTATTGTCAAAACATTTCTGTTCCAATAAAAAGTGTAGTGATATTTTAACTACGCGATAACGAGAGAAAATCTATAGATGGCAATATCAACGGATTATGACATTTTTTTTCTCTGTTGGTATGCTTGCTTAATAATGATTTGTGGAGAGGATACATCTGAATTGCACTGACAAACAGCCCAAATAGTCCAAGCATCGCGATGAGCTCTACCGATCATTCTTCTTGACACAGTATTCCTACATATTCAAGGGACATGATAAACTTATGAAAATTTTGAGAAAATATTGCTGGATAGTAGGAAGGTACATATAATGGCATCACAAACCTCTCCAACATTGCTAAATGCAAAACAAATTGTCCCGCAATAACAAGGGCATCCCCTAGAAGTGGCATTTAGCCCCATCTGCAGAAAATGAAGGGTTTTGTAAGCTGCTAGCACTTATCCACGCTGTAGAAATTGGGAGACGATTCCAGCTTGTATGGGTCTTAAGGTTTGGTTTTTATTTGAGCACATCATATACCTGTTCTTATTGCCAGTATTTTTTTTTTGACAGCTGTTCTTATTGCCAGTTTGCTATGTTATTCAGCTGTAAAAGTTTTGAACAAGAATTCAGCTTGTATGATCGTGATTTCTTCTAAAGAAAGAGGATAAGCATGATACATTACTATCAAGAACTTCATCCTGTGTGTATCTTAGTAGGTTTGTCACTGAGATTTTTAGTAACAGGCATTCTAATTAAACTTCTTGGCGTTGGGACTCATATATACCTTGCTCATCTGGAGATTTTGCATCTGAAAGGAGCACAAGGCCTAGCCCTGCCACGCAGGTCCCTGCCCCCACAAATTGCCAGAAAGAATATCTTGTGCCTAGCACATACCAGGTGAGTATGATGACCCATACAACGGTCCAGCAGTCCAACAAGGTTACGCTGGTGATGGACGAGTACTGGTACGCCTTGACAACTGAAACACAGGTTTCAGAATCATAACAAGTTTATTTATACGCTACGCTCACTGGGATCAAGGAATGCATTTAGCATCTGACTGAAATGTGTGTTGCCTGCTTGTGCTCACCCAGATAGTTCCCCTGGACATCGACGAAGGCCAGCGCCAAGTACCAGTACCAAGGTATCTGCAAGACAGGAGAGGCGTAAAGAGTGAGGAGGTGTGCGAAACTGAAACCACACAAGGTAAGTTTCATGATTGAGTTTCATCTCACCCGTGGCTTCTGCCGTCGGTGCAAGAGGATCGGCACATAAATCAGAGTCAACAGGAGGTAGGCGAAGAAGGATTGTGTGAGCGGTGTATTAACTCCTGCATAATACGTACACACGATGGGCAATACAAGAAATTTGAGTAGAAAGATTGCTAAGTGCTGCGCGAAATGATAATTTGGATTTATGGATTAGGCAGGCTACTGAGGCAGTGGGAAGGATGGGTACCGAGACTGGCGATGAAGGAGGAGGCGAAGCTGGCGGCGGCCATGGAGAAGGCCACGAGCTGGCCGAGGAAGAGCACCAGCACCAGGCCCCATGCGTCCTTGGCCTTGGTCTCCATGGGTCTCTCTCTGTCTCGGTCAGATTCGTTGAGATGCAGGGGAGAGATTTATACGGTTTGCGTAGGGGAAAGAAAAGCCGGAGCAGAGGAGGAGAGTGGAAGGTGGACCGGCAGCTGGGCCTCGTGCAAGGCTCGCTGGGCTCGTGCAGTAAAATATGGTTAGCTGAGTGTTGCATGCCCGTTTTCAATCAACAAAAAATGGAAAGCCGAGAGCAGCTTGTGACCGCTACATTGATTATGTTTTCTTCTTCCTGCTGGGTCACGCGCCTGGATCTGATCATTGATTAGGTGATCGGATCTGCCTCTTGCAAATAGTACTACTCCATTATTAGGCTACTCATAGCGAGGAATATCATATACTAGTATCAATGCACATGATACTACATTTATAGTGCATAGTAACATAAAATAATATCATAGAAGATCATATTTATTGACATGCATGACACAAAGTAGTATAACATTTAACATGTTACAATATCTACCTATGTTACTTTAACCCCCTCTTTCTTCTTTAATTCTTTGCCACATCAATATGTTTGCTATTGCCGAGTGCACATTACCGGCTAAGATACCATCATTAGGCTGGTTGTAATGGGGAGTATCATATACTAGTATCATGCATATGATACTAGTATATGATACTAGTGTATGATACTACATCCGTAATGCATGGCATCATATGTTTGTATCATATAAGACTACATTTATTGTCATGCATGACGCAAAGTAGCATATCATTTAATATGATACGGTATCATGATACAGTATGATACTCAAGCATCTCTTTCTTCATTTAATTTTATGTCACCTTATCAAAATTGCTTAGTTGACATGCATGATACTACATATGATACTTTCATTATGAACAACCTTATGGCCAGCCTTAATTTATTAGTATTGCCTGTAATTGTGGGTCCCGCAACTGTTTTGTTTTTTGATTCGCTCTTGCATGTGTCAGAGGAGGCCTAACTGACCCAATCATGGCAGGTCATGCCCCATGTAACTCCACGCATGCAGTCGATGATTGCTACACCTTCGGAAATGGACATGGCGACTTGTGTGGCAGGCAGGACGGAAAGGGATAGGACCCGATGCAGATGCAGTCTGTTGTTGCGGTGTGTGGTGTGGATGTATAGCCGTGCTGCCGGCGTGGCACGGTTATATACCGGGTACGGAACTTTCGGTTGCGTACGGGCACTTGCGTGAAATGGGTATCTCGGCTCTCATCATGTTCAGAAACAAAATTCCTACGGACGCGGAACACGACATGTTTTGTTTTGTGCACCGCTTGCCAGTTTGATGCTTGAGACTGGTGGGGCTCATCACATGGTACCATGGCATGATGGATGAGAGAGATTTTCTTTTCTCAAGTCATGATGTCCTAGGAACTCTGATTTGTTAAAAAAAGGATAGAAGAAAATTGATTAGTTAATTGACAAAAACCTGGACGGAAAATGTTACAACATGTCCACAAAGTAGGGCACCCCGGTCGATCCCTAAGACCCATGCATACCACCGAGAAGAAATCCGCCAAGGTCGTCTCAATGATATCGTCATCGTTTCTCCGCGAGCAAGTGACTCCAACTCCATTACAAACAACCAACAAGATACCGCAGAACAAGCGACACATGGATGGGAGATATTGAGGCGTCGTGGTAGATAGGGTCCTCCGAATTATTGTTTTAGCAACGCCTGAATCATTGTCCTCGGTTCATTATGCCATTGAAAATCAGGCTAGTTGGTTGTAGTCCATTGGTCCATATGCACATGTGCCACACAGGAACAAGCCGTATGCATTGTGGCATACGATAGCCAATTGGACCATGTGCCACATGAATGAACAACGAAATAAGGCCTAAATGTTAAACCTGGTCTCCCAAACTCCTAGCTCCAAGGCTTTTTCCGGTTGTTAAACGTATGGCAAACAAAATGGGTAGGCTGCTAGTTAGGGTACGTACCCCTAGTAAACTATAAATGTTATGTAAGCCAATGAAAGCGCGAGGGGACCATGGCCTATCATCGCAGATGGACAAAAAATACCATCACTTGCTCTCCAACCCTTGTAGGAGAGGCTGATGACTTATGTGATTACGCTTGCAAGAATGTGAGGCATAGCTGATTTTCCTTAGAAAAATCTCTAATTTCTTTCTTTCCTGACATTCCAAACAATAAATGCGCCAAGTGGGATTGCCTCCTTAGTATATTTTTCCCTTGTATTCATGGTCCTTCACATTACTTTTCGGCACCAATTTTCAGACTGATAAAGCTTGGCTAGTAGCTTGTCAAAATACTAGGGTTGTAGCCTTGAATTTTTTGCCAAACACTTCCTATGAAAACGACAAAATAAATAAATAAATAAGACGAGTCAAGACAATCACACGCTCTCAATATTTCTACTATCTAGTTTTTATTCTCACTACTAGAATCTGGTTTTGTGCATAGTTTCATAACTTTGCTGAGTTCATTCTATCAGAAACTCGGCAAACTTTTGTCTATCGAGTTTGATTACTCGGCAGAGCGTGACTTTGCCTAGTTCCAAGGAAAAAGGACTCGGCAAACAAAAACAACTCAGCAGAATCTCAAGTTTGCCTAGTTCCAGACCAAAAAAACTCGGTAAAGTCTGAAAGATGGTCCCTGCTGTAGAGCAGGCGACGGAGCCGTGCCAACGGTCTTTCTTTGTCGAGTTTCGGTTAACAGAGACTCGACAAACATTTTCTTTTTTTCTTTTTTTTCAAAAATTGGAATGCCAGGGGTCACGATTTTGCCGACACCCCGATAGAATGAACTCGGCAAAGATATGACTCTTCGTCTACTAGACGGCAAAAGAGAAAATGTTTAGTCCCACCCCACCACGCGAGGAGCGACGCGACCAGCTTAAATAGTTGTGTCGTCCAAAGTCGGTAAGCTTCGGTCATCATTGTGAAGGATATGGACTGTCATTATGAATCTCCTCTGCTTATAAGCAGAGAGGACTCATAGTCATTGTCTGTATCCCTTTGATGGCTGCTAGGATCTTTTCGAACGATGATGGTCTTTGGTGGATCCGCTTGGATCCAGTCTTTGTTCGTGTGTCTACAGGTTGGATTCTTTCGATTCATACTTAACTTCATCGATGATGGTTGCTATTTTGGTGTGCTATTCCTATGGGGCCTTAGCATGACGACTTCCCGACTGTCAATTACAACAAGTTTGGGCCGGCTCCAGTACGTGAGGGAGGGTGATGACGGCGACACGCCTTCGGCTCGCTCCAGTGCTTATAGTCATCGCTAGGTGGTCTATGGACATGAATGTAATTTTTGTTATTATGTATTCTTTATACTGCCATGTTATAATGAAAAGATTGGAGTTTTCTCGCAGAAAGAAACTCCTTTTTAAATACTCACACGCTCCAAAATTTCATGATCAAACTTGTGTATGTTTGATCAAGTTTTTAGAAGAAAAAAGTATTAATATCTACAATATCAAATTTACATTATTAGATCTATCATGAAAAGTTTTTTCATATTTTGTTCATTTAGTATTGCAGACATTGATATTTTTTCCTATAATCTTTGGTTAAACATACATATGTTTGACTTGCATGAAAATTGATTATTCTGGTGGGAACAGTGTGGGGGTACAATATAGGTTTCATTATGGTTTGTAGTTGTAGGTCCTGCACCTATTTTGGTAACTATGGCCGTATTTATTTTATTGGACTTATATGTTACAAAAAGTATTCTGATCACCCTCCTAATAAAAAACAATCTTTCCCTTGAAGCAATAAGGGTTCTGCATTTACATGAATTGCACATGATTTTCTACCCTGCACATGCTCTTCTCAGTATCAGATCATGGCCATGTCCGATATCATGGAGCTGACTTTGTACGTTGAGACCCCCTAACAGATGTGAGCTTCTTCCAGTTGCTTGTTTACATGACGGTCCAAATTAGAACCACTTGTTGAGCTATCGTCACTTGGAAGTTGTTGATAGTGAGCCGCCGCTTCTGTACCTGTAGCTGTTCCATCGACCGGAGAACTCTCACTTCATACATCACAAGATTAGCTGTGTTAGATTTCTGCAATGACTGACATGTCTGCACATGGGTCTCGAACGTCTCGAAAGAACTTACTTCTGTGAATAGACGATTAATCCAATGGCCACAACTGAGAATGCTATGTAGTACAGCCAGTTGATCTGTTGCAACTAGATCATGTCAGCGTATATATGCTACTCCCTCCATTCACAAATATAAGACATTTTGGATATTTCAATATGTACTACATACAGACTGAAATGAGTGAACAAACACACTAAAATGCATACACATATACATCTGAATCAGAAAAAAGTTAGAACATCTTACAATAGCGAACGGAAGGGAAAAAATATTATGATTTAGTGCAAGGATCGGTCAGAAATGGTCACCTGTTGTTGATAGAACAATAGTCGAATGGCTACTGCCCACATGTCAGATGTCAAGAGTGAGAGATTAAACAACGTTGATCCACTCATCTGCAAGAGCTATCACAATCAATGGGCTAAATTACTATTGCACTGTAATAAGAAATGAAACAGCCTTCTTGCTGGTAGTTCCTAATGAAGTACTCCCTCCGTTAAAAAAATAAGTGTCGTGGTTTTAGTTTAAATATGAACTAAAACCATGACACTTATTTTGGAACGGAGAGAGTAATATCAACCAAGTGGCTTATTTTTGTAGTTTATTCAGATACTTCATAACTCCTTGTTCGGATCAATTTTTATTTGATTCATACTTGTGTAGCTTAATTTCTGTCTAACATGTTGGAGGGAACTTAACCTTAAGGACAAATGGACTAATGGAGGAGAACGTAAATATTGCAATGGCATATCCAGCGAATGAAATAATCTGAAAATGAAAAGGGCAAAATATTCAAAGCAGAAGTCAGTATCCTGTCAGATAATTCAAAAAAGTCTATTGCAGATAAAAGAATTAAACTAAAACTATAGTGTGCTACCATTGTTGGAGACCAGGCAATTGCTTGTAGGCTCTTTCTTTCGAATATAAATCTGATGTTTTGTCAGATCAAGAGCTAACATGAGTATTTTGCTCCAGAAAAATGTATATCAAGTCATTTTTGTTCCAGATGGAAATATAATGATAGCATAAAGCAAAGCTATGGATGGCGACATTAACGGATCATGTTAGTTTTCTCTATTGATCTGTAATTAATAGTGAACTGTGGAAAGGATACATCTGAATTGTACTGATAAACAACTGAAATAGTCCAAGCATAGCAACAAGTTCCACTCGGTCGTTCTTCTTGACACAGTATTCCTGCATATTAAAGGAAATTGCTATACTTACTAGAATTTTGAGAAAACATTGCTCATTAGTAGCGGAATATGTATAGTTCGTCACTAACCTCCCCGACATTGCTAAATGCAAAGCAAACTGTACCGGCAATAACAAGGGAATCCCCTAGAAGTGGTATTGTACCTGGATCTGCGGAAAATGAAGTTTTTTGTAAGATGATAACAATTTTTTCAGTTGTAGAAATTGATGAGACCATTTCAGCATGTTGAGTTCATGAATTAGGTTTTGATTTGAGCACATCCGTGCATGCTCTATTGTCAGTTTTCCATCTTATTCATCTACAAATTTTATCTCATTGGCTATTATACTAGTACATGTTTTGTTCTAAAGGAAAAAACAATAATAGGGGAGAGACATACTGTCAGCTCTGTCAAGAACTTCATGATGTGCCTATATATCCTAGGCTTGTGTTGGAAAGCCTAGCTCAACTGCTTGGGAGAGTGGATGTACAAACCCAACATCTGGGTTCAAATCCTCACGGAGGCGAATTTAGGTTCCTATTTATTCTTGAGGACCAGGTTTTCCTGATACTCACGCATTTATTGAGGACTAGGCTCGGTGTGTAACTGAGATTAAAAATCCTAGTACTGCATTTTAAAAGGCCGTATGCATCCTTAGTTGGTGCAGAGGTCAGGGAAGTAAAATTCTCCCCCAATTTTAATACAGTTGTTCGGGTGCGAATTGGGGTCTTTGCCCTTCACGTATTTGGGTACACCAATTCACCATCGCAAGCTTTCCAACAAAGAATGAAAGTGCATTGAGGATCGATTTGAAAAGAAACTAAGCTGCTAGAAGGGTAAGCTTATGTCATACGGAGGCCGACTAATTCTCATTAATTTGGTACTCACGAGTATGCCTATGTTTATATTGTCCTTTTTTGAGGTACCAGTTGGAGTTCGGAAAAGACTAGATTTCTATCGACCGTGCTTCTTCTGGCAGAGCGATGAGTTAAAATGAAAGTACAGACTAGCCAAATGGGATATAATTTGTAGGCTAAAAGATCAAGGGAGCCTCGGCATAGAAAATTTAGAGGTGAAGAACAGATGTCTTCTCAGCAAGTGGCTGTATAAGCTATCTTAGAGACCAATGCCACATGGCCCAGATTCTGCGTAATAAGTACCTCCATTCTAGAATCTTATCCCAGGTGACGGTCAGACCGACTGACTCACCATTTTGGAAGGGACTAATGAGAGCAGTCTTCTTCAACAGGACAAAATTTATAGTTGGAAATGGTACTACCACGAGATTCTGGGAGGATACATGGTTAGGGAAGATGCCCCTTGTACTCCAATATCCTTCTCTCTATAATATTGTTCAGCGAAGAGACGCTTACGTTGCAACAATTTTACAGTCTAACCCTCTCAATATTCAATCAGGAGGACTTTAACGGGAAACCGTTGGGAAGTTTGGCTCCATCTTGCGAGAAGATTGATGAATGTTCACCTCTCTCAACAGTCAGATCAGTTGCACTGGAAACTAACTAAGAATGGAGAGTTTTCGGTTAAATCTATGTATTTGGATGTTATAAACACTGGCTCTATGTCTCGATCGAAACATGTTTGAAAAGTCAAAGTGCCTTTAAAAATTAAAGTGTTTATGTGGTTTGTCCATAAACAAGTCATTCTAACTAAGGACAATTTGGCAAAATGCAACTGGACAGGATCTAGAAGATGTAGCTTCTGTGATCATGATGAATCCATCAAACACCTCTTTCTTGACTGCCCAATGGCAAAAAAAATATGGCGATATGTCCACATAGCATTTAATATTACTCCTCCGACTACTATCAACATGTTAGTTGGGACGTGGTTAGATGGAATAGATTGAGAAGCAAGTAGACATATCCGTGTAGGAGTGTGTGCTTTATTATGGGCAGTATGGAACTACAGGAACAATTTGCTTTTTAATAGAACAACAAATATTCATTTCTTGCAGGTTATTTTCCGGGCCACTTCACTGATCCGTATGTGGTCGCTACTCACTCCGACAGATGCCAGAGAGCGTATGGTTACTGGGTCTATCCGGTGGAAGACGGTAGCACGGGCTATCTTCAACCGGTTTGGATGACAGTCATGTAATAGGATAGGGGTTTAGTTTTCTATCTTCTCTTTTGTCTGCCAGTTGTGGCTATCCTGTTATTTTGTGTTTTTGCTCTATGTGAGCATTTTTTTTCCTTATGAGACCTGAAGACTTTGTTGAACCTTTGCTTATTAATAATATAGCCGTATGCATCGTTTTGATGCAGAGGTCGGGGGTTAACCTTCTCTTAAAAAAAATCCTAGGTTTGTTGCTGAGATTTTATTTGGAAATGGCATTCTGCATTGGTGTTTCAACTCTTAAGTACTACTAGTTGCTTACTTACCTTGCTCATCCGGAGAGTTTGCATCTGAAAGGAGCACAAGACCTAGCCCTGCCACGCAGGTCCCTGCCCCTAGAAACTGCCAGAAAGAATATCTGGTGCCTAGTGCGTACCATGTGAGTATGATGACCCATACAACAGTCCAGCAGTCCAACAATGTTACGCTGGTGATGGACGAGTACTGGTATGCCTTGACAACTGAAATACAAGTTTTAGGACTATTAACATTTTTATATGCTCATCGTCAGGAGCAAAGATACTCGTGAGAAGCTTCTTTTTTTCCATCTCACTAAATTGTGTACTTTTTCACTCACCCAGATAGCCTCCCTGCGTATCGACGAAGGCCAGTGCTAAGTACCAATACCAAGGTATCTGCAAGACAAGAGTGCCCTCAAGAGTGAGGTGTGTGAAAGCACGGAATAACCGATTTCATGCAGCTGTGTGCTCACCCGCGGTTTCTGTCGTCGACGCAAGAGGATTGGCACATAAACTAAGGTCAAGAGGAGGTATGCGAAGAACGACTGTGTGAGTGGTGCATCAACTCCTGCGTAAATTAATACAAGTGAAACAAACCATATCTTATCTCCTGGGTTATCAAATGATGATTCCTCTTGGACTAACTAGGCCAATGCATGCATAAAGAAATGATAATTCTGAACCTATGGGTTAGGCAAATGAGGGGTGGGTACCAAGATTGGCAAGGAAGGAGGAGGCGAAGCTGGCGGCCGCCATGGAAAAGGCCAAGAGCTGGCCGAGGAAGAGCACGAGCAGCAGACCCCTCGCATCCTTCTTCTTGATCTCCATGGTGACCATGGTGCACGCAAGCCTCATATGGGGATGCACAGGAGAGTTTATATATACGCTTACTGAGGGGAAAAGCCGGAGCAGAAGAGTGGAAGGTAGGCTGGCAGCTGAGCCTCGTGCCGTAAACTAAGGTTAGCTGAGAGAGAGATGGAGAGTCCCTTTCAAGAAAAAGAAAGTCGAGAGCTACCATCTCATTGAGGGTATCCCCAAGATTACCAAATCAGGACACAGTGTTTCCTTTTTTTTTGGCGGGTGAGGACACAGTGTTTCTGATCTCGAGCTCACTGCTCACATGCACCCGGGTGAACTGTAAAATCCAAAAAAAAGTAAATAAATTCAAAACATTATTTTTTTTCGAATACGCACGAGGTGCGTACCATATATTAAAGGAGAAAGGGGATAAAGACCCAAGTCCACACGGAGGTGTTACAGATTACAAACTGTTTGTACACCGCCACATCCGTCACACCGATCTAGCCTACTACTCACTCCTGGCCCACCTTTCTACATCGGAGAGGCACACCTCCCAAGTTCCTTTCAACTTCCCGGCTTGTAGCCATCGCCGGCCTTCTTCCACTATGCGTGCCGCGTGTGCTGCAACCGAAGGCAAGGCTCCATCAAAGACGATGGCATTTCTGTGCTTCCAGAGTTCCCACATTACCAGCGTGAAAAGGCTTCGTATGTCCGTGGGTCGTTGCTCCACGCTGATTCGGGTGGTGCACCAATCTTTTAAGGTGTCCTCCGGCGTTGGCGTCCAGTTCGGCCTTCCGACAACCGCATAAATCTTCATCCACAGTGTTCGCGCTAAAACGCAGCTCAGCAGCAGGTGCTCAATGGTCTCGTCCGCTTGTGCGCAGAAAGGGCATGTTGGTTGGTGGGGCAATCCTCTGCGCGCTAGTTTGTCGGACGTCCAACATCTATTCTTGAAGACGAGCCATAGGAAGAATCGGCATTGCAGCGGTGCGCCGGACTTCCAAGTGAAGGCTGTCGTCGGGCTGATTTGTCGGCCTGCAAATTTAGCTGCATATGCCGATCTAACGGAGCATTGGCCATCCTTCTCCCAGGACCATGCCACTAATCGTCAACCTCATCCAATAACACGACTTGCTGAAGCCTTTCCCAGAGGTGCAAGTATTCGCCTAATGAGTGCGCATCCAAGTTAGGCCCAGCCTCACGCGCCCAAAGGTTATCCTCCATGGCCTGTTGCACCGTCCGCGAGGCTCTGATGCGTCGCGAAACCGCTGCATATAACGATGGGGCCAGCTCTTGTATTCTCTTGCCTGACAACCAACGGTCCTCCCAGAACAAAGTGTTTCGTCCGTGCCCGACCGAGGCCCTAGTTGCTGCTGCAAAGATGGCCCTCGATTCCCTTGGAACGCCAATTGTGAACTCGGACCACGGCCTTATGGCATCTGTTCTTTGGAGCCATGGCCAGCGCGCCTACATGGCATTGTTGAGCCATCGCAGGTTGGGGATCCCGAGCCCGCCCGCCCATTTGGGGGTGCACACGCTCTCCCAAGCCACTGCGCAGTGCCCACCTCTTGCTTCGGCCTTTCCACACCATAAGTATCCTCTGATGATTTTGGTCATGGCTACAATAGTCTTGAGTGGGAGATCCAACACGAGCATGCTATGGACAGGCACAGAGCGTAGCACCGAGAGGACAAGAATTAGGCGACCACTCTTCGGTAACATGGCCGCTTTCCAAGTGGGGAGGTAGCTCACCAAGTGCTCCACAATGCCCTGCAGCTGAGAAGCAGATGGCTTTCGCAGGCAGAGTGGCAGCCCTAGGTACCGGCAAGGGAAGGATCCCAGAGGGCATCCAAGCATGCCCTAGATTCTCAAAGTGTCCTCTTCCGAGCATCTGATGGGTAAAGCGGTTGTTTTCTGGAGATTAACCCGAGGCCAAAGGCCATACCAAACATCCGTAGGATCTCCGAGCAAGCTGCAAGCTCTGCCGGTGCTGGCTTCAAAAAGATCATAGCGTCATCCGCGAATATAGACAGCCGGTGCTTCATGCACGTGCGGCCCAGAGGGGACAGCATCCCGAGGTCCGATGCCACCGAAAACAAGCGTTGCAAGGGCTCCATGGTGAGGATGAAAAGCATTGGCGACATCGGCCCTCCTTGTCCTAGCCCTGGCAGCTAAGAATTGGTGCCCCAGGGATGTCGTTTACCATAACTCTAGTAGACGAGGTGGCCAATAGCCCACATATCCAGTCAATCCACCTTGCTCCAAATCCCATAGCGTGCATAACCTCGATGAGGAAAGGCCATTGTACTGTGTCGAACGCCTTCAAGATGTCTAGTTTTAGCATTACCGCCGGTTCTTTGAGGGCATGTAGCCTCCTAGCCGTGCACTGCACCAACATGAAGTTGTCATGTAGTGTCCGGCCGCGCACGAAGGCGCTCTGATGAGCCCCAACCAAGGACGGGAGTTCCACCGCTAGCATGCATGCTAGGATTTTATCGAAGATCTTAATTGCTCCTGGAACTAGGCTGACCGGCATGAAGTCCTTGAGCTCCTCCGCCCCATCTTTCTTGGGCAAAAGCGTAACTAGGGCCTTATTAATGGCGGCCATTCCTCGCATATCTCCGTTGTAGAACTGTTCGAGCGCTTTCATGAAGTCATGCTTGATGAACTGCCAACATAGCACGTAAAAACGTCCGGTGAAGCCATCGGGGCCCGGTGCTTTATCAAGGGGCATAGACTTGATTACATTTAGGACCTCGTCCTCGGTGAAGGGAGACTCCATGTGGCTCAAGTTTCGTTGCGGTAGGCCTAGGACCTCCAGGTGCAAAGCATGTTCCCTTGGGACAGCGGTCCCGAACAGGTTCTGGTAGTAAGTGCCCACTATGTCCGCAATCCTCTCCTGACCTGATGCCACCGACCCTTGGTGGCGCAAAGTCATAATCGCATTCCGCCGCTCCCGATGACAAGCATGTTGGTGGAAGAAACGTGTGTTGGCGTCCCCCTCTTTGAGGTGTAGCATCCTTGATTTTTGTCTAGCGATAGTTCGTTCCAGCGAGCATAGCCCCAGCAGTTTCCTTTTAAGTAGTCTTCGGAGATTCAACTCAGCCCCTGATAGATTCCTCAAATTGGACGCCATATCCAACCTGAGAATGATTTCCATGGCTATTGCAATTTGCATGCGAATGTTCCCAATCCACTTGTCGCTCCACCGTTGAAGTTGCTTGGTCGTGGCCCGGAGCTTGTTATTCGGCACCAGGTAGGGGTTCCCAGTGGACGACACCGTGGCCCAAGCATCCTGAACCACGTCAAGGAAACTAGGCGCCTTGGGCCAGAAAGCTTCGAATTTGAAGCGCCTACCAAACTGGAAGTCTGCGTGGAGATCTATCAGGAGCGGCAATGGTCAAAGACCGTGGTTCCTAGTGCCGTAAGAAGGCAGGAGGGGTAAAGATCATCCCAGGATGTGGTCATGAAGACGTGGTTGATATTCTCTAGCGTGGCACGCTCACGTTCGTTGGACCAAGGGTAATGGCGTCCGTTGAGGTACAACTCCCTCAGCTCTAGGTGATTGAGCTTTGTCCTGAACCGCGAGATCATCCTACGGTTGATGGCATCGTTATTCTTGTCCGCAGGGTTCACTAGCAGGTTAAAGTCTCCTGCCACACACCAAGGTCCAACATGAAGCTCGCGGATGTCCACAAGTTCCTGGAGAAACAAGATCTTGTCTGCATCCGCATTCGGTCCATAGACCCCAGTAAACCACCACACCGGGGCCCCCAAGGGCTGGATGAGGGCAGTAAGTGTATTCTCCGTCGAGTGTGGATTAAAGACAGCCATGACCCTGGGGTCCCACGAAATCAGCACTCCACCACGTGTACTATCTGCCGGCAAGTAAAAGAAACCTTCGAATTTATTCCCTAGGGATTGTTTGACAATCGCACTTGTTACAACCTCCATCTTGGTCTCCTGGAGGCACACAAGACTCGGATGAACCATTGTTACCGCTTGGAAGATAGTAGCACGACGAGTCGGGGAGTTCAGCCCACGCATGTTCCACACTAGACCTTTCGATGGTTGTGCAACCATGGAAAAGGCCCACAAGTCTACCGGACAGTCCAGGTACAGCTTAACCGCGATCTTCCGCTGCCAACGGGGAGTCCTGGAGTGGCAAGATGGCAGGCTCCCATCCGAAGAGAGCAAGGATAGCCGAGATCTGCGTGTCCGTGAGAGGATTGTCGAACAACCGGACGTAGGCCTCGTGTGCCTCATCTCCAATGGCTCCCCCTTCATTTGCCAAGCATAACTTTCTGATTATTACTTGTTGTTGCTTGGTGGCCGCTGACCCATGTCCTCTCCTTTTGGCTATTTTTGCGTTATACATTGATGAATCTTTCACCTGCGTGCAAAGAAAATCATGATGGAATGACATATGTGGTCATTTTGTAGCATCGATTTTTCCCAGACCTTCAGGAATGTCATTCGATCACAAATAGTTGGAGCGCGGGTGAACAATTTATCAATATTTGTTGTCAAAGAAAATTAGATACTTTTTAATTTTATTTATCATTTTTCAAATAGTATTACTATTCATTTGGGCGCATCTCTGAATCAGAAGTGCACGCAAAGAGAGATCCTATAGCGTGCATAATAATGTGTTGTCCCAGCTTTTTCTCCCTCATCTCCTCCGTTGTTGTCGGAGGACACCGGCGAGCAAATCCCCCCGGCTGACAGCGGTGGCTGGGTTACCATCTAGCATGGCGATTTCTTCCCCGCGGAGAGCTCTCCGGTCGTGTTGGCGCTGTTGGAAATATGCCCTAGAGGCAATAATAAAAGGATTATTATTATATTTCCTTGTTCGTGATAATTGTCTTTTATTCATGCTATAATTGTATTATCCGGAAATCGTAATACACATGTGAATAGATAGACCACAACATGTCCCTAGTGAGCCTCTAGTTGACTAGCTCGTTGATCAATATATAGTCATGGTTTCCTGACTATGGACATTGGATGTCATTGATAACGGGATCACATCATTAGGAGAATGATGTGATGGACAAAGACCCAATCCTAAGCATAGCACAAGATCGTGTAGTTCGTTTTGCTAGAGCTTTTCCAATGTCAAGTATCTTTTCCTTAGACCATGAGATCGTGTAACTCTCGGATACCGTAGGAGTGCTTTGGTGTACCAAACGCCACAACGTAATCGGGTGACTATAAAGGTGCACTACAGGTATCTCCGAAAGTGTCTGTTGGGTTGACACGGATCGAGATCGGATTTGTCACTCCAGACACGAGAGGTATCACCGGGACCACTCGGTAGTGCATCATCTTAATGAGCTCAAAGTGACCAAGTGTTTGGTCACGGGATCATGCATTACTGATGCGAGTAAAGTGACTTGCCGGTAACGAGATTGAACGAGGTATTGGGATACCGACGATCGAATCTCAGGCAAGTAACATACCGTCTGACAAAGGGAATAGTATACGGGGTTGCTTGAATCCTCGACATCGTGGTTCATCCGATGAGATCATCGAGGAGTATGTGGGAGCCAACATGGGTATCCAGATCCCGCTGTTGGTTATTGACCGGAGAGCCGTCTCGGTCATGTCTGCATGTCTCCCGAACCCGTAGGGTCTACACACTTAAGGTTCGGGGACGCTAGGGTTGTATGAATATGAGTATGCAGCAAACCGAAAGTTGTTCGGAGTCCCGGATGAGATCCCGGACGTCACGAGGAGTTTCGGAATGGTCCGGAGGTAAAGAATTATATATAGGAAGTGCTATTTCGGCCATCGGGAGAGTTTCGGGGTCACGGTATTGTCTGGGACCACGGAAGGGTCCTGGGGTCCATCGGGTGGGGCCACCTATCCCGGAGGGCCCCATGGGCTGAAGTGGGAGGAACCAGCCTGGTGGGCTGGTGTGCCCTAGGCCCCCTCTGCGCCTAGGGTTGGGAACCCTAGGGAGGCGCCCACTTGCCTTGGGGGCACTCCACCCCCTTGGCACGCTGCCCCCCTAGGAGATCCCATCTCCTAGGGCAGCGCCCACAGGGACCCTATATAGAGGGGAGGAGGGCAGCACCCTGCACTTGGCGCCTCCCTCCCTGCTACACCTCTTCCTCCTCCCCGGTTGCTTGGCGAAGCCTGCCGAATCTTCTTGCATCCACCATCACGCCGTCGTCTGCTGGATCTTCGTCAACCTCTCCTTCCCCTTGCTGGATCAAGACGGAGGAGACGTCCACGCTGACCGCAAATGCGTGTATTGAACGCGGAGGTGCCGTCCGTTCGGCGCTAGGATCTCCGGTGATTTGGATCACGACGAGAACGACTCCCTCAACCCCGTTCTCTTGAACGCTTCCGCACGCGATCTACAAAGGGTATGTAGATGCATCTCTCTCACTCGTTGCTAGATGAACTCATAGATGGATCTTGGTAAACATAGATTTTTTTTATTTTATGCAACATTCCCCAACAGTGGCATCATGAGCTAGGTCTATGCGTAGTTCTCTTTTGCACGAGTAGAACACAATTTGTTGTGGGCGTAGATGTTGTCAACTTTCTTGCCGCTACTAGTCTTATCTTGCTTCAGCGGTATTGTGGGATGAAGTGGCCCGGACCGACCTTACATCGCACGCTTACGTGAGACAGGTTCCACCGACCGGCATGCACTAGTTGCATAAGGTGGCTAGCGGGTGTCTGTCTCCCACTTTAGTTGGAGCGGATTCGATGAAAAGGGTCCTTATGAAGGGTAAATAGAAGTTGACAAATCACGTTGTGGCTTTCACGTAGGTAAGAAAACGTTCTTGCTAGAACCCTATTGCAGCCACGTAAAAAACTTGCAACAACAATTAGAGGACGTCTAACTTGTTTTTGCAGCAAGTGTTTTGTGATGTGATATGGCCAAAAGTTGTGATGGATGATGAATGATATATTGTGATGTATGAGATCATGTTCTTGTAATAGGAATCACGACTTGCATGTCGATGAGTATGACAACTGGCAGGAGCCATAGGAGTTATCTTAATTATTGTATGACCTACGTGTCATTGATTCAACGCCATGTAATTACTTTGCTTTATTGCTAAACGTGTTAGCCATAGTAGTAGAAGTAATAGTTGGCGAGCAACTTCATGGAGACACGATGATGGAGATCATGATGATGGAGATCATGGTGTCATGCCGGTGACAAGATGATCATGGAGCCCGAAGATGAAGATCAAAGGAGCTATATGATATTGGCCATATCATGTCACTACTATATAATTGCATGTGATGTTTATTATGTTTATGCATCTTGTTTACTTAGAACGACGGTAGTAAATAAGATGATCCCTTATAATAATTTCAAGAAAGTGTTCTCCCTAACTGTGCACCGTTGCTAAAGTTCGTCGTTTCGAAGCACCACGTGATGATCGGGTGTGATAGATTCTTACGTTCACATACAACGGGTGTAAGACAGTTTTACACATGCAAAACACTTAGGTTAACTTGACGAGCCTAGCATGTACAGACATGGCCTCGGAACACAAGAGACCGAAAGGTCGAACATGAGTCATATGGAAGATACGATCAACATGGAGATGTTCACCGACGATGACTAGTCCGTCTCACGTGATGATCGGACACGGCCTAGTCGACTCGGATCATGTAACACTTAGATGACTAGAGGGATGTCAAATCTGAGTGGGAGTTCATTATACAATTTGATTAAATGAACTTAATTATCTTGAACATTAGTCTAAAACCTTTGCAAAATGTCTTGTAGATCAAATGGCCAATGCTCATGTCACCATGAACTTCAACGCGTTCCTAGAGAAAACCAAGCTGAAAGACGATGGCAGCAACTATTCGGATCGGGTCCGAACACGAGGATCATCCTCATAGCAGCCAAGAAACAATATGTCCTAGAAGCACCGCTAGGTGAAGCACCCATCGAGAGAACCAAGACATTATGAATGCTTGGAAGTCTCGTCTTGATGATTACTCCCTCGTTCGATGCGGCATGCTTTACAGCTTAGAACCGGGGCTCCAAAAGCGTTTTGAGCAACACGGAGCATATGAGATGTTCGAGGAGCTGAAAATGGTTTCCCAAGCTCATGCCCGGGTCGAGAGATATGAAGTCTCCGACAAGTTCTATAGTTGTAAGATGGAGGAAAACAGTTACATCGGTGAGCACATACTCAAAATGTCAGGTTGCACAACCTTTGTCCCAGCTAGACATTAACCTCCCGGACGAGGCGGTCATTGACAGAATCCTTGATCGCTCCCACCGAGCTACAAGAGCTTTGTGATGAACTACAATATGCGGGGGATGGTGAAGACCATTCTGAAGTATTCTCAATGCTGAAGTCAGCAGAGGTTGAAATCAAGAAAGAACATCAAGTGTTGATGGTTAATAAAACCACTAAGTTCAAGAAAGGCAAGGGTAAGAAGAACTTCAAGAAGGACGGCAAAGATGTTGCCGCGCCCGGTAAGCCAGTTGCCGGGAAGTCAAAGAATGGACCCAAGCACGAGACTGAGTGCTTTTATTGCAAAGGGAAGGGCCATCGAAGCGGAACTGCCCCAAATACTTAGCGGACAAGAAGGCAGGCAACACTAAAGGTATATTTGATATACATGTAATTGATGTGTACCTTACCGATTACTCAAGTAACTCCCGGGTATTTGATACCGGTGCCGTTGCTCATATTTGTAATTCACAGCAGGAGCTGCGGAATAAACGGAGACTGGCGAAGGACGAGGTGATGATGCGCGTCGGGAATGGTTCGCCGTCGGCACGCTACCTCTACATTTACCTACGGGATTAGTTTTAAACCTCAATAATTGTTATTTAGTGCCAAGTTTGAGCATGAACATTGTATCAGGATCTCGTTTAATGCGAGATGGCTACTCATTTAAATCCGAGAATAATGGTTGTTCTATTTATATGAGAGATATGTTTTATGGTCATGCTCCGATGGCCAATGGTTTATTCTTAATGAATCTCGAACGTAATATTACACATATTCATAGTATGAATACCAAAAGATGTAAAGTTGATAACGATAGTCCCAAATACTTGTGGCAATCGCCGCCTTGGTCACATTGGTGTCAAGCGCATGAAGAAGCTCCATTACGATGGACTTTTTGAGTCTCTCGATTATGAATCATTTGACACATGCGAACCATGCCTCATGGGCAAAATGACCAAGACTCCATTCTCGGAACAATGGGCGAGCAACCAACTTATTGGAAATCATACATACCGATGTGTGCGGTCCAATGAGCGTTGAGGCTCATGGAGGATATCGTTATGTTCTCACTCTCACTGATGACTTGAGTAGATATGGGTATGTCTACTCGATGAAACACAAGTCTGAGACCTTTGAAAAGTTCAAGGAATTTCAGAATGAGGTAGAGAATCAACGTGACCGAAAAATAAAGTTCTTACGATCAGATCGTGGAGGAGAATATTTAAGTCAAGAATTTGGTACACACTTAAGGAAATGTGGAATCATTCCACAACTCACGCCGCCTGGAACACCTCAGCGTAACGGTCTGTCCGAACGTCGTAATCGCACTCTATTGGATATGGTGCGATCTATGATGTCTCTTACAAATTTGCCGCTATCATTTTGGGGATACGCTCTAGAGACAGCTACATTCACTTTAAATAGGGCACCGTCTAAATCCGTTGAGATGACACCGTATGAATTATGGTTTGGGAAGAAACCTAAGCCGTCGTTTCTAAAAGTTTGCGGATGCGATGCTTATGTTAAGAAACTTCAACCTGAAAAGCTCGAACCCAAGTCGGAAAAATGCGTCTTCATAGGATACCCTAAGGAAACCATTGGGTATACCTTCTACCTTAGATCTGAAGGCAAGATCTTTGTTGCCAAGAACGGATCCTTTACGGAAAAAGAGTTTCTCTCGAAAGGAGTAAGTGGGAGGAAAGTAGAACTTCGATGAAGTACTACCTCTTGAACCGGAAAGTAGTGCAGCTCAGAAAATGTTCTGTGGTGCCTACACCTCTTGGAGAGGAAATTAATGATGATGATCAAGGTACTTGGATCAAGTTGCTCTTGAACTCAGAGGGTCCACAATGACACGTTCCACACCAGAGTGGTATGGCAACCCTGTCCTGGAAATCATGTTGTTAGACAACGGTGAACCTTCGAACTATGAAGAGGCAATGGCGGGCCCAGATTCCAACAAATGGCTTGAATCCATGCAATCCGAGATAGGATCCATGTATAAAAAAGGTATGGACTTTGACAGACTCGCCCGATGATCGGCGAGCGATAGAAAACAAATGGATCTTTAAGAAGAAGACGGACGCGGATGGTAATGTTACCATCTATAAAGCTCGACTTGTCGCTAAAGGTTATCGGCAAGTTCAAGGGGTTGACTACGATGAGACTTTCTCTTCCGTAGCGAAGCTGAAGTCCGTCCGAATCATGTTAGCAATTGCCGCATACTATGATTATGAGATATGGCAAATGGACGTCAAAACGGCATTCCTTAACGGCTATCTTAAGGAAGAACTGTATATGATGCAGCCGGAAGGTTTTGTCGACCCTAAGAATGCTAACAAGGTATGCAAGCTCCAGCGATCCATTTATGGGCTGGTGCAAGCATCTCGGAGTTGGAACATTCGCTTTGATGAGATGATCAAAGTGTTTGGGTTTATGCAGACTTATGGAGAAGCCTGCGTTTACAAGAAAGTGAGTGGGAGCTCTGTAGCATTTCTCATATTATATGTAGATGACATACTTTTGATGGGAAATGATATAGAACTTTTGGATAGCATTAAGGCCTACTTGAATAAGAGTTTTTCAATGAAGGGCCTTGGAGAAGCTGCTTATATATTAGGCATCAAGATCTATAGAGAGAGATCGAGACGCCTCATAGGTCTTTCACAAAGCACATACCTTGATAAAATATTGAAGAAGTTCAAAATGGATCAGTCCAAGAAAGGGTTCTTGCATGTATTACAAGGTGTGAAATTGAGCTCGGCTCAATGCCCGACAACGGCAGAAGATAAAGAAGAGATGAGTGTCATCCCCTATGCCTCAGCCATAGGATCTATTATGTATGCCATGCTATGTACCAGACCTGATGTAAACCTTGCCGTAAGTTTGGTAGGAAGGTACCAAAGTAATCCCGGTAAGGAACACTGGACAGCGGTCAAGAATATCCTGAAGTACCTGAAAAGGACTAAGGACATGTTTCTCGTTTATGGAGGTGACGAAGAGCTCGTCAGAAGGGTTACGTCGACGCTTAGCTTCGACATAGATCTGGATGACTCTAAGTCACAAACCGGATACGTGTATATGTTGAATGGTGGAAGCGATGGTAGTGCATTTGCAAGCGAGAAGCGTCGTGGCGGGATCTACGTGTGAAGCGGAGTACATGGCAGCCTCGGAGGCAGCACATGAAGCAATTTGGGTGAAGGAGTTCATCACCGACCTAGGAGTCATACCCAATGCGTCGGGGCCGATCAAACTCTTCTGTGACAACACTGGAGCTATTGCACTTGCCAAGGAGCCCAGGTTTCACAAGAAGACCAGGCACATCAAGCGTCGCTTCAACTCCATTCATGAAAATGTTCAAGATGGAGACATAGAAATTTGCAAAGTGCATACGGATCTGAATGTCGCAGATCCGTTGACTAAACCTCTTCCGCGAGAAAAACATGATCAACACCAGAACTCTATGGGTGTTCGATTCATCACAATGTAACTAGATTATTGACTCTAGTGCAAGTGGGAGACTGTTGGAAATATGCCCTAGAGGCAATAATAAAAGGATTATTATTATATTTCCTTGTTCGTGATAATTGTCTTTTATTCATGCTATAATTGTATTATCCGGAAATCTTAATACACGTGTGAATAGATAGACCACAACATGTCCCTAGTGAGCCTCTAGTTGACTAGCTGGTTGATCAATAGATAGTCATGGTTTCCTGACTATGGACATTGGATGTCATTGATAACGGGATCACATCATTAGGAGAATGATGTGATGGAAAGACCCAATCCTAAGCATAGCACAAGATCGTGTAGTTCGTTTTGCTAGAGCTTTTCCAATGTCAAGTATCTTTTCCTTAGACCATGAGATCGTGTAACTCCAGATACCGTAGGAGTGCTTTGGGTGTACCAAGCGTCACAACGAATCGGGTGACTATAAAGGTGCACTCTGGTATCTCCGAAAGTGTCTGTTGGGTTGACACGGATCGAGACTGGGATTTGTCACTCCGTATTACGGAGAGGTGTCACTGGGACCACTCGGTAGTGCATCATCTTAATGAGCTCAAAGTGACCAAGTGTTTGGTCACGGGATCATGCATTACGATACGAGTAAAGTGACTTGCCGGTAACGAGATTGAACAAGGTATTGGGATACCGACGATCGAATCTCGGCCAAGTAACATACCGTCTAACAAAGGGAATAGTATATGGGGTTGCTTGAATCCTCGACATCGTGGTTCATCCGATGAGATCATCGAGGAGTATGTGGGAGCCGACATGGGTATCCAGATCCCGCTGTTGGTTATTGACCGAGAGCCGTCTCGGTCATGTCGCAGATGTCTCCGAACCCGTAGGGTCTACACACTTAAGGTTCGGTGGCGCTTTAGGGTTGTATGAATATGAGTATGCAGCAAACCGAAAGTTGTTGAGTCCGGATGAGATCCTGGACATCACGAGGAGTTCGGAATGGTCCGGAGGTAAAGAATCATATATAGGAAGTGTTGTTTCGCCATCGGGAAAGTTTCGGTCACGGGTACAGAAGGGACCACCGGAAGGGTCCTGGGTCCATCGGGTGGGGCCACCTATCCCGGAGGGCCCCATGGGCTGAAGTGGGAGGAACCAGCCTGGTGGGCTGGTGCGCCGAGCCCCCTCTGCGCCTAGGGTTGGGAACCCTAGGGGAGGGGGCGCCCCACTTGCCTTGGGGGGCACTCCACCCCCCTTGGCCGCCGCCCCCCCTAGGAGATCCCATCTCCTAGGGCCGGCGCCCCCTTGGGGACCCTATATATAGAGGGGGGGAGGGAGGTCAGCCGCACCCTTGCACTTGGCGCCTCCCTCCCCCTTCTACACCTCTTCCTCCTCCCCAGTTGCTTGGCGAAGCCCTGCCAGAGTACTGCTGCATCCACCACCACGCCGTCGTGCTGCTGGATCGTCATCAATCTCTCCTTCCCCTTGCTGGATCAAGACGGAGGAGACGTCACGCTGACCGTACGTGTGTTGAACGCGGAGGTGCCGTCCGTTCAGCGCTAGTATCTCCGGTGATTTGGATCACGACGAGAACGACTCCCTCAACCCCGTTCTCTTGAACGCTTCCGCACGCGATCTACAAAGGGTATGTAGATGCATCTCTCTCACTCGTTGCTAGATGAACTCATAGATGGATCTTGGTGAATGTAGAAAAAAAATTATTTTATGCAACGTTCCCCAACAGGCGCACCGCCCCGTATGACGCGATGATGGCGTCGAAAATTGGGAACTGGGGCGGTGTCCACGGGAGCTGCTGGTGGTCCTCCCATGGTGGATGGCGGCTCGGGGCGTGTTTGCCGGTGGGACACGGCACTAGGCGAGGGGCGCGGTGGCATGGTCCTACGGTGGTGGCATGGTCGTGCAGCCCTACATCGATAACGTGGTGGCAGCCTCACATCCGGCGTGCACGAGGTCATGCCGGTCATTGACGTGGGCTTCGGGCGGTGCGGGTTGTCTTCTTGTCTGCCAGCCTAGCCTACAGGCTGTCGGTGGACGATCGGGACAACCGGTCCAGGAGGGAGCCGGCTGGCGGTATGGGCCTGCTAGCTTGGACAAAATAATGGTGATTTGACCCTAGCTCTCCTTGCGCCAAGTCACCATTCTACCTAATGACGGCCTCCTCGATCTGGCTGCCGATGTATTTCAGTCTTCTCCATCACAGATCTACGCGGATTCATTGGAGATCTACGCGGATTGCGCATGGCGCTTGTAGATATCTGGATCGGAAAGGATCCGGTTGTTAGGAAACGTTGCATGGGAAACAAAAAAAATTCTAGGCACAAGCAATGATCTATCCATGGAGATGCATAGCAGTGAGGGGGATAGTGTGTCTACGTACCCTCGTAGACCGTAAATGGAAGCGTTTCACAAAGCGGTTGATGTAGTCGAACTTTCTTCGCGCTCCACCGATCGAGTACCGAACGTACGGCACCTTCGAGTTCTGCACACGTTCAGCTCGGTGACATCCCTCGCCTTCTAGATCCAGCAAGGTGTCGAGATAGTAGATGAGTTCTGTTAGCACGACGGCGTGGTGATGATGATGGTGAAGTGATCCGCGCAGGGCTTCACCTAAGCACCGCGAGAATATGACTGGGGTTGTGAACTATGGAGGGGGCGCCGCACAAGGCTAACAATTGATGTTGTGTGTTCTAGGGGCGCCCCCACTTATATATAGGTGTAAGGGAGAGGGGTGGCAGCCAAGGAGGCGCCCAAGTAGGCCAAATCCTACTTGGGGCCTTCCTATGGTCGGCGCCCCCCCTTCCTTATCTGCTGGAGGGGGAAGGAAAGAGGAGGGAGGAGGGAAGGAAGGGGGAGGCCGAATCCCTCCCCTTTCCTTCTCCCTTCCCCCTTTCCTTCTCCTCTGGTTCGGCCCATATGGGGGGCGCACGAGCCCCTGGTGGGTGGTGCTTTTCCCCTCTTGGCCCATTAGGCCCATATCTTTTGTCGGGGGGTGCCCGGAACCCCTTCCGGTGACCTGATAAGTACCCGGTACCCCCGAAACACTTCCGGTGTCCGAATACTATCGTCATTTATATGAATCTTTACCTCTAGACTATTTATAGACTCCTCATCATGTCCGTGATCTCATCCGGGACTCCAAACAACATTCAGTCACCAAATCACATAACTCATATAATACAATATCGTCATCAAACGTTAAGCGTGCGGACCCTACGAGTTCGAGAACTATGTAGACATGACCGAGACACCTCTCCGGTCAATAACCAATAGCGGAACTTGGATGCTCATACTGGTTCCTACATAATCTGCGAAGATCTTTATCGGTCCAACCGTTATGACAACATACATTATTCCCTTTGTCCATCGGTATGTTACTTGCCCGATATTCGATCGTCGGTATCTTCATACCTAGTTCAATATCGTTACCGGCAAGTCTCTTTACTCGTTCCGTAATACATCACCTCGTGACTAACTCCTTAGTCGTTTTCTTGCAAGCTTATGATCAGTATTACCGAGAGGGCCCAGAGATACCTCTCTGATACTCGGAGTGACAAATCATAATCTCGATCTATGCCAACTCAACAAACACCTTCGGAGATACCTGTACAACATCTTTATAATCACCCAGTTAAGTTGTGACGTTTGATAGCACACAAGGCATTCCTTCGGTATCCGGGAGTTGCATAATCTCATACTCGATGGAATATGTATTTAACATGAAGAAATCAATAGCAATAAAACTGAATGATCATTATGCTAAGCTAACGGATGGGTCTTGTCCATCACATCATTCTCCTAATGATGTGATCCCCTTATCAAGTGACAACTCATGTCTATAGTTAGGAAACCTTAACCATCTTTGATCAACGAGCTAGTCTAGTAGAGGCTCACTAGGGACACGGTATTTGTTTATGTATCCACACATGTATTTAAGTTTCCGGTCAATACAATTCTAGTATGAATAATAAACCTTTATCATGATTTAGGAAATATAATAATAACCATTTTATTATTGCCTCTAGGGCATATTTCCATCAGTCTCTCACTTGCACTAGAGTCAATAATCTAGTTAACATCACCATGTGATTCAACCCATAGTTCACATCGCCATGTGACCAATACCCAAAGAGTTTACTATAGTAAATAATCTAGTTCACATTGCCATGTGATTAGTACCCAAGGAGTACTAAGTTGTGATCATGTTTTGCTTGTGAGAGAGGTTTAGTCAACGGGTCTGCCATATTCAGATCCGTATGTATTTTGCAAATTTCTTTGTCTATAATGCTCTGCATGGAGCTACTCTAGCTAATTGCTCCCACTTTCAATATGTATCTAGATTGAGACTCAGAGTCATCTAGATCGGTGTCAAAGCTTGCATCAATGTAACCCTTTACGACGAACTCTTTATCACCTCCATAACCGAGAAACATTTCCTTAGTCCGCTTAGGTAACTAAGGATAATTTTGACCGTTGTCCAGTGATCTACTCCTGGATCGCTACTGAACCCCCTTGCCAAACTCATGGCAAGGTACACAATAGGTCTGGTACACAACATCGCATACTTTATAGAACCTATGGCTGAGGCATACACTACAAAAAAATACACTTCCATGATGATACGTGTTTGTCACAGTAGGTCGCGTTTTTTGTCATGCATGTACATCCATGACAAATTTATGACAGAATCAAGATAGTCATACATGTCCTGTCGTAGAAGTGTTCCATGACATTACCAAAATTATCATCACGGAAGTGTCCACTTCCATGACGATAAATCGCGCGTCACAGAAGTGCTTTCGTCAAGGATGACCGACACGTGGCATCCACCGTAACGGAACGCCGTTAAGCTATCGGGTCGGATTTTGGATCCGATAACCCGTTAATGACCGACCAATGGGAAATTTCCACGTGTAAAATTTCGATTGGCCGTCGATTGGGCGGATGTCGCGAATCCATTGGAGGAGACATGCCTATGGTACGTCGACACGTGGCTGGGCCCAACAGAGGCCCATATAGGTTAAAAAGGCCGGCCCAGTAAAAGGCCCGTAGAACTTAATCAGGTACTAGTGGGCCAGCCCAATAACGGCATGCTTAATAAAGGCCCATTTATAGCCCGAAACCAGATCTGGCCCGTTAATTGTTCGCCCAATATTTGGGCCCATTTACGGCCCGAAGCCAGATCTGGCCCGTTAATTGTTCGCCGAATATTCTGGCCCAACTACAGCCTGATGACTTTCGGCTGTTAGAGTCTGATGTAGACATGGGCCCATTTCAGCCCGGTGTGACTTTCGGCTGGGAATGGCCCGTCTTGCCTATGGGCCATATATGGTCCGACGGGACATCGGGCCCACTAACGGCCCGTGCTAAAGGTGGCAATAGTTAAGCCCAACGTGACTTTGGGCCTGTTAAAGGCATCTCCCGTAATTCGGCCCGTTGATGCCTGTACTAAGCTTTCGGCCTCTGAAAGGCCCATGATATCAGTGGGCCAACTAAGGCCCGAGATATGTTTCGACACAGTAACGGCCCGTGAGCTAATCGGGCCCATAACGGCCCGGTCTACATTTCGACCTCTTTGAAGGCCCGTCGACGACTAGTGAAAATCGAGGCCCAACATGCATTTTGGCACGCTAAAGGCCCGTGGTTTCATCTCGGCCGTATAAAGCCAAGACAATATTCAACTGTTAATGGCCCAATGCTACAGGGCCAAACTAAAGCTATTTGGTCGACAAAAGGCCCAACTAAAATATAGGCCGGTGTATGGCGCAATGTGTGAAGGCCCCAACCATTCGGGCCCAAGAAAGACACAAGCCGGCCCAATTGTGGCCCGCTAAAAACCTGGCCCGTTATCGAATGTTTCGGCCCGGTCGACTACATTTGATTTTTTTTGAGATAGCGAATGATGGCAGTAACTAGTAGGAATTAAGAACAAACCTACTCTATACAATAAAGAAATTATGGCATAGTGACTAAGAATAAACCTACATTATACAATAAAGGATTTAAGGTATATTACATCCACTGGGCATCGAAGTTCGCCACCAGTGATCATAAAGCGCATAGCGAAGAAGCAGATTACAAAACTGGGCACCATTGCGATTGTAACAAAATAATCTTGAACCGAGACCACTTCCAAGACAGTTCAAGAAAGGTTAGCCTTATGGGGAACTGCGCACAAGTCTTGAGTCAGTGTGAGACCGACCTAGCATGTCGGTCATAGCTTCAGTGTAGCTGTTTAGCGATGAGGTTCTCATTGGTGTTCTAGCGTAATCTTTCTTAGAGATAGGACTTCAAGTCGAAGTTGAGTTGCGTAATGCCTTTCTGCTAGAACTTGGGACTGAAGAAGTCGAACTAATTCGGACAACGAATTATGTGAGCTTGTCTGACTGTTAGTCTCAAGTAACTTGAACACTGCATCAAGACAAGACTTTGGGGTTGTCTCGCTATCTTCAAGATGTTTTGCCTTCTTTCTTTGCAATATATGTTGGGTTTGTCTCACAACCTTCGCAGACTTGTGCAGGCCATCGGGCATATCACCTGAAACAAAGCGAGAGAGATGACAGATTTTGCACGTGTATAAACAAAGATGATAACTGTTACATCAATTCTATCCAATTTCAAATTAGAAAATAAAGAGTAAGTTCAAAATATCAATAGCATAATTTGGCATTGTTCATAATGCGGGAGCTTCACCACACTACTAGATTACCATGTCAACATAACAAGCATAGATGAAGGGCAAAGAAAATCATTGTATCTATTTTGGATAATGTGCATGGCATGTTGTTCATATCATCACCACATCGGTAAGATAAAACAGGAGATGACAAGGTGCAAACGTGGGCTGCTTCACCACACATCGGATTATAGATCCACAAAACCAAGCATACATATAGGGAGTATTAAGTAATGTGCATGGTATGAATAAGAAATTTGGTTTTACAAGTAAAACTTAGAACTTACGGTTCTTACGAACATGCATTTTGGTAGAAATAGCAAACTAAACAGCAGTAAATGATAGGGAGTATGAGCAAATTAAACAATAGTTGAGGATAAAGGCTTTAGAAGGACTGACTTACATTAATAGTTAACACCGGCTTTATAATGCCCTTCTCCATGTCAAGTACTCTACATTTTGTAGAGAGTAATTATAGATATGATAATACTGGAAGGGATAGAGGATAATGAAGATAAGATGCAGATTGATGCTACATAATCAACTACCAATCCCTGGAAGTACAAGCGTTCTGAGGACAAAATGTCTTGACAAGAGCAATGGGCTACACTTCAGACCGGCATTGTGCATGTATTCTACTTGTTGGTAAGATTAAATATAGATCTGATCTTTTTAGTAAATGGTGGGCGAGGGAGATAAGATGCGAGAATGCTACAAAATGAACTAATCCCTCTTCCCATAATACAAGAGTGTTTTGAACAACTTTGGTGTCTTGTACAAAACGTTCTTATATTATGGGGCCGGAGGGAGAATGGCTGATAATGTAAGTACAGTGATAGACCACCTTCAGTCCTTACAAGAGGACTGCAGAGCTAAACCTCTTCAAAAGCATTGGGTTGATTCTAAATTTGTGTAAGAGTCCATACGGATCTTATAATGTCCACCAAATGGACGATTACGGGGCTAACATGTGCAGTGATGCTACATAATCAAACAGCTACGAAAGTAAGTATGGTCATACAGGGCAAGAGGTACTCACAAGAGCAATGCAGTGTGCAGTATAGTTGCGAGATTCTGTGGTCCCTTGAGAACGGATGTTCTTACGCTAACAGATTTTCATACAAGTGAGACATTAAGGCAAATGCAGAAATGTAGTTCAAATTGTGATGTGATATCATAGGCAGTACCTTACGCTGTAGCCGAGACCAATGTGTAACAAGATTATTCCAGTCACCGTCGGATAAATGTAGCACCGAAGACTTTACATAAATTTCATTTAGAGGCTTGCCATTGAAGTGCGCTTGCCTCAGGTAGGAACGATACTTCATCAACGAGTGCTTGAAAAGCGCAACCAACTCTTGCTCGTCATCACAATCCAGTTTGCTCCTCGCCTATTTAAAAGAAAGAAATCTTGTGTCTTCGTCACAGTAAAACATATGCAGAATGACCATGAATAACATTAGTACATTACTTACGCCAGAAGTTGCGGAGGAAGACTGAAATTGTTACGTATGCGGTATAATCTTTCCATGAAGGAAAGATGCGCACAAAGTTCTGACAACAACATAAGATTCGTCTTCTAAAGCGGGAAGAAATGGAGCAGGGGTCCTATTTGCTGCAATTGGGGCTCTCTACGGTTCGAAAAAGGGATTTGGCAACTGGATTTGGTGTACTCTTTCTTTGGAATGGGGTTTTGCATCGACATACCGGTGCTATGTCAATCGGCATAATCATACTGCTTTCGCAGTTGGGGTCTGGCGAGTTGGGGCATCGAAAATGACCAAAGTGTAGTAGGGCTAGAGTCTGCTAGAGTTGGGGTATTTTGTGGGTCAGGTGATATTGCAACTACACCTAATGGGCTATTTGATTTATCAGGTGCCACTACCTTTTCCAAATACTTTGCTTGTGCTCCTCCACGATCAGCAATCGCCCTCTTCCTTTTGAACGTCTGATACACAAGAACATCATTTGAATGGATAAATATGGTATGATGACATATGGAATATGTACTGAAAATGGATAGGCGGTATGATTCACATACACGACGTGTAAACTAAGCTAATGGCAGTTCAACAAAGTAGAAGCAATGCAAGGCATCAGTTGCAAGATATGTGCGAGCAATGTAACCTTGGAAAGTTAGAGCAAGTACCTTGATGGGTGAATAAGATAGGGCATCTTCCTCGACTCCTCCACTAGGGAGCTACATTGACTTAGGTCTCCCTCTAGCTCGTAATCACTGTTAGGATCATATTCTCGAGCATGAATCAGAGGTGGAGAGCGTTTGCATTGCATTGCATCCAGACTTGATTTCAGTCCCTTAATGCCAAGTTTGACAGCCATGGCATTGTTCTGCTTTATTCTTTTCATGCGCGCAAGCTCATAATCATTATGAAGCTGTTCAAAATCTGAGATTCATGAAAACATAAAAAGTAGTCAGATTATCTATGGAATGCATTGCGTATTCAACTCGGAGAGTGTCTCCCTATAAACCCCTGCATATGCAAAGTTCACCTCCCCAACCGTCTTTGGCGGACCACACACAGAAATACAAACCCCTTATGTCTCTATAACAGGCAGACACACATTTCAAAACTGAAGTAGGAACATTAGAATCATATGAAATTCGTATTTGAACAAATAAACTAAGCAATTATGAGTGGCGTAATGTTTAGCTTCAAGGGTGGAGTGTTGGTAGTGCCTAATACATCTGAACCATTAAGTGTAGGTAGCACTGAGCACACAACAAACCCTAATGACAGTCCTGCCTAATGAGTAATGAATCAATTAGAAAATGGGTGATGAGGAGTGGCTGCTGAGTGTTGAGGATGTATCTCAGTATAAATCGGGTTGGCTTGGTGGGTGCTGCACGCCTGAGCCCTCAACGGGCTGGGAAGTGTTGGGGAACGTAGTAATTTCAAAAAAATTCCTACGCACACGCAAGATCATGGTGATGGCATAGCAACGAGAGGGGAGAGTATTGTCCACGTACCCTCGTAGACCGTAAGCGTAAGCGTTATGACAACGCGGTTGATGTAGTCGTACGTCTTCACGATCCGACCGATCCAAGTACCGAACGTACGGCACCTCCGAGTTCAGCACACGTTCAGCTCGATGACGATACCCGGGCTCCGATCCAAAGAAAGCGTCGGGGATGAGTTCCACAAGACCTGACGGCGTGGTGACGATGATGATGCTCTACCGGCGCAGGGCTTCGCCTAAACTCCGCGACGATATGACCGAGGTGGAATATGGTGGAGGGGGGCACCGCACACGGCTAAGGAACGATCCGTAGATCAACTTGTGTCATCTGGGGTGCTCCCCTGCCCCCGTATATAAAGGAGGGAGGGGGAGGTGCGGCCGGCCCCCAAGGGGTGCGCCTGGAGGAGTCCTACTCCCACCGGGAGTAGGACTCCCCCCTCTTGCCTTGTTGGAGAAGGAAAGGGGGAAGGGGAAAGAGGAAGAGGCGCCGCCCCTCTCCTTGTCCTATTCGGACTAGGGGAGGGCGCGGCCTGCCCCGGCCGGCCCTCCTCTTCTCCCATATAGCCCACTAAGGCCCATTAACCCCGGGAGGGTTCCGGTAACCCCGGTGTTCCGTAAAATCCGATTTCACCCGGAACCATTCCGATATCCAAATATAGGCTTCCAATATATCAATATTTATGTCTCGACC
Source organism: Aegilops bicornis (assembly GCA_021605145.1). Taxonomy (NCBI): domain Eukaryota; kingdom Viridiplantae; phylum Streptophyta; class Magnoliopsida; order Poales; family Poaceae; genus Aegilops; species Aegilops bicornis. The sequence continues at coordinate 515,542,136 of CM038669.1, read as the reverse complement.
ATTTCGAGACTCCTCGTCATGTCCGTGATCACATCTGGGACTCCGAACGAACTTCGGTACATCAAAACTTGTAAACTCGTAATAAAACTGTAATCATAACATTAAGCGTGCGGACCCTACGGGTTCGAGAACTATGTAGACATGACCTAGAACTATTCTTGGTCAATAACCAATAGCGGAACCTGGATGCCCATATTGGTTCCTACAAATTCTACGAAGATCTTTATCGGTCAAACCGCATAACGACATACGTTGTTCCCTTTGTCATCGGTATGTTACTTGCCCGAGATTCGATCGTCGGTATCCAATACCTAGTTCAATCTCGTTACCGACAAGTCTCTTTACTCGTTTCGTAATACATCATCTCGCAACTAACTTATTAGTTGCAATGCTTGCAAGGCTTATGTGATGTGTATTACCGAGAAGGCCCAGAGATACCTCTCCGACAATCGGAGTGACAAAACCTAATCTCGAAATCGCCAACCCAACATGTACCTTTGGAGACACCTGTAGTACTCCTTTATAATCACCCAGTTACGTTGTGACGTTTGGTATCACCCAAAGTGTTCCTCCGGTAAACGGGAGTTGCATAATCTCATAGTTACCGGAACATGTATAAGTCATGAAGAAAGCAATAGCAATATACTAAACGATCAAGTGCTATGCTAACGGAATGGGTCATGTCAATCACATCATTCTCCTAATGATGTGATCCCATTAATCAAATAACAACACATGTCTATGGTTAGGAAACATAACCATCTTTGATTAATGAGCTAGTCAAGTAGAGGCATACTAGTGACTTATATGTTTGTCTATGTATTCACACATGTATCATGTTTCCGGTTAATACAATTCTAGCATGAATAATAAATATTTATCATGATATGAGGAAATAAATAATAACTTTATTATTGCCTCTAGGGCATATTTCATTCAGTCTCCCACTTGCACTAGAGTCAATAATCTAGATTACACGAATGATTCTAACACCCATGGAGTCTTGGTGCTGATCATGTTTTGCTCATGGAAGAGGCTTAGTCAACGGGTCCGCAACATTCAGATCCGTATGTATCTTGCAAATCTCTATGTCTCCCACGGACTTGGTCCGGATGGAATTGAAGCATCTCTTGATATGCTTGGTCCTCTTATGAAATCTGGATTCCTTTGCCAAGGCAATTGCACCAGTATTGTCACAGAAGATCTTCATTGGTCCCGATGCACTAGGTATGACACCTAGATCGGAAATGAACTCTTTCATCCAGACTCCTTCATTTGCTGCTTAAAAAAAAAAAAAAAACTCCGCTTCACATGTAGATCCCGCCACGACGCTTTGTTTAGAACTGCACCAACCGACGGCTCCACCGCTTTAATAAAAACACGTATCCGGTTTGCGATTTAGAATAAATGCGGATCGGTGTCAAAGCTTGCATCGGCGTAACCATTTACGACTAGCTCTTTGTCACCTCCATATACGAGAAACATATCCTTAGTCCTCTTCGTGTATTTCAGGGATGTTCTTGACCGCTGTCGATGATCCACTCTGGATTACTTTGGTACCTTCCCGCCAAGCTTATTGCTAAGCATACGTCGATTACGGTACACAGCATTGCATACATGATAGAGCCTATGGCTGAAGCATAGGGAACATCTTTCATTTTCTCTCTATCTTCTCATTGTGGTCGGGCATTGAGTCTGACTCAATTTCACACCTTGTAAAACAGGTAAAAATCCTTTCTTTGCCTGATCCATTTTGAACTTTTTCAAAACTTTATCAAGGTATGTGCATTGTGAAAGTCCAATTAAGCGTCTTGATCTATCTCTATAGATCTTGATGCCCAATATGTAAGCAGCTTCACCGAGGTCTTTCATGGAAAAACTTTTGTTTAAGTATCCTTTTATGCTATCCAGAAATTCTATATCATTTCCAATTAATAATATGTCGTCCACATATAATATCGAAATGCTTCTGAGCTCCCACTCACTTTCTTGTAAATACAAAGCTTCTCCAAAAGTGCAGATAAAACCATATGCTTTGATCACACTATCAAAGCGTTTATTCCAACTCCGAGAAGCTTGCACCAGACCATAAATTGATCGCTGGAGCTTGCACACTTTGTTAGCACCTTTTGGATCAACAAAACCTTCTGGTTGCATCATATACAACTCTTCTTCTAGAAATCCATTCAAGAATGCAGTTTTGAAATCCATTTGCCAAATTTCATAATCATAAAATGCAGCAATTGCTAACATGATTCGGACAGACTTTAGCATCGCTATGGGTGAGAAAGTCTCATCGTAGTCAACCCCTTGAACTTGTCGAAAACCTTCTGCAACAAGTCGAGCTTTATAGACAGTTACATTACCATCAGCGTCAGTCTTCTTCTTAAAGATCCATTTATTCTCAATGGCTTGCCGATCATCGGGCAAGTCAACCAAAGTCCATACTTTGTTTTCATACATGGATCCCATCTCAGATTTCATGGCTTCCAGCCATTTTGCGAATCTGGGCTCACCATCGCTTCTTCATAGTTTGTAGGTTCACCATGGTCAAGTAACATGACTTCCAGAATAGGATTACCGTACCACTCTGGTGCGGATCTTACTCTAGTTGACCTACGTAGTTCAGTAGAAACTTGACCTGAAGTTTCATGATCATCATCATTAACTTCCTCACTAGTTGGTGTAGGTGTCACAAGAACCGATTTCTATGATGAACCATTTTCCAATAAGGGAGCTGGTACTGTAACCTCATCAAGTTCCACTTTTCTCCCACTCACTTCTTTCGAGAGAAACTCCTTCTCTAGAAAGGATCCATTCTTAGCAACGAATGTCTTGCCTTCGGATCTGTGATAGAAGGTGTACCCAACTGTTTCCTTTGGGTATCCTATGAAGACACATTTTTCCGATTTGGGTTCAAGCTTATCAGGTTGAAGTTTTTCACATAAGCGTCGCAGCCCCAAACTTTCAGAAACGACAACTTTGGTTTCTTGCCAAACCATAGTTCGTAAGGAGTCGTCTTAACGGATTTTGATGGTGCCCTATTTAACGTGAATGCGGCCGTCTCTAAAGCATAACCCCAAAACGATAGCGGTAAATCGGTAAGAGACATCATAGACCGCACCATATCTAGTAAAGTACGACACGACGTTCGGACACACCATTACGCTGTGGTGTTCCAGGTGGCGTTAGTTGTGAAACGATTCCGCAATTTTTCAAATGTAGACCAAACTCGTAACTCAAATATTCTCCTTCACGATCAGATCGTAGAAACTTTATTTTCTTGTTACGATGATTTTCAACTTCACTCTGAAATTCTTTGAACTTTTCAAATGTTTCAGATTTATGTTTCATTAAGAAGATATACCCATATTTGCTTAAATCATACATGAAGGTGAGAAAATAACGATATCCGCCACGAGCTTCAACATTCATCGGACCACATACATCCAGTATGTATGATTTCCAACAAATCTGTTGCTCTCTCCATAGAACCGGAGAACGGTGTTTTAGTCATCTTGCCTATGAGGCACGGTTCGCAACTACCAAGTGATTCATAATCAAGTGATTCCAAAAGTCCATCAAGATGGAGTTTCTTCATGCGCTTTACACCGATATGACCTAAACGGCAAGTGCCACAAATAAGTTACCTTTGTCATTATTAACTTTGCATCTTTTGGCTTCAAATTATGAATATGTGTATTCCTACTATCGAGATTTAATAAAATAGACCACTCTTCAAGGGTGCATGACCATAAAAGATATTACTCATATAAATAGAACAACCATTATTCTCTCGATTTAAATGAATAACCATCTCGCATCAAACAAGATCCAGATATAATGTTCATGCTCAACGGCGGCACCAAATAACAATTATTTAGGTCTAAAACTAATCCCGAAGGTAGATGTAGAGGTAGCGTGCCGTAGCGATCACATCGACTTTGGAACCGCTTCCCACGCCGCATCATCACCTCGTCCTTGGCGGTGCTCGCTTATTCCGTAGTCCCTGCTTTTGAGTTGCAAATATTAGCAATGTAACCAAAGATCAAATACCAGTGTGCTACTACGAGCTCTAGTAAGGTACACATCAATAACATGTATATCACATATACCTTTGTTCACCTTGCCATCCTTCTTATCCGCCAAATACTTGGGGCAGTTCCGCTTCCAAAGGTGACCAGTTTGCTTGCGGTAGAAACACTTTCGCTTTTAGGCTTAGGTCCAGACTTGGGTTTCTTCTCTTGAGCAGCAACTTTCTTGCTGTTCTTTTTGAAGTTCCCCTTCTTCTTCCCTTTGCCCTTTTTCTTGAAACTAGTGGTCTTGTTGACCATCAACACTTGATGCTCTTTCTTGATTTCTACTTCCGCAGCTTTTAGCATTGCGAAGAGCTCAGGAATTGTTTTGGTCATCCCTTGCATATTATAGTTCATCACGAAGCTCTTGTAGCTTGGTTGCTTTTATTGGAGAATTCTGTCAATGACACTATCATCCGGAAGATTAACTCCCAGTTGAATCAAGTGATTATTATACCCAGACATTTTGAGTATATGCTCACTGACAGAACTATTCTCCTCCATCTTGCAGCTATAGAACTTATTGGAGACTTCATATCTCTCAATTCGGGCATTTGCTTGAAATATTAACTTCAACTCTTGGAACATCTCATATGCTCCATGACGTTCAAAACGTCGTTGAAGACCCGGTTCTAAGCCGTAAAGCATGGCACATCGAACTATAGAGTAGTCATCGACTTTGCTCGCCAGACGTTCACAACTTCGGCGTTGCTTCTGCAAAGAGGCCTGGCACCCAGCGGTGCTTCTAGGACGTAATTCTTCCGTGCAGCAATGAGGATAATCCTCAAATTACGGACCCAGTCCGTGTAATTGCTACCATCATCTTTCAATTTTGCTTTCTCAAGGAACGCATTAAAATTCAACGGAACAACAAAGACGAGCCATCTATCTACAAACATAGATAATCAAAATACTATCAGGTACTAAGTTCATGATAAATTTAAGTTCAATTAATCATATTACTTAAGAACTCCCACTTAGACAGACATCTCTCTAGTCATCTAAGTGATCACGTGATCCAAATCAACTAAACCATAACCGATCCTCACGTGAGATGGAGTAGTTTTCAATGGTGAACATCACTATGTTGATCATATCTAGTATATGATTCACGCTCGACCTTTCGGTCTCCATGTTCCGAGGCCATATCTGCATATGCTAGGCTCGTCAAGTTTAACTCGAGTATTCTGCGTGCAAAACTGGCTTGCACCCGTTGTAGATGGACGTAGAGCTTATCACACCCGATCATCACGTGGTGTCTGGGCACGACGAACTTTGGCAACGGTGCATACTCAGGGAGATCACGTCTTGATAATTTTTTAGTGAGAAATCATCTTAAAATGCTACCGTCAATCAAAGCAAGATAAGATGCATAAAGGATAAACATCACATGCAATCAATATAACTAATATGATATGGCCATCATCATCTTGTGATTGTGATCTCCATCTCCGAAGCACCGCGTGATCACCATCGTCACCGGCGCGACACCTTGATCTCCATCGTAGCATCGTTGTCGTCTCGCCAACTATTGCTTCTACGACTATCGCTACCGCTTAGTGATAAAGTAAAGCAATTACATGGCGTTTGCATTTCATACAATAAAGCGACAACCATATGGCTTTCGCCATTGCCGATAACTCGGTTACAAAACATGATCATCTCATACAATAAAATATAGCATCACGTCTTGACCATATCACATCACAACATGCCTGCAAAAACAAGTTAGACGCCCTCTACTTTGTTGTTGCAAGTTTTACGTGGCTGCTATGGGCTGAGCAAGAACCGTTCTTACCTACGCATCAAAACCACAACGATAGTTTGTCAAGTTGGTGCTGTTTTAACCTTCGCAAGGACCGGGCGTAGCCACACTCGGTTCAACTAAAGTGAGAGAGAGAGACACCCGCGATCACCTTTAAGCAACGAGTGCTTGCAGCGGTGAAACCAGTCTCGCGTAAGCGTCTGGCGTAATGTCGGTCCGGCCGCTTCATCTCACAATACCGCCAACCAAAGTATGACATGCTGGTAAGCAGTATGACTTGTATCGCCCACAACTCACTTGTGTTCTACTCGTGCATATAACATCAACGCATAAAACCTGGCTCTGATACCAATGTTGGGGAACGTAGTAATTTCAAAAAAAATTCTACGCACACGCAAGATCATGGTGATGGCATAGCAACGAGAGGGGAGAGTATTGTCCATGTACCCTCGTAGACCGTAAGCGGAAGCGTTATGACAACGCGGTTGATGTAGTCGTACGTCTTCACGATCCGATCGATCCAAGTACCGAATGTACGGCACCTCCGAGTTCAGCACACGTTCAGCTCAATGACGATCCCCGGGCTCCGATCCAGCAAAGCGTCGGGGATGAGTTCCACAAGACGACGGGCAGGACGGCGATGATGATGCTCTACCAGCGCAGGGCTTCGCCTAAACTCATGACGATATGACCGAGGTGGAATATGGTGGAGGGGGCACCAGACACGGCTAAGGAACGATCCGTAGATCAACTTGTGTCATCTGGGGTGCTCCTGCCCCGTATATATAAAGGAGGGAGGGGAGGTGCGGCCGGCCCCAAAGTGCGCTGGAGGAGTCCTACTCCCACCGGGAGTAGGACTCCCCCCACTTGCCTTGTTGGAGAAGGAAAGGGGGAAGGGGAAAGAGGAAGGGGCGCCGCCCCCCCTCTCCTTGTCCTATTCGGACTAGGGGAGGCGCGCCTGCCCCGGCCGCCCTCCTCTTCTCCCATATGGCCCACTAAGGCCCATTAACCCCGGAGGGTTCCGGTAACCCGGTGTTAAAGAAAATCCTGATTTCACCGGAACCATTCCGATATCCAAATATAGGCTTCCAATATATCAATATTTATGTCTCGACCATTTCGAGACTCCTCGTCATGTCCGTGATCACATCCGGGACTCGAGCGAACTTCGTACATCAAAACTTGTAAACTCATAATAAAACTGTCATCGTAACGTTGTTGCAAGCGGACCCTACGGGTTCGAGAACTATGTAGACATGACCTAGAACTATTCTTGGTCAATAACCAATAGTGGAACCTGGATGCCCATATTAATTCCTACATATTCTACAAAGATCTTTATCGGTCAAACCGCATAACGACATACGTTGTTCCCTTTGTCATCGGTATGTTACTTGCCCGAGATTCGATCGTCGGTATCCAATACCTAGTTCAATCTCGTTACCGGCAAGTCTCTTTACTCGTTCCGTAATACATCATCTACGCAACTAACTTATTAGTTGCAATGCTTGCAAGGCTTATGTGATGTGTATTACCGAGAAGGCCCAGAGATACCTCTCCGACAATCGGAGTGACAAAACCTAATCTCAAATACGCCAACCCAACATGTACCTTTGGAGACACCTGTAGTACTCCTTTATAATCACCCAGTTACGTTGTGACGTTTGGTAGCACCCAAAGTGTTCCTCCGGTAAATGGGAGTTGCATAATCTCATAGTTACCGGAACATGTATAAGTCATGAAGAAAGCAATAGCAATATACTAAATGATCAAGTGCTATGCTAACGGAATGGGTCATGTCAATCACATCATTCTCCTAATGATGTGATCCCATTAATCAAATAACAACACATGTCTATGGTTAGGAAACATAACCATCTTTGATTAATGAGCTAGTCAAGTAGAGGCATACTAGTGACTTATATGTTTGTCTATGTATTCACACATGTATCATGTTTCCGGTGAATACAACTCTAGCATGAATAATAAACATTTATCATGATATGAGGAAATAAATAATAACTTTATTATTGCCTCTAGGGCATATTTCCTTCAGGAAGGTAGGCCCGGCGGCGCGCCCGGGCAGCAGTGACGCTGTTGGGCGAGCGGCTCCTGGCCTCCTGTTAGTCCGGCGTCTCCTCCTAGAGTCATGCCGTCCGGGGACGGCAAGTCGCCGGCGAGGCAGGCGGCTAGGGGCGAGTAGAGATCGGAAGCGCGCAGCAGAACAGAGGGGAATCGGGGCCTGGGACGACCCAAAATCCCAGGGTGGGCCGGCCCACCGTGGGCACCCTGTAGAGATACACACCCGAGCCAAGTAACATGCATTATCGAAACTACTTTAGGATCATTTAGCTGAACAATTAAACAACTCTTTTTAATAATATCATATTCAGATTTGAACATCTAAGCTTGTTTAGCTTGATGCGTGAGCAGTGTTATTATGACATCAAGCACGATTCTCGATCAGATAGTGATCATAAAAGGGGGGAACTCTAAGCATATTTTTTTAGCAAAAGAGGGTTTCCCCTCCGATTTCTACTAAAGAAATAACCACGGAACTAACATGATCAATTAAACCCTAAGCATGATCAATTAAACCGTATTATGGCTGTGCCATGGCAGATTTGAAGCTACAAACCGGAGAAATGATATTTAGCATCCATTGTTTGCTTCGAACTAAGAACTAAATTCTAAGAGCTGAAAATAAAGTAGAGTAACCAAGTTAAGATCTATTTTCTGGTTGAGATCAAAAAGTTGAGGAGATATGAAGTACCACCTCTCTTGCGGCGCCGTGTAGGCATCAGGGGTGCGATGGCTGTCGGTGGTGTTGAAGCAGATCTGCGACGGTAGACGGGTGCATCGGGGGATAAGTCCCGTTGCGGTGGAAGAGAAGGTCGTGTGAGCGGCCCCGGCAAAGAGGACGACGGCGCCGATGAAGCGAGAGGACACGATGCAAGGCTATTGGTCCGTCGCCGTGGATGAGAAACGTCCATCTCTAGCAGTGGACGACGCGGTCTTGGTAGGCGCCCGGCATCTTTGGAGGACGGTGGCGATGGATGTGGTGGAGGACGGCGGCGATGGATGGGGTGGCAGACGGAGGCTGGTGTGGGGATGGGGTGTTCTAGCGCGGACGTCGTATGAATGGGAAAATGGAGGGAGAGGTACCGGGAACCATGTTTTTGGGACGCGCCTGTCTGAAATATGGGAAAGTTACGAACTTAGCCCCCGTTTAAAATTTGGACGTCTAGTTGGTTGGGGATAGGACGGTAATCTCGCATCTCGGCAATATTTGCCCAGAGTGATTTCGAGCGAGGAGAGGGTGTTTGGCGCCCATGGTTGGCGCCCACGGTGTATGAACGGGCCTGACAGGTAGGGCGGTTGTGTCACGTCTAAGTGAAGTTACAAACCTGCCCCTATTGAAAATATTTGCCTACATCGATTTCGGCCGAGTCGAGTTTGTTTTGCCACCCACCGTGTATGAATGGGGAATGGAGGGAGAAACAGAGGTCTTTCGGATGAGCTTGAATCAAATGTGTTTTGCCGCCCAAGTTTGACGCCCACCGTGTCGGAATGGGCTCAGAGGCGGTCGTGTCACGTCTAAATGAAGTTACTAACCTACCCCTATTTAGAGCAGTGGAAATCGGGCCGATGGATTGTCCGTGTAATGGGTAGACAGTAATTTCCATCTCCCAAACACTTGACTTCCGGCAGCCGACGTGGGAGTGGACATTTTGCTGCTTCTTTCAAATTTTGGGACAATAAGCATCCACGTTTACCCTGGCAACTAAATTCGAATCCATTTTGTATTCCTATATGAATCCTTATAAATCATTCTATGTGTTTTTATATATCTTCAAAAGGACGACAAAGATGTATTCCACTGTCATATATGAATATGGGTTACAAATGCCGATACTCAAATTCAGAAACTAGTATCCAGTTTAAGGTGAATTCGAATATTTGGAACACTTCATGTCCAACTCAAATGTCACACGCAACATAATGTGTACTCCCATTTAGATATGTACACAAGTGATGTATCAAGATTCAAATACCGAGTCAATCAACCAAGAGTGTACAGAACTAACAGACATCTAAACACTTATAGAGTATATGGATCAATAATATCAACTAACATACATAAGCCAGGCCGTTGTACTTTTTTGGCTACAACAAAGATCCTTTTTTAGCCAAAGATCTTGGCCCTTTCCGATGCGTGCCACTTATGGTCCATCTATACTACTACTATTGTTGAATGCACATTTAGCCCGATTGGCATATTTGTAGGTCTGGCACAGCAATCCAAATGAAATCTCTCCGAGTCTTATTAATTAATACAGACTTGTGCTCAAATAAAATTACAAACAAAAAACAAAAAAACAATTATTACATGAGCTCTAAAACAAATGGTTTGATTGATTACATGAGCAGACAACACAAAGGTTATTCAACTATGGAAAGAACATTTCACCTATGATTTACCAAGTAGGAATTTAATTTCCTTTTTTCCTTCAGGACCTTAACAATCTGATCAGTCTCGACTTGCTTCGCTTTTGAAATCCACCAAATATTTAATGGTTGTCTTGAGTATCGCTTGTGATTGTGTTGTTTGCTTCCTCAACATGTCAACTTCATCTCTAAGTACGTATGTAATCTCTTTCTACCACCAGTTTAGCCTCTAGAGCATCAGTTGGCAATTCATAATGCACGATTGGGCGGTGCCATCGCTGTGGGATGATGCAACGTCCATGGGGACCTCGCTCTTTGATCTTGGGCTAACCTGTTTTGCCACTAAAGTTCCGATTGGATTCAAAAAAGTTGAAGTTAGCAAAACATCTCAACTGGGAATTATAACAGCAAACCAGTTAAACAAACAAGGAATTAAATAGTTTCAATTGGATGCTGAAAAGTACTAGTTATTAACATCATTGTAACCCGCTGTTGCAGCAAAGAAAGCGCTTAAACAAACAAGTAGATATTTAAGTTAAGGCAAGCAGGTAATTCTTAACAGTAAGTATCAAACACATAGATAGGCGGAGTCTACAATATGATTAATAGGCTGTGCCACTATGTAATCAGTAGCAAACTAAATTAAGCCAAGCAACATAATTGAACAATTTTGCAATAAGTGGCTAACTAAAATTCCGAGAAGTAGGTAACTGAACTTACGCTAGTTCTTTGTATGCACACCTTTGTAACTTCTTTTTCGCTTACAAGGTTGTACAAAGGAGTCCATGGCATCAATTGCTTGGATACGCAGTCCCAATACTTCTTTCTTCCCACACTGCATGGGTAAGTCAAATGGTTAATCTGGTAAGATGGTGCGTCCTTGATATGTTATATGAGGACGTGTAGTCAGACTAGTTGTAGCCAAAGACATCACACTGGCTTTTACTGTATATTTCATGTGATTACTTTTGGCATATCAAGATCTAAGCAATCTACAATAGGATGAAAAGACTAGAATCCTTCACATTATTGGCGAACTCAGTTCATAGAAACAAGCAATTCAACCATTCTGTGGGTAAATCAAAAGCGCCCCTGGAATATTTTTCACTACCAATCATACACGCAAAAGGGGCGATGCCACCATAGGGGCTGGTATGGGCGGCCGCCTCTGGTGGCTGGAAAGTGTGCACCTAGTTTGAGTCGTCCAGGTTGGCCCACGCTACTTTTGTTCGTCCCAACGCACGAGCAGGCAATGTAAAAAATGAAGAAAAATGTTTCAGTTTGGATGGGCCAATAACATAAGTGCAAGGCAGGCCCTATAGCAGGCTCGCGGCCCAAACGAGCGCCTCCCATATCGATCGACAGCGGGAAAAATCCCAATTCATTCGCTCCAGCCTCCAGTCTAGTTCGCTCCTAACCTAGCCGCCGCTAGACAGACCGACACAGCACTTCCTCGCTCCCTTGTTGGAGGGCGGTCGCCGGGCTTCAAGCGAACGGAAGGACAAGAAGATGAAGATCCAACCCTGGGTGTAGCCTGCGTGGGAGGCAGCAGCGGCAGCACGGGCATGGCATCGAGCTTGCGCAAACGGACAGTCGCAGCTTGCAAGAGTAGCATGCGCAACGAGCAGGTACATCACATCCCTGATTATATCTAATTCAACTCTTCAATTTCTGGCCAATAGTTAAACCTGACGGTGTTGTAAAACTGCTTGTATGTAGGGAATCTATGAGAAAATGAAACCAATTTCTACTTATTTTATAACTCCCCAATCAATACTAAATCGACTGAATCTGATGTATCTAATCAAGTTTCCGGTGCAAACATACAAGCTCATGTTGTTCTTGAGCACAAGTGTCTAATGAATGCATCGCTAATGAAGGATTTGATGCAAACATTTTACATGCTCCTGGTGATGAACATAGTGTCTAATGAGGGATCTAATGCAAGCATTTTGCAAGGTCATTGAAGGATTTAGTGTCTAATCATGATCTACTATGTTGAGAGAGACAGAGATTTGCAGGCATTGATGACAAGCAAATTATAGTGCATTTTCATAGCTTGAGGAAACGTCGAGGCCATCTACCAGAAAGTCCCCATATCATGACAACATAGCATAAATACTTTTCTAATCTGTTGTTTGAAACTATTGGCATACTTGTGCAGGATAGATATATTGATATGCAGTTTGTGCAATCGGTTATACGTGCAATTACACTTCAATATTTTCAGCGGAGAACGAATAATTCAAGTAGGTACAGACCATGTTTGTAGTCCTTGTACACCATGTTGCATTTTGTGTTTTTGGTGCTTGCATCATTTAGTGTTTATAATCTGAACTACTTTGGATCATTAGCTGGTTTTCAAAGTGCATGTAGCTTCACATTTCTCAAGTTATGTTGATTTCGAGTGCAAGTCCCTTCGTATTTTTTAAGTTAAATGTTCGCCCTGGTAACTTGAATTCGTGGATCAGCCATCGCACACAAATCATACACGAATGCCAAGTATGAATTAAATGAAATGCAGGACTTACTCTAGCTCGTTGTACAGGCTCCTTTGGAGCTCGCTTGCGCTTGGGATGTTCCATGTACAAGTCCATGTTACCACTTGTTTGGATGTGCAGGCCTTGTGCTCCTTGCATCCCCTCTACATTTTTGACACGCATTTAATGGTTGATCAAATAAGAGGAATCGACCTTGATGTTGTACCGGGAGGATAGATACTTGCAAGGTTATACGGTGTGCGGGATGTGTACCAGATCCCGTAGCACCGTCATGCTTCGCTAAAAATGGATTTGCTTGTTTCAGATGATATCTCCAGAAGAAATAAGAGTTAAAGTCAGAGTTGCATAGGCGTGTAAGCTAAGAGAGCAGTGAAAGGATATCCAAACATCGTCGGAACAGTGCACAAGGGAGTGATGTGTGGATACCTAGTTCGGGCCGGTGTTTGGGCATGCTCGCCTAGCTAGAGTGCGGGTCACTTCAGAGCCGTTGAGGGTGATGCGCTGGCTATTGGCCGCGACGGATGCAGATCTTGAGTGGCGGTGGAGCACTACGACAGGTGGTGGACGAGACCGTTGGTGAAGCCCCAACGGCCTCGGGGCGGAGGTGCGACGATGTGCTCGTAAAGTAGCCCCGGTGAGCTGGGAGACGACATCGGTGAAGCGCACTTTTGATGCGGTGGAACTCGGTGTCTGTGAGGCACGTCGGTTGCGGGCGGCGGCGTTGTCGGTGGACCACCCGGGGACGAGGGCGTAGATGAGGTAGCTCCGGTGCGGTGGTGAAGCGCGACCGTCGTCTTCGTCGTTGTCGTCCGGCACAGAGGTGGGGAACGGTGGGCAAAGAGATGAGACAAGGGGCGATTCGAGGGATGGCGGCGAATTAGGGATTTGAGCAATCTGGGCGCGGAAGGGGACGGTGGAGAAGAGAGATTTTGTTGGGATGGAATTGGGGCTGCCAGATATTTCAATCCGAAACGTGGAAGCGCGAACTTATATTGTCGTCGTCCTTTTTTTTGGGGGCCTTGGGGTGGGTGGCTGGGTGCTACGCGTCCGTCCGTCACACGCGACCACCCCGACAAGACTACGCTTCGGTGCCTTAAGGCACCTGCCTTTGTGTCCACGACATGTGGGCCCAACAGGTGGCTGGCCCACATGTCAGTCACCCAAAGGCAGTTGCCTTTAAGGCAATCAAGAAGCATCCAACCCGACATTCTCGGTCCGCTCGGTGCGCCTACATTTCAGAATGCAAACGAATCTTCTTTCATTTGCAAACGAATCTGTATGTATTACCATGCCCGTGTTTTCCTTGCAATAATTAGTCATTCGAAACGAGATACTCCATCCGTTCACTTTTGCAAGTCGTTTCAGACAACTTAAAATGAATTGTTTTGCACATTGTCTGAAATGTCTTCGAGGTCTTATAAATGTGAACAGAGGGAGTACTATAAATTAATTAATGAGGATTTATTTGAAAAAAAAATTGAAATGGTACCCATGCTAACGTGGATTAGAGTGTGTCACATAATTAGTTATTTGAATTAGAGTGTGTGTCACGTAGTTAGTTATTTGAATCAGAGTGTGTGTCAGGTAGCGATCTCCAATTCTAACATGGATTTCGCATTTCACTGTATCGACGCTACTTTTTTAATACAAATTCATATGTATATGATGAACACCATGGTAGTGAGAAAACTTTTGGATGGATTCAAAGATATGACCTACAAAATAGCACAACAAATTGAGCCAATTTCAACTTTTCGAAACTTAGTATGGCACGAATTTGAAATAATTACCCGTATGCCTGGTGCTCGGTTCAAATCTTACAATGTACACCGAATTGAAACATCGATATTAAGTCTCGTACTATGTACATTCAAGTGTTGTTTTTAGCACCCCTGCCAAGACAAACTCTACATACTTCCTGTATTGGTCAATCTTCCTCTCCTAACCACCTTAGCAAGCTATCGGTTTCCAACACACGTTCATTCTTTCTCTCCATGTTTCGATCTCTAAGTCTCTCAACTACACAACCCCTTTTTCCACTCCTGTTACCAAATGTATTTACCTCACATACCCGCCATTGCACCCATGCCGAGCTCTCTCTCTCTCTCCCCTCTCCCTCTCACCCTCTCGCGCTAAATACATGCATTGCCTATCTAGGCCCCCCCCCCAACCTCTTGTGCGCACGAATGCACGTTGTATATCTAGGTCACTCCATCAAGACTGTCTCACTATTTCTTCCGCATGGCGGTCCACACTCGCTCAATCTAGCTCTCTTTATCTGAGTCTCGTTTAACCTCGTTTTCTTTCACACACAAATAATATATCTCCCTGTTCGGGCCTCGATTGACACACTCTATACTCTCTCACGCAGATTTTCTATCTAGGTCAGTCCATCCAAGCCACCGCCACTCTTTCGACCTCATGGTGGGCCACGCTCACTCAATCTCTCTCTCTCTATCTATCTATCTATCTCTATCTCTATCTCTCTCTCCGTATGTCTCGATTTACCTCGCTCTTTCTCGGACAAAAACGATATATCACCATGTTTGAGCCCAATTCGACCTATTCACATTGTATACTCTCTCATGCACATCGTCTATCTAGGTCACTCTCTCCAACCCGTCTCACTCTTTCGATCGCGACGGCGACCCTATGTGATCGGGTTGACCTTGCTTCCTCCCACGCACAAAATATATCTACACGCCTGCGGATCGGATCATCTCTCAAGCTCTATCTTACAGCCCTCACCCTTACCAAAAGCTCAATCGGACAATATCTCTCCGGAGCATATATATTTGTTCAATGAATGTCGGACCACACTCACTTTGTCTCTCTATCTATATGTCTCTCGATTGACCTCGCTTTCTCATACCGTATCTTCCACGCGTTGAAGCTACTACCTCTCCATCCTCGCAAAGACGGAGCTATTTATATTGCGAGGGCACTCCAACCTTGGATTAATTTGTGTAGGCATTTATTCCGTCGGTTTAGATTATATTTTCGTAGCATTCAGCCCACAACTACTCCAAACGCGCGTAAACCCACGCAACTCCCCTAGTTGATTTCCCTCTGGCTCGGTCATCGCTCTCTCGCACGTCCTTTCTCACCTTCAACGTTGCACCATGGTATTATTGAAAAAACTATGTTGTTCTATTTAATTATTATAAATAAGCTACAAAACTACACACCTACAAAAACTATGTGTGCTCTCTCTCTCTCCTCCCCTTCTGCGTTTAGACGCACGGGCAAACAGGAAGAACTTGCGGGCGATGTTGCCGTTGACCATATCTGGACGCGTTCACAAGTCTCGGCACCAGTTTCACGTACTAGCAGCACTAGTCAGTGTGTACGTGCAATGCACGTTAATTTGGAAGTATATTAAGTGCATGTGGATATTAACTACTAGGATATTATTTGCGTGTTGTCATGTGATTAGCACTATTTTTGGCATGAAATTAACTGCACGCTAAACGTGTTGAGCGCTCGACATTGAAGCAGTCTAGGTCGTTGGATGACAAGGAATACATGTGGCTTGATGACGTTTTATATTGAATTTGATACGGCTCTAGCAGAACATTCAATCGATCAAACCATACATTTCGCTCACCGACTCCGACTTTAAATTATATGACGATCAATATAAAATAAACGGAAATGATAAACGCTCGGATTTTAATCATGGCAATCGAACGCTTTTTCATGGCAAATTTAGATTACGTGGCGCGGCGGGGCGTCTCGCGGTGGGAAGTGGCTCTTCCGCCGTGCTCGTGTGTCGGGCCATCGACCGACGGCGACGGCGGTGTCTTGCACCGTTGTTGGCGTACTCGGACGCGTTGACCTAGCTTCAAGGAAGGCCAAAATGTTCGGACTTGAGCGAAGTCAACTGGCAGGAGGAGGCGACTGGCGTTGGTGCAAGGAAGCGGTCGACGGCGGCCATCCATGCCGTTGAGGGGGGCACTGGCACCCACGCGGGGACAGGCGGTGTCAACGGCGCGGCAGAGACATTCGTGTGCACGGGCACCGGCACGGGCGCCAAGACGCTGCCAGCGCCAGAAAGATGCGCCGACAGTGCACGGCACCGCAAGACGGGCGCAGGCTGCTGCCAGACGCGCAAGAAGCGCATGCGCCAGCAGGTGCACGAGCGCGTGAAAGTCGGCGGGGACCTCGTGGAACCCTGTGGCATCAAGCTCGGCGACAATGTGCGGCTCCCAGCCCATCAATGCCACGGGGATGGGCGCTGGCGCAGTCGGGGCGACGGGAGCCGGAACGGGAGCGGGGACAGGCGCGACGTCTTCCCGCAAGGCCAGTTCAAGCTCGTCCCAAAGCGCCTTATGTTCTTGAGACTCGGCTGGGTGTCTTCCTCATGAAACTGGAACACTAAGGGCAGACCATCGTGATGCGGCATGGCGTACGTTTAGGTCAGGCTAGTTGGAGGAAGACGACAGGAGAATCGGAGAGGAAGAGAGAGGATTGTAGCGATATCGGGTAGTGCGGGGTTGATTTTAAACTGCGGCGCCGGCGACATTAAAAGTGGGAGCAGTTGGGACGATGGTGGGCAGCGGAGCCTGGTCAAAGGGCTTGCCTCCCGGTGAGTCTGCACAATGATGCTTTCGCCAAGACGCCTCCTTGACGGCCGGGCGCAGCGATCTGCTCGCACGCCTCCCGTCGACTCACACACACTTGCTGGGACGGCACTGCCGATGAGAAGCGGGGACTCGTGGCGGCACCGAACGCCCACGGTTTCAATAGTGAAAGCGTTAAGCCTTAACGTGACAGGTCTTTGTTCCAAAATACCTTGGCTCTTCATTTGTGCAACTTGTCATAAGCAGCTTGTCTCGAATTGAAGAAAAAACTTACGAAGTAATATTTGTGCCATATCACGTGACCATGCTCAGTTTCAAGAATTTATGCTCACTTTTGGATTTTCTGAAATTTAATCCAGGATTCGAAACAATATCATAACCTGCATCATGCAATAAATTTTCAAGTCGTTCATCCATCTGTTGTATTTCTTAAGAAAGGATTTGGTCAAACATTTTGCTTAGTTAAACCTCCTTTCCGGTTTATAGGGCTCAATTCAAAAATCTCATCAACCAAGGTAGATGGTGAGTGGTGGAACAATTGTTGCAGTTTGCAAAACCACTCAATTAATGCGCTTTGTTTTCCTCAAAATTGTGTTTACGAATGCATTAATTGCAATGCATGCATGCATAAAGTACATGCATTGGTCAATTTTCTCTTAATACTTGCATGTAATGATTTATTGCACCTTGAAATCTGAACATGTGATGGGGAACAACCTAATTGAGACTTATAAAATGGGAAAACTAAAATTTTGAGATAAGCCCTATAAACCGGAAAGGAGGGAGTAAAAGGATAATCCCTCCGCATCAAAGGCATTGCCTCGATATATTAACTCAAGTACTAGGCACGAATAAACGGGCTCAATTCTGTGCTCATCCCGGTGTAGTAGTAGTAGTACTAGGCAATGCGATTGACGGGTGACCTTGACGAGCGGCATCGAGGAATTGAACCGTGCTAGGCACGGTAGGTAACGTTGTCTAGTTACTAAAGCATCCCTCCGTTGTTCATCGGTAGTCATTATGGACCGGGGACATGAGAGGAATTTCCTAGGGCTGGAATTCTGGCCGCCAGATATTTCAACTTGAAACGCTGAGGCTCGACTGGTTGGGGTTGCCTAATGTGCGTACCACGCACGCCACCGAAGGACACGAGCCCGTTTTTTTAGGATCAACACGAGCCAAGGTCTGGCTGGTACGCCGTTGGGTCCTACCATTTGAGAATATGAAAGGAACCTTTTAAATTGCCGAACGAATCTATGTGTATTACAATACCCGTATTTTCCTTGCAAATACTAATCTCAGCGTGGTAATTGATTTATGACGAGTTGTTGAATTAGAGTGAATTTGTGATATAGTGATCTCAACGTGGATTTCACATTTCATGGTATCCCTAGTAAGTTTTCCAATGCAAATTCAAATTTAAAAGATGAACAATATGGAGGTGAGAAAACTTTGTATGTATCAAGCATATGACCACACACACACACACAGACACAGACACACACGCACGAACACAACAACAATCCAATAAGTATAGTGCATCTATTTTTCCAACCCATGCATGTATGACACGAGTTCAAAAATACTCCTTCTATTCCTAAATATTAGTCTTTTAGAGAGTTCAACAAGTGACTACATACGGAGCAAAATGAGTGAATCTAGATTCTAAAATATGTCTATATACATCCGTATGTGCCAATCCATTTGAAGCCTCTAGAAAGACTAATATTTACGAACGAAGGGAGTAAAATGTAAGACATCCATGGTCCTCAGTTCAATATTTAAAATGAACATGAAACTGAAACATGAATATTAAGTCTAGTACTACTGTACGTGCAAATCTTGTGTTTAGGCGGAGCTATGATTGTCGGGGGTCAACCCCTCGACCTTAGATAAAATTGTGGAGCTCTGTTTAGGGTTGTTTAGATTATATTTGTCCCCACCCGCCCAACCACCGATTGGTTGTGGACCCCCACCCTCCTCCTGGGAGAATATCATGTGCCCCCATACCTTAGATGCTATATGCCGTCTGAGTTGCTTGGAGCTTGTAGATCTGAGATATAGCAGCTCACATGATGTGTCTTAAGTTTTTGCAGGAAACCTTGATGAGTTTGAGAATTGCACACAATTTGTACAAAAACTACTTAGATGCCCTTTGATCCCATATCCAATGACCTCGAAGCTCGTATCACCGTAGCATCTAAGATGAAGGAGGACATCATATTCTCCTGTATGTAAGAATATCATGTGCTATCACACCTTAGATGCTTTGGTGATACAAGCTCTTCGGAGGCGTTGGATTTGTGACCCAACACCTCCTCGGTGGTTCGAATGGTTTTTTGCACAAAAGCCCCAAAAGAGTTCGGCCATTGCTTACAAGCACAAAGACTGATCAGATGCCATTGGATCTCAGATCAAATAACCTCCAAGCTCGTACCACCGTAGCATCCAAGCTGCGATAGCACCTTATGTTTTCTGGAACGGGAGAGTATGTGGTGCTCCCGCACCGTAGATTCTATGGTGATACGAGTTCACTGAGATCTAACAGCCCACAATAGGAGGTTTGAATGTTTTTGCAATATACGGCTGATAGAGTTTGGGAAATGCGCAGAAAGTACAAGTACTATGCATGTACCATCGATCACCGATCATACGACCTAGATGCTCATATCACCGTGGCGGGTAATTAAGCTACGGGAGCACCTAATATGAGCACCGGGAGCCGTTGGATCGAAGATGCAGCGGCACACACGAGGCCTGAATGTTTTATTTGCAAAAAAAAACTTTGGAGAGTTTGGAAATTGCGCATAATTACAAAGACTACTCCCAAGCCATTGGATCTCACTTCCAACGGTGTAAAAACTTGTATCACCATAGTATCTAAGCTGCGGGGTGGATGTGATATTCTATGCCGCTGTCATTTTTGTTCGTAAACTTGCAAAATACGTGTAACTCGTGCCGTTACTTGTCTAACCGTGCAAAGTGTTTGTTCAAAAAAACCATCCTACACTGAAATATCGGAACAACACACGGGGGTCCCACTTGTCATTAATCAAATTTGGACCTAAAACTAACAAATCTGAAAGACGAGATTCGAACTGTTAACCTGGACTACAAAGCGTAAGTCGATAGCCTGAAAAAACGAATGATTGTTGGCTTTGTCCCATAACTTGATTTTATACAGTACTTGCGTTGAGTAGAGTAGAGGGAGTGCCTCGTCAACACGTGCATGACCGTTGTCTCACTTACTGGTGGGTCCCAGGTCTGCGATCTCAATCTCTCTTCTCTCCATCGTTTAACCTTTGCACGGGCACACACGAAGAGCGGCGCTAGCTTGCCGTGGTGTTATTACAACTAAAAAAAGCTTGGAAAATAGAAGAATCGCCTAGAACAAGAGACGTTGTGGCTGGTCGAGACGGAGCTAACCGTGCCACGTTTGCATGATGAAGCTGTGTGGCTAGTGGGGTGTTTTCGACCGACTGGCTGAGTCCCAAGGTCGAACCATAGGTACTACGCCTGATACAGTAAATTTTTACACGCACATTTTTCCTCTGTGCCGACACATGGCACACCCTACCGCGCGGTTTCGGGGTCCTCCGGGAGGTGTACGCATATATTCTTCCTGACGTGGGATGCCCTACCACGCGTTTCGGGTCCTCCTCGATCGTAGCGCCGAAGCAAGTAAATGAGTCGTCAAATCATGAAAGACCACCTTTCCCGCCGAGTACATCAGTGAAGCACGGTGGCTAGCTAGTTGGGCTAGTTCGACCGATTAGCTAGGCCGCCGCCACATTTGTCTTTTCACCCCTTTTTTATCTACTTGCCGGCAGGTAAATTTAAATATCCACCGCGGAGTTGCTCTGGTGTTTGGGTGCGGCAGGATTTTTAATTTTTTGATTGACGGGAGCAGGCGCAGCAGGATTTTTATTTTTTTGATTGACGGAGGCGGTAGCGGTAGCAATTAGTCACGATGACTCCGCCTGTAAAAACCCACTGCTCCCTGATGTGAGAAGTCGTCGACTGGTGTTTTACCGTGGTGAAAACCAAAAGATTCCTCGCTCCTCGTCTGGCTCCCTCTGCCTTCCCGTAGACTGCATTGCCTTTCAGCCGTTTCTCCCCCTTTGCTTCCTCTCCCCATTGCTTCTACCTGGTGCCATGGCTGCGCAGCAGATCACGGAGTCCGACGTGAGGCGCCTGACACAGGAGCTCCATGCCAAGGATGCGGAGCTCAGGGCCAAGGACGTGGAGCTCCGTGAGCTCAAGGAGGAGAGGAGTGCCATGCTCCTCCGTTATGTGCGGGAGTTCACGGAGCTTCAAAAGCGGCAGGCATCCACCACAAAGATGCTCGAGGCATCGGCGGCGTTGCTGCAGAAAGCGGGAGATACGATAGGCCGTCAGGGGAGCCGGCTGGAGCGCGAGCGGGCCGATCGTGACGAGGTCCAGGATCGCCTCAGCCACTTGGTGAACGAAGTTGCCACGCATGTGTTGCGGCTACGCGATGCCTACCGTCATGCCAGCGCGACGATGCTGGCCGTCGGGCTAAACCCGTTCGACCACCCGGTCGTCTTCAACGAGCTGCGGCTTCCTGACCTGGTCTCCTTCTTCACCTATATCTCCGAGGAGCTGAGCCATCTCCGCGCGATGGTGGGGGCTGAGCTAGACAAGGAGGGGTTGCACGCTGCCGTCGCTGTTGCCGGGCGAATCCTTTCAGGGCTCCGTCACCGGAATCCATTCGTGCCATTGGACGCCGTCTTTGACAAGCTGGCTCCCGTCGACCGGGAGCGGGCTCTGCGGGCGGTTGCACCCTGCATCACCAACGTCGTGCGCCTCGAGAAGCAGAGGGACTTCGGTGGTGTTTAGGCGCCCTCTGCATGGGCATGTCCATGTCTCGGCGCAACATGACCGTTGGATCAAACTCAGACGGTGCAGGTCGATCCTTTGTAGCACAAAGCGTGTGGGTGTGTTTGGTTGCATTCTCATCTCAATATAGTTGTTTCCTCTTCGTGTATTTTTGTCAACCTACTAGTGTGGACTCATGCACCCTTCATGCACTCGCCAAACACCCAAAAGTGGGTCGAGAAGGAACTTTTGCTCCCATCCGTGCACCCTTCATACACCCTGTCTAACACTATAGGATGTGCTTCATATGGTTCATGTTTCGTGGAGTACTTAGCACCGTACTCTCCGTGCGTTGTGGACCTAGTTCTGTTAACATTGATCTCACCGTTCATTCTCGACCGGACAAATAAAAAGCGGTACTATGTTACATATAGGAGTAGTTGACATCGCACAACATCATTTGTTATCGTCATATCTTACTACACTAGCAACAAGATTGTGTAGTACTATCGACGATGAACCACTGCACATGCCTAGTAGTAGGAGCACTGTGTATGTTCAAGTGGCTGCCGTGTTTCACACTCCTCCATTGTAAGAGTGGAAACGCTTGATGTAATCATTTTTTTTCTTCAGAATGAAAAACAGTGGACATGCTCTGCATGCAGATCCTCCTCCAGCCATGCACTAAATTACTCACTTTCGCCGACGTGTGGGACAGCCAGCACCTGGGTCCACCAGCCATGCACTAAATTACTCCGTAGTAGAGTGACGGTAGACTACCCCGATCGAACCGCAGTAATGCCCAATGAGCCGTCAAATCACAAAACCCCCTCCTTTCCAAAGATAAGTTGGACCAGACGAAGCAACCATCATTTCACTCTTCTCTCTCGACTTCCTTTCTTGAAGAAAACCCCCACTCGCTTCGCTTCTCCCTCATCTCGTTCCTCCTTTCACTCTTCTCTCTCAGCTTCCTCTCTTGGATGGACGCCGGAGCACCGGCCGACGTGATGTCTATGGCTCTGGCCAAAACCATCGAGGCTCATGGTACGAAGAAGCGCAAGCACCCCGCTGAGACTACCACAGACAAGCCCAAAGCCATCGCCCTGTCCAATCCCACCTCTCCGGGATCCCTCATTAAGCAAGTCCAGGTAATGTCTCTTGTTGACGATCTTTTTCTCGATCTTGATTGTGTTTTTTCATCTAACACGCAAAGATACTAGTAATCGGTAGTACAACTACGGGTGATATTGCATGTGATTTTCGTGTGCCAAATGACGGTTCTAAATTCCTCTTTTGACCAAAACATGCGAGAGGTTGACACTGATTTCTTATAGATTACTTTCAAATACTCCCTCATCCCAAATTTCTTGTCTTAGATTTGTCTAGATACGGATGTATCTAATACTAAAATGTGACTTGATACATCCGTATCTAGACAAATCTAAGACAAGAATTTTGGGACGGAGGGAGTACTTTATGAACATCAATGCTACCTTTTAAGAGGGTATATTTGCCTCGGTAACTTGTGTTATGGATATTGCATGTAATCCCTCTGCTCTCATGCCTTTGAAGACATGTTCTAGTGTCTTTGTTCACTCATTTCTATGCGTATATGTAGTCATATATGGAGTATAATATCGAAAATCATCTTATATTTCTGAATGGAGGTAGTAATGAAATATGGTTTCTGTTTGAATTAGAACCAGGTCCGCGGTGGAGATGAAGTTCTCAAAGTCATGCCGTGTGAACTGGAAGACCCGATGATGAGTTCTACTGCTGAACTATCCAGCTGCCGTGTCCTTGTTGCCACGTGTCCTGAACTAGTGTTTTCCTGTAGCATTATTGTTGCGTGTTCTCGAGGCTGTACTTAACAATTTCCTGGCTGTGCCTTCGATTACGAAGGGTGTGGTTCTTGTAAAGCTTCCCAACAAATCTGATGCGGCCTGTCTTCATCATCATGTTTATGAGTGGAAAGACCACTCTGTTAGGTTCTCCAAGGTTGACAAGATGGTGATGGTGCATGTAGACATCTCACAGGAAGTCCATGGCCTAGTCAGTTATGCGGGGTTCATCCCATCGGTCGGTGGCAAGAAATAGTCTCCAGAGTTTAGTTAGTGCAACTTTGCTTGTCTGTAGTAAGTACTATTGTTCAGTACTTGATTTGTGTTTGTGAACCCTGTATTGTTTATTAGTACTGCCGCTTTTGGTGTGTGGTCAGTCCTGAGAATGGTCTATGTTAATGTCTGTCCACTCAATTCAGTCTGTACATTTTGAAGTATCCAGATCATATTTTTTGTGAGGACGGTTTATCAATTATGGTTACACTCCAATATCTGTATGCATTGCAGGGTTTATCGCACCCACCAGGTTTCCAGTCCATGGATGTTCGGTCCATACGATTTGTCACGACCTTTGACTGTCTCCGCTTGTGGGAGTAGGCGGCCCTGCATGCCACGCGTAGTTGGACGATCAATCTTACATTTAGTACTTCAACATAGTGATTTCCTGGTAAGGATTCACTCGTGTCACATCAAGTAAATCTTATTGATTTACTGTCTAAATCTTATTGATTTAATGTCATGTTTTCTTTCTTTTCTGCAATTTTACGATGCAGGTTTTTCCATGTGACATTCATCACAGAATAAACCGTTTGGTTTTCTCTACGATGGCTATTTTTGCAGGTTTCACTTCTTATGTCGTGTCAGTAACGAAGGCACTGGCCATCACATATATTACTAGAAAAAATTGGATCGCCGTTGTCCGAGTACAAGCTGAATCCCTATGATGAACTGCCGTTTGGTTTAACAAAAACGCCACAATTAGTCCTTCTCGCGTTTAAAATAAATGAAGAAAAAAAAACTGGATCACGGTCACGGATCCTAGTCAAGTTAGAAAGCTGATCATAGCAGACCAGACAGGATCGCCGCTGTCTCGCACAGATCAAGCACCGGCAGTTGCTCTAGCAGCGACAATGGCAGCACTCGATCTGCTCGGTGAGGATTGGGCACCGATCAGCGTCAATGATCACCGATCTCTTTGGAGGATCGTGCATCGACACCGCACCAGCTCTACAAGGAGCACCATCTCCGCAGAAGAGAGCGCTTCGCACTGCACCAACACTTGCACTTGCATTTGGTCCGGCCCAGCAGTTGCACCGCAACAGATCGGGCTACGATTCAGACTTCATATACCAAAGTCGTTACACAAACCGACATGTCCACCTTCTTGGTAAGCATTGGCCGCCCAAGTGCTTCGTTCTTTTTTCTTTCCATGTTGTTTCACATGATTCACTGTGTTGATCTAACTATTTGGGTATGTCTTCTTGTTTGCAAACAGAGAATTCCTAGAAACAGCGAGGGAGTCGTTCAACTATCCCGCATCGCGGCCAAGTTTCTCTTACCATGCGCAGCCTTGGTGTGAATGAACCTGCTCAATATACCGTAAGTACAAAGGATGGTCGCATGATGATTGATGCTAAAGGATGGTCAAGGTTCAAATCTAAATCATATCTTGCGGTAGGGGATGATGTCAAAATCGAACTTTCTCGGCAAGGAGAGCTGGTCCAAATCAACTTTGAAATTCTTCAGTAGCAGCACACAACTGCCGAACTGATCTATCCTCCGAGAGATTTTGATGTAATAATCTGGCATGGTGAAACAAGTGTCCTGTGTGTATAAGTAGTACGACAGTATTATTTATCACATGGTATATCGTTGATAGAATTGCAACTTAGATTGCTGGTTAGGAACTGTCGTTCGATTTCATTCCAACAAATTGCCGTGCTTTATTCAATTTTGTGTATTCGCCTTATGACGACATCTAAAACCAGCGCAGTACCGATCGCTTGCAATATGAAAAGCGCTGAGGTAGAACACATTGGCCCCCAAACATGCAGGGTCGGCATGCGGCCCAAAGTCCAGAACCGTGAGCCTATCTGAGTAAAAAAAATAAAAAATTTGAGTATTATATTCTCAGCTGAACCCCCATAATGCCCGTGCGTTGCAGAGGGAGTATATTTCTTGGCAAGGTGAGCCTATGATATAAAAGATTTGTATATTTCTTCTGAGAGGAGTATCTCTGTCAAAAAAATATTTATGTGTAACTAGTTACTCCTGTCTTTCTACTTCCTTTTCGCTGATATGTGGGCAACCGGCAATGGGGTCCACGTGCCATATGCACAAATTAGAGTGCACAACTTCACGGTAGACACACCTTGGTCGAAAGTAATCGCAAAGAATGCCCAATGAGCCGTCAAATCACAACCCCCCCCCTTTCCGGCTTTAGCGATTATCTTTGGGCGGAATGAGCGCCAATATTTCACTGGGCCTGAATCCCCTTCTCCCTCGTCTGCTTGTTCAGAGAAAACACCTGCTCGGCGATTGCATAGGGTTTTCTCATGGAGAACCAGGTACGAATTCTTCAACCATCCCCGATAAATCCAAGTCCCTTGGTCGCAGGTAATCCTAGGATGGCAGCCGCCACCGTTGATGCATTTTTCTTCAGATCGAATCTAGTGTGTTTGATTCACGATTGCCCAAAGTGCGAGTACCCTACAGATTTCTGCGCCCTCGGCGAGACGCCACACTTGTTCCTTCTCATCCTACCACAACATTTTGAAATGCGCACAGTATGTTCCTAGAATCCTCTTCTCTATCCGGGAGGGTGGGGTTTTTTGAACATGTTGTGTTGTCATATTATTTTTCCTGCAGTGTATTATTTGCTCTGCCAGAACACATGTACTCAAGATGCTCGGCCTTGCCATAACTGAATACACTAGTTTAATGGTCACAGTGAAGACAAGCCATGGATATTACTTCCGAGTTGGGTTCATGAACCAAGAAGATCGCTGATTTTTTATGGCCAAACTTGGATAAACTTTCTCAAGTGTTACGGACTAAAAGTTGGCGCACGAATGTTGATGGAAATAGCAGAACCTGCTCTCATCTTCACTGCAATCTTCCACCCCGACGTCGTTCCAATTGTTCATCCATGTTAGTTTTGTATCTGGTTCTTGCTTGTTGCCTCGGTTACTTCTTAATCCACCTATTATGTCTAACTAATCACAATTTAACTTTAGAAGTAGCAATCTAATCTCTCACGAAGATGCTACTTCTAACTAATATTTTCTTATAATTGGTGGCACGTGTAGGTTTTTTCAGAGTTAAGCAGTCTGCCGTTTATTACTCTGTAATAACTCTACCGTTACTAATGGCAATCAAGTAGACTGGATCGACATCCACAAGTTCCTACACTTTATTGATCGTCTTGAGGTCCTTGTGGGGCGTTTCGATGGTGGAAGGCCACGTGGGATATGTGTGCCATCGCTGCACTCGTTGAACAGGTCCAACGTGTGGATAAACTTATGGTACGAGCTGTTTTCTATTATATATGTTGTTCATAAACTATTGCTTATACACAGTTTTACAACTGTGATCTTCTTGAAACAGAACTGCCGAAGTTCTATTGTTCCTATCTGAGATGCGACCATGGTCGGGTCAGACTTGCGCTTGGTCACAACATGATGTTTATGTCGACCTACTCAATTCCCCTTGGAGGTGAAAAGATACTTATTCGTGGGTGGTATCAGATAATGAAGGCCCATCCATCTTGGAGAATAGGACAGAAGATTATGTTCATGCTTTTCCATGGCTCTAAAGCGAATATCCTGTTTATTGACCACGTTGCGAGATGAAGCCGCTTTCAGAAGGTTGTGGATGCGGGGTGGCGCATGGGCCTTGGCGGCCTCACCCTTGGTTAATCAGAGGCAAAGTAGCACTGCTCGAGGCGTGCTTTATGCAGTTGAACCTGTATAAGTACTCATACCGCTTTCGACTTTGGTTGTTAAGTGCCCTATTGGTTTGATTAAGGTTGTTAAGTACTCCTGCTGCTTTTACAGTCTGTCATGTTTCTTCAGTCCTATCTTCCTCCATCCGCCAAAACCAAACCAGCGCCGGCGGGGCCGCCTGCTTCCTGTTGGAAATATGCCCTAGAGGCAATAATAAAATGGTTATTATTATATTTCCTTGTCCACGATAAATGTTTATTGTTCATGCTATAATTGTATTAACTAGAAACTGTAATACATGTGTGAATACATAGACCACAACATGTCCCTAGTGAGCCTCTAGTTGACTAGCTCGTTGATCAATAGATGGTTATGGTTTCCTAACCATGGACATTGGATGTCATTGATAACGGGATCACATCATTAGGAGAATGATGTGATGGACAAGACCCAATCCTAAGCATAGCACAAGATCGTGTAGTTCGTTTGCTAAAAGCTTTTCTAATGTCAAGTATCATTTCCTTAGACCATGAGATTGTGCAACTCCCGGATACCGTAGGAATGCTTTTGGTGTGCAAAACGTCACAACGTAACTGGGTGGCTATAAAGGTGCACTACGGGTATCTCCGAAAGTGTCTGTTGGGTTGGCACGAATCGAGACTGGGATTTGTCACTCCGTGTGACGGAGAGGTATCTCTGGGCCCACTCGGTAATGCATCATCATAATGAGCTCAATGTGACTAACTAGTTAGTCATGGGATCATGCATTACGGAACAAGTAAAGTGACTTGCCGGTAACGAGATTGAACGAGGTATTGAGATACCGACGATCGAATCTCGGGCAAGTAACGTACCGATTGACAAAGGGAATTGTATACGGGATTGCTTGAATCCTTGACATCGTGGTTCATTTGATGAGATCATCGTGGAACATGTGGGGGCCAACATGGGTATCCAGATCCCGCTGTTGGTTATTGGCCAGAGAGCTGTCTCGGTCATGTCTGCATGATTCCCGAACCCATAGGGTCTATACACTTAAGGTTCGGTGACGCTAGAGTTGTTATGGGAATTAGTGTGTAGTTACCGAATGTTGTTCGGAGTCCCGGATGAGATCCCGGACGTCACGAGGAGTTCCAGAATGGTCCGGAGGTAAATATTTATATATGGGAAGTCCTACTTTGGCCACCGGAAAATGTTCGAGATTTTTCGGTATTGTACCGGGAAGGTTCTAGAAGGTTCTGGAGTGGGGCCCACCTGCATGGGGGGACCCACATGAACGTGGGTAGTGGGGGCAAGGCCCCACACCCCTGGTCAAGGCGCACGAAGATCCCCCTTAGAAGGAATAAGATCATATCCCGAAGGATAAGATCAAGATCCCTAAAAAAGGGGGATAACAATCGGTGGGGAAGGAAATGATGGGATTTCTTTCCTCCCACCTTTGCCAACGCCCCAATGAACTTGGAGGGCAATAAACCAGCCCCCTCCACCCCTAGATATAGTGGGGAGGCGCATGGGAGCTTCACGCTTCCTGGCGCAGCCCTCCCTCCCCAACACCTCCTCCGTAGTAGTAGTGCTTGGCGAAGCTCTGCCGGAGAACTGCAAGCTCCACCACCACGCCGTCGTGCTGCCGGAGCTCTCCCTCAATTCTCCTCTCCCCTTGCTGGATCAAGAAGGAGGAGACGTCCCTGGGATGTACGTGTGTTGAACGCGGAGGCACCGTTGTTCGGTGCTTAGATCGGATTCGGCCGCGATCTGAATCGCTTAGTGAACGACTCCACCGACCGCGTTCTTGCAACGCTTCCGCATCACGATCTTCAAGGGTATAAAGATGCACTCCCCTCTCTCTCATTGCTAGTTACTCCATAGATTGATCTTGGTGATGCGTAGAAAATTTTCAATTTTTGCTACGTTCCCCAACAAAGGGCATCATGAGCTAGGTCTATTGCGTAGATTCTATGCACGAGTAGAACACAAGTAGTTGTGGGCATTGGTTTGTTCAATTTGCTTATCGTTACTAGTCCTATCTTGATTGGCGGCATCGTGGGATGAAGCGGCCCGGACCGACCTTACACGCACGCTTACGTGAGACAGGTTCCACCGATCGACATGCACTTGTTGCATAAAGGTGGCTAGCGGGTGCCGATCTCTCCCACTTTAGTCGGATCGGATTCGATGAAAAGGGTCCTTATGAAGGGTAAATAGCAATTGGCATATCACCGTTGTGGCTTCTTCGTAGGTAAGAAACGTTCTTGCTAGAAACCCATAGCCGCTTATCAGAAACATGCAACAACAATTAGAGGACGTCTAACTTGTTTTTGCAGGGTATGCTATGTGATGTGATATGGCCAAAAGAATGTGATGAATGATATATGTGATGTATGAGATTGATCATGTTCTTGTAATAGGAATCACGACTTGCATGTCGATGAGTATGACAACCGGCAGGAGCCATAGGAGTTGTCTTAATTTATTGTATGACCTGTGTGTCATTGAAAACGCCATGTAATTACTTTACTTTATTGCTAAACCGTTAGCCATAGTAGTAGAAGTAATAGTTGGCGAGACAACTTCATGAAGACACGATGATGAAGATCATGGTGTCATGTTGGTGACGAAGGTGATCATGTCGTGCCTCAAGATGGAGATCAAAGGCGCAAGATGATATTGGCCATATCATGTCACTTTATGATTTGCATGTGATGTTTGTCATGTTTACATCTTATTTGCTTAGAACGACGGTAGCATAAATAAGATGATCCCTCATTAAAATTTCAAGAAAGTGTTCCCCCTAACTGTGCACCGTTGCGAAAGTTCGTTGTTTCAAAGCACCACGTGATGATCGGGTGTGATAGATTCTAATGTTCACATACAACGGGTGTAAGCCAGATTTACACACGCAAAACACTTAGGTTGACTTGATGAGCCTAGCATGTACAGACATGGCCTCGGAACACAAGAGACCGAAAGGTCGAACATGAGTCGTATAGTAGATACGATCAACATGGAGATGTTCACCGATGATGACTAGTCTGTCTCACGTGATGATCGGACACGGCCTAGTTGACTCGGATCATGTATCACTTAGATGACTAGAGGGATGTCTATCTCGAGTGGGAGTTCATTAGATGAACTTAATTATCATGAACATAGTCAAAAGGACTTGGCAAATTATGCCGTAGCTTGTGCTGTAGTTCTCTTGTTTAAGATATGTTCCTAGAAATTTTTAGTTGAAAGTTGATAGTAGCAATTATGCGGACTGGGTCCAGATATCGAGGATTGTCCTCATTGCTTTTACGTAAGGCGTATGTCCTTAATGCACCGCTCGGTGTGCTGAACCTCGGCGTTGTTTGTGGATGTTGCGAACATCGACATACACATTTTGATGACTACGTGGTAGTTCGATGCGTAATGTTAAGCGGTTTAGAATTGAGGCATCGAAGACATTTTTGAAACGTCACAGAACATATGAGATGTTCCAAGAGCTGAAATTAGGATTTCAGGCTCGTGCTTACGTCAAGAGGTATGAGACCTCCGACAAGTTTCTTAACCTGCAAACTAAGGGAGAAAAGCTCAATCATTGAGGATGTGCTCAGATTGTCTGAGTACTACAATCACTTGAATCGAGTGGGAGTTAATCTTCCAGATGAGATAGTGATGGTTCTCCATAGTCACCGCCACCAAGCTATTAGAGCTTCGTGATGAACTATAACGTATCGAGGGATAGACATGATGATCCTTGAGCAATTCGCGATGTTTGACACCGCGAAAGTAGAAATCGAGTAGGAGCATCAATTGTTGATGGTTAGTAAAACCACGAGTTTCAAGAAGGGCAAGGGCAAGAAGGGATACTTCATGAGACGACAGATCGATTGTCGCTCTAGTGAAGAAACCCAGGGTTGAACCCAAACCGAGACTAAGTGCTTACGTAATGAGGGAACGATCCTTTGAAGCAGAACTACCCTAGATACTTGGTAGATGAGAAGGCTGGCAAGGTTGACAGAAGTATATTGGATATACATTGTATTAAATGTGTACTTTGCTAGTACTCCTAGTAGCACCAGGGTATTAAGATACCGGTTCGGTTGCTAAGTGTTAGTAACTCGAAATAAAAGAGCTATGGAATAAACGGAGACTAGCTAAAGGTGAGATGACGATGTGTGTTGGAAGTGTTTCCAAGGTTGATGTGATCAAGCATCGCCTGCTCCCTCTACCATCGAGATTGGTGTTAAACCTAAATAATTGTTATTTTGTGTTTGCGTTGAGCATAAACATGATTGGATTATGTTTATCGCAATACGGTTATTCATTTAAGGAGAATAATGGTTACTCTGTTTATTTGAATAATACCTTCAACGGTCTTGCACCTAAAATGAATGGTTTATTGAATCTTGATCGTAGTGATACACATGTTCATGCCAAAAGATATAAGATAGTAATGATAGTACCACATACTTGTGGCAATCGCCACTTAAGTCATATTGGTATAAAACGCATGAAGAAGCTCCATATTGATGGATCTTTGGACTCACTCGTTTTGAAAAGATTGAGACATGCGGACCACGTTTATTGGTATATACACATGAAGAAACTCCATGCAGATGGATCGTTTGGACTCACTTGTTTTTGAATCACTTGAGACATGCAAATCATACCACATGGGCAAGATGACTGAAAGGCCTCGTTTTCGGTGAGATGGAACAAGAGAGCAACTTCTTGGAAGTAATACATTTGATGTGTGCAATCCAATGATTCTTTGAGGCCTTGTGATGAATATCGTTATGCTCTTACTTCACAGATGATTTTAGTAGATTCTTAGTATATTTAGTTGATGAAACACAAATCTGAATTATTGAAAGGTTCAAGTAATCTCAGAGTGAAGTTGAAGATTGACGTGACAAGAGGATAAAATGTCTATGATATGATCATAGAGATAAATATCTGAGTTCTGAGTTTGGCACACAATTAAGACATTGTGGAAATTGTTTCACAACTAATACCGCTGGAACACCATAGTGTGATGGTGTGTCCGAACATCGTGAATCGCACCCTATTAGATATGGTGCATACCATGATGTCTCTTATTGAATTAACACTATTGTTTATGGGTTAGGCATTAGACACAACCGCATTCACTTTAATAGGGCACCACACAATTCCATTAAGATGACACCGTATGAACTATGGTTTAGAGAAACCTAAGCTGTCATTTCTTATAAAGTTTGGGGATGCGATGCTTATGTGAAAAAGTTTCAGGTGATAAGCTTGAACCCAAAGCGGATAAATGCATCTTCATAGGACACCCAAAAATAGTTGGGTATACCTCCTGTCTCAGATCCGGAAGCAAAAGGGATTGTTTCTAGAATCGGATCCTTTCTCGAGGAAAAGTTTCTCTCGAAAGAATTGAGTGGGAGGATGGTGGAGACTTGATGAGGTTATTGAACCGTCACTTCAACTAGTGTGTAGCAGGGCAGAAGAAGTTGTTCTTGTGGCGCCTACACCAGTTGAAGTGAAAGCTGATGATAGTGATCATGAAACTTCGGATCAAGTAACTACCAAACCTGGTAGGTCGACAAGGACGCGTACTGCTTCAGAGTGGTGCGGTAATCCTGTCTTGAAGGTCATGTTGCTAGACAACAATGAACCTACGAGCTATGGAGAAGCGATGGTGGGACCGGATTCCGACGAATGGCTCGAGGCCATAAAATCTGAGAGAGGATCCATGTATGAAACCAAAGTATAGACTTTGGAAGAACTACTTGATGGTCGTAAGGTTGTTGGGTACAGATGGATTTTAAAAGGAAGACAGACAATGATGGTAAGTATCACCATTAAGAAAGCTCAACTTGTCATTAAGATGTTTGCCGACAAGTTCAAGGAGTTGACTATGATGAGACTTTCTCACTCATAGCGATGCTAAGAGTCTGTTGAAATTATATTAGCAGTTCTGCATTATTTATGAAATCTTGCGAGATAGGATGTCAAAACATTGTTTCCTCAACGATTTTCTTGAGGAAAGGTTGTATGTGATACAATGTAAGGTTTTGTCAATCCTAAAAGATGCTAACAAGTATGCAAAGCTCCGGCAATCCTTCTAAGGACTGGAGTAAGCATCTCGGAGTTGGAATATATGCTTTGATGAGATGATCAAAGATTTTTGGTTTATAAGTTGTTTTCTGGAAAATTGTATTTCCAAATAATTGAGTGGAGCACTATAGCATTTCTGATGAGTATATGTTGTTGACATATTGTTGATCGGAAATGGTGTAGAATTTCTGGAAAGCATATAGGGTTATTTGAAAAGTGTTTTTCAATGGAAAACCTGGATTAAGATACTTGAACATTGAGCATCAAGATCTATAAGGATAGATCAAAAATCGCTGATAGTACTTTCAAATGAATACGCACCGTGACAAGATTATGAAGGAGTTCAAAATAGATCGGCAAAGAAGGAGTTCTTGGCTGTGTTATAAGGTGTGAGTATTGAGTAAGACTCAAGACCTGAGCACGGCTGAAGAGAGAGAAAGGACGAAGGTCGTCCCCTATGCTTTAGACGTAGGCTCTACAGTATGCTATGTTGTGTACTGCACCTGAAGTGTGCCTTGCCATGAGTCAGTCAAGGGGTACAAGAGTGATCCAGAAATGGATCAAAGGACAGCGGTCAAAGTTATCCTTAGTGACTAGTGGACTAAGGATATTTTTCTCGATTATGGAGGTGGTAAAATAGTTCGTCGTAAAGGGTTACGTCGATGCAAACTTTGACACTAATCTGGATGACTCTGAATAGTAAACCGGATCCATATAGTAGAACAATTATTTGGAATAGTTCCAAATAGTGCGTGGTAGCTGCATCTACAAGATGACGTAGAGATTTGTAAAAGCACACATGGATCTGAAAGGTTCGGACCCATTGACTAATAACCTCTCTCACAAGCGAGATATGATCAAACCCCATGGGTGTTGGATTCATTACGATCACATAGTGATGTGAACTAGATTATTGGCTCTAGTGCAAGTGGGAGGCTGTTGGAAATATGCCCTAGAGGCAATAATAAAATGGTTATTATTATATTTCCCTGTCCATGATAATTTTTTATTATTCATGCTATAATTGTATTAACTGGAAACTGTAATACATGTGTGAATACATACACCACAACATGTCCCTAGTGAGCCTCTAGTTGACTAGCTCGTTGATCAATAGATGGTTATGGTTTCCTGACCATGGACATTGGATGTCATTGATAATGGGATCACATCATTAGGAGAATGATGTGATGGACAAGACCCAATCCTAAGCATAGCACAAGATCGTGTAGTTCGTTTGCTAAAAGCTTTTCTAATGTCAAGTATCATTGCCTTACACCATGAGATTGTGCAACTCCCAGATACCGTAGGAATGCTTTGGGTGTGCAAAACGTCACAACGTAACTGGGTGGCTATAAAGGTGCACTACGGGTATCTCCTAAAGTGTCTGTTGGGTTGGCATGAATCGAGACTGGGATTTGTCACTCCGTGTGACGGAGAGGTATCTCTGGGCCCACTCGGTAATGCATCATCATAATGAGCTCAATGTGACTAAGTAGTTAGTCATGGGATCATGCATTACGGAATGAGTAAAGTGACTTGCCGGTAACGAGATTGAACGAGGTATTGGGATACCGACGATCGAATCTCGGGCAAGTAACATACCGATTGACAAAGGGAATTGTATACGGGATTGCTTGAATCCTTGACATCATGGTTCATCCAATGAGATCATCGTGGAACATGTGGGAGCCAACATGGGTATCCAGATCCCGCTGTTGGTTATTGGCCAGAGAGGTGTCTCGGTCATGTCTGCATGATTCCCGAACCCGTAGGGTCTATACACTTAAGGTTCGGTGACACTAGAGTTGTTATGGGAATTAGTGTGTAGTTACCGAATGTTGTTCGGAGTCCCGGATGAGATCCCGGACGTCATGAGGAGTTCCGGAATGGTCCGGAGGTAAATATTTATATATGGGAAGTCCTACTTTGGCCACCGGAAAATGTTCGAGATTTTTCGGTATTGTACCGGGAAGGTTCTAGAAGGTTCGGAGTGGGGCCCACCTGCATGGGAGGACCCACATGAAAGTGGGTAGTGGGGCAAGGCCCCACACCCCTGGTCAAGGCGCACGAAGATCCCCCTTAGAAGGAATAAGATCATATCCGAAGGGATAAGATCAAGATCCCTAAAAAAGGGGGATAACAATCGGTGGGGAAGGAAATGATGGGATTTCTTTCCTCCCACCTTTGCCAACGCCCCAATGAACTTGGAGGGCAATAAACCAGCCCCCTCCACCCCTATATATAGTGGGGAGGCGCATGGGAGCTTCACCCTTCCCCTGGCGCAGCCCTCTCCCTCCCCAACACCTCCTCCTCCGTAGTAGTGCTTGGCGAAGCTCTGCTTGGGAGGCGCAAGCTCCACCACCACGCCGTCGTGCTGCCGGAGCTCTCCCTCAACTTATCCTCTCCCCTTGCTGGATCAAGAAGGAGGAAACGTCCCCGGGATGTACGTGTGTTGAACGCGGAGGCACCGTTGTTCGGTGCTTATATCGGATTCGGCCGCGATCTAAATCGCAGTGAGCGACTCCACCGACCGCGTTCTTGCAACGCTTCCGCATCACGATCTTCAAGGGTATAAAGATGCACTCCCCTCTCTCTCATTGCTAGTTACTCCATAGATTGATCTTGGTGATGCGTAGAAAATTTTCAATTTTTGCTACGTTCCCCAACAGTGGCATCATGAGCTAGGTCTATTGCGTAGATTCTATGCACGAGTAGAACACAAGTAGTTGTGGGCATTGGTTTGTTCAATTTGCTTATCGTTACTAGTCCTATCTTGATTCGGCGGCATCGTGGGATGAAGCGGCCCGGACCGACCTTACACGTACGCTTACGTGAGACAGGTTCCACCGACTGACATGCACTTGTTGCATAAAGGTGGCTAGCGGGTGCCAGTCTCTCCCACTTTAGTCGGATCGGATTCGATGAAAAGGGTCCTTATGAAGGGTAAATAGCAATTGGCATATCACCGTTGTGGCTTCTTCGTAGGTAAGAAACGTTCTTGCTAGAAACCCATAGTCATACGTAAAACATGCAACAACAATTAGAGGACGTCTAACTTGTTTTTGGAGGGTATGCTATGTGATGTGATATGGCCAAAAGAATGTGATGAATGATATATGTGATGTATGAGGTTGATCATGTTCTTGTAATAGGAATCACGACTTGCATGTCGATGAGTATGACAACCGGCAGAGCCATAGGAGTTGTCTTAATTTATTGTATGACCTGTGTGTCATTGAAAACGCCATGTAATTACTTTACTTTATTGCTAAACCGTTAGCCATAGTAGTAGAAGTAATAGTTGGCGAGACAACTTCATGAAGACACGATGATGAAGATCATGGTGTCATGTTGGTGACGAAGGTGATCATGTCGTGCCTCAAGATGGAGATCAAAGGCGCCAAGATGATATTGGCAATATCATGTCACTTTATTATTTGCATGTGATGTTTGTCATGTTTAAATCTTATTTGCTTAGAACGACGGTAGCATAAATAAGATGATCCCTCATTAAAATTTCAAGAAAGTGTTCCCCTAAGCGTGCACCGCTATGCGAAGTTCGTTGTTTCAAAGCACCACGTGATGATCGGGTGTGATAGATTCTAATGTTCACATACAACGGGTGTAAGCCAGATTTACACACGCATAAAACACTTAGGTTGACTTGATGAGCCTAGCATGTACAGACATGGCCTCGGAACACAAGAGACCGAAAGGTCGAACATGAGTCGTATAGTAGATACGATCAACATGGAGATGTTCACCGATGATGACTAGTCTGTCTCACGTGATGATCGGACACGGCCTAGTTGACTCGGATCATGTATCACTTAGATGACTAGAGGGATGTCTATCTGAGTGGGAGTTCATTAGATGAACTTAATTATCATGAACATAGTCAAAAGGACTTGGCAAATTATGCCGTAGCTTGTGCTGTAGTTCTACTGTTTAAGATATGTTCCTAGAGAAATTTTTAGTTGAAAGTTGATAGTAGCAATTATGCGGACTGGGTCCGTATACTGAGGATTGTCCTCATTGCTGCACGTAAGGCGTATGTCCTTAATGCACCGCTCGGTGTGCTTGAACCTCGGGCGTTGTTTGTGGATGTTGCGAACATCGACATACACATTTTGATGACTACGTGGTAGTTCAGTGCGTAATGTTAAACGGTTTAGAATTGAGGCATCGAAGACATTTTTTGAAACGTCACAGAACATATGAGATGTTCCAAGAGCTGAAATTAGGATTTCAGGCTCGTGCCCACGTCAAGAGGTATGAGACCTCCGACAAGTTTCTTAACCTGCAAACTAAGGGAGAAAAGCTCAATCATTGAGCATGTGCTCAGATTGTCCGAGTACTACAATCACTTGAATCGAGTGGGAGTTAATCTTCCGGATGAGATAGTGATGGTTCTCCATAGTCACCGCCACCAAGCTATTAGAGCTTCGTGATGAACTATAACGTATCGAGGATAGACATGATGATCCTTGAGCAATTCGCGATGTTTGACACATGAAAGTAGAAATCAGTAGGAGCATCAATTGTTGATGGTTAGTAAAACCACTAGTTTCAAGAAGGGCAAGGGCAAGAAGGGATACTTCATGAGACTGACAGATCGATTGCTGCTCTAGTGAAGAAACCCGAGGTTGAACCCAAACCGAGACTAAGTGCTTACGTAATGAGGGAGCGATCAACTGAAGCAGAACTACCCTAGATACTTGGTAGATGAGAAGGCTGGCAAGGTTGATGCCAGTATATTGGATATACATTGTATTAAATGTGTACTTTGCTAGTACTCCTAGTAGCACCAGGGTATTAAGATACCGGTTCGGTTGCTAAGTGTTAGTAACTCGAAATAAAAGAGCTATGGAATAAACGGAGACTAGCTAAAGGTGAGATGACGATGTGTGTTGGAAGTGTTTCCGAGGTTGATGTGATCAAGCATCGCTTTGCTCCCTCTACCATCGAGATTGGTGTTAAACCTAAATAATTGTTATTTTGTGTTTGCGTTGAGCATAAACATGATTGGATTATGTCTATCAGAATACGGTTATTCATTTAAGGAGAATAATGGTTACTCTGTTTATTTGAATAATACCTTCAACGGTCTTGCACCTAAAATGAATGGTTTATTGAATCTTGATCGTAGTGATACACATGTTCATGCCAAAAGATATAAGATAGTAATGATAGTACCACATACTTGTGGCACTGCCACTTAAGTCATATTGGTATAAAACGCATGAAGAAGCTCCATATTGATGGATCTTTGGACTCACTCGTTTTGAAAAGATTGAGACATGCGGACCACGTTTATTGGTATATACACATGAAGAAACTCCATGCAGATGGATCGTTTGGACTCACTTGTTTTTGAATCACTTGAGACATGCAAATCATACCACATGGGCAAGATGACTGAAAGGCCTCGTTTTCAGTGAGATGGAACAAGAGAGCAACTTCTTGGAAGTAATACATTTGATGTGTGCAATCCAATGATTGCTGAGGCACGCAGTGAATATCGTTATGCTCTTACTTCACAGATGATTTTAGTAGATTCTTAGTATATTTAGTTGATGAAACACAAATCTGAATTATTGAAAGGTTCAAGTAATCTCAGAGTGAAGTTGAAGATTGACGTGACAAGAGGATAAAATGTCTATGATATGATCATAGAGATAAATATCTGAGTTACGAGTTTGGCACACAATTAAGACATTGTGGAAATTGTTTCACAACTAATACCGCCTGGAACACCATAGTGTGATGGTGTGTCCGAACATCGTAACTGCACCCTATTAGATATGGTGCATACCATGATGTCTCTTATTGAATTAACACTATTGTTTATGGGTTAGGCATTAGACACAACCGCATTCACTTTAATAGGGCACCACACAATTCCATTAAGATGACACCGTATGAACTATGGTTTAGAGAAACCTAAGCTGTCATTTCTTATAAAGTTTGGGGATGCGATGCTTATGTGAAAAAGTTTCAGGCTGATAAGCTTGAACCCAAAGCGGATAAATGCATCTTCATAGGACACCCAAAAATAGTTGGGTATACCTCCTGTCTCAGATCCGGAAGCAAAAGGGATTGTTTCTAGAATCGGATCCTTTCTCGAGGAAAAGTTTCTCTCGAAAGAATTGAGTGGGAGGATGGTGGAGACTTGATGAGGTTATTGAACCGTCACTTCAACTAGTGTGTAGCAGGGCAGAAGAAGTTGTTCTTGTGGCGCCTACACCAGTTGAAGTGAAAGCTGATGATAGTGATCATGAAACTTCGGATCAAGTAACTACCAAACCTGGTAGGTCGACAAGGGCTGCATCTTGCTTGAGTGGTGCGGTAATCCTGTCTTGAAGGTCATGTTGCTAGACAACAATGAACCTACGAGCTATGGAGAAGCGATGGTGGGACCGGATTCCGACGAATGGCTCGAGGCCATAAAATCTGAGAGAGGATCCATGTATGAAACCAAAGTATAGACTTTGGAAGAACTACTTGATGGTCGTAAGGTTGTTGGAGTGCAGATGGATTTTAAAAGGAAGACAGACAATGATGGTAAGTATCACCATTAAGAAAGCTCAACTTGTCATTAAGATGTTTGCCGACAAGTTCAAGGAGTTGACTATGATGAGACTTTCTCACTCATAGCGATGCTAAGAGTCTGTTGAAATTATATTAGCAGTTCCTGCATTATTTATGAAATCTTGCAGATAGGATGTCAAAACATTGTTTCCTCAACGATTTTCTTGAGGAAAGGTTGTATGTGATACAACAGAAGGTTTTGTCAATCCTAAAAGATGCTAACAAGTATGCAAAGCTCCAGCAATCCTTCTAAGGACTGGAGTAAGCATCTCGGAGTTGGAATATATGCTTTGATGAGATGATCAAAGATTTTGGGTTTATACGAAGTTTATTGGAAACTTGTATTTCCAAAGAAGTGAGTGGAGCACTATAGCATTTCTGATGAGTATATGTTGTTGACATATTGTTGATCGGAAATGGTGTAGAATTTCTGGAAAGCATATAGGGTTATTTGAAAAGTGTTTTTCAATGGAAAACCTGGATTAAGATACTTGAACATTGAGCATCAAGATCTATAAGGATAGATCAAAAATCGCTTGATAGTACTTTCAAATGAATACGCACCGTGACAAGATTATGAAGGAGTTCAAAATAGATCGGCAAAGAAGGAGTTCTTGGCTGTGTTATAAGGTGTGAGTATTGAGTAAGACTCAAGACCTGAGCAGCACGGTGAAGAGAGAGAGAAATGACGAAGGTCGTCCCCTATGCTTTAGACGTAGGCTCTACAGTATGCTATGTTGTGTACTGCACCTGAAGTGTGCCTTGCCATGAGTCAGTCAAGGGGT
This sequence comes from Aegilops bicornis, assembly GCA_021605145.1. Lineage (NCBI taxonomy): Eukaryota > Viridiplantae > Streptophyta > Magnoliopsida > Poales > Poaceae > Aegilops > Aegilops bicornis. The sequence goes on along the minus strand of CM038669.1, from coordinate 515,500,675 downwards.
ACAAGAGTGATCCAGAAATGGATCACAGGACAGCGGTCAAAGTTATCCTTAGTGACTAGTGGACTAAGGATTTTTTTCTCGATTATGGAGGTGGTAAAATAGTTCGTCGTAAAGGGTTACGTCGATGCAAACTTTGACACTAATCTGGATGACTCTGAATAGTAAACCGGATCCATATAGTAGAACAATTATTTGGAATAGTTCCAAATAGTGCGTGGTAGCTGCATCTACAAGATGACGTAGAGATTTGTAAAGCACACATGGATCTGAAAGGTTCAGACCCATTGACTAATAACCTCTCTCACAAGCGAGATATGATCAAACCCCATGGGTGTTGGATTCATTACGATCACATAGTGATGTGAACTAGATTATTGGCTCTAGTGCAAGTGGGAGACTGTTGGAAATATGCCCTAGAGGCAATAATAAAATGGTTATTATTATATTTCCCTGTCCATGATAATTTTTTATTATTCATGCTATAATTGTATTAACTGGAAACTGTAATACATGTGTGAATACATACACCACAACATGTCCCTAGTGAGCCTCTAGTTGACTAGCTCGTTGATCAATAGATGGTTATGGTTTCTGACCATGGACATTGGATGTCATTGATAATGGGATCACATCATTAGGAGAATGATGTGATGGACAAGACCCAATCCTAAGCATAGCACAAGATCGTGTAGTTCGTTTGCTAAAAGCTTTTCTAATGTCAAGTATCATTGCCTTACACCATGAGATTGTGCAACTCCCAGATACCGTAGGGAATGCTTTGGGTGTGCAAAAGCGTCACTAGAATCGGGTGGCTATAAAGGTGCACTACGGGTATCTCCTAAAGTGTACATTGGGTTGGCATGAATCGAGGCTGGATTTGTCACTCCGCAGACGGAGAGGTATCTCTGGGCCCACTCGGTAATGCATCATCATAATGAGCTCAATGTGACTAAGTAGTTAGTCATGGGATCATGCATTACGGAATGAGTAAAGTGACTTGCGGTAAGAGATTGAGCGAGGTATTGGGATACCGACGATCGAATCTCGGGCAAGTAACATACCGATTGACAAAGGGAATTGTATACGGGATTGCTTGAATCCTTGACATCATGGTTCATCCAATGAGATCATCGTGGAACATGTGGGAGCCAACATGGGTATCCAGATCCCGCTGTTGGTTATTGGCCAGAGAGGTGTCTCGGTCATATGCAGATGATTCCCGAACCCGTAGGGTCTATACACTTAAGGTTCGGTGACACTAGAGTTGTTATGGGAATTAGTGTGTAGTTACCGAATGTTGTTCGGAGTCGGATGAGATCCCGGACGTCATTAGGAGTTCCGGAATGGTCCGGAGGTAAATATTTATATATGGGAAGTCCTACTTTGGCCACCGGAAAATGTTCGAGATTTTTCGGTATTGTACCGGGAAGGTTCTAGAAGGTTCTGGAGTGGGGCCCACCTGCATGGGAGGACCCACATGAAAGTGGGTAGTGGGGGCAAGGCCCCACACCCCTGGTCAAGGCGCACGAAGATCCCCCCTTAGAAGGAATAAGATCATATCCCGAAGGGATAAGATCAAGATCCCTAAAAAAGGGGGATAACAATCGGTGGGGAAGGAAATGATGGGATTTCTTTCCTCCCACCTTTGCCAACGCCCCAATGAACTTGGAGGGCAATAAACCAGCCCCCTCCACCCCTATATATAGTGGGGAGGCGCATGGGAGCTTCACCCTTCCCCTGGCGCAGCCCTCTCCCTCCCCAACACCTCCTCCTCCGTAGTAGTAGTGCTTGGCGAAGCTCTGGGAGGCTGCAAGCTCCACCACCACGCCGTCGTGCTGCCGGAGCTCTCCTCAATTCTCCTCTCCCTTGCTGGATCAAGAAGGAGGAGACGTCCACAGGATGTACGTGTGTTGAACAGCGGAGGCACCGTTGTTCGGTGCTTAGATCGATTCGCCGCGATCTGAATCGCTTAGTGAACGACTCCACCGACCGCGTTCTTGCAACGCTTCCGCATCACGATCTTCAAGGGTATAAAGATGCACTCCCCTCTCTCTCATTGCTAGTTACTCCATAGATTGATCTTGGTGATGCGTAGAAAATTTTCAATTTTTGCTACGTTCCCCAACAGTGGCATCATGAGCTAGGTCTATTGCGTAGATTCTATGCACGAGTAGAACACAAGTAGTTGTGGGCATTGGTTTGTTCAATTTGCTTATCGTTACTAGTCCTATCTTGATTCGGCGGCATCGTGGGATGAAGCGGCCCGGACCGACCTTACACGTACGCTTACGTGAGACAGGTTCCACCGACTGACATGCACTTGTTGCATAAAGGTGGCTAGCGGGTGCCAGTCTCTCCCACTTTAGTCGGATCGGATTCGATGAAAAGGGTCCTTATGAAGGGTAAATAGCAATTGGCATATCACCGTTGTGGCTTCTTCGTAGGTAAGAAACGTTCTTGCTAGAAACCCATAGCCGCCACGTAAAACATGCAACAACAATTAGAGGACGTCTAACTTGTTTTTGCAGGGTATGCTATGTGATGTGATATGGCCAAAAGAATGTGATGAATGATATATGTGATGTATGAGATTGATCATGTTCTTGTAATAGGAATCACGACTTGCATGTCGATGAGTATGACAACCGGCAGGAGCCATAGGAGTTGTCTTAATTTATTGTATGACCTGTATGCCTTGTAATTACTTTACTTTATTGCTAACCGTTAGCCATAGTAGTAGAAGTAATAGTTGGCGAGACAACTTCATGAAGACACGATGATGAAGATCATGGTGTCATGTTGGTGACGAAGGTGATCATGTCGTGCCTCAAGATGGAGATCAAAGGCGCAAGATGATATTGGCCATATCATGTCACTTTATGATTTGCATGTGATGTTTGTCATGTTTACATCTTATTTGCTTAGAACGACGGTAGCATAAATAAGATGATCCTCATTAAAATTTCAAGAAAGTGTTCCCTAATCGTGCACCGTTCGAAAGTTCGTTGTTTCAAAGCACCACGTGATGATCGGGTGTGATAGATTCTAATGTTCACATACAACGGTGTAAGCCAGATTTACACATAAAACACTTAGGTTGACTTGATGAGCCTAGCATGTAGAGACATGGCCTGGAACACAAGAGACCGAAAGGTCGAACATGAGTCGTATAGTAGATACGATCAACATGGAGATGTTCACCGATGATGACTAGTCCATCTCACGTGATGATCGGACACGGCCTAGTTGACTCGGATCATGTATCACTTAGATGACTAGAGGGATGTCTATCTGAGTGGGAGTTCATTAGATGAACTTAATTATCATGAACATAGTCAAAAGGACTTGGCAAATTATGCCGTAGCTTGTGCTGTAGTTCTACTGTTTAAGATATGTTCCTAGAGAAATTTTTAGTTGAAAGTTGATAGTAGCAATTATGCGGACTGGGTCCGTATACTGAGGATTGTCCTCATTGCTGCACAGAAGGCGTATGTCCTTAATGCACCGCTCGGTGTGCTGAACCTCGGGCGTTGTTTGTGGATGTTGCGAACATCTGACATACACATTTTGATGACTACGTGGTAGTTCAGTGCGTAATGTTAAACGGTTTAGAATTGAGGCATCGAAGACATTTTTTGAAACGTCACAGAACATATGAGATGTTCCAAGAGCTGAAATTAGGATTTCAGGCTCGTGCTCACGCCAAGAGTTATGAGACCTCCGACAAGTTTCTTAACCTGCAAACTAAGGGAGAAAAGCTCAATCATTGAGCATGTGCTCAGATTGTCTGAGTACTACAATCACTTGAATCGAGTGGGAGTTAATCTTCCAGATGAGATAGTGATGGTTCTCCATAGTCAATACCACCAAGCTATTAGAGCTTCGTGATGAACTATAACGTATCGAGGGATAGACATGATGATCCTTGAGCAATTCGCGATGTTTGACACCGCGAAAGTAGAAATCGAGTAGGAGCATCAATTGTTGATGGTTAGTAAAACCACTAGTTTCAAGAAGGGCAAGGGCAAGAAGGGATACTTCATGAGACGACAGATCAGTTGCTGCTCTAGTGAAGAAACCCCTATGCTTTAGACGTAGGCTCTACAGTATGCTATGTTGTGTACTGCACCTGAAGTGTGCCTTGCCATGAGTCAGTCAAGGGGTACAAGAGTGATCCAGAAATGGATCAAAGGACAGCGGTCAAAGTTATCCTTAGTGACTAGTGGACTAAGGATATTTTTCTCGATTATGGAGGTGGTAAAATAGTTCGTCGTAAAGGGTTACGTCGATGCAAACTTTGACACTAATCTGGATGACTCTGAATAGTAAACCGGATCCATATAGTAGAACAATTATTTGGAATAGTTCCAAATAGTGCGTGGTAGCTGCATCTACAAGATGACGTAGAGATTTGTAAAGCACACATGGATCTGAAAGGTTCAGACCCATTGACTAATAACCTCTCTCACAAGGCGAGATATGATCAAACCCCATGGGTGTTGGATTCATTACGATCACATAGTGATGTGAACTAGATTATTGGCTCTAGTGCAAGTGGGAGACTGTTGGAAATATGCCCTAGAGGCAATAATAAAATGGTTATTATTATATTTCCCTGTCCATGATAATTTTTATTATTCATGCTATAATTGTATTAACTGAAACTGTAATACATGTGTGAATACATACACCACAACATGTCCCTAGTGAGCCTCTAGTTGACTAGCTCGTTGATCAATAGATGGTTATGGTTTCCTGACCATGGACATTGGATGTCATTGATAATGGGATCACATCATTAGGAGAATGATGTGATGGACAAGACCCAATCCTAAGCATAGCACAAGATCGTGTAGTTCGTTTGCTAAAAGCTTTTCTAATGTCAAGTATCATTGCCTTACACCATGAGATTGTGCAACTCCCAGATACCGTAGGAATGCTTTGGGTGTGCAAAACGTCACAACGTAACTGGGTGGCTATAAAGGTGCACTACGGGTATCTCCTAAAGTGTACATTGGGTTGGCATGAATCGAGATCGGATTTGTCACTCCGTGTGGCGGAGAGGTATCTCTGGGCCCTTTCGGTAATGCATCATCATAATGAGCTCAATGTGACTAAGTAGTTAGTCATGGGATCATGCATTACGGAATGAGTAAAGTGACTTGCAGTAACGAGATTGAGCGAGGTATTGGGATACCGACGATCGAATCTCGGGCAAGTAACATACCGATTGACAAAGGGAATTGTATACGGGATTGCTTGAATCCTTGACATCATGGTTCATCCAATGAGATCATCGTGGAACATGTGGGAGCCAACATGGGTATCCAGATCCCGCTGTTGGTTATTGGCCAGAGAGGTGTCTCGGTCATGTCTGCATGATTCCCGAACCCGTAGGGTCTATACACTTAAGGTTCGGTGACACTAGAGTTGTTATGGGAATTAGTGTGTAGTTACCGAATGTTGTTCGAGTCCGGATGAGATCCCGGACGTCATGAGGAGTTCCGGAATGGTCCGGAGGTAAATATTTATATATGGGAAGTCCTACTTTGGCCACCGGAAAATGTTCGAGATTTTTCGGTATTGTACCGGGAAGGTTCTAGAAGGTTCTGGAGTGGGGCCCACCTGCATGGGAGGACCCACATGAAAGTGGGTAGTGGGGGCAAGGCCCCACACCCCTGGTCAAGGCGCACGAAGATCCCCCCTTAGAAGGAATAAGATCATATCCCGAAGGGATAAGATCAAGATCCCTAAAAAGGAGGATAACAATCGGTGGGGAAGGAAATGATGGGATTTCTTTCCTCCCACCTTTGCCAACGCCTCAATGGACTTGGAGGGCAAGAAACCAGCCCCCCTCCACCCCTATATATAGTGGGGAGGCGCATGGGAGCTTCACCCTTCCCCTGGCGCAGCCCTCTCCCTCCCCAACACCTCCTCCTCCGGACTAGTGCTTGGCGAAGCTCTGCCAGAGAACTGAAGCTCCACCACCACGCCGTCGTGCTGCCGGAGCTCTCCCTCAACTTATCCTCTCCCCTTGCTGGATATAAGGAGGAGACGTCCCCGGGCTGTACGTGTATTGAACGCGGAGGCACCGTTGTTCGGTGCTTAGATCGGATTCGGTCGCGATCTGAATCGCTTAGTGAACGACTCCACCGACCGCGTTCTTGCAACGCTTCCGCATCGCGATCTTCAAGGGTATGAAGATGCACTCCCCTCTCTCTTGTTACTAGTTACTCCATAGACTGATCTTGGTGATGCGTAGAAAATTTTGAATTTCTGCTACGTTCCCAACACTTCCGCCTCCCACGGCTGGCTGCGCCTCAGCGCACGCATCGCCGCCCCACCATCTCCTAAATCATTAACGCCGACGTCCTCCGCGCGCTTTGGTGCGCTCGCCGCGGCGCCGCCCTCTCGCGTTGTCAACATGGTCAACAAGCAGCGTGAATCGGCAGAAATGCGTGGAGAGGATGACAAGGGGCCACCACGCGTCGGCGTATGGAAAAATAAAATGCTTCCTCCTAGTGTTTTCCTGACATCTGGGACCCACGACATTGTGAGCGTATATAGTCAATAGACAAGAGAACGGCACAAGATCGGCTGACACCTGGGATGTAGCTACTCGAGCAGTATTTTTTTTGTTTGGTATTGTTGAGACGGAGGAGGGTTTGAACTGGGTTGTGGCCCGTCTACCCAGGCTTATATTTTATGTTCACCACTTGACCAGCCCAGCTATTTTTTCTTTGTGAAAATGAGCCGGTTTATTTTTACGAAGAATACCCAATCCAGGCCTACTTATTTTTCTATGCCACGATGGGCTGCAACTCTTTCAAGACGCTTGCAAATATTGAAAGTAATATGAAATGGGTTGTAAATATAAAAGCAGATGACAAATTGGCAATTACTTTATAATTTCTGATTTTTTTCACATTTTCAGATTCCTATTTCACTGGGCATTAACCTAATTCAAATATATCTTCAAAGTACTTTAAATCTAGCTCGACATTTCAGTATTAAAAATAGTTTGGAACCCACAGAAATAGGCGAAATTGGCCTCGCCAACCAAAAACGCATCGCAATAAATTGCATAAGAAGTTGTCATGAGCTATATATAAATTATTAAAAAAAGAGGGAGTGGTCTGACTTGTGGGCGTGTTTAGTTGACGCGTATGCAAGATTTTTTAGTTATTATATACTAAGTCAACAAACGATTCTAGCACACGTAACCGTTGGATGTCAATCCAACGGCCGTCGTGTTTCTTCAATCTCTGATCTTCTTGCTCCGGCCGCCAAAAGCGGCCGGCGGGACTACTGCTCCGCCTCCCGTGGCGGCTGTCTTTGCCGCCTTGAGCCTCGGCGCCCCTACTACTCCCACCGCTGGCCAGGCCATCCCTCCACTCACCCAAACCACCTGTTATTCTGTGGTGACGGCAGCCTCACACCGCAGCCGAACCAGTGAACCCTCGTACTCCTCTCCGCGCGGGCTTCCTTTGCCGCATCTTCCCCAGCTCCGCGTCGTACCCTTCCTAGGCCTCGCTGTCGTCCACCACCCCGGTGCTCTCGGTCTTGGCGTGGTCAATGTGGTCAACGACCGACTTCCATCGGAAGAAATCAGACGATGGAGAGGCCGGCAATTTGGGTCCATGGCAGCCGCAAGGAAGTGCCTCCTTATTATGCAGAAAATAATTATTCCTCCACCTGACAACTGAGACCCACTGGACGGGCCACCAGTATTTCGCGAAAAAAACGTTTCCCCCTGACTGCTAGGACCCACAGGTCGGGCCACCGTATTCAGCGAAAAAAAAGTTCCCCATTGTCATTCGGACCCACCGGAAGTGCCTCCTTATTACACACAAAAAGAATACCCCCTGCTAGGCTGGGACCCACCTTGGTGGGAGGCTGACTTGTGGGCCTACTAAGTTGGCTGGGACGGATGCCTTTGTCAACTTTAGTCAATATATGAACGATTCTAGCTCTAGTGACCGTACGATGTCCATCCAACGGCCGTAGTGCTCCTTCAACCTCTGGTCTTCTTGCTCCAGCCGCCCAAAGCAGCGCCGGTCGTGCCGCCTGCTCCTGCCACTCATGGCCGGTTGTGATGTCGCGGAGGCCTCACCGCCCCCTACTACTCCCACCGCTGGCCAGGCCATCCCTCTACGCACCCACACCCCCTGTTATTCTGCGGCGCCGGCAGCCTCACACCGCAGACCAAGCAGTGAACCCTCATACTCCTCTCTGGCGTGGGCATCCTTTGCCGCGTCTTCCCGGCTCCGCGCCGTCCCTTCCTAGGCCTCGCCGTCATCCACCGCCTGGTGCTCTCGGCGTGGCGTGGTCAAGGTGGTCAAGGAATGGCTTCCATCGGACGTGGGCTGTACATGGAGAGGTGACAGTGGGTCCCTTGCCTTGACAAGGAAGTGCCTCCTTATTACACGCAAAATAATTATTCCTCCACCTGACAGCGGGGACCCACCGGACGGGCCACCGTATTTCACGAAAAAAACGTTTCCCCTGTCTGCTGGGACCCACCAGCTACATCTTCGCATGCAAGGAAGTGCGTCCGAAAAAAACGATTCGCCCCCTGACTGCTGGGACCCACCAGCTACATCTTCGCACGCAAGGAAGTGCGTCCGGGCAAAAAAAAACCAAAACGATTCGCCCCCCTGACTACTGGGACCCACCAGCTACATCTTATGAGCAAGGAAGTGCCTTACGGTCGGGACCCACCTGGTGAAGCGTGCGTGGCGTTGTCATTCTGGTCGTGACGTGCATGTACATACTAGTCGTTGTAGAGGCGCCGCGCGTGTAGTAGTAAGGCGCGCATGTAGCATGTACACGCACGCAGCCGCCGTGGTGCAAGAAAGAAAATACGGCCATGTATGTGTACATACGGGCGGGGTCTCGAACGCCTACTCGCGCATACGTACGGCGAGGGCTCGTGTACATGGTTGGGTCGGAACAGAGAAACAGCGTCATCGTCGTGTTCATGGGGAGCCAAACCGGTTGGGTCGGAACGGAATGTGTGGTCGTGTTCATCGGGAGGGCTTGGACGGGCAGGCGATGGAAGCGAGGCACGGTGTACCGCTGGCGGAGAAGCGGCCTTGTGTTCGACCGCCACGTTCAAAACGGGATCCTGTTCATCGAGGGTGCAGCGTCTGGGCGTAAGCGGAGGAAGCGGACCTCCTACGGTCGAAGCAGGGGTCCTATTGATCGGGAGGGTTGTGGTGTACCGCAAAAGCGGAGGAAGCGGACCTCCTACGGTCCGAAAGCAGGGGTCTGTTCGCCGGGAGGGTGTGGCGTACCACAAGCAGGACTCCACGGGATCTTGTTCATCTCCACCGTCGACCTCCTCCAGCCTCCACGGGCTCCTGTTCATCCGGCCTCCACCGCGCTACTCCACCGCTCTTGTTCAACCACCCCTCCACGGGCACCCTCCACCGTCTACTATTCATCCAGCCCTCCACACCACGGGGTCTGTTCAACCACCCCTCCACGGGCACCCCTCCACCGTCTCATCGCTTATCCAGCCCTCCACACCACGAGGTCTGTTCAACCACCCTCCACGGCCACCCCTCCACCGTCTCTGTTCATCCAACCCTCCACACCACGGGTCCTGTTCATCGGAGGCAACGCCACCGCTCACTATTCATCCAACCCCCTCCCCATAGCGCTCACTTTGTTCATCAATCGATCGGCTTGATTAGCGGCAACAGCGAAGGAATTGCTCCATCGGGTTCGATTAACAGCCATCGATCGATCGCTCGGGTTTAGTAACACGTAGCTGCAAAGGTCTGTCGCCGGGTTCGATTGAAGCCCAACGCCTCACTCGGGTTGATTAGAATAGCGCCTCGCACACACGCGCGTACGTACGAGAGAAACGTGCATCGCTCGGCCCCAGACCTCCCACCGTAACCGGCAACTCCTTGAAATTTTCCTCCCCCTCGCTTCTACCATGGTTTTTTCCGTCATGGACAGCACAAAGAATGTCATGCAGCTGCGTCTCCAGCCCGCCCAAGACGAAAAGCCCATTTTCTGTCATGATTTTTTGTCATAGAAGTAGGAGCCCACCACATCTATGATGATACCGGTTTTGTCACAATTATCGTCATAGAAGTGTCATATGTATGACAGAAAAAAAATTCGTTCGGCCCAAAATGTCACGGATGTGTCTTTTTTTGTAGTGATAGGGAATGACTTTCATTCTCTCTCTATCTTCTGTCATGGTCGGGTTTTGAGTCTTACCCAACTTCACACCTTGCAACACAGACAAGAACCCTTTCTTTGACTGATCTATTTTGAACTTCTTCAAAAAAAATGCCAAGGTATATACTTTGTGAAAGTCCTACTAAGCATCTCGATCTATCCCTATAGATCTTGATGCCCAATGTGTAAGTAGCTTCATTGAGGTCTTTCATTGAAAAATTCTTATTCAAGTATCCTTTTATGCTATCCAGAAATTCTATATCATTTCCAATCAACAATATGTCATCCACATATACTATCAAAAATGCTACAGAGCTCCCACTCACTTTCTTGTAAATACATGCTTCACTGTAAGTCTGTATAAAGCCATATGCTTTGATCACCTCATCAAAACATATATTCCAACTCTGAGATGCTTGCACCATGTCGGATTACGGGTTCCGGCAGACCCTTAAGGTTCGAACTCTTGGGTGCGCGCGGAGATCCAACCCTCCACCGTCTCGTACCTCGCCGAATCGCAGGGACCTAAACTACTAACAAGAACAACACAAGAGACGCAAGATTTATACTAGTTCGGGCCACCGTTGTGGTGTAATACCCTACTCTAGTTTGTGGTGTGTGGATTGCCTCTGGGGCTGATGAAGAACAGTACAAGGAAGAACAGCCTCGCGAGGGTCTGTTCTTGGTGGGTGTGATGAACTGCTTGGTGGTATCCCGTCGCTCTAGCCTGAGGAGCGGGTTTCTCTCTCTCTTTCTGGATTCCGAATGTTGGATCCTTCGTCTCCCCTCCTATGGTGGCTAGCTCTACTTATATAGACGAAGGCCCTGGGCCTCTTCCCAGATATTGAGCGGGAAGGGCGCCAACAATTGGCCATTTTGAAGGGGAACAGCGGGTACACTTATCCTGACTAAAGTTGGTCCTCGCCTGCCAAAGGCTCTGGTGATGACGCCTTTGCTTGGGCTCCATGATGACTGCATTCCAGCCGTTGGGGCTGGTCTTGGTCTTGTTGCACGAAGCGGATGCTTTGCTTGATGCTCTTACTGCGCTTGCCCCTTTGCACCAAAGAGGAAAGGAGGGCGTTCTTGTTGGCACCCTTAGTCGTCATGGCTTGCGTCCACGGGCACCTCGCGAGGTACCCGCCTTGAGCTCTCCGCCTCCTCATGAGCCCGGCTGACGAGGCGGCGCTGAGGAAGCTCTTGGTCGTCCGCCCATGAGGCTTCAGCCCCTCGCGAGGGTCTTGAGTTCGTTGATGAAGATGGGCCGTCTGGGCCTCCTTTGAGCCACGCCGCGAGCCGTGGCGAGCAAGTCTGGGGACCCCGTTCCCGAGCAACGCCGATAGCCCAGGGCCACGCAGCGCCGGACTTGGCGTCTGAGAGAGGAGAAAGGGCAAGTGCGAAGCGTCGTGGGCCCTAACAGCCTGCGGCCTTGGGCGCCGCGTGGCGGTTGATTGGACGTGGGCACACTGCATCCCCATGACGCCTCGGTAACCGCCCGGATTCGACAGGTCCTTGCTTGCATGGTCAGTCATGATGACCGGTGATCGTGGAGGTCGACGGTTGGCCTTCGCCGGCTATAAGTACGGAACGGCGCGCGCCCTTCCAGTCTATCATTTCTTGTCTATCCTTCTTCTCCATGGCTCCACCAAGGAAGTTCTCGGCTGCAGAGAAGGGGAAGGGCCGCCAAGTCGAATCTTCCTCTCCCCCGCCTAAGCGTGGTCGAGGTCGCCCTCGCAAGCACCCCGTGGCCTCCACGGCGGTCTCCCGCGGTCGTGTGGGAGGCTCTCAACGTGGCGACGAGCGGCTGGCCATGGTTGGGCGTGCCCGACCGCTCGTCCCCGAGGCTGCGCCTCACGCTGTTGAAGCGCTACGGAGTTCTTGGTGAGGCGGAGGAGCCGTTCAGCGTCCGGCTTCAGCTCCGTGCTTCCTCTGGGTGAGCTCCCGAGATGGCGCCACTGAGTGGCCTCTGGCTCGAGCGAATAGCTGTTGCGGCCGGGCCGTGGGCTTCTCTGGAGGTCTCCGCTGCAGGAACTTGTTCTGGCCCTTGGTAGCAGACATTCAGCAGGCGTGCTTGCAGTCTCCGCCGCCGGTGCTCCCTGCACTTCAAGTATGATGGCGACGCCACCCTCTACGTGAGGGTGTTGGGAAGACGGCCGCCGCGAGGTGCTGCCACGAGGACGGCGACATGATCGAGGACTCAGCCCGCTGGCGGAGAGGGCAGCAGCTGGGCTGGCGATGCCCGCGACTCTCCACGCTTCACCAGCTCTTCTTCAGGTGGCGATTCTTCCAGCAGCGGCCGTGGCCAGCCCCTACGCCGCCGCGCCTGCTTGGGGGGTGGCAGCGGGTCCGCTCGTCGCCACGCCCCGATGAAGCGCGAGATGGAGTCGGCCGAGCTCGAGGCGGCTCGGGCCTCCCGAGAGCCGGCATGGGGCGTGCCGCTGCTTTTGTCCTTTTCTTTCCTTTTTACGTGTAAAAGGGAACAATGTGTGGCCCGATGAGGCGTGTTTAGAACAACGCCGTTAATTATTGTATCTGCTTTTGTTATCCACGATACTGTTCTCTTCTGTTGTGCGCTCATTCGCAAGTGAACCCCGATCGTGGCCACGTGGGCGACCGACACTGGCCCCGTGTTCGCGTTGTGCTGCCCGTGAGGCATGGTCAGGAGGGGTGCTCCAGCCGTGGACCAGGGCCGTGAAACTTGAGCGATAGGGGTAGGAACGCCCGCGGGGGCTCCCGAGGCTTCTGCCTCGCGAGTCCCCGCGCAAGAGAAACCGAGGCTGGAGGGAAAAAAAGATCGAAGGACCACGGACCAAAAAAGGGCGATAGTTTCGATAAAAACTTCAAATGGGAATAACCAGTCAAGCTGCGAAAGCAAATGAAAAAAGCTGTGTCCAGGCACCTAGTCTAGTCTTGGGCGTCTTCTCACCAGCGGAGCTAAGTGCTGCTCTTTGGGCATAGGAGGGAGCCCGGGGCACGATGCGGCACCCACGAGACTCGGGCGTGTACAGCCCCACTCATTATTACGTGAGAGTGTCACAGGCGGCGAGCTTCATAGGCACTGGGCCTTCTTCACGAGCTCCGGGCCTTTCTTACAGTAAGCAAGCTTCACGCAGGCGTTCGCCCTCTTCACGAGCTCCGGGCCTTTCGAACACGACAGCTTCACAGGCGTTCGCCTTCTTCACAGGCTCTGGGCCTTTCCCAAGAGGTGAGCTTCACAGGCATTCGCCTTCTTCACAGGCTCTGGGCCTTTCCCAAGAGGTGAGTTTCACAGGCATTCGCCTTCTTCACAGGCTCTGGGCCTTTCCCAAGAGGATGAACTTCACAGGCATTCGCCTTCTTCACAGGCTCAGGGCCTTTTCCAAAAAGATGAACTTCACAGGCATTCGCCTTCTTCACAGGCTCAAGGCCTTTTCCAAAAAGATGGACTTCACAGGCATTCGCCTTCTTCTGAGCTCGGGGCCTTTTAGGGTAGAACCTCTGGAGGTCTTTGGATGTTCCACGCGTTACGTATAGGTACTCCCTCTTGCGTCTCCAAGCGCGCACGGGCGAACTGGAAACATGAACAACCTTGAATGGGCCCTCCCACGTGGGAGAGAGCTTATGCAGTCCCTCCCTAGAGAGGATCCGTCGGAGCACGAGGTCTCCTACCTCGAGAGTTCTGGGGCGGATGTTGCGGCAGTGGTATCACCGGAGTGCCTGCTGGTACCTTGCCGTTCGCAGTGCAGCTTCCCAACGGTGCTCCTCCCCCAGCACAAGAGTCGTCCCCCGCATGGCGTCCTGCTGCATTTCATCGAACGCGGGACCAGCAGCGGATCGGCGCTTGACCTCGTGAGGAGGACCGCTTGGCTCCGTAGACCGGGAAGAAGGGGTCTCTCTAGTTGGCTTGGTCGCGGTTGTGCGGATGGACCACAAAGACGGATGGAAGCTCTTCGTACCAGCCTGCGCGCGAGCTTCCGACTTCTTCTTGAGCGTCCACGGTCTTGAGGCCTCTCGGGACCTCCGCATTGGCCCGCTCGGCCTATCCATTGCTGCGGGGTGTGCCACGGCGTAGCATATCTGCGTTCCAAGGTTAGCGCGATGCGTTTTAAAAGGTTACTGGTGAACTGCGAACCGTTGTCGGTGATGATGCGGTTCAGCACTCCGAACCTGCTCACGATGCCCTTGATGAACTTGACCGCAGAACCAGCGGGGATGGCTCGGACGGCCTCGACTTCGGCCCACTAGGTGAATTTGTCCACGGCAACGTAGAGGTAGCGATAGCCCCTGGCGCCCGAGGAAAGGGCCCGAATGTCCAGCCCAGGACCGCGAATGGCCAATTGGGGAATGGTTTGCGAGCCTCCTGGCTGGCTGGTGGATCTGCTTGGCATGGAATTGGCAAGCCTCGCAAGCCTTCACGAGGTCGATGGCGTCATTGAGCGGTGGGCCAATAGAAATCGCTGCGAACGCCTTCCCGACAAGGGTCCGTGACGATGAATGGTGCCCACAATCTCCGCCATGTATATCTGCCAACAATTCCTTCCCTGTTCCTGGTGATGCAGCGTAGGGATACGTCGTTTGGTCGTCTCCGGTAAAGCTCTCCATCCATGATGTTGTATGCCGTGGCTTGCCGCGCCACACGCTCTGCCTCCTCCTCCTTCTCTGGCAAAGTCCCACATGTTAAGTAACTCTTGAGCTCCGTGATCCAGCACTCCTCTTGAGGTTCCATTGTTAGGAGTAGGCATGCTCCCGAGGCCGGGCCACAGGCTGGGGCTCCCGAGGTTGGAGGCTGAGGGAGCTCCTCCCGAGGCTGTGTCGTGCTTGATAACGGCGGCTGGGCTGAGGGCTTGAAGAGCCGTTCGTCAAAGACACCCGGCTCCTGGGGTAACCTCCTGGAGGCTCGTTTGTCGATGTCGTTGGCCTCTTGATTGGTGTCGCGGGGCACGTGTTGCAGCTCCAACCCCCAGAACTGTTTCTCCATCCTGCGGACCTCCGCAAGGTAGGCCTCCATGTGTTCATCCCTTGGCTCGTACACCTTGTTGGAGAAATTGACGAGGAGCTGCGAATCGCCCTTGATGGTAAGGCGCTTCACCTCCGGGGCAGCGGCAGCCTTGGACCTGCTATCGGCCCCTCGTGATACGCTATATTGTTGGAGACCTTCTCGCCATCTTTGGAAGCAGAGCTGCACGGCATAGTAGAGCTTGTCTGAGAGGGGGATATGAGTACTGCCCTAGCCCAGCGCCTGTCCGGAGAAGCAGCTCCGTCAAGTACATGACCCAACCTTACGGCGCCGCTCCTGGGGAGAGGGACCGATCCTCGCCCGGCCACGAGGCCGGTGCTTACATCCATTCGACCCACGAAATCTGCCGGTGGCCCCCTTGATGACTCTGGTCGTCTTGAACTCGAGCAGAATGCTTGCAGCTCAATGTTCCACTCGGCGACCCTTCCTGCCGAGTTGGGGCTCTGAGCACCCTCTCCGGGGGTATGCCGAGACAACCTTGATTGGATGACCACGGAAGTAGTCTTTGTAACTTGCGAAGCCACTAGGAGTGCCGGAGGAGCCTGCGGCATGGGGTACCGTGCCCTCGCATCCCGTGAGCAGTCTTGTGAAGTACACGGGTGCTCGGCGAGGTTAGAGGCGTTGGTGCTTGGTGGCGTCCTCCGAGGCTGTGGGGCCTCCTGCGGCGTGGGTGCCTCCGTAAGCTGGATGCTTGGCCGGGACCCCCCCCCCCCCCCGCCCTTGGTGCGCTCTGCTGTGACGGCTGATCTTCCTCCATTGCGGTGCTGTCTTCTACTAGTTCCTTCTGATTCGGTCTTGCCTTAGCTCGGGTGGCCGTTGTGGTCTTGGCCTGACGTTCCTCCCTAACCGCCACTAGAGCAGCGCTAGCGGAGTAAGGAGTGGCAGCGAGGTGGAGTACCAAGGGCTCCTGAGGGCGCGGGGCCACCATCACTGGAGGGCTGGTCGGTACCTCTTGAGGTCTTGAAAGCGCTTGGTCGGCCTCTTGATCCACTCGAAGGGCCCTTTTCTTCATCGGTGGAAGAAAGGCAGCGCTGCTCCCCAATCGGGAGATGAAACGGCCCAGCGCTGTTAGGCGACCTTTGTGAGCTTCTGCGTCTCCACGAGGGTCTTGGTGGGCTCATGTATTCCACTTGCCTTGACCTTTTACAGGTTGGCCTCGATGCCTCGGTGGGACACGAGAAAACCAAGGAGCTTTCCTGAGGGAACTCCAAACACACACTTCTCTGGGTTGAGTCACAGGCTCACTGCGTTGAGGCTCGCGAAGGTTTCTTCCAGGTCTTGTATCAAGGTCTTGGCCTCGCGAGACTTCACCACGATGCCGTCGACATATGCCTCCATATTCTTCCCGAGCTGCGGGCCCAAGGTGATGTGCATGAGCCGCTGGAAGGTTGCCCCTGCGTTGCGCAACCCGAATGGCATGCAGGTATAGCAGTATACTCCACACGGGGTTAGGAAGGCCGTCTTCTCCACGTCTTCCACCGCCATCTTGATTTGGTGATACCGCGAGAAGGCGTCCAAGAAGCACAACAGGTCACACTCGGCGGTGGAATCGACGATCTGGTCGATGCGAGGGAGTGGAAATGGATCCTGTGGGCATGCTTTGTTGAGGTTGGTGAAGTCGACACACATGCGCTCCTTTCCTCCCTTCTTCGGCACCACCACGGGTTGGCCAACCAATCTGGTATCGGACCTCGCGGATAACCCCGCGGCTTCTAGCTTGCGGGTCTCTTGGACGATGAAGGCCTGCTTTTCGGTGGACTGCCTCCTCGCTTTACGCTTCACTTTGGGCGACGCGTTGGGGCTACGTTGAGGTGGTGCTCGATCACGCCCGTGGAATCCCAGCCAGCTGATCGGGCTCCAGTGAACACCTTCTTGTTCGCACGCAGGAACTTGACAAGGGCTTCCTCCTGTTCGGGCTCGAGGTCGGCGCCTATGGTGAAGGTGGCGTTTGTGGACCCGTCCTCATCGGCAGGTATCTGCTTGGTCTCCGCCTTGTCTTGAGTGAACAACTGCTTCTTCTTGGTCGGCGCAGCCCCCTTGGGCTTGGGGGCTTCCGCATCGGCGGGCTGTGCTGCGGCCGCCGTCTTGAGGGTGAGCCTGAGCGCTCGCAGCGCACCCTCGGTATCCCCGGGCACGGTGAGGACGCCGCTGCTCCCTGGCATCTTCATGAGGTTGTACCCCGGGTGGATTGTGGCCATGAATTTGGCCAATGCCGGATAGCCGAGGATGGCGTTGTAGGGGAGGCCGATGGGGGCGATGTCGAAGTCGACCAATTCCGTGCGGAAGTTGTCGTAGGTGCGAAGGTCACCGGAAGCCGGATTGCCCCAAGGATCTGGATGACCCTCCTCCTCGCATGAAAAAAAGGCCGGCTGGGCAGCAGCCGCTCCTGGTATCTGAGAGGAGGTTGAAGGCCTCGGCGAGAGTACATTGAGGCGGCGCCGCCGTCGATGAGGGTCTGGTGGCGGCAACTTTGGCAGATGGTAGGTGTGCATAGCAGCGGGGCGCACCGAGCCGGCCGAGTTGGCGGGGTGGTCTTGAGAGTCGAAGGTCAGCCCGGCCGGCGACTCTGTCCGGCTTGAGGGAGCCCTGCAGCGTGGAGGCAGCGCCGACCAGTGACGAATGTCTTGACATGGCGGCTGGAGGGCGGCGCTGCGAGCCGCCGAGGAGGCCGCGACGAATGGAGAAGCGGCCTTGAGGCGGGCGACCAGGAGCAGCGGCCTCCCCATGAAATCGCCGGGAGCGCAGGGCGATGCTTGCTGCCCGTCCCCGTTGGGCGATGGCGGTGTTGACGGCGGGTGATGGGGAGCAGCGAGGCGCCCGCCCGGGAGCAGCCAGGCGGCGTGGGAGGTGAGGCGGCTCGGCGCTCGGCAGCGGGCCCGACAGCGTCGAACATGGTTGCGGTGGCCGGGGAAGAACGAGGCGACGAAAGGCAGATACCGGCGCACCCCTACCTGGCGCGCCAAATGTCGGATTACGGGTTCCGGCAGACCCTTAAGGTTTATACTAGTTCGGGCCACCGTTGTGGTGTAATACCCTACTCTAGTTTGTGGTGTGTGGATTGCCTCTGGGGCTGATGAAGAACAGTACAGGGAAGAACAGCCTCGCGAGTGCATTCTTGGTGGGTGTGATGAACTGCTAGGTGGTATCCCGTCGCTCTAACTTTGAGGAGCGGGTTTCTCTCTCTCTTTCTGGATTCCGAATGCTGGATCCTTCGTCTCCCCTCCTATGGTGGCTAGCTCTACTTATATAGACGAAGGCCCTGGGCCTCTTCCTAGATATTGAGCGGGAAGGGCGCCAACAATTGGCCATTTTGAAGGGGAACAGCGGGTACACTTATCCTGACTAAAGTTGGTCCTCGCTGCCAAAGGCTCTGGTGATGGCCTTTGCTTGGGCTCCACGATGATCGCATTCCAGCCGTTGGGGCTGGTCTTGGTCTTGTTGCACCAAGCGGATGCCTTTGCTTGATGCTCTTGCTGCGCTTGCCCCCTTTGCACCAAAGAGGAAAGGAGGACGCTGCTGGCTGGGCGCCTCGACTGGCGCCCTTGGTAAATCATGGCTTGTGTCACGGGCACCTCGCGAGGTACCCTCCTTGAGCTCTCCGCCTCCTCATGAGCCAGCTGACGAGGCCGCGCTGAGGAAGCTCTTGGTCGTCCGCCCAGCAATCTGGCCCCTCGCGAGGGTCTTGAGTTTGCGTTGATGAAGATGGGCCGTCCTAGGCCTCCTTTGAGCCACGTCGCAGGCCGCAGGCAGGCAAGTCTGGGGACCCCCGTTCCCAGAACACCGACACACCAGTCCATAGATGGATCGCTGGAGCTTGCACAATTTGTTAGCACCTTTAGGATCGACTAAACCTTCTGGTTGCATCATATACAACTCTTCTTTAAGAAATCAATTAAGGAATGCAGTTTTGATGTCCATTTGCTAGATTTCATAATTATAAAATGCGGCAATTGCTAACATGATTTGGACAGACTTAAGCATCGCTACGGGTGAGAAAGTCTCATTGTAGTCAACTCCTTGAACTTGTCGAAAACCTTTCGCGACAAGTCAAGCTTTGTAGATAGTAACATTACCATCTGCGTCGGTCTTCTTCTTGAAGATCCATTTATTTTTTATGGCTTGCTGATCATCGGGCAAGTCCATCAAAGTCCATACTTTGTTCTCATACATGGATCCTATCTCAGATTTCATGGCCTCAAGCCATCTGTCGGAATCTGGGTTCGTCATAGCTTCTTCATAGTTCGTAGGTTGGCCATGGTCTAGTAACATGACTTCCAGAACAGGATTACCATACCACTCTGGTGCAGAACGTGCTCTGTTTGACCTACGAGGTCCAATAGTAACTTGATCTGAAGTTCCATGATCATCATCATTAGCTTCCCATCTAGTTGGTGTAGGCATTACGCGAACAGATTTCTCTGATGTGCTACTTTCCAATTCGAGAGAAGGTACAATTACCTCATCAAGTTCTACTTTCCTCCCACTCACTTCTTTCGAGAGAAACTCCTTCTCTAGTAATATTCCATTCTTGGCAACAAAGATCTTGCCTTCGGGTCTGTGGTAGAAGGTGTACCCAATTTTTTCCTTAGGGTATCCTATGAAGACGCACTTCTATGATTTGGATTCGAGCTTATTAGGCTGAAGCCTTTTGACATAAGTGTCGCAACCCCAAACTTTAAGAAACGACAGCTTAGGTTTCTTGCCAAACCATAGTTCATACGGTGTCCTCTCAAAGGATTTAGATGGTGCCCTATTTAACATTAATACATATGTGTCTAATGCATAACCCCAAAATGATAGTGGTAAATCGGTAAGAGACATCATAGATCGCACCATATCTAATAAAGTACGGTTATGACGTTCGGACACACCATTACGATGTGGTGTTCCAGGTGGGGTGAGTTGTGAAATAATTCTACATTGCTAAATGAAGGCCAAACTCATAACTCAAATATTCGCCTCCGTGATCAGATCGTAGAAACTTTATTTTCTTATTACGATGATTCTCTACTTCACTCTGAAATTCTTTGAACTTTTCAAATGTTTCAGACTTGTGTTTCATTAAGTAGATATACCCATATCTTCTTAAATCATCTGTGAAGGTCAGGAAATAACGATACCCGCCGCTTGCCTCAACATTCATTGGTATGTATTATTTCTAATAAGTCATTGGCTTGCACCATTTTTTCGGAGAACGGAGTTTTAGTCATCTTGCCCATGAGGCATGGTTCGCAAGTATCAAATGATTCATAATCAAGTGATTTCAAAAGCCCATCTGCATGGAGTTTATTCATGCACTTTACACCAATATGACCTAAACGGCAGTGCCACAAATATGTTGCACTATCATTATCAAATTTGCATCTTTTGGCATCAATATTATGAAAATGTGTATCACTACGATTGAGATTCAATAAACCATTCGCATTGGGTGTATGACCATAGAAGGTTTTATTCATGTAAATACAACAACAATTATTCTCTGACTTAAATTAATAACTGTATTACATTAAACATGATCTAATCATATTCATGCTCAACGCAAAACACCAAATAACATTTATTTAGGTTCAACACTAATCCCGAAGGTAGAGGAGTGTGCGATGGTGATTGTATCAACCTTGGAATTACTTCCAACACACATCGTCACCTCACCCTTAACTAGTCTTTGTTCATTCTGTAACTCCTGTTTCAAGTTACTAATCTTAGCAACTGAACTGGTATCAAATACCCAGGGGCTAGTAGGAACACTAGTAAGGTACACATCAATAACATGTATATCAAATATACCTTTTGTTCACTTTGCCATCCTTCTTATCCACCAAATATTTGGGGCAGTTCTGCTTCTAGTGACCATTTCCTTTGAAGTAGAAGCACTCAGTTTCAGGCTTGCGCCCAACTTTGGGCTTCTTCATGGGAGCGGCAACTTGCTTGACATTCTTCTTGAGGTTCCCTTTCTTTCGCTTGCCCTTTTACTTGAAACTAGTGGTCTTGTCAACCATCAACACTTGATGTATTTTCTTGATTTCTACCTTCGCCGATTTCAACATTGCGAAGAGCTCGGAAATTGTTTTTGTCATCCCTTGCATATTATAGTTCATCACGAAGTTCTAGTAGCTTGGTGATGGTGACTAGAGAACTCTGTCAGTCACCATCTTATCTGGAAGATTAACTCCCACTTGATTCAAGCAATTGTAGTACTCAAACATTCTGAGTACATGCTCACTGACTGAGCTATTCTCCTCCATCTTGTAGGCAAAGTACTTGTCAGAGGTCTCATACCTCTCGACACGGGCATGCATCTGAAATACCAATTTTAGCTCTTGGAACATCTCATATGCTCTGCGGCGTTCATAACGTTTTTGAAGTCCCGGTTCTAAGTTGTAAAGCATGACACACTAAACTATCAAGTAGTCATCATATCGAGCTTGCAAAACATTCATAACGTCTGCATCTGCTCCTGCAACAGGTTTTTCACCTAGCGGCTAGCGGTGCATCAAGGACATAATACTTCTATTCAGCAATGAGGATAATCCTCATATCACGGACCCAGTCCGCATTATTGCTACCATCATCTTTCAACTTAGTTTTCTCTAGGAACATATCAAAAACATAGGGGAGCTACAACGCGATCTATTGATCTACAGCATTATTTGCAAATACTATCA
Source organism: Aegilops bicornis (assembly GCA_021605145.1). NCBI lineage: Eukaryota > Viridiplantae > Streptophyta > Magnoliopsida > Poales > Poaceae > Aegilops > Aegilops bicornis. The sequence goes on along the minus strand of CM038669.1, from coordinate 515,478,817 downwards.
GGACTAAGTTCATGATAAATTAAAGTTCAATTAATAAAATTACTTAAGAAATCCCACTTAAATAGACATCCCTCAAGTCATCTAAGTGATACGTGATCCAAATCAACTAACCCATGCCCCATCATCACGTGAGATGGGGTAGTCATCAATGGTGAACATCTCTATGTTGATCATATCTACTATATGATTCACGTTCGACCTTTCGGTCTCCAGTGTTCCGAGGCCATGTCTGTACATGCTAGACTCGTCAGGTTTAACCCAAGTATTCTGCATGTGCAAAACTGGCTTTCACCCGTTGTATGTGAACTTAGAGTCTATCACACCCGATCATCACGTGGTGTCTCAACACGATGAGCTGTAGCAATGGTGCTTACTCAGGGAGAACACTTTTACCTTGAAATTTACTAAAGGGATCATCTTATAATGCTAACTGAAGGAAATATGCCCTAGAGGCAATAATAAAGTTATTATTTTATTTCGTTATATCATGACAAATGTTTATTATTCATGCTAGAATTGTATTAACCGGAAACTTGATACATGTGTGAATACATAGACAAAACGAAGTGTCCCTAGTATGCCTCTACTAGACTAGCTCGTTAATCAAAGATGGTTAAGTTTCCTCACCATAGACATGTGTTGTCATTTGATGAATGGGGTCACATCATTAGGAGAATGATGTGATGGACAAGACCCATCCGTTAGCTTAGCATAAATGATTGTTTAGTTTTATTGCTATTGCTTTCTTCATGACTTATACATGTTCCTCTGACTATGAGATTATGCAACTCCGAATACCGGAGGAACACCTTGTGTGCTATCAAGCGTCCTGGCGTAATCTGGGTGATTATAAAGATGATCTACATGTGTCTCCGAAGGTGTTTGTTGGGTTGGCTTAGATCAAGATTGGGATTTTTCACTCCGTGTATCGGAGAGGTATCTCTGGGCCCTCTCGGTAATGCACATCACTATAAGCCTTGTAAGTAATGTGACTAATGAGTTAGTTACGGGATGATGCATTACGGAACGAGTAAAGAGACTTGCCGGTAATGAGATTGAACTAGGTATGAGGATAGCGACGATCGAATCTCGGGCAAGTAACATACCGATGACAAATGGAACAGCGTATGTTGTTATGCGGTTTGACCGATAAAGATCTTCATAGAATATGTAGGAGCCAATATGAGCATCCAGGTTCCGCTATTGGTTATTGACTAGAGATGTGTCTCGGTCATGTCTACATAGTTCTCGAGCCCGTAGGGTCCGCATGCTTAACGTTCGATGACGATTTATATTATGAGTTATGTGATTTGATGACCGAAGTTTGTTCGGAGTTCCGAATGAGATCACATACATGATGAGGAGTCTCGAAATGGTCGAGAGATAAAGATTCATATATTGGAAGGCTATATTCGGACATCGGAAAGGTTCCGAGTGATTCGGGTATTTTTGAATCTAGGGAGTTCTGAGAATTCACGGAGAAGTAATGGGCCTTATTGGGCTTTAGTGGAGAGAGGGGAGAATGGCCAAGAGGTGGCGCGCGCCTCCCCTGCCCAAACCGAGTTGGACAAGGGGTGGGGCGCGGACCCCCTTTCCTTCTCCCTCTCCCTCTCTTTCCTTCTCTCCTACTCCGAATAGGAAAGGGAATCCTACTAGGACTTGGGAGTCCTAGTAGGACTCCCTATGCTTGGCGCGCCCCCTAGGCCGGCCGCCTCCTCCCTCCCTCCTTTATATACGGGGGAGGGGAGCACCCCAAAGGCACTCAAGATTTCTCTTAGCCATGTGCGGTGCCTCCCTCCATAGTTACACGCCTCGGTCATATCGCCGTAGTGCTTAGGCGAAGCCCTGCGCCGGTAACTTCATCATCACCGTCACCACGCCTTCGTGCTGACAGAACTCTCCCTCGGCGTCAGCTAGATCAAGAGTTCGAGGGACGTCACCAAGCTGAACATGTGCAGATCGCGGAGGTGCCGTGCGTTCGGTACTTGGATCGGTTGGATCGCGAAGACGTTCGACTACATCAACCGAGTTACTAAGTGCTTCCGCTTTCGGTCTACGAGGGTACGTGGACACACTCTCCCCTCTCGTTGCTATGCTTCTCCTAGATAGATCTTGCGTGATCGTAGGAAATTGTTTGAAATACTACGCTTCCCAATAGTGGCATCTGAGCCAGGTCTATGCGTAGATGTTATATGCACGAGTAGAACAGAAAGAGTTGTGGGAGATAATAGTCATACTACTTACCAGTATGTCATACTTTGATTGGGTGGTATCGTTGGATGGAGCGGCCCAGACCGACATTACATGACCGTGTTCATGAGACTGGTTCTACCGCCGTGCTTCGCACACAGGTGACTAGTGGGTGTCTGTTTCTCCAACTTTAGTTGAATCGAGTGTGACTACACCCGGTCCTTGTTGAAGGTTAAAATAGCACACTTGATGAAAAATCGTTGTGGTTTTGATGCCTAGGTAAGAACTGTTCTTGCTAAGCCTGTAGCAGCCACGTAAAACTTGCAACAACAAAATAGAGGACGTCTAACTTGTTTTTGCAGGAATTGTTGTGATGTGATATGGTCAAGACGTGATGATATATAAATTGTTGTATGAGATGATCACGTTTTGTAACAATTATCGGCAACTGGCAGGAGCCATATGGTTGTCGCTTTATTGTATGAAATGCAATCGCCAAGTAATTGCTTTACTTTATCACTAAGCGGTAGCGATAGTCGTAGAAGCAACAGTTGGCGAGGCGACAACGATGCTCCGATGGAGATCAACGTGTCAAGCCGGTGACGATGGTGATCATGACGGTGCTTTGGAGATGGAGATCAAAGGCACAAGATGATGATGGCCATATCATATCACTTATATTGATTGCATGTGGTGTTTATCCTTTATGCATCTTATTTCGCTTAGTACGGCGGTAGCATTATAAGATGATCTCTCACTAAATTTCAAGGTATAAGTGTTCTCCCTGAGTATGCATCGTTGCTACAGTTCGTCATGCCGAGACACCACATGATGATCGGGTGTGATAAGCTCTACGTTCACATACAATGGGTGCAAGCCAGTTTTGCACACGCAGAATACTCGGGTTAAACTTGACGAGCCTAGCATATTGATACGTCTCCAACGTATCTATAATTTTTTATTGCTCCATGCTATATTATCTACTGTTTTGGACATTATTGGGCTTTATTTTCCACTTCTATATTATTTTTGGGACTAATCTATTAACCGTAGGCCCAGCCCAGAATTGCTGTTTTTTTTGCCTATTTCGGAGTTTCGAAGAAATGGAATATCAAACGGAGTGAAACCTTCGGGAACGTGATTTTCCCACCAAACGTGATCTAGGAGACTTGGACGCTAAGTCAAGGAAGCTTCAAGGAGGGAACGAGGTAGGGGGGCGCCCTCCACCCTCGTGGGCCCCACGTTGCTCCACCGACGTACATCTTCCTCCTATATACACCTCGTGCCACCTGAAATGATGGAATCACGGGCCAAAAACCTAATTCCACTGCCGCAACCTTACATGCCCACGAGATCCCATCTTGGGGCCTGTTAGGAGCTCCGCGGAGGGCATCCATCACGGAGGGCTTATACATCAACACCATAGCCTCTCCATGAAGTGTGAGTAGTTTACCTCGGACCTTGGTCCATAGTTAGTAGCTAGATGGCTTCTTCTCTCTTTTGGATCTCAATACAATGTTCTCCCCCTCCCTCGTGGAGATCTATTCGATGTAATCTTCTTTTTGCGGTGTGTTTGTTGAGACCGATGAATTGTGGGTTTATGATCAAGATTATCTATGAACAATATTTGAATCTTCTCTGAATTCTTTTATGTATGACTAGCAAACATGCCCGTGCGTTGCAACGGGAGAGAAAAATTTACATGCTAGCCAAATAAGTTTGACTCAATACCCTGACATATGAGTGTTCTCTATTTTAATACAGTGACTCGCGATGTTGCGAACATGTTTTATAATTTGCGAACAGTTTTGTAAATTCTAATATTTATTGAAACTGCAAAAATTTTATGATTTCACACACATTTCTGAATTCACAAACATTTTATGATTTCTCAAACATGTTTTTCAAAATTTGCAATGTTTTGAAATTTGAAAATATCAAATTAATTTTAAAAAGGAGAAAACAAAAAAAAATGAGAAAATAAACAAAAAATACAAAAGATGAAATGAAAAAAATAGGGGAGTCACGCCTTGCGTGCCGGCCCATGAACACGCACTGGGGGAGGGGAGGTGCATCACAAAAAGAGGGGAAATATTTGCAGAACTTGAGGATAAAGAATTACACTCTAGCCAAATAAGTATGACTCAATACCCTGACATATGCGATATCCACGTGATCGCAATGTAGTCGACATGGTAAATCCCAAGGCAATGAGCTTGCCATTGCATGACACACTTTTAAACTTTTAAAACAAATCTCATCGACCACAAACTTGTAATTTTTTTGAGTTTTTCAATATTTTCTAAAATTTCGTGGACATTTTTATCATATTCATGAATTTGTTTTGAATACACGGTTATTTTTCAAAATCGTGAACATAGTTTTATTTCCTGTCATTTTTTTCGAAATTTTGATTTTTTAAGAATTTGCAAACACTCTTCTAAAATCACTAATATTTTTAAAACTGCGGATTTTTTATGATGTCCCACACATTTTTGAAATCACAAATATTTTATGATTTCTCGAACATGATTTAAAAAATTTGCAATGTTTTGAAATTTGGAAATCTCAAATTAATTTAAAGAAGGAAAAACACAAAAAAAAGAAATGGAAAAAAAGACAAAAGACGAAATGCAATAAAAAGAAAAAAACATAGGCGTCACGCCCTCATTGACCCATGAGCGCTGCTTGGGTGGGGAGGGGAGGTGCGTGACAAAAATGGCTGGGAAAATTAGTAGAACCTGGGATTCGAACCCTAGCGTCCGCGGTGGGACAAAAAGGCTTGCGCCACTGCGCCATCTCAGAGCTTATGCTATGCATGTAGTATCACCTTTATATAACAGCTGATAACGATGACGAATTTGGAAAAAAAACGAATCGTTTTTTTATTTAACTTACGGGTGGCATTGGTGGGTAATTCTTACCAACTTCGAGGGTATTTTTTATGACGTACGACAGAAACCTAATTTGCTTTATTATTAGGTAGAGATTGGTTATCTTTGCAAGTCTCTTCGAATTATCAGTTTGGTTTGGCCTACTAGATTGGTTTTTCTTGCAATGGGAGAAGTGCTTAGCTTTGGCTTCAATCTTGTGGTGTCCTTTCCCGGTGTGATGAGGGGCAGCAAGGCACGTATTGTATTGTTGCCATCGAGGATAATAAGATGGGGTTTTTATCATATTGCATGAATTTATCTCTCTACATCATGTCATCTTGCTTAAGGCGTTACTCTGTTTTCATGAACTTAATACTCTAGATGCATCTTTGGATAGCGGTCGATGAGTGGAGTAATAGTAGTAGATGCAGGTGAGTCGGTCTACTTGTCTCGGACATGATGCCTATATACATGATCATACCTAGATATTCTCATAACTATGCTCAATTATGTCAATTGCTCAACAGTAATTCGTTCACCCACCATAAAATACGTATGCTCTTGAGAAAAGCCACTAGTGAAACCTATGGCCCCCGGGTCTATCTCCATCATATTAATCTTCCATCACTTTATTTATTGCCTTTGCTTTTACTTTTATTTTATTTTACTTTGCATCTTTATCACAAAAATACCAAAAATATTATCTATCATATCTATCAGATCTCACTCTCGTAAGTGACCGTGAAGGGATTGACAACCCCTAGTCGCGTTGGTTGCGAGGAGTTATTTGCTTTGTGTTGGTATGAGGGACTCGCGCGTAGCCTCCTACTGGATTGATACCTTGGTTCTCAAAAACTGAGGGAAATACTTACGCTACTTTGCTGCATCATCCTTTCCTCTTCAAGGAAATCCAACGCAGTGCTCAAGAGGTAGCACATATGCAGATATGGCCTCAGAACACTAAGATCGAAAGGTTGAACGTGAATCATATAGTAGATATGATCAACATAGTGATGTTCACCATTGAAAACTACTCCATCTCACGTGATGATCGGACATGGTTTAGTTGATATGGATCACGTGATCATTTGGATGACTAGAGGGATGTCTATCTAAGTGGGAGTTCTTAAGTAATATGATTAATGGAACTTTAATTTATCATGAAGAATTATGTCCTTGATGCACCGCTAGGTGACAGAATTATTGCAGGAGCAGATGCAGATGTTATGAACGTTTAACAAGCTCGGTATGATGACTACTTGATAGTTTAGTGCACCATGCTTTACGGCTTAGTACCGGGAATTCAAAAATGTTTTAAAATGTCACAGAGCATATGAGATGTTCCAAGAGCTGATAGTTTAGTGCACCATGCTTTATGCTTTGCAGAATAATTCTACATTATTTCTAATCAACAATATATCATTCACATATACTTATCAGAAATGTTGTAGTGCTCCCACTCACTTTCTTGTAAATACAGGCTTCACCGCAAGTCTGTATAAAACAATATGCTTTGATCAACTTATCGAAGCGTATATTCCAACTCCGAGATGCTTGCACCAGTCCATAGATGGATCGCTGGAGCTTGCATATTTTGTTAGCACCTTTAGGATTGACAAAACCTTCTGGTTGCATCATATACAACTCTTCTTCCAGAAATCCATTCCGGAATGCAGTCTTTGCATCCATTTGCCAAATTTCATAATCATAAAATGCGGCAATTTCTAACATGATTCGGAAAGACTTAAGCATAGATACGAGTGAGAAACTCTCATCGTAGTCAACACCATGAACTTGTCGAAAACCTTTTGCGACAATTCTAGCTTTGTAGATAGTAACACTACTATCAGCGTCTGTCTTCCTCTTGAAGATCCATTTATTTTCTATGGCTTGCCGATCATCGGGCAAGTCAACCAAAGTCCATACTTTGTTCTCATACATGGATCCTATCTCAGATTTCATGGCCTCAAGCCATTTCGTGGAATCTGGGCTCACCATCGCTTCTTCATAGTTTGTAGGTTTGCCTTGGTCAAGCAACATGACCTCCAGAACAGGATTACCGTACCACTCTGGTGCGGATCTTACTCTGGTTTACCTACGAGGTTCGGTAGTAACTTGATCTAAAGTTACATGACCATCATCATTAGCTTCCTCACTAATTGGTGTAGAAGTCACAGGAACAGATTTCTATGGTAAACTACTTTCCAATAAGGGAGCAGGTACAGTTACCTCATCAAGTTCTACTTTCCTCCCACTCACTTCTTTCGAGAGAAACTTCTTATCTAGAAAGGATCCATTCTTAGCAACGAATGTCTTGCCTTCGGATATGTGATAGAAGGTGTACCCAACTGTCTCCTTTGGGCATCCTATGAAAACACAATTCTCCGATTTGGGTTTGAGCTTATCAGGTTGAAACTTTTTCACATAACCATTGCAACCTCAAATTTTAACAAACGACAGCTTAGTTTTCTTGTCAAACCATAGTTCATACGGTGTCGTCTCAACGGATTTAGATGGTGCCCTATTTAATGTGAATGCAACTGTCTCTAATGCATAACCACAAAACGATAGTGGTAGATCAGTAAGAGACATCATAGATCGCACCATATTTAATAAAGTACGGTTCCGACGTTCGGACACACCATTACACTATGGTGTTCCAGGTGGCGTGAGTAGTGAAACTATTTCACGTTGTTTTAACTGAAGACCAAACTCTTAACTCAAATATTTTACCTCTGCAATCATATCATAGAAACTTTTATTTTCTTGTTACGATGATTATCCACTTCACTCTGAAATTCTTTGAACTTTTCAAATGTTTCAGACTTGTGTTTCATAAAGTAGATATACCCATATCTAATCAAATCATCTGTGAAGGTCAGAAAATAACGATACTTGACGTGAGCCATAACACTCATCGGACCGCATACATCAGTATGTATTATTTCCAATAAGTCAGTTGCTCGCTCCATTGTTCCGGAGAACGGCATTTTAGTCATGTTGCCCATGAGGCACGGTTCGCAAGTACCAAGTGATTCATAATCAAGTGGTTCCAAAAGTCCATCAGTATGGAGTTTCTTCATGCGCTTTACACCGATATGACCTAAATGGCAGTGCCACAAATAAGTTGCACTATCGTTATCAACTCTGCATCTTTTGGCTTCAACATTATGAATATGTGTATCACTACTATCGAGATCCAACGAACCATTTTCATTGGGTGTATGACCATAGAAGGTTTTATTCATGTAAATAGAACAACAATTATTCTCTAACTTAAATGAATTACCGTCTTGCAATAAACATGATCAAATCATATTCATGCTCAACCCAAACACCAAATAACAATTATTTAGGTTCAACACGAATCCCCAAAGTATAGGGAGTGTGCGATGATGATCATATCAATCTTGGAACCACTTCCAACACACATCATGACTTCACCCTTAACTAGTCTCTGTTCATTCTGTAACTCTTGTTTTGAGTTACTAATTTTTAGCAACCGAACAAGTATCAAATACCCAGGGGCCACTATAAACACTAGTAAGGTACACATCAATAACATCTACTCCCTCCGTTCCCAAATATTTGTCTTTCTAGAGATTTTAACAAATTACTACATACGGAGCAAAATGAGTGAATCTACACTATAAAATATGTCTATATACATCCGTATGTGGTTGTCCATTTGATATCTCTAAAAAGATAAATATTTAGGAACTGAGGGAGTATATCAAACATAGCTTGTTCACTTTGCCATCCTTCTTATCCGCCAAATACTTGGGGTGTTTCCGCTTCTAGTGACCGGTCCCTTTGCAATAGAAGCACTTAGTCTCGGGCTTAGGTCCAAACTTGGGCTTCTTCACTTGAGCAGCAACTTGCTTGCTGTTCTTCTTGAAGTTCCCCTTCTATCCCTTTGCCCTTTTCTTGAAACTAGTAATCTTGTTAACCATCAACACTTGATGCTCTTTCTTGATTTCTACCTCCGTCGATTTCAGCATCACGAAGAGCTTGGGAATCGTTTCCGTTATCCCTTGCATATTATATTTCATCTCGAAGTTCTACTAACTTGGTGGTGGTGACTAGAGAATTCTGTCAATCACAATTTTATCTGGAAGATTAACTCCCACTTGATTCAAGCGATTGTAGTACCCAGACAATTTGAGCACATGGTCACTGCTTGAGCTATTCTCCTCCATCTTTTAGCTATAGAACTTGTTGGAGATTTCATATCTCTCAACTCAGGTATTTGCTTGAAATATTAACTTCAACTCCTGGAACATCTCATATGGTCCATGACGTTCAAAACGTCTTTGAAGTCCTGATTCTAAGCCGTTAAGCATGGTGCACTAAACTATCAAGTAGTCATCATATTGAGCTAGCCAAACGTTCATAACGTCTGCATCTGCTCCTGCAATAGGTCTGTCACCCAGCGGTGCATCAAGGACATAATTCTTCTGTGCAGCAATGAGGATAATCCTCAGATCACGGATCCAATCCGTATCATTGCTACTAACATCTTTCAACTTAGTTTTCACTAGGAACATATCAAAAATAAAACAGGGGAGCTAAACGCGAGCAATTGATCTACAACATAGATATGCTCATACTACCAGGACTAAGTTCATGATAAATTAAATTTCAATTAATCATATTACTTAAGAACTCCCACTTAGATAGACATCCCTCTAATCATCTAAGTGATCACGTGATCCAAATCAACTAAACCATAACTGATCATCACGTGAAATGGAGTAGTTTTCAATGGTGAACATCACTATGTTGATCATATCTACTATATGATTCACGCTCGACCTTTCGGTCTGTGACGCCCGGGTACTTAAGCTACAGTAATCCCCTGCTAATGATGCCATGTCATCATATTACTGTTGCTAATTCTTGCTTGATCCAAATCTTAGTTCAAACTCAAATTCAAATTAAAGCTCCAAATTCAAAATTCTCGAGCATGCAAAATAAAAAGTTCAAAGTGTGGCAAATAATCCCTGGATATTTGTCATGTTGGAACCAACCTCTTTTGGTTTCTCAAAGTGCCCCTGGAATTTTATTTATTGGTCCAGCAGCTTTTAAAATTGGCCTTTCCATTTTCTAAAAATGGTTAGCCAACTCCTTCTGACCCCAAACTTTTTATGCAACTTCACTTTTTTCCTATCTATTTTTATGCAAAGTGCCACATTTAACAAAAATAATTCAGTAGCTCTTTTAAATAGGAAACAGAGGCAAATCAAAAATAAGAAGAAGGCCAAACCCCCCGGCTCCCCATGGGCCTCGGCCCATCCCACTCCAACCGGCCTAGCCCCCAGGCTATAACCCCCACGCCCACAAAATATCTGGACTGACCCCCCCCCCCCACTTCCCCCACGCACCCACTCTCCTCTCCTCCCCCCGATTCGGGATCTGAATTGGGCGATGCCCCGACCCCGCCACTCACCCCGATCCCCTCCTCCCGCTCCCTCGCTCGATCTGACGCCCGCCCGCAGCCAAGGTGCCCGTCCCAGCCTTGCCCCGTCGGCCTCGTCCCGACCCTGCCGCCTCTCCCCATCGACCGCGCCTTCCCACCCCTCGACGTCGGCGCCCACCCCGGTGACGCCGGACTCCGTCAACGCCGACGCCTCCTCGCCCTCGCGCCGAACTGCCCCGACGTCGCGCCGTTGCCGCTCGCCGTCACCTTGTCGGCGTCGCCTTCCTGCCTCTCCCCCGACCGGCTGCCCCGAGCACGCCTTTGCACATCTACAGGGCCCTGTGAGCCCTCATCCCCGTCCTCTCCCCTCCACATCGCCGCCAGGCGCCACCGCAAGCGCTGAAACTCTCTGTCCGCTCCCGCGCGTGAGGCCTTGCCTGTCGTCCTCACCCTTTCGCACCGCCCACGGCGCTGTTACGCCACCCCTTACGCCGCTGCGCCCAGGCCTCGTCTCCGGCCGCCTCGAGCCCGCGCTTCTGCTTAGCGCCCCGCCGCGCCGGCTTCCGTCATGGAAACAGCGGCGGCGAGCCCGCGTGGCCACGGCCTCGCCCCTCGCGTGATGTGCTGGAGTGCGCCCGCCCGGCCGTTAAGCGCACCGCTCGATGGCTAGATGGGCCACTAACAGCGGGCCCCACAGCCCCTTTCCTTTCAAAAAATAGGTGTTAAAAAATAATTAATTAATTAATTGATTTGGTTAGTTAAACTAATTAAAGTTAATTAGCTTAATAGCCTAATTAGACCAAATTAACAAGTTAGTTAACGAAATAGTCAATGACAGGAGGACCCCACCCCCAGTTGACCAGTCAAACATTGACTGGTCAACTGAACCAGACCCATTGGTCAGCCCACAGAACCTGTGGGTGCACTACACCGGGTGCACTTAGCATTTTTGCTATTTTAATTCGAATTAATAATAAATCCAGAATATTGTTTAAACTTTGAAAAATCATAGTAAATTAACCGTAGCTCGGATTGAAAAACTTTGTACATGAAAGTTGCTCAGAACGACGAGATGAATCCAAATACGTGGTCCGTTCGTCCGCCACACGCCCCTAGCATAGCAAACATGCAACCTTTCCCCTTCGTTTCGTCTGCCCGAAAATGCCAAACTTCGGGAAAACATTCCCGGATGTTTTCCCCCTTCGTCGGTAGCGTGTAGCACCACGCTAGAACACGTCTAGCTCTGTCTGTTGTCCTGTTATGCTCTTGCTTGCTATGTATTTACTGTTTCTCCCCCCCTCTTCTCTCCGATAGACCCCGAGATCGCTGCTGATGCCCCTGTGATCGACTACGTCACCGACGACCCTCCTTCGTGTCTGAGCAACCAGGCAAGCCTCCCCCCTTTGATCATCCCGATATCGCACATTCTATACTCTCATGCTTGTATTAGATCTTGCTACTGTTATTGTTTGCTCCTATTCTGATGCATAGCCTGCTTTTGTACCTACTATGGTTACCTACCTGCTTATCCTAAACTGCTTAGTATAGGTTGGATAGTGATCCATCAGTGACCTCCACCTTGTCCTTATTGCCCCTGCTTCATCATCGACGACTCGAGCTACATGATCGATGACCAGAGCCCGACACCGCACATTACATCACGCCCCTTTAGTTGTTCGACTCTGCAGAGCTACTATTGAGTGGCGAGGGTAATCCCTCATAACGCACTCCTGATGATAATTCTGTAGTGTAGCTATTCGGTCGTGGTCATCGAGGGTGATTTCCTCCTTCACCATTTCCAATACGGCTCTGTCATGCAACCCCTCAAGTGTGAACCTCAAGGGTGGTTCCTCTTACGTTCACCTTGACGATTACATCGAGTGGAATCCTCAGAGGGTGAGTCCTTGGGTTTTCCCCTTGATGTTTGGACACACGGTTACCTTGACATTAGTTGAGACCTTTGGGAAAGTCGGGCGGGCCCGGAGAGCACCCGCAAGATGATTACGAGGCACGACCGGGAAGTCAGGCAGCCGTCGTGTGGGCTGGGCTTGCCCTTGCCGTATTTCCTCGAGACGGGGCGACGGGGTCACATTATCGTGAGTCTCTGCTCGTCTCCGCGAGCTAACAATACACTATGGTTTGGGTATTTGTTCTGAATTGGCCTTTGGCCTTTTCGCACTAACCACCACGCGAGAATAGATATGGGCCTCGACGTCGCGGTATCAGCCGAAGCTTTGTCAGACGTCCAGTTCAGCATTGTGGCCGGGCCGGATCGTGCCATCCACTTCACGGGTGGTGCTGGTATCCCCTTGTGCTGCGACCCGGAGTGCAGCAGGCGATGGGCCTGCACCGGAGTGCTTAGGATGTAGACCGGCGGGGACCTCTCTGTTGAGCCTAGGTCGGACTCTGACGTGTTGATCTTCGAGGCGGGCATTGACCCCGAAGGTGTGTCCGGCGAGTGATCGGCGTGTTGGGTAACATGGTGCACCCCTGCAGGGAAGATATATATTCGAATACCGTGTCCACGGTAATGGACGTTCAGACTTGTATCCGGATCTTATATAACTAGAAATGGATCCTTGGATATGTGGCTCCGGGATTGCTTTCTCGCAGAGAGGCGAGGAAGGATCTTTGGGCATTAATGTTACAACATGTTTGATAAATATAAATTGCTTTTCTTTACTCTTCTACATGCTGCAAGATGCTTGGAGCTGCTTCAAGATGCTAGTCTTTGATAGGCTAGGCCTTCCCCTCTATTCTGGCATTCTGCGATTCGGTCCACGAATCTGACCCTTCCATTTGATACCAATGCATTCTTGGTATAGATTTGATGCTTGCGAGTACTTTGGATGAGTACTCACGGTTGCTTTGCTCCCCCTTTTCACCCTTCCTTCTTCTTTCCGGTTGATGCAACCAGATGGTGGATCCTTGGAGCCAGATGCCACCACCGACGGATGCTACTACTTGGAGACCGCTGGCAACCAGGAGTAGTTAGGAGGTCCCAGGCAGGAGGCCTTGCCTCTTCGATCGTGTTGCTTTTGTGCTAGCCTTCTTAAGGCATCCTTGTTTAACTTATGTCTGTACTCAGATATTGTTTCTTCCGCTGACTCTTGTGTATCAAGCTTGTATTCGAGCCCTCGAGGCCACTGGCTTGTAATATGGAGCTTGTATTATTTCATTTTGTGTCTAGAGTTGTGTTGTGATATCTTCCCATGAGTCCCTGATCTTGATCGTACACGTTTGCGTGTATGATTAGTGTATGGTCGAATCGGGGGCGTCACAAGTTGGTATCAGAGCCGACTGCCTGCAGGAACCCCCTTTCCAACTCCTTGGCCGAAGTTGAGTCTAGTCAAAGAAAACGGTTTTACTAACATGGCTGTGTGGCTTATCGGCCCACGTCGCCATTGGGTGGTATTAGGATCTTTTATTCCTCGTCCTTACTCTGGGAATCTGATCTCTCTTCTATTCGGGTTAAATGATTTTGTTAACTCTAACTCTAGGTTCTCGTAAATACTTTCTCCCGGGGAGCCCCTCACTCCAGATGATTGCTTGGTGCGCCAGAAGATTCTGAAGATACTCTCCGATGTTTTCTCGAGACCCCTGTGCCATTGCGATCCTACCACCGATAAATCCTTATGAGTAACTACCTACGTTGTCGTTCATACCTTCATCCCCAGTTGCTCTTGTTATTACAAGATGCCTTGAATTACTCTCCGTTGTCCTGAGAATCCGTTGAGCCTACTGCCTTGCAGTTCTTTCCACATGAATACCCCTGCGGATAATTACTCGCGCTTGCCGAGTATCCGTTAAATCCTGATTGTTCACTTTGTTTCACAAAATTCTTTGGAATATTACCCGATCTTCCGAAAATCCTTAGAAACCTATTACTCCTGCTCCTCCTTGTCTGCTTGCATTGTGGATGCTTTCCATATGTCTGGCAATATTCAGTAGTATCCTTTGTCATATTTAATTTTGAGCATTTGATTCGATATGTTTGTGAATGCTTGCAATCATCAATCAAAGTTAGAATTCTTCCCTTCGGCTCAAACATCACCCATGACATGAGCTGGTGTTCGACAAATCAAACCTTGATTGATTGTCGATCTATGTCTATTCAACTTACCTGTCTTTCATCAGAGCCTCTGCTTCTGACCCACCGTTTTGGAAATCATATTCCCTTTGCATTTGAGCTTTGAATTAGTCAGTTGTTTATATAATCTGATATCCTTGCATTCTTTCTTCTTCTGGGTGAGTATCATGCTCACATCCGATCCCTTGTGGACCACCAGATCCTTTGTTGGGTTTTATCCGACAACGTCCTTCTTGTTCGGTAACATTGTGAGGCTTTCGTCGGATACATAATGCCTTTGGTAAATTGTATCCCCTGCTCTTGTCAGCCATACTCTGCTTTCGAGCTTGAGTTATTTACTCATAAAGTTTGTGGTCTATTTTCATAAGATGCCCCAGTGGGTTGAATCTACGCCTTGCCTAATCCGTGTGAACCGGAAGGTTATGCGGGTTATATCTAATGGCATTTCTTCGGATAACATTTCAACGCTACAACTTCTTCGGATGCGAGAAGTGAATGGAAGGTTGTGCATTGATGAAGTGGGAGTCGACCTTGAACCTTTGTGTTCATGCCCATGGACCCGATGTGGAACTTATCATGGAAGCTTCCCGTTATGATAATAATGATCCCCTTGTGATAAGTTCATTTTGTATCTATATTGGTCCTTTGCAACTGTGGTTTTGACCATGATTGATCTCCCTGGATTCCATTTCTCTGACAAATTAAAGTACTTGTGTTCTTCAGATCGTTTAACCTGTCCAACCTCTACTTTTATCTACCTTCGAGTATTATCCTTTGGTATCTCGAGAATATCACGGAACTACATAACTACTTATGAGTTCTTCTTCAACTGTTATTTCTCGCCGATTCAAAATTTTCCACTGGTTCTGAGTTGGTAGACACTCGAGGACACCAATAACTGATTCGAGTCTACACTTTCCTTTCCATTGTTATGTTAACCTTTCTTGCAACGTAACATATTTGAGCAGTGATAATTCGCTGCTTATGTAAATACCTTGATATACAACTCTATCAGTAAGACCTTGTTACTATTGTTGATGGCATCCCGGTAGCCACCGATGGACGAGAACTTTGCCTATTGGTCTGCCTCGCCTTGCGAGCAGGAAAATGGTTCTCTTCGTCCCTCGCCCTTGGTACCAATGTTGTTGCCAACATAATTGACAGGCTATCCTCTGACTTGCCTTGCTGTCATGACTGTGCAAAATAATTAGCGCCTTCCTGCTGTTAACCCACATGGTGGGCCCATAACCCACAGTTCCACAGGATCGAAACCTGACTCTCCTGTACAACCTTGGTTTTGAAATCTTCTTTGTACTTGGCTTCGTATGTATTCGTGAGCCACCTTCCAAGTGTCCTATTCTGGTATTATACGCAATACTTATTCCCATTGCTCTAAACCCCCTTTCACCCTCTGTTTTAGGCAACGAACTATTGCCTACCCACGAAGATTCTTATTGCACCTTCTTACCTTCCTCTCGATGACTTTCTTAAATTTCCACCCGAGAGATGCCTCTATGCCACGTTCATTGGGATAGCCCCCAGTTACCTATCATGTGATGAGGTCCGTCCTTTCCGAGTCTTTCCCTTACTACACCCCTTAAATCTCGGGACGAGATTTCTTGTAGTGGAGGAGAATTGTGACGCCCGGGTACTTAAGCTACAGTAATCCCCTGCTAATGATGCCATGTCATCATATTACTGTTGCTAATTCTCGCTTGATCCAAATCTTAGTTCCAACTCAAATTCAAAATTCTTGAGCATGCAAAATAAAAAGTTCAAAGTGTGGCAAATAATCCCTGGATATTTGTCATGTTGGAACCAACCTCTTTTGGTTTCTCAAAGTGCCCCAGGAATTTTATTTATTGGTCCAGCAGCTTTTAAAATTGGCCTTTCCATTTTCTAAAAATGGTTAGCCAACTCCTTCTGACCCCAAACTTTTTATGCAACTTCACTTTGTTCCTATCTATTTTTGTGCAAAGTGCCACATTTAACAAAAATAATTTAGTAGCTCTTTTAAATAGGAAACAGAGGCAAATCAAAAATAAGAAGGCCAAACCCCCCGGCTCCCCATGGGCCTCGACCCATCCCACCCCAACCGGCCCAGCCCCCAGGCTATAACCCCCACGCCCACAAAATATCTGGACAGACCCCCCCCCCCCACTTCCCCCACGCACCCACGCTCCTCTACTTCCCCCGATTCGGGATCTGGATCGAGGCGGCGCCCGACCTGCCACTCGCCCGATCCTCCTCCCGCTCCCTCGCTCGATGCAGCGCCCGCTTGCAGCCAAGGTGCCCGTCCCGGCCTTGAGCCTCATCCGACCCGCCACCTCTCCCCGGCGACCGCGCCTTCCCACCCCTCGACACCGGCGCCCACCCCGGCGACGCCGGACTCCGTCAACGCCGACGCCTCCTCGCCCTCGCGCCGAACTGCCCCGACGTCACACCGTTGCCGCTCGCCGTCACCTTGTCGGCGTCGTCTTCCTGCCTCTCCCCGACCGGCTGCCCGAGCACGCCTTTGCACATCTGAGGGCCCTGTGAGCCCTCATCCCTTCCTCTCCCCTCCCGTCGCCGTGGGGCGCCACCACCGACAGCGCTGAAACTCTCCGTCCGCTCCGCGCATGTGGCCTCGCTTTGTCGTCCTCACCCGCTTCATGGCGCCCACAGCAGCGTTGTTCGCCACCGCGGCCAGCGCGCTGCATCGAGCCTCATCTCCGGCCGCCTCCTGCCCGCGCTAACGCGCCCGCCTCGCCAGCTTTAAATGCGCGGAAGCGGCGGCGAAACCCCGCCGTAGCCCACGGCCTCGCCCCTCGCGTGATGTGCGCTGGGTGTGCCCTTGACACCGTTAAGCGCACCCGCTCCAATGGCTAGATGGGCCACTAACAGCGGGCCCCACAGCCCCTTTCCTTTCAAAAATAGGTGTTAAAAATAATTAAAAATAATTAATTAATTAATTAACTTAATTAATTTGGTTAGTTAAACTAATTAAAGTTAATTAGCTTAATAGCCTAATTCGACCAAATTAACTATTTAGTTAACGAAATAGTCGATGACGAGAGGACCCCACCTGTTGACCGGTCAAACATTGGTGGTCACGGACCCCCAGACCCATTGGTCAGCCCCACAGGTGCCTTTGTGGGTGCACTACACAGTGCACTTAGCATTTTTGCTATTTTAATTCGAATTAATAATAAATCCAGAATATTGTTTAAACTTTGAAAAATCATAGTAAATTAACCGTAGCTCGGATCGAAAAACTTTGTACATGAAAGTTGCTCAGAACGACGAGACGAATCCGAATACGTGGTATGTTCGTCCGCCACACGCCCCTAGCATAGAAAACATGCAACCTTTCCCCTCCGTTTTGTCTGCCCGAAAATGCCATACTTCGGGAAAACATTCCTGGATGTTTTCCCCCTTCGTCGGTAGCGTGTAGCACCGCGCTAGAACACGCCTAGCTCGTCTGTTGTCCTGTTATGGTCTTGCTTGCTATGTATTTACTGTTTCTCCCCCCCTCTTCTCTCCGGTAGACCCCGAGACCGCTGTTGATGCCCCTGTGATCGACTACGTCACCGACGATCCTCCTTCTTGTCTGACCAACCAGGCAAGCCCCCCCCCCCTGATCATCCCGATATCACCCATTCTATACTTTCATGCTTGCATTAGATTTTAATACTGTTATTGTTTGCTCCTATTCTGATGCATAGCCTGCTTTTGTACCTACTATTGTTACCTACCTGCTTATCCTAAACTGCTTAGTATAGGTTGGATAGTGATCCATCAGTGACCTCCACCTTGTCCTTATTGCCCCTGCTTCATCATCGACGACTCGAGCTACATGATCGGCGACCGAGCCCGACACCGCACATTACATCACGCCCCTTTAGTTGTTCGACTCTGCAGAGCTACTATCGAGTGCCGAGGGTGATCCTCATAACGCACTCGATGATAATTACGTAGTGTAGCTATTGATCGTGGTCATCGAGGGTGATTTCCTCCTTCACGATTCCCGACACGGCTCGTGTGCAACCCCTCAAGTGTGAACCTCGAGGGTGGTTCCTCTTACGTTCACCTTGATGATTACATCGAGTGGAATCCTCAGGGTGATTCCTTGGGTTTTCCCCTTGATGTTTGGACACACGGTTACCTTGACATTACTTGAGACCTTTTGGAAAGTCGAGGCGGGCCGGAGAGGACCCATAAGATGATTACGAGGCACGGCCGGGAACTTCGAGCAGCCGTCGTGTGTGGGCTTGCCCTTGGCGTATTTCCTCGAGGCAGGCGGCGGGGTCACATTATCTGAGTCTACGCTCGTCTTGCGAGCTAACAATACACTATGGTTTGGGTATTTGTTACGAATTGGCCTTTGGCCTTTCGCACTAACCACCATGCGAGAATAGATATGGGCCTCGGCGTTGCGATGTCGGTAGAAGCTTTGTCGGGGCGTCGATTCGGCATTATGGCGGGTCGGATCGTGCCATCCACTTCACGGGTGGTCTGGTATCCCCTTGCGCTGTGACCCGAGTGCAACGGGCGATGGGCCCAGACCCCGAAGTGCTTAGGATGTAGACCGGCGGGGACCTCTCTGCTGAGCCTAGGTCAGGCTGCGTGTTGATCTTCCGAGGCCGGGCATTGACCCCAGAAAGGTGTGTTCAGCCAGAGTGATCGAGCGTGTTGGGTAATGTGGTGCACCCCTGCAGGGAAGATATATATTCGAATACCGTGTCCACGGTAATGGACGTTCAGACTTGTATCCGGATCTTATATAACTAGAAATGGATACTTGGATATGTGACTCCGGGATTGCTTTCTCGCAGAGAGTCGAGGAAGGATCTCTGGGCATTAATGTTACAACATGTTTGATAAATATAAATTGCTATTCTTTACTCATCTACATGCTGCAAGATGCTTGGAGCTGCTTCAAGATGCTAGTCTTCGATAGGCTAGGCCTTCCCCTCTATTCTGGCATTCTACAGTTCAGTCCACAGATACATCCCTTCCATTTGATACCAATGCATTCTTAGTATAGATCTGGTGCTTCCGAGTACTTTGGATGAGTACTCACGGTTGCTTTGCTCCCCCTTTTCCCCCTTCCTTCTTCTTTCCGGTTGATGCAACCAGATGGTGGATCCTTGGAGCCAGATGCCACCACCGACGGATGCTACTACTTGGAGACCGCCCGGCGACCGGGGAGTAGTTAGGAGGTCGAGGCAGGAGGCCTTGCCTCTTCGATCGTGTTGCTTTTGTGCTAGCCTTCTTAAGGCATCCTTGTTTAACTTATATGCGTACTCGAGATATCGTTGCTTCCGCTGACTCTTGTGTATCGAGCTTGTATTCGAGCCCTCGAGGCCTTGACTTGTATCTGAGCTTGTATTATTTCATTTTGTGTCTAGAGTTGTGTTGTGATATCTTCCGTGAGTCCACGATCTTGATCGTACACATTTGCGTGTATGATTAGTGTACGGTCGAATCGAGGCGTCACACTTTCTCGGTGTTCGAGGCCATATCTGCATATGCTAGGCTCGTCAAGTTTAACCGAGTATTCTGCGTGTAAAACTGGCTTGCACCCGTTGTAGATGGACGTAGAGCTTATCACACCCGATCGTACGTGGTGTATGCAGGCACGGCGAACTTTGGCAATGGTGCATACTCCGGGAGAACACTTTTATCTTGAAATTTAGTGAGAGATCATCTTATAATGCTACCGTCAATCAAAGCAAGATAAGATGCATAAAAGATAAACATCACATGCAATCAATATAAGTGATATGATATGGCCATCAGCATCTTGTGCTTGTGATCTCCATCTCTGAAGACCCTCCATGATCACCATCGTCACCGGCGCGACACCTTGATCTCCATCGTAGCATCGTTGTCGTCTCGCCAATCTTATGCTTCTACGACTATCGCTACCGCTTAGTGATAAAGTAAAGCATTACAGGGCGATTTCATTGCATACGATAAAGCGACAACCATATGGCTCCAACCAAAGTCCATACTTTGTTATCATACATGGATCCTATCTCAGATTTCATGGCCTCAAGCCATTTCGCGGAATCTGGGCACACCATCGCTTCTTCATAGTTCGTAGGTTTGCCTTGGTCAAGCAACATGTCCTCCAGAACAGGATTACCGTACCACTCTGGTGCGGATCTTACTCTAGTTTACCTACGAGGTTCGGTAGTAACTTGATCTGAAGTTACATGACCATCATCATTAGCTTCCTCACTAATTGGTGTAGGAGTCACAGGAATAGATTTCTGTGATAAACTACTTTCCAATAAGGGAGCAGGTACAGTTACCTCATCAAGTTCTACTTTCCTCCCACTCACTTCTTTTGAGAGAAACTTCTTCTCTAGAAAGGATCCATTCTTAGCAATGAATGTCTTGCCTTCGGATCTGCGATAGAAGGTGTACCCAACTGTCTCCTTTGGGCATCCTATGAAGACACAATTCTCCGATTTGGGTTTGAGCTTATCATGTTGAAACTTTTTCGCATAAGCATTGCAACCTCAAATTTTAAGAAATGACAGCTTAGGTTTCTTGTCAAACCATAGTTCATACGGTGTCGTCTCAACGGATTTAGATGGTGCCCTATTTAACGTGAATGCAGCTGTCTCTAATGCATAACCCCAAAACGATAGTGGTAGATCGGTAAGAGACATCATAGATCGCACCATATCTAATAAAGTACGGTTACGACGTTCGGACACACCATTACACTATGTTGTTCCAGGTGGCGTGAGTAGTGAAACTATTTCACGTTGTTTTAACTGAAGACCAAACTCGTAACTCAAATATTTTACCTCTGTGATCATATCATAGAAACTTTTATTTTCTTGTTACGATGATTCTCCACTTCACTCTGAAATTCTTTGAACTTTTCAAATGTTTCAGACTTGTGTTTCATAAAGTAGATATACCCATATCTGCTCAAATCATCTGTGAAGGTCAGAAAATAACGATACTTGCCGTGAGCCTTAACACTCATCGGACCGCATACATCAGTATGTATTATTTACAATAAGTCAGTTGCTCGCTCCATTGTTCCGGAGAACGGCATTTTAGTCATATTGCCCATGAGGCACGGTTCGGAAGTACCAAGTGATTCATAATCAAGTGGTTCCAAAAGTCCATCAGTATGGAGTTTCTTCATGCGCTTTACACCGATATGACCTAAACGGCAGTGCCACAAATAAGTTGCACTATCATTATCAACTCTTCATCTTTTGGCTTCAACATTATGAATATGTGTATCACTACTATCGAGATCCAACGAACCATTTTCATTGGGTGTATGACCATAGAAGGTTTTATTCATGTAAATAGAACAACAATTATTCTCTAACTTAAATGAATAACCGTCTTGCAATAAACATGATCAAATCATATTCATGCTCAATGCAAACACCAAATAACAATTATTTAGGTTCAACACTAATCCCGAAAGTATAGGGAGTGTGCGATGATGATCATATCAATCTTAGAACCACTTCCAACACACATCGTCACTTCACCCTTAACTAGTCTCTGTTCATTTTGTAACTCCTGTTTTGAGTTACTAATTTTTAGCAACCGAACAAGTATCAAATACCCAGGGGCTACTATAAACACTAGTAAGGTACACATCAATAACATGTATATCAAATATAGCTTGTTCACTTTGCCATCCTTCTTAT
The DNA here is from genome assembly GCA_021605145.1 of Aegilops bicornis. NCBI lineage: Eukaryota > Viridiplantae > Streptophyta > Magnoliopsida > Poales > Poaceae > Aegilops > Aegilops bicornis. Next base: position 515,456,569 of record CM038669.1, on the reverse strand, counting down.
CCGCCAAATACTTGGGGTGTTTCCGCTTCTAGTGACCAGTCCCTTTGCAGTAGAAGCACTTAGTCTCAGGCTTAGGTCCAGACTTGGGCTTCTTCACTTGAGCAGCAACTTGCTTGCTGTTCTTCTTGAAGTTCCCCTTCTATCCTTTCGCCCTTTTCTTGAAACTAGTGATCTTGTTAACCATCAACACTTGATGCTCTTTCTTGATTTCTACCTCTGTCGATTTCAGCATCACGAAGAGCTTGGGAATCGTTTCCGTTATACCTTATGATACGTCTCCAACGTATCTATAATTTTTTATTGCTCCATGCTACTTTATCTATTGTTTTGGACTATAATGGGCTTTATTTTCCAATTTTATATTATTTTTGGGAGTAACCTATTAACCGGAGGCCCAGCCCAGAATTGATGTTTTTTGCCTATTTGGTGTTAGAAGAAGCGGAATATCAAGCGGAGTCCAAGCGGAATGAAACTTTCGGGAGCGTGATCTTCTCACCGAGCGTGATCCGGAGACTTGGACCCTACTCCAAGGAGTGCGAGGCGGTCACGAGGGTGGTGCGCGCCCTCCCCACAGGCGCGCCCACGCCTCGTGGGCCCCCTGACGCTCCACCGACGTAGTCCTTCCTCCTATATATACCTACGTACCCCCAACATATCGGGGACGGAGCCAAAAACCTAATTCCACTTCCGTACCTTCCTGTATCCACGAGATCCCATCTTGGGGCCTGTTCCGGAGCTCCGTCGGAGGGGGAATCCACCAAGGAGGGCTTCTACATCAACACCATAGCCTCTCCGATGAAGTGTGAGTAGTTTACTTCAGACCTTCAGGTCCATAGCTAGTAGCTAGATGGCTTCTTCTCTCTTTTTGGATCTCAATACAATGTTCTCCCCTCTCTCGTGGAGATCTATTCGATGTAATCTTCTTTTGCGGTGTGTTTGTTGAGATCGATGAATTGTGGGTTTATGATCCAGCTTATCTATGGAAAATATTTGATTCTTCTCTGAATTCTTTTATGTATGATTAAGTTATCTTTGCAAGTCTCTTGAATTATCCGTTTGGTTTGGCCAACTAGATTGGTAGTTCTTGCAATGGGAGAAGTGCTTAGCTTTGGGTTCAATCTTGCGGTGTCCTTACCCAAAGGATGTAAAGGGTTGCAAGGCACGTATTGTATTGTTGCCATCGAGGATAACAAGATGGGGTATTTATCATATTGCATGAATTTATTCCTCTACATCATGTCATCTTTCTTAAGGCGTTACTCTGGTTTTAACTTAATACTCTAGATGCATGCTGGAGAGCGGTCGATGAGTGGAGTAATAGTAGTAGATGCAGAATCGTTTCGGTCTACTTGTCACGGACGTGATGCCTATATACATGATCATTGCCTGGATAACCTCATAACTATGCTCAATTCTGTCAATTGCTCACCCACCGTAGAATACTTATGCTCTTGAGAGAAGCCACTAGTGAAACCTATGGCCCCCGGGTCTATTCTCATCATATCAATCTCCATCACTTTATTTACTTGCTTTTCTTTTACTTTTTACTTTGCATCTTTATACCAAAAATATCATCTCTATCGGATCTCACTCTCGTAAGTGACTGTGAAGGGATTGACAACCCCTAATCGCGTTGGTTGCGGTAGCTATCGTTTGTGCAGTACGAGGGACTTGGCGTGGCCTCCTCTTGGATTGATACCTTGGTTCTCAAAACTGAGGGAAATACTTACGCTCTTGTGCTGCATCATCCCCTCCTCTTCGAGGAAAACCAGCATAAGCTCGAGACGTAGCAAGAAGGATTTCTGGCGCCGTTGCCGGGGAGGTTTACGCAAAAGTCAACATACCAAGTACCCATCACAATCCCTATCTCTCGCATTACATTATTTGTCATTTGCCTCTCGTTTTCCTCTCCCCCACTTAACCCTTGCCGTTTTATTCGCCCTCTCTTTCCCAATCTCCTCCTCTTTTTCCCTTTGCCTTTTTCCTCGTCCGTTTGTTTGCTCGTGTGTTAGTTCGCTTGCTTGCCGTTATGTCGAATTCCTTATCCACTCCTATGTCTCCCGAGTTTGAAGTTCTTCACTTCAAGCAAAGGCAAGGAGAAAATTTAAAACATGCTTGGTATAGGATGATGGAATCTTATCGTAAGTGCACCCTAGAGGTGAACTTTAGAATTCTTCTTCGCAATTTTTATGTTGGGTTAAACATGACGCATAGACAACTCTTGGATTGCATTGCCAAGGGAAATTTCATTAATATTGATCCCAGTATTGCGCATGAGATTATAGAGGGAATAGTGGGAACACTACCCCAAAAGGGAGGATCTCATCCTACCCAGGAAGAAACCCAAGTGTTTGAAAAGATTTGCGAAGTAACAAAGATTTTACAAAAGTCTCTTGAGCCTGTTAAAAATATTAGCGGAAATCTTAACCGTATGAATATGTTGATTACTCTTTGCAATAAATGGTTGGATTCTTTAGATCTAAAAATTTCCGAGTATGACGGGAAGAGGGAAGAACCCCCCGGATTTGAGCATGACTCCGCTAAAAAATTGAAAACCAAAGATGGCAATACTTAGATCTATCCTTGTTTTTATGCCTAGCTAGGGGCGTTAAACGATGGCGCTTGTTGGGAGGCAACCCAATTTTATTTTGTGTTTTTTGTTTTTGGTTCTGTTTAGGAATAAATAATCCATCTAGCCTCTGTTTAGATGTGGTTTTATCTTTTAATTAGCGTTTGTGTCAAGTTGGACCTATTGGATCTTCTTGGATGATAGTTATTTGATCTTGCTGTAATTTCCAGAATCTTTGTGCTCAGTGACCGAATAGTTAAAAATCACCAGAACGTGATAAAATACTGATTCCAATTGCTGCTGATCAATAAACAAATTCTCCAGGTCTTCTAATTTTGGTAGAATTTTTTGGGTTCCAGAAGTTTGCGTTAGTTACAGATTACTACAGACTGTTCTGTTTTTGACAGATTCTGTTTTGCGTGTGTTGTTTGCTTATTTTGATGAATCTATGGTTGGTAAAATAGTTTATAATCCATAGAGAAGTTGGAATACAGTAGGTTTAACACCAATACAAATAAAGAATGAGTTCATTACAGTACCTTAAAGTAGTCTTTTGTCTTCTTTCTCTAACGGAGCTCACGAGATTTCTATTGAGTTTTGTGTTGTGAAGTTTTCAAGTTTTGGGTGAATTCTTTTGATGGATTATGAAACAAGGAGTGGCAAGAGCCTAAGCTTGGGGATGCCCATGGCACCCCAAGATAATCCAAGGACACCAAAAGTCAAAGCTTGGGGATGCCCGGAAGGCATCCCCTCTTTAAATCCACTTCCATCGGTAATTTACTTGGAGCTATATTTTTATTCACCAACATGATATGTGTTTTGCTTGGAGCGTCTTGTATTATTTGATCTTTGCTTGTTAGTTTACCACAATCATCCTTGATGTACACACCTTTTGAGAGATCCATATATGAATTAGAATTTTATAGAATACTCTATGTGCTTCACTTATATCTTTTGAGCGTGATAGTTTTTGCTCATAGTGCTTCACTTATATCTTTTGAGCGTGACAATTTTTGCTCTAGTACTTAACTTAGATCTTTTAGAGCACAGTGTTGGATTTGTTTTAAAGAAACTTCATCTCTCATGCTTCACTTAGATTATTTTGAGAGTCGTTAATAGCATGGTAATTTGCTTAATGTTAATGTACTTGGTGTTCAAGATATGTGAAACTTTCTTTTGAGTGCGTTGAATACTAAGATAAGTTTGATGCTTGATAATTGTTTTGAGATATGGAGGTAATAATATCAAAGTCATGCTAGTTGAGTAGTTGTGAATTTGAGAAATGCTTGTGTTGAAGTTTGTAAGTCCCATAGCATGCACGTATGGTTAAAGTTATGTAACAAATTTGAAGCATGAAGTGTACCTGGCTTGTGCATCCTTATGAGTGGCGGTCAGGGAGACGGCGATGGTATTTTCCTACCAATCTATCCCCTATGAGCATGCTTGGCGTAGTACTTGATTTTGATGACTTCTAAATTTTTGCAATAAGTATATGAGTTCTTATGACTAATGTTGAGTCCATGGATTATCATACGCTTACCTTTCCGCCATTGCTAGCCTCTTGATTGCCGTGCATTGCCCTTTCTCACTGCTGAGAGTTGGCGCAAACTTCACGGTGCATCCAAACCCCGTGATACGATACGCTCTATCACACATAAACCTCCCTATATCTTCCTCAAAACAGCCACCATACCTACCTATTATGGCATTTTCATAGCCATTCCGAGATATATTGCCATGCAACTTTCCACCGTTCCGTTCATCATCATTATGACATACATTACTTTTGTCATATTGCCATTGCATGATCATGTAGTTGACATCGTATTTGTGGCAAAGACACCATGCATTATTTTTCATACATGTCACTCTTGATTCATTGCACCATCCCGGTACACCGCCGGAGGCATTCATATAGAGTCATAACTTGTTCTAGTTTCGAGTTGTAATCCTTATGTTGTAATCAATATAAGTGTGATGATCATCATTATTAGAGCATTGCCCCAAAAAAGAGAAAGGCCAAAATAAAAAAAGGCCCAAAAAAAGGGCAATGCTACTATCTCTTTTTCCACACTTGTGCTTCAAAGTAGCACCTCGTTCTTCATGTAGTGAGTCTCATATTTTGTGCTTCAAAGTAGCACCTTGTTCTTCATGTAGTGAGTCTCATATTTTGTTCTTCAAAGTAGCACCATGTTTTTCATATAGTGAGTCTCATAAGTTGTCTTTTTCATACTAGTGGTAATTTTTCATTATAGAACTTGGCTTGTATATTCCTACGATGGGCTTCCTCAAATGCCCTAGGTATTCATGAGCAAGCAAGTTGGATGCACACCCACTAGTTTTCTTTTGTTGAGCATTTATAGCTCTAGTGCATCCGTTGCATGGAAATCCCTACTCCTCATGTTGACATCAATTGATGGGCATCTCCATAGCCGTTGATTAGCCTCGTCAATGTGAGACTTTCTCCTTTGTCTTCTCCACACAATCCCCATCATCATATTCTATTCCACCCATAGTGCTATATCCATGGCTCATGCTCATGTATTGCATGAAGGTTGAAAAGGTTTGAGATTATTTAAGTATGAAACAATTGCTTGGCTTGTCATCAGGGGTATAGAAGTTGGGAACATCTTTGTGTGACAAAAATGAAGCATGGCCTAACTATATGATTTTGTAGGGATGAACTTTCTTTGGCCATGTTGTTTTGAGATGACATAATTATTTTGATTACTGTGCTTGAAGTATTATTATTTTTATGTCAATATGAACTTTTGTCTTGACTCTTTCGGATCTGAATATTCATATCACAATTAGGAAAATTTACATTGAAATTATGCCAAAGTATCACTCCGCATCAAAAATTCTCTTTTTATCATTTACCTACTCGAGGGCGGCGAGGAATTAAGCTTGGGGATGCCGTCGTCTCCAATGTATCTATAATTTTTGATTGCTCCATGCTACTTTATCTATTGTTTTGGACTATAATGGGCTTTATTTTCCACTTTTATATTATTTTTGGGACTAACCTATTAACCGGAGGCCTAGCCCAGAATTGTTGTTTTTGCCTATTTCAGTGTTTCAAGAAAGCGAAATATCAAACGGAGTCCAAGCGGAATGAAACCTTGAGGCGTGATCTTCTCACGAGCGTGATCCGGAGACTTGGACCCTACTCCAAGGAGTGCCAGGCGGTCACGAGGGTGGGGCGCGCCCTCCCACAGGCGTGCCCCCGCCTCGTGGGCCCCCGACGCCCAATCGACGTAGTCCTTCCTCCTATATATACCTCACGCCCCCAACAGATCGGGGACGGAGCCAAAAACCTAATTCCACCGCCGTACCTTCCTGTATCCACGAGATCCCATCTTGGGGCCTGTTCCGGAGCTCCACCGGAGGGGGCATCCACCACGGAGGGCTTCTACATCAACACCATAGCCCCTCCGATGAAGTGTGAGTAGTTTACTTGAGACCTTCAGGTCCATAGCTAGTAGCTAGATGGCTTCTTCTCTATTTTTGGATCTCAATACAATGTTCTCCCCCTCTCTCATGGAGATCTATTCGATGTAATCTTCTTTTTGCGGTGTGTTTGTTGAGACCGATGAATTGTGGGTTTATGATCCAGCTTATCTATGAAAAATCTTTGATTCTTCTCTGAATTCTTTTATGTATGATTAAGTTATCTTTGCAAGTCTCTTCGAATTATCCGTTAGGTTTGGCCAACTAGATTGGTAGTTCTTGCAATAGGAGAAGTGCTTAGCTTTGGGTTCAATCTTGCGGTGTCCTTACCCAGTGACAGAAAGGGTTGCAAGGCACGTATTGTATTGTTGCCATCGAGGATAACAAGATGGGGTATTTATCATATTGCATGAATTTGTTCCTCTACATCATGTCATCTTGCTTAAGGCGTTACTCTGTTTTTAACTTAATACTCTAGATGCATGATGGATAGCGGTCGATGAGTGGAGTAATAGTAGTAGATGCAGAATCGTTTGGTCTACTTGTCACAGACGTGATGCCTATATACATGATCATTGCACGGATAACCTCATAACTATGCTCAATTACATCAATTGCTCAACAGTAATTTTTTCACCCACCGTAGAATACTTATGCTCTTGAGAGAAGCCACTAGTGAAACCTATGGCCCCGGGTCTATTCTCATCATATCAATCTCCAACACTTTATTTACTTGCTTTTCTTTTTAATTTTTACTTTGCATCTTTATACCAAAAATACCAAAAATATTATGTCTATCGGATCTCACTCTCGTAAGTGACCGTGAAGGGATTGACAACCCCTAATCGCGTTGGTTGCGAGTAGCTATCGTTTTGTGCAGGTACGAGGGACTTGCGTGTGGCCTCCTACTGGATTGATACCTTGATTCTCAAAAACTGAGGGAAATACTTACGCTACTGTGCTGCATCATCCCCTCCTCTTCGGGGAAAACCAACGCAAGCTCGAGATGTAGCACCTTGCATATTATATTTCATCATGAAGTTCTACTAACTTGGTGATGGTGACTAGAGAATTCTGTCAATCACTATTTTATCTGGAAGATTAACTCCCACTTGATTCAAGTGATTGTAGTACCCAGACAATCTGAGCACATGCTCACTACTTGAGCTATTCTCCTCCATCTTTTAGCTATAGAACTTGTTGAAGATTTCATATCTCTCAACTCGGGTATTTGCTTGAAATATTAACTTCAACTCCAGGAACATCTCATATGGTCCATGATGTTCAAAACGTCTTTGAAGTCCTGATTCTAAGCCGTTAAGCATGGTGCACTAAACTATCAAGTAGTCATCATATTGAGCTAGCCAAACGTTCATAACCTCTGCATCTGATCCTGCAATAGGTCTGTCACCTAGCGGTGCATCAAGGACATAATTCTTCTGTGCAGCAATGAGGATAATCCTCATATCACGGATCCAATCTGTATCATTGCTACTAACATCTTTCAACTTAGTTTTCTCTAGGAACATATAAAAAATAAAACAGGGGAGCTAAACGCGAGCAATTGATCTACAACATAGATATGCTAATACTACCAGGACTAAGTTCATAATAGATTAAAGTTCAATTAATCATATTACTTAAGAACTCCCACTTAGATAGACATCCCTCTAATCATCTAAGTGATCACGTGATCCAAATCAACTAAACCATAACTGCTCATCACGTGAAATGGACTAGTTTTCAATGGTGAACATCACTATGTTGATCATATCTACTATATGATTCACGCTCGACCTTTCGGTCTCAGTGTTCCAAGGCCATATCTGCATATGCTAGGCTCGTCAAGTTTAACCCGAGTATTCTGCGTGTGCAAAACTGGCTTGCACCCGTTGTAGATGGACGTGAAGCTTATCACACCCGATCATCACGTGGTGTGCAGGCACGATGAACTTGGGCAACGGTGCATACTCGGGAGAACACTTTTATCTTGAAATTTAGTGAGAGATCATCTTATAATGCTATCGTCAATCAAAGCAAGATAAGATGCATAAAAGATAAACATCACATGCAATCAATATAAGTGATATGATATGGCCATCATCATCTTGTGCTTGTGATCTCCATCTCCGAAGCACCTCCATGATCACCATCGTCACCGGCGCAACACCTTGATCTCCATCGTAGCATCATTGTCGTCTCGCCAATCTTATTCTTCTACGACTATCGCTACCGCTTAGTGATAAAGTAAAGCATTACAGGGCGATTGCATTGCATACAATAAAGCGACAACCATATGGCTCCTGCCAGTTGCCGATAACTCAGTTACAAAACATGATCATATCATACAATAAAATTTCGCATCATGTTTTGACCATATCACATCACAACATGCCCTGCAAAAAAAGTTAGACGTGCTCTACTTTGTTGTTGCAAGTTTTACGTGGCTGCTACGGGCTTAGCAAGAACCGTTCTTACCTACGCATCAAAACCACAACGATAGTTTGTCAAGTTGGTGTTGTTTTAACCTTCGCAAGGATCGGGCATAGCCACACTCGGTTCAACTAAAGTTGGAGAAATTGACACCCGCCAGCCACCTCTGTGCAAAGCACGTCGGTAGAACCAGTCTCGTGTAAGCGTACGCGTAATGTCGGTTCGGGCCGCTTCATCCAACAATACCGCCGAACCAAAGTATGGCATGCTGGTAAGCAGTATGACTTATATCACCCACAACTCACTTGTGTTCTACTCGTGCATATGACATCTACACATAAAACCTGGCTCGGATGCCACTGTTGGGGAACGTACGTAGTAATTTCAAAAAAAATCCTATGCACACGCAAGATCATGGTGATGTATAGCAACGAGAGGGTAGAGTGTTGTCCACATACCCTCGTAGACCGAAAGCAGAAGTGTTAGCACAACGCGGTTGATGTAGTCGTACGTCTTCATGATCCGACCGATCAAGTACCGAACGCACGGCACCTCCGAGTTCAGCACACGTTCAGCCCGATGGCGTCCCTCGAACTCCGATCCAGCCGAGTGTTGAGGAGAGTTTCGTCAGCACGACGGCGTGGTGACGATGATGATGTTCTACCGACGCAGGGCTTCACCTAAGCACCGCTACAGTATTATCGAGGTGGACTATGGTGGAGGGGGGCACCGCACACGGCTAAAAGATCAAACGATCAATTGTTGTGTCTCTAGGGTGCCCCCCTGCCCCCGTATATAAAGGAGCAAGGGGGAGGTGCGGACGGCCTAGAGTGGGCGCGCCAGGAGTCCTACTCCCACTGGGAGTAGGACTCCCCCCCTTTTCCTAGTTGGATTAGGACTTGAGGGGAAAGAGGAGGGAGAGAAGAAGGAAGGGGGGGCGCCGCCCCCCTCTCCTTGTCCTATTCGGACTAGGGGGGAGGGGTGCGTGGCCCAGCCCTGGCCGCATCTCCTCTTCTCCGCACAGGCCCACTAAGGCCCATTAACCCTCGGGGGGTTCCGGTAACCCCTCTGGTACTCCCGTAAAATCCCGATTTCACCCGGAACACTTCCGATATCCAAACATAGGCTTCCAATATATCAATCTTCATGTCTCGACCATTTCGAGACTCCTCGTCATGTCTGTGATCACATCCAGGACTCGAAAAACCTTCGTACATCAAAACATATAAACTCATAATATAAGCACATCGAAACGTTAAGCGTGCGGACCCTATGGGTTCGAGAACTATGTAGACATGACCGAGACACGTCTCCGGTCAATAACCAATAGCGGAAACAGGATGCTCATATTGGCTCCCACATATTCTATGAAGATCTTTATCGGTCAGACCGCATAACAACATACGTTGTTCCCTTTGTCATTAGTATGTTTCTTGCCCGAGATTCGATCGTCGGTATCTCAATACCTAGTTCAATCTCGTTACCGACAAGTCTCTTTACTCGTTCCATAATACATCATCCCGCAACTAACTCATTAGTTGCAATGCTTTCAAGGCTTAAGTGATGTGCATTACCGAGAGGGCCCAGAGATACCTCTCCCACAATCGGAGTGACAAATCCTAATCTCGAAATACGCCAACCCAACATGTACCTTTGGTGACACCTGTAGAGTACCTTTATAATCACCCAGTTACGTTGTGACGTTTGGTAGCACACAAAGTGTTCCTCCGGTAAACGGAGTTGCATAATCTCATAGTCATAGGAACATGTATAAGTCATGAAGAAAGCAATAGCAACATACTAAACGATCGTGTGCTAAGCTAACGGAATGGGTCATGTCAATCACATCATTCATCTAATGATGTGATCCCGTTAATCAAATGACAACTCATGTCTATGGCTAGGAAACATAACCATCTTTGATCAACGAGCTAGTCAAGTAGAGGCATACTAGTGACACTCTGTTTGTCTATGTATTCACACATGTATTATATTTCCGGTTAATACAATTCTAGCATGAATAATAAACATTTATCATGAAATAAGGAAATAAACAATAACTTTATTATTGCCTCTAGGGCATATTTCCTTCCATTATTTGTTTTGTGTAGGTACGAGGGACTCGCGCGTAGCCTCCTACTGGATTGATACCTTGGTTCTCAAAAACCGAGGGAAATACTTACACTACTTTGCTGCATCATCCTTTCTTCTTCAAGGAAATCCAACGCAGTGCTCAAGAGGTAGCAAGAAGAATTTCTGGCGCCGTTGCCGGGGAGTCTACGCAAAAGTCAACATACCAAGTACCCATCACAATCTCTTATCTCCTGCATTACATTATTTGCCATTTGCCTCTCGTTTTCCTCTCCCCCACTTCACCCTTGCCGTTTTATTCGCCCTCTCTTTTTCGTTTGCCTCTTTTCGCTTGCTTTTCGTTTGCTCGTGTGTTGGATTGCTAGTTTGTCGCGATGGCTCAAGATAATAAAAAATTATGTGACTTTACCAATACCAACAATAATGATTTCCTTAGGACTCCGTTTGCTCCTCTTACCAATACTGAATCTTGTGAAATCAATACTACTTTGTTGAATCTTGTCATGAAAGATCAATTCGCTGGCCTTCCTAGTGAAGATGCTGCTACTCATCTAAATAGCTTCGTTGATTTGTGTGATATGCAAAAGAAGAAAGATGTTGATAATGATATTGTTAAATTGAAGCTATTTCCTTTTTCTCTTAGAGATCGTGCTAAAGCTTGGTTTTCGTCTTTGCCTAAAAATAGTATTGATTCATGGAATAAGTGCAAAGACGCTTTTATCTCTAAGTATTTCCCTCCCGCTAAGATCATCTCTCTTAGAAACGACATTATGAATTTTAAGAAACTTGATCATGAACATGTTGCACAAGCTTGGGAGAGGATTAAATTAATGATACGTAATTGCCCTACTCATGGTTTGAATTTGTGGATGATTATACAAAAAATTTATGCTGGATTGAATTTTGCTTCTAGAAACGTTTTAGATTCGGCCGTGGGAGGCACTTTTATGGAAATCACTTTAGGAGAAGCTACTAAACTTCTAGATAATATAATGGTTAATTATTCTCAATGGCACACTGAAAGATCTACTAATAAAAAAGTGCATGCGATAGAAGAAATCAATGTTTTGAGTGGAAAGATGGATGAACTTATCAAATTATTTGCTACTAAGAGTGTTTCCTGATCCTAATGACATGCCTTTGTCCACTTTTATTGAGAATAATAATGAATCTATGGATGTGAATTTTGTTGGTAGGAATAATTTTGGTAACAACGCGTATAGAGGAAACTTTAATCCTAGGCCTTATCCTAGTAATTCCTCTAATAATTATGGAAATTCCTACAACAACTCTTATGGAAATTTGAGATGCCCTCTGAATTTTAGACTAGTGTTAAAGAATTTATGAATTCGCAAAAGAATTTTAATGCTTTGCTTGAAGAGAAATTGCTTAAAGTTGATGAATTGGCTAGGAACATTGATAAAATTTCTCTTGATGTTGATTCTTTAAAGCTTAGATCTATTCCTCCTAAGCATGATATCAATGAGTCTCTCAAAGCCATGAGAATTTTCATTGATGAGTGCAAAGAAAGAACCGCTAGGATGCGTGCTATGAAAGATGCCTTTATTAAAGCGTGTTCTTCTAGTTTCTATGAAAATAAAGATGAAGATCTAAAAGTTACTGATGTGTCCCCTATTAAATATTTTTTTTGCAACATGAATCTTGATAATTATGGGACTGAATATGATCCACCCTTACCTAGAAGGCGTTCCAAAAATTTGAAGTTTTTATATCTTGATGCTAAAATTGATAAAAGTGGGATTGAAGAAATCAAAACCCTAGATGTTGCTAAACCCACTATTTTGGATTTCAAGGAATTTAATTATGAAAGTTGACCTTTGATTGATTGTATTTCCTTGTTACAATCCGTGCTAAATTCTCCTCACGCTTATAGTCAAAATAAAGCGTTTACTAAACATATCGTTGATGCCTTGATGCAATCTTATGAAGAAAAACTTGAGTTGAAAGTTTCTATCCCTAGAAAACTTTATGATGAGTGGGAAACAACTATTAAAATTAAGATTAAGGATCATGAATTTTATGCTTTATGTGATTTGGGTGCGAGTGTTTCCACTATTCCCAAAACTTCGTGTGATTTGCTAGATTTCCGCGATTTTGATGATTGCTCTCTAAACTTGCACCTTGCGGATTCCACGATTAAGAAACATATGGGAAGAATTAATGATGTTCTTATTGTTGCAAATAGGAATTATGTGCCCGTAGATTTTATCGTTCTTGATATAGATTGCAATCCTTCATGTCCTATTATTCTTGGTAGACCTTTTCTTAGAACGATTGGTGCAATTATTGATATGAGGGAAGGGAATATTAGATTCCAATTTCCATTAAAGAAAGGCATGGAACACTTCCCTAGGAAGAAAATAAAATTACCATATGAATCTATCATGAGAGCCACTTATGGATTGCCTACCAAAGATGGCAAAACCTAGATCTATCCTTGCTTTTATGCCTAGCTAGGGGCGTTAAACGACAGCGCTTGTTGGGAGGCAACCCAATTTTAATTTTTTTTTTTTTTGCTTTTGCTTCTGTTTAGGAATAAATCTTAGATATAGCCTCTGGTTAGATGTGTTTTTATGTTTTAATTAGTGTTTGTGCCAAGTTAAACCTATAGGATCTTCTTGGATGATAGTTATTTGATCTTGCTGTAATTTACAGAAACTTTCTGTTCACGAAAACAATTGTTACAAAACACCAGAACGTGATAAAATACTGATTCCAATTGCTGCTGATTAATAAACAAATTGCCTAGGTCGTCATATTTTGGCCGAATTTTTGGAGTTTCATAAGTTTGTGTTAGTTACAGATTGCTACAGACTGTTCTGTTTTTGACAGATTCTGTTTTTCGTGTGTTGTTTGCTTATTTTGACGAATCTATGGCTAGTAAAATAGTTTATAAACCATAGAGAAGTCGGAATACAGTAGGTTTAACACAAATATAAATAAATAATGAGTTCATTACAGTACCTTGAAGTGGTCTTTTGTTTTCATTCGTTAACGGAGCTCACGAGATTTCTGTTGAGTTTTGTGTTGTGAAGTTTTCAAGTTTTGGGTGAAATCTTTTGATGGATTATGGAACAAGGAGTGGCAAGAGCCAAAGCTTGGGGATGACCATGTCACCCCCAAGATAATCTAAGGACACAAAAAAGTCAAAGCTTGGGGATGCCCCGGAAGGCATCCCCTCTTTCGTCTACTTCCATCGGTAACTTTACTTGGAGCTATATTTTTATTCACCACATGATATGTGTTTTGCTTGGAGCGTCTTGTATGATGTGAGTCTTTGTTTTTTAGTTTACCACAATCATCCTTGCTGTACACACCTTTTGAGAGAGTCGTACATGATTTGGAACTTATTAGAATACTCTTTGTGCTTCACTTATATCCTTTGAGTTATATAGTTTTGCTCTAGTACTTCACTTATATCTTTTAGAGCACGGTGGTGGATTTGTTTTAAAGAAACTATTGATCTCTCATGCTTCACTTAGATTATTTTGAGAGTCTTAAATAGCATGGTAATTTGCTTAAATAATCCTAATATGCCAGGTATTAAAAATAGTAAAAACTTTCTTATGAGTGTGTTGAATGCTAAGAGAAGTTTGATGCTTGATGATTGTTTTGAGATATGGAGGTAATAATATTAAAGTCGTGCTAGTTGAGTAGTTGTGAATTTGAGAAATGCTTGTGTTGAAGTTTGCAAGTCCCGTAGCATGCACGTATGGTAAACGTTATGTAACAAATTTGAAACATGAGGTGTTCTTTGATTGTCCTCCTTATGAGTGGCGGTCGGGGACGGCGATGGTCTTTTCCTACCAATCTATCCCCTAGGAGCATGCGCGTAGTGCTTTGGTTTTTGATGGCTTGTAGATTTTTGCAATAAGTATGTGAGTTCTTTATGACTAATGTCGAGTCCATGGATTATACGCACTCTCACCCTTCCATCATTGCTAGCCTCTTCGGTACCGTGCATTGCCCTTTCTCACATTGAGAGTTGGTGCAAACTTTGTCGGTGCATCCAAACCCCGTGATATGATACGCTCTTTCACACATAAACCTCCTTATATCTTCCTCAAAACAGCCACCATACCTACCTATTATGGCATTTCCATAGCCATTCCGAGATATATTGCCATGCAACTTTCCACCATTCCGTTTATCATGACACATTCATCATTGTCATATTGCTTAGCATGATCATGTAGTTGACATAGTATTTGTGGCAAAGCCACCGTTCATAATTCTTTCATACATGTCACTCTTGGTTCATTGCATATCCCGGTACACCGCCAGAGGCATTCATATAGAGTCATACTTTGTTCTAGTATCGAGTTGTAATCATTGAGTTGTAAATAAATAGAAGTGTGATGATCATCATTTAATAGAGCATTGTCCCAAAAAAAGAAAGGCCAAAAAAAAGGCCCAAAAATAAGAGAAATAAAAAGGGGCAATGCTACTATCTTTTTTTCCACACTTGTGCTTCAAAGTAGCACCATGTTCTTCATATAGAGAGTCTCTTGAGTTATCACTTTCATATACTAGTGGGAATTTTTCATTATAGAACTTGGCTTGTATATTCCAACAATGGGCCTCCTCAAGTGCCCTAGGTCTTCGTGAGCAAGCAAGTTGGATGCACACCCACTTAGTTTTCTTTTGTTGAGCTTTTATACATTTATAGCTCTAGTGCATCCGTTGCATGGCAATACCTACTCCTTGCATTAACATCAATCGATGGGCATCTCCATAGCTCATTGATTAGCCTCGTTGATGTGATACTTTCTCCTTTTTTGTCTTCTCCACATAACCCCCATCATCATATTCTATTCCACCCATAGTGCTATGTCCTTGGCTCGCGCTCATATATTGCGTGAAAGTTTATAGGTTTGAGATTACTAAAGTATGAAACAATTGCTTGGCTTGTCATCGGGGTTGTGCATGATGAGAATATTCTTGTGTGACGAAAATGGAGCATGACTAAACTATATGATTTTGTAGGGATGAACTTTCTTTAGCCATGTTATTTTGAGAAGACATAATTGCTTAGTTAGTATGCTTGAAGTATTATCATTTTTATGTCAATATGAACTTTTGTCTTGAATCTTTCGGATATGAATATTCATACCACAATTATAAAGAATTACATTGAAATTATGCCAAGTAGCACTCCGCATCAAAAATTCTGTTTTTATCATTTACCTACTCGAGGACGAGCATGAATTAAGCTTGCGGATGCCCGATACGTCTCCAACGTATCTATAATTTTTGATTGCTCCATGCTATATTATCTACTATTTTGGACATTATTGGGCTTTATTTTCCACTTTTATATTATTTTTAGGACTAACCTATTAACCGGAGGCCCAAATTTCGTAATTGTTGTTTTTGCCTATTTCGTAGTTTCAAGAAAGCGGAATATCAAATGGAGTCCAAACGGAATGAAACCTTCGGGAACGTGATTTTCTCACCGAACGTGATCCAGGAGACTTGGACGCTAAGTCAAGGAAGCTTCGAGGAGGGCACGAGGTAGGGGGGCGCGCCCACCCCCCAGGGCGCGCCCTCCACCCTCGTGGGCCCCATGTTGCTCCACCAACGTACTTCTTCCTCCTATATATACCTACGCATAATCAAACGATCGACACGTAGCCAAAACCTAATTCCACCGCCGCAACCTTGTACTCCACGAGATCCCATCTTGGGGCCTGTTAGGAGCTCACTTTGAGGGGCATCCGTCACGGAGGGCTTCTACATCAACACCATAGCCTCTCCGATGAAGTGTGAGTAGTTTACCTCAGACCGTCGGGTCCATAGTTAGTAGCTAGATGGCTTCTTCTCTCTTTTTGGATCTCAATACAATGTTCTCCCCCTCTCTCGTGGAGATCTATTCGATGTAATCTTCTTTTTGTAGTGTGTTTGTTGAGACCGATGAATTGTGGGTTTATGATCAAGATTATCTATGAACAATATTTGAATCTTCTCTAAATTCTTTTATGTATGATTGGTTATCTTTGCAAGTCTCTTCGAATTATCTGTTTGGTTTGGCCTACTAGATTGGTTTTTCTTGCAATGGGAGAAGTGCTTAGCTTTGGGTTCAATCTTGCGGTGTCCTTTCCCAATGACAGTAGGGGCAGCAAGGCACATATTGTATTGTTGCCATCGAGGATAACAAGATGGGGTTTTATCATATTGCATGAATTTATCCCTCTACATCATGTCATCTTGCTTAAGGCGTTACTCTGTTTTCATGAACTTAATACTCTAGATGCATGCTAGATAGCTGTCGATGAGTGGAGTAATAGTAGTAGATGCAGTGAGAGTCGGTCTACTTGTCTCGGACGTGATGCCTATATACATGATCATACCTAGATATTCTCATAACTATGCTCAATTATGTCAATTGCTCAACAGTGAATTGCTCACCCACCGTAAAATACTTATGCTCTTGAGAGAAGCCACTAGTGAAACCTATGGCCCCCGGGTCTATCTCCATCATATTAATCTTCCATCACTTTATTTATTGCCTTTGTTTTTTACTTTTCTTTTATTTTACTTTGCATCTTTATCATAAAAATACCAAAAATATTATCTATCATCTGTATCAGATCTCACTCTCGTAAGTGACCGTGAAGGGATTGACAACCCCTAATCGTGTTGGTTGCGAGGAGTTATTTGCTTTGTGTAGGTACGAGGGACTCGCGCGTAGCCTCCTACTGTATTGATACGTTGGTTCTCAAAAACTGAGGGAAATACTTACGCTACTTTGCTGCATCATCCTTTCCTCTTCAAGGAAATCCATCGCAGTGCTCAAGAGGTAGCACATATGCAGATATGGCCTTGGAACACTGAGACCGAAAGGTCGAACGTGAATCATATAGTAGATATGATCAACATAGTGATGTTCACCATTGAAAACTACTCCATCTCACGTGATGATCGGACATGGTTTAGTTATATGGATCACGTGATCATTTGGATGACTAGAGGGATGTCTATGTTGTAGATAAATTGCTCGCGTATAGCTTCCCCGTTTTATTTATGATATGTTACTAGAGAAAACTAAGTTGAAACTTTTATAGTAGCAATGATGCAGACTAGGTCTGTGATCTGAGGATTATCCTCATTGCTGCACAGAAGAATTATGTCCTTGATGCACAGCTAGGTGACAGAATTATTGCAGGAGCAGATGCAGACGTTATGAACGTTTGACAAGCTCGGTATGATGACTACTTGATAGTTTAGTGCATCATGCTTTACGTCTTAGTACCGGGACTTCAAAAATGTTTTGAAATGTCACGGAGCATATGAGATGTTCCAAGAGATGAAATTGGTATTTCAGACTCATGCCCCAGTCGAGAGGTATGAGACCTCTGACAAGTACTTTGCCTACAAGATGGAGGAGAATCATGTGCTCAGAAATTCTGAGTACTACAATCGCTTGAATCAAGTGGGAGTTAATCTTCCAGATAAGATAGTGATTGACAGAGTTCTCTAGTCACTATCACCAAGTTACTGGAACTTTGTGATGAACTATAATATGCAAGGGATGACGAAAATGATTCCCCGAGCTCTTCGCGATGCTGAAATCGGCGAAGGTAGAAATCAAGAAAAGCATCAAGTTTTGATGGTTGACAAGACCACTAGTTTCTAGTAAAAGGGCAAGGGAAAGAAAATGAACTTCAAGAAGAATGACAAGCAAGTTGCCACTCCCATGAAGAATCCCAAAGCTAGACCCAAGCCTGAAACTGAGTGCTTCTGCTGCATAGGAAAAGGTCACTGGAAGCGGAACTGCCCCAAATACTTGGTGGATAAGGAGGATGTAGTTCAGCTCATTGACGTCCCTCGTACTCTTGATCCAGTTGAGGCCGAGGGAGAGTTCCGTCAGCATGATGACGTGGTGAGGTGATGATTAAGTTCCCGGCGCAGGGCTTTGCTAAGCACTACGACGATATGACCGAGGTGTGTAACTGTGGAGGGGGGCACCGCACACGGCTAAGAGATTGTCTGTTGTGCTTTGGGGTGCCCCCTGGCCACGTATATAAAGGAGGGAGGAGGAGGAGGCCTGCCTAGGAGGGGCGCGCCTATAGGGGGAGTCCAACTAGGATTCCTAATCCTAGTTGGAGTCCCCTTCCTTTTCCGAGAGGGGAGAGAGGGAAGGAGTAGGAGAGGGAGAAGGAAAGAGAGGGGGTGCCGCCCCCTCCCTAGTCCAATTAGGACTTGCCATGGGGGGGCGACCACCCCTTGTGCGGCCCTTCTCTCCTTTCCCGTATGGCCCATTAAGGCCCACTACTTCCCCCGGCGAATTCCCGTAACTCTCTCGTACTCCAAAAAATACCCGAATCACTCGGAACCTTTCTGATGTCCGAATATAGCCTTCTGATATATTGATCTTTATGTCTCAACCATTTCGAGACTCCTCATCATGTCCGTGATCTCATCCGGGACTCCGAACAACCTTCGGTACATCAAATCACATAACTCATAATACAAATCGTCATCGAACGTTAAGCCTGCGGACCCTACGGGTTCGAGAACTATGTAGACATGACCGAGACACATCTCCGGTCAATAACCAATAGCAGAACCTGGATGCTCATATTGGCTCCTACATATTCTACGAAGATCTTTATCGGTCAAACCACATAACAACATACGTTGTTCACTTTGTCATCGGCATGTTACTTGCCCGAGATTCGATCATCGGTATCATCATACATAGTTCAATCTTATTACCGGCAAGTCTCATTACTCGTTCCGTAATGCATCATCCCGCAACTAACTTATTATTCACATTGCTTGCAAGGCTTATAATGATGTGCATTACCGAGAGGGCCCAGAGATACCTCTCCGATACACGGAGTGACAAATCCTAATCTTGATCTATGCCAACCCAACAAACACTTTGGAGACACTTGTAGAGCATCTTTATAATCACCTAGTTATGTTGTGCGTTTGATAGCACACAAGGTGTTCCTCCGGTATTCGGGAGTTGCATAATCTCATAGTCAGAGGAACATGTATAAGTCATGAAGAAAGCAATAGCAATAAAACTAAACGATCATTATGCCAATCTAACGGATGGGTCTTGTCCATCACATAATTCTTCTAATGATGTGATCCCATTCATCAAATGACAACACATGTCTATGGTCAGGAAACATGACCATCTTTGATAAACAAGCTAGTCAAGTAGAGGCATACTAGGGACACTCTGTTTTTTCTATGTATTCACACATGTACTAAGTTTCCGGTTAATACAATTCTAGCATGAATAATAAAAATTTATCATGATATAAGGAAATATAAATAAAACTTTATTATTGACTCTAGGGCATATTTCCTTCAGTCTCCCGCATGCACTAGAATCAATAATCTAGTTCACATCACCATGTGATTTAACACCAATAGTTCGCATCGTGATGTGATTTAACACTCTATAGTTCACATCGCCATGTGACCAATACCCAAAGGGTTTACTAGAGTCAATAATCTAGTTCACATCGCCATGTGATTAACACCCAAAGATACTATGGTGTGATCATGTTTTTCTTGTGAGAGAGGTTTAGTCAATGGGTCTGCGACATTTAGATTCGTATGTATTTTGCAAATTACTATGTCTACAATGCTCTGCACAGAGCTACTCTAGCTAAATGCTCCCACTTTCAATATGTATCCAGATCGAGACTCAGAGTCATACAGATCGGTGTCAAAGCTTGCATCAACGCAACTCTTTACGACGAACTCTTTATCACCTCCATAACCGAGAAATATTGCCTTAGTCCTCTAATGATAATTTTGACCAATGTCCAGTGATCTACTCCTAGATCACTATTGTACTCTCTTGCCAAACTCAGGGCAGGGTATACAATAGGTCTGGTATACAGCATGGCATACTTTATAGAACCTATGACTGAGGCACAGGGAATGACTTTTCATTCTCTTTCTATTTTCTGCCGTGGTCGGGTTTTGAGTCTTTACTCAACTTCACACCTTGCAACACAGGCAAGAACTCCTTCTTTGACTGTTCCATTTTGAACTACTTCAAAAACTTGTCAAGGTATGTACTCATTGAAAAAAAATATCAAGCTTCTTGATCTATCTCTATAGATCTAGATGTTCAATATGTAAGCAGCTTCACCAAGGTCTTTCTTTGAAAAACTCATTTTAAACACTCCTTTATGCTTTCCAAAAAATTCTACATTATTTCCGATCAACAATAATTCATTCATATATACTTATCAGAAATGTTGTGGTGCTCCCACTCACTTTGTTGTAAATACAGGCTTCACCGTAAGTCTGTATAAAACTATATGCTTTGATCAACTCATCAAAGCGTATATTCCAACTCCGAGATGCTTGCACCAGTCCATAGATGGATCGCTGGAGCTTGCACATATTGTTAGCACCTTTAGGGTTGAAAAAACCTTCTAGTTGCATCATATAGAACTCTTCTTTAATAAATCCATTAAGGAATGCAGTTTTGACATCCATTTGCCAGATTTCATAAATTGTGGAAATTGCTAACATGATCCGGACAGACTTTAAGCATCGCTACGAGTGAGAAAATCTCATTGTAGTCAACACCTTGAACTTGTCAAAAACCTTCTTTCTGACAAGTCTAGCTTTGTAGATAGTAACACTACTATCAGCGTCTGTCTTCCTCTTGAAGATCCATTTATTCTCTATGGCTTGCTGATCATAGGGCAAGTCATCCAAAGTCCACACTTTGTTCTCATACATGGATCCCATCTCAAATTTAATGGCCTCAAGCCATTTTGCGGAATCTGGGCTCATCATCGCTTCCTCATATTTCATAGGTCCGTCATGGTCAAGTAACATGACCTCCAAAACAGGATTACCGTACCACTCTGGTGCGGATCTTACTCTGGTTGACCTACGAGGTTCGGTAGTAACTTGATCTGAAGTTTCATGATCATCATCATTAACTTCCTCTCTAATTGGTGTAGGCATCACTTGAACTGATTTCTGTGATGAACCATTTTCCAACTCGAGAGAAGGCAAAACTACCTCATCAAGTTCTACTTTCCTCCCACTCACTTCTTTCGAGAGAAACTCCTTCTCTAGAAAGGATCCATTCTTAGCAACGAATATCTTGCCTTCGGATCTGTGATAGAAGGTGTACCCAACAGTCTCCTTTGGGTATCCTATGAAGACACATTTCACCAATTTGGGTTCGAGCTTATCAGGTTGAAGCTTTTTCACATAAGCATCGCAGCCCCAAACTTTAAGAAACGACAACTTGGGTTTCTTGCTAAACCACAGTTCATATGGTGTCGTCTCAACGGATTTAGATGGTTCCCTATTTAACGTAAAAGCAGTTGTCTCTAATGCATATCCCCAAAATTATAGTGGTAAATTGGTAAGAGACATCATAAATCACACTATATCTAATAAAGTACGGTTATGACATTCGGACACACCATTACGCTGTGGTGTTCCAAGTGGCATGAGTTGTGAAACTATTTTACATTGTTCTAAATGAAGGCCAAACTCGTAACTCAAATATTTGTCTCCGCGATCAGATCATAGAAACTTTATTTTCTTGTTACGATGATTCTTCACTTCACTCTGAATATTTTTGAACTTTTCAAAATCTTTCAGACTTGTGTTTCATTAAGTAGATATACCCATATCTGCTCAAATCATCTGTGAAGGTCAGAAAATAATGATAACTGTCGCGAACCTCAACACTCATCGGTCCGCATACATCGGTATGTATTATTTCCAAGAAGTATATAACTCGTTCCATTGTTTCAAAGAACGGAGTTTTAGTCATCTTGCCCATGAGGCATGGTTCGCAAGCATCAAGTGATTCATAATCAAGTGATTCCAAAAGTCCATCTACATGGAGTTTCTTCAAGCGCTTTACACCAATATGACCTAAACTGCAGTGCCAAAAATATGTTGCACTATCATTATCAACGTTGCATCTTTTTGCATCAATATTATGAATATGTGTATCATTACGATCGAGATTCAATAAACCATTTACATTGGATGTATGACCATAGAAGGTTTTATTCATGTAAACAGAACAACAATTATTCTTTGACTTAAATGAATAACCGTATCGTAATAAACATGATCAAATCATATTCATGCTCAACACAAATACCAAATAACATTTATTTAGGTTCAACACTAATCCCGAAGGTAGAGGGAGTGTGCGATGGTGATCTTATCAACCTTGGAATCACTTCCAACACACATCGTCACTTCGCCCTCAACTAGTCTCTGTTCGCTTTGCAAGTCCCGTTTCGAGTTACTACTCTTTAGCAAATGAACTAGTATCAAATACCGAGGGGTTGCTATAAACAATAGTAAAGTACACATTAATAACATGTATATAAAATATTCCTTTGTTCGCTTTGCCATCCTTCTTATCTGCCATATGTTTGGGTAGTTCCGTTTCCAGTGACCATTCCCTTTGCAGTAGAAGCACTCAGTTTCAGGTTTAGGTCTAGCTTTGGGCTTCTTGCTGGGAGTGACAACTTGCTTGTCATTCTTCTCGAAGTTCCCTTTCTATTCCGTTGCCCTTTTCTTGAAACTAGTGATCTTGTTAACCATCAACACTTGATACTCTTTCTTGATTTCTACCTTCGCCGATTTTCAGCATCGCGAAGAGCTCGGGAATTATTTTCGTCATCCCTTGCATATTTTAGTTCATCACGCAGTTCTAGTAATTTGGAGATAGTGACTAGAGAACATTGTCAATTACTATGTTATCTGGAAGATTAACTCCCACTTGATTCAAGCAATTGTAGTACCCAGACAATCTGAGCACATGCTCACTGGTTGAGCTATTCTCCTCCATCTTGTAGCCAAAGTACTATCAGAGGTCTCATACCTCTCGACATGGGCATGAGTATGAAATACCAATTTCAACTCTTGGAACATCTTATATGCTCCGTAGCGTTCAAAACATTTTTGAAGTCACGGTTCTAAGCCGTAAAGCATGGTGCACTAAACTATCAAGTAGTCATCATATCGAGCTTGCCAAACGTTCATAATGTCTGCATCTGCTCCTGCAATAGTTCTGTCACCTAGCGGTGCATCAAGGACACAATTCTTCTGTGTAGCAGTCAGGATAATCCTCAGATCATAGACCAAGTCCGCATCTTTGCTACTAACATCTTTCAACTTAGTTTTCTCTAGGAACATATTAAAAATAAACAGGGAGCTACATCGCGAGCTATTGATCTACAACATAGATTTGCAAATACTATCAAGACTAAGTTCATGATAAATTAAAGTTCAATTAATCATATTACTTAAGAACTCCCACTTAGATAGACATCCCTCTAGTCATCTAAATGATCATGTGATCCATATCAACTAAACCATGTCCGATCATCACATGAGATGGAGTAACTTTCAATGGAGAACATCACTATGTTGATCATATCTACTATATGATTCACGTTTGACCTTTCGGTCTCAGTGTTCCGAGGCCATATCTGCATATGCTAGGCTCGTCAAGTTTAACTCGAGTATTCTACGTGTGCAAAACTGGCTTGCACCCATTGTATTTGAACGTAGAGTTTATCACACCCGATCATCACGTGGTGTCTCGGCACGACGAATTCTCGCAACGGTGCATACTCACGGAGAACACTTATACCTTGAAATTTTAGTGACGGATCATCTTATAATGCTACCGCCGTACTAAGCAAAATAAGATGCATAAAATATAAACATCACATGCAATCAAAATATGTGACATGATATGGCCATGATCATCTTGTGCCTTTGATATCCATCTCCAAAGTACCGTCATGATCTCTACCGTCACCGGCATGACACCATGATCTCCATCATCTTGATCTCAATCAACGTGTCGTCACATGATCGTCTCGCCAACTATTGCTCTTGCAACTATAGCTATCGCATAGCAATAAAGTAAAGCAATTATTTGGCGCTTGCATCTTATGCAATAAAGAGACAACCATAAGGCTTCTTCCAGTTGCCGATAACTTCAACAAAACATGATCATCTCACACAACAACTTATATCTCATCATGTCTTGACCATATCACATCACAACAAGCCCTGCAAAAACAAGTTAGACGTCCTCTTCTTTGTTGTTGCAAGTTTCACGTGGCTGCTACGGGCTTAGCAAGAACCGTTCTTACCTACGCATCAAAACCACAACGATTTTTCATCAAGTGTGTTGTTTTAACCTTCAACAAGGACCGGACATAGTCACACTTGATTCAACTAAAGTTGGAGAAACAGACACCCACTAGCCACCTGTGTGCGAAGCGCGGCGGTAGAACCAGTCTCATGAACGCGGTCATGTAATGTCGGTCTGGGCCGCTTCATCCAACAATACCGCCGAATCAAAGTATGACATGCTGGTAAGCAGTATGACTATTATTGCCCACAACTCTTTGTGTTCTACTCGTGCATATAACATCTACTCATAGACCTGGCTCGGATGCCACTGTTGGGGAACGCAGTAATTTCAAAAAAATTCCTACGATCACGCAAGAACTATCTAGGTGATGCATAGCAACGAGCGGGAGAGTGTGTCCACGTACCCTCATAGACCGAAAGCGGAAGCGTTATATCAACGCGGTTGACGTAGTCGTACGTCTTCACGATCCGACCGATCCTAGCACCGAATGTACGGTACCTCCGTGTTCAGCACACGTTCAGCTCGATGATGTTCCTCATACTCTTGAACTAGTTGAGGCCGAGGGAGAGTTCCGTCAGCATGACGGCGTGGCGACGGTGATGATGAAGTTACAGACGCAGGGCTTCGCCTAAGCACTACGACAATATGACCGAGGTGTGTAAATGTGGAGGGGGGCACCGCACACGGCTAAGAGATTATCTGTTGTGCTTTGGGGTGCCCCTTGGCCACGCATATAAAGGAGGGAGGAGGAGGAGGCCGGCCTAGGAGGGGCGCACCTATAGGGGGAGTCCAACTAGGATTCCCAATCCTAGTTGGAGTCCCCTTCCTTTTCCAAGAGGGGAGAGAGGGAAGGAGTAGGAGAGGGAGAAGGAAAGAGAGGGGGGCGCCGCCCCTCCCTAGTCCAATTCGGACTTGCCATGGGGGGGGCGCAGCCACCCCTTGAGGCCCTTCTCTCCTTTCCCGTATGGCCCATTAAGGCCCACTACTTCCCCCGGCGAATTCCCGTAACTCTCCGGTACTCCGAAAAATACCCGAATCACTCGGAACCTTTCCGATGTCTGAATATAGCCTTCCAATATATCGATCTTTATGTCTCGACCATTTCGAGACTCCTCGTCATGTCCGTGATCTCATCCAGGACTCCGAATAACCTTCGGTACATCAAATCACATAACTCATAATACAAATCGTCATCGAACGTTAAGCCTGCGGACCCTACGGGTTCGAGAACTATGTAGACATGACCGGGACACATCTCCGGTCAATAACCAATAGTGGAACCTGGATGCTCATATTGGCTCCTACATATTCTACGAAGATCTTTATCAGTCAAACCGCATAACAACATACGTTGTTCCCTTTGTCATCGGTATGTTACTTGCCCGAGATTCGATCGTCGGTATCATCATACCTAGTTCAATATCGTTACCGGCAAGTATCTTTACTTGTTCCGTAATGCATCATCCCGCAACTAACTTATTAGCCACATTGCTTGCAAGGCTTATAGTGATGTGCATTACCGAGAGGGTCCAAAGATACCTCTCCGATACACGGAGCGACAAATCCTAATCTTGATCTATGCCAACCCAACAAACACCTTCGGAGACACCTGTAGAGCATCTTTATAATCACCGAGTTATGTTGTGACGTTTGATAGCACATAAGGTGTTCCTCCGGTATTCGGGAGTTGCATAGTCTCATAGTAAGAGGAACATGTATAAGTCATGAAGAAAGCAATAGCAATAAAACTAAACGATCATTATGCCAAGCTAACGGATGGATCTTGTCACTCACATCATTCTTCTAATGATGTGATCCCATTTATCAAATGACAACACATGTCTATGGTCAGGAAACATGACCATCTTTGTTAAACAAGCTAGTCAAGTAGAGGCATACTAGGGACACTCTGTTTTGTCTATGTATTCACACATGTACTAAGTTTCCGATTAATACAATTCTAGCATGAATAATAAACATTAATCATGATAAAAGGAAATATAAATAACAACTTTATAATTTCCTCTAGGGCATATGTCCTTCAGTCTCCCACTTGCACTAGAGTCAATAATATAGTTCACATCGCCATGTGATTTAACACCAATAGTTCACATCACCATGTGATTAACACCCATAGTTTACAAATTTCCCTCAAGTGGATGACCTAAGGTTTATCAATCTGTGGGAGGCGTAGGATGAAGATGGTCTCTCTCAAGCAACCCTGCAACCAGATAACAAACAGTCTCTTGTGTCCCCAACACACCCAATACAATGGTAAATTGTATAGGTGCACTAATTGGGCGAAGAGATGGTGATACAAGTGCAATATGGATGGTAGATATAGGTTTTTGTAATCTAGAAATATAAAAACAGCAAGGTAGCAAGTGGTAAAAGTGAGCGTAAACGGTGTTGCAATGCTAGGAAACAAGTCCTAGGGTTCATACTTTCACTAGTGCAAGTTCTCTCAACAATAATAACATAACTGGATCATATAACTATCCCTCAACATGCAACAAAGAGTCACTCCAAAGTCACTAATAGCGGGTACAAAACCACCTCAAAGTTATCCTTTCTGATCGATCTATTCAAGAGTCTATAGTAAAATAACACGAAGCTATTCTTTCCGTTCGATCTATCCTAGAGTTTGTACTAGAATAACACCTTAAGATACAAATCAACCAAAACCCTAATGTCACCTAGATACTCCAATGTCGCCTCAAGTATCCGTGGGTATGATTATACGATATGCATCACACAATCTCAGATTCATCTATTCAACCAACACAAAGAACTTCAAAGAGTGCCCCAAAGTTTCTACCGGATATTCAAGACGAAAACGTGTGCCAACCCCTATGCATAAGTTCACAAGGTCACTGAACCCCCAAGTTGATCACCAAAATATACATCAAGTAGATCACGTGAATATCTCATTGTCACCACAGATAAGCACATGCAAGACATACATCAAGTGTCCTCAAATCCTTAAAGACTCAATCCGATAAGATAACTTCAAAGGGAAAACTCAATCCATTACAAGAGAGTAGAGGGGGAGAAACATCATAAGATCCAACTATAATAGCAAAGCTCGCGATACATCAAGATCGTCTTTGAATCAAGAACACGAGAGAGAGAGAGAGGGAGATCAAACACATATCTACTGGTACATACCCTCAGCCCTGAGGGTGAACTACTCCCTCCTCGTCATGGAGAGTGCTGGGATGATGAAGATGGCCACCGATGATGGATTCCCCTCCGGCAGGGTGCCGGAATAGGGTCCCGATTGGTTTTTCATGGCTACAGAGGCTTGCGACAGCGGAACTCCCGATCTAGGTTATTTTCTGGAGGTTTGGGGATTTATAGGAGAGGTTGGCTTCAAGAACAAGTCAGGGGGCCCCACGGAGAGTCCACGAGGCATAGGGGCGCGCCCCAAGGGGGTGGGCGCACCCTCCACCCTCGTTGGGCCCACGAGACTCCCCTCCGGTAACTCTTCGTTCCAGTATTTTTTATATTTTCCAGAAAAAATCTCCGTTGATTTTCAGCGCATTCCGAGAACTATTATTTCTGCACAAAAACAACACCACGGTAGTTCTGCTGAAAACAGCGTCAGTCTGGGTTAGTTCTAACCAAATCATGTAAAAATATTATAAACATGGCATGTATACATAAAAAATTATAGATACGTAGGAGACGTATCAGCATCCCCAAGCTTAATTCCTGCTCGTCCTTGAGTACGTAAATGATAAAAACAGAATTTTTGATGTGGAATGCTACTTAACATATTTATTAATGTAATCTTCTCTATTGTGGCAAGAATATTCAGATCCATAAGATTCAAAACAAAAGTTTAATATTGACATGAAAATAATAATACTTCAACCATATAAACAAAGCAATCATGTCTTCTCAAAATAACATGGCCAAAGAAAGCTATCCCTACAATATCATATAGTCTGGCTATGCTCTATCTTCATCACACGAAATATTTAAATCTTGCACAACCCCGATGACAAGCCAAGCAATTGTTTCATACTTTTGATGTTCTCAAACTTTTTCAATCTTCACACAATACATGAGCGTGAGCCATGGACATATCACTATAGGTGGAATAGATTGGTGGTTGTGGAGAAGACAAAAAGGAGAAGATAGTCTCACATCAACTAGGCGTATCAACGGGCTATGGAGATGCCCATCAATAGATATCAATGTGAGTGAGTAGGGATTGCCATGCAACGGATGCACTAGAGCTATAAGTGTATGAAAGCTCAACAAAAGAAACTAAGTGGGTGTGCATCCAACTCGCTTGCTCACGAAGACCTAGGGCATTTTGAGGAAGCCCATCATTGGAATATACAAGCCAAGTTCTATAATGTAAAATTCCCACTAGTATATGAAAGTGACAACATAGGAGACTCTCTATCATGAAGATCATGGTGCTACTTTGAAGCACACAAGTGTGGTAAAAGGATAGTAGCATTGCCCCTTCTCTATTTTTCTCTCATTTTTTTATTTTTTTATTTGGGCCTTTTCTCTTTTTTTATGGCCTCTTTTTTTTCTTTTCTATTTTTCGTCCGGATTCTCATCCCGACTTGTGGGGGAATCATAGTCTCCATCATCCTTTCCTCACTGGGACAATGCTCTAATAATGATGATCATCACACTTTTATTTACTTACAACTCAAGAATTACAAATCAATACTTAGAACAAAAATATGACTCTATGTGAATGCCTCCGGCGGAGTACCGGGATATGCAATGACTCATGAGTGACATGTATGAAAAAATTATGAAAGGTGGCTTTGCCACAAATACGATGTCAACTACATAATCATGCAAAGCAATATGACAATGATGGAGCGTGTCATAATAAACGGAACGGTGGAAAATTGCATGCAATATATCTCGGAATGGCTATGGAAATGCCATGATAGGTAGGTATGGTGGCTGTTTTGAGGAAGGTATATGGTGGGTGTATGATACCGGCGAAAGGTGCACGGTATTAGAGAGGCTAGCAATGGTGGAAGGGTGGGAGTGTGTATAATCCATGGACTTAACCTTAGTCATAAAGAACTCATATACTTGTCGCAAAAATCTATTAGTTATCGTAACAAAGTACTACGCGCATGCTCCT
Source organism: Aegilops bicornis (assembly GCA_021605145.1). Lineage (NCBI taxonomy): Eukaryota > Viridiplantae > Streptophyta > Magnoliopsida > Poales > Poaceae > Aegilops > Aegilops bicornis. Next base: position 515,426,734 of record CM038669.1, on the reverse strand, counting down.
AGGGGGATACATTGGTAGGAAAAGACCATCGCTCGTCCCCGACCGCCACTCATAAGGAAGACAATCAATAAATAAATCATGCTCCGACTTCATCACATAACGGTTCACCATATGTGCATGCTACAGGAATCACACACTTTAACACAAGTATTTCTCAAATTCACAACTACACCACTAGCATGACTCTAATATCACCATCTTCATATCTCAAAACAATCATCAAGTATCAAACTTCTCATAGTATTCAATGCACTTTATATGAAAGTTTTTATTATACCCATCTTGGATGCCCATCATATTAGGACTAAATTCATAACCAAAGAAAAGTACCTTGCTTTTTAAGACTCTCAAAATAATATAAGTGAAGCATGAGAGTTCATCTATTTCTTCAAAATAAAACCACCGCCGTGCTCTAAAAGATATAAGTGAAGCACTAGAGCAAGCGACAAACTACTCTGAAAGATATAAGTGAAGATCAATGAGTAGTTGAATAATTATGCAACTATGTGAAGACTCTCTAACATTTAAGAATTTCAGATCTTGGTACTTTATTCAAACAGCAAGCGAAACAAAGGAAAATAAAATGACGCTCCAAGCAAAACACATATCATGTGGTGAATAAAAATATAGCTCCAAGTAAAGTTACCGATGAACGAAGACGAAAGAGGGGATGCCTTCCGGGGCATCCCCAAGCTTTGGCTTTTTGTTGTCCTTAGATTACCTTGGGGTGCCATGGGAATCCCCAAGCTTAGGCTCTTGCCACTCCTTATTCTATAGTCCATCGAATCTTCACCCAAAACTTGAAAACTTCACAACACAAAACTTAACAGAAAAATCGTGAGCTCCGTTAGCGAAAGAAAACAAAACACCACTTCAAGGTACTGTAACAAACTCATTATTTATTTGTATTGGTGTTAAATAGACTGTATTACAACTTCTCTATGGTTTATAAACTGTTTTACTAGCCATAGATTCATCAAAATAAGCAAACAACACACGAAAAACAGAATCTGTCAAAAACAGAACAGTCCGTAGTAATCTGTAACTAACGCAAACTTCTGGAACTCAAAAACTTCTACCAAAATAGGAAGACCTAGATAATTTGATTATTGATCTTCTGCAATTGGAATCAGTAGTTTATCACGTTCTGGTGATTTTAAACAAATGTTTTCGTGAACAGAAAGTTTCTGGAATTTTCAGCAAGATCAAATAATTATCATCCAAGAAGATACTATAGGTCTTACTTGGCACAAAAACTAATTAAAACATAAAACCACATCTAACCAGAGGCTAGATGATTTAATTATTACTAAACAGAACCAAAAATCAAGTAAAATAAAATTGGGTTGCCTTCCAACAAGCGCTAACGTTTAATGCCCCTAGCTAGGCATAATGATTTCAATGATGCTCGCATAAAAGATAAGAATTGAAACATAAAGAGAGCATCATGAAGAATATGACTAGCACATTTAAGTCTAACCCACTTCCTATGCATAGGTATTTTGTGAGCAAACAACTTATGGGAACAATAATCAACTAGCATAGGAAGGTAAAACAAGCATAACTTCAAAACTTTAAGCACATAGAGAGGAAACTTGATATTATTGCAATTCCTACAAGCATATATTCCTCCCTCCTAATAATTTTCAGTAGCATCATGAATGAATTAAACAATATAACCATCACATAAAGCATTCTTTTCATGATCTACAAGCATAGAACTTTTACTATCCACATAAGCAAATTTCTTCTCATGAATAAAAGTGGGAGCAAACTCAACAAAATAACTATCATGTGATTGAAAATTAAGATCGAGATGACAAGTTTCATGGTTATAATTATTATTTATAGCATACGTGTCATCACAATAATCATCATAGATAGGAGGCATGCTTTCATCATAGTAAATTTGCTCATCAAAGCTTGGGGGAAAAAATATCATCTTCATCAAACATAGCTTCCCCAAGCTTGTGGCTTTGCATATCATTAGCATCATGGATATTCAAGGAATTCATACTAACAACATTGCAATCATGCTCATCATTCAGATATTTTATGCCAAGATTCTATGTAATTCTTCTTCTAGTACATATGAGGCACCCTTAATTCCATTTTTTGTAGTTTTGTTTTATAAACAAAACTAGTGATAAAACAATAAATTATAAGATTCGATTGCAAGATCTAAAGATATACCTTCAAGCACTCACCTCCCCGGCAATGGCGCCAGAAAAGAGCTTGATGTCTACTACACAACCTTCTTCTTGTAGACGTTGTTGGGCCTCCAAGTGCAGAGGTTTGTAGGACAGTAGAAAATTTCCCTCAAGTGGATGACCTAAGGTTTATCAATCCATGGGAGGCGTAGGATGAAGATGGTCTCTCTGAAGCAACCCTGCAACCAAATAACAAAGAGTCTCTTGTGTCCCCCAACACACCCAATACAATGGTAAATTGTATAGGTGCACTAGTTCGGCGAAGAGATGCTGATACAACTGCAATATGGATGGTAGATATAGGTTTTTGTAATCTGAAAATATAAAAACATCAAGGTAACTAATGATAAAAGTGAGCACAAACGGTATTGCAATGCTAGGAAACAAGGCCTAGGGTTCATACTTTCACTAGTGCAAGTTCTCTCAACAATAGTAACATAATTGGATCATATAACTATCCCCCAACATGCAACAAAGAGTCACTCCAAAGTCACTAATAGCGGAGAACAAATGAAGAGATTATGGTAGGGTACGAAACCACCTCAAAGTTATTCTTTCTGATCGATCTATTCAAGAATCCGTAGTAAAATAACACGAAGCTATTCTTTCCGTTCGATCTATCATAGAGTTCATACCAGAATAACACCTTAAGACACAAATCCACCAAAACCCTAATGTCACCTAGATACTCCAATGTCACCTCAAGTATCCGTGGGTATGATTATATGATATGCATCACGCAATTTCAGATTCATCTATTCAACCAACACAAAGAACTTCAAAGAGTGCCCCAAAGTTTCTACCGGAGAGTCAAGACGAAAACGTGTGCCAACCCCTATGCATAAGTTCACGAGCGAAACCCGTAAGTTGATCACCAAAACATACATCAAGTGGATCACGTGATATCCCATTGTCACCACAGATAAGCACATGCAAGACATACATCAAGTGTTCTCAAATCCTTAAAGACTCAATCCGATAAGATAACTTCAAAGGGAAAACTCAATCCATTACAAGAGAGTAGAGGGGGAGAAACATCATAAGATCCAACTATAATAGCAAAGCTCGCGATACATCAAGATCGTATCACCTCAAGAACACGAGAGAGAGAGAGAGAGAGAGATCAAACACATAGCTACTGGTACATACCCTCAGCCCCGAGGGTGAACTACTCCCTCCTCGTCATGGAGAGCGCCGGGATGATGAAGATGGCCACCGGTGAGGGATCCCCCCTCCGGCAGGGTGCCGGAACAGGGTCCCGATTGGTTTTTGGTGGCTACAGAGGCTTGCGGTGGCGGAACTCCCGATCTATTCTGTTCCCCGATGTTTTTAGGGTATATGGATATATATATATATAGGCGAAATAAGTCGGTCAGGGGAGCCACGAGGAGCCCACGAGGGTGGGGGGCGCGCCCAGAGGGTAGGCGCGCCTCCCTGCCTTGTGGCTACCTCTTTGCTTTCCTGACGTATACTCCAAGTCTCCTGGATTGCTTCCGTTCCAAAAATAACTCTCCCGAAGGTTTCATTCCGTTTGGACTCCGTTTGATATTCCTTTTCTTCGAAACACTGAAACAAGAGAAAAAACAGGAATTGGCACTGGGCTCTGGGTTAATAGGTTAGTCCCAAAAATAATATAAAAGTGTAAAATAAAGCCCATAAATATCCAAAACAGATAATATAATAGCATGGAATAATCAAAAATTATAGATACGTTGGAGACGTATCAATCATCATAATATATTTTCTCATCAAAACTTGGTGGACTAAAAATATCATCTACATCAAACATAGCATCCCCAAGCTTGTAGGTTTGCATATCATTAGCATCATGGATATTAACAGAATTCATACTAACAACATTGCAATCATGCTCACCATTCAAAGATTTAGTGCCAAACATTTTAATGCATTCTTCTTCTAACACTTTGGCACTATTATCGGAATCCTTATTTTCACGAAAAACATTAAAAAATGAAGCATGTGAGGCAACCTCAATTCCATTTTTTAGTTTTCTTTTATAGACTAAACTAGTGATAAAACAAGAAACCAAAAGATTCGATTGCAAGATCTAAAGATATAACTTCAAGCACTAACCTCCCCGGCAACGGTGCCAGAAAAGAGCTTAGTTGACGGGGTGTTAGTGCCGCTTACCTAGTCTCCCCGGCAACGGCGCCAGAAAAGAACTTGATGTCTACTACACAACCTTCTTCTTGTAGACGTTGTTGGGCCTCCAAGTGCAGAGGTTTGTAGGACAGTAGCAAATTTCCCTCAAGTGGATGACCTAAGGTTTATCAATCCGTGGGAGGCATAGGATGAAGATGGTCTCTCTCAAACAACCCTGCAACCAAATAAAAAGAGTGTCTTGTGTCCCCAACACACCCAATACAATGGTAAATTGTATAAGTGCACTAGTTCGGCGAAGAGATGGTGATACAAGTGCAATATAGATGGTAGATATAGGTTTTTGTAATATGAAAATATAAAAACAGCAAGGTAACAAGTGGTAAAAGTGAGCGTAAACGGTGTTGCAATGCTAGGAAACAAGGCCTAGGGTTCATACTTTCACTAGTGCAAGTTCTCACAATAATAATAACATAACTGGATCATATAACTATCCCTCAACATGCAACAAAGAGTAACTCCAAAGTCACTAATAGCGGAGAACAAACGAGGAGATTATTGTAGGGTATGAAACCACCTCAAAGTTATCCTTTCTGACCAATCTATTCAAGAGTACGTAGTAAAATAACACGAAGATATTCTTTCCGTTCGATCTATCCTAGAGCTCGTACTAGAATAACACCTTAAGATTCAAATCAACCAAAACCCTAATGTCACCTAGATACTCCAATGTCACCTCAAGTATCCGTGGGTATGATTATACGATATGCATCACACAGTCTCAGATTCATCTATTCAACCAACATAAAGAACTTCAAAGAGTGCCCCAAAGTTTCTACCGGAGATTCAAGACGAAAACGTGTGCCAACCCCAATGGATAAGTTCATAAGGTCACTGAACCCGCAAGTTGATCACCAAAACATACATCAAGTAGATCACGTGAATATCCCATTGCCACCACAGATAAGCACATGCAAGACATACACCAAGTGTTCTCAAATCCTTAAAGACTCAATCTGATAAGATAACTTCAAAGGGAAAACTCAATCCATTACAAGAGAGTAGAGGGGGAGAAACATCATAAGATCCAACTATAATAGCAAATCTCGCGATACATCAAGATCGTGCCGAATCAAGAACATGAGAGAGAGAGAGAGAGATCAAACACATAGCTACTGGTACATACCCTCAGCCCTGAGGGTGAACTACTCCCTCCTCGTCATGGAGAGCGCCCGGATGATGAAGATGGCCACCGGTGATGGATCCGCCCTCCGGTAGGGTGCCAGAACAGGGTCCCGATTGGTTTTTCATGGCTACAGAGGCTTGCGGCGGCGGAACTCCCGATCTAGGTTATTTTCTGGAGGTTTGGCGATTTATAGGAGAGGTTGGCGTCGAGAACAAGTCAGGGGGCCCACGGAGAGTCCACGAGGCACAGGGCGCGCCCCAGGGGGCGGGCGCGCCCTCCACCCTCCACCCTCGTGGGGCCCAAAGGCACTCAAGATTTGTCTTAGCCATGTGCGGTGCCTCCCTCCACAGTTACACGCCTCGGTCATATCGTCGTAGTTCTTAGGTGAAGCCCTGCGACCGTAACTTCATCATCACTGTCACCACGCCGTCGTGCTGACGGGACTCTACCTCGGCCTCAACTAGATCAAGAGTTCGAGGGACGTCACCGAGCTGAACGTGTGTAGATTGTGGAGGTGTTGTGCATTCGGTACTTGGATCGGTTGGATCGCGAAGACGTTCGACTGCATCAACCGCGTTACTAAACGCTTCTGCTTTCGGTCTACGAGGGTACGTGGACACACTCTCCTCGCTCGTTGCTATGCTTCTCCTAGATAGATCTTGCGTGATCGTAGGAATTTTTTTGAAATACTACGTACCCCAACACTACCGTCGTACTAAGCAAAATAAGATGCATAAAAGATAAACATCACATGCAATCAAAAATATGTGGCATGATATGGCCATCATCATCTTGTGCTTTTGATCTCCATCTCCAAAGCATCGTCATGATATCCATCGTCACCAGCTCGACACCTTGATCTCCATCATTGCGTCGTGGTCGTCTCGCCAACTGTTGCTTCTAAAACTGTCGCTAAGGCATAGTGATAAAGTAAAGTAATTACATGACGTTTGCATCTGATACAATAAAGAGACAACCATAAGGCTCCTGCCGGTTGCCGATAAGTTTTACAAAACATGATCATCTCATACAATAACGTATATCACATCATGTCTTGACCATATCACATCACAACATGCCCTGCAAAAACAAGTTAGACATCCTCTACTTTGTTGTTGCAAGTTTTACGTGGCTGCTACGGGCTTCTAGCAAGAACCGTTCTTACCTATGCATAAAACCACAACGGTGTTTCGTCAAGTTTGCTGTTTTAACCTTCTTCAAGGACCGTCCGTAGTCAAATTCGATTCAACTAAAGTAGGAGAAACAGACACCTGCCAGCCACCTTTATGCAAAACTAGTTGCATTTTTGTCGGTGGAACCGGTCTCATGTACGTGGACATGTAAGGTTGGTTTGGGCCGCTTCATCTTACAATACCATCGAATCAAAATAAGACGTTGGTGGTAGGCAGTATGACTATCACCACCCACAATTTTTTGTGTTCTACTCGTGCATATCATCTACGCATAGACCTGGCTCATGATGCCACAGTTGGGAAACGTTGCATGGAAAACAAAAGAAATTCTACGCACACGCAATGATCTATCCATGGAGATGCATAGCAACGAGGGGGAGAGTGTGTCTACATACCCTCGTAGACCGTAAGCGGAAGCATTTCACAACGCGGTTGATGTAGTCGAACTTTCTTCGCGCTCCACCGATCGAGTACCGAACGTATGGCACCTCCGAGTTCTGCCCACATTCAGCTCGGTGACGTCCCTCGCCTTCTTGATCCAGCAAGGTGTCGAGGTAGTAGATGAGTTCTGTCAGCACGACGGCGTGGTGACGGTGATGGTGAAGTGATCCACGCAGGGGTTGGCCTAAGCACCGCGAGAATATGACCGGGGTTGTAAACTGTGGAGGGGGGCGCCGCACACGGCTAACAATTGATGTTGTGTGTTCTAGCCCCCCCCCCCCCCCACATAGATATATAAGGTGGGAGGGAGAGGGGAGGCAGCCAAGGAGGCGCCCAAGTAGGACGAATCCTACTTGGGGCCTTCCTATGGCTGCCCCCCTCCTTACACTAGAGGGGAAGGAAAGAGGAGGGAGGAGGAAAGGAAGGGGGAGGCGAATCCCTCCCCTTTCCTTCTCCCTTCCCCTTTCCTTCTCCTCTGGTTTGGCCCATATGGGGGGCGCACGAGCCCCTAGTGGCTGGTGCGTTTCCCCTCTTGGTCCATTAGGCCCATATCTTTTGTCGGTGGGTGCCCGGAACCCCTTCCGGTGACCTGATAAGTACCCGGTACCCTCGAAACACTTCCGGCGTCTGAATACTATCGTCCTTTATATGAATCTTTACCTCTCGACTATTTAGAGACTCCTCGTCATGTCCGCGATCTCATCTGGGACTCCGAACAACATTCGGTCACCAGATCACATAACTCATATAATACAATATCGTCATCAAACGTTAAGCATGCGAACCCTACGGGTTCGAGAACTATGTAGACATGACCGAGACACCTCTCCGATCAATAACCAATAGCGAAACCTGGATGCTCATATTGGTTCCTACATATTCTACGAAGATCTTTATCGGTCGGGCCGTTATGACAACATACGTTATTCCCTTTGTCCATCGGTATGTTACTTGCCCGGTATTCGATCGTCGGTATCTTCATACCTAGTTCAACCTCGTTATCGGCAAGTCTATTTACTCATTCCGTAATACATCACCTCGTGACTAACTCCTTAGTCGTTTGCTTGCAAGCTTATGATGAGTATTACCGAGAGGGCCCAAAGATACCTCTCCGATACTCTGAGTGACAAATCCTAATCTCGATCTATGCCAATTCAACAAACACCTTCGGAGATACCAGTAGAGCATCTTTATAATCACCCAGTTACGTTGTGACGTTTGATAGCACACAAGGCATTCCTCCGGTATCCGGGAGTTGCATAATCTCATAGTCGAAGGAATATGTATTTGACATGAAGAAAGCAATAGCAATAAAACTGAACGATCATTATGCTAAGCTAATGGATGGGTCTTGTCCATCACATCATTCTCCTAATGATGTGATCCTGTTATCAAGTGACAACTCATGTCTATGGTTAGGAAACCTTAACCATCTTTGATCAACAAGCTAGTCTAGTAGAGGCTCACTAGGGACACGGTATTTGTTTATGTATCCACACATGTATTTAAGTTCCGGTCAATACAATTCTAGCATAAATAATAAACCTTTATCATGATTTAGGAAATATAATAATAACCATTTTATTATTGCCTCTAGGGCATATTTCCATCACCGGTCATGTGCGCACATATTATCAGCCACTGCGAATTTAAGCGGGCGCGGCGCGAAGGTTCGCTTTCTTGTCAGTGGTGTGAGGGTGTATTGGATGCGATGAAGATTGTGTGACAGGTGTTTGGTGACTTGCAATAGCAGTCTCGGCAAGCGGGGGCGGCAACACTGGGGAACTGCATTTTTGGTGGTGCTCCTCGAGTACCAAGTCTCGATTTCCAGGGTGAAAACCAAAGGTGTGGCCTTTATTGGTTGTACCTAGCAATGGTCTTGTTGAAGGCATTATTTTTTGGGTGAACACGAACTTTCGTCAGGGTGAAAACCCGAGATCTTCGATCAGGCAACGGCAACGTTTGTGCATTCTTTCCTTTTTGAAGGCGGGAGAACCTCGTTTGTAAACCGGGTGTTGTCTTCGCTATTGGTTAGAGTGCTGCTGATGCTAGTGAATGATCACCTTGGCGGGGTCTTTTTTTTCTTCTATACTTTTTCATTTTCATTTTTGATTGTGTGTATCCTGGATGCTTTTGGACGTCTTGTTAGTATAGAGGCCAGGTATAATTGGTATCTACGTGATATTAATATATTTACATTATCAAAGAAAAATGTGTTGGGTGGCAATCCCTATTTGGCGTGTAGGTCGCCAATGAGCGACCTAGTGCGCAACCCCTCCAATTCCCGATTCAGTTTCTGGGCCTGTCCATTTAAGGTTTATTACCTTCCCTAAACCCTTTTTTCATTTATTCTTTCATTTTCCTCTCTCTTTTTTCTTTTTCTTTTTTGTTTCTTTTCTATTTTTCTTTTTCATTTCCTTTTTTGCGAACATCTTTCAATTTTTTGTGAAAACTATTTTTGAACATGACCATTTTTAGAATTTATAAACATTTTATAATATTTGTGAACATTTTTTAAAATCATGAACAATTTTTGAATTTGTGAATATTTTTTACAAATTTGCATACATTTTCTAAAATTGTGAACGTTTCTTGAAACTCATGAATACTTTTTGAATCGGCGAACAGTTTATGAATTTTGGGAACAAATTTGGAATTTCACAAATATTTCTTTTGTTTTGTGAACAGTTTTTTATTTGCATGAACAGTTTTTTGAAGGGGCTGGCCCAGTGTGCATTGACCGTATGTGTTAACATTTTATTTCGAGCGGTTTTTCACCTTGTTTTACTTCTGCGGTTTTGTTATTAAATGCTTTCAAAATTTTAAAACAAATCATTAATAATAAAAATATTAGAACATTACAAACTATGTTCATGGGTTAATTTTTTTTCACAAATTTCAAAATGTTTGTGATTCCCAAAAAGAGTTCACGAAATTGAAAAATGTTTAAGAATTTGAGAAAAAAGTAACAAAAAGAGATAAATTGTTCACAAAATAAGAAATTTTTTTGAACTTAAAATATGTTTATGAAATTTAATAAATGTTTCCAAAAATGTTCACAAAACTGAAGATATATTAATTCTTTTTCATGAGTTCATAAATGTTTGCAAAAGAGAAACAACATTCATAAATTCAAAAAATGTCCACGAATTTAGAAAATGTTCAAGAAATTAAATGCTTTCATGAATTCAAAAAACTCATTGATTCAGTAAATGTTCAAGGAAATAGAAAAATATTTGCGAGTTTAAAAAATATTCATGAATTAAAAATGTAACTGAATTTGAGAAAAAAACGAAAATGAGAAAAGCAGCAAAAAAAGGAAAACATATGAAAAAAATAAAAGGCGGTCTAGGAAGGATCTAGAACCTTCGCGAAACTAGAAATGGGAGTTACTAGAAGTCAGTGGTAGGGCCGAACCAGCGGCACATATGGGCGCACGCGATAGGTCGTTGTCGGGTGACTTACACGTGCAACAGGAATCGCCTCATGAAAACAGCAAATGTGTGGACCATGTCGTTCAAACAATTTTAGGCCTCCAGTGCAGATCACCTAATCGGGTCCAAAACATGGTTCCTATGGGGAAGTATGGATGTCTGCCACATCGAATTCCGACACCTCGGACCCACCCAAAACCCCTCTGGCATTTGCTCTAGAATCCTCGATGCATTCACTCCGGTTGACCGGCCCCTCGCCTACCCGCATTCATGACGGCGCGACAAACGAGAAGCCTACGCTGGCTTCAAAGTCAGCCGACCTCCAGCTCAACAAACCCTATCCACACACTCTTCCTACTCTCCCACACCTCCGTTGGCTACCAGACACCACCACACCACCGGCCACCGCAGTGGGCAACAAGATGGATGCCGAGAAGAACCTTGCGTCGTGGCTTCTTGGAGGCTACCATTTCGACTAAGTGCAGCTACGCCAAAATGAACAATTGGCGCGTTGTGCCATAAATTGCTCCTGTAACGCATACACATGGAGAGCCAGGGCCAATAGCGCTTGCTTCGCTCGCTCATTAGCCCTTTCTTTTTATTGTGACCCTCACTCCTCCATAAAATAAACAACCGTTTTGACAAATTTATAGCATTTTGTGCATTCAGAAAATGTTTATTGATTTAAAAAATTACTTACAGGCTTAAAAAATATTCAAAATTTATTTTTCAGAAATTTTAGAATTTTACGAATATTAAAATATTCGGAACTTTAAATAATTTTCAAATTAAATAATTATTTTCACATGAAACGGGAGGAGCGCTCGCCTTAAGCGCGTGTGTTAATTGCCCAGCCCAGTGCGTGGGGCATTAAGCACTCGTTTTTTTCCAGTTTTTTTTTGGTATTTTCATTTATTTTATAATTTAAGTTTACTTTTATTTCTATATGAAAATAATACAAATATATACGCACTACAAAATTTACTTTACATAAAAATTAAAAATGTTAGTCATGTATTTATAAAATATTTAAAGTGTATAAAAATGTTTCTAATATATACAAAAATTTATAATGTGTATGACAAAGTTGACATCAACTATATGCTTAAAAAATGCTAATCATGTATTGGATTTTCTTTAAAATTCATATAAAATAATATTCCTGATCTATAAAAAGAATGTAAGAAGTTTTGAGAACAAGTGGACATCGACAATAAATATATTGAAAATGTTAATCATGCATTTTAAATATTTAAATGTTTAAATAATAAATGGTCCTAATGACTAAGAAAAATGCACAAAGTGTATCGAATATATGTTTGAAAAAATGTAAAGCATATACTGCCAAAATGTTAAAATGTATAATATTTTTATATGCATATGAAAAATGTATAATGCGTATGAAAAAGAAAACATGCATCGAAACATAGATTTCAAAAAAATGTTGATCATGTATTTGAAAACTGTTAAACATGTATTAAAAAATATACCTCGTGTATATGAAATATGTAGACTTTTGTATTTAGAAAAAAAGTTGTCCATGTATTCAAAAAAGTGTTTAAAACATGACTTAAAAAATTACATCATGTATTTGAAGAAATGTTTAACGTGTATCAAAAAAATATTTTTCCTGCACACACAAATATTATCTTGTGTACCAAAGAAAAGTATTAATGTGTTAAAAGAAAAGAAAACCGATAAGAACCTTGAAACAAATAAAAATAAAAGTGAAGAACACAAAAAGAATAGGAAGAAGGAATCAAAGAAAACCATAGTATAATGAGAAAGAAAGAAAACTAGTGAAAACATAGAAAACCATATTATAACAAAGGAAAAAAAAGAAAAACCTTGTGAAAAAAAAGTAACTGAAGAAAAAAGAAAAAGAAAACGGAAAATACCCTAGAGAAAAACGAAGCATAGAACCTACAACGAGCGAACCTACGCTATGGGTCGGCCCATTTGCACGCACCTTTCGGGGAGTAGAGTTTCCAGCTTGCGTCGGGAGCAGCTAGCTGAGGAAGGAAAATCCTATGTGACGCTCGTTGCCTCAAGTTGTCGACGTTTCGCACGGGAGATTCGGGAGCGAGGGACGATCTAGGCCGGCCCGCCCACCGCTATGCCACCCCGGTTTCGGGAACCTTCCAGGAGGTTCCTGAACCGTTTTTTTTCGGTTTTGGGAACTTTCTAGAAGGTTCCCGAACCGGTTTCTTTGCTGTCTCAATTTCCTTTTTTTCCTGTTTCTTCTCTTCTTTCCTCTACTTTTTCTGTTTCATTGTTTTCTGTCTTGTTTTTATTTTCAAAAAATACTCGTGTTTCTTTTTCTGTTTCCTAACTTTTTCTTTTTCTGTTTTCATTTTTTCTTTATGTTTTTCTGTTTTCTTTTCTTTTCTCTGCCCTTTTCTTTTTTTCTTTCTCATGTTTCTTTTGTTGAAAATTTCAAATATATATTCAGAATTTTATAACATGTTCTTCTTTTCAAAATTGGCTCCCAATTTGAAAAAATATATCAGAAATTTCAACAAATGTTTTCGTTTTCATTCTTTTTTCAGAAATTCCAAAAATGGCCGTGTTTCAAAAAGTATTTTTTTGAAATTTCATAAAATGTTCTTGTTTTCAAATTTTGTTCACAATTTCAAAAAATGTTCAGTATTCAAAAAAATATTCTCATTTTCAAGGTTTGTTCAAAATTTCAAAAATTGTTCGTGCTTCAAAAATTATTTTTGAAATTTCATAAAATATTCTTGTTTTCAAAATTTGTTCACAATTTTAAAAAATGTTCGTGTTTTGAAAGATGTTCAGTAATTTTAAAACATGTTCTCGGGTTCAAATTTTGTTCGGAATTTGAAAAAAAATTCGTGTTTCAAAAAGTTTTTTTAAAAATTTCAGAAAATTTTCTTTTTTTCAAATTTTGTTCGCAAAAAAATTGTTCATGTTTTAAAAAAATGTTCAGTAATTTCAAAAAAATGTTCTTGTTTTCAATTTTTTTTATGTTCATGTTTTCAGAAAATGTTCAGGAATTTCAAATTTTGTTCTCTTTCTGAAATGAGGTGAAGAATTTCATTCATAAGATGCTCATGTTTCAGAAAATGTACAGGACGTCAAAATATGTTCGCATTTCATAAATTTGTTCACAATTTCAGAAAGATATCCGTGATTCAGAAAATGTTTAGGAATTTTAAAAAATGTTTAGGAATTCTAGAAAATGTTCCTTTAAAAAAATCACAATGTCAAAAAATATTCAATTCGTTTAAAAAGTGTTCACGTTTTAGAAAACAGTTAGGTTTCACAACAAAATATTCATGTTTTTAAAAGTTTGTTATAAATTTTAGAAAATGTTCTTTTTTCTAAATATATTCCCCTTTATGAAAAAGAAAACCATGTTCAAATTTTAAAAAAAGTTTCATTTTTCGCCGCCTATAGTTTATATTAACTGAGGTGGTATTTTAGGCAAAACATATCTATGAACTCAGTGTCTATCGACATGGTTCACTCACTTGAGGTCTTGTGTTCAAAGCCATTTTGGGGAATTTTCTCTTTCAACTTTGTCGTTGCCATCCGCTTCTAATAAATATTATGTTCCATATCTTTCACTATTGTTAGCTTGCCGCAGTAGTTAACTTTGTGGTCGTCCCTGGCATTGGTTGTGGGTTCTATTCCCACCGCGGTGCTCTTTTTTCTTGATTTTTTACAGCGCGTAAAGGAAACGCCCGCGTGCGGCCCACAAAGCCCGCTAAGGACATGCTCTGTGCGAAAGCGCGTCAATTTGACGCAAAATGCGTCATATAGGACCTCTCGCTGAGGAATGCTCGTTCATAGCCTCCCCTAAGGGTCACTTCGGGTGGGCTGAGAGCGCGCCATTTGGCGCGCTCTCATACGACGCCACATGTCGTGCTCTGGGCGCTCTCTTCGATTTTTTTTCCGCACGTGTTTTCGGCTTTTTAGATGGGTTTTCTTTTTTTTTTCACCAGTCTTTCTTAGCTTTTCGACTTTTTCCGTGAAAAACATGTTTTTTTCGCGAGAGGCACGGTTTAGCTTCCGCGAGCGGCATGTTTTTGTTTTCGCTTGTGCCTCTCAAAAACGAAAAAAAATACGTTTCCTCTTTTTTTCGTGAGAGGCACGGTTTTGCTTCCGCGAGAGACATAGTTTGCCTCTAGGAAACGAAAAAAAAATGTATTTTCTCTTTTTTTCGCGAGAGGCACGGCTTAGCTTCCGCGATAGGCATGGATTTGCTTCTGCGAGAGGCATGATCGTGCCTCTCAAAAACAGAAAAAAAAACGTATTTTTTTCTTTCGCGAGAGGCATGGTTTTGCTTCCGCGAGAGGCACGGCCGTTCCTCTCGGAAACGAAAAAAATGAGTTTTTTTTCTTTTTCCTTCCACGAGAGGCACGGTCGTGCCTCTTGGAAATGACTTTCGGAAAGGAAGAAAAAAACGTGTTCCCGGTTCGGTTTTTCATCCGAATTTTTCCATGAATTTTTTTTCATCAAAACCTATCAAAATGGGATCTACTTTAAAAATCTCGACGCAAATTCAATTATGAAAACGGTTCGAGATTTGAACGCACAGTTTAAGAGATAAAAACATTCTAAATAAAAGGATTTACGAAAAAAGGGAAAAATCACATATTGCGACAAATGTCGGACATGCAATACGTCACTTGTCGCAACCTGACCTTTGAAATTAGTAGTTCTCAATTAGTGATTTCGGCTTGCATCAGGTGAGATATAGCTCTCGAGACCTCGGATTGAGTGGTCATGTTTTCTTTGGGGAGGGGGGGAGGGGGGTGACTGGCCATGTTGGTTTCAACAAAAAAAATGTCGAGCTGACTAGTAGTCGCCACCAAGAAGAAAAAACATAGACTAAAGAAAACAAGTAAAAAACACATTTCAGCGCTGTAGATTGATTGTCTATGGGCAATATGGGCTTGACGATTGCTCAAAATTCCTTGCAGGGTCCAGTATTTTCAGCATGGGCCCACAGACTGATATTTTCAACGGAACTACGGCCCTTTTTTCAAAAGAAAAACTATGCCCTCATGTAGATAATCATAGAAAAATGAAGTAAACTCTGTTCATTGAACCAACACATAAGGGTAATAGCATCTACAACAGCACGCCCAATATCCACTCCCAAACGTCTTGATGGCCTGCCCGGTCAGAAAATTGCCATCCAACTGGATCTGGCAAACATAGCCCAAATGTCCGGGATGTTCGACACCACCCATATTCAGCTCCAGATCCCTAGACGCATTCGCCACATAGGTTGTGGCCCGCTATGGCTCACCATGGCACCATAAGTATCCCATCGCCGGACAAAATTCTAGTCAAAATTGACACTTGTTAGCTCCGCTTCCACTCTCACTCCCCTCCCCTTCCCATCCAGTTGAATCCGGCAGCCACTCTAGCGTTTTCTCCGAACGAAGTCCGATCCCATCGATTGAGACGGTTTTAAAGGAGGACGACTCCGGCAGCGAGGTTCGGACGACGAGGAGCTCGCGCTCCACATTGCCATCGAGCGATCGTGGGTGGACATCGACGGAGTTCGAGCTCCGCGACTGCGTGCCCGATGGCCCGCAACGCATTGCCGAGCGCGGTGGCCCGTCACACACTGTGGTCGCTCCAGATCGGTCGCCGGGCACGCCACTCCCTTTCCCTCCATCACAGTTCCTCCCGGAAAGCATTGGGTGCTCGTGCCCACGCCAAGCCGAAGATGGGGATGTCGGAGCGGAAGCCAAGGTCTCTGTTGAGAGGCAGCGGGCCGTGCAGGGCGGCGGGGACCGACTCCTTCCGCGACGCGTGAGATCCGCACTTGTCGACCTAGAGGAGTTGCTCCTACGCGTTGTCCTGCACCGATCGTTGACCACATCGGAGACGGACACAAGGCGCCTCTGCTGCAAGAACGCGGAGGCGCTCCAACTAAAGAATCAGAGCGCTTCGTGATGTAGAAGGAGATCGCCAAGGCCAAGGCGGCAGGACACACGAGGGAGCAGACCCGCTCCGTCAGACGTCTCGCCGATACCATTTCATCGTTCATTGGACAGCGGCACGATGAGCCTGGACGACGACGACGCACCTCTTGCCGCAGATGCCTACATAGAGAACTACTACCGCCGCTCCCATGGGGAAGGGCCCGACAAAGAAATGATGATGTCCGCTGCCCCGCTCCACCGATCTAGTTTATTTTGTATCTATTTTAATTTGTCAGGTGATGAACTATGTCCGATGAACTTTGTCTGTTCGGTCCTATGGTGCTAATATGTAGGTTTGGTCTACGTTGCATTGATATATTGATTTGAGGGGAGGATGTTTAAGGAGCACGGCTGTGGGCAAGGATAAATTATAAAGGTAATTTGACATACGTTAGGATATTAATGGAAACCCAATTTTCAACTTATTAGATGGGTACAAGGACACGCAGGCATGGGTTATACGATTCCATAGTCGATCCCTCTCTACCTGATGGGTATGACATTTTCTTATTTAAGTACTTATGGATAATTTTTTGTCCCATACCCTTGTCCTAATAGGGTTTTTACCCGCAGGATACGCAGGTAATGGGTACACATTGCCATGCCTATCCGGCAGCTCATCTCTACGATGAACCTCTGCACCACGATCAGTCCATACCGTCGCCTTCCGTCTCTGAAGATCTCCCAGAAAAATAAGACTGCCCACTACTGACCCCCCAAACCAGCAATGCAAACGTGCAGAAGTGCAGTCTCGCAATGGGGTCAAACCGCTATTCAGCCTAGCTAGCAGCTAATCAGCTATCACATTCATATGAGGCACACACTACGAAGGGTCCACTTTTTTTTCTACGGTCAGAGCCCAGCCCGTCAGCTAACCGGTGCGCGCGCACACCAGAGGTCCAGAGCCCGCGAGAGATGTCGGTGATGTCCACAGTTCAGTATGCTAGTAGGACGACGATGCACACTGTACGCGCTAACCTACGTCGACAGCTTTGAACATGGAGCACGCAAGGCTGCAAAGGTCAAGGTCGCCATGGAGACCGCGAGCGACAGGTCGTCACGGTAGGGCTGCAAAAAAAGCTCGAGGCTCGTGAGCCGCTCGAGATTGACTCGTTTTTTGACTCGACTCGAGATCGACTCGAAAAGAAACAAGCTGAGTTTGAACACTTTGTGTAACTCGACCGAAAAATGAGCCGTTCTTGAGCCAATGTTGGCTCGCTCGATTTTAGCTCGATAGCTCGACAAAATATCATTATGTTAAATTATCATGCCATATATTAAATGGAAATAAAATAATTTATTATCATATATGTTGTTCATAATTTTCTTCATTTTATTTACCAACGGACATGGAAACTTAATTAAGTGCAGAGAAAATTTAGGCCTAATTATGGCACGTGGTCGACTATGTGCTAAATATCCTATATTTTTGGCAAAGGTTCCCAGCAATATTCATCTTATTTTATTGTTTTTCATCCATAGATTTATAATTTTTATCATCTTATTTAGCTCGAAACTAGTTCGAGATCGACTCAAAATCGTTATGGTGAGCACGAGTCACGTATTCTACAATTTCGATCATGAGCTTCACTCAGTTTGAGCTTGCTCGAATTTTCATATGAGTTGAGTTGAGCCAACTCCAACTCGCTCGAACTCGACTCGTTTGCAGCCCTAGTCACGGGCAGAATTCTGAAAGCCACACGCGTGCGCGCGCACTCACCTGCCCTCTAATTTTGTTAAGGTTCAGGGCACGTCATGCCGTCGTGTAGTACGCCGTAGCCACGCATGGTACGCGTCAGAGCAGCACACAGAATGGCCATATAGAATACCGATCCGGCGAGGCGGCGACCGGTGCGGCGTGACCGTTTTCTTCTTCAGTAAATAAACAACGGACTGGTCAGCTCGGCGTTCATTGTTAGCGCCGTTTTACACTGGATAAGCTCGGAGATTTGGCGACTGATGACTTGTTTAATCAGTCAAAGAAGAGGGATTTAATCAGTCACGGTTTCCTGGTGCGTATGACGCCAGATTATCACGCATACACACATTTTAATTAAATCGATCAATCAAAGAGAGTAGTCCGTGCACGCGTGAAAGTTCAGTTGCAGTTGCAGGTGCAGGTGCAGCGACCGCTCTCTAAATAAATCAGTCAGAGACGTCGCGTCCGCGGTGCGTGGCAGCTAGCGCGGGTCTCGTCAAGGAGGCCACGCGCGCACGCAGGCCTCCCTTTCGTGACGAGCTCCCGAGTCGCAGGTGTTCTCGTCCTGGTTATCACTCGTGCCCATGGCAGATCGGGTTTTGTTATAGTCTATTCCATTATCGTCGAGTAATTTGCGTGGTCGATGTGACGGCGACACTGGCAATGATCGAACATAGCGTGTGCACGGACGAGGGGAAGGTGGGGTGGCTGTCGTCGACGGCCACGGGAGAACAAGAGAGCGGGCGTGACGCTGGCCGTCCCGTTGAATCTGCGGCTGGACGGAGACACAAGCAGACAAGACAAGTAGTTTTGCGCTTGATTTGCTAGGCATCTACTCCCTCCGTTCCTAAATATAAGTCTTTTTAGACATTTCACTAGGTGACTACATACGAAGCAAAATGAGTGAATCTAAACTCTAAAATATGTCTATATACATCCGTATGTAGTTCCCTAGTGAAACCTCTAAAAAGACTTATATTTAGGAACGGAGGGAGTAGGATCGATTATGCTTTCCTTTCTCCCGAGGAGAAAGAACCGTACTCGTCTCAACATCGGCCCTGTCTAGATCTCTAACTTATCTAGTAACTTATCTAGAGATTAGAGTTGGTTTCTAACTCATGACTAATTCTAAAACTCTAACCAAAGAGGTGTTTAGATGACAGGATCAGATTAATAATAAATGCATTTAATGAAGAGGTACATTTTTTTTAATGGGCATGAAGAGAACTAACTTCAATTAGCACCTCTTGGCTGGCGGGATAGAAAGAAAAGTAATTTTTCAATGGGCCCCATGATAACTAGCTCCAATTAGCACGTCTTGGGTAGGATAATTTTTTTGGGTGAGTTAGATGCCACTAGCTTCAATCTAGCCTTCATGTTTGGATACTTTAAGGCTATTTGAGCCCCAACTAGCTCAAACTAACTTTAACCTATGGATCCAAACATGGCCATCTTCGACAACAGCTGATAGATTAGACACGGTTCATGAAAAATGTTAAAATTTGTTTGCATCTCGAACACCGACCCCTGAACTGCCCGGACCACACGATTTACCATTCAACATGGTAACCCATCGTTTGTGGACCGGTCCGGACGTCCGTTTTCACGTAAACTGAAAAAAGGAAGGGGGGGGGGGGTGAAAGATCGTGGATGTCGCCTAGAGGAGGGGGGGGGGGTGAATAGGCGCTTTAAAATAATTATGGTTGAGGCTTGAACAAATGCGGAATAAACCTAGCGGTTAATTTGTCAAGCATAAAACCTACAACAACTAGGCTCACCTATGTGCACCAACAACTTATGCTAAGCAAGAAAAACTACTTAGGTGATAGCAAGATATATGACAAGAAACAATATGGCTATCACAAAGTAAAGTGCATAAGTAAAGGGTTCGGATAAGAGATAACCGAGGCACGCGGAGATGACGATGTATCCCCAAGTTCACACCCTTGCGGATGCTAATCCCCGTTTGGAGCGGTGTGGAGGCACAATGCTCCCCAAGAAGCCACTAGGGCCACTGTAATCTCCTCACACCCTCGCACAATGCAAGATGCCGTGATTCCACTAAGCGACCCTTGAGGGCGGTCACCGAACCCGTACAAATGACAACCCTTGGGGGCGGTCACCGAACCCGTACACTTTGGCAACCCTTGGGGGCGGTCACCGAAACCCGTCAAATTGCTCGGGGCGATCTCCACAACCTAATTGGAGACACCGACGCTTGCCCGGAGCTTTACATCACAATGATTGAGCTCCGAACACCACCAACCGTCTAGGGCGCCCAAGCACCCAAGAGGAACAAGCTCAAGGGCACCAAGCACCCAAGAGTAATAAGCTTCTCAACTTGTAGCTTCCACGTATCACCGTGGAGAACTCAAACCGATGCACCAAATGCAATGGCAAAGGCACACGGAGTGCCCAAGTCCTTCTCTCTCAAATCCCACCGAAGCAACTAATGCTAGGGAAGAAAATGAGAGGAAGAACAAGAAGGAGAACACCAAGAACTCCAAGATCTAGATTCAAGGGGTTCCCCTCACATAGAGGAGAAAGTGATTGGTGGAAATGTGGATCTAGATCTCCTCTCTCTTTTCCCTCAAAAACTAGCAAGAATCCATGGAGGGATTGAGAGTTAGCAAGCTCGAAGAAGGTCAACAATGGGGGAAGAACACGAGCCCAAAGGATAAGGTTCAATGGGGAAGAAAGCCCCCTTTTATAGGTGGGGAAAAATCCAACCGTTATGCTCACAGCTCAAGACTGAGCGGTAGTACCGCTTCGGCATCACTACTACTTGCTAGGGGTAGCGGTACTACTGCTAAGGGTAGCAGTACTACGCTTATGACGGTACTAAAAATTACATCCGTGCCTACCACCGCTAGACTTGTGAGGAGTTTTTGGTCCCGAGCGAAAGTAGCCACGGAAGTAGCCGCGGTAGTACTGCTCCAAGCGGTAGTACCGCTCCCAAGAGCGGTAGTACCGCTCCCAAGGGCGGTAGTAAAAAATTACTTCCGCTCCTACCATGGTAGTACCGCTATGACCTTTTCGAACACCAAAACTACCATAACCGCATTCGAACTCCGAATTCGTGAAACCAAGTTTGTTGGAAAGCTAGGGACAAGGGCTAACACAATCTTGAGAGAAATACCAATAATAAGCAAATGAGAAAAGGCCCAAAAGAAAATGGTGATAACCCTTCCTCGGAAAAGACCGGTAAAACCTCCAACACCGAAAACATCATAGAAGACGCATGCAAACTTCGTTTTCGATGAACTCAAGCTTGTCATAAAGATGACCATAAGCTCTAAGACTCACAAAGAGAACCAAACAAGAACTAAGAAACATGATGCAAGGATGCAATGGTTTGAGCTCTCGATTTAACGATACGATCAAGCTACTCACTTGAGAGCCCCCTTGATAGTACGACTATCGATCCTATGACCCGGTCTCCCAACTACCACCATAAGACCGGTAAAATAGAAAACCTATCAAGGGCAAACCTTTTCCTTGCACATGATCCACTTGAGCTAGATGATGACGATCTTGTCCTCCTCAAGATGGACCACCTTTCTTGATTGTGTTGGGTCGATGGAGACTAGATGATTGCTCCCCATACTCCACTATGGGTGAGCCACTCTTCGGCACATCTTCACAAGTCCATTGACATCACAATGGATGGCAAGCTTCAAGCACTTGATCTCTTCGTGATGCTCTACTTGAACTTGCACACGACAATCTTGATGACGATGACCACTTGATGTCATCCTTTCCATGGGTTGTATGATATCTTCCTCTTGACACAAGCCCATGGACACGTACCTAACCCCACATAGACTCTCACATAGACCATGGGTTAGTACACAAAGTGCAATGGATAATGCTTACCATACCATGGGATCACTTGATCCCTCTCGGTACATCTTCTACGCTTTGTGAGTTGATCAACTTGATTCACTCTTGACTTAGTCTTGATCAACCTTGAATCTTTCCAACTCTATTCGTTTGGATGATGTCTTGAAGGTAAACATGAATGATCACACAATCTTCTTCTTCAAGACATGCTTGCAATAAGCTCAACACTCACATGACCAATCTTTGGATAATTCCTTAATAGCACCTTGGTCAACACATAAACTCCTTGAAACCAACACATGGACTTCAAGAAATGCCTATGGACAAATCATGACCAATCTTTGGATAATTCCTTAATAACACCTTGGTCAACACATAAACTCCTTGAAACCAACACATGGACTTCAAGAAATGCCTATGGACAAATCCTTCAAATATAACTCAATGCAACCATTAGTCCATAGAGAATGTCATCAATTACCAAAACCACACATGGGGGCACCACATGTCCTTTCAATCTCCCCATTTTGGTAATTGATGACAATCACTTTCAAGAGAGTTTATATAAGGAATTATGCATCACCATGCAATGCAACAACCAATAATGCATGCGTATGAGATGCAAATGCTTGGGAACAAAACCAAAGAAAGGAGAAAACTCTGAAGACTTCTCCATAAAACTCTATGAAACTTCTCCCCCATTGGCATCGATTGCCAAAATGGGCGAAAAGCTAAGAAGACCAATATAAAAGGTGTTCCTCCAAAAGTTGTGTATTTCTCAACAAGAGAGTGGAATGCCATACACATATCCAAAGGTAATACTTGGAGGAAGACCAACTATATTGAGGCACCAAGATTACAAAAGAATGATATGCCACAAAGACATAACAAAGAGAGAAACAAGCAATCAAGCAATCAAAAGATACCAATTGAAGCAAGCTATCAAAAGATATCAACTGAACCAACTAGACCAAAAGATCCTACGAGCCACATGAAAAAGATATTATGACATGAGCAGAGGATTGTTCTAAAGAAACTAGAGAAGCTCCCCATGATTTGTGCACATCAAGAATTTTTGTATTTGGATACAAAGTGCACAAAATAGGATCATAGCTCCCCAAAGTCAACAGAAACTAACAACAAGTGCAAGAGAGCATATAGGAAACTAAGCCTAAGCGCTTGCAACAAGCACATGGTTGAGCAACATTGTAAAAGAGGCAACTTAAGAATAGGCTCAACCAAAATGATGTGTGTGAGTCATGGAAAAGCACATGAGAAGACTAATATACGGATGAGCATAAGCATCAACATAGTCTCGAATGAATGAGATACACGGTGCAAAGCCTTTCATTCTCACACACAACTAGCAAATGGGTTCACAAGCTTACTAATAAGAAAATAGAGAACCTATGCTTGTGACAACCCGTGGTGAAGATAGACGATGAGAGGCTCATCAAGACGAGGGGTACCAATTAAGATGGCAAAAGCCTCGTAAAGATAAGCAAGAGGAAAATAATCTTCACCACACAAGAGTGAAACAAGATGCAACGATAGAGGACACTCACTCAAGGCAAAAGCTTTCACGGAGCCACCAAAGAAATAACATAAGAAAGACAAGGTGGACGTGAAAGAAAAGATATCAACTAGAGATGTAATTTCTCTCAAGTGTATAAGGTTCTAGGTAGACAAAATCATGATGATATATATCTACAAAGAGGGATGTACACCCGAAATAGTTACAACATGAAGGAACAAGATATCCACAAGGAAGTCATAAATATACCAATAAGATATTTGTTGGGGAACGCAGTAATTTCAAAAAAATTCCTACGCACACACAGGACCATGGTGATGGCATAGCAACGAGAGGGGAGAGTGTTGTCTACGTACCCTCGTAGACCGTAAGCGGAAGCGATCACAACGTAGAGGAAGTAGTCGTACTTTCTCCTCGCGATCCTGCCGATCCCAGCGCCGTTACTTCGGCACCTCCAAGTCGATGATGACGTAGAGGAAGTAGTCAGACGTTCTCCTCACGATCCAGCCGATCACGGTAGCCGTTACTCCGGCGCCTCAGTTCTTGGCACACGTTCAGCTCGATGACGCTCCACGGGCTTCGATCCACAAAGCTCCGGGAGGAGTTCCGTCGGCCTGACGGCGTGGTGACGATCTTGATGTTTCACCGTCGCAGGCTTCGCCTAAGCACCGCTACGATATGACCGAGGTGGAATATGGTGGAGGGGCACCACACACGGCTAAGGAACGATCTCAAGGATCAACTTGTGTGTCCTAGGTGCCCCCCTCCCGTATATAAAGGAGGGAGGGAGGAGGTGGCGGCCACCAAGGGGCGCACCATGGGAGGGAAACCTACTCCAAGTAGGTTTCCTCTCTTTCCTTATTTCACTTGGAGGGAAGGAAGGAGTACTAGCATTTAGGAATAAGTACTAGTAGTAGGAATAGGAAGAGGGGAAGGAGAAAAGGAAAGGGGGCGGCCCCTCCCCCAGTCGGATTGGGCTTGGGCGCGCCTCCCTTGTTCCTTCTCCTTATTCCTATATGGGCCCAATAAGGCCCATATACCTCCGGGGGTTCAGTAACCTCCTGAGCTCCAAACTTCTCCGGAACCTTTCCGGTGTCCAAATATATCCGTCCAATATATTAATCTTTATGTCTCGACCATTTCGAGACTCCTCGTCATGTCCGTGATCATATCCGGGACTCAACAACCTTGGTACATCAAAATACACAAACTCATAATATAACCGTCATCGAAACCTTAAGCGTGCGGACCCTACGGTTCGAGAACAATGTAGACATGACCGAGACACATCTCCGGTCAATAACCAATAGCGGGACCTGGATGCCCATATTGGTTCCTACATATTCTACGAAGATCTTTATCGGTCGGACCGCATAACAACATACGTTGTTCCTTTTGTCATCGGTATGTTACTTGCCCGAGATTCGATCGTCGGTATCCAATACCTAGTTCAATCTCGTTACGGCAAGTCTCTTTACTCGTTCCGTAATACATCATCTCACAACTAACTCATTAGTTGCAATGCTTGCAAGGCTTATGTGATGTGTATTACCGAGAAGGCCCAGAGATACCTCTCCGAGCAATCGGAGTGACAAAACCTAATCTCGAAATACGCCAACCCAACAAGTACCTTTGGAGACACCTGTAATACTCCTTTATAATCACCCGATTACGTTGTGGACGTTTGGTAGTACCAAAGTGTTCCTCCGGTGGAGTTGCATAATCTCATAGTTATAGGAACATGTATAAGTCATGAAGAAAGCGGTAGCAACATACTAAGCGATCATGTGCTAGGCTAACGGAATGGGTCATGTCAATCGATCATTCTCCTAATGATGTGATCCCGTTAGTCAAATGACAACTCATGTCTATGGTTAGGAAACATAACCATCTATGATTAACGAGCTAGTCAAGTAGAGGCATACTAGTGACACTCTGTTTGTCTATGTATTCACACATGTATTATGTTTCAGTTAATACAATTCTAGCATGAATAATAAACATTTATCATGATATAAGGAAATAAATAATAACTTTATTATTGCCTCTAGGGCATATTTCCTTGATCTCCCACTTGCACTAGAGTCAATAATCTAGTTCATTCAAGTAATGATTCTAACACCCATGGAGCCTTGGTGCCGATCATGTTTTGCTCGTGGAAGAGGCTTAGTCAGCGGGTCTGCAATGTTCAGATCCGTATGTACTTTGCAAATCTCTATGTCTCCCACTTGGACTTGGTCCCGAATGGAATTGAAGCGTCTCTTGATATGCTTGGTCCTCTTGTGAAATCTGGATTCCTTTGCCAAGGCAATTGCACGATATTGTCACGGAAGATCTTCATTGGTCCCGATGCACTAGGTATAACACCTAGGTCGGTAATGAACTCTTTCATCTAGACTCCTTCATTTGCTGCTTCAAGCAGCTATGTACTCCGCTTCACATGTAGATCCCGCCACGACGCTTTGTTTAGAACTGCACCAACCGACAGCTCCACCGTTTAACAAAAACACGTATCCGGTTTGCGATTTAGAATCGTCCGGATCGGTGTCAAAGCTTACATCGACGTAACCATTTACGACTAGCTCTTTGTCACCTCCATATCTGAGAAACATATCCTTAGTCCTTTTCGTGTATTTCGGGATGTTCTTGACCGCTGTCCGATGATCCACTCTGGATTACTTTGGTACCTTCCCGCCAAGCTTACACTAAGCATACGTCAGTCTGGTACACTGACATTGCATACATGATAGAGCCTATGGCTGAAGCATAGGGAACATCTTTCATTTTCTCTCTATCTTCTGCTGTGGTCGGGCATTGAGTCCGGCTCAATTTCACACCTTATGTCTGGTAAAAAACCTTTCTTTGCTCGATCCATTTTGAACTTCTTCAAAACTTTATCAAGGTATGTGCTTTGTGAAAGTTCAATTAAGCGTCTTGATCTATCTCTATAGATCTTGATGCCCAATATGTAAGCAGCTTCACCAAGGTCTTTCATTGAAAAACTCTTGTTCAAGTATCCCTTTATGCTATCCAGAAATTCTATATCATTTCCGATTAGTAATATGTCATCTACATATAATATCGTAAATGCTACAGAGCTCCCACTCACTTTCTTGTAAATACAAAGCTTCTCCATAAGTCTCAGATAAACCCAAATGCTTTGATCACACTATCAAAGCGTTTATTCCAACTCCGAGATGCTTGCACCAGTCCATAAATGGATCATCGGAGCTTGCACACTTTGTTAGCTCCTTTGGATCGATAAAACCTTACGGTTGCATCATATACAACTCTTCTTCCGTAAATCCATTCAGAATGCGGTCTTTACATCCATTTGCCAAATTTCATAATCATAAAATGCGGCAATTGCTAACATGATTCGGACAGACTTAAGCATCGCTACGGGTGAGAAGGTCTCATCGTAGTCAATCCCTTGAACTTGTCGAAAACCCTTTGCGACAAGTCGAGCTTTGTAGACAATATTACCGTCGGCGTCGGTCTTCTTCTTGAAGATCCACTTGTTTTCTATTGCTTGCCGACCCTCGGGCAAGTCAACCAAAGTCCACACTTTGTTTTCATACATGGATCCCATCTCGGATTTCATGGCCTCAAGCCATTTCGCGGAATCTGGGCTCACCATCGCTTCTTCATAGCTCGTAGGTTCATCATGATCTAGTAGCATGACTTCCGAGAACAGGATTGCCGTACCACTGCAGTGCGGATTTTATTCTGGTTGATCTACGAGGTTCAGTAGTAACTTGATGCGAAGTTTCATGATCAACATCATCAACTTCCTCATTATTTGGTGTAGATGTCGCAGAAACTGTTTTCTCGTGATAAACTACTTTCAAATAATGGAGAAGGTCTGATTACCTCATCAAGTTCTACTTTCCTCCCACTCACTTCTTTCGAGAGAAACTCCTTCTCTAGAAAGGATCCATTCTTAACAACAAATGTCTTGCCTTCGGATTTGTGATAGAAGGTGTACCCAACTGTCTCCTTTGGGTATCCTATGAAGACACATTTCTCCGATTTAGGTTCGAGCTTATCAGGTTGAAGCTTTTTCACATAAGCATCGCATCCCCAAACTTTGAGAAACGACAACTTTGGTTTCTTGCTAAACCACAGTTCATAAGGTGTCGTCTCAACGGATTTTGACGGTGTTCTATTCAGCGTGAATGCGGCCGTCTCAAGAGCATAACCCCAAAAGCGATAGCGGTAAATCAGTAAGAGACATCATAGATCGCACCATATCTAGTAAAGTGCGATTACGACGTTCGGACACACCATTGCGCTGTGGTGTTCCGGTGGCGTGAGTTCTTGAAACTATTCCGCATTGTTTCAAATGTAGACCAAACTCGTAACTCAAATATTCGCCTCCACGATCAGATCGTAGAAACTTTATTTTCTTATTACGATGATTTTCAACTTCACTCTGAAATTCTTTGAACTTTTCAAATGTTTCAGACTTATGTTTCATCAAGAAGATATACCCATATCTCGCTTAAATCATCTGTGAAGGTGAGAAAATAACGATATCCGCCATACGAGCCTCAACATTCATTGGACCACATACATCTGTATGTATGATTTCCAACAAATTTGTTGCTCTCTCCATAGTACTGGGAGAACGGGTTTTAGTCATCTTGCCCATGAGGCACGGTTCGCAAGTGCCAAGTGATTCATAATCAAGTGACTCCAAAAGTCCATCAAGATGGAGTTTCTTCATGCGCTTTATACCGATATGACCTAAACGGCAATGCCACAAATAAGTTGCACTATCATTATCAACTCTGCATCTTTTGGTTTCAACATTATGAATATGTGTATCACTACTATCGAGATTCATTAAAAATAGACCACTCTTCAAGGGTGCATGACCATAAAAGATATTATTCATATAAATAGAACAACCTTTATTCTCTGATTTAAATGAATAACCGTCTCGCATCAAACAAGATCCAGATATAATGTTCATGCTTAACGGCGGCACCAAATAACAATTATTTAGGTCTAAAACTAATCCCGAAGGTAGATGTAGAGGTAGCGTGCCGACCGCGATCACATCGACTTTGGAACCATTTCCCACGCGCAAGATCGTCACCTCGTCCTTTGCCGTTGTTCGCTTAATCAGTAGTCCCTGCTTCGAGTTGCAAATATTAGCAACAGAACCAGATCAAATACCAGTGCTACTGCGAGCTCTAGTAAGGTACACATCAATAACATGTATATCACATATACCTTTGTTCACTTTGCCATCCTTCTTATCCGCCAAATACTTGGGGGCAGTTCTCGCTTCCAAAGGACTACCGCTTGGCAAGAGAAGCACTTTCGATTTCAGGTTTAGGTCCAGACTTGGGTTTCTTCACTTGAGCGACAACTTGTTTGCTGTTCTTCTTGAAGTTCCTTCTTCTTCCCTTTGCCTTTCTTCTTGAAACTAGTGGTCTTATTGACCATCAACACTTGATGCTCCTTCTTGATTTCTACCTCCGCAGCTTTCCGGCATTGCGAAGAGCTCGAGCATAGTCTTTACTAACCCTTGCATATTATAGTTCATCACGAAGCCTTTGTAGCTTGGTGGCGTTGATTGAAGAATTACATCAATGACACAATCATCCGGAAGATCAAATCCCGGTTGAGTCAAGTGATTGTAATACCGGACATTACGAGTATGTGCTCACCGATGCACTCCATTCTCCTCCATTTTGCAGCTATAGAACTTATTGGAGACTTCATATCTCTCAATCCGGGCATTACTGTTGAAATATCAACTTCAACTCTTGGAACATCGATATGCTCCACGACTTTCAAAACGTCGTTGAAGACCCGGTTCTAAGCCGTAAAGCATGGCACCTTGAACTATAGAGTAGTCATCACTTTGCTCCGCCAGACGTTCTTAACGTCGTCGGTTGCATCGGCGGCGAACTGGCACCTAGCGGTGTATCCGGGGCGTAACTCTTAAATGCAGCAATGAGGATAATCCTCAGATTACGGACCCGATCCGTGTAATTGCTACCATCATCTTTCAACTTTGCTTTCTCAAGGAACGCATTAAAATTCAACGGAACAACAAAGACGAGCCATCTATCTACAAGCAGAGACATAGAGAAGCAAGATACTATCAGTACTAAGTTCATGATAAATTTAAGTTCAATTAATCATATTACTTAAGAACTCCCACTTAGACGGACATCTCTCTAGTCATCTAAGTGATCACGTGATCCAAATCAACTAAACCATAACCGATCATCACGTGAGATGGAGTAGTTTTCAATGGTGAACATCTTATGTTGATCATATCTACTATATGATTCACGCCGACCTTTCGGTCTCCGTGTTCCGAGGCCATATCTGCATATGCTAGGCTCGTCAAGTATAACCTGAGTATTCTGCGTGTGCAAAACTGGCTTGCACCCGTTGTAGATGGACGAGAGCTTATCACACCCGATCATCACGTGGTGTCTCTAAGACGCATTTAACTTTGGCAACGGTGCATACTCGTGGAGAACACTACTTGATAATTTTAGTGAGAGATCATCTTAAAATGCTACCGTCAAACAAAGCAAAATAAGATGCATAAAGGATAAACATCACATGCAATCAATATAAGTGATATGATATGGCCATCATCATCTTGTGCTTGTGATCTCCATCTCCGAAGCACCGTCGTGATCACCATCGCCACCGTAGCGACACCTTGATCTCCATCGTAGCATCGTTGTCGTTTACGCCATCTATTGCTTCTACGACTATCGCTACCGCTTAGTGATAAAGTAAAGCAATTACAGGCGTTGCATTTCATACAATAAAGCGACAACCATATGGCTCCTGCGATTGCCGATAACTTCGGTTACAAAACATGATCATCTCATACAATAAAATATAGCATCACGTCTTGACCATATCACATCACAACATGCCCTGCAAAAACAAGTTAGACGTCCTCTACTTTGTTGTTGCAAGTTTTACGTGGCTGCTACGGGCTGAGCAAGAACCGTTCTTACCTACGCATCAAAACCACAACGATACTTCGTCAAATAGACTCCATTTTAACCTTCTCAAGGACCGGGCGTAGCCACACTCGGTTCAACTAAAGTGAGAGAGACAGACACCCGCCAGCCACCTTTAAGCACGAATGCTCGTAACGGTGAAACCAGTCTCGCGTAAGCGTCACGCGTAATGTCGGTCGGGCCGCTTCATCTCACAATACCGCTGAACCAAAGTATGACATGCTTTGGTAGGCGGTATGACTTGTATCGCCCACAACTCACTTGTGTTCTACTCGTGCATATGACATCAACGCATAAAACCAGGCTCGGATGCCTTTGTTGGGGAACGCGGTAATTTCAAAAAATTTCCTACGCTTTTACGGGACCATGGTGATGGCATAGCAACGAGAGGGAGAGTGTTGTCTACGTACCCTCGTGAGACCGTGAAGCGGAAGCGATCACAACGTAGAGGAAGTAGTCGTACTTTCTCCTCGCGATCCTGCCGATCCCAGCGCCGTTACTCCGGCACCTCCGAGTCGATGATGACGTAGAGGAAGTAGTCATACGTTCTCCTCACGATCCAGCCGATCACCGCGCCGTTACTCGGCGCCTCCGAGTTCTTGGCACACGTTCAGCTCGATGACGCTCCACGGGCTTCGATCCGGCAAAGCTCCGGGGAGGAGTTCCGTCAAGACGACAGCGTGGTGGACGATCTTGATGTTTCACCATCGCAGGCTTCGCCTAAGCACCGCTCTGATATGACCGAGGTGGAATATGGTGGAGGGGGCACCAGACACGGCTAAGGAACGATCTCAAGGATCAACTTGTGTGTCCTAGGGTGCCCCTCCCCGTATATAAAGGAGGGAGGGAGGAGGTGGCCGGCCACCAAGGGGGCGCACCATGGGAGGAAACCTACTCCAAGTAGGTTTCCCTCTCTTTTCCTTATTTCACTTGGAGGGAAGGAAGGAGTACTAGCATTTAGGAATAAGTACTAGTAGTAGGAATAGGAAGAGGGGAAGGAGAAAGGAAAGGGGGCGGCCCCTCCCCCAGTCGGATTGGGCTTGGGGCGCGCCTCCCTTGTTCCTTCTCCCTTATTCCTATATGGGCCCAATAAGGCCCATATACCTCCCGGGGGTTCCGGTAACCTCCGGAGCTCCAAACTTCTCCGGAACCTTTCCGGTGTCCAAATATATCCGTCCAATATATTAATCTTTATGTCTCGACCATTTCGAGACTCCTCGTCATGTCCGTGATCATATCCGGGACTTCGAACAACCTTCGGTACATCAAAATACACAAACTCATAATATAACCGTCATCGAAACCTTAAGCGTGCGGACCCTACGGTTCGAGAACAATGTAGACATGACCGAGACACATCTCCGGTCAATAACCAATAGCGGACCTGGATGCCCATATTGGTTCCTACATATTCTCTGAAGATCTTTATCGGTCAGACCGCATAACAACATACGTTGTTCCTTTTGTCATCGGTATGTTACTTGCCCGAGATTCGATCGTCGGTATCCAATACCTAGTTCAATCTCGTTACGGCAAGTCTCTTTACTCGTTCCGTAATACATCATCTCACAACTAACTCATTAGTTGCAATGCTTGCAAGGCTTATGTGATGTGTATTACCGAGAAGGTCCAGAGATACCTCTCCGACAATCGGAGTGACAAAACCTAATCTCGAAATACGCCAACCCAACAAGTACCTTTGGAGACACCTGTAATACTCCTTTATAATCACCCAGTTACGTTGTGACGTTTGGTAGTACCCAAAGTGTTCCTCCGGTGGGAGTTGCATAATCTCATAGTTATAGGAACATGTATAAGTCATGAAGAAAGCAGTAGCAACATACTAAACGATCATGTGCTAGGCTAACGGAATGGGTCATGTCAATCAGATCATTCTCCTAATGATGTGATCCCGTTAGTCAAATGACAACTCATGTCTATGGTTAGGAAACATAACCATCTTTGATTAACGAGCTAGTCAAGTAGAGGCATACTAGTGACACTCTGTTTGTCTATGTATTCACACATGTATTATGTTTCCGGTTAATACAATTCTAGCATGAATAATAAACATTTATCATGATATAAGGAAATAAATAATAACTTTATTATTGCCTCTAGGGCATATTTCCTTCAATATTTGCTTGAA
Source organism: Aegilops bicornis (assembly GCA_021605145.1). Taxonomy (NCBI): domain Eukaryota; kingdom Viridiplantae; phylum Streptophyta; class Magnoliopsida; order Poales; family Poaceae; genus Aegilops; species Aegilops bicornis. The sequence goes on along the minus strand of CM038669.1, from coordinate 515,393,948 downwards.
AGCATAGCACTTGGCTAGATATGGTCTTATTGTATATAAATGAATTCCTAACGCATGAACATCAAAGACATCACAACTAGCAACATGAGATCATCGTTGAGATGCTTTGAGAAAAGGAAACAAGTATCACAAGAAAGAATGAAATACATGCCATGATACAACCTACACAAGGTTGATGCAAGTAATGTGTGCATGTAGTAGATGATGATACTTATTACCGAGATACCATTGGAAGGATGTAGTAGATACCAATTGAAGGTAGATAGTAGTTCATTGATCATCCTAGCTTGACTCCAATATGCACATGGTGACAACACCTTCCTTGTGAGTGAGCCGAGCATCCAATGCATCTCCAACTGTTTCTATAAGAACAACACAAACTAAACGGTACCCAAACTCATCGGGACCAAATAGTTAGAAACACCAATACATAGGACAAACTCCACATAAATATGTGCATATAGATATGAAAATGAATATCATGCATCTCATCCAAATTGAGACTAGGTGGAGTTTCTCCCATATATTGAGTCAAAGAAAGAAAGCATGCCAAATAAAATACATGAAGAAAACATGCATGCTCAAGACTTCAAAACCCAAAACCAAAAGGCAAACAAATGCCAAGTGAAAAGGATACCAAATGAATAAAACTCACTTGGAGGATATCCATAAAAGATACATCAAGGAATGAGATATCCATTGATACACTCAAAATAAAAGATATCAAACTCCCAAAAGAGAGGGTGGTTCCAAACAAACCAAGCTCTCTACAAAGTTTCATGATGGCAGAAAGTACCAAAACGAAAACGGCTTGCCTTCCACCAACACACACTTGATAAGGATCACAAGAAGAGTGTTCTAAAGAAAATAGGATAGCTCACCCACGAGTTGTGCAGAATATATGATTTGCATTTGAATACAAAATGCACAAGGTGGGATCACCACTTTCACTATATCTAGAAAGCACTAGACAAGAACGAGAAACAAACAAGATCCACAAGTGGTAGGGAAGACAACGGGAGTTGACACAAATCTTGGCAAGAGAAAAGGCAAATAAAAATAAAAGCCAATGTAAAGATGATCAATAAATTCTACCACACATAAGTGAGTACCAATTCTCAAAAGACAAGAAGTATTTGGAAATAATTCCCGGTGGTAGATAGCAAGGATATCTGACATCATCTTCACACCAAACACAAGCAAATTGCAACTTGTAGAGCTATCATGCCACCTAGGAACAAGATAATTTACAATATCAATTCTAGGTGACAATATCTTAAATGTACACATTTTCTAGGCTAGTAATACACACATAGCATATTACTCCCCCATAATGTGATACCAATTAAAGATAGACAAGAGGCAATTAAAAGGATCCAACATGAGATAATTAATGGACAATTTAGAATTTGAATTTCTCATGATAATTTACACACATTTATAGGATTGTGAGGTGCACAAAGCACATCACTCCCCCATAATGGGATATTCCATTAATCTCTCACAAGAGCCAACTAAGAAATAAACAAGATGCAAAAAGGCTCAACACACAACACACATGTACATGATGTGCAAACCAACATGCACATACTTGATTTCTCAAGATAAGCAATTTGGAAGCACAACATATACAAGCACATGCAAGATACAAAACCACAACATGCTAAGGGACAAGTAACTTTAAATGTAAGCAATTTAAGCACGAGTTACCGCAAGGAGGAACATTGGATATATGATATAAAGATAATCCGAATGACTTGGCTTGACACAATATGAATGATGAGGACCCCTTAAATCTTCATAATGTAGCCAAGTCTCCGATGACCTCCAACAACACCTATTGATCAAGTTTGAGCTAGTTGGTCCCCAACCAAGTTGGGTCCTAAGAGGTTAGTCAGAATAGGCTTGTCCACCCAAATGGTTCTTTTCTTGACACCACTTTGAGTACCAACAGACTTGGCAAACACATTGCCAACCTTATCCTTCCCAAGAGAATAGACATCATCAATAATAATTGGGTTGGATAAGTTACCACTAGTGCATGAAGAAGCGACGTGGCCTTTCTCACGACATAATAGCAACGTCTACTCTTCACTTTCTTCTCACTTGATTTCTCAACAAGAGAAGCATTAACTTGAGTCTTCTTGGGAAGTGGCCTTTCTTCAACTTGAGGTTGAGCATGATATTGAACTTGTGCCCTCTTACCTTGTTGCTTGACACTAATGGCCTTCTTCTTCAATGGGCAAGATCTAACATGATGCCCTTCTACTTTGCACTTGAAGCAAACAATCTTGGCCGATTTCTTGACTTGTTCTTGGCCCTTCTTTTGTTCATCTTGGACTTCTTATTCTTATTGGAGTTGAATCCAAGTCCACCTTTGTCATTGGGGATTTTTGCACACTCAAGATATTGTTGAGTGTGGATTTCCTTCATGACTCTTTTCCAAGTCTTTCTTCAAAGAAGTGACTTGGGCCTTGAGCTCTTTGATTTCCTCTACATGGTTAGTCTCAATACAAGTACTAGAGGAAGTATAAGCTTCATTATTAGAGCAACAAGGCAAGGAAACCAATTCATCACAAGATGTACCAACATTGTGAGTAGATGAATTACAAGGACGAGCACATATAAATATAGCATTTTGACTAGAAGTAGTGCTAGTATCCACATGAGGCTCACTAGATGTTACCTTAGCAAGCATGACCTCATGAGCTATCTTTAGCACATTATGGGATACTAGAAGATAGTCATGAGTGAAGGAAATATGCCCTAGAGGCAATAATAAAGTTATTATTTATTTCCTTATATCATGATAAATGTTTATTATTCATGCAAGAATTGTATTAACCGGAAACATAATACATGTGTGAATACATAGACAAACAGTGTCACTAGTATGCCTCTACTTGACTAGCTCGTTAATCAAAGATGGTTATGTTTCCTAAACCATAGACATGAGTTGTCATTTGATTAACGGGATCACATCATTAGGAGAATGATCTGATTGACATGACCCATTCCGTTAGCCTAGCACTTGATCGTTTAGTATGTTGCTATTGCTTTCTTCATGACTTATACATGTTCCCGTAACTATGAGATTATGCAACTCCGTTTACGGAGGAACACTTTGGGTACTACCAAACGTCACAACGAATCGGGTGATCATAAAGGAGTACTACAGGTGTCTCCAAAGGTACTTGTTGGGTTGGCGTATTTCGAGATTAGGTTTTGTCACTCCGATTGTCGGAGAGGTATCTCTGGGCCTTCTCGGTAATACACATCACATAAGCCTTGCAAGCATTACAACTAATGAGTTAGTTGTAAGATGATGTATTACGGAACGAGTAAAGAGACTTGCGATGTGAGATTGAACTAGGTATTGGATACCGACGATCGAATCTCGGGTAAGTAACATACCGATGACAAAGGGAACAACGTATGTTGTTATGCGGTCTGACCGATAAAGATCTTCGTAGAAAATGTAGGAACCAATATGGGCATCCAGGTCCCGCTATTGGTTATTGACCGGAGATGTGTCTCGGTCATGTCTACATTGTTCTCGAACCGTAGGGTCCGCACGCTTAAGGTTTCGATGGCGGTTATATTATGAGTTTGTGTATTTTGATGTACGAAGGTTGTTCGAGTCCGGATATGATCACGGACATGACGAGGAGTCTCGAAATGGTCGAGACATAAAGATTAATATATTGGACGGATATATTTGGACAGGAAAGGTTCCGCATGAAGTTTGGAGCTCCGGGAGGTTACGGAACCCCGGGAGGTATATGGGCCTTATTGGGCCCATGTAGGAGGAAGGGAGAAGGAACAAGGGAGGCGCGCCCCAAGCCCAATCCGAATTGGGGAGGGGGCCGCCCCCTCCTTTCTCCTTCCCCTCTTCCTATTCCTACTACTAGTACTACTTCCTAATACTAGTACTCCTTCCTTCCCCTCCAAATAAGATAAGGAAGAGAGGGAAACCTACTTGGAGTAGGTTTCCCCCTCTATGGTGCACCCCCTTGGGGCCGGCCACCTCCTCCCTCCCTCCTTTATATACGGGGAGGGGGCACCCTAGAACACACAAGTTGATCCTTGAGATCGTTCCTTAGCCGTGCGGTGCCCCTCCACCATATTCCACCTCGGTCATATCAGAAGCGGTGCTTAGGCGAAGCCTGCGCCGGTGAAACATCAAGATCGTCACCACACCGTCGTCTTGTGGAACTCCCTCTCCCGGAGCTTTGCTTTGGATCGAACTGAGGAGCGTCATCGAGCTGAACGTGTGCCAAGAACTCGGAGGCGCCGGAGTAACGGCGCGAGGATCGGCTGGATCGTGAGGAGAACGTACGACTACTTCCTCTACGTCATCATCGACTCGGAGGTGCCGGAGTAACGGCGCTGGGATCGGCAGGATCGCGAGGAGAACGTACGACTACTTCCTCTACGTTGTGATCGCTTCCGCTTAAGGTCTACGAGGGTACGTAGACAACACTCTCCACTCTCGTTGCTATGCCATCACCATGGTCCTGTGTGTGCGTAGGAAATTTTTGAAATTACTGCGTTCCCCAACAGTGGCATCCGAGCCAGGTTTTATGCGTTGATGTCATATGCACGAGTAGAACACAAGTGAGTTGTGGACGATACAAGTCATACTGCCTACCAAAGATGTCATACTTTGGTTCAGCGGTATTGTGAGATGAAGCGGCGGACCGACATTACGCGTATGCTTACGCGAGACTGGTTTCACCGTTCACGAGCATTCGTGCTTAAAGGTGGCTGGCGGTGTCTGTCTCTCTCACTTTAGTTGAACCGAGTGTGGCATACGCCCGGTCCTTGAGAAGGTTAAAACGAGTCTATTTGACGAAGTATCGTTGTGGTTTTGATGCGTAGGTAAGAACGGTTCTTGCTCAGCCCGTAGCAGCCACGTAAAACTTGCAACAACAAAGTAGAGGACGTCTAACTTGTTTTTGCAGGGGCATGTTGTGATGTGATATGGTCAAGACGTGATGCTATATTTTATTGTATGAGATGATCATGTTTTGTAACCGAGTTATCGGCAACTGGCGAGAGCCATATGGTTGTCGCTTTATTGTATGAAATGCAAGCATACGTAATTGCTTTACTTTATCACTAAGCGGTAGCGATAGTCGAGAAGCAATAGATGGCGTGGCGACAACGATGCTATGATGGAGATCAAGGTGTCGCGCCGGTGGCGATGGTGATCATGACGGTGCTTGGAGATGGAGATCACAAGCACAAGATGATGATGGCCATATCATATCACTTATAATGATTGCATGTGATGTTTATCCTTTATGCATCTTATTTTGCTTTGATTGACGGTAGCATTTTAAGATGATCTCTCACTAAAATTATCAAGTAGTGTTCTCCTGAGTATGCACCGTTGCCAAAGTTAAATCGTGCCGAGACACCACGTGATGATCGGGTGTGATAAGCTCTCGTCCATCTACAACGGGTGCAAGCCAGTTTTGCACACAGAATACTCAGTTATACTTGACGAGCCTAGCATATGCGAGATATGGCCTCGGAACATGGAGACCGAAAGGTCGGCGTGAATCATATAGTAGATATGATCAACATAAGATGTTCACCATTGAAAACTACTCCATCTCACGTGATGAACGGTGATGGTTTATGTGATTTGGATCACGTGATCACTTAGATGACTAGAGAGATGTACATCTAAGTGGGAGTTCTTAAGTAATATGATTAATTGAACTTAAATTTATCATGAACTTAGTACCGATAGTATCTTTCTTGTCTATATACATTTGTAGATAGATGGCTCGTCTTTGTTGTTCCGTTGAATTTTAATGCGTTCCTTGAGAAAGCAAAATTGAAAGATGATGGTAGCAATTACACGGATCGGGTCCGTAACTTTGAGGATTATCCTCATTGCTGCACGGAAGAGTTACGTCTGGATGCACCGCTAGGTGCCAGGCCCGGCCGATGTAACCGACGACGTTAAGAACGTCTGGGCAGAGCAAAGTCGATGACTACTCTATAGTTCTGTGCCATGCTTTACGGCTTAGAACCGGGTCTTCAACGACGTTTTGAAAGTCGTGGAGCATATGAGATGTTCCAAGAGTTGAAGTTGATATTTCAGCAGAATGCGGATTGAGAGATATGAAGTCTCCAATAAGTTCTATAGCTGCAAAATGGAGGAGAATGGGTGCATCGGTGAGCACATACTCAGAATGTCCGGTATTACAATCACTTGACTCAACCGGGAGTTGATCTTCCGGATGATTGTGTCATTGATGTAATTCTTCAATCAACGCCACCAAGCTACAAAGGCTTCGTGATGAACTATAATATGCAAAGGTTAGTAAAGACTATGAGAGCTCTTCGTAATCTTTGAAAGCTGCGGAGGTAGAAATCAAGAAGGAGCATCAAGTGTTGATGGTCAATAAGACCACTAGTTTCAAGAAGAAAGGCAAAGGGAAGAAGAAGGGAACTTCAAGAAGAACAGCAAACAAGTTGCTGCTCAAGTGAAGAAACCCAAGTCTGGACCTAAACCTGAAACTGAGTGCTTCTCCGCAAGCGATGGTCCTTTGGAAGCGGAACTGCCCCAAGTATTTGGCGGATAAGAAGGATGGCAAGGTGAACAAAGGTATATGTGATATACATGCTATTGATGTGTACCTTACTAGAGCTCGCAGAGCACTGGTATTTGATCTTTGGTTACATTGCTAATATTTGCAACTTCAAGCAGGGACTCTGATTAAGCGAACAACGGCAAAGGGCGAGGTGACGATCTTGGCGTGGGAAATGGTTCCAAAGTCGATGTGATCGCGGTGCACGCTACCTCTACATCTACCTTCGGGATTAGTTTTAGACCTAAATAATTGTTATTTGGTGCGGCGTTAAGCATGAACATTATATCTGGATCTTGTTTGATGCGAGACGGTTATTCATTTAAATCAGAGAATAAAGGTTGTTCTATTTATATGAATAATATCTTTTATGGTCATGCACCCTTGAAGAGTGGTCTATTTTAATGAATCTCGATAGTAGTGATACACATATTCATAATGTTGAAACCAAAAGATGCAGAGTTGATAATGATAGTGCGACTTATTTGTGGCATTGCCGTTTAGGTCATATCGGTATAAAGCGCATGAAGAAACTCCATCTTGATGGACTTTTGGAGTCACTTGATTATGAATCACTTGGCACTTATGAACCGTGCCTCATGGGCAAGATGACTAAAACCCCGTTCTCGGTACTATGGAGAGAGCAACAGATTTGTTGGAAATCATACATACGGATGTATGTGGTCCAATGAATGTTGAGGCTCGTGGCGGATATCGTTATTTTCTCACCTTCACAGATGATTTAAGCAGATATGGGTATATCTTCTTAATGAAACATAAGTCTGAGACATTTGAAAAGTTCAAAGAATTTCAGAGTGAAGTTGAAAATCATCGTAATAAGAAAATAAAGTTTCTTCGATCTGATCGTGGAGGCGAATATTTGAGTTACGAGTTTGGTCTACATTTGAAACAATGCGGAATAGTTTCGCAACTCACGCCACCGGAACACCACAGCGCAATGGTGTGTCCGAACGTCGTGTCGCACTTTACTAGATATGGTGCGATCTATGATGTCTCTTCTGATTTACCGCTATCGTTTTGGGGTTATGCTCTTGAGGCGGCCGCATTCACGCTGAATAGAACACCGTCAAAATCCGTTGAGACGACACCTTATGAACTGTGGTTTAGCAAGAAACCAAAGTTGTCGTTTCTTAAAGTTTGGGGATGCGATGCTTATGTGAAAAAGCTTCAACCCGATAAGCTCGAACCTAAATCGGAGAAATGTATCTTCATAGGATACCCAAAGGAGACAGTTGGGTACACCTTCTATCACAGATCCGAAGGCAAGACATTTGTTGCTAAGAATGGATCATTTCTAGAGAAGGAGTTTCTCTCGAAAGAAGTGAGTGGGAGGAAAGTAGAACTTGATGAGGTAACTGTACCTTCTCCCTTATTTGAAAGTAGTTTATCACAGAAACCAGTTTATGCGATATCTACACCAAATAGTGAGGAAGTTGATGATGTTGATCATGAAACTTCAGATCAAGTTACTCTGAGAACCTCGTAGATCAACGAGAATAAAATCCGCACTGCAGTGGTACGGCAATCCTGTTACGGAAGTCATGCTACTAGATCATGATGAACCTACGAACTATGAAGAAGCGATGGTGAGCCCAGATTCCGCAAAAATGGCTTGAGGCCATGAAATGCGAGATGGGATCCATGTATGAAAACAAAGTGTGGACTTTGGTTGACTTGCCCGAGGGTTGACAAGCAATAGAAAACAAGTGGATCTTCAAGAAGAAGACCGACGACGGTAATATTGTTTTGTCTACAAAGCTCGACTTATGTCGCAAAGGGTTTTGACAAGTTCAAGGGGTTGACTATGATGAGACCTTCTCACCCGTAGCGATGCTTAAGTCTGTCCGAATCATGTTAGCAATTGCCGCAGTTTATGATTAGGTAATGTGGCAAATGGAGGTAAAGACCGCATTCTGAATGGGTTTACGGAAGAAGAGTTGTATATGATGCAACGAGAAGGTTTTATCGATCCAAAGGGAGCTAACAAAGTGTGCAAGCTCCAATGATCCATTTATGGACTGGTGCAAGCATCTCGGAGTTGGAATAAGCGCTTTGATAGTGTGATCAAAGCATTTGGGTTTATCTGAGACTTATGGAGAAGCCTGTATTTACAAGAAAGTGAGTGGGAGCTCTGTAGCATTTACGATATTATATGTAGATGACATATTACTGATCGGAAATGATATAGAATTTCTGGATAGCATAAAGGGATACTTGAACAAGAGTTTTTCGATGAAAGACCTTGGTGAAGTTGCTTACATATTGGGCATCAAGATCTATAGAGATAGATCAAGACGCTTAATTGGACTTTCACAAAGCACATACCTTGATAAAGTTTTGAAGAAGTTCAAAATGGATCGTGCAAAGAAAGGTTTTTACGTATTACAAGGTGTGAGATTGAGTCGGACTCAATGCCCGACAACTGAGAAGATAGAGAGAAAATGAAAGATGTTCCCTATGCTTCAGCCATAGGCTCTATCATGTATGCAATCTGTGTACCGGACCGACGTATGCTTAGGCGTAAGCTTGGCAGGAAGGTACCAAAGTAATCCAGAGTGGATCCTTTGGACAGCGGTCAAGAACATCCTGAAATACACGAAAAGGACTAAGGATATGTTTCTCGTATATGGAGGTGACAAAGAGCTAGTCGTAAATGGTTACGTCGATGCAAGCTTTGACAGCGATCCGGACGATTCTAAATCGCAAACCGGATACGTGTTTTTGTTAAGCAATTGGAGCTGTCGGTTGGTGCAGTTCTAAACAAAGCATCGTGGCGGGATCTACATGTGAAGCGGAGTACATAGCTGCTTGAAGCAGCAAATGAAGGAGTCGGATGAAAGAGTTCATTTCCGATCTAGGTGTTGTACCTAGTGCATCGGGACCAATGAAGATCTTCTGTGACAATCTTGGTGCAATTGCCTTGGCAAAGGAATCCAGATTTCACAAGAGGACCAAGCATATCAAGAGACGCTTCAATTCCATTCGGGACCAAGTCCAAGTGGGAGACATAGAGATTTGCAAAATACATACGGATCTAAACATTGCAGACCCGTTGACTAAGCCTCTTCCACGAGCAAAACATGATCAGCACCAAGCCTCCATGGGTGTTAGAATCATTACTGAGTGAACTAGATTATTGACTCTAGTGCAAGTGGGAGACTGAAGGAAATATGCCCTAGAGGCAATAATAAAGTTATTATTTATTTCCTTATATCATGATAAATGTTTATTATTCATGCAAGAATTGTATTAACCGGAAACATAATACATGTGTGAATACATAGACAAACAGAGTGTCACTAGTATGCCTCTACTTGACTAGCTCGTTAATCAAAGATGGTTATGTTTCCTAAACCATAGACATGAGTTGTCATTTGATTAACGGGATCACATCATTAGGAGAATGATCTGATTGACATGACCCATTCCGTTAGCCTAGCACTTGATCGTTTAGTATGTTGCTATTGCTTTCTTCATGACTTATACATGTTCCTGTAACTATGAGATTATGCAACTCCGTTTACGGAGGAACACTTTGGTACTACCAAACGTCACAACGTAATCGGGTGATCATAAAGGAGTACTACAGTGTCTCCAAAGGTACTTGTTGGGTTGGCGTATTTCGAGATTAGGTTTTGTCACTCCGATTGTCGGAGAGGTATCTCTGGGCCTTCTCGGTAATACACATCACATAAGCCTTGCAAGCATTACAACTAATGAGTTAGTTGTAAGATGATGTATTACGAACGAGTAAAGAGACTTGCCAAGAATTGAGATTGAACTAGGTATTGGATACCGACGATCGAATCTCGGGTAAGTAACATACCGATGACAAAGGGAACAACGTATGTTGTTATGCGGTCTGACCGATAAAGATCTTCGTAGAAAATGTAGGAACCAATATGGGCATCCAGGTCCCGCTATTGGTTATTGACCGGAGATGTGTCTCGGTCATGTCTACATTGTTCTCGAACCGTAGGGTCCGCACGCTTAAGGTTTCGATGGCGGTTATATTATGAGTTTGTGTATTTTGATGTACGAAGGTTGTTCGAGTCCGGATATGATCACGGACATGACGAGGAGTCTCGAAATGGTCGAGACATAAAGATTAATATATTGGACGGATATATTTGGACACCGGAAAGGTTCCGAGAAGTTTGGAGCTCCGGAGGTTACGGAACCCCGGGAGGTATATGGGCCTTATTGGGCCCATGTAGGAGGAAGGGAGAAGGAACAAGGGAGGGAGGCGCGCCCCCCCAAGCCCAATCCGAATTGGGGAGGGGCCCGGCCCCCCCTTTCCTTTCTCCTTCCCCCTCTTCCTATTCCTACTACTAGTACTACTTCCTAATACTAGTACTCCTTCCTTCCCCTCCAAATAAGATAAGGAAAGAGAGGAAACCTACTTGGAGTAGGTTTCCTCCTATGGTGCACCCCCTTGGGGCCGGCCACCTCCTCCTCCCTCCTTTATATACGGGGAGGGGGCACCCTAGAACACACAAGTTGATCCTTGAGATCGTTCCTTAGCCGTGTGCGGTGCCCCTCCACCATATTCCACCTCGGTCATATCGTAGCGGTGCTTAGGCGAAGCCTGCGTCGGTGAAACATCAAGATCGTCACCACACCGTCGTCTTGTGAACTCCCTCTCCCGAGCTTTGCTGGATCGGAGCCCGAGGAGCGCCATCGAGCTGAACGTGTGCCAAGAACTCGGAGGCGCCGGAGTAACGGGCGCTGGATCGGCTGGATCGTGAGGAGAACGTCGACTACTTCCTCTACGTCATCATCGACTCGGAGGTGCCGGAGTAACGGCGCTTGGGATCGGCAGGATCGCGGGAGAACGTCGACTACTTCCTCTACGTTGTGATCGCTTCCGCCACGGTCTCACGAGTGCGTAGACAACACTCTCCCCTCTCGTTGCTATGCCATCACCATGGTCCTGTGTGTGCGTAGGAAATTTTTTGAAATTACTGCGTTCCCCAACAATGAGAGCTTGAGAGCTTTTCATGGCTTTCTTCCAATTTCCCATAATTGCTAGATAACAACTCAAGTTGAGCCCGTAGCTCAACATTCTCCTTCAAAATGGATGCTTCACAAGAGATAGAGTTAGTAGCACAAGCATCATCATCAGCAACAAGAGGAGAAGACAACTTGGCAAGCTCTTTTGAATATGAAGCTTTAAGTTGAGCATGAGACTCGGTGATTTTGATGAGCTCACTCTTAATGACCCTTGAGCCATTTTCGAGGTGCTCAAAGTCCTCAAGGAGTTTAGCATGCACAACTTCAAGCTCCACATTTTTAGTTTCAAAATCATTGGCCACCTCAAGAGCTCTATCACGAGATTCCCTCACTCTAGATAATTCTAGAGCAAAAGTCTCCTCAAGAGATTCCTTGGTGGTTTGTTCAAGTTCAAGAGCTTGAGAGAGGTCCATAATCTCATTAAGCGTAATCACGCTCATGACCTTCCATTTTATCAATGGTGACCTCATGCTCCTCAAGATGAGATTCCAACTCATCAATATATTTCTTGCCCTCAATAGCAATAGACATGATTTCCATGAAGTTGGAACGAGCAATTTTATTCTTAAGAAGAGCTTTAAAAATCATTTCCCCCTTAATTTTTAAGGAGGCAACATCATCACTCTCTTCATCATAATCAACATCATCATCATCACTCTTGCCATCATCAATATCATCACAAGATATATTGGGATTCAAAGTGGGAGATACCTTTGAAGCCTTGGCCATAAGGCAAAATGCAGTAGATGATGATATAAGATCCCTTGAAGCACCATTCAAGACCACATCTTGTTCCATGGAGTGCTGGGTTTCAACTTGTGGCAAACCACATGTAGGTGAAGTAGAAGAAGTTGAGAAGACTATACGGCCGGAGGTGGAGGGAGAACAATCATCCCTACAAATCTTGGACACACCATATTTATCTTGAAGCCGTCCACAACTCATGAGCATCCGGAACGACATGAGTTGAAATATAACTACATTGCTCAAAGCATCGAAAAGCACATTAGAAGCTTGAGCATTGAGACAAGAGTTTTTCTCATCCTCTAAAGATAACCTCTGGGGATCCTTTGGAGGAGAAAAACCCATAACTACAATTCGCTCTAAATTTGGGTCCATGACCCTAAAGAGATTAAGCATGTGAATTACCCAAACATCAAAATTTGTGCCATCGAAACTAAGAGTGTCGAGAATCCTAAACCCCTAGTCGACATCTTTACTCTCTAGGCGGTTAAGCCCAACAAAGAGAGCGAGGCTCGATACCAAGCGAAAGATCGTGGATGTCGCCTAGAGGGGGTGAATATGCGCTTTAAAATAATTACGGTTGAGGCTTGAACAAATGCGGAATAAACCTAGCTGTTAATTTGTCAAGCACAAAACCTACAACAACTAGGCTCACCTATGTGCACCAACAACTTATGCTAAGCAAGAAAAACTACTTAGGTGATAGCAAGATATATGACAAGAAACAAGATGGCTATCACAAAGTAAAGTGCATAAGTAAAGGGCTCGGATAAGAGATAACCAAGGCACGCGGAGATGACGATGTATCCCCAAGTTCACACCCTTGCGGATGCTAATCTCCGTTTGGAGCGGTGTGGAGGCACAATGCTCCCCAAGAAGCCACTAGGGCCACCGTAATCTCCTCACGCCCTCAGACAATGCAAGATGCCGTGATTCCACTAAGGGACCCTTGAGGCGGTCACCGAACCCGTACAAATGGCAACCCTTGGGGGTGGTCACCGAACCCGTACACTTTGGCAACCCTTGGGGGCGGTCACCGGTACCCGTCAAATTGCTCGGGGCGATCTCCACAACCTAATTGGAGACCCCGACGCTTGCCCGGAGCTTTACACCACAATGATTGAGCTCCGAACACCACCAACCGACTAGGGCGCCCAAGCACCCAAGAGGAACAAGCTCAAGGGCACCAAGCACCCAAGAGTAATAAGCTTCTCAACTTGTAACTTCCACGTATCACCGTGGAGAACTCAAACCGATGCACCAAATGCAATGGCAAGGGCACACTGAGTGCCCAAGTCCTTCTCTCTCAAATCCCACCGAAGCAACTAATGCTAGGGAAGAAAATGAGAGGAAGAACAAGAAGGAGAACACCAAGAACTCCAAGATCTAGATCCAAGGGGTTCCCCTCACATAGAGGAGAAAGTGATTGGTGGAAATGTGGATCTAGATCTCCTCTCTCTTTCCCTAAAAACTAGCAAGAATCCATGGAGGGATTGAGATTTAGCAAGCTCGAAGAAGGTCAACAATGGGGAAGAACACGAGCCCAAAGGATAAGGTTCAATGGGGAAGAAGATCCCTTTTATAGGTGGGGAAAATCCAACCGTTATGCTCACAGCCGCACCGAGCGGTAGTACCGCCGGCATCACGACTACTACTTGCTAGGGGTAGCAGATTACTACTGCTAAGGGTAGCGGTACTACTGCTTCGGCGGTACTAAAAATTACATCTGTGCCTACCACCGCTGGACTTGTGACGAGTTTTTGGTCCCGAGCGGAAGTAGCCACGGAAGTAGCCGCGGTAGTACTGCTCCAAGCGGTAGTACCGCTCCCAAGAGCGGTAGTACCGCTCCCAAGGGCGGTAGTAAAAAATTGTTGGGGAACGCAGTAATTTCAAAAAATTTCCTACGCACACGCAAGATCATGGTGATGGCATAGCAACGAGAGGGGAGAGTGTATGTCCACGTACCCTCGTAGACCGTAAGCGGAAGCGTTATAAGAACGCGGTTGATGTAGTCGTACGTCTTCACGATTCGACCGATCCAAGTACCGAGCATACGGCACCTCCGAGTTCAGCACACGTTCAGCTCGATGGCGATCCCGGACTCCGATCCAAAGCAAAGTGTCGGGGATGAGTTCCGTCAGCACGATGGCGTGGTGACGATGATGATGCTTCACCAGCGCAGGGCTTCGCCTAAGCTCCACGACGATATGACCGAGGTGGAATATGGTGGAGGAGGGCACCGCACACGGCTAAGGAACGATCACGTAGATCAACTTGTGTCTCATGGGGTGCCCCCTTGCCCCCGTATATCAAGGAGGGAGGGGAGGTGCGGCCCGGCCCTCCTAGGGTGCGCTGGAGGAGTCCTACTCCCACCGGGAGTAGGACTCCCCTCTTGCCTTGTTGGAGAAGGAAAGGGAGAGGGAAGAGGCGCCGCCCCCTCTCCTTGTCCTATTCGGACTAGGGGAGGGGCGCGGCCTGCCCCGGCCGCCCTCCTCTTTTCCCTTATGGCCCATTAAGGCCCAACATCCCCGGGAGGGTTCCGTAACCCCGGTGTTCGGAAAATTCGATTTCATCCGGAACCATTCCGATATCCAAATATAGGCTTCCAATATATCAATCTTTATGTCTCGACCATTTCGTGACTCCTCGTCATGTCCGTGATCACATCCGGGACTCGAACAAACTTCGGTACATCAAAACTTATGAACTCATAATAAACTGTCATCGTAACGTTAAGCGTGCGGACCCTACGGGTTCGAGAACTATGTAGACATGACCTAGAATTATTCTCGGTCAATAACCAATAGCGGAACCTGGATGCCCATATTGGTTCCTACATATTCTTCGAAGATCTTTATCGGTCAAACCGCATAACGACATACGTTGTTCCCTTTGTCATCGGTATGTTACTTACCCGAGATTCGATCGTCGGTATCCAATACCTAGTTCAATCTCGTTGCAGTAAGTCTCTTTACTCGTTCCGTAATACATCATCTCACAACTAACTTATTAGTTGCAATGCTTGCAAGGCTTATGTGATGTGTATTACCGAGAAGGCCTAGAGATACCTCTCCAGCAATCGGAGTGACAAAACCTAATCTCGAAATACGCCAAACCCAACATGTACCTTTGGAGACACCTGTAGTACTCCTTTATAATCACCCGATTACGTTGTGACGTTTGGTAGCACCAAAGTGTTCCTCCGATAAACGGAGTTGCATAATCTCATAGTTACAGGAACATGTATAAGTCATGAAGAAAGCAATAGCAATATACTAAGCGATCAAGTGCTAGGCTAACGGAATGGGTCATGTCAATCACACCATTCTCCTAATGATGTGATCCCATTAATCAAATGACAACACATGTCTATGGTTAGGAAACATAACCATCTTTGATTAATGAGCTAGTCAAGTAGAGGCATACTAGTGACTATATGTTTGTCTATGTATTCACACATGTATTATGTTTCCGGTTAATACAATTCTAGCATGAATAATAAACATTTATCATGATATAAGGAAATAAATAATAACTTTATTATTGCATCTAGGGCATATTTCCTTGAGTCTCCCACTTGCACTAGAGTCGGTAATCTAGATTACACAAGAATGATTCTAACACCCATGGAGTCTTGGTGCTGATCATGTTTTGCTCGTGGAAGAGGCTTAGTCAACGGGTGCGCAACATTCAGATCCGTATGTATCTTGCAAATCTCTATGTCTCCCACTTGGACTTGGTCTCGAATGGAATTGAAGCGTCTCTTGATATGCTTGGTCCTCTTGTGAAATCTGGATTCTTTTGCCAAGGCAATTGCACCAGTATTGTCACAGAAGATCTTCATTGGTCCCGATGCACTAGTTATGACACCTAGACCGGAAATGAACTCTTTCATCCAGACTCCTTCATTTGCTGCTTCCGAAGCAGCTATGTACTCCGCTTCACATGTAGATCCCGCCACGACGCTTTGTTTAGAACTGCACCAACTGACAGCTCCACCGTTTAATAAAAACACGTATCCGGTTTTGCGATTTAGAATCGTCCGGATCGGTGTCAAAGCTTGGATCGACGTAACCATTTACGACTAGCTCTTTGTCACCTCCATATCACGAGAAAACATATCCTTAGTCCTTTTCGTGTATTTCAGGATGTTCTTGACCGCTGTCGATGATCCACTCTGGATTACTTTGGTACCTTCTGCCAAGCTTATTGCTAAGCATACGTCGGTCTGGTACACAGCATTGCATACATGATTGTGCCTATGGCTGAAGCATAGGGTACATCTTTCATTTTCTCTCTATCTTCTGCTGTGGTCGGGCATTGAGTCTGGCTCAATTTCACACCTTGTAATACAAGTAAAAAACCTTTCTTTGCCTGATCCATTTTGAACTTTTTCAAAACTTTATCAAGGTATGTGCTTTGTGAAAGTCCAATTAAGCGTCTTGATCTATCTCTATAGATCTTGATGCCCAATATGTAAGCAGCTTCACCGAGGTCTTTCATTGAAAAACTTTTATTCAAGTATCCTTTTATGCTATCCAGAAATTCTATATCATTTCCAATCAATAATATGTCGTCCACATATAATATCACAAATGCTCTGAGCTCCCACTCACTTTCTTGTAAATACAGGCTTCTCCAAAAGTCTCAGATAAAACCATATGCTTTGATCACACTATCAAAGCGTTTATTCCAACTCCGAGAGGCTTGCACGGACCATAAATTGATCATTGGAGCTTGCACACTTTGTTAGCACCCTTTGGATCAACAAAACCTTCTGGTTGCATCATATACAACTCTTCTTCTAGAAATCCATTCAGGAATGCAGTTTTTACATCCATTTGCCAAATTTCATAATCATAAAATGCAGCAATTGCTAACATGATTCGGACAGACTTAAGCATCGCTACGGGTGAGAAAGTCTCATCGTAGTCAACCCCTTGAACTTGTCGAAAACCTTTCGCAACAAGTCGAGCTTTATAGAAAGTTACATTACCATCAGCGTCAGTCTTCTTCTTAAAGATCCATTTATTCTCAATAGCTTGCCGATCATCGGGCAAGTCAACCAAAGTCCATACTTTGTTCTCATACATGGATCCCATCTCAGATTTCATGGCTTCCAGCCATTTCGCGGAATCTGGGCTCACCATCGCTTCTTTATAGTTTGTAGGTTCGCCATGGTCAAGTAACATGACTTCCAGAATAGGATTACCGTACCACTGCAGTGCGGATCTTACTCTAGTTGACCTCGTAGTTCAAGAGAAACTTGATCGAAGTTTCATGATCAATATCATTAGCTTCCTCACTTATTGGTGTAGTTTTCACAGGAACCGGTTCTTGTGATGAACTATTTTCCAGTAAGGGAACAAATACAGTTATCTCATCAAGTTCTACTTTCCTCCCACTCACTTCTTTCGAGAGAAACTCTTTTTCTAGGAAGGATCCGAATTTAGCAACGAAAATCTTGCCCTCAGATCTGTGATAGAAGGTGTACCCAATAGTCTCTTTTGGGTATCCTATGAAGACACATTTCTCCGATTTAGGTTCGAGCTTATCTGGTTGAAGTTTCTTCACATAAGCATCGCAGCCCCAAACTTTAAGATACGACAACTTTGGTTTCTTGCTAAACCATAGTTCATAAGGTGTCGTTTCAACGGATTTTGATGGTGCCCTATTTAACGTGAATGCTGCCGTCTCTAAAGCATAACCCCAAAACGATAGCGGTAAATCAGTAAGAGACATCATAGATCGCACCATATCTAGTAAAGTACGATTCTGACGTTCGGATACACCATTTCGTTGTGGTGTTCCGGTGGCGTGAGCTGCGAAACTATTCCGCATTGTTTCAAATGCAGACCAAACTCGTAACTCAAATATTCTCCTCCACGATCAGATCGTAGAAATTTTATTTTCTTGTTACGATGATTTTCCACTTCACTCTGAAATTCTTTGAACTTTTCAAATGTTTCAGGACTTATGTTTCATCAAGTAGATATACCCATATCTGCTCAAATCATCTGTGAAGGTGAGAAAATAACGATACCCGCCGCGTGCCTCAACATTCATTGGACCACAAACATCAGTATGTATGATTTCCAACAAATCCTTTGCTCGCTCCATAGTTCCGGAGAACGGCGTTTTAGTCATCTTGCCCATGAGGCACGGTTCGCAAGTACCAAGTGATTCATAATCAAGTGATTCCAAAAGTCCATCAGTAATGAGTTTCTTCATGCGTTTTACACCGATATGACCCAAACGGCAGTGCCACAAATAAGTTGCATTATCATTATCAACTCTGTATCTTTTGGTTTCAACACTATGAATATGTGTATTACTACTATCGAGATTCAATAAAATAGACCACTCTTCAAGGGTGCATGACCATAAAAGATATTATTCATATAAATAGAACAACCATTATTCTCTCGACTTAAATGAATAACCGTCTCGCATCAAACAAGATCCAGATATAATGTTCATGCTTAACGCCGCACCAAATAACAATTATTTAGGTCTAAAACTAATCCCGATGGTAGATGTAGAGGTAGCGTGCCGACCGCGATCACATCGACTTTGGAACCATTTCCCACGCGCGCATCGTCACCTCGCCCTTAGCCAATCTTCGCTAATCCGTAGTTCTGTTTGGCGTTGCAAATATTAGCAATGTAACCCGATTATCAAATACCAGTACTACTGCGAGTATTAGTAAGGTACACATCAATAACATGTATATCACATATACCTTTGTTCACCTTGCCATCCTTCTTATCCGCCAAATACTTGGGGCAGTTCCGCTTCCGATGTCGATGCGCTTGCAGTAGAAGCACTCAGTTTCAGGCTTAGGTCCAGACTTGGGTTTCTTCTCTTGAGCAGCAACTTGTTTGATGTTCTTCTTGAAGTTCCCCTTCTTCTTCCCTTTGCCCTTTTTCTTGAAACTGGTGGTCTTGTTAACCATCAACACTTGATGCTCCTTTTTGATTTCTACCTCCGCGGCTTTTAGCATTGCGAAGAGCTCGGGAATAGACTTGTCCATCCCTTGCATATTATAGTTCATCACAAAGCTCTTGTAGCTTGGTGGCAGTGATTGAAGAATTCTGTCAATGACACTATCATCAGGAAGATTAACTCCCAGTTGAATCAAGTGATTATTATACCCAGACATTTTGAGTATATGTTCACTGACAGAACTATTTTCCTCCATCTTGCAGCTATAGAACTTATTGGAGACTTCATATCTCTCAATCCGGGCATTTGCTTGAAATATTAACTTCAACTCCTGGAACATCTCATATGCTCCATGACGTTCAAAACGTCGTTGAAGGCCCGGTTCTAAGCCGTAAAGCATGGCACCCTGAACTATCGAGTAGTCATCAGCTTAGCTCTGCCAGACGTTCTAAACGTCGTCAGTTACATCGGCCAGGCACTGGCACCCAGCGGTGCTTCGGGACGTAATTCTTCCGTGCAGCAATGAGGATAATCCTCGTGTTACGGACCCGATCCGTGTAATTGCTACCATCATCTTTCAACTTTGCTTTCTCAAGGAACGCATTAAAATTCAACGGAACAACAACACGAGCCATCTATCTACAAAGAACATAGACAAGCAAAATACTATCAGAACTAAGTTCATGATAAATTTAAGTTCATTTAATCATATTACTAAAGAACTCCCACTTAGATAGACATCTCTCTAGTTATCTAAGTGATTACGTGATCCAAATCAACCAAACCATGTCCGATCATCACGTGAGATGGAGTAGTTTCAATGGTGAACATCACTATGTTGATCATATCTACTATATGATTCACGTTCGACCTTTCGGTCTCCGTGCTCCGAGGCCATATCTGTATATGCTAGGCTCGTCAAGTTTGACCTGAGTATTCCGCGTGTGCAACTGTTTTGCACCCGTTGTATTTGAACGTAGAGCCTATCACACCCGATCATCACGTGGTGTCTCATCACGAAGAACTTTCGCAACGGTGCATACTCAGGGAGAACACTTCTTGATATTTAGTGAGAGATCATCTTATAATGCTACCGTCAATCAAAGCAAAATAAGATGCATAAAGGATAAACATCACATGCAATCAATATAAGTGATATGATATGGCCATCATCATCTTGTGCTTGTGATCTCCATCTCCGGCACCGTCGTGATCACCATCGTCACCGGGCGCGACACCTTGATCTCCATCGTAGCATCGTTGTCGTTTCGCCAACTATTGCTTCTATGACTATCGCTACCGCTTAGTGATAAAGTAAAAGCAATTACATGGCGTTTGCATTTCATACAATAAAGCGACAACCATATGGCTCCTGCCAGTTGTCGATAACTTGGTTACAAAACATGATCATCTCATACAATAAAATATAGCATCACGTCTTGACCATATCACATCACAACATGCCCTGCAAAAACAAGTTAGACGTCCTCTACTTTGTTGTTGCAAATTTTACGTGGCTGCTACGGGCTGAGCAAGAACCGTTCTTTACCTACGCATCAAAACCACAACGATAGTTTGTCAAGTTGGTGCTGTTTTAACCTTCGCAAGGATCGGGCGTAGCCACACTCGGTTCAACTAAAGTGAGAGAGACAGACACCCGCCGGTCACCTTTAAGCAACGAGTGCTCGAAGCGGTGAAACCAGTCTCGCGTAAGCGTACGCGTAATGTCGGTCCGGGCCGCTTCATCTCACAATACCGCCAAACAAAGTATGACATGCTGGTAAGCAGTATGACTTATATCACCCACAACTCACTTGTGTTCTACTCGTGCATATGACATCAACGCATAAAACCAGGCTCGGATGCCACTGTTGGGGAACGCAGTAATTTCAAAAATTTCCTACGCACACGCAAGATCATGGTGATGGCATAGCAACGAGAGGGGAGAGTGTATGTCCACGTACCCTCGTAGACCGTAAGCGGAAGCGTTATAACAATGCGGTTGATGTAGTCGTACGTCTTCACGATCCGACCGATCCAAGTACCGAACGCACGGCACCTCCGAGTTCAGCACACGTTCAGCTCGATGGCGATCCCGGACTCCGATCCAGCAAAGTGTCGGGATGAGTTCCGTCAAGACGACGGCGTGGTGACGATGATGATGCTTCACTGGCGCAGGGCTTCGCCTAAGCTCCGCGACGATATGACCGAGGTGGAATATGGTGGAGGAGGGCACCGCACACGGCTAAGGAACGATCACGTAGATCAACTTGTGTCTCATGGGGTGCCCCCTTGCCCCCGTATATAAAGGAGGGAGGGGGAGGTGCGGCCGGCCCTCCTAGGGTGCGCCTGGAGGAGTCCAACTACCACCGCGAGTAGGACTACCCCTCTTGCCTTGTTGGAGAAGGAAAAGGAGAGGGGAAGAGGGGCGCCGCCCTCTCCTTGTCCTATTCGGACTAGGGGGGGAGGGGGCGCGCGGCCTGCCCTGGCCGGCCCTCCTCTTTTCCCTTATGGCCCATTAAGGCCCAACATCCCCCGGGAGGGTTCCGGTAACCCCCCGGTGTTCCGGAAAATTCCCGATTTCATCCGGAACCATTCCGATATCCAAATATAGGCTTCCAATATATCAATCTTTATGTCTCGACCATTTCGTGACTCCTCGTCATGTCCGTGATCACATCCGGGACTCGAACAAACTTCGGTACATCAAAACTTATGAACTCATAATAAATCATCGCCATCGTAACGTTAAGCGTGCGGACCCTACGGGTTCGAGAACTATGTAGACATGACCTAGAATTATTCTCGGTCAATAACCAATAAGCGGAACCTGGATGCCCATATTGGTTCCTACATATTCTTCGAAGATCTTTATCGGTCAAACCGCATAACGACATACGTTGTTCCCTTTGTCATCGGTATGTTACTTACCCGAGATTCGATCGTCGGTATCCAATACCTAGTTCAATCTCGCTACCGGTAAGTCTCTTTACTCGCTCCGTAATACATCATCTCACAACTAACTTATTAGTTGCAATGCTTGCAAGGCTTATGTGATGTGTATTACCGAGAAGGCCTAGAGATACCTCTCCGACAATCGGAGTGACAAAACCTAATCTCGAAATACGCCAACCCAACATATACCTTTGGAGACACCTGTAGTACTCCTTTATAATCACCCGATTACGTTGTGACGTTTGGTAGCACCAAAGTGTTCCTCCGTAAACGGAGTTGCATAATCTCATAGTTACAGGAACATGTATAAGTCATGAAGAAAGCAATAGCAATATACTAAGCGATCAAGTGCTAGGCTAACGGAATGGGTCATGTCAATCACACCATTCTCCTAATGATGTGATCCCATTAATCAAATGACAACACATGTCTATGGTTAGGAAACATAACCATCTTTGATTAATGAGCTAGTCAAGTAGAGGCATACTAGTGACTATATGTTTGTCTATGTATTCACACATGTATTATGTTTCCGGTTAATACAATTCTAGCATGAATAATAAACATTTATCATGATATAAGGAAATAAATAATAACTTTATTATTGCCTCTAGGGCATATTTCCTTCAAAAATTACTTCCGCTCCTACCCGCGGTAGTACCGCTGCAGCCTTTTCAGAACACCAAAACTACCATAACTTCTGCATTCGGACTCCGAATTCGACAAACCAAGGTTGTTGGAAAGCTAGGGACAAGGGCTAACACAATCTTGAGAGAAATACCAATAATAAGCAAATGAGAAAAGGCCCAAAAGAAAATGGTGAGAACCCTTCCTCGGAAAAGACCGGTAAAACCTCCAACACCGAAAACATCATAGAAGACGCATGCAAACTCCGTTTTCGATGAACTCAAGCTTGTCATAAAGATGACCATAAGCTCTAAGACTCACAAAGAAAACCAAACAAGAACCAAGAAACATGATGCAAGGATGCAATGGTTTGAGCTCTCGACGAACGATACGATCAAGCTACTCACTTGAGAGCCCCCTTGATAGTACGGCTATCGATCCTATAACCCGGTCTCCCAACTACCACCATGAGACCGGTAAAATAGAAAACCTATCAAGGGCAAACCTTTGCCATGCACATGATCCACTTGAGCTAGATGATGACGATCTTGTCCTCCTCAAGATGGACCACCTTTCTTGATTGTGTTGGGTCGATGGAGACTAGATGATTGCTCCCCCATACTCCACTATGGGTGAGCCACTCTTGACACATCTTCACAAGTCCATTGACACCACAATGGATGGAAAGCTTCAAGCACTTGATCTCTTCGTGATGCTCCACTTGAACTTGCACACGGCAATCTTGATGACGATCACCACTTGATGTCATCCTTTCCATGGGTTGTATGATATCTTCCTCTTGACGCAAGCCCATGGACACGTACCTAACCCCACATAGACTCTCACATAGACCATGGGTTAGTACACAAAGTGCAATGGATAATGCTTACCATACCATGGGATCACTTGATCCCTCTCGGTACATCTTCTACGCTTTGTGAGTTGATCAACTTGATTCACTCTTTACTTAGTCTTGATCAACCTTGAATCTTTCCAACTCTATTCGTTTGGATGATGTCTTGAAGGTAAACATGAATGATCACACAATCTTCTTCTTCAAGACATGCTTGCAATAAGCTCAACACTCACATGACCAATCTTTGGATAATTCC
This sequence comes from Aegilops bicornis, assembly GCA_021605145.1. Lineage (NCBI taxonomy): Eukaryota > Viridiplantae > Streptophyta > Magnoliopsida > Poales > Poaceae > Aegilops > Aegilops bicornis. The sequence continues at coordinate 515,369,923 of CM038669.1, read as the reverse complement.
TTAGTAGCACCTTGGTCAACACATAAACTCCTTGAAACCAACACATGGACTTCAAGAAATGCCTATGGACAAATCATGACCAATCTTTGGATAATTCCTTAATAGCACCTTGGTCAACACATAAACTCCTTGAAACCAACACATGGACTTCAAGAAATGCCTATGGACAAATCCTTCAAATATAACTCAATGCAACCATTAGTCCATAGAGAATGTCATCAATTACCAAAACCACACATGGGGGCACCGCATGTCCTTTCAAGGGGGCTTGCGGAAGTTCGGATAGCCGTCACATAGGACTCCAACAGCCCTGGCCCACTCAAATCCCTCTCCGTCCACTCTTATGCCACTCCGTCACTGCTCTTCCTTGCTTAGCATCTGCACTTTCCAGTTTCAACGTCGTTAGTCCACCTCTTTGGTCGTCGCCCAGACATCCTTGAACGTCTGCAGCCCCACCAATGTGCTTGCCCACTTTGGACTCCGCCACCGTCCACCCAGGATCCCTCCACAACCACCCCACGTCGACGACATCAATAGCGGACACCACGCTCGACAGGTGTTCGATCAAATGCCATTGAGTTTTTTGTTGAACATTTTTGTTGTTTCCTAGAGCAATTCAATGGCGGGGTAGTCTGTAATCGAGGATGAGTTGTTGTACAATGCTCGGTTGGCCGTAGTTGTTGACTTTGTAGGCAGAAACTCAAGGGTTCGGTCTTTTTGTAGCACGCGGATACTTTGTTTCATCCACGGAAGCACTTCGCTTCCTACGACATGCATGTTATCCATGAACGCAATGTGAAATCTATATCACATCGATGGTACGCCATCTACAACTCCGTCGTGAAGTTTTGAGGTGCGGTTCACCAAGTGGAGACAATGTAGCCATTGTGCTCCTCAAACAAGGATCATGTTGCTCTACATGTTGGTTAAATCATTCACTCACCCACTTTTGCTCTACGCGCTGCCATGATGTACTATAGGACCGACGGCATGCCATTCACGCACATACATTGTTCGATGAATCTCAAGAGGCAGTATATGTGAGACGACATGTGCCGATTCTGGCTCGAGTATCGTTTGCTTTAGAATCGATGAAGCCATTTAGAAATGGTACCATATGCCATGTTCACCATTTTGGATGGGTGATCGAGCAACCAAAAAGATGACGCAATGCCAATGAACTAAAAGAAATTAATGAACGGCTTGATTTTCTATTTAATTTAAAAAAATCTTTCGTGATTGTAAAACCTTGCAACAAAGGTGGTTGCATGATGCATATGCCAGCCGAGTTTTTGTCTTTCAGAAAAGAAAAGTTAAGCCATTTGTCAAAAACCTGTCAGTTGATTGGCTTATATCCTGCCAACCCGTGATCGATGTGTGAGGAGGGTGTTGTTTATTTGTGAAAGTTGAACCTCTAATGTAGTAGGGATGACACCATCGTTTTTTTTCTTCCTTCTTGTGTGTGATCGAGCAGAAGATGATTTTCTCGGTAGTTGCTCGCGACTAGGTGGCTTGTCTTGCTTAAATTCCTTTCCCTATAGTTAAAATATGCACGGAAAGGTTGGGCTTATCTGATTATCTCCATCTTCCTTGATCCGCGAGTTACATACGAGCAAACCGACTACATAGTTGCAAGTATAGAAATAGTAACTGATCTGAGTGATCTATCTGATCTCCTGCATTAGGCAAACTAAGGCTATGTTTGGCAATACAGTTGACAGTATTCAAGAGTTTATGTTGCCTTGTAGGAATCACTCTTTTAAATACTCCCTCCGTAAAGAAATATAAGAGCGTTTTGATTATAAATTTAATGATCTAAACTCTTTTATATTTCTTTACAGAGAGAGTATTTTAATATTTTGGCATCAACAAATACAACAAATTTATAAAACTGTTCTATGCGCAATACTTATGTTCCGTACTCTCTTCGTCCCAAAATAAGTGTTTCAACTTTGTACTTACAAAGTTGTACTAAGTTTGAGACACTTATTTTGAGACTAAGAGAGTATTTGAAAATGTCTCAATATCTTCTCTTTTCTAAACCAATCTGAGAACAACCGAGGATTTTACAAACTCAAGTTTTTGTTGTCCGCGCATTGCAAATTGGAATACTAAGGTTTTCTACAGTTTTGCAAAAGCTATGCTACCAAACTAAGGAAAGAGTCTATTACTTCAGAGTGAACTTTCGCAAAAAAAAATTACTTCAGAGAGAACAATACAGTTCCAGCAGAAAACAGAGATGGTGCGAAATGGACAGAAATGGACGTCGGCGGTGCCGCACCACGCCGGCCGGCAGAAAGATGCATGTGGCGCGATTGATGGCAACACGTATTAGTAGTACATATTCATGCATGTGGCTGGGAACACTCAAGTTTGTTGTTTTGCTCAAAACCACTCTTCTATATCCTGTCATGTTGTGTCCCTCATATCAAATCTTCAAATTTCTGGTGTTAAGTTACACACTGTTCACTGCTATTAGTTCTTTGTATTTTGGTTTCAGGCCTCTTTCCTATTTACGCTGCTATGTTGTGTTTGCTTTTTAAAATTTTCAGCTACAGGGGCCTTAAAGCTATCATGGGTTTGGACTACTAGAGATGCAAAGAACCTCTTTTGTGTTTTTGCATGATATGATCAGAAACTTTGGGGAAGTTACAGGGCGATTTAGAGGGTGCACAAAAGTGAAGATAGAGGATGATGCTGCTATTTAATCTCTATCTCGATCTAATTGCTGCTTCATCTTCTCTGTATCTGTCAGATTAGTAGAGCATGTTCTTTTCTCCTTTGACTGCCTTGGCATTTTGGTCATGTTGTTCATCAGTGGGATTCTTGCTCCTTTGCTGTCTTCAAGGACTTTTCAGCTCTAGCTTCTCAGATTCTGCTGCTCTTTCTTTTCCATTTCTTGGCAGATCTTGTAACTCTTTATGTACTATGACGTTGAGCTGAATGAATTGACACCAGTTGGTGCCTTCCTTTGTTCAAAAAAAAAATTCCCCACGAGCAGGGCCGGCCCTGGGGCATGGGCGACGGGCGACGCCCTGTGGCCCAAAGGGGGGGGGGGGAGGGAGGGGGGCACATGATGGAGTATATACATATACTATAGCCCAGCAAAAAGCAAGTAAAAAATTTACAAAAGAATTAAAGAAAAGAAATAGGATGGGCTCGGCAGCCCAGATGTAGCTAGCTAGCGATCGCTGATGGATACGCGTAGGCGAAGCGGCGCCGTGACTCACGCTCGTTTCGATGTTTCCTTCATAGGTTCGTCGTCCTCGCTCGCTCGGCGCGGCGCCTTGCCCCTTGGCCCTTGTCGCGTCGCCCTCGCCTCGCCGGCTCGCCGTCGCCGCCACACAGCAGTCCGGCAGGCAGGCGGCAGCCCGGCCAATCGGCCATCCGGCATCCGGCACCGCGGCAATACGACAATACCTAGGGTTCCAATCATCCGATCTATAAATTCCTAATTTTTTGTATGCTCTTTTGATCTTTTCTTCATGATTTTAGGACATTAGCCTGCCATGTTACCTAAGAAGAAGCAATAGTCGGGTGCTGAAAAAAGGAAAAGAAAGAAAGTGATCTAAAAATTCTAGCACTGAAGGGTTCTTTGAATAACTACTTTACATCTTCAAGCAATGTTGATGTCAGTGAAGAACAAGGGCAAGAAACTACTTCTGAGCAATCGATGGAGTCAGTCTAATTTCGTTCTTATTTAAGGTAATCATGTCATGTTAGTTTCATTTTGCGATCTTTTTAGTACCATTGTTTTTTGTGGAGTCAGTTCAAATTTGGTTATTATTGTTCTTCGATGGAGTCATTTGAATTATTATACTCATATTTTAAACTAAAGATGTGTGGTTGAAAGTTACTTTTAATAAGTTATATATATAACTCAAGCATACATATATATTATCTTAAGTCTTAGGACATAGAGGCCCATATCGTCGAGTTCGCCTAGGGCCTCCCAAAACACAGGGCCGGCGCTGCCCACGATTCACCCACACAAAAACCGCGGGCATATTAGGGCATGTACAATGTAGGCATAAGCTTGGTGCTCTTCCAGCCTTTCCACGTAGATAAATGTGCTAGAGCATCAGCGTGAGATTGTAACCACCCAACGCATGGCTGCCCCATTAGGCCTGCACTTTATTTCTTGTCATCAAGCATTTACTCAACTCCCAAGGGATGGCTGAAGGTCACATACCATACAGAGTTCATGCATGTCTACGCTTTTCCTCCTTTCTCTCCCCTTTTTCCTCTTTTGTCAAGGAGGAGCCCGACTCCTCTGCAGGAACCCGCTTGCCTCTGCAAGCTACACCATACATCATTTTGGACCATCTGAGCTGACATGAACAGCTGGGGCACCTGTCCACGGTGTAGCATTGGCCATGCCCTTAGGCCAACTCCACCGTGCAACCCCATTCCATCCGGCTCCGTCTGTTTGGGGTAAAAGAGATAAACCAGACGGCCTAGCGCTGGAGCAAACGGACTTTTGTCTGTTTTGTGTCCGCTTTCGACCCATCCCCGATCCAAGTTTGCGCCGATTTTGGGGTGAAACGGACATCGCGCGGACGGGCGGGATGCGCACGCTTGTCCTCCCCTGGCCCGCCTGTCGATGGTACAAAGCAACCCCCCACCCGCCCCATTTGGCACCATTTCCCCCAAACCCTCCCACGCCCCTCCCGCCGCCCCCTCCCTCCCCCATCCATGGTGGCAGACGCCAATTCAGCGGCCTGGCCGTCGACCCGCCCGGAAAGGTGAAGAAGAAGGCGGCCAAGGCGCTAAGGAAGCCGCGGTCAGAGTGCACGCCCGAGGAGATCACCAAGTTGGACGCGGAATCGGCGAAGAGGAGGGGCTGGAGAGCGGTCGTCAAGGTCAATGCCGCCGCGGCCAAGTTCGCCGCCGAGCGCGATGTGATGGAGGCCGTGCGGCGCAAGGCCGCGGTCGACGAGAAGGAGGACATCGTCAACAAAGCGTACGCCCTCCTCAAGCTTGGCATGTGTCGTCCGGCCGGTTTCCCTGCAGCGGCCGTCGGCCCGGCGAGCACAGGCTCGTTGGTCGCCTGGCCTCCGCCCTGCCACTCGCCGACGTCGCGGACCACGCCCATGTCGCCCAGCTTTCCCCCGCCAAGGCACGACGGCCAGACCCGTTTCTCGGGGTCGCCGGACGTTGGCGTGATCACGCTGTCCATACCGCGCCCCTCGGCCGTCATTGACCTCAACGTCACGCCTGGGTCCAGTAACGGTGGCTGGTCGTCCGTCGAGATGCAAAGAAAGCAAGCACGGACACCGTTCACTGGCACCATGCCGTCCCCCCGCATCTTGTTCGACGGAATGCCAACATCAACGCTACCGGTCGACGACCCCTTCTACAACCAGTTCATGGAGGATGTGATCTACGAGGATGGGCAGGGCCGTGCCTACGACCCTGACGAGACCCAAAGTCAGGATGGCCGCGCCCAGTACGTTCCCGATGAAGAGGCCGACGACCGTGCTGACTACGACCATGGTGACTCGTGGCATGAAGACGATGTCATCTATTGCGAAGGTGATGGTGATGAAGAAAAAGGCAATTACATTGATATTGGTGGCGAGCAATTGTTCATCGACGAGCTCACCCAAAGAGCGGAAGCACAAAAGAGGAGGAAGAGCATTCACACGGGTTCATATACACAAGATGATGACAAGTTGATTTGCCAATGTTGGATGGAGATTAGCCAAGATCCGAAGACCGGCGCGCAACAAAAGGGCCTTGTTTTTTGGACGAGAGTCCACAAAACATTCCATGAAAGGAAGATGTTTGAGCCCTACCAAATGACAAGCAACTGTGGGGTCACCTTGATTCAAAAGAGATGGTTGTTCATCCAACATGAGTGCAACAAGTATTGCGCCGCATTTGAGCATGTTGAAGCACGGCCCGTGAGTGGTCTCGGCGTTGGGGACATGGTATGCTCTCCTTATCCTAGTCCTTTTCCTTGCTACGGCCATGTTTGCATGTTCAATTGTTGTTAATCATGTGGTGTAGGCATTTCAATCTTTGGAAGCATTCAAGGCCCGGCTCAATGACAAGCCATTCACTCTTACGCATTGTTGGACGATCATCAACAATTGCCCCAAGTTCAAGGATCAATACCGTGAACTTCAAAGGAAGAGAGGCAAGAAGACGGCCAAGTTCGCCGAAGGTGGAGATGGCGAGGCGTTGAAGGGGCCGAGGGGCAAGACCAACTCCAAGGTGGATGACATACGTGCACTAGTAGAAAAAGGGCCATTAGTCCCGGTTCACAAGGGCCTTTAGTCCCGGTTCTCGAACCGGGACTAAAGGGTCGTTACTAAAGGCCCCCCCCCCCCACATGGCCGCTGCCCTGGAGCTCCACCTTTAGTCCCGATTGGTAACACCAACCGGGACTAAAGGAGATATTTTTTTGAATTTTTCTGAATTTTTTTTTGAATTTTTTTCAACTTAATCACCCATCATCACTGCTCTATTTAACCTCTAATCTCTAATAACCTCTCATCATTCCAAATTCACTAACTTCCCGGCCAGTCACCCATCCTCTCACTACTCCAGCTTGAGCACGCTTAACTTTCGGGTTCTATTCTCTCTGATTTCCAAGTCTGCGCTTGTTGTTTTCCTAACAATAGTAAGATGTCAATCCTATTAACCCTCAGGAGTTTAGCTTGAGCATGAAGTCACAGGTTTCACTAGTTGAGTTTGAAACTATTATTCTAAAAAACAATAATTATTTAGTAACACTTATATATCTTGAGTAAGTAGTTTGACCATAGTTTGACCACAGTTTGACCAGATTTAACCAAAATTCAAAAAATTTAAAATAATTATTTAGTAACACTAATATTCTTGAATAATTATGTAGTAACATTAATACTTCTTGAATAAGTAGTTTGACCATAGTTTGACCAGATTTAACCAAAATTCAAAAAAACTGAAATTTGAGCATATCTTTTTTTCCTTTTGGAATTTGAGGATTCTAAAAATTTGCAAACAGGCCATAGGCTGTCAAAATCGGATGCGCATTTTCGTGCTGAACATTTTGATATATTATACGTATTTTTCTGACATCGTATGCAAAAGTTATAGCCATTTTACATTTTTCCTACACTTTTTGCAAAACATGTCCAAATTTAGGTTTTTAAATTTTCCTAACTAGTAGATGTAGTAACATAACTGCATATCGAAGGATTTTAATTTTTGAAGTTTTATCATTTTTTTTGCTTTTTACAAAACTGGAAAGGCGATCCGGGGGGTGGGGGGTAGAGTTTGAAAATAGGACCTTTAGCCCCGGTTTGAGACACGAACCGGGACTAAAGGGCGTTGCACCTTGTTTAGTCCCGGTTTGAGACACGAACCGGGATTAAAGGGCATCGTTCGGGCCAGATAAGCCCATTAGTCCCGGTTCTTATACGAACCGGGACTAATGTGAGCATTGGTCCCGGTTCGTGCGGTTAAAGGCATTAGGCCCGGTTCAGATGAGCCCTTTAGTCCCGGTTCGTGCGAACCGGGACCAATGCTCACATTAGTCCCGGTTCGTATAAGAACCGGGACTAATGGGCTTATCTGGCCCGAACGAAAGCCCACTTTTCTACTAGTGGTGATGCCTCATCCATGGCCTTGCGTGACACTTTGCATGGCATGATGTCTCAAAAGGATATGAGGGACGAGAAGAAGCGGCAAAGCAAGGACGAGCAAATGAAGCAACACCTAGAGCTTCAAAGGAAGAAGCTTGAGATGGAGGAGGCGGCCAAGAGGAGAAAGATCGACATGGAGGAGGCGTCCGACAAAGGCAGCTCGACATCCAGGCCGCCAATGTCTCGGCCAGGCAGAGGCAACTCGACATCGAGGCCACCAATGCCGCAACCAAGGCAAAGGAGGTGACCCTTGCGATCATGAGCGTGATCTTGTCCAAGATGGGCGAGAAGACGAGGGCCTGGTTCGAGGCCAGGCAGAAGGAGATGCTCGACGCCGACGGCCTGAACTAGGTCGTTTGATCGGCCGTGGCCGTTCTTTTTGGAGGTTGGCATGGGTGCCGCCCGCCCGCTGGGCCGCTGGCTGTGTGCCGGCGAGAAAAACATTAATTTTGGAGGTCGGCTGTGTTGCCGGCCGCTGGCTGTGTTGTCGGCGAGGACAACTATTTATTTTGGAGGCTAGTTGTGTTGCCGGCGATGGACATGTAGGCCGCTGGCTCTGTTGCCGGCGTGAACTAGGGCCACTGGCATGATGAATTAGGGCTTTTGAAATGTTGCTCTTTTTTTAAAATGGAGGCGGACAAAATGGGGCAAACGGATGCGGCCGCGCGCTAGGCACACGGTCACCGTATCTTAGGACACGCCTTCATTGCCCTACCCAAACGGACAGAATCCAGACAAAACGGACGTCCGTTTGGGGTCGCGCGTTGGAGTCGGCCTTATGGGTGTGGTATATCGACAGACGACGAGACGACAGGTCCCCTCTTGCTCTCATCTCGCCCCAAGCGCAAGCGCGTCTCCCCCGGCCTCGGCCCCGGCCCACGGCCGCCGTCTTTTTGACATTCTCCTCCACTGACCGGGAAGCGTCTCCCAAAGCGTTTAAACTCTTTGCAAATCGCGAGTCTCCTCCACTCGCCTTTTTAGCCGGCAAGATGAATATTCCTTGTTTGCTCACGCGCGCCGGCCGGCCGGCCGCTTACTGGAAACGGTTCCCAGCAATGCCGCCCACTTCGGCAGACACAGACAGGCTAGTGTCTCGCATGCATGCACGCCCTTGTGTAAAATGCAAGCAGGAATGTACGTAGTATTAGTATAGTCACCTAGCTGGGCCACTGCCTGGGGCATCTGAGAATGATTCGAGCCGTATACGTGATGAACGTGTACGTATACGTACGTGTTACGTGCATGTCATGTCTATGCCCGGCCAGGCATGGTGAAAGCCTGAAAGGGACATCCACCTGTGAAAGTTATTCACTGCCATGGCGGCCTGGTAACATTTGCACCTGGCCAAGAAACGCACCAGCATGTGTCGCATTCTTCGAGTCTCTGATCTAACTTTGATTCTACTTCTCTGCTTTTTACCACCCCACTTAGATCGACCCACCGACACCGACTACTCACCGCGCCAGTCAAGGCTGGAGTTGATCAAGGCGACTAGGCGAGATCTGCCGGTTCGCCCCAAAGTTTGACTTCCATGCTCCGAAACTAAAGCTAGTAGTACCACGTACCTCGCTCACGAAATTGAGACTTTGATTGGAGAACCGGAAAAGCATGGCATTCTGATAAAGTAAGAGCATCTTCAACAGCCGTGTTAAATAAACGCCGTGCCGCAAATTTGCCATTTTTAGCACGCACGCAATCGGTAGAGGGGCTCCAGCGAACGCGCAATAAGCGCGTGCGGGGCATATAGAGTTGGGCGCGTGGTCTGAATCGTCATCGCGCACTGTGTATTTGGTGCGCCCGCTTCCGCGTGCGGCACATTCGAGCGCTCGCGCCGCACTCTTTTCGCCACGCCACCTTCGCCTCGCACGCGCCGCCGGCGGCGAGTTGACCCGATGGACGCCCGCACGGGCACCCTCCTCACCCCTTCCTATAGCCGCGACCCCTCCACCGCCGCCGCCGCAAACCCTAGCGCGGGGAGTTTTGGCTTCACCTCCGCCGGAGCTCCTCGAGGGTGCAGAGGTGGCCGTAGACTCAGAGTACTTCCCGAATGCATCTCTCTTCTTCTTCTCCAAGACAGATAAACTTGCCATGTTTGACGCAAAGTCAAGGTCCGAATAATCCGTATGGACACTAGGGTATCTCTGTTTATACATACGACATAGAATAAGCCATATATGACCACTTATCGACAAAACCCTTAGCGGGTGGTCAACTCCAAGAACTGTGGCGCTCGCCCGTTTTACCCTCAAGGGTTTAACACCATTCAGTTCGGCATTACTCACTCAAAGCATGATGCCACTATCATTGGCACCGAGCCCCGAATCATAGTTACATTCAGGGAATCTCTTAGTCTTATACGATACTAAATGGCTTAGTTCTTTCGATGCCAATATATCCAGCGTTAACGTAGCAAGTTTCGTCTCTGAATGGTTGGCTCTGAGAAAATGGGTCGGATTTGTTAAGAAAAATGGATGAACTTCCAAAAATGGTATTTTGTTTTCTGTTGTGTTTACTAATTTCGCTCATAAGATTTTGATATTGTTGTCCTCATTGTTACCACATGAGATTATGAGATTTTTCATGGTTATGCTTGCAAATTAAAGACATTGATGTATGTGTGGGCTTTATGCAAAGGTTACTCTACGCCGACAAAGTTTACACACCAATTGTATTTGAATATGTTCGCTCACCTAGTGGACCAGGCCAACTCCTATGTTAGCAGAGGTGAAGAGAGATCCTTGCAAAAAAAAAAAAAACAGAGGTGAAGAGAGAAGTCTTTGGCCATCCGTAGACGCTTCCACTTCCAATGATCCCTTTTTCCTTGATCCAATCCTTTTGAGTTCCGTCCGATCATGATACCTAGCCCCAAGCTGTAGAAGGCCCCTCAGAGGGTGTGTGTCTCTCTCTCCATTGGAGGATTTTATATGCTGGCCGTCCTTGAAAAATGGCCAAGCTAGACTACCCTTGAGGTGGTAGGTAGGAGAGACAAGGTAGTTAATTTGTGATCCACCAGTCCATGGTGGGATGAAATATGAAAGAGGGCGTTGTGCATGGTCCTAGTGTCTCTTCACATAATCTATTTTTTTTTCTCTTGAGACTTTATCTCTATATTTTCTCTTCTTGAACTTGTAGACCATGGTAAATTGCTTGGGGTTTTGTTGACTTGACATTGACAATTCACAAAGCATATGCCATTTAGGACAGGGCGAGATCCCCATGTAAGATTAACAATTTCCACAACATATTTTATGAAAACACTCTCATATACACAAAGCTCATTGGGGGTTGAGTAATTAAAGAGGAGAGAAATAGTGACTTGCACCTTTCTAATGCATTTTTTACTTAACTTCATAATTTGTCTTAAAAAATTTAGATGTACATTTTTCACCGGACGGAGGAAGTATGCTTTAGTGTGGTATCGATTGTCACCTGCATGATTTTGTATCCTTTGAAGGTCTTGCGGCACCTCTTCTTCATAGCTGTAGCCGCCACTGGCCGGCAGCCCGATGGTCAAGTCAACAGTGCAATGTCGCTCCCCGCACGTCGTCTTCTCCCCGGCCCCGACCCCGCCGAGGAGGAGCGGCAAACAGAGCATGGTGCTTGATGGTCCTCACCGAGTACTGAGGGTGACATCGACGATCGACGACGGGTGCACTGCTCTGCTGACCCCAAAACCAGCAATGCAATGTGTAAACGAAGGTGGGCTAGCTCTTGTCCGATGCAGAACTGCGGGCTCGTTGCCAACAGTTCAATTCAAACCGCTATTCAGTGTAGCTAGAAGCTAATCAGCTAGCACTGCGGAACCGACGGAAGGTCCACTTTTTTTCTACGGTCAAGGCACAGCCCGTCAGCAGTCTAGCACACCAGAGGTCGAGAGCCAGCGAGAGATCTCGTTGATGTTCACAGCTCAGTATGCTAGTAGACGCTACGGTAGGGACGCGCTAATCTGCGTCGGAAGGTTTGAACATGGAGTACGCAAGGCTGCAATGGTCAAGGCCACACGTCTCACGCTCATTGTGAAAGGCCACACGCGCCCTCTATTTTGTTATTAAGGTTCAGGGCATGTTATGTCATCGTGTAGTACGCCGTCGCCACGCAAGCTACGCGTCGGAACAGCACATGCACAGAATGTAGTAGTAGTATAGAATAGCGATCGGGCGAGGCGGCGACCGGTGCGACGTAGACTGTTTTCTTCTTGAAGTAGGTAAACAACGGCTTGGTCAGTTCGGCGTTCATCGTTAACGCCAGTTTACACCAGTTTTTGTTGTTGTTGAGCAATTCCGGTTTACACCAGATAAGCTCGGAGATTTGGCGACTGATGATTGATTTAATCGGTCAAAATAGAGGTATTTAATCGGTCACGGTCTGCTGTTGCGTATGACGCCAGATCATCATGCATTTCAATCAAAGAGAGTAGTCCGTGCGCGCATGAAAGTTCAGGTGCAGCGACCGCTCTCTAAATAAATCAGTGAGAGACGTCGCGTCCGCTGTGCGTGGCAGCTAGCGCGGGTCCCGTCAGAGAGGCCACGCGCACACGCACGCTTCGCTTTCGTGACGAGCTCCAAAGTCGCAGGTGTTCTCGTCCCGGTTCTCACTCGTACCAATGCCCGATCAGGTTTTGTTATCGTCGTGTACCGGACCGGGGCTTAGAGCCTAATTGGTTTAGTGCCAATAATTGGCATGCCAATTGTTGGCAAGTCTAATATTTGGCTCTCAATTGGTTGGCTATCAATTGGTTTTTGCTCACCTTCCAACTTTTGGCAACTTTTAATTTTGTCAAATGTTGGCTTGTCAAATATTGGCAATGGCAAACTTTAGCAGCGAACCAATTAGCCTCTTATAATTAGCTTGCTTGAGCGATGTGATGGCGACACTGGCAATGATCGAGGATAGCGTGTGCACGGACGAGAGGAAGATGGGTTTTGTTATTGACGGCTACGGAAGAGGACAAGCAGCGACACATAGAAATGTAGCGATGTGACGGCCAAAGGACTTATTTTTGATTCGCAGGATTGCAGAACCATAGAAATAGAAAAACAAAAACTTAATGTTACGATGGGGCAAAAGGCACAAATTTAACCTCGAGACGAAATTATTTCACAAAGTGAACTATTTTTGAAAGTATTTCACCCAGTTGACCTTTAGTGTGTAGTGTCTGACAGCAAGGCGCTGCACTCTACTATGCAGCGGCTAACACTCAGGCGTCACACCTTGCAGCGCCTGACAGCTAGGTGCTGCACTACATTATGTAGCGCCTAGCTGTAAGGAGCTGCACAGTAAAGTGCAGCGCCTAGCTGTAAAGAGCTGCACAAAAAGGTCAGCAGTGTGAAATATTTTCAGAAACAGTTCAGTTTGTGAAATACTTTCGTTTTGAGGTCAAATTTGTCAATTTTGCCGAAAAACAAAAACTTAATGTTACGATGGGGCAAAAGGCATGTTCATTTTAATCGTACATAATTTTGTTTCCATCACAGAATTGCAAAAGCATATATGAATAGAGAAAAAAAACTTAGGGTTACCATGGCAGCCCACTTCAATAACATATAATTTTGTTTGCATTAAAGTGGATTTGATTTCAACACGGGTAAAATAAAAAATTTCTTTCCGAAAGATGCCAGCGGATGGGAACGATTATGTGCAAGCGACGGGCTCCAACGAAAAAGAGTAGGGCATGGGAGATGGCGGCACCTTGAGTCCCGTGAGCCAGTTTGTGTCACATGTCCTACTCTACCTCGCGGCCGACCGGAGCAACACTTCGAGGGGCGCAGTCGGCCGCTGGACATAGGCACAACGAAGCCGAACGAGCTCCGCTTAGATTAGGTTTCACGATGTATGTAACAATACGGACTTGGTGATTTGGAAATGATGTGTCAGGTTGTGGAATCAATTTTATGTGTGTTGTTCGGTCACGGTATGCGGACGCGTCCGTGGGCATTTTGGGGCAGGATTTTTGTGTTTCTGGTTGTAGATGCTCTTAGATACAAATGTGGTGCTTACATCAAGTTGTGGAGATTCGAGTCTTTGTTTCGTAGATGCAACCATTTGGAAATGTTAGCATGGGTAGTGTGGTGCTTACATCAACTTGTGGATAGTCGACTCTTTAGATTCTAGGTGCAACCATTTGGAAATGGTAGCCTGAGCTATTTCACTATCCCAGATGTTGGCCTTTCAACCAAGAAGATGTCGGTGTGAAACTAATCAACTTATAGCATATTTGGTTCATGGGAATTTGAGATGGGAAATGGGAGTTGAGGGGTAAGAAAACTAAAGTTCCATTGAGTGATTAGAGTGAATGGAATGCGAGTTGAGGTGTCAATTCCTACTTATTTCTTTCCATGGGACCCTATTAAATCATGGCCAGGTGTTCAATCCACAGTAATTCACATCATATACCAAATAAGAGAAAGTGATTAAACCCTAGGTCCATTACTTTGGATCGGATGGTGATGGTGTCATGGTGTCATTCCCCTTCATGAAAGCACTATCTTGCTTGCTCGCAGCGTCCCTGGTGTTGGGCTTTGGAGATATTGAACATCATGCTTATTCGGTTTGCCTCTCTAGTTTCATGCTTGGTTGCTTTAACTGTGGTGTATCCTCTGTTCTGGCCGAGCATTCATTGTCTCTCTGTTTCGGGAACTATGTCATGCCTTCTTACGTTCGTGCCATGTGTTTTACCCTATTTTGTACTCATTTTATTTTCTTCTATCAATGCACAGTTACAAAGTTTTGCATATTCTTGAAAAAGAATGTAAAGAAAAACCTATTTCCCTGGTCTAATCCTTTCAAAAATGTCTCATGTAAACTCGTATTCCCTGCCCAAAGGTTACCCTATAGTAGAAATTAATGAAAGCCCCTAAAAAAGAAATTCATGAAAGGCTTAACTTTTTTATTTTGTTTATTATGGAAATCTTCCAGAACTTTGCATAGGCCGGATGATTTTTATGTTCTTTTAGAAAAGAGAAGTTTTTTTTTGCGGGAATTAGAAAAGATAAGTTGAACTGTTGGTACATTTCTGTCGGTTGATTGGCTTATCTAATGCCAATCCGTGATCGATGTGTTAGCAAAGGATGATTTGTCCGGTGGTTGCTCGTGACTAATAATTCTAACAAAAAGGATAAAGTTGCTCGTGACTAGGTGACTTGTCTTGCCTAACTTCCTTTCCCCGTACTTTAAAATTTCCATGGAAAGGTTGGGCTTCCCTGATCCGTGCATTACATGCGAGCAAGCTGACGTACGTAGTAGCAAGCGCGCGCGCGCACACACGCACGCACGCACGCACGCACGCACGCACATAAATAACTCATCTAGGGCTATGTTTGTCATGTCAGCTCTTTTAGTTTGAGAAGTACAGTATATTGTGCTTTTTTTTAAAGCAACGGTTTGTTTTTTTTTTTTGGATATTTGATGCTATACCAAACTAGGACCAGAGTCTGTACTTTCTCAAAGAACAAATACAGTTCCAGCAGAAATCAGAAACGAACGTGAAAAGAACGTCGGCGGTGCCGCATGCACGGCGCCGGCCGGCAGACAGACGCGGGTGGCACGACCGACGGTGACTCGTAGCACATATTCCCCACGATTCACCCACACGAAAACCGCGGGCATATTATGGTGGTGGTGTATCGACAGACGACGAGACGACAGGTCCCCTCTCGCTCTCTTCTCATCCCAAGCGCGTCTCCGCCGGCCCCGACCCACGGCGGCCGTCTTTTTGACATTCTCCTCCACTGACCGGGAAGCGTCTCCCAAAGCGTTCAAACTCTTTGCAACTCGCGAGTCTCCTCCACTCCACTCGCTTTGTGTACCTCCTTTCTAGCCGGCAACATGGGTGCATATACCTTGTTTGCTCACGCACGCACGCCGGCCGGCTACTGGAAACGGCAGCAACGCTGCCCACGTCGACAGATGGACACATACGGCATTTTTCACTGTTATGACCTTCTCAGAAAACTTTAGTACAAAATAAACTTCCGGTGAAATTATTTTACAAGTTGACCTTTTTGGTAACGCCACAAGGCGTGATGTTCCTGCGCTATATGAAAACACCAAATCAGCCTAGGTTGCTCCCTTTTAGATAAGTGGCAAATGGTAAACAAGCTGTTGGAAACGCCACACACACTAGCGTTTCATGCTTGAGCAGCAACGCCGTACACCATGGCATTTCCAGCAACGCACACCCGCTGATGTTTTTGCCCCGCCACGTAACATCTTGACCAGACCAGCAATGCTGGTGGGTTTGGCGTTTCCTAATAGGACGGCAACGCCACGGGCCGCGATGTTTCTAAAAAGGATCAAATCATGAAATAGTTTTGTGAAAGTTTATTTTGTGCTAAAATTTCTTGGTAAAGTCAGAATAGTGTAAAAGGCCGAGACTAACCCACTCAGGCCAGAGCCTCCCACTTGTATGAAATGCAGGAAGGAATGTACGTATATACATAATGAACGTGTTCGTATACGTACGTGTTGCGTGCATGTCATGTGTATGCCCGGCCAGGCTAGCTTGAAAGTGACATCGTCCATATAGAAACTTTTAACTGCCATCATGGTATAGTAACATTTGCACCTGGCCAAGAAACGCACTGGCATGTGCCGTATTCTTCGAGACTTCGAGTCTCTGATCTAACTTTGATTTTACTTCTCTGCTTTTTACCACCCCACTTAGATCGATCCACCGGCTACTCACCGCGTCAGTCAAGGCCGGAGTTGATCAAAGCGGGATCCGCTGGTTCGCCACAAAGTTTGACTTCCATGGTCGGAAACTAAAAAGATAGTTACCTCTCCAACGAAACTAAGACCTTGATTGGAAAACCGGAAAATTAAAGCATGGCATTCTGATCAAGTGACTAATTTTCTAACTCATCTTACCCTGCTCACGGGGCGCCTTTAGTCTGCCGTGCGTGCACTTACCTAGCTAGCTAACTAGATTATGTAGTAGTGCGTTAGTTTCCTTTCATTTATATACGAATGTCGGTGTGTGTGCGTCTAGTCCGCGATCGAGCGTGCAATGTTTTCTTCGTTTTGTTGACTTTCGAGTCGAGTTACATGCATGCATGTACCTTTGAGAATGTTGAAATTTGCGACTAACTTTTGTACTCGTGGGTTGGGACGTCACCTCAGATAATACAAGCGTGCGCGCGTTCAATGATAAGGATTGAAGCGTGACGTTTTGGACATATGATAAATATTTAAATACATTGTTTGCTAACTTCTTTTTTAACAAAGAGTGAATTTTATTAACTCAAACTGAAGCATCAAGTGGATACAAACACAATAAATACACACACCGTCTATGCATAACTAAGATGCACATAACCAACACCAACATACTCATATGCGATCGAGAACAGACAAAATGGCAGTCCTTTTAAAGTCCGCAAAAGAAAAATCCCTAATCGGAAACTTTGAACACAATGTGGTCCTTTTGCTCAGCAACAAGCTCTCCCGGTGATGGACTTGAGTACGTCAGCGCAACACATCAAGAAGTAAACAAAATAGAGGGCGATTTCATCGGTGCCTCACATAGTTGCAAGTGATTTTTGTGAATGACATGTCACCAGGCGATCTAGAACATGGTATACACTATACACTACTCCGACCTTGTTTGGTTATATATTGGGAGAAAATTAGTACAATAAGGAGAATCGAGTCCAACAGCTTTGTCTCTCCTCCAAGAAAAGGCAGCTAGGTGTTCTGCCTCCCGTCGGCGGCGCCGCCGATCTCCCACGTCTCCTGTGGCCTTAGGGCCATGGGTGCGTGGTGGATCTCGGCCATTGCCAGCGGGAGGGCTTCGTTTTCAGGTGCTTCTTCAAGTTTTGTTAAGTTTTGTGTCCTGCTTAAAAAGACGAGACAATGGCAATATCTTGAGGATGGAATAAGGTTCTCTCCGTCTAGCCCTCCGTCCTAATGGTGTGTCTAGCATCGTCGGAGGGCGTGTGAAGATGCGTCTCTGACGGATCTCGCGGAATTTGGTCGGTGGTTGTTTTTGGTGGATCCACTTGGATCCGGTCTTTGTTCGTATTTGTTCATGTGTTTTCAAGTTGGATCCTTCCGATATAAACTTCTCTTCATCGGTGACGGTTGCTGTTCTGGGGCGTTGATTCTATGGGACCTTAGCACGACGACTTCCCGACTGTCTACTACAACAAGCAGTGCCCGGCTCAGGCGAGGGAGGGGCAATGACGGCAGCGCGCCTTCGGCTCGCTTCAGTGCTTGTAGTCGTCGCTAGGTGGTATATGAATCTGGATGTAATGTTTATTATTTCTAGTGTTTGTTGTACTGCCATGATTGAAGATGAATAATCGACAGTTTCTCGCAAAAAAAAAGGATTACAATACAAGCATCCATGTTTGAATAAGGATAACAAATAGGTATGCCATGGAGTCCCGGATTGTATCGTCACAACGAATAATGAGGACAAAACTAGGTAAGATGCTCTAAATTCCTAGGGTTTTCATCTACAAAGTATGTCTTGTCTAAAATATCTCCTGGTTGTGGAGTTTGTCCAACTTGGGTCATCTTGCAGTGTATTGGCCTCCTTATATATGGCTGGAGAGGTGGTGCTAGACTCGGAGTCCTTCCTGGATTTGTCTATTTTCTTCCTCGCCAAGTGAGATATGCTCGCCAAGTTTGAATAGATACATGCAAGGTATGCCCTAAGATCCAAGTCAGGCGCAAAGCCAAGGTTCGTCTAACCATATGGACCCACGGAGTATTCTGTATATACATACGACATACAATACACCATGTATGACTATCTCTCGACAAAAAACCCCTAGTGGATGGCGAATGAAATGGCAAGTCGACGGCGGGGGGGAGGGGGGTCAACTCTGAGTACTATGGCACCACATTGTTTCCCATCTCAAGGGTTAAACACCATTCGGTTTGGCGTTAAGCTCCTAAACCTTGGATCCACTGTCATTGGCAGTGACCCCTGAATCATAGTTACAATCGTGAAATCACTTAGCTTTGTACGGTGCATAATGACTTAAGTTTTTTTGTGCCGATGTATCTTTATACTAGCCTACCAAGTACCATGTCGAAAATGATGGCTCCGAGCAAACGGTTAGATTTGTGTAAAATTTTGGATGAACTTCCCAAAATGTTTTTTTCGATTGTTATTAGTTTCTATCATTAGAATTATATATTTTTTTCATCATGAATACAACATGAGATTATGAGGTATCTCATGGTTATGCTTTCATATTAAAGATAGTAGGATATGTACATGGGCCTTGTGCAAAGGTCATTCTACGTCGGCAAAGTTGATCACTACAAGGATTCCAGTCTATTGCAACAAAATTTATTGCTACAACTATCTTTCATTGCAATAAAATGCTATATTACCACAAAATTCCAGTTCATGGTAATATGATCTACATATTGCCACAGTTTCGTTTCATCGCGCTAGGTACTCATTTTGTTGCAATAGAAGCCACATATTGCCAGAAGTTGCATCAACGTTGCAATATGGTAGTGATATTGCGACAGTTGTGTCCCGTTGCGTGAATTGGCCATTTTGTTGCAATAGACTACGTATTGCGAGAAAGTAAATCTTTGTGGCAATATTTAGACATATATTGCAACAATTATGACATGTGGCGCTAGCCATAGATACTGTTGCAAAATACACGGCTTCTTATTGCAACAGAACATGTGTTGGTTGTAATAGGGCGATTTTTGTCTCATCTTCGTTGTGTTGCAATAACTACTACATATTGCGACAACTTTTGCATCCATGGTAATACGTTCAACATATTGCAACAATCCTCTAGTGTTGTGAAAAAGGAGCAGGTTATCATAGCGATATTCTCTACAAAGGCCCCTGATTTTTTTATTTTTTTATTATCCTATTTCTCAGGATCTGATAAAGGGGCGTACTAGTTCATAGAGGTATTAACACATTTGGTACAACAAATTGCACCTAAGTTGTATTTTAGTCACATATCTTGCAAAGTGGACATCGATGGTACCACAACTTGGAGGAACGCTCGCTTACGCGCGTGCGAAGGATTGCACACTCGCAGACGCCCTTCACTTTAGGGTTTCCTGCACCGCTAGGGTCTCCTCCACTCGCCCTACTGACCTCCTAGCAAGGTCGTCCTCGGCACCGGGAAGCAGGCAAGCTCACTGCCCTTCTCACCAAGCTGAGTCATGAGCACTAGGCAACAAATCCTCACATTCTCTTCCTTCCTAATTTGTCTTTATCTTGCTTGATGTGATTATATGTATTTATGTGTTGTTAATAAAAATGTATAACATCCAAGATTCTCTCACCCAAGGTACAACACACTTCTCTACCTAGTTTAGTTGTCTGATTTGTTATGGATTGTTTCCTGCACAATGTTGTATTGTTAGAAAGGCTGGTTGTTCTCTCTGTTCCCTGATATTTCCAACAAGAATTAAGCAGTAGATCAACAACACTACATCAAGACACACACACACACACACATATAAGGACACATGCCACAAGATTTTAGTAGGATATAAGAAACCATCTCAGCGAGATATATAACACATGTTTCAAATTGACAGCACACAAGTTTCAGCAGCCATACTTGTATAGATTGTTCACGCAAAAGACCATAAGTTCAAGGCAAAGTAGTGAAAATAGCAACAACACTAAAAGACCACAAGTTCATAGCAATAGTGTGTACATAGCATCACTGTCAAAAGGAAAATAGCAACAACACTAAAATAACAACAACTACTCTTCTCTTCTCTTCATCACCAAATTGTTAGTGCTGGGCACTAGCTCTTGTTCCCATTTGCCACAATAGATGACACTATGCAGGCATGGCTTGTTTCAACCTGTTTCATATCATATTAAACTTCAGGAGAGATACTAATCGTAGGTAACCATCAAAACAGTTCAGGAACTTATACTCATAGCTTAAACATGTGAAAAGCACCTTACCAAGAGATTAAAAAGTATACAAAGAACCCCTGGTCATCATCCAATTCTTCTAGTCCCAAAGGAGCAACATGGCCATCATTTACGTAAGCCTCATCTTCATCCGTATCATCATCAGATTCGAATTGGACATCTTCGAACTCAACAGGTTTGTATTTTCTATGACTGAAACATCAACGCTGGATCCTTTGTCATCATTTCTGCACCAACTAGTGATCTCTTCAGGTACTGTAATTTCTGGCACTGTAATTTCTGCATCGATGACATCCAGTACGTCTGCCTCACCACCTTCATCGGCTTCAATAGCTTCATCAAGGCCTACATCATTTAAAACAGAAGAAGAGAACAAATTGCGTGGATTCATTTTAAAACAGCTGCCCAATCAGGGTTCTTCACATCTCTCACATAGAAAACCTGTTGAGCTTGGAGGCCTAGAATGTAAGGGTCTCCCTGGAATCGGTGTAGAGTACTGTCAAGGTCAATAATTCCATATTTATCCTTCTTAAACCCCTTACTCTCGGTTCTATTGGCAGGAGGCACATCAAACCAGTCACACTGGAATGGAATAACCTCCTTATCAGGAGGAAAGTCAAGAAATATGATTTTCTTGATCACCCCGTATTAATCAATATTGCATGTGGTTGTATCGCCCTTGACTATGACGCCACTATTTTGGGTACTCAAGTCCTGCTCTATATAGGAATTCCAAAAGAAATGTCCATTCAGAACTGTACGGTTGTATACCGGAGCTAGGTGATCAGGTCCTTTAGCTAGTGCATAAATAAGATTGTTGACCTTCCCATCATTGTGGAGTTCTGTGATCTGTTTCATGAAATAGAATATGTGTGAGTGTAATGTACAATGTTGGTACGTTATTACAAGGAACATTAGTGAAAATGCGAAAGAAACTTACCCGTCTCTCAAACCAACCAACAAGCTCTTCCTTGTGCTGCTTTTTTTGGATTAGGAATTGTTCCTTGTGAGCTCCTCGAGATATTCACTTCAAAGAGAAATGATTGTTAGTTGAACAGGAAAGTATTAATGCATATCATGATGTGAAATAAATACATAAGTATCCTTACTCAATCCATGGTGCGGTTTCCTCATAGTTTGTTATTATGAAATGCCTCATTTGATTAATCTCAACCAAAGACAATGATTCACAAACAAAACTTTCTTGGAGTAATCAACTATACTCATTATGCTAATTCCTGTTGGTGGTTCATCTGTACCTCCGTCTTCATGACGTTCGGACTGACTTAGCTTGGTAGGCATTCCATCAACAAATCGATTTCAAAAAGTCATGCACTCTTCAAGTATGTACCCTCTGCAATAGAACCTTCTGGTTGAGCCTTGTTACACACATATCCTTTGAGTGTACGCAAGTATCGCTCAATTGGATACATCCTGCAAATCAAGATGACCCTTCACACCATCCTTTGATTTCTTATCCATCTCAAGCAAAGTCCCCAGAATGCTGTCACAAATGTTCTTCTCGATGTGCATAACATCCAAATTGTGCCTCACAAGCAAGTTCTTCCAATAAGGGAGCTAGAAAATACACTTTTCTTCCGCCAGTTATGCCAGCTATTAGTTTCTGGTCGCTTTCTCTTATTTGACCGTCCAAATGGTGCATGCTGAATGCTATCAAGTTCCTGCACAACTTGTTCACCTGTGAGTGCCACTGGAGCTTCTCTATTATCTGTCTTGTTGTTGAACAAACACTTGTTTCGACACCATTTGTGGGTTCTGGGCAGAAAACGTCGGTGTCCCATGTAGCAATGCTTTCGACCATACTTGAGCCATAAAAATCTGTATGTTTGTGGCAATACAGGCATGCTAGCTTGCCTTTTCTGCTCCAACCACTCAACAATGCGTAAGCTGGGTAGTCATAGATGGTCCACAACAAGCATGCATACATCTGGAATTTTTTTAGTTGCAGCATCATATGTGTCAGCGCCATCCTCCCATAGAACATTTAGTTCATCAATCAAGGGCTGCAAGTACACATCTATGTTATTTCCTGTTGACTTTGGTCCTGGTATAATCATTGACATAATCCAATTTTGCTTTTTCATACACATCCAAGGTGGCAAGTTATATGGAATAAGAACGACATGCCATGTACTGTGTGATATACTCATGAGCCCAAAGGGGTTGAATCCATCCGAAGCAAGGCCAAGCCGAACATTCCGAGCATCTTTTGAGAATTTCTTATAATATTTCTTATCAAAATGCTTCCGGTCCTTCGAATCTGCAGGATGCCTCATTACGCCATCATCCACCCGACCCTCCTTAGCCATTTCATATGTGATGACATATGTTCTGTCATGTACAACCTTTCCAGTCTTGGAATGAGTAGGAAATACCTTAGAACTTTATGTTTCACTGGCTTCTTTGATTTACGGCTTGATGCATTGTCTTCGTCACTAGTAGGAGTAGATTTCCATCGAGACGCATGACAGACAGGGCAATCTTCTGCATTAGCATGTTCCTTACGGAATAGCACTAAATCATTAACGTACGCGTGTATCTTCTTGTACACTAGTGCAGAACCGGGCTTTAGCACCGGTTCGTACGACCCTTTAGTGTCGGTTCTGCAACCGGCACTGAAGTGTGGGGACTAAAGGCCCCCCTTAGTACCGGTTCAACACGAACCGCCACTAATGGGCCACCACATGGCACGAGGCACGCCGTGGTCTGGAGGACCTTTAGTCCTAGTTGGTAACACCAACCGGGACTAAAGGATTTTTTTTGATTTTTTTTGAAATAAAGCAAACCAGCCCACCTACTGGGCCGACACAGCCTGCATACGACTAGAAACCCAACCTCTAGTTGGGCCAGGATGCAGGCCCGTACGGTCTAGTAGGCCCCACAGGGCAGAAGACTTGCAATAGGCCCACAAAGGCCTGCTTAGAGAGGAGCTCGACACGGTAGCCGCGGCGGGCTTATAAACCGGTGCGAGCTCCTCTCAACTAGCGAGGTGGGACTAAACATTGTGTACTCCGGGTGGCAGCGCATCCCTTTAGTATCGGTTGGTGGCACGAACCCATACTAAACAGGGGGGGAGGGTCTTTACTACCGGTTGGAGCCACCAACCCGTACTAAAGGCCACCACCTCTTTAGTACCGGTTCGTGGCATGAACCGGTACTAAAGGTTCGCCACGAACCGGTACTAATGAGCGCCGTCCGCCTAGCCGTTGGAACCGGCACTAATGGTCACATTAGTGCCGGTTCAATTACAAACCGGGACTAATGAGCTTCACATTAGGCCCTTTTTCTACTAGTGGTAGTCCAGCCCAAGATCTCGGATCACCTTCCTTACTTTTGCGAGATTAGTAGGAATGAAGTGACCCTTTGGCAACACCTGCGTGAACATCTACAGAACTAAGTCACATGCTCTATTGGTCATCCCAGACACTCACTTGATTTGGTAAAGAAAGAAGTCCACACAACCCCCCGGGGTTTCACGAACCGGCCAATTTACCCCCCGAAGTCTAAAACCGGGTAAATAACCCCCTGATCTTTTCTAAACCATGTTAATCACCCCCTAACCCTGGTTAGAGCGGTTTTTAGGTGGTTTTGATGACGTGGTGATCGTTCCCAACATGCACCTAGCCCGACCACACTACTTGGAGCACGAACCAGTCTCGTACCACTCACGGCACAGGACATCAACATGTAGCTCGCCGAGTCCCACACTTCTAACTTTGTGATCTTCTTGGCGGTGAGCCTTCCCAGCTGTGTCGTGCAGCCCGCACGAAGCCAGCAGCGTCTTGCATCGAAAGGCATCCCCCGGCCCTCGACCAGGCAGGCCAACATCGTTGAACCTGCTCTCCGGCCTAGTGCATGCGCCCAAGGTTTGACGGATCCTTATGGCCGTCTGCGCCATTGCGCTCCTGCTGCGTCCCGCCTGACCAATGGCTGGTACAATCGGACGATGGAGGTCGTCTACGACGGTGACGAGCAGGACATGAGCGCTTGAAGCGACGAGGAGCTGGCGAGCCGCGTGCACTTGAGGAGGTAGGCACGAGGTCCGATGGCACATGAACTCAAGCTCCGCGCGCCGGAGAAAATACACACGCATATATATACTGTTGTTGAATCGATTCTCTCCTGGAGCACACACGTACACACAAGAAGTACGTGCCACCATGTACAAGTTGGACATGACTATTCTAATCGTGATTAGCTCTAATGATGGACGTCGCTGCCGGCGGCAGCCCCCGAACCGCGGGTGGCATGGGCGCGAGCTCGGTATGTGGTGCAGGTGCGAGCTATTGTCGACTTGGGGACGAAGCGAACGCGTCCGGCGAGGCCTGCAGAGGCGACTAAGGCGACGACGGTGCAGTCGCGTGTGCTTGCTTTAGGAGCCGGGAGCCTTGCCAATTTGCCATCCGGTTGACGCACCAATTTTTTTACAGAGGACGGAGCTCGAGAAGCCATCCCGCCGGGTTCAAGGAGAGTACGGCGAGGGGTCACGCAGAGTGGGCGCAACAGTAGTACATCATGCGACACAAGGTACTTTATGTACCATGCTGGGCTTGGCTCCCTCGTGGCTGGCTGCTCGTTGGTGCTACCACGAGGTCGACGAGTGGTTTGGGCGGGATGCGCGATGGCAGAAGGATCGGAGGAGGACAGGAACCGTGCCGACCTGGCACCTGCAATCTGCCCAGTAACTAAAACCGCTTGAAAAACCAGTCTAGTAGGTGTGAGGGGTGATTCACCTGGTTTGGGAAAGATCAGGGGGTTATTTACCCGGTTTTAGACTTCGGGGGGTAAATTGTCCGTTTCATGAAACCTCGGGGGGTTATGTGGACTTCTTTCATTTGGTAAAGCTTCACAATGAAACATAGCTTGGTGAAATCCTTGCAACCTGGGTACAACTCTTTTTTGCCTCTTTCGATAGTTCGAAGAAGACCTTGGCTGTTGCATTTGGCTCCTGGTTCCTTTCACATTTGGATGGAATACAACAGTAATAGGTCCACTTAGTGCCAAGTCATCTGGAACCGCATGCCTAGGTACTTTCTGTAGTATGAAAATCATGGTTCAATACTATGTATCAAGAATAAAAACATAATAGTTAGAAATCAAAGAAAATAACTTTAGGTCACACTTACCATCTGCTTTTTCTTCACATCAGTATCTGTCAATGTATGCACAAGCACAGAACATGTCCCATTCGCACAACCATACACCGGGAACACGGATGCCAGAAAGTCCTGTGTTATTGACATCTCGCCAGTGCTAACAGTGGTGTGACCAGTCGCAATATATGATTTAGCAAGCCTACACAACTCCTGAAATTACGAGAAGATGATTTTGTCATAATACAAGACTTTCATGGAAAATAAGAACTTGATGGTGCAAACAAAGAACTTGTTCAATTTCATCAAGTAGTATTCCACAAATAACTGTTTCATGGTGCAACCAGACCAGTATGCGTTAGATTGGCACACCAAGAGATTCAGTAATAGTATTCAGTTCGTCCAATCTGAATCACCATTAGTTTGAGGGCTACAATTAATTATCTCTTACCAGCTCAGGGCACATATGTGTATTTATTTGTTTCGTACTTTTAGAAGCAGCAGGAACCATTTATGAGGATCCTACGGTTCGATTTTACTCGAGAGATGGTAACTGCTCTATACCTAAATAGTGGAGTAATCAACTACATTCTTTAGCACTTCCCGTTTCATTATATGAATCTGTCTCCTACATGTGCATATTATAAATTATCAGACTTCTAAATTAGAAGAATTTCATCTTGAAATCATCAATGGGTCATCATTTTGTACTACTCTTCTTAACTGAGACCAAATATAAATCCCCTAGAGGCGTTAACCCTAGGATGACATAATGCTTCCAGCATCTAACAGTTATTAAAGAAAAACTGAGAAAACTCCAGTTGTGGTGAAGAATGGATGAGTCTCTCATGGAGATATTAGTATTTCGAGTTCTATCACCACTTGATATTTTTCTTTCTACCTTTACCCAAACATATGAGATACTTTTACAAGCAGCAGAAAACGGTTCTCGTTGTATATCTCTTTCTACCTTTACGCAAACATATATTTCGAAAAAACAAGTCTTGAACGAATATTTATTAATTATCTTTCTATATTTATATTTCTAGCGATCTTGAGCACAACAAATCTTGAAACATGTGTTGCTAAAGAGAGGAGGAAGTGAATAAAAAGGTTATTGTTCAGAAAACCATTTATGAGGATCCTATGGTTCGATTTTACTCGAGAGATAGTAACTGCTCTATACCAAAATAGTGGAGCGAGGGAGTCCTGGATTAAGGGGTCCTCGAGCGTCCGGCCTATGTGACGTGGGCCGGACTGATGGGTTGTGAAGATACAAGACAGAAGACTCTCTCCCGTGTCCGGATAGGACTCTCCTTTGCGTGGATGGCAAGCTTGGCATGTGGATATGAAGATTCCTTTCTCTATAACAGACTTTGTACAACCCTAGTCCCCTCCGGTATCTATATAAACCGGAGGGTTTAGTCCATAGAGGGAATCATAATCATATAGGCTAGACTTCTATGGTTTAGCCATTACGATCTCGTGGTAGATCAACTCTTGTAACCCTCGTATTCATGAAGATAAATCAAGCAGGAAGTAGGGTATTACCTCCATCGAGAGGGCCCGAACCTGGGTAAACATCGTGTCCCCTGTCTCTGTTACCATCGACCTTAGGCGCGCAGTTCGGGACCTCCTACCCGAGATCCACCGGTTTTGACACCGACATTGGTGCTTTCATTGAGAGTTCCGCTGTGTCGTCGTCAAGAGGTTCGATGGCTCCATCAATCATCTACAACAATGCTGCCCTGGAGGAAGTTTTTCTCCCCGGCCAGATTTTCGTATTTGGCGGCTTCGCACTACGGGCCAACTCGCTTGGCCATCTAGAGCAGACCGACAACTACACCCCAGGTCACCAGATTAGTTTTGGAAACCTAGACTATGTCGCTGATATCCGAGGAGACTTGATCTTCCAAGGGTTCACGACTCCAACCTCCGCTCTGGCTCTAGATCCGAAGCGCGTCACCCTGTCCAAAGATGGGATTTCTGATCCTGCCGGACTATCTGCGGCCACTAAACCCAGTACGGGAGAGCCGGACGAAGCAGTGTCATCGGCAACCGTCAGGAAGCCGGACTCTTCTCCTAACGGCGGCCACGAACCTTCGGAGTCAGCATCGTGTGAGTTCGGCCAAGGAGTTTCCTTCCCGCCGTACTCCACGAATCTTCTTCTCCCTGGCCAAACCTCGCCTTTAAGCGAGGCTCTGGACTTGCTGCGATCCCTCGTCATTACAGAGAAGCAATATCCGAACTACGCCCAGCCCGGACTAGGGGCTGAGAGTAGGGAATTCTACGTCCTAGCCACCACCCACTTTATAGCCACTGTCGAGGACTTAACCGATATGCTCGATTACGACTCCGAAGACATCGACGGTATGGACGACGATACCGGAGAAGAGCAGGCCCGAAACCCGCTGTTTACCGGAGGCAGGACGACCACATCCTCGTATGACGTGTACATGATGGATACACCCAAGGAGAATAACGGAGATGGCAAGGAAGACCCAGTCGAGGATAAACCTCCTGAGATACAGCCAAAGCGCCGACGACAGCGGCGCCGCTAAGTCACGCCATGGAAAAGACAGCAATATCGGCACAGGAGAAAACAATACTCTAGACGATGCCGAAGACAATGAAGACCCCGTTGAGCAAACCTCCGAGCAGGACGATCGGGAAGATGGGCATGCTAGCCCTGATGAACAGGCCGTAAACAAAGACTCGGAGGACAGTAATTATCTTCCGCTCTCCGAGGACGAGGTGAGCCTCGGCGACAAAGACTTTATCGTGCCTGAGGAACCTCTCGAGCAGGAGCGCTTCAAGCGCCGGCTAATTGCCACTGCAAGGAGCCTGAAAAAGAAGCGGCAGCAACTCCAGGCTGATCAAGATCTGCTGAATGATAGATGGACTAATGTCCTGGCAGCCGAGGAATATGGCCTCGAGCGCCCAACCAAAAGTTACCCGAAGCGCAAATTGCTACCTCAATTCGATGACGAGGCACTTGAGCCCGTACCATCAACACGTAATGCGGCTAACCGACCACCTCGTGGCCGGGACAAAATGACAACTCAAGCCGAACACCAGCCGTACTACCTCGCCGTAAGGGCAAAGATACAACAGCTCGGAGACATACATATGACCTGCAGCAGGACCTGGACAATAGAGCAGGTCAGACCAGATCAATCTACGGATCACGGGGGCATGCCCCGACACGCGACGATGGCTATCTAGCCGGACGTGACAAACATAATGACGTCCGGGCCGAAAACCGCAGACGGACTCCATCCGAGCTATGTCGCGACTTGGCCCGATATAGAGGCGCCACACACCCCCTTTGCTTCACTGATGAAGTAATGGAGCACGAATTCCCAGAAGGGTTTAAACCCGTGAATATCGAATCATATGATGGGACAACAGACCCCGCGGTATGGATTGAAGATTTTCTTCTCCATATTCATATGGCCCGCGGTGACGATCTTCATGACATCAAATACCTCCCGCTAAAACTCAAGGGACCAGCTCAACACTAGTTGAATAGTCTGCCCGAAAATTCCATTGGTAGCTGGGAGGACTTGGAAGACGCCTTCCATGATAACTTCCAAGGTACATACGTCCGACCTCCGGATGCTGGCGACTTGAGTCACATAGTTCAACAGCCCGGAGAGTCAGCCAGGAAGCTCTGGACTAGGTTCTTAATTAAAAAGAACCAAATTGTTGATTGTATGGACGCCGAAGCCCTGGCGGTCTTTAAGCATAGCGTCCGAGATGAGTGGCTCGCCCGCCATCTTGGCCAAGAAAAACCGAAATCCATGGCAGCCCTCACCGTGCTAATGACCCGCTTTTGTGCGGGAGAAGATAGCTGGCTGGCTCGTCGAAGCAATACCACTAGTGATCCGGGCACTTCCGAAGCCCGAGATGGCAACGGCAAGCCACGACGCAATAAACACAAGCGTTGAAACAATAATGAAGGAACGCAAGACATGGCGGTCAACGCCGGATTCAGCGGCTCCAAATCCGGTCAACGGAAGAAGCCATTTAAGGCAAACAGGGACATACCATCCAGTCTAGACAAGATACTGGACCGGCCCTGCCAGATCCATGGCACCCCGACAAACCAGCCAATCATACCAGCAGAAGCTGTTGGGTCTTTAAACAGGCCGGCAAGCTCAATGCCAAACACAAGGGGAAGGGGCCGCCCAGTGACAGCGATGACGAGGAGACTTGCCAACTGAACACCGGGGGACAGAAGCAATTTCCCCCTGAAGTAAAAACAGTAAACATGATATATGTGACACACATCCCTAAAAGGGAGTGCAAGCGCGCATTGTGGGACATCTATGCCATAGAGCCGGTCGCTCCAAAATTTAACCCATGGGCGGCCTACCCGATCACTTTTGATCATAGGGACCACCCAAACAGTATCCGTCACGAAGGTTCGGCAGCTCTGGTCCTCGACCCAATTACCGACGGGTTCCATCTTACGAGTGTCCTCCTGAACGGCGGCAGTAGCCTTAATCTACTCTACCAAGACACTGTCCGCAAGATGGGCATTGATCCTTCGCGAATCAAGCCCACCACAACTACCTTCAAGGGAGTAATACCTGGCGTAGAGGCCCACTGCACAACCTCAATTACATTGGAAGTTGTCTTCGGCTCGTTGAACAACTTTCAAAGCGAAGACTTGATCTTCGATATTGTCCCATTCCACAGTGGCTATCATGCACTGCTCGGACGGACCGCTTTTGCTTGTTTTAATGCGGTCCCACACTATGCCTATCTAAAGCTTAAGATGTCCGGTCCACGAGGCGTCATCACGATAGACGGTAATACGGAACACTCCCTCCGTACAGAGAAGCATACTGCGGCTATTGCAGCCGAAGTACACAGCGGCCCCATTAAGTCGCGTATCTCATCGGCCATTAAGCCGCCGGCCTCTACTACACAGGACCGGTCAATTTCAGAGCTAGATTAGCAGTTTGGCCTCCGTCGTTCGCCTCATATACTCGCGAAGTTTGTATCACATATACATCATTATGCACTTAAAATACCTTGGTCATCGGCGGAGGCACAATACGGACATGCTTACAATACGGTTCGCATTCCTCTAGCCTTTTTTTAAACTATTTTTTATCTTTTACTACAGGTGAATAAAAACCTGTTCGTCCTATGGACTTACAAGGACTCTTTCTGAGTTCGGCTTTGTATAAATAACCAACGGCTATTCCTGTCAAGGAAGCTTTTAGCTGAGGCAAAGGCAGCGCAGACGTACGACAGGAGGTCCAAATATTTTTTTTGTAGACCGCACACTTTATTTCAATCCTGTAAAGTGCCTTTTCCCCAGCCTTCGACCCCTGGCATGTCAAATAGCCTGGGTAGGGGTGCTGTGATCTGTATAATTGCGTTTGACGTATCAATCAGATTCCGGTGAACATAAATCCGTATTCAGTATTTGCTTTTTCCAGAACTGAATTTTGCTTCTCCGGTTGTTTCACACGCGCACCTCGGCTCAAATCGCCAGGGGCTCGATACGGCAACATATGTGTTGCCGAAAAGTCCGAACAGCTTTATAGCATAATTTGGCGTCACGAGTTTGGCCTTATATGCATCAGCCCCGCATCATGTCTTTGGTCAATAGTTGGGTTGCCCGGCTCCTGTGCTTACTACCTTACGTTCCGCCCTATCGGCTAGGGTTGTAAAGGGAGAACTACTGCGTTTGTGTTTCTGGTTCACCTGGTCAAGCCCTCAGTAGAGAAAGCCGAAAACTGACTGTCATGATGCGGTGAGAGCTGGTCAACCACTCGTTGACTTATCAGAATCTTTTGCGATTTCTTCCGTATTACACGAAGGACCGTTCTTCCGGTCATCTATGTAGCGCAGCCGTATTTGGATAACCGCGTACATACAAGGGGCAATATCGTAGACCCACTGTCAAACTCCTATGGCTAAGTGAAGGTGTTAAAGCCCTATAGTCCGATTGCCTAGTTCGCCGCATTGACACTTTCTTAACGGACCAAGGCGTTGAGTCAAGTGTGGTCAGTTGCTATTCCAAACACCACCGCATTATATGCGAGGGGGCTGAAGCCGACGACTGGCAAACTTTCTGATTATAAAAAAACGGCCGCACAGGAGGAAATGCCTTTCAGGCAACAGTCATAAATATAACACAACCTTAATATATCATAATATTGTTATCACACTTCTGATACATTTACTCGAACATAATATCTTTCGAGCATTGCCCTCTATCAAGCGGGCGCCCTCTAGGACATCCTTAAAATATTGCTCCATCGCGCGATGGTCCTTGACCTCGGGTGGACTGTTTGCTACAATATCGGTGGCCTTCATTTTTGCCCAGTACGTCTTGACGCGGGCAAAGGCCATCCGTGCACCTTCAATGCACGCCGACCGCTTTACAGCGTCGATACGCGGCACTGCATCAACAAGCCGCTGCACCAAACCGAAATAACTATTCAGAATTGGCTCAGTTGGCCATAGCCAGACCACGACTTCCTCCATGACACCTTGTGGAGCTCGGCCCACTTGGCCATTTGTTCGTTCAGCAACGGCCGACGCTTTGATCCGTCAAACTGTGACCAGAAAAGCTTCTCCACTGCCCATCCGTCTTCCGCTTGGTAAAACTGCGCCGCATCGGCGACACTCTTTGGCAGGTCCAAGAACGAGTCAGGATAACTCCACACTTGATTCAGCGGGGCATACTTTGGATCACCGAATTTAGTCTGTAAAAGAAAGGGCTTACCAGCCGCTATCTCCCCAGCTTGCCGAATCTCTTCCCGAGCCGCTCTTGACTCGGATCGTGCCTCTCGCGCTCTTGTAAAGCCTTGTCGAGATCGGCCGTCTTGGCTTTGTTATCCTTTTCGAGTAATTTGCATTGGGCAGTGGCATCCTTTAGCTCTCGCGCCATGGTAGATATTCTCTCCTTGCACTGGCGCCGAGTGGCCTGTTCGGCCTTTAAATCAGCAGTTGCCTTTTTGACAGCTACATTGCTCACTCTGGCTTGCTCCTTGGCCCGGACAAGTTCAGCCCGAAGGGTCTCAACCGCAACAGCACCATCTGCAATTATGCATGTCCCAGTATATAATTCTCAGCTTCGTGCTCATATTATTATACATTCATAAGCTGACTGCCACAAAAAAAACCTTGTGCCTCGTCGAGCCGCCTGTTAATAAGAGTAATGTCCTCATCCGCTGACTCAAGTTTTTGCTGTAAATCTACAATTTCCGCAGCAGGGGCAGTCGCCATTGACATAACAGCCTGTTTTCAAATCAATCATGTCATTTCCTGAGCATATCTTTTTGATCCTCCGATCGCCTCCCCGTGGAAGCTGACCAGAGTCTCAGGGGCTACTATCTATACACAGGCGCATTCTGCATGTAAAGAGTGGTTAAGATATTACATTGCATACCTCGAAGCCTCTTAGTAGGCCTGTAAAGGCTTCATTCAATCCGCTTCTCGCGGATAGAATCCTCTCAACTACCGTACCCATTAAGGTACGATGTTCCTCTGAGATGGACGCATTCTGCAACATGCCCATTAATGTATCCGACGCTTCCGGATTCCTGGAAGCGGCTGCCGGAGTACGAACTCCCTTCGAAGGGATATATTTATTCGACCCTAGAGTCGTCTTCGGCTGTAGTCCAGGGCCTTCACTGTTGGTCCCCGTAGGGGCTGCATACCCCGGACCCTTGGCGACCGAAGTATCACCTTCAGGCGTTGTCGTCATTACCCCCCGCGCCACTTGGTGACCAGGGGAGACCCTCTGGGATGACACCTCGAAGTGGTCCGCCCTAAAGGGCGAGGAAACCTGTGGAGGCGTCTCGCTCTCCATCATCTCCGGAAGTAGGTCACCCGAGGAAGAAGACTGGTGAGGAAAAGACTGCGGGCCAGACTACAAACATGTATTTAAGATGTTACCCTTGTGACCTGGAAAAGAACGGGATATGTCTAAAAACACCCTTGTTCACTTACGATTCGGCTAAAGGTTTGTCCTTGCGGAGGAACTGTGCAGCGTTATCTTCCGAACCGGTTGGCGGGGGCACCTTCCCTCTCTTGGGAGCATCCACCTTCAAATCTTTGGAGGCAGTCCTTTTCTTCACGTGGGGAGAAGGGATATCAACTTCTTCTTCCCCTTCATCTTCAAAAGAGGGAGCTCCAATCTCCCCGGACGTAGCGTACGATGTACCTTTCAAGTGAAGGCCACCTTTGGCTTTTCTGCTCTCCTCCTTGATCTCCTTCGCCGGCACTTGACACGGTGCCGGGGCCAGCATCCTTGTCAACACAGGATCAACTGAGTCTTCGGGGAGTGGAGCCGGACACCTAATTCGTTCCGCCTTTTTTATCCAGCCCTGGTCGGAGACAGGTTTCTCAGTATACTTTTACGGGATAATCAACTAAGCTGTGTTCGGGAGTCGAGTGCTTACCGAGGTATCCAGATGGTTGCAGTCGAGGCCGATGTCCTTGGTTGTATCCGGCCACTGTTTTCGGGTCCCGAAGAATAACTTCCACATCCCTCTGTGCGTTGTGCCGAACAAGTATTGAAGGGTCCGTGGTCCTTCCGGATTGAACTCCCACAGGCAGAGAGGCCGTCGCTGGCACGGCAGGACCCGACGGACTAGCATTACCTGGATCACGTTGATGAGGCCGGCGTCCTTTTCAAGGAGACTCCGGATACGGCTTTGTAGCGTCTGCACTTCGTCAATTGATCCCCAATCCAGCCCCTTATTAATCCATGATGCTAGTCGTAATGGAGGGCCAGATCGGAACGCAGGTGTCGCTGCCCACTTCGTACCGCGGGGTTCAGTGATGTAAAACCATTCCTGCTGCCATAAGTTGGAAGTTTCTGTGAAGGAGCCTCTTGGACAAGGAATATTGGCGAGCTTGCTCACCATAGCGCCGCCACACTCCGCTTGCTCCCTGTCGACCACCTTCGGCTTCACATTAAAGGTCTTGAGCCATAAGCCGAAGTGTGGGGGAATGCGGAGAAAGGCCTCGCACATGACGATGAACGCCGAGATGTGAAGGAAGGAGTCCAGAGCTAGATCGTGAAAATCCAGCCCATAATAGAACATGAGGCCACAAACGAAGGGGTGGAGAGCGAACCCTAGCCCCCGGAGGAAGTGGGAGATGAATACGACTCTCTCGCCGGATCTGGGTGAAGGAATAACCTGCCCCTTAGCAGGGAGCATGTGGAGGTCTTCCGCGGTCATGTACCTTGCCGCCCGGAGCTTCGCGATATCCTCCTCTGTGACAGAGGAGGTCACCCATCGGCCTTGAGGGCTGGGTCCGGACATGGCTAGGATGCTTGGAGCGATTAAGTTGAAACCCGGGTGCTGGAGCTCGAGGTTGGAAAGGTTGAGGAAGGCACGGAGGGAAAAGACGGGTCTGTGCCCCCTTTATAAAGGCGATGAATGTCGAACGCCTCCTCGTAAGCCTTGAAGCTTGCCTATTCCCAAGGAATTGTGCTAACAGAGCGGTTGGATTACCCACACCCGTATTGATGAAAATCCCGTAATAAAGGGACACGATCTCTGTTTCGACAAGACATGCCGATAAAACCGCATCTTAAAACATGGAGCGGAAGGCTAAAAAACGGTTCGAAATAATGACCGGGCGGCGACGTGATGTCACGCTACAAAAGTTGTCAGTGGATTGGACTCGTGAAATTTTTGTACTCTCTACGCGTGTGTGTGGTGTTTGTTATACAGAGCCGGGCACGTTCTCTGTATTTGAGAGCTGCTTTGAAGTATTTAGAGGAGGAACCCGCCTTGCAATGCCGAAGACAATCTGCGCACCAGACACATCGTCATTGAAGCCTGGTCAGGGGCTACTGAGGTAGTCCTGGATTAAGGGGTCCTCGAGCGTCCGGCCTATGTGACATGGGCCAGACTGATGAGCCGTGAAGATACAAGACAAAAGACTCTCTCCCGTGTCCGGATAGGACTCTCCTTTGCATGGATGGCAAGCCTGGCATGTGGATATGAAGATTCCTTTCTCTGTAACCGACTTTGCACAACCCTAGTCCCCTCCGGTATCTATATAAACCGGAGGGTTTAGTCTGTAGAGGGAATCATAATCATACAGGCTAGACTTCTAGGGTTTATCCATTACGATCTCGTGGTAGATCAACTCTTGTAACCCTCGTATTCATCAAGATCAATCAAGCAGGAAGTAGGGTATTACCTCCATCGAGAGGGCCCGAACCTGGGTAAACATCGTGTCCCCTGTCTCCTGTTACCATCGACCTTAGACGCACAGTTCGGGACCCCCTATCCGAGATCCGCCAGTTTTGACACCGATCTATGGTTTGATTTTACTCGAGAGATAGTAACTGCTCTATACCTAAATAGTGGAGTAATCAACTACATTCTTTTGCAGTTCCTGTTTCATTATATGAATCTGTCTCCTACATGCTAGGGGTCCTTGACAAATCACCAAGACTACCCTTGAGGTGGTAGGTAGGAGAGATAAGGTAGTTAGTTTGCGATTCATTATTGTGGGATAGGAAAAAGGGTAGTCTATGGTCCATAGTTTCTCTTAACCTAATGTGCTTCTTTAGCTTGAGACTTTATCTCTATAATTATCCATTTATCTTCTTCTCTTCTTTAACTTCCAGACAATGATAAATTGTTGGGGGTTTTGTTTCCTTGACTAGGACAATCCCACACATATGCCATGTAGGATAAGGTGAGATCCCTGGTAGGATTAACAACTTCCACACTATATATTATGAAAATACTTTCTAAGATAAAACACACAAACAATTTACATATTCCAATGCAAATATTTTTCTATGTGCATTCTACATGTTACACGCCAGTTGTGACCTTGTGACAATGTTTACCCAATTAAAATGTTGTCACATTTTACTGCCCCCCTCCCCGGACCACCACACCTTTTTTAAACAAGAGGATGAGACCCCGAAGGCCCAAGAACTGGATCTATATATAAAAATAAAACTGTTACAACACATTCCAAATCACCCCAGAAAGAAACAATACATAACCAAGTTCTCCCCTTTTTCAAATATAATCTGGCGGAGAAAAAAATGCAACTAAATGTTTACCCTTTAAGTTGCAATCCCCTGTTATGGCCTTCAAACATTATTTTGTTATTTCCCCAAATTTACAAGGCGGGCCCACAACATAGGATGCTATTTGCAGTTGTTCGCGTGGGAAACTAGAAATCTTAGTTTGTTAGGGGTGTATATGGCATTGGGTATGATCAGTGGGGTGCAACCTATTCAACGGAGTTGACAAACTTGAATACAATTTGATGAAATCCGATAAATTTTAGAATTATTTGGTATGACCATAATGAGTATATGTCTGCCTTCCGAATAAGTGGGCCTGGCTTGTCAATTCAATGAAAATAATAAAATAAAGTAATAGTTGACAAAATGTCACAACTAGGTACCTGACAAGCTTTTCAAAAATCTTATTTTATTTTTGTGGTTGATGCTAACTATAAGAACCGTCCAATATAAACACCTGATCCGTGCCAGTACAAAGGGATAAGAAGGACGAGGATGTAGGAATAACTATTCCTAAGTCAATTGAGAAATAGCCAATCCTAGTTTTGAAAGTTTTGTAAAATAATTGGAGAGAAAAGTTGTCACATAGTCACATTAAGGGGCAGAAAGGAGAATGTGATATATTCGAGGAAATAATACTGGTAAAAGTATTTACAACATATCGCATTATTTGGTGAACTCGGGGGTACATAATTATCTCATTGCTCCGGCACAGTTAAGGGCTCATTCGGGTTGGACGATGTTTAGAGGATTCCATATGATATTTCCAGCCATGGGATTTTCTTTTCATATTTTTAGAATTCATTTCAAAGAAATAGAAGTACTAGATTTCTTAGAACTATGTCCATTCTGAACTCATTCCTTAGGATTCTTAGCATTAGGTGAAATCTCATAAAAGTTCATAAGGATTGGAGTGGGTAGGACACCCCTAATCCTTTACTCTTCCTATTCTTCAGATTTGGAAATCATGTAAACCAAATGAGCCCTAATTTTTTTAGAGAAAATAATATTGCATCTCAAACATATTATATTAAAATAATATGTAAATCATACATGTCAAGAATGGATTAAAAAATGTTATTTTGAATCTTATATATTTAAGGGAGTGATCCCCACACGTCTATTTATCTCAACATGCATACTTCCACATCATCAAAATTGTTGTAGCCATGCAGCATGCAATAGTGCATTCTAAGTGAGTTTCAAATCACATTGCATTAACTATGACATGCACAACTTTTCATGTTATGATTTGTTTTTTATAAAAAATTCTCATATAGTATAAATCATGGTGTCTGAATTATATTCTACACAATATGTAGAAACTATATAGTATTCAATGCCGCGGCAACGCGTACAGAACCCGTTTTGCAGGCTCCGAAAAACAATTGCATAATAAGATATTGTATATTACGCCACAATATAGATAACTCTGCGCAATAAATGATTATATTTACATACTTCCTCCGATCCAAATTAATTGACGGGGCTTTAGTACAATTTTACTATAAAGTTGTACTAAAGTTGCATCAATTAATTTGGATCGGAGGGAGTATCATAACTCACGGGGAAATTTTTAAATCCATCACCCACCCCCCCCCCCCCCCCTCTATTTTGATATCAATGCACCATAATTTTATATTTTGTAAATGTTGTCTTATTTCAGACGTAAAAAGAGAACGTAAGAAAATATATAATCATCGTAAAAAATATTTTATGTTACATAAAATTACAAATGTAAAAATATAGTGTAAAATATACATAAAATATATTTTTTCTGGTCTTATGACGCTTTTTTTCTTATGCCAAATTTTACGCAGTGAATCAATATGAATGTAACTATTTGTATTTCAAATGTAATTTATTTGTGAAGTGATCATAAGATTACCTCAAGTGAATAATAACTTATTTTACACCCTGGGTGATGAATATATAATCTTTTACCCACATGTATGAATATTTTTGTAACCAAAATTTCTGATTTTCGTTGTCTAAAAAAGAGACCATAATGGTCGTGTTCTTCGTATATTAGCAACAAAACTGAGGATAAATTAAAATACAGCTGCATGAGGAATGTGTTCATGAAAAACAAGAAAAGGGACATGCCATCACTAAATAATTATCAACTGGTCAGGCTTTTTTAACAACTGATAGTCCATCTCATTAATCACATACAATTTGAAATCATGCATGCTTGATAGTACATTTGATACATACTATATATCTGCCAGAAGAATATTGGTCTGTGAAGCTGACAAATTTTCTCCCTCGCAAGCTACCTGTATCTGCAGCTCCTCCAGAAGAAAATTCGGCTACTTCACAGCCTAGCTATCATCTACACGGCAAACCTCTATGATCTTATTATTGTATATTGTATATAAACACGCGTGTGTGTGCTCCTTGTTCCAGCCTTCTACGTACGTACACGTCTATGGAGCATATACCAATCGCATGTACGCAAAACTAGCTAATGTTCGCTCAAGAATTAATTAATAAACCCTGTCAATTGATCTGTCAAGCTCACGCACGGGCACCGTGGCACTGGTCGAACCGTATGATGCGCTCCCTGCGCTGCTGAGTCGGCGCGGGCGCCGCCGCCGCGTCGGCGGGGGCGACGGGGTGGTGGCCGCCGCCGAAGGAGCGGACGTGGTCGTTGAGGGAGCGCTTGTGCTTGAAGTCGGAGCCGCAGGCGCAGAACCAGCGCTTGCCGCAGTTCTTCTCGTGCGTGCGCCAGTCGCCCTTGACGGCGAAGGTCTTGGCGCAGCGGCGGCAGGCGAAGGGCTTGGCGCCGTGCTTGCGCCGGTAGTGCGTCTGCAGCGTGCGGAAGTCCTTGAGCGGCCGCGCCCGCGGGTGGGCCACGTTGTTCCGGCAACCCGCCGCGCAGCAGTAGCACGGCAGCCGCAGCAGCGCCAGCGCCGCCGCGTGGGTCGACTGCCCCGCCGCGCCCTTGAGCGAATCCGGGCCCTTCCGGTACTCCCGCCCGTGGCCCCACATGTGCATCTGCATGCGGCACCAGCATGTCAGTCGAGTCTACGGCACGGAAGAGAAACGAATATATTTGGATACTGTAGAAAAGATGCATGTGTGAACCGAGCTAGCCTGATATATACTACGTGGCCGTGGCTATGGTGGTCTAGTTCCATTTCCATTTCAAGTACGAGTAGCATATATTTGATTCCTTGCGGGCGGCATGGATATATTTGCTAGGTTATTATTCGGCAAACATGAAGATGCATGTATGCATGCATGAGGCCGAGTTGAGAGTGGAGACACAAGCAGAAGGAATATAATTCTTGTCTCACTCGCAGTATTGCACGCCACCTATGCTTTACTATCCAAAATAGTAGTCATTCATTAAGCTCCAACATTATGCATGTGTTCATATGTGAAAACTTAAATTCAAACTCAACTAGGTCGTTTGAAAAAGAGGAAAATAGAAGATGAATCGGAAAACTTGGATTCGTCGCAAATCTTAGTCGAAGTTAAAGAAAAGGCGGGACATCGATCCGTCACCTGCATGTTGTTGTATCTATTGAAGGTCTTGCTGCAGACGTGGCAGACGAACTGCACGGCGCCGATGAGTATCTGCGCCGGCGTCGGGATCCAGAACCGCCGGTGGCGGCAGCCGCTGGTCTCTTCCCCGCCCACGGATACGTGGTCTGACCCCTCCACTGACTCCACCAGCATCGCACTGTGTTCAACGCGCACGCCTGTTTCCACCTTGCACCTCTCGTACCTTGGCTTCTCCTCTTCCTCCTCCTCAGTTTCGACCTCCTCCTCATCATCATCCTCGTCCATGGACATGGCCATGGGCGGCACCTCTTCTTCAGAACTATAGCCACCACCGGCCGGCAAGCTGATGTTCAGGTCAACGCCGGCGTCCTCCGTAATACCGCTCAGCTCTTCTTTGATAGGGCTTGTTTGCCCGCCAACAGGGGTACCTCCGCTCGTCGTCTCCTCCCCAGCCCCGACCCTGCCGAGGAGCGGCAGGCAAAGCATGGTGCTTCGATGATCTTCACCGGGCACCAGGCAGTCACTCGACGGCGACGAGAGCGAGGATGGCACCGATGACGGCGAGGATGCCCGCGGTGACCGCGGCCTGAGCCACTCGAAGTACCGCACGCCGAGGCCCGCGCTCTCCATCGCGTAGGCACTCAACACCATATATAGTTCGATTTGGACCCCTGACCTCCTCTATGTAGCAAGGTCTGCGTGTCTCGCTTGCAATATATCGCAGCGCAGGCCCCGGCTTTATATGTGTGTGGGGGTTGGGTTGGATTCTCGGTGGGGAGGACTGGCAGAGGTCGTCTATGTCTAAGCCG
This sequence comes from Aegilops bicornis, assembly GCA_021605145.1. NCBI lineage: Eukaryota > Viridiplantae > Streptophyta > Magnoliopsida > Poales > Poaceae > Aegilops > Aegilops bicornis. Next base: position 515,328,929 of record CM038669.1, on the reverse strand, counting down.
TGCATGTCACGGCCGGGAAGAAACAGGGAAGGAAAGCTGGGGAGGGAGGGAAGCTGGTGCGCCGTTGGTGTTGCTCTCGGCCGAGCTTTATACGCGCCAGTCGCGTCGCGGCCGGCCCTCGGGAGCTTGGAAGGCTGGCTGGAGCTCGTGAGGTAAGCAGATTAAGCCGGGGGCGGCGGGCGCGTGGTGTCGCGTGTGAAAAGGGCGAGCTGTATAATCCGGGCATCTATACTGGTGCCTGGAGCTAGCATGACAGCGAGGCTGATGTGTGGAATGGCACCGGAGTTACATTCCCGCCGCCGCCTCTGGGGCGGCGGGTACAGATACTATTGCCGCAAAGGAACGCGGTAGTACTAGGTTCTCCATCGATCTCTCGGCGAATATATCAATCCAACATGTAGTGGGGATCGATTATGGGATGTCAAAAAAACGTGTAGCTGCTAGTCTGCTACCAGTATTATTCTATCACTTCCTGACGCACGTATTTAATTTGCTGTTGATGATGCTGATTGTGGTAGCTAATACGGAGTAGAGTACTTAATAGGGTGAATGATTGCTAGAGTACGTATGTATGTAGAACAGCTACGTCGCTTTCTGAAGACGTAGGCAGGTTGTTGGCGACACGCCTCTAGCTCCATGCACGCTTTGCTATGGATTATGCACTAAACAATATCTACTGATTAATCTGTAGTCATATGACAGGGAGTTTAAGATGCGCTGCTTACCTCTCTGAAGTATTATATACTCTACGCCATCACATATCTTGTTCTCTAGCTAGATATGGTGTGTGTTTTCTCCTTGGGTACGTGTTACATGCAGGTTTGTGCTATATTGCTCGGCTTCAGACACGTGCATGATGATTGTGGACCTTGAACGTTTGCCCCTTATCATCTCCAAGTGTGAATAAGCTGACCGAGCGGGGTTTATGTCTTAAAAGACACGGGCCACAAGAACTTCGGCACTATGTCCTGCTTCAGAAAAGGTTCTTAAGGGCAACCATTGTAGAGTGGTCATAATATCGATCATCATCCATCATATAGCGTGCTTCATAATAATATGAAGACTGCTGAAGCGATGCACAAACTAAGAATCACTATAAATCCCCTAAAAAACTAAGAATTGCTATAAACATACCCTTAAAAAAAGGACCCTAATATCTGGCGATCGCCAGATGGAGAGGTTCCCCGCGTGGGGGGCGTGTTTGGCCCAAAGAACCAGCTAGTTGATTTTTTCGGAAAAAAAATCAACAACGGAACAAACATATATTTCCTTATACAGAAAAAGGCAGAGAAAAACCATAAATTTGCAGTTGCCATTTAAACTTGCGGTCTTCTAATTTATTAAAGAATGTACAAAAGTTATACTACAACAAGTTCATAATTTGCCATGATGTTTAAAAAAATACACTTCATCACAATTTAAGTGTAAAAAAATACATAGTTTGCCATGCTTTATATTTTCGTTTACAAAAACATAAAATCACATGAAAGAAATTGCCATGATAAAAGATAAATAAAATTTCCATGCCATTAAAATAAATTTGACATGCTCATAAAATTAAAATTGCCATGCTCTTGAGAACAAAATTGTCATGTTATCAAAAATGAAAATGACATGCCTTTAATAATAAAATTGCCGTGAATAAGTGATAAAAATTCTCAAAGCTTGACATGGGAGCATTACAAAAAGACCGTGAAATTGTCATCTTTGGAAGATAAAAACTATTATGGATTTGCCATGGGATCGGGACAAAAAATTCTATAAAAAATGCCATGTGTACAAAACAACTTGATGTGTGAACAGTAAAAATGTTTAAAATTGCCATCTGACTAGTTCAAGAAAATAAAAAAAACTGTCATATACATTTATTTCCAAAAAAGTTGCCATGTACCTAAAAAACATATTTTGCCACCTAGTAAAAAGAAAAAGAAAAAGGGAGGAACCAGGATTAGATCCTAGGTCCTCCGTGTTGAGCTTGAGGCGCTAGAGAGTGCGGTGAGTGATTTGTGTTGAATAGGATGTGTTCACACAACTTTTGTGTTGTAACAAACGAGTTTCAAAAGTTGATGTGGCCAACAACCGCCCATCAAGATATGTGTGCCCACATCCAACGGCAGCCATTGCATTCACTGGGAGGAGCCAAAAATCTGACGTTCATGTGATTGCTTTTATGGAAAAATCTCATGTGGGACCCGTTTTTCATTGGCTACACGCCTTCTTCCTTCCCCACCTCAACAATCAGAGTTTTGCTGTATTATTCCCTCCCTTTTTCGGTTTATAGGGCTTATCCAAATTTATTTTCTCAATTTGTAAGTCTCATTTTTATTGCTCCCATTCACATGTTCAGATTTTAAGGTGCATTAAATCGTTGCCAATACATGTAAAAGTTTTTGGTCATGTATTGGTCACCCATGCATGCATTACAATTAATACATTGGTAAACACAATTTCTTGAGAAAAATGAGTTCATTAATCGAGTATTTTTGTAAACTACAAAAATTATTCCACCACTCATCATCTACTTTGCTTGGTGAGATTTTTCAATTGGGCTCTATAAACCGGAAAGGAGGAAGTAGATTTGAACATGGATTTCAACAAGAATTCAACCTGGATTACAACTAGGATTTTAACAACCATTTGAACTGTGTGTCTCTACTAGAATTTGAACTACATGTTCTTCCTCCCTTAGGAAGTGACCTCCCAAGCATGGGAGGCTCCGGCTTCCATGACTGTTGTGGCCATGCGATCGACGAACGCCAATGTCCTGGATGCGGGACAAGGCCGTAATTTTGAAGGCCGATGTGAGCACGTCATCCATTTCTACCCAGGAAGCCATCGGCATGCAGTCAAACTAAGCGAGGCCGCAAGGAGGTGCTCACAACTTAAGGTTGATTCAGCCTTACGGCGAGCGTCTTCCTCGACCCACTAGGAGTACTCCCACACCCTCTCCCAGAACTCTCTCTAGAAGCGGCCCTCTTCATTATCTCCAGGGAAGGGTCCATAAGGAGGTCGTGAACTTGACATGGTCGATGGGGTCATTGTGAGGACGACGGGGAAGGTGGAAGATATTGAGTGGGGTGGTAGCCAGCGAAAGGGCCGATAGAGGTGAGTGTGGCAGGGACAAAGAAGGGGGAAGATAGGGGTGATGTGGCGCCGATGAAGGTATGCGATAGGGCTTATTTACCCGCGAATTGGCATGCTCCGATGGAATAGTCGAATTTGTCCAAAAAATTCTGAAATTGTTTTCCAACATACCTGCGGGGTATGTCGACAACTCCAAAAAATATAAGCTCAAAACTCGATTTACAGTTAGACAAATTCGACTATGAATAGTGTCAACTTTGCATCAATAGTATTTGACACTATTCACATCAGATATTTTTTTCTAAGTGTAGTTCAAATTAGGAGCTGAAACTTTTTAATGTTGTACATCAAACATGGGTCTGTGTTTGCAAATATTTTCAGAATTTCCAAACATGTTCTATATAATTCAATACGGTTGATATCACCTAAGTGCAGATCCTATATTAGTCTCCCCATGAATAAGGTTACCCGCAGTGTGGGTATCATAACAAGTATCATGCATGTCAAGTAGATAATTTGGGTGAGGTGGCATGACATTAGATGAAAAAAATAGAAGATTTGATATCATATCATCATACCGTGTCATATTAAATATTGTACTACATTGTGTCGGACATGATAATAAATAAGGCAATCTAAAGTATTCTAATAGCCTATGATGTTATGCATGATGAAAGTAGTATCATAGTTTCCACTGCGGGCAGCCTAATAAGGTGCACGCTTATTTCGGCCAACTTTAACCATCAATTCGGTCAATAAGAAAATGTTATGTGACTTACTAGAAACTATGCCATTGAAAACATTTTTCAGATTTGAATTCAGTGATATAACTTTTGCCGCATACTACTGGTTGAACTGACTATCAAAGTTAAATCTCGAAATATGCATGCCCTTTGGTGGGAGTATAGAGATGTTGATTTTGTATGTGAAGGTGATACACCATAGGAACATACGAGAGTCCATCAAAGCCAAAGTGTGTGTCTTTCCTCCTCCACAAGAAAAGCTCTTTCTCCTCCCGTCAGAGCTGCCGCCGGTCCGCCCCAACTCCGATGGCCTTTGTGCCATGGAGCTGCGAAGGATCTCGGGGCCTCGTCGGCGGGAGGGACCCCGTTCCAGCTCTTGTTAGATTTAGCGTCTTGCTTGGGGCTATGTGGCGGCGGTGATGTCCCTTAGTAGGAATAATGTCTCACATGTTCTATCCCCGTCCCGGTGGTGTGTCTAGCATCGTCGAAAAGGATGTGTGGAGGTGTGTCTCCGTCGGATCTCATGGGATTCGGTCGGTGCTGGTCTTCGATGGATCTGTTTTGATCCGGTCTTCATTTGAATGTTTATAGGTTTGATCCTTCTGATCTACGACTTTCTTCATCGGCGATGGTCGTGTTTGATCAGCCTTAGCACGACGACTTCCGGCTGTCTACTACCACAAGGTTTGCCCGGCTCCATTGAGGGAGGGATGATGACGGTGACGCACCTTCGGCAAGCCCCCAATGCTTCTAGTCATCGCTAGATGGTCCACGGACATGCTTGTAATTTTTATTTTCTCTGTTGCTCTTTGTACTATCATGATTAAGGATGAATATATTTGAAGTTTCTCGGGGGGTAAAAAACCCGATAATATTCGGGTCATCGGTCGTCACCCAGACATCAGTTGCAACTTCACCGGCTTAATTAGAATACTCCATTAAGGTGTGCAGGTAGTATACTACATACTATTGGTCAAAAAAGAAGATATAATAGCAACCATACGCCATCCACGCGCCGGAGAACAAATAAAGCAGAGTTGACAATTTGACAATTATCCAGCATCACATATGCATGCATGTCCATGAGAAAAAGTATGGATTTAGCGTGTAATGTAAAAAAGGGTGGCGCATGCAGCAGCGACTCGACTGGTAACCACCGAGTCTACCCAGAGATGGTAAGCCACCTAGAGCTAGTGGAGGTCGCAGTACCGTGTGCCGTGTGGTGTGGATGTATAGACCGGGAAATACAGCCAGCCAGCCGGCGATCGGTCCAGCGAGCAGATGTCAAACTCGGGTCCACGATGCGATGGAGATGCATGCGTGTGGGCGCGGCCGGGCTCGCGATTAAACTCAGCTTGAACGGACGGAAGCTGTGCCGCTAGGTGGCTAGGGTAATCATCATATCGAACGGGCGGATCAAACACGACGAGAAGAGAGAAGAGAAGATGGGGGTCGTCGAGTAGGACCGGTGGTGGGTCGATCGGTCCCGCACGCATTGACGGACGACGCGGTTCTCGACTCAGGGTCGTACCCCGGTAGCGGTAGGGTACCCCTCTAGCTAGGTGGTACTATTTTTTTTTTCAACCGGGCTCACATTCCTTTTCATTAATTTTGCAATCAACGGAAATACAGAAGTTCAGTTCAGTAGGTCTCGAGGAACCACATCTAAAATAAAACGACCACCAGAACCAAAATAGGACTGAAAGGGGGAAAGCGAGCTGGAGCACCGCCAGGAAACCCACAACAGGAAGATCCTGAAATGGATCATTCGCCATGGGGCGAAAACCTGACGACATTAACAAGCTACTATCCTAGACAGCAAAATATAAGGATGAAACTACGCAGCCACTCAGGGGGGCATAAAGCAGCTATGAGTCAACTTCTGACAGGCACCAGAACGGGCATCAAACCCCAGTGGAAATTCGCGAAACTGGTAAGAGGACCAGGCTAACCGATCTGAACTCCATCTCCATCCCTCAGAACCATCCTTCCCTGTGTGTATGACCTGTCTGCCAGAGCTGCTGCCGCAAACGCCAGTCTTTTCACCCCAGCCTAGAACCTCGCCCTGTCATCTTCTTTCAGCGGACTACGAGCATTGTATTTATCAAAAGTAACTTTATTTCGGAGGCACCAAATCCCCCAGCAAATAGCAGCAATAATCATCATATAGAATTTCTTTTCGCCTGGGAAAAATTTATATAGCCACGCCCAACATTGCCACAGTGATCGGGGGCAACAGGAAGCCCCAACCGTTGCACCCAAGACCCCCCAAACAGTTCAGGCAAGCGGACACGTAAAGAACAGATGATTAGCATCTTCCATGCTGTTGCAGAAGGAACAGGCAGGATTCCCAAGCCAGTTCCTTTTCCGCAAGTTATCCCGCGTAAGCACAACATTTTGAAACAATTGCCACAAGAAGATTTTAATTTTAAAAGGAATACTAGCTTTCCAAATCCATTTGTAATTCGGACCAGCTAAATCCCTCTCTAGCCACTCATAAACTGATTTAGTGGAGAATCTCTTCTTCTTATTAAGGCTCCAGGAAACTACATCAAGGGAGGTGTTCAGGGTAAATTTCTTAGCCTCAGAAACCACCCAGTCCCACTGATCATTAACCTCTCCAAACAGTCTACGTCTGAACCCCAGTTTGTAGTCTTTTGCCACAAACTCAGCAATAGTCCCATCCTGATTTTGACATATACTGAATAAGACAGGTAGCTTATCTCGCAAAGGTTTTTCATCCAGCCATGGGTCGTGCCACACCCTAGCCAGATTACCACTATTGATCTGGACAACCCTCCCAGCCATATATGTCTCTTTGACTTTCATTATTGCTTTCCAGCAAGGGGAATCTGAAAAGCGGCTACGAATATTAGCTACAGTCTTGTTTTTAAAGTATTTGGCACGAATAATACGTTGCCACAGCCCATCACTAGTCTCGAGCTTCCACCACCATTTTGCTAAGAGACTAATATTTTTCTTATGGAGATCTTTGATCCCCAATCCCCCAATACTTTTGGACCGGCAAACCCTAACCCATTTCACCATATGATAAGCACGCTTCTTATTTTTTCTCCTCCAAAAAAATCTTCTACGGTGTTTATCCATTTTGTCAATAAAAGTTTTGTTGAACAAAAACAGATATGATGGGATTCCATCCAGACTAGAGTCCAACAGAGTTAATCTAGCCCCAGATGATGCTGAATATGCAATCCAAGCATCAAGTTTTTTTTATCATCTTAACGTCCAAAAAGTCCAACTCTATATTTTTCAAAGTGGAGTATGTGATCGGGGCACCCAGGTATCTCATAGGTAAAGTACCCACCTGACACCCAAACATCTCAGCATAGGTTGCATTAGTCTCATTATCCCCACCTATAACAATAATCTCACTCTTATCAAAGTTAATTTTCAACCCCGACATGAGTTCAAACAAGTACAACATGAGTTTGACATTGACAGCCTTGTCAATGCCATGCTCGAAGCAGATAACTGTATCATCCGCATATTGTAAGATACCCACACCGTTCTCAATTAGATCAGAGGCCAACCCCTTGATGAGGCCATTTTTTGGGGCAGAAGTCATCATCTTAGTTAGGCATTCTGCCGCAAGATTAAAGAGAAAAGGAGAGTGTGGGTCTCCCTGTCTGACCCCTTTCGCACTTTGTATATAAGGTCCCAGCTCATCATTGATTTTAACACTAACCGTCCCATTCTTAAGGATTTGAGATACCCATCCACACCATTTTTGGTTAAACCCACGTTTTTCATGACATTCAAGCAAAAACTCCCAATTGACTTTGTCATAAGCTTTCTCAAAGTCAAGCTTAAGGACAACCCCAACCTGTTTTTTAACATGAGTATAATGCAAAACTTCATGCAAGGATAATATGGCATAGATTACCAGGGGCTGGTCCAAAGAGATTCTTATAGTACTCAGTAGCATGAGCTAAGAGATTCTTAGTCCCTTCTATAATAGTTGATCCACACTTAAGTGAAACCATCGAATGTTTCCTACGTCTCCCATTGGCTACTTTATGAAAAAATCCAGTATTGTTGTCTACTTTCAGTAGCCACCTCTGATTAGAGAATTGATGCCAAAAAAGTTCTTCCTCCACATACATATTATTCAGTTCGATCAATATTTCCAGCTTTCTGGTATAAGCCTCACCACACAACCCAACAGTTTCCTCAAGCTTTTCCAATTCTTGCAATTCAAGTTTGATAATATTTCTCCTAATCTTGTTGTGCCCAAAAATGTTGGAGCCCCACCCTTTAAAAAACTTCTTAACTCTCTTCAGTTTAATATTCAGGGTATCTATGGGAACATCAGTATACACAGGTTTCGACCAAATATCAGCAACCAAAGGTAGAAAGGCTGGATTATTCAGCCAGTTATTATCAAACCTAAAGCACATATTCCCTGGTGCTTTAGCTGCAGCCCGCCCCCATCCAACAACAGGGGATTGTGATCAGATAGGTCCTTAACCAATTTGCTAACCGAGACAAGAGGATATAAGTCCTCCCATTTAGGTGACATTAAAACTCTATCCAGCTTCTCCAGAGTAGGATTCTCCTGCTTGTTAGACCACGTGTACACCCCTCCAGACATGCAGATCTCCCTAAGCCCAAGCAAGTGGATGACAGAATTAAACACATCCGAGAATTTGGACATGGGAGTCTTTTTATTCTTCTCACCGATGTGACGAAGTATATTGAAATCCCCACCCACTAAGTAAGGGATATGAGTGGCATGACACATATGTGATAGTTCAGCAATAAACTCAGGTTTATTTTCATCATGATCTGCTCCATATACTACCATCAACGACCAGCTACATTTCATGTTTTTATCAAATAGGTCTAACTGAATGATATATTTCCCATGCTTAATAGCAATAAGACCAAACTTGTCCCTATTAACACCACAGAGAATGCCTCCAGATTTGCCTCAAGAGGGAATCCATTCCCAATAATTTTTTTGCCCAGGGTCCAACTTCCTAAAAAAGGAAGGATTATAAGAACTTTTCATAGTCTCTTGAAGACCAATAAAATCAACATCATTGGCATTAATCATATCAGTGAGACAGGTAGACATGCCTTTCTTACCTACCCCCCTACAGTTCCGAAATACTCCTATCATTTATATCTTTCAGGTTTTCCCCTCTCCCTAGTGGGTCTGCCAGGATTCAGGGCATCCCCGCCATTCCCTTTTTTATTTTGACTCCTAGTAATAGGTTGTAGGATCGAAAGTATGTCTAGAGGGGGTGATTAGACTACTTGACCAAATAAAAACTTATCCTTTTCCCAATTTTAGTCTTTGGCAGATTTTAGCTAACTTAGCACAAGTCAAGCAATCTTAACACAATTCAAGCAAGCATGCAAAGAGTACATGAGCAGCGGAAAGTAAAGCATGCAACTTGCAAGAATGTAAAGGCAAGAGTTTGGAGAATTCAAACGCAATTGGAGACACGGATGTTTTTGTCGTGGTTCCGATAGGTGGTGCTATCGCACATCCACGTTGATGGAGACTTCAACCCACGAAGGGTAGCAGTTCTTGCGAGTCCACGGAGGGCTCCACCCATGAAGGGTCCATGAAGAAGCAACCTTGTCTATCCCACCATGGCTGTCGCCCACGAAGGACTTGCCTCACTAGCGGTAGATCTTCATGAAGTAGGAGATCTCCTTGCCCTTACAAACTCCTTGGTTCAACTCCACAATCTTGTCGGAGGCTCCCAAGTAACACCTAGCCAATCTAGGAGACACCACTCTCCAAGAAGTAATAAATGGTGTGTTGATGATGAACTCCTTGCTCTTGTGCTTCAAATGATAGTCTCCCCAACACTCAACTCTCTCTCACAGGATATAGATTTGGTGGAAATAAGATTTGAGTGGAAAGCAACTTGGGGAAGGCTAGAGATCAAGATTCATATGGTAGGAATGGAATATCTTGGTCTCAACACATGAGTAGGTGGTTCTCTCTTAGAAAATGTGTATTGGAAGTGTAGGTTCGTTCTGATGGCTCTCTCCACGAATGAAGAGGAGGTGGAGGGGTATATATAGCCTCCACACAAAATCTAACAGTTACACACAACTTCCCAAACTCGGTGGGACCGAATTGATAAACTCGGTCAGACCGATTCAGCAAATCTAGTGACCGTTAGGATTTTCGGTGGGACCGACATGCAACTCGGTAGGACCGATATGGTTAGGGTTAGGGCATAACGTAATCTCGGTGAGACCTATTACACAAACTCGGTGGGATCGATTTTGGTAATAAGCTAACCAGAGAGTTGGTCAGGTAAACTCGGTGGGACCGGTTCGCTCATTTCGGTGGGACCGAAATGTTACGAAAAGGAAACAGAGAGTTTACATTGCAATCTCTGTGGGACCGATCGCTCATCTCGGTAGGACCGAAACGTTACGAAGGGAAACAGAGAGATTACAATCCCATCTCGGTGAGACCGAGATCCCTATCGGTGAGACCGATTTGCCTAGGGTTTGTGGCAGTGGCTATGACATCTGAACTCGGTGGCGCCGGATAGAAAGTATCGGTGGGGCCGAGTTTGACTTTTGGTTCAGGTCATATGTGGATGTGGGAAAGTAGTTGAGGGCTTTGGAGCATATCACTAAGCACTTTGAGCAAGCAAGCCATTAAGCAACACCTCATACCTCCTTGATAGTATTGGCTTTTCCTATAGACTCAATGTGATCTTGGATCACTAAAATATAAAATGTAGAGTCTTGAGCGTTGAGCTTGAGCCAATCCTTTTATCCTTAGTATATTGAGGGGTCCACTTTTCTCATCCATGCCATGCCATTCATTGAGCTTTTCCTGAAATATTTATCTTGGAATAATGTTAGCTCAATGAGCTATATGTTGTTAGGAATTACCAAAACCACCTAGCGATAGTTGCACTTTCAATCTCCCCCTTTTTGGTAATTGATGACAACATATAGATCAAAGCTTCACAAGTGATAATAGGAGTGAAAAACATTGTCGCTTTGAGAAGTATGTGAAAAGCAAGAGCTCCCCCTAAATTTGTGCATAGTTTAAGATTTGCTTTGGACTGCAAATGCACAAAGAGTTAGGCTCATGGGTTACTCTTCCATGTCACATACATCTTGGTGGAGCGCTCAAAATGATAACAATAGAATACATGCACTCATCACCAAGCAAAGTGAATGATCATATAGAGATAAAAAGATAATGTCATCCAACAAGCATTAATGTAGCATATGATCAAACACATGATCATCCAAGTATCACACAGAAAGAAAGTATCTCAATCAAGCAAATAAAGTTCAACCACCAAAGCAAGAGAGAATAAAAAGCTACGCTCTCTCTTGAAGCCTATGGTCTATACATTTTTCTCCCCCTTTGGCAACAAGTTACCAAAAAGATCATAGAAAATGCATAGCACTAAATCGTCTCTTAGGCTTGATCTTCAGGTGGTGGTGTAGACAAAACGCCAAGGACGAAGGCATCAGTTGATGTAGATGGAGCTGGTTGAGTAGGTGCTGGAGCTGGTGGCACTGAAGCTGTAGCTGGTGCAGATGAAGTGGCTCGTGTCCGCCACTGCACCGCAATGACCTCTGAGCTCTAGGCACTCTGGCAAATGCCTCAGTGGTTGTCTTGCCCTTCCTCTCCTGCATATCATCCTGGAGTTGCTCAACAACAGACTGGATCTCAGTTACCTTAACATCCAAGTCATAGAACTTCTGCTCCATGATCCTCTCTAGGCTCTCCTGGTTTTGAGTCAGGGTGGCCGGCCCCTTCTCAATCCTCAGAGTGGATGCAATTAAGTAGCCAAGCTGATCCTGTTTGCTCTTCAAGAAGTACTGAGATGCCTCTTCCATTGTTGGCATCTTGGCAGCCTTCTCAGTCCTTGCCTTCTCCTTCTTTGCTTGTGCTTGCACAGAAGATGGTTCATCTTCATCCATAACCACTTGGTTGTTCTCAAAATCTGGATAGATAGGCATATGATCCTTGTCCAGCAAGTATGTGCCAGTGACCATCTTGGAGTTAATCAGCTCCTGGATCTGTGGGGCATACCCACAACTTCTCTTTTGGTCAGCAGTTGTCCGCTTGATAGTTTCAACTATAAGACTCATGACCTTGAATTTTTGTGGCACATCAAATAAGTGTAGCAGATTTATTGCATGGCCTCTGATCATGTTGTGATCACCTGACTTGGGCAAGAGAGTGTGCCCGAGGATCCAGTTAATGGTTGGCAGTCCTGACAGAAGGTAATGTACTGATCCAAACTTGTGTAATTCAATAGCAGCATCTGGGATCTCCTTGTACATATGTGCCATAGAGTTGTGATTCATCTTCTTCTTGGCATAGACATCCAAGTCATCCTCTTCCTCCTTAGGTGCATTGATCAGATTAGCCCATTCTTCAATTGATGATTGGTACCTAGTACCTTCAGACATCCATACTATCCTGCCATTTGGATAGAAGTGTGTTGTGGAGTAGAATTGCATTATTAGCTCATCAATCCACTTTGTGAGCTTCTGCCCAACAAAGTCTGCAACTCCACAAACACTGAAGCTGTCATACACACCAGGATAGTGTTCTTCATTCTCCTTGATGTATTCCCAGTTGACCCATCTCATGTCACACACTATGGGCTTCTTGTCCAGCAGCACTGTCTCATAGAAATCCTGTTGTTCCTTTGTGTGGAACCTGTAGTCTACAACTATTCTCCTTCTGGTGGCATATGGATCTGACTCTCTCCATAGCCTCAATCCTGAGTCCTTCCTTATCTTCATGTTCTCAGCTACAGGATGGGCATCATTATGATCTGGAATTTTAGGCTTCAATTTTCTCAAAACATGTGACTCATCATCTTCTTCTTCCATTGCAGCTTCAGGCACTGGGGCCTTGTTCTTCTCTGCAGCTGGAATGTTCCTGGTACTCCTCTTAGGTGCAGTCTTGGGCTTGGAGGCAGCCTTGGGTGCTTCTTTGGGCTTTGATGAAGCAGCCCCTGACCTGATGGCATCACCCATAAGCTTCTGAGCTTTGGGTGTTGGTGCAGCATCCTCTTCTTCTTCTTCCTCTTCCATCATGGAAGGCTTTCCAATAACCCTGGCCATGGTCTTCTTGACCCTTTCCTTCCTCTTCTTCCCTTCTGCAGCGGCCTCTTTGGGTTCAGCTTCCAAAGATACTTGAGTGGAGGGTCTGGCTTTAGACATGGGTTGTCTTCCTGCTGGCCTTTTGGTCTTCAGACCTGGCTTAGTTGCTGCAGCTGAGCCATATTCTTTCTTGAGCACCTTCTTCTTGGAAGTGGCCTCATCCTCAACAGCCACATAGTCTTCATCCTCAGATTCCGAGGTTCTCTTCTTTCCGCCCCGTGGCAGCTTTGGGTAGGTTGCTTGGGGTGCTCCTGCTGCCATCATCATAGCTGCTAGATGGACTAGTGCCCTCACTCATGTGAACCTGCTCATCTTCCCTGTTCTGACTGTCACTTTGATCAGACATATTGCAAACACTGACAATAAACCCTATGAATAGATATAGATGAGATAGAGTGGATGAGCATCACAAAATGCAGAGGTTTTTGCAAAAGAATGAGTCAAAAACTTAGTTTTAGTTTTTCACAGAAAGCATTTCAGATCTACCGATTTGTAAACTCGGTGATACCGAAGCAGATTTTGGAACCTAAACTAGTGAACTCGGTCAGACCGAGTCACAGTTAGGTGGCACCGAGACTGCTAGGGTTTCACAAAGTCCTAAACTCGGTCACACCGATTTGCAATTCTCGGTCAGACCGAGAATTACATGTGCAATGGCCTTAACCGAATCGGTGGTACCGAGTTCTACAACTCGGTTGGTCCGAGATGGTTTCATGAAACCTAACCCTAAATTTTCAATTCATCTCTAATCTACTTGAGTGTTTTGACTGGATAAGATAGTTTCAATCGTGGCAAGATTCATGGCGAACACAATGTGCTAGGAATCAGATAGGGATAGCACAGTGATCGAGTTCATACCCTAGTTCGGTGATGAACTCGCTACGGAGGCAACGACGGGGATGATTCCCGTTGACGGCGGCGGAGACCAGCGGCAGGAGGCAGCTGGCGACGAGGAGGACGATCCAGAGACCCTGGAGGCAGAGCGGGCTGAGCACGGGCGAAAGAGTTCGGAGAAAATTTCCAAAATTTTGCCCATGGATATATATAGCCCGACCCTGTTGGTGTGAACGAGTGGAACAACTCGGTGGCACCGAGATGCATAACTGCAAGCAGTTACAACAACTCGGTGTGACCGAAAAGTTCAAATCGGTTGCACCGAGATTGAAAACCTAGATCGACTTAGTGATCTCGGTATGACCGAAATGGAAGAATCGGTCAGACCGAAATGCACAAAGAAGTTTTGGAAGTTTAAGTCTATGACGAATCGGGGACTCCGAGTGCTCCTCACACAGAGTGGTTCGAATCTGACTTGATCAAATTTTGTGATGCAGCATGAATAGAGTTTGAGATGAGAAGAGCATCGATAGCTAGAGAAGGTTCTTAGGCATTGTTGTCCATCCACTTGGCAAAAGAAAAAGAAACCAATCAATCAAAACAACAAGTGGATGTCCTCGAATGAGTAAAATATGCAACCAACATGCTCACACAATAAAATGGCAAATGAAATATGTATAAGCATGCACAACCAATTCTAGCATCTATCAAGCAATTGGCGATGACTAGGTCATCTATATATGAGTATATTGACTTAGGAGTCAAATGGGAACATTTGATCATAGGTCATACTCATCGTTTAAGCTCAAGTGGGGTTACCACTTTTACATAATGCATTGATGTGTTCACACCATTAGAGTTGCTTTGACTCAATTCTCAAAGTAAAGTTCCCCCTAGATGTGAGATCCCCCCTTAGAGGGATAAACTAACCTTGGGTTTTGTCGATGATGACTTCATGTAGGTGTTGAAGATGTGGATGCTCAATGTTGATGTAGATCATTTGGAGCAATCCTTTGGAGTGAGTTGCACTTTCAATACCTACACGGGTTAGTCCCACAAGGAACAAACAAGGATATCCATAGACATAGAGTAATGCACACACAACATGATGTCTATGAGAGCATTAGGTTACCTTTTCCCTTGTCTTACCAACAAGAGGGTTTGTGACTCCTTGAACTAGTGCAAGATGTGGAAGTTGATTGCACTTGTTATGGCCAAAATGATATGAGTGAAATATGTTGGCGGAGTCACCCTCAAGATCTCTCTAGTTCTTCTTCTTCGGGATCCGCATCATCTTGATGGGAATCCTTGGAGTTGTAGTCGTACTAGATGAAGTAGAACTTGACGTAGTCTTGGGTACCCACTTGACCAAGGCCTTTGGAGCTTCTTCAAATGCATCAATCTCTTCTTGAAGCTTGTCCTTGCCTTTTTCCTTGTGGTCTTGTGGTGGAAGATCATCTTGAGCTTGTGTCCCCTTGAAGGAAGTAGGATCATACTTCTCTTGTCGAGGAACAAACTTCATCTTTGGGTATTGATCTTCTTCCCACTCAACTCCATTAGCATTGAACTTTCGTTCAAAACCAACACCTTGATTCTTCCGGTGCCTTCCTTGCTTATGCATAATTTCCTCAAATTGCTTACTCCCGGTAAGGCTCTTGTAAACACCTTTCTCTATAATTCCCTTCAATAAGCTATTTTCTTGCTCAAGTGTAACTTGGCTAAGAGAATCATTAGTGGAATCAAGAGAACTACTAGAAGCAACAACATTGGATTTAGCATGATTATTGTTACTACTAGAGGAAGAATCCTTCTTATTCTTGTTACTAGACTTGACTTGAGGCATGTAAGTAGATAAGAGTAAACGCTTGGCAATGTAAGAAGAACTTTTCTTATGAAGATCATCATTGATTGCCTTTAAGAACTCATGCTCTTGCTCAAGGTTGAGCTTTTCAAAGCGTAACTTCTCATGAGTCCTTAAAAGTTCTTGATGATCTTCTAAGATAGTTTCATGAGCTAACTTAAGAGTGTTTAGTTCTTTAGTTAGAAGCTCAATCTTCTCCTTATCATTGTCATTCATTTTATCTTGATTAGCATGATTAATTGATGTTTCATCATAGTATTCATCACTAGAGTTGTCAACAAGTAAATCATCATCACCAAACAAGTCATCTTCATCACTATTGAAATGAACATACTGGGTGTGATACCTTTGGACCTTTGGCCATGAAGCATCTTCCAATTCCTTCATTTGGTGAATCAAATATGTCGTAGGAGTTGGTTGACACAAGTGCTAGACCGGCAACACCTTCATCTTGAGTATATTCAGAGTCGGAGTGATAGCTTCTCTCGGAGTGATTGTCGAGTCTGAGCGGATACCCATTCACCAACATGAGCTTGATGTCTTCGTTTTGTGTAGCTCCTTGATGACTTGTCCTTCCTTTCCGAATCCTTGCTTCTCCGGGATGTTCTTCGTTCATAACGATCATCCCTACTCCTTCTCTCTCTTGGTGGTGATTCTTCTCTTCTTTTGTAGGGTGCCGTACACTCATTGGAATAGTGTCCGGGTCTTCCATAATTGTAGCAATTACGCTCTCGACTAGAAGATCTTTTGTCATTGTAGGACCTTGACTTGGAGCTTCTCTCTTTGCTTCTACTCTTGTAGAATTTGTTGAAGTTCTTCACCATTAGGCTCAATTCTTCATTGAAGGTTTGTTTCTCACTTGATGATGTGGGGGCTTCACATGAGGCTTTGTAAGCACCACTTGATTTGTTGTGAAGTTCCTCCTTATCCTTGAGTGACATCTCATGAGCAACAATTCTTCCAATGAGTTCTGTTGGCTTGAGATCTTTGTAATTGGGCATCATTTGGATTAATGTGCACACGGTATCATATTTTTGTTGGGGAACGCAGTAATTTCAAAAAATTTCCTACGCACACGCAAGATCATGGTGATGGCATAGCAACGAGAGGGGAGAGTGTATGTCCACGTACTCGTGAGACCGTGAAGCGAAGCGTTATAACAACGCGGTTGATGTAGTCAGACGTCTTCACGATCCGACCGATCCAAGTACCGAACGCACGGCACCTCCGAGTTCAAAGACACGCTCAGCTCGATGGCGATCCCGGACTCGATCCAGCAAAGTGTCGGGGATGAGTTCCACAAGATGACGGGCGCAGTGACGATGATGATGCTTCATCGGCGCAGGGCTTCGCCTTAAGCTCATGACGATATGACCGAGGTGGAATATGGTGGAGGGGGCACCAGACACGGCTAAGGAACGATCACGTAGATCAACTTGTGTGTCATGGGGTGCCCCTGCCCCGTATATAAAGGAGGGAGGGGAGGTGCGGCCGGCCCTCCTAGGGTGCTGGAGGAGTCCTACTCCCACCGGGAGTAGGACTCCCCTCTGCCTTGTTGGAGAAGGAAAGGGGGAGGAAAGAGGAAGGGGGCGCCGCCTCTCCTTGTCCTATTCGGACTAGGGGAGGGGGCGGCCTGCCCTGGCCGGCCCTCCTATTCTCCCTTATGGCCCATTAAGGCCCAACAACCCCCGGGAGGGTTCCGGTAACCCCCCGGTGTTCTGGAAAATTCCCGATTTCATCCGGAACCATTCCAATATCCAAATATAGGCTTCCAATATATCAATCTTTATGTCTCGACCATTTCGTGACTCCTCGTCATGTCCGTGATCACATCCGGGACTCCGAACAAACTTCGGTACATCAAAACTTATGAACTCATAATAAACTGTCATCGTAACGTTAAGCGTGCGGACCCTACGGGTTCGAGAACTATGTAGACATGACCTAGAACTATTCTCGGTCAATAACCAATAGCGGAACGTGGATGCCCATATTGGTTCCTACATATTCTTCGAAGATCTTTATCGGTCAAACCGCATAACGACATACGTTGTTCCCTTTGTCATCGGTATGTTACTTACCCGAGATTCGGTCGTCGGTATCCAATACCTAGTTCAATCTCGTTACCGGTAAGTCTCTTTACTCGTTCCGTAATACATTATCTCACAACTAACTTATTAGTTGCAATGCTTGCAAGGCTTATGTGATGTGTATTACCGAGAAGGCCTAGAGATACCTCTCCGAGCAATCGGAGTGACAAAACCTAATATCGAAATACGCCAACCCAACATGTACCATTGGAGAAACCTGTAGTACTCCTTTATAATCACCCGGTTACGTTGTGACGTTTGGTAGCACCCAAAGTGTTCCTCCGGTAAATGGGAGTTGCATAATCTCATAGTTACAGGAACATGTATAAGTCATGAAGACAGCAATAGCAATATACGAACCGATCAAGTGCTAGGCTAACGGAATGGGTCATGTCAATCACACCATTCTCCTAATGATGTGATCCCATTAATCAAATGACAACACATGTCTATGGTTAGGAAACATAACCATCTTTAATTAATGAGCTAGTCAAGTAGAGGCATACTAGTGACTATATGTTTGTCTATGTATTCACACATGTATTATGTTTCCGGTTAATACAATTCTAGCATGAACAATAAACATTTATCATGATATAAGGAAATAAATAATAACTTTATTATTGCCTCTAGGGCATATTTCCTTCAATTTTCCATCCAAGGCTCTTAGGATCTTCTTGATGATGAATTTGTCGGTCATCTCTTCACTTCCTAAGCCGGCAATCTCATTTGTGATAAGAGCAAGCCTAGAGTACATTTCAGCGACACCTTCACCATCCTTCATTTTGAACTTGTCAAGCTGACTTTGAAGCACATCCAACTTGGATTCCTTGACGGAGTCGGTACCTTCATGCATATCAATCAAAGTATCCCAAATTTCCTTTGCATTCTCAAGACGGCTGATTTTGTTGAATTCTTCGGGGCACAATCCGTTGAAGAGGATATCACAAGCTTGAGCGTTGTATTGCAGCATCTTCAACTCTTTCGCGGTAGCTTCACGGTTCGGTTCTCTCCCATCAAAGAATTCACCTTGCAAGCCAATACACACAATAGCCCAAACGGCGGGTTATGTCCAAGAATATGCATTTTCATCTTATGCTTCCAACTAGCAAAATTAGTACCATCAAAGTAAGGACCTCTATGGTGATAATTTCCCTCGCTAGACGCCATACTCTCCTAGGTTGTGAAACCAAGGCTATGACTACCAAAAGCTATGGAAATCAAAGCAAATGGAGACCAAAGCTCTGATACCACTTGTAGGATCGAAAGTATGTCTAGAGGAGGGGTGATTAGACTACTTAACCAAATAAAAACTTATCATTTTCCCAATTTTAGTATTTGGCATATTTTAGCTAACTTAGCACAAGTCAAGTAATCTTAACACAATTCAAGCAAGCATGCAAAGAGTATATGAGCAGCGGAAAATAAAGCATGCAACTTGCAAGAATGTAAAGGGAAGGGTTTGGAGAATTCAAACGCAATTGGAGACACGGATGTTTTTGTCGTCGTTTCGATAGGTGGTGCTATCGTACATCCACGTTGATGGAGACTTCAACCCACGAAGGGTAACGGTTGCGCGAGTCCACGGAGGGCTCCACCCATGAAGGGTCCACGAAGAAGCAACCTTGTCTATCCCACCATGGCTGTCGCCCACGAAGGACTTGCCTCACTAGCGCTAGATCTTCACAAAGTAGGCGATCTCCTTGCCCTTACAAACTCCTTGGTTCAACTCCACAATCTTGTCGGAGGCTCCCAAGTAACACCTAGCCAATCTAGGAGACACCACTCTCCAAGAAGTAACAAATGGTGTGTTGATGATGAACTCCTTGCTCTTGTGCTTCAAATGATAGTCTCCCCAACACTCAACTCTCTCTCACGGGATTTGGATTTGGTGGAAAGAAGATTTGAGTGGAAAGCAACTTGGGGAAGGCTAGAGATCAAGATTCATATTGTAGGAATGGAATATCTTGGTCTCAACACATGAGTAGGTGGTTCTCTCTCAGAAAATGTGTATTGGAAGTGTATGTTCGTTCTGATGGCTCTCTCCACGAATGAAGAGGAGGTGGAGGGGTATATATAGCCTCCACACAAAATCTAACCGTTACACACAATTTCCCAAACTCGGTGGGACCGAATTGATAAACTCGGTCAGACCGTAATAGCAAATCTAGTGACCGTTAGGATTTTCGGTGGGACCGACATGCAACTCGGTAGGACCGATATGGTTAGGGTTAGGACATAACGTAATCTCGGTGAGACCTATTACACAATGATATGGCCACGACTAATGTCAGTGTTTCCATTGGAATTGTTGCGCGGGTCGATGGTTTAGAGGGCAGAGATGTGTATGTACCAAAATATATTAGTTTTCATGAGAATTACCCAGAGAAGGTCGCAGCTCTAGTACAAATTACATACATGCATACCAGGGCTTTGATGGAGACGTACTCATACAAGGAAGAGGAATTGAGGATGTTGAACGTGCATGTTCCTAGCAAGAGTTACATGCGTGTGCATGCTGGGACGTACACTAGCACATTTGATTCAGGAGGAAGAATAGATAATTTTCCGATGTTTATTCAGGAAGAAAATACCAAATTTGCTAGTTTCGATCACATGTCTTACGAGAGGAAATTAGATATGGAGAGTCCATATTGGTTTAAAGAGGAGGAGATGCAGATAGATTTTTTATTGTTACACCTGCCTCGTAAGGAAAATATTAAAGACGTAATCAAGATGGCTGGATCGTGGGATTACCTATCCTTGTGTGCAACAGGCTGGGGGCCTCCGGACTACACAATAGATACTGGTCACACGCCACAAGTTAAGAGTCCATCATATCTACAGTTTAGTTATTTTAGGTAGTTAGTATTTTCTTGCCGAGATGTAAAAGGCAACTACAAGTTTGAGTCGGTTGTTTCCACAACCATTATATATAGTTTAGGTGCGTCCGTTTCAAGAGGAGGTTATTTTTATATGAAATAGAAATGATGTGTTTTTCAGGGTAGACACCCGTATCAAGTTTTGGAGGGATCTTTAGAAAACCTCTGTGTTGCGATTTCTCTTAGTGGAAATTGTTTTGCGCGTGAGTACCTTCGTCGAGATTGGTTTTCTCGTCTTTGGGTCGCAAGGTTCAAACCCTCTACTTCATGTACATCGCGTGCGCGGGCGAGAGGTTGCTGCTATTGGTGGTGGAGTGTCGTGAAAGATCGGGCCGCAACAACAGATCGGATCTCGCCATCGAGGTTCGGTCCACATCACACAAACTCGGTGGGACCGACTTTGGTAATAAGCTAACGAGAGAGTTGTTCAGGTAAACTCGGTGGGACCGGTTCACTCATTTCGGTGGGACCGAAATGTTACGAAAAAGAAACAGAGAGTTTACATTGCAATCTCTGTGGGACCGATCGCTCATCTCGGTAGGACCGAAATGTTACGAAGGGAAATAGAGTGATTACAATCCCATCTCAGTGAGACCGAGATCCCTATCGGTGAGACCGATTTGCCTAGGGTTTGTGGCAGTGACTATGACATCTGAACTCGGTGGTGCCGGATAGAAAGAATCGGTGGGGCTGAGTTTGACTTTTGGTTTAGGTCATATGTGGATGTGGGAAATTAGTTGAGGGCTTTGGAGCATACCACTAAGCACTTTGAGCAAGCAAGCCATTAAGCAACACCTCATCCCTCCTTGGTAGTATTGGCTTTTCCTATAGACTCAATGTAATCTTGGATCACTAAAATATAAAATGTAGAGTCTTGTGATTTGAGCTTGAGCCAATCCTTTTATCCTTAGTATTTTGAGGGGTCCACTTTTCTCATCCATGCCATGCCATTCATTGAGCTTTTCCTAAAATATTTATCTTGGAATAATGTTAGCTCAATGAGCTATATGTTGTTAGGAATTACCAAAACCATCTAGGGATAGTTGCACTTTCACAGGTCTATCAATATCTAGAGGAGATAGGATAGTCACTTTTTTCTCATACTGTGGTTTTTTTCCTTTTCTGCCTGGACTGCACAAGGGTATAAAGTTCTTCATCCTCTATACTTACATTATCCCATGTTAATAGCAAAGGAGTATCATTTCCCAAAGCATCATTGACAGTAATAGGGTCAGGATTATTCTCAACTTTCTTATCACGAAGCAAATTTCTAGATAATTCTAATTCACGCAACACTTCTATTGTAGCAAAGTTATCATCAGGTATTTGGACCCCCATCATGGAAGCCCGGACAATAATAGCTTCATCTGACAAGGCATAAAAATGATTGCTCGAGTGTAACATTTTTTTACCTTCAGCATCGCGTCTCTTAAGCCTGTTAGTAGCCATCTCCTCCACATGCATCAGCTTCTGGAGTTGCCTGCGCGACGCCCTGCCCTGAGGAGCCACTGCTTCATGGATTGGGGACCCAGATGGAGATTCTACAGTGTACTCACTGCAACTTTCCCCTCCCTCTGCATACCCTTCTTCAAGAGGCATAATATGAGGCAGAGATGACCATACTGAAGGAAATATGCCCTAGAGGCAATAATAAAGTTATTATTTATTTCCTTATATCATGATAAATGTTTATTATTCATGCTAGAATTGTATTAACCGGAAACATAATACATGTGTGAATACATAGACAAACAGTGTCACTAGTATGCCTCTACTTGACTAGCTCGTTAATCAAAGATGGTTATGTTTCCTAACCATAGACATGAGTTGTCATTTGATTAACAGGATCACATCATTAGGAGAATGATCTGATTGACATGACCCATTCCGTTAGCCTAGCACTTGATCGTTTAGTATGTTGCTATTGCTTTCTTCATGACTTATACATGTTCCTATAACTATGAGATTATGCAACTCCGTTTACGGAGGAACACTTTGGGTACTACCAAGCGTCCACAACGTAACTGGGTGATTATAAAGGAGTACTACAGGTGTTTCCAAAGGTACATGTTGGGTTGGCGTATTTCGAGATTAGGTTTTGTCACTCCGATTGCTCGGAGAGGTATCTCTGGGCCCTCTCGGTAATGCACATCATTATAAGCCTTGCAAGCAATGTGACCAATGAGTTGGTTATGGGATGATGCATTACTGAGCGAGTAAAGAGACTTGCGGTGGCGAGATTGAACTAGGTATTGGATACCGACGATCGAATCTCGGGCAAGTAACATACCGATGACAAAGGGAACAACGTATGTTGTTATGCGGTTTGACCGATAAAGATCTTCGTAGAATATGTAGGAGCCAATATGGGCATCCAGGTCCCGCTATTGGTTATTGACCGAGAATAGTTCTAGGTCATGTCTACATAGTTCTCGAACCCGTAGGGTCCGCACGCTTAAGGTTTCGATGGCGGTTATATTATGAGTTTATGAGTTTTGATGTACCGAAGGAGTTCGGAGTCCCGGATGAGATCGGGGACATGACGAGGAGTCTCGAAATGGTCGAGACGTAAAGATCGATATATTGGACGACTATATTCGGAGTTCGGAAAGGTTCCGAATGATTCGGGTATTTTTCGAGTACCGCAGAGTTACGGGAATACGTATTGGGCCTTATTGGGCCATACGGGAAAGAAGGAAAAGGGCCTCAAGGGTGGCCGCACCTTCCCTTGGTCTGGTCCGAATTGGACTAGGGAAGGGGCGCCTTCCTTCCTTCTCCTTTTCCCTTCCCTTTCCTTCTCTCCTACTCCTACTACATGGAAGGTTTCCTAGTTGGACTAGGAAAGGGGAATCCTACTCCCGGTGGGAGTAGGACTCCCCCTGGTGCGCCTCCTCCTGGGCGGCCACCCCTCCCTTGCTCCTTTATATACAGGGCAGGGGGCACCCCATGACACACAAGTTGATCTACGGATCGTTCCTTAGCCGTGTGCGGTGCCCCCTCCACCATATTCCACTTCGGTCATATCGTCATGGAGCTTAGGCGAAGCCCTGCGCAGTGAAGTCATATCGTCGCGGAGCTTAGGCGAAGCCTGCGCCGTGAAGTTATATCGTCGCGGAGCTTAGGCGAAGCCTGCGCCGGTGAATTCATATCGTCGCGAGCTTAGGCGAAGCCCTGCGCCGTGGAGCATCATCATCATCGTCCTGCGCCCGTCGTCTTGTGGAACTCATCCCGACACTTTGCCGGATCGAGTCCGGGATCGTCATCGAGCTGAGCGTGTGCAGAACTCGGAGGTGCCGTCGTTCGGTACTTGGATCGGTCGGATCGTGAAGACGCACGACTACATCAACCGCGTTGTTATAACGCTTCCGCCACGGTCTCACGAGTGCGTGGACATACACTCTCCCCTCTCGTTGCTATGCA
This sequence comes from Aegilops bicornis, assembly GCA_021605145.1. Classification (NCBI taxonomy): domain Eukaryota; kingdom Viridiplantae; phylum Streptophyta; class Magnoliopsida; order Poales; family Poaceae; genus Aegilops; species Aegilops bicornis. The sequence goes on along the minus strand of CM038669.1, from coordinate 515,304,874 downwards.
TCACCATGATCTTGCGTGTGCGTAGGAAATTTTTTGAAATTACTACGTTCCCCAACAGTGGCATCGAGCCTAGGTTTTTATGGTTTGATGTTTTGCACGAGTAGAACACAAGTGAGTTGTGGACGATATAAGTCATACTACCTACCAGCATGTCATACTTTGGTTCAGCGGTATTGTTGGATGAAGCGGCCCGGACCGACATTACACGTACGCTTACGCGAGACTGGTTCTACCGACGTGCTTTGCACACAGGTGGCTGGCGGGTGTCAGTTTCTCCAACTTTAGTTGAACCGAGTGTGGCTACGCCCGGTCCTTGAGAAGGTTAAAACGGAGTCTATTTGACGAAGTATCGTTGTGGTTTTGATGCGTAAATAAGAACGGTTCTTGCTCAGCCCGTAGCAGCCACGTAAAACTTGCAACAACAAAGTAGAGGACGTCTAACTTGTTTTTGCAGGGCATGTTGTGATGTGATATGGTCAAGACGTGATGCTATATTTTATTGTATGAGATGATCATGTTTTGTAACCGAGTTATCGGGAACTGGCAGGAGCCATATGGTTGTCGCTTTATTGTATGAAATGCAACGCATACTGTAATTGCTTTACTTTATCACTAAGCGGTAGCGATAGTCGAGAAGCAATAGATGGCATATCAACAACGATGCTACGATGGAGATCAAGGTGTCGCGCCGGTGACGATGGTGATCATGACGGTGCTTCGGAGATGGAGATCACAAGGACAAGATGATGATGGCCATATCATATCACTTATATTGATTGCATGTGATGTTTATCCTTTATGCATCTTATTTTGCTTTGATTGACGGTAGCATTTTAAGATGATCTTTCACTAAAATTATCAAGTAGTGTTCTCCACGAGTATGCACCGTTGCCAAAGTTCGTCGTGCCGAGACACCACGTGATGATCGGGTGTGATAAGCTCTCGTCCATCTACAACGGGTGCAAGCCAGTTTTGCACACGCAGAATACTCGAGTTATACTTGACGAGCCTAGCATATGCAGATATGGCCTCGGAACACGGAAACCGAAAGGTCGGCGTGAATCATATAGTAGATATGATCAACATAAGATGTTCACCATTGAAAACTACTCCATCTCACGTGATGATCGGTTATGGTTTAGTTGATTTGGATCACGTGATCACTTAGATGACTAGAGAGATGTACGTCTAAGTGGGAGTTCTTAAGTAATATGATTAATTGAACTTAAATTTATCATGAACTTAGTCCTGGTAGTATTTTGCAAATTATGTTGTAGATCAATAGCTCGCGTTGTTGCTTTCATATGTTTATTTTCATATGTTCCTAGAGAAAATTGTGTTGAAAAATGTTAGTAGCAATGATGCGGATTGGATCCATGATCCGAGGTTTATCCTCAATGCCGCACGTAAGAATTATGTCCTTAATGCACCGCTAGGTGATGGACCTATTGCAGGAGCGGATCTGGGGCGTTATGAACGTTTGGCTAGCTCAATATGATGACTACTTGATAGTTTAGTGCACCATACTTAACGGCTTAGAATCGGGACTTCAAAGGCGTTTTGAGCGTCATGGACCATATGAGATGTTCCAGAATTGAAGTTAATATTTCAAGCAAATACCCGAGTTGAGAGATATGAAGTCTCCAACAAGTTCTATAGCTAAAAGATGGAGGAGAATCGCTCAACTAGTGAGCATGTGCTCAGATTGTACGAATACTTCAATCGCTTGAATCAAGTGGGAGTTAATCTTCCAGATAAGATAGTGATTGATGAATTCTCTAGTCACCATCACTAAGTTACTAGAACTTCGTGATGAACTATAGTATGCAGGGATGACGAAAACGATTCCCGAGCTCTTCGTGATGTTGAAATCAATGAAGGTAGAAATCAAGAAAGAGCATCAAGTGTTGATGATTGACAAGACCACTAGTCTCAAGGAAAAGGGCAAAGGGAAGAAGGGGAACTTCAAAAGGAACGGCAAGCAAGTTGCTGCTCGAGTGAAGAAGCCCAAGTCTGGACCTAAGCACGAGACTAAGTACTTTTGCTGCAATGGAACTGGTCACTTTGGAAGCGGAACTACCCCTGAATATTTGGTGGATAAGAAGGATGGCAAAGTGAACAAAGGTATATTTGATATACAGATTATTGATGTGTATTTTACTAGTGTTCATAGCAACCCCTCGGTATTTGATCTTGATATAGTTGCTAAGAGTAGTAACTTGAAGCAGGAGTTCTGAGAATGAACAGAAACTAGTTGAAGGGAAGTGACGATGAGTGTTGGAAGTAGTTCCAAGATTGATATGATCATCATCGCACACTCCCTATACTTTCGGGATTAGTGTGGAACCTAAATAAGTGTTATTTGGTGTTGAGCATAAATATGATTTGATCATGTTTATTGCAATACGGTTATTCATTTAAGTAAGAGAATAAATTGTTGTTACATTTACATGAATAAAACCTTATATGGTTACACACCCAATGAAAATGGTTCATTGGATCTCGATCATAGTGATACACATATTCATAATATTGAAACCAAAAGATGCAAAGTTAATAATGATAGTGCAACTTATTTGTGGCACTTGCCGTTTAGGTCATATTGGTGTAAAGCGCTTGAAGAAAACTCCATGTCGATGGACTTTTGGAATCACTTGACTATGAATCATTTGATGCTTGCGAACCGTGCCTTTTGGGCAAGATGACTAAAACTCCGTTCTCGGAACAATGGAACAAGCTCTTGACTTATTGGAAATAATACATACCGATGTATGCGATTCAATGAGTGTTGATGCTCGTGGCAAGTATCGTTATTTTCTGACCTTCACAAAATGATTTGAGCAGATATGGGTATATCTACTTGATGAAACATAAGTCTGAAATAATTGAAAAGTTCAAAGAATTTCAGAGTGAAGTGGAAAATCATCGTAACAAGAAAATAAAGTTTACTGCGATCTGATCGTGGAGATAAATATTTGAGTTACTGAGTTTGGTCTTCATTTGAAACAATGTGAAATAGTTTCGCAACTCACGCCATATGGAACACCACAACATAATGGTGTGTCCGAAAGTCGTAACCGCACTTTATTGGATATGGTGCGATCTATGATGTCTCTTATCAATTTACCACTATCGTTTTGGGGTTATGCATTAGAGACAGCTGCATTCACGTTTAATAGGGCACCGTCTAAATCCGTTGAGGCGACACCGTATGAACTATGGTTTAACGGTAAACCTAAGTCATCGTTTCTTAAAGTTTGGAAGTTGTGATGCTTATGTGAAAAAGTTTCATCCCGATAAGCTCAAACCCAAATCGGAGAAGTGCGTCTTCATAGAATACCCAAAGGAAATTGTTGGGTATACCTTCTATCACAGATCCGAAGGCAAAAACATTCGTTGCTTATAAATGGATCCTTTCTAGAGAAGGAGTTTTTCTCGAAAGAAGTGAGTGGGAGGAAAGTGGAGCTTGATAAGGTAATTTGTACCTTCTCCCGAATTGGAAAGTATTTCATCACGGAAATCAGTTCGGTGATTCCTACACCAATTAGTGAGGAAGCTAATGATGATGATCATGTAACTTCAGATCAAGTCACTACCGAATCCCGTAGGTAAACCAGAGTGAGATCCGCACCAAAGTGGTACGGCAATCCTGTTACGGAAGTCATGCTACTAGATCATGACGAACCTACAAACTATGAAGAAGCGATGGTGAGCCCAGATTCCGCTAAATGGCTAGAAGCCATGAAATCTGAGATGGGATCCATGTATGAAAACAAAGTGTGGACCTTGATGGATTTGCCCGATGATCGGCAAACCATAGAAAATAAATGGATCTTCAAGAGGAAGACGGACGCTGATAGTAGTGTTACTGTCTACAAAGCTAGAATTGTCGCAAAAGGTTTTCGACAAGTTCAAGATGTTGACTACGATGAGAGTTTCTCATAGTATCTATGCTTAAGTCTGTCCGAATCATGTTAGCAATTGCCGCATTTTATGAAATCTGGCAAATGGATAAACAAAACTGCATTCCTTAATGGATTTATTAAAGAAGAGTTGTATATGATGCAACGAGAAGGTTTTGTAAATCCTAAAGGTGCTAACAAAATATGCAAGCTCGATGATACATCTATGGTGGTGCAAGCATCTCGAGTTGGAATACATGCTTTGATAAGTTGATCAAAGCATATAGTTCTCTGAGACTTACAGTGAAGCCTGTATTTACTAGAAAGTGAGTGGGAGCACTACGGCATTTACGATAAGTATATGTGAATGACATATTGTAGATCGGAAATAATGTAGAATTATTCGCAAAGCATAAAGGAGTGTTTGAAAGGAGTTTTTCAAACAAAGACCTCGGTGAAGCTGCTTACATATTGAGCATCAAGATCTATAGAGATAGATCAAGACGCTTGATAAGTTTTTTCAATGAATACATACCTTGACAAGATTTTGAAGTAGTTCAAAATGGAACAATCAAAGAAAGAGTTCTTGCCTGTGTTACAAGGTGTGAAATTGAGTAAGACTCAAAACCCGACCACGGCAGAAGATAGAAAGAGAATGAAAGTCATTCCCTATGCGTTGGCCATAGGTTCTATAAAGTATGCCATGTTGTGTACCAGATCTATTGTATACCCTACACTGAGTTTGGCAAGGGAGTACAATAGTGATCTAGGAGTAGATCAATGGACAGCGGTCAAAATTATCCTTAGTAGAATAAGGATGTGTTTCTCGATTATGGAAGTGAAAAAGGTTCGTCGTAAAGGGTTACGTCGATGCAAGTTTTAAACACTAATCTAGATGACTCGAGTCTCAATCTGGATACATATTGAAAGTGGGAGCAATTAGCTAGAGTAGCTCCGTGCGAGCATTGTAGACATAGAAATTTGCAAAATACATACGGATCTGAATGTGGCGGACCGTTGACTAAACTTCTCTCACAAACAAAACATGATCACACCTTAGTACTCTTTGGGTGTTAATCACATAGCGATGTGAGCTAGATTCTTGACTCTAGTAAACCCTTTGGGTGTTGGTCACATGTCGATGTGAACTATGGGTGTTAACCACATATAGATGTGAACTATTGATGTTAAATCACATGGCGATGTGAACTAGATTATTGACTCTAGTGCAAGTGGGAGGCTGAAGGAAATATGCCCTAGAGGCAATAATAAAGTTATTATTTATTTCCTTATATCATGATAAATGTTTATTATTCATGCTAGAATTGTATTAACCGGAAACATAATACATGTGTGAATACATAGACAAGCAGTGTCACTAGTATGCCTCTACTTGACTAGCTCGTTAATCAAAGATGGTTATGTTTCCTAACCATAGACATGAGTTGTCATTTGATTAACGGGATCACATCATTAGGAGAATGATCTGATTGACATGACCCATTCCGTTAGCCTAGCACTTGATCGTTTAGTATGTTGCTATTGCTTTCTTCATGACTTATACATGTTCCTATAACTATGAGATTATGCAACTCCCGTTTACGGAGGAACACTTTGGGTACTACCAAACGTCACAACGAATCGGGTGATTATAAAGGAGTACTACAGGTGTTTCCAAAGGTACATGTTGGGTTGGCGTATTTCAAGATTATTAGGTTTTGTCACTCCGATTGCTCTGGAGAGGTATCTCTGGGCCCTCTCGGTAATGCACATCATTATAAGCCTTGCAAGCAATGTGACCAATGAGTTGGTTACGGGATGATGCATTACTGAGCGAGTAAAGAGACTTGCGGTGACGAGATTGAACTAGGTATTGGATACCGACGATCGAATCTCGGGCAAGTAACATACCGATGACAAAGGGAACAACGTATGTTGTTATGCGGTTTGACCGATAAAGATCTTCGTAGAATATGTAGGAGCCAATATGGGCATCCAGGTCCCGCTTATTGGTTATTGACCGAGAATGGTTCTAGGTCATGTCTACATAGTTCTCGAACCCGTAGGGTCCGCACGCCTAAGGTTTCGATGACAGTTATATTATGAGTTTATGAGTTTTGATGTACCGAAGGAGTTCGGAGTCCCGGATGAGATCGGGGACATGACGAGGAGTCTCGAAATGGTCGAGACGTAAAGATCGATATATTGGACGACTATATTCGGAGTTCGGAAAGGTTCGAATGATTCGGGTATTTTTCGAATCTGGGAGAGTTACGGGAATACGTATTGGGCCTTATTGGGCCATACGGGAAAGAAGGAAAAGGGCCTCAAGGATGGCCGCACCTTCCCTTGGTCTGGTCCGAATTGGACTAGGGAAGGGCGCCCCTTCCTTCCTTCTCCTTTTCCCTTCCCTTTCCTTCTCTCCTACTCCTACTACATGGAAGGTTTCCTAGTTGGACTAGGAAAGGGGAATCCTACTCCCGGTGGGAGTAGGACTCCCCCAGTGCGCCTCCTCCTGGGCCGCCACCCCTCCTTGCTCCTTTATATACAGGGGCGGGGGCACCCCATGACACACAAGTTGATCTACGGATCGTTCCTTAGCCGTGTGCGGTGCCCCCCTCCACCATATTCCACTTCGGTCATATCGTCGCGGAGCTTAGGCGAAGCCCTGCGCCGGTGAAGTCATATCGTCGCGGAGCTTAGGCGAAGCCCTGCGCCGGTGAAGTTATATCGTCGCGGAGCTTAGGCGAAGCCCTGCGCCGGTGAATTCATATCGTCGCGGAGCTTAGGCGAAGCCCTGCGTCGGTGGAGCATCATCATCGTCACTGCCGTCGTCGTCTTGTGGAACTCATCCCGACACTTTCTTTGGATCGGAGTCCGGGATCGTCATCGAGCTGAGCGTGTGCAGAACTCGGAGGTGCCAGACGTTCGGTACTTGGATCGGTCGGATCGTGAAGACGTCGACTACATCAACCGCGTTGTTATAACGCTTCCGCTTACGGTCTACGAGGGTACGTGGACATACACTCTCCCCTCTCGTTGCTATGCATCACCATGATCTTGCGTGTGCGTAGGAATTTTTTTGAAATTACTACGTTCCCCAACACATACCACATAATCTGACAAGGGAGGAAATGATTTTCCATAAGTGTCACCAACATAGTGCAGAAACATAGGAGAAGGGGGAACAGGAGTCTAGATGATATCCCAAGCACCTTTTTTCATGTTGTCAGTAGCATTAGGAGACTTGTTCATATCACCCTCCTCCATTTCTTCAGAAGTTTTCCCATATGAATCTCTTTCCACAGGAGAATCAGTATAGGACCTATTTTCAGCTGCATATTCTCTGGACATGGTGTCAATCAATAGTTCATTATGGTTCCCCTCATCACTTTCCCCTTCCTCCTTACTCTCACCCACTGTAGCCAACCTCTGCACTCCCTTATCATAGGGCTGAGATGTATAATTCCCAGCCCTGGATATGCTAGTTTCCCCTTTCCCGTCAGAATAAGTAGGATATGAGTCCACCCTGGCTTTCTTTGGGAATGAAGGAGAGGCACTGCTGTCTACAGTAACAAAGAACAGATTTTTCACACCTCCCACTGCCACAATTTTTTCAGCTTTATAGAAAAAGTCATAAAACTGGTCACCCAACATGCCCTCAGCAGATGGAGGAATTTTCTTAACCTCTCTGCATCCCAGAAGAATTCTAACATACTCAGTTTTATGCAGGGTGGATTCATCTACTTCCAAGGTAATACCTACCAGTCCTTCAACATAGGCAGCATGCTCAGAACATCTTTTTTCTAAGGGAATATTGCTCACTCTAACCCAAGCTTTTTCCATTTCCCCTTTAGCACCCACAGAAGCTGACCAATGCTTTATACTAACTACAGCAGCCCCATCTTTCAATGGCAAGCGCTTCCCATAACAAGAGGCCCTCTCCACCTCACTAGCGTTAGGATAATGCATGACGAACTGATTATGGCCAATAGGACGAGCCGTACAACTCCATTTCTTCCTACCAGGTTTATAAGCAAAGAAGCCATTAGACTTAGATTCTATTTCTTTTGCCGTACCACTCCCCTCCACAATAGTAATCACCACATTGTTAATTTTTTCACTCTTTTGTTTGGCAGCACACATATCAGGTATATAGAAAAAACCCTATCCGGGGGACTAAAAGCCACAGAGAATAGGAACGCACTCCCAAGGCCTCAGAGTTTGACACAACTGCGCCATATGCCCAAGTTTATTGCATTTTTCACATCGAACAGTAGGACAGCGAGGAGCAAAATGATCTGGGAGGTTGCAATTGAGGCAGAGCTTGTCGTTGATCTTGGTAGTCGAAGAATCTGGCGCATCGGCTACAGCAGGAAGCGTCGTCTTGCCCGTCGAAGTCGTCGCCGTACGTAGACCGCCCCTCGGCGTCCCCTCCCGCCGCCCGAGCCGCAGCCTCCCATCGATCCTCAGCCCCTCCAGATCTCGCCCCTCCAGTTGACGATGGCGGCGGATCTGGGCGCTGCCACACCATATGGCGCGTCTGGTTCTGCTGCGGCGCCTTGCGCCCAGTCCCGAATCCACCACGCGTCGAGTTGTCATGCCATCCTCCAGATCTGCCTCCACCTCGATCTGCCATCGGTGCAAGCGAGGCACTGCGACCACGCGCGCGCTCACCCACCAGCTGTGCGAAGGAACGCTCGTCACCGCCAACCTTGCCGCGCCACCAGCCGAAGGAATCTCGTGGAGAAGATGGGGAATGGCAAACCCTAGGTTTCTCCCAAAGGTGCCCGAAGAGATAAGCGACATGTGAATCACGGACGGTAGTGGGGTAGGTGGAGAATAAGAAGCGGCCGCTCCCCCTTCGCCTCCCGTGGCCAGCTCATCCCCCTGGTCAGATCTGGGCCCGTCATGGCGGGGCCGCCATGGATCCACCTCAGCACCTCGCGCGCTGCCAGATGGAGCGCATCCATCCGCTGCATGGCTCCCCTCCTCCCCCACCGGCATGCATGTCCCCACTCCCAACGACTCTATGCATGGCGATCGGTCAACCCTAGCCTGGTGACACGGGAAGGAGATGACCTGATCCGGCTTGATGCGCTCTCCGTCACGTAGATAACGTGCGTCCACTGTCACGCCTCGCGTGTCCACCAACACCATGCGCAGCATGTCGTGTCGGAGGACGATCTCGCCGGCGGCGGCGGTGAGCACACGCGCCGCGAGTAGGTCCGCGACGTACGTGACGTGCCAGCGCGTCTCGGTGTCCGCCATCCTTCGTATTTGACCATGGGGAGCGATCTATGGCCCAAGACCTCGCCCGCCCCGTTGGATTCGCGTTACATCTACCCTCTCTCTCTCTCTCTCTATAGCTCTACTCGTCGCTCTCTTTCGTACTCGTATGGCGTGGTACAGTGCCGGTACAGTGTGGAGGGGGAGGGGTGGTACTACTACTAGGCACGTACGCGCGTGATCGACCCGGCCGGTCCATACGCGCGGACCTCGCATGCATGCATGGTGGGGAGTGGTACGGCCGCGCGCTAGTCTCGGGCATGTGCCGGCCGGTGGACCGCGCGCCGCGCGCTCTCTTATCCGGGCCGGTTAGCCGACTGGCTAGCGCACGGAGGAACGTGGAAAAACCGAAAACATAGGCAGGGGCGGTGGTGGGTCGACGTGTGGAATGGTGGTGGTAGGGAGCAAGTGCGTCGCCGAAGTGCCGACGTGAAAGGGGCCCTTCTGAAACGGTCGTGCCGCGGCCGGCGGTAATGGGGTGGCCGGGAGTCCAGGGACACAATTCTGCTATATTTGTTTTTTTGGGTTGCTATCTTGGCAAAATCCATTTTGGTGAAACTTCTGGAGGTTACTGTATGGTCTTTTATCGGTTTTATTAGACGTTTATATAGGGCTGCAAGAAAAGCTCGAGGCTCGTGAGCCGCTCGAGATCGACTCGTTTTTTGACTCGACTCGAGATCGACTTGAAAAGAAACAAGCTGAGTTTGAACACTTTATGTAGCTCGACCGAGAAATAAGCCGATCTTGAGCCAATGTTGGCTCGCTCGATGTTAGCTCGATAGCTCGACAGAATATCATTATGTTAAATGATCGTGCCATATATCAAATGGAAATAAGATAATTATTACCATATATGTTGTCCATAATTTGTCTCCATTTTATTTACCAACGAACATGGAAACTTAACTAAGTGCATAGAAGATTTAGGCCTAATTATGGCACGTGGTCGACTATGTGTTCAGTATCCTATATTTTTGGCAAAGGTTCCCAGCACATTCACCTTATTTTTTTTGTTTTTCGTCGATAGATTTATAATTTTTACCATCTCATTTAGCTCGAAACTAGCTTGAGATCGACTCGAGATCGTTACAAGCTGAGCACAAGTCATGTTCTACAGCTCGATCATGAGCTTCACTCAGTTTGAGCTTGCTTGAATTTTCATATGAGTTGAGCTGAGCCAACACCAACTCGCTCGAGCTCGACTCATTTACAGCCCTACATTTATAGGGATGTGTTTGGTTTGAGCCTCAACTAGCCCCACCAAAAAATTGGCATGACCAAGGTGTGGGCATAACCAAAATTTTGGTAGCTTGTTGATGTTTCGTTCGTGGCCACCGCAACATCCAAAATTTTGGCAAAACAAACCTCTTATTTGGTTTGTAACCAACTGCGATTTTGACCATTGTAGTCCTACAGTATTTGGTAGAAAAATGCTCAGATGCAATCAACAAGCAAGTAAAGTCCTCGCAAAAAAACAACAACAAGGAAGTAAAGTCGCCCTAAGAAGGACGCGGATTTTCTATGCTCGAGCTCATATGAGCCCGTTATCTAGGACGTTGGTTGAAGCATGGAGATCTGTGCCAGTTGTCAATACGGGCCGCCTGGGCGAGTTAGGAAATGTGCACTGTGGAGAAATACTTAGATGGCAGGCGTGGGTGGTGGGCCGCATTTTGACGGGCGCAGGAACGTCCGTTTGCGCTTGACGATTTGGGCCGAGGATCAGAACAGTTACTTGACGTCTAGTCCGTGGCCCCGAATGTGAGGTTTTCCGTTCGATGGGCCCATGATAGGAATTAAGTGGCCGGTCTGGTGGCTTCGGATAGGGCAGAGCTGACCTAATTTTCGAAGGCCTGGTGGTGTGCGGCGGCGGTGGCGGCGGCGGCGGTGAGGGCGACAAGGATGGAGTTCCTGATGCAGCCTCTGCACGGGTATGTAATACTATCTATTTGGCTTCGTTGTTGCGGATTTCAGTCTGGAAATGTGTTGATTCCGAGGGGATTTGCGTGTGCTTGGAGCAGATCGACTTTCCTTGAAGAGGTTGGGGAGAGTTTGGTGCCGGCACCGGTGGCGGCGGACGGGGTCGATGCGGAGATGGTGGTGGAGCATCCACTGGCGGCGCAGGGGACGGATGGCCAGCGGCTGCCGGATGAGGAGCAGCCGGCAGGTACAGGGGAGGCGCAGATCTTGATGGAGACTGAGGCAGCGCAGGAGAGGAGGGACGTGTCACCACCAAGCTCGGAGCTATCTACAGGGAAGATGAACCCACGAGCTCCTGGTTGGAATAAGAGGTTAGTGCATGGCGTCCAGATGTACAAGATTAAATGATGAGCCCCTGGGGTGAGCATGATCTGAATATGTTGTTGTTTTCGACTGGACTGAAATTGTGTAGTAAAGTAGAAGGTACTGAAATTACTTGGAGGTTTGAATGACGAAACGACGGAATATTTGAACTAGAACCTGGATAATTGAGCAGTAGTTGTTAGAACTGGCAACTCTGGTATGACATGATTTGATGAGCAGTAGCTGTGAGGGAGCACATTAGCTGTGAGCGAGAGTAGTAGACACTGTGAATTTGGGAGCTAAAGTTATTGGTGAAAACATTCCCAAACATGTCAGGTTCATTTGTGATGACGGGAAACATCAATGTCTCCCCCTGGTTTTAGTAATTGTGCTAGTTAACATTAATTGAGGTGCTCGAACATAATTATATAGTTCTGCCCATGCGTCCCATCGTTAGGTATTTGTAATACGTAATTCACTTTAGATGATAAGCACACTGAGGAACCGGCACTGCAGCTGGTGTCTGATTGTCAGGCTCAGTTCTCAGTTTGTGCTCCGATTTTTGGTTCTCGTAGATCTAGCAAGCTCTTCTGTAGACTTTAGGGGTTCAGGGATTATGCATTTGTTCCATCGTGCGATGGCTGGTTAGTTCATTCTCTTTTTCATTTGGCGGCGCAATATTTTCCGAGAAGTTAGTCAACTGTTATGTCGTTGCTTGAGATGTGTACTCATGATAAAATGATTTAGGGCACGAACGGCTAGCATGTTCATGCCAAAAAAGGTAGTCATTCTGGTTAGCATTAGATTTTTTTTTTCCATATTCATCATCCTTATGTCTCGGATATTCTCTGAACTGCATTTGTTTTTAAAATCCACTCTATATCTATCTTGAAGATCATCGAGTGGTTTTCTGGTGAACAAAATGTTAGCTATAGTCTGACTTCGTTGCTGCGTTGTGTTGGTACCCAGTCTGTGTTTCCGGTGACGTTAGTCCTGATTGAGGGCGAAGACATAGTGTGGCATGGTGGAGGCACAGAATTTTTAAATGTGTTGACAGCAAAAAGAATGTACATTTTTGTTGAAGTTTGAATCGTGCTATGTGACTGCAGGTTAAGGATTGGTGCTGCTGCACCAAGTCGACCGCCTTGCCCAAACCGTGTAAGTGCATTTGACAAAGCTGTTCGAAACTATGCGGAGAATCCAAGAGACAATGTGGTCACACCGACTATCGGCACGATATTTGACTCAGTTGGAGAGGCGTATGACTTATACAATTTGTATTCATGGGAAAAGGGATTTGGGATCAGATATGGCAAGAGTCGGCTTAATGTGGAGAGGATTAAATGCATGCAAGAAATAGTCTGTGGCTGCTCGGTTAGTACAAACTGTTTTGTATGTCAAATCTACATTTTCTTGTTGTCCACGGAAACTGACATATGGGGAACAGAGGAATAACCAATCTGAAGAAATGGATGTTCTTCAGGACAGATGGGGGCTTACATCTTTCCTGACACACATGTAGGTGACCACCTTGTCTTTGCAGTCGGGGCAGGGGATCAGCGGAAGCACTGCCTCCTGCTGCGAGGAAGAAGAAGAAGACGCCATGGTCGCCGGTCTGCTCGGTCCAACAGGAAGACAAGATGATAAGGTTGGGGGGAGAGGGGGGACGGCTCAAATGAATCTTCCAGAGCAAGCCGCTGGATTCATCACATATATAATACAAAAAGGGGTATGGGAACGGGCGTTAGCTCACCAACGTCTAAGCCGTGGCTCATGCCGGCCGCGTGCATCTGAGCCAGCGAACGGAGTGTGACGGCCGTTACACTTAATGCGGGTAGGTGGGTGGGCCCTGTCCTCTGAAAAAGCATCCACTAGTACTGAGAATACGTTCTGAAATACACAGGGGATGTGAGTCTTGGCGCTAAAGAACGGCTAGAATAACAGGTGCATCTGAGCTCGGGCTCAGAATAGCACTTTCGCCCTAAGAAGGAATAAAAAATCGCAAAAGGAAAGGCTGGAAGTTGCTGTTGGAGCACGATTGCACTGTTTGCACGCATCCCTAATCACGACGAGGCCCCCAAATTAATCAGCGGCCATAACAATCGGAACTAACATGCTGCATGCATCGCATGAAAAGAATGTATATGGTCTTTTTCTGTTATTTTCAAATCCTTTTCTATTTTTTGGAGTTATTTCTATTTCATGTTTTCCTAATTTTTAGTTTTAGTTCAAAAAAGTTCATGTTTTCTAAAGAAAATTAGTTGGATTTCTTAAAATGTTCAGTAATTTAAAAAATATTCGTATTTACAAAATGTTTCATAATTTTAAATAATATTCATGCTTTTGAAAAAAGGTTCGCTATTTCAAAATATTTAGAATCTCAAAAAATGTTCAGGTTTTACAATAAATGGTCAAAAAAATAAATCATTGGGATTCAAAAAATATTCATGTTTTCAGAAAATGTTCAAAAAAATCAATAAATGCTCAATTTTTTAAAAAATGCCTGTAATGTTTGTGAGTATGAATAAAATGGCAGGCGTTTCTAAGAAAAAGGAGCTCTCGCTATTTTTGGTAGGTTCTCTCTTCTTGGGCTGGTGACAGATCAGGCCGTTTAGGTAGTTGGATGAGGCCGGCAAGGTAAGCCCGATGAATTGTCGGGGAGCAGGACGAGAGAAACCTGGAACCGGCTGCCACTTTTTTCTGTTTTTCCCTGTTCCAAAAAAAGCTTTTCTCTGTCTTCATATCGCCATAGTTGTTCTCCGGATCTGAACTTGATGCGAGTTGCAACGTGCTTGCCCTCCTTTCGCCGCAGGTTCGCCTCGAGCGGCTCCCCTGATCAAGACCATGCCTGGAGTGAGCTTTTTCTGTTCTGTTCTAGGCCCCGGCCCTAATCTTTGTTCTGCCTTCTTGGGTGGTCACCATCCGTCAGGTGCAGCACGTACGCTACATCCATCAGGTGGGGCGAACGAGCGTGCAAACAGTAGCTGCACTAGTCCGTTCGATTCACACACATATTAAGCAATGTTTATTAGCACCTTTTAAGAAAAGGTACTAGGCGTAAGTGCAACTCTAGCTGATTCCTCCACATTTAGCCCCTCAAAGGCATCTTCAAATTTTAACTTCTCGATCTTGACTTTTGGAAGAGTTAACAAAAGGTGGTGATTCAGGGCTCCGCAAATCCGAGAAAGGTTCGAACTCTGAGACATGTGCGAAGAACTCAACCCCTTCAGCCAACCAGTTCGTCGTCCCCATGGCCTAGCTCGATGAACAAGGAAGAAGACGGACACGGGAGTTTACCCAAGTTCAGGCCACCTTGCGGTGTAAGACCCTACTTCTGCTTTGTGTGGATTTGTCTCTCGAGGGCTGAGGATGAACTAGTACAAGGGAAGAACAACCTCGCGATGTCTGCTCTGGTGAGGTTTCGGTGGATCAGATCGGTCTGGTCCGGGATCCCCCTCTTGGTGGTGGCTAACCTATACTTATAGTGGCCTTGGTCCTCTTTCCCCGAAAACGTAGGCGGGAAGGAATTCCACAGTGGCCAATTTGAACAGGGACAAGTAGTACATCTTATCCTGACAAAAGGTAGTCTTCTCCTGCAAAGCTCCTGGTCGTGACGCTGGGGTGGGCTCGGCAATGGCATCTGTCTTGCCGTCCTGGCGGTCTTGGTCTTGTTGCACGAGAATGGAAACCTTTGGCTGATTGCCCGGGACCCCGCGCCTGCGCTTGCCTCCTTAGCACCAAAGAGGAAACCTGCTCCATTGCACCCGCTGGCACCGGCCTGGCCTTGGTCGTCATGGCTTGCGTTACCGCAACCTCATGTGGTTGGGCACCTACATAGAAATCTCCGCTTCTCAGGAGGCAGTCTGGGAAGGCCGCTCCCTCCGGAGGTCTTGGCGTCGTCTGCCTCACGAGGCTTGGCCCCTCTCGAGGGTCTTGGCTTGTTGGTGTCGTAGATGGGCCGTACCAGGCCGTCGATGGTGCCACGCCGTGGGCATGACGAGCAAGTCTGGATACCCTGGTTCCCAGAACGCCGACAGTAGCCCTCGGGCCCAAGGCGCGCTCGGGCTTGACTTCGAGGTGAAGCCAAAGAGCAAGGGCGAAGCGCCGGGGGCCCCGCCTGCAGACCAGGCTGACGCGTGGCGCTTGACAGGACGTGGGCGTCTCCACTTTCCCACGCCGCCTCGGCAACTGCCCGACTTGACAACTACCTGTCATACGCGGCCCAGCCATCATTGTCTGCTGTGCTTGCCTTCTGCTCTCCTTTCTTCGTGCGAGCTTGCGCCTCCTTCATAAGATTCCAGCTCCAATTCACCCTGCCGCCATGGCTCCCAGGTTGAAGAAGGGGAAAGCCCGTGTGGCCGTGGAGCCCTCGCCGAGGCCGGAACCAGCGCTGGACCGGTCCACGGTGATCAACCAGGAGGGGCTGAACAAGGTTGGCAAGCCTGATAGGTCTCCAATGTATCTATAATTTTTTATTGTTCCATGCTATTATATTATCTGTTTTGAATGTTTTCTATGCATTAATATGCTATTTTATATTACGTATCTATAATTTTTTATTGTTCCACGCTATTATATTATCTGTTTTGAATGTTTTATATGCATTAATATGTTATTCTATTTTATATTATTTTTTGGACTAACCTATTAACCGAGAGCCCAGTGCCAGTTTCTGTTTTTTCCTTGTTTTTGAGTTTTACACAAAAGGAATATGAAACGGAGTCCAAATAAGATGAAAATTATGGTGATTTTTTATGAACCAGAAGAAGCCCACGGAGCATCGGAGTCAAGCCAGAAGAGTCTCGAGGCAACGACAAGGGTGGAGGGCGCGCCCTACCTCCCTGGGCGCGCCCCCTGGCTTGTCGATGCCTCGTGGATCCTCCTGACGTGAAACCGACGCCAAAAATTCCTATAAATCCAGAAACCCCCAGAAAGAAACCTAGATCGGGAGTTCCGCCGCCGCAAACTTCTGTAGCCACGAAAAACCAATCGAGAGCCCGTTCCGGCACCCTGCCGGAGGGGGAAACCATAGCCGGTGGCCATCTTCATCATCCCGGCGGTCTCCATGATGAGGAGGGAGTAGTTCACCCTAAAATTTGAGGGTATGTACCAGTAGCTATGTGTTTGATCTCTCTCTCTCTCTCGTGTTCTTGATTTGGCATGATCTTGATGTACCGCGAGCTTTGTTACTATAGTTGGATCATATGGTGTTTCTCCATCTCTACCTTGTGATGAATTGAGTCTTTTCCATTGAGGTTTTGTTATGTCGGATTGAATCTTTGGATGTGAGAACACTTGATGTATGTCTTGCGATGGAATATCTGTGGTGACAATGGAATGTTCTATTGATTCACTTGATGTATGTTTTGGTGCTCAAATCGCGGATTCCCGAGGTGACATTGGGGTAATCTATGCATAGGGGTTGATGCACGTTTTCGTCCTACGTTCTCCGATAGAGACTTTGGAGTGATTCTTTGTTGCATACTGAGGGATTGTCATATGATTTAATTATGTTATCATTGTTGAGAGAACTTGCACTAGGGAAAGTATGAACCCTAGGCCTTGTTTCCAAGCATTGCAATACCGTTTTCGCTCACTTTTGTTACTCGCTACCTTGCTGTTTTTATATTTTCAGATTACAAAAACCTATATCTACTATCCATACTACACTTGTATCACCATCTCTTCGCCGAACTAGTGCACCTATACAATTTACCATTGTATTGGGTGTGTTGGGGACACAAGAGACTCTTTGTTATGTGGTTGCAGGGTTGTTTGAGAGAGTCCATCTTCATCCTACGCCTCTCACGGATTGATAAACCTTAGGTCATCCACTTGAGGGAAATTTGTTATTGTCCTACAAAACTCTGCGCTTGGAGGCCCAACACGAGTGTACAAGAAGAAGGTTGCGTAGTAGACATCAAGCTCTTTTCTGGCGCCGGGGAGGTTAGTGCTTGATGGTATGTCTTTAGATCTTGCAATCGAATCTTTTAGTTTCTTATTTTATCACTAGTTTAGTCTATAAAATAAAACTAAAAAATGGAATTGAGGTTGCCTCATATGCTTCATCTTTTTAATATCTTTCGTGAAAATGATGGAAAGGAAAATTGTGCTCAAATGTTAGAAGAAGAAGTCTATAAAATGTTTGGCACTAAAATTTTGAATGATGAGCATGATTGCAATGTTGTTAGTATGAATTCTTTGAATATCCATGATGCTAATGATGTGCCAAGCTACAAGCTTGGGGAAGCTATGTTTGATGAAGATGATATTTTTAGTCCCCCAAGTTTTGATGAGCAAATTTATTATGATGAAAGCATGCCTCCTATTTATGATGATTATATTGATGAAAGTGGGTTTGGAAGAGTGTCAACTTTAGATAATAATTATCCCACTATTTTGAAGGGTGTTGAATCTTATTATAATGATAAAAGTGGATTTGGAGAGATCATGACTTTATTTAGTAATGATTCCACTATTTTGGAGGAGGTTTCAATTGATTATGATGGGAACGAAGTTGCTACTTATGATGATTATTGTGATGACACTTATGTTATAAAAAGTAGTGATGATTATATTTATAAAACTTGTCATAATTATGATTACCCTTTCTCTGAACATTACTCTTTTAATGTGGAAACAATTTATAGTATTCGAGTTTCTTATGATACTCCCACTATTCCGAATGAGAAGAATTTTGCTTATGGGGAGAGTACTAAATTTTCTATGCTTGTGGATCATGAAAATAATGCTTTATGTGATGGTTATAATGTTGAATTCATTCATGATGCTACTGAAAATTATTATGAGGGGGGAATATATGCTTGTAGGAATTGCAATAATATGAAGTTTCCTCTCTATGTGCTTAAAGTTTTGAAGTTATGCTTGCTTTGCCTTCCTATGCTAGTTGATTCTTGTTCCCATAAATTGTTTGCTCACAAAATCCCGATGCATAGGAAGTGGGTTAGACTTAAATGTGCTAGTCATATGATTCATGATGCTCCCATTATGTTTCAATTCTTATCTTTTATGTGAGCATCATTGACGTCATCATGTCTAGCTAAAAAGGCATTAAAGAAAAGCACTTGTTGGGAGACGACCCAGTATTTATACCTACTATTTTTTGTGTGTTCACATTATTAGGATAATATATTAATCATGTTTTATAGCTTTTGTTTCAATAAAGTGCCAAATAAAGTCTTTAGGATAGTATGGACGATAGTTGACTTGATTCTGTGCAAAAACAGAAACTTTTGCTCTCAGTCCAGGAATTTTTAAAATTCACTGGAATGTGCTTTTGATATGAATTGTTTACACAAGATTTATATACAAATTGCCTAAATTTTCCTAATTTTTCAGAATTTTTGGAGTTACAGAAGTATACAAAGTTTCCAGATTACTACAAACTATTCTGTTTTTGACAGATTCTGTTTTCCTTGTGTTGTTTGCTTATTTTGATGAATCTATGAGTAGTATCGGAGGGTATGAACCATGGAGAAGTTGGAATACAGTAGATATAACACCAATATGAATTTAGAATGAGTTCACAATAGTACCTAAGTGGTGATTTTCTTTGTTATACTAACGGAGCTTACGAGTTTTCTGTTGAGTTTTGTGTTGTGAAGTTTTCAAGTTTCGGGTAAAGTTTTGATGGACTAAGGAATAAGGAGTGGAAAGATCCTAAGCTTGGGGATGCCCAAGGCACCCCAAGGTATTATTCAAGGACAACCAAGAGCCTAAGGTTGGGGATGCCCCAGATGGCATCCCCTCTTTCGTCTTCATTCATCGGTAACCTTACTTGGAGCTATATTTTTATTCACCACATGATATGTGTTTTGCTTGGAGCATTATTTTATTTTATTTTGTTTTGCTTTCTATATGAATAATATCCCAAGATCTGAAATTCTTAAATGTTCGAGAGTCTTCACATAGTTACACAATTATTTGACTACTCATTGATCTTCACTTATATCTTTTGAGTTGGGTAGTTGCTCTAGTGCTTCACTTATATCTTCTTAGAGCACGACGGTGGTTTTATTTTGAAGAAATTTATGAACTCTCATGCTTCACTTATATTATTTTGAGAGTCTCTCTAAACAGCATGGTAATTTGCTTAGGTTATGAATTTAGTCCTAATATGATGGACAACCAAGAGGGATATAATAAAAACTTTCATATAAATAACATTGAATACTATCAGAAGTTTGATTCCTTGCATTTGTTTTGAGATATGAAGATGGTGATATTAGAGTCATGCTAGTGAGTAATTGTGGATTAGTAGAAATACTTGTGTTAAAGTTTGTGATTCCCGAAGCTGGAGCATGAGGTATTTATTGATTGCCTTCCTTATGAGTGGAGGTCGGGGACGAGCGATGGTCTTTTCCTACCAATCTAGCCCCCTAGGAGCATGCGTGTAGTACTTGGTTTCGATGACTAATAGATTTTTGCAATAAGTATGTGAGTTATTTATGACTAATGTTGATTCCATGGATTATATGCACTCTCACCCTTCCACCATTGCTAGCCTCTCTTGTACCGCACAACTTCCGCCGGTGCCATACACCCACCATATACCTTCCTCAAAACAGCCATCATACCTACCTATTATGGCATTTCCATAGCCATTCCGAGATATATTGCCATGCAACTTCCACCGTTCCGTTTATTATGACACGCTTCATCATTGTCATATTGCTTTGCATGATCATGTAGTTGACATAGTATTCTTGGCAAAGCCATCGTTCATAATTTTCATACATGTCACTCTTGAGTCATTGCACATCCTGGTACACCGCCGGAGGCATTCATATAGAGTCATATCTTTGTTCTAGTATCGAGTTGTAATTCTTGAGTTGTAAGTAAATAAAGTGTAATGATCATCATTATTAGAGCATTGTCATGTGAGGAAAGGATGACGGAGGCTATGATTCCCTCACAAGTTGGGATGGGACTCCGAATGAAAAAAATATATACAAAAGAGAAAAAAGGGAAAAAAGAGGTCAAAGAGCCCAAAATAAAAAAATGAGAGAAAAGAGAGAAGGGACGATGCTACTATCCTTTTACCACACTTGTGCTTCAAAGTAGCACCTTTATCTTCATGATAGAGAGTCTCCTAATTTGTCACTTTCATATACTAGTGGGAATTTTTCATTATAGAACTTGGCTTGTATATTCCAATGATGGGCTTCTTCAAATGGCCCTAGGTCTTCGTGAGCAAGCAAGTTGGATGCACACCCACTTAGCTTCTTTTTGAGATTTCATACACTTATAGCTCTAGTGCATCCATTGCATGGCAATCCCTACTCATTCACATTGATATCTATTGATGGGCATCTCCATAGCCCGTTGATACGCCTAGTTGATGTGAGACTATCTCCTTCTTCTTGTCTTCTCCACAACCACCATATTCTATTACACCTATAGTGATATATCCATGGCTCACGCTCATGTATTGCGTGAAAGTTGAAAAAGTTTGAGAACATCAAAAGTATGAAACAATTGATTGGCTTGTTATCGGGGTTGTGCATGATTTAATACTTTGTATGATGAAGATGGAGCATAGCCAGACTATATGATTTTGTAGGGATAACTTTCTTTAGCTATAGTATTTTGAGAAGACATGATTGCTTTATTAGTATGCTTGAAGTATTATTGTTTTTATGTCAATAATAAACTTTTGTTTTGAATCTTATGGATCTGAAAATTCATGCCACAATGAAGAAAATTACATAGATAAGTATGTTAGGTAGCATTCCACATCAAAAATTCTGTTTTTATCATTTAACTACTCGAGGACGAGCAGGAATTAAGCTTGGGGATGCTTGATACGTCTCCAATGTATCTATATTTTTTTATTGTTCCATATTATTATATTATCTTTTTTGGATATTTTTGGGACTAACCTATTAACCTAGAACCAGTGCCAGTTTCTGTTTTGTCCTTGTTTTTGAGTTTTACAGAAAAGGAATATCAAACGGAGTCCAAACGAGCTGAAAATTTACTGTGATTTTTATGGACCAGAAGAAGCCCCTGAAGCATCGGAGTCAAGCCAGAAGAGTCCTGAGGAAACCACAAGGGTGGAGGGCGCGCCCCCTGGCTTGTCGCTACCTCATGGACCCCCTGACGTGAAACCGACGAAAAATTCCTATAAATCTAGAACCCCCCCAAAAAACCAAGATCGGGAGTCCCGCCGGCGCAAGCCTCTGTAGCCATGAACAACCAATTGGGAGCCCTTTTCGGCGCCCTACTAGAGGAGGAAATCATCACCGGTGGCCATCTTCATCATCCCGACGGTCTCCATGACGAGGCAGGAGTAGTTCACCCTCGGGGCTGAGGGTATGTACCAGTAGCTATGTGTTTGATCTCTCTCTCTCTCTCTCTCTCTCTCTCTCTCTCTCTCTCGTGTTCTAGCTTTGGCACGATCTTGATGTACCGCGAGCTTTGTTACTATAGTTGGATCATATGATGTTTCTCCCTCTCTACCTTGTGATGAATTGAGTCTTTTCCTTTGAGGTTTTGTTATGTCGGATTGAATCTTTGGATGTGATAGCACTTGATGTATGTCTTGCGGTGGAATATCTGTGGTGACAATGTGATGTTCTATTGATTCACTTGATGTATGTTTTGGTACTAAACTCGCGGATTCCCGAGGTGACATTGGCGTAATCTATGCATAGGGGTTGATGCACGTTTTCATCCTACGTTCTCCGATAGAGACTTTGGAGTGATTCTTTGTTGCATATTGAGGGATTGTTATATGATTTAATTATGTTATTATTGTTGAGAGAACTTGCACTAGTGAAAGTATGAACCCTAGGCCTTGTTTCCAAGCATTGCAATACCATTTTCGCTCACTTTTGTTACTCGCTACCAGTCTGTTTTTATATTTTCAGATTACAAAAACCTATATCTACTATCCATACTACACTTGTATCACCATCTCTTCGCCGAACTAGTGCACCTATACAATTTACCATTGTATTGGGTGTGTTGGGGACATAAGAGACTCTTTGTTATTTGGTTGCATGGTTGTTTGAGAGAGACTATCTTCATCCTACGCCTCCCACAGATTGATAAACCTTAGGTCATCCACTTGAGGGAAATTTGCTACTGTCCTACAAAACTCTGCGCTTGGAGGCCCAACACGAGTCTACAAGAAGAAGGTTGCGTAGTAGACATCAAAGCCCTCGCCATCTATTCCAACGAGTGGGAGACGACGACGGTCTGACCCGCCTCCTGGGCCTTAATTGATATGGAGGCCACCAAAATCCCCCTTCAGCTCCACGCTCTCTTCGCCGGCCTGTTGCCCCCTTTCTCTGATTTCTTCAATGCCGTGCTCTCGCATTACCAGATCCACGCGCTGCTTCTGGATCCTGGATCCATCATCCTCCTCTCCGCTTTCGCCTACTTGTGCGAGGCCTTCGTGGGCATCGCCCCATCCGTGGCCTTGCTCCACCACTTCTTCGCGCTCCACTTGGTCGATGGCAGGCAACATTCATGGTGCGTGTCGCTCCAGGCCGTGGCGGTGATTGCTGGCTCCAGCATTGACTTCATGCTCCGCCTAGATACGACTGGGTTCCGGAAGTAGTGGGTGTATGTGGACGCCACCGTGCTCAGCCCCCTGCTCCTTCTTCCATCAGCGACGGCGGAGCCGAGCTCCGGCTGGGGACACTCGGAGCTCATAGACCGATGGCTTGTGCGTATCTTGTCCAGGATGGCCAAGCTGAAGGAGGCAGGGGTGACGATGGCGATGGTGGTGAGGGAGTTCATCCGGCGGCGCATCGCTCCGCTCCAGCGCCATACTCGCCCAATGTGGGCCTTCACCGGCCCTGACGACCCCACGATGCTCCAGGTGCCTTCGCTCCCCTCCAACACGCTATGCGCAGTGCTCCAGCTCCTGACTGGTGACCCCGCGCTTGCCGCCCATCCTACCGAGGGGCGCCCTTTGTACAATTGCTTGAACAGGAGGGCTTTTGCCGAGAAGATGACGTGCTTCGACGAGTGGGGGTTGCTCCCTGAGGGCCATGAGGGGCCTCGTGACAACCCCCTCTTGGTGATTCCTGCGCTTGGAGGCCCTCGGCCTTGGCAGCTCTGAGGTGGCAGCGGGGAGCTGGCCCGTCAAGTGCTCTGAGGTAGCTTTGGGAAGCAGGCGACTCCATGTGCTCTGAGGTGGTCGCCAGGCAGGCGACTCCATGTGCTCTGAGGTGGTCACCCTCAGCCCATGAGCCGCGGGAAGGGGCCTCGCTTCATGGACGCAGCTGGCCGTGGCCCCCTCCGTGGGGAGCCACTCGCCGGTCCGCAGCGCATCCCTTCCCGGTCTTGGGGAATCTCGCAAACGGAAATGGCTCGAGAAACGCTGCGACCTCGCCCCACAGGCCCTGAAAAATAGGAAGTGGATAGCCGTGGACGAGTAAGTACCTTGACTTCCGCATATCGCGTCATCTTCTAACTTTTGCCCCCCAGGGTCCCTTCCACCGCGGGGGTGAGCCTGCCCGGAGCACGACCTCCAAGGGCTTCTGGTCCGGTTGCGACTCCGGGCCTCCTGGGCCGGGCGGCTGCGCGTGGGGTGGCGTCCGTTCATGAGCCGAGGCCACCGCTGGGGGGCCGCGGGCTTGCATTCCCGGTGTCCTTCTTCCGGAGCGACCTCTGGGGCACAAAGGCCGTGCCGAGGGCCACTCCACTAGTTCTTGTCGGCGGCTGGGCGATCCGTGCGATGGTTCCATCTTCAAGCAGCGGGGTTGAACCGTGTCGTGCCCCATCCCAGGCCCGGGGAGTGAACGAAGAAGCCACAGCGCCCAGCCCCCCGCAGGAGACGGGGGAGTCGTCTTGCGCCCCTCCGGCCGACTAGGCAGCGGAGGAAGGGCCCGACCGGGCGCTGGAGCTCACACGCGGGCGCAGTGCCGTCCGTCATGGCCTTCTTCGAGAAGCGACGAGCGTACTGGGCCGTCTTGGGACGGAGCTCGTCGATGTCGACGCATGCCTCGAGGCGGAGGCCCTTCACCTGGCGCGCGAATGGCACCAGCTGAAGGTCAACATCAACCTTGGCCGCTTGCAGCACGAGCACACCCGCGCAGAAGCACAGGAATCTCTTGCGGCTTCGCAGGAGGCCCGCAATTGCACCTTGGAGGAGGCCCGAGCCACGGACCGCCGGCGTGACGCGACGGAGGCGCACGAGAAGGAGCTTCAAACCTCCAACGCTCTCCTCGAGCAGCGAGTCCGGGCGCGCATGGCGGCGCTTGCTGCTCGGAGGACCAGGCCACCCACGAGCGCGGCGTGGCCCTGTACGCCCGACGACTCGCTGGCGCTGGAGCCGGTGGAGCTAAGCCTGGAGCGCGAGCGACTGGAGGTGACGGAGCACCAGGTGATCACGACCGAGGAGGCCCTTGCCTCTCGGGAGGCGAGGATCCAACGGGAGGTTGAGCAGAAGATGGCGGAGATTCGCGAGGCCCTTGTCGAGGAATATCACCGAAAGCTGGGGCTCCACGAGGCTCGCTTCAAGCGGTGGCAAGTTGAACTATAGGGCAAAGCCAATACCCTCAAGGCGAAATTGGCTGTGGCAGAGTGGCGCGAGAAGGCCGCCGAGGTGGGTCGAACCACTGCTGAGGCCGAGCTGTCCTCCCTTCATCAGCAGGTGATGTCTACTATGCAACTTTATTCTTGTAGACACGTGTTGGGCCTCCAAGCACAGAGTTTTGTAGGACAGTAGCAATTTTCCCTCAAGTGGATGACCTAAGGTCTATCAGTCTGTGGGAGGTGTAGGATGAAGATGGTCTCTCTCAAACAAACATGCAACCAAATACAAGAAATCTCTTGTGCCCCAACACACCCAATACAATGGCAAATTATATAGGTGCACTAGTTCGGCGAAGAGATGGTGATAAAAGTGTAATATTGATGGTAGAAATATATTTTTATAATCTGAATAAATAAAAATAGCAAGGTAGCAAATAGTAAACGGGCACAAAAATGGTATCGCAATGCTTAAAAATGAGGCTTAGGGTCCGTACTTTCACTAGTGCAACCTCTCAACGATGCTAACATAGTTGGATCATATGATTATCCCTCAAAGTGCAGTAAAGAATCACTCCCGAGTTCCTATTAGCGGAGAACAAAAGATAGGAATTTTTTGTAGGGTAGGAAACCACCTCAAAGCTATTCTTTCCGTTCGATCTATTCAAGAGTTTGTACTAAAATAACACAAAGCTAATTTTTCCATTCGATCTATCCTAGAGTTCGTACTAGAATAACACCAAAGCAAATTCATATTCATAATACTCAATCCACACAAAGAACTATAAAGAGACCCCAAAGTTTCCGTCGGATAAAAGATAATAAAAACGTGCATCAACCCCTATGCATAGATTACCCCAATATCACCACGAGAATCCGCGAGTTGAATGCCGAGACACATATCAAGTGAATCAATATGATACCTCATTGTCACCTCAAGTATTCATACCGCAAGACATATACCATGTGTTCTATTCTCTGAATATTCAATCCGACAAGACAAAACTTCAAAGGGTATAGACTCAATTCATCACAACAAGAGTATAGAGGGGAGAAACATCAGATGATCCGACTATATTAACAAAGCCCATGATATAGATCACGAGAGAGAGAGAGAGATCAAACACATAGCTACTCGTACAAACCCTCAACCCCGAGGGTGGACTACTCCCTCCTCATCGCGGTGGCCGCCGGGATGATGAAATGGCCACCGGAGATGATTCCCCCCTCCGGCAGGGTGCCAGAACAGGTCTAGATTGGTTTTCGGTGGCTACAGAGCCTTGCGGCGACGTAACTTCTGATCTAGATTAACCTCTTAGGGTTTTGGAATATTTGGGAATTTGTAGTGCAAAGAGGGGGTGCGGGAGGCCACCGAGGTGGGCACAACCCACCTGGGCGCGCCAGGGGGCCTTGGCACGCCCTGGTGGGTTGTGCCCCCCCTCGGGGCACCCCCTAGGTGCTGATCTGGCCCAATGGGTGTCTTCTGGTCCATAAAAAATCTCCGTGGAGTTTCGTTGCGTTTGGACTCCGTTTTGTATTTATTTCCTGCGATGTAAAAAACAAGCAAAAAACAGCAACTGGCACTGGGGATTGGGTCAGTAGGTTAGTCCCAAAAATGATATAAAGTTGCTATAAAATGATTGTATAACATCCAAGAATGATAAAATAATAGCATGAATACTTCATAAATTATAGATACGTTGGAGACGTATCAGTATCCCCAAGCTTAATTCCTACTCGTCCTCGAGTAGGTAAATGATAAAGAAATAATTGATGAAGTGTGAATGCTAGCAAGGTGCATAAGTTCAATCAATGATAATTTCAATCACTTTTCCTAGCATCAGAACATCAATTCTTTCTTATAAAACTTCTCATGTTATAGTAGCAACCAATTCACATATTAAGGTTCAAACAATGAACTCTCTTGAAACCCAACAACATATGTTCTTAGTCACCAAGCAATTGCAATTCAACTTATTCAACGGAGTCTAAGTAAGAGCTCCACATACACAACCATCATATAGTCTTCTATGATTGCCAACACTCACCGCACACACATGAGCAAAACGTTTCAACCGGACACATAGAAAGATAGGGGCTTATTGTTTTGCCTCCCAACGTATTCACCTCAAAGGTGATGTCAACAATAATAACTCATGCTACCCATATTCAACTGGACATATGTGCCTAGATTTTTCATCACCACATGATGCTTGCCAAAAGAGAAAAATAAAAAGGAATAGAGAGAATAGCTTTGACTCTTTGTATAAAAGTAAATACTGAAAAGTAAAAGATAGGCCCTTCGCAGAGGGAAGCGGAGGTTGCCATGCGCTTATTTGTTTGTATGCTCAACCCCTTAGTGCAAAAGAACATCACGTTTAGCAACCTTTATTATGAAGTCCGTCGCTTTTATTGCTTTGCCATCATAAGTTCGTACAACGCTCAATTTTCTCTTACACTAAATGATCTAACACTTTTAGAAGCAATTTGTATTGCCTTATTGCACCGATGACAACTTACTTGAAGGATCTTGCTCAATCCTTAGGTAGGTATGGTGGACTCTTGAAAATAAGATTTGGGTTTAAGGGTTTTTGGATGCCCAAGTAGTATCTCTACTTGGTGCGGAATTTTTGGCTAGCAAAGATGGGGGGAAAGCACCACATGTTGAAGGATCTATGACAATATAACTTCTATGTGAATATGAATAAACATAAATCATTACGTTGTCTTCCTTGTCCAACGTCAACAATTTTGGCATATAATATTTTGATGGGGGCTCACAATCACAAAAGATTTCTAGGATAGTGTATTTGCATGTGAAAGTTCTCTTTCTTATACTAATTATTCGTGAATTGCTTGTATGACCAATATTGTGATTGTCAAGCCTCAAAAGGTTTCACTTTCTAAACCCGAATGTGAAGCTACCACTAGGCATGATATGATTTCAATTTCATGACATTCAATTTATTCAACAATTTACTCATAGGATATAAGTGAAGTAAAAGAGTAAATGACAAGCTACTCCAAAAAGATATAAGTGAAGATCAAATGAGTAGTTAAGTAAACAGATAGCTATGTCAGGACCCTCTCTTATTTAAAACTTTAAGATCTAAGTATTTTATTAAAACATCAAGCAAAATAAAATAAAATGACATTTCAAGAATAGCACACATCATGTGAAGAAGGAAACACTTAGGATCAACCGATACTAACCGATAATTGTTGAAGAAGAAAGGTGGGATGCCTATCGGGGCATCCCCAAGCTTAGATGCTTGAGACTTCTTGAAATATTATCTTGGGGTACCTTGGGAATCCCCAAGCTTGAGCTTTTGTATCTCCTTAATTCCTCTCATATCACGGTTTTCCTAAATTTCAAAAGCTTCATCCACACAAAACTCAACAAGAACTCGTGAGATAAGTTAGTATAAACCAATGCAAAAACCTTATCATTCTATATTGTAGCAAATCACTAAAACTATTATTCAGCATTGCATACTAAATGCCTCTACATATTTAATACTCCTATCCTCAAATAGATTCATTAAACAAGCAAGCATATGCAAACAGTGCAAACATAACAGCAATCTGCCAAAACAGTACAGTCTGTAAAGAATGCAAGAGTATCAACACTTATTTAACTCCAAACATTATGAAATTATACCACACTGTAGAAAGTTTATCAAAGCTTATTATGCAAAAAGTTTCAACATTTTATCACATTCTGACTTTTTTAGGGAATTTTTGCAACAGCGGTAAACTTTCTGTTTTCAAACAGCAACGTGTAGACTTGGAAAATAAGCATAGTAAAGGCTATCAAAGCCACTTTTATTGAAATAAAAGATGCAAAACATTATTCTAAATAAAAACAAGCAAATCCTAACAAAATAAAATGACGCTCCAAGCAAAACACATATCATGTGACGAATGAAAACATAGCTCCAAGTGAGGTTACCGATAATGTTGAAGATGAAAGAGGGGATGCCTTTCGGGGCATCCCAAGCTTAGTTGCTTGGATCTTCCTTGAATATTACCTTGGCGTTCCTTGGGCATCCCCAAGCTTAGTGTCTTTTCACTCCTTATTCTCCTCATATCAACATCTCACTCAAAATTTGAAACTTCAATCACACAAAACTTAACCGAACTTTGTGAGATAGGTTAGTATGATAAATAGCAAACCATTTCACTTTGGTACTGTCAAAGACAATATTCATAATTGTTTACACACAATTCCTACTGTAGCATATAATTTTCAAAATTTATATTGAGCAATATAAGCCATAGAAAATAGAAAACAAGCAAACTATGCATTGGAAAACAGAATGTGTAAAAAAACAGAACAATCTGTAATGATCTGGATAACTACCATACTTCTGATACTCCAAAAATTATGAAACAATTAGGAACACGTGGGAAATTTGTATATTAAACTTCTGCAAAAAGAATCAAATCGAAATCGCTCTTCTGTTAAAAATAGGACTTATTTTTGTGAGCGCAAAAGTTTCTGTTTTTCAGCAGGGTCAACTCAACTATCACCCAACATGATCCCAAAGGCTTTACTTGACACTTCATTGAAACAAAAGCAATAAAACATGATTACTACAGTATCTTAATCATGTTAACACATAAAAACAGTAGGTAAAAGTGTTTGGTTGTCTCCCAACAAGCATTTTTCTTTAATGCATTTTAGCTAGGCATGATGGTTTCATTGATGCTCATATAAAAGATAAGAACTGAAACACAAAGAGAGCATCATGAAGCATATGACTAGAACATTTAAGTCTGACCCACTTCCTATGCATAGGGATTTTGTGAGCAAACAACTTATGGGAACAAGAATCAACTAGCATAGGAAGGCAAAACAAGCATAACTTCAAAACTTTCAACACATAAAGAGGAAACTTGATATTATTGCAATTCCTACAAGCATAAGTTCCTCCCTCATAATAATTTTCAGTAGCATCATGAATGAATTCAACAATATAACCATCACATAAAGCATTCTTTTCATGATACATAAGCATAGAAATTTTGTTACTCTCCACATAAGCAAATTTATACTCATCAATAGTAGTGGGAGCAAACTCATAAAAATAACTATCATGTGATTGAAAATTAAAATCATGATGACAAGTTTCAAGATTACCATTATTCTTTATAGCATACATGTCATCACAATAATCATCATAGATAGGAGGCATGCTATAATCATAATAAATTTTCTCATCAAAACTTGGGGGACCAAAAATATCATCTTCATCAAATATAGCATCCCCAAGCTTGTAGCTTTGCATATCATTAGCATCATGGATATTCAAAGAATTCATACTAATAAAATTGCAATCATGCTCATCATTCAAATATTTTGTGCCAAACATTTTATTGACTTCTTCCTCTAACAATTGAGCACAATTTTCCGATCCATCATTTTCAAGAAAGATATTATAAAGATGATCAATAATATGATGCAACCTCAATTCCATTTTTGTATGTAATTTTCTTTTATAAACCAAACTACTGATAAAACAAGAAACTAAAAGATTCAATTGCAAGATCTAAAGATATACCTTCAAGCACTCACCTCCCCAGCAACGGCGCCAGAAAAGAGCTTGATGTCTACTACGCAACTTTATTCTTGTAGACACGTGTTGCGCCTCCAAGCGCAGAGATTTGTAGGACAGTAGCAATTTTTCCCTCAAGTGGATGACCTAAGGTTTATCAATCCGTGGGAGGTATAGGATGAAGATGGTCTCTCTCAAACGACCCTGCAACCAAATACAAGAAATCTCTTGTGTCCCCAACACACCCAATACAATGGCAAATTGTATTGGTGCACTAGTTGGGAAAAGAGATGGTGATAAAAGTGTGATATTG
The DNA here is from genome assembly GCA_021605145.1 of Aegilops bicornis. Classification (NCBI taxonomy): domain Eukaryota; kingdom Viridiplantae; phylum Streptophyta; class Magnoliopsida; order Poales; family Poaceae; genus Aegilops; species Aegilops bicornis. The sequence goes on along the minus strand of CM038669.1, from coordinate 515,274,023 downwards.
ATGGTAGAAATATATTTTTTATAATCTGAATAAATAAAAACAGCAAGGTAGCAAATAGTAAATGGGCACAAAAACGGTATCACAATGCTTAAAAATGAGGCCTAGGGTCCGTACTTTCACTAGTGCAACCTCTCAACGATGCTACCATAGTTGGATCATATGATTATCCCTCAAAGTGCAGTAAAGAATCACTCCCGAGTTCCTATTAGCGGAGAACAAAAGATAGTAATTGTTTGTAGGGTACAAAACCACCTCAAAGCTATTCTTTCCGTTCAATCTATTCAAGAGTTCGTACTAAAATAACTCAAAACTATTTTTTCCGTTCGATCTATCCTAGAGTTCATACTAGAATAACACCAAAGCAAATTCATATTCATAATACTCAATCCACATAAATAACTATAAAGAGACCCCAAAGTTTCCGTCGGAAAAAAGATAATAAAAACATGCATCAACCCCTATGCATAGATTACCCCGATATCACCACGGGAATCCGTGAGTTGAATGCCAAGACACATATCAAGTGAATCAATATGATACCTCATTGTCATCTCAAGTATTCATACCGCAAGGCATATATCATGTGTTCTATTCTCTGAATATTCAATCCGACAAGACAAAACTTCAAAGGGTAAAGACTCAATTCATCACAACAATAGTATAGAGGGGAGACACATCATATGATACGACTATATTAACAAAGCCCATGATATAGATCACGAGAGAGAGAGAGAGAGAGAGAGAGAGAGAGAGAGAGATCAAACACATAGCTACGGGTACAAACCCTCAGCCCCGAGGGTGGACTACTCCCTCCTCATAGTGGTGGTCGCCGGGATGATGAAGATGGCCACCGGATATGATTCCCCCCTCCGGCAGGGTGCCGGAATGGGTCTAGATTGGTTTTCGGTGGCTACAGAGCCTTACGGCGGCGGAACTTCTGATCTAGGTTAACCCCGAAGGGTTTCGGAATATTTGGGGATTTATAGTGCAAAGAGGGGGCGCGGGAGGCCACCGAGGTGGGCACAAGCCACCTGGGCGCGCCAGGGGGCCCTGGCACGCCCTGGTGGGTTGTTCCCCCTCGGGGCACCCCCCCAGGTGCTGATCTGGCCCAATGGGTGTCTTCTGGTCCATAAAAAATCTCCGTTGAGTTTCGTTGCGTTTGGACTCGGTTTGGTATTGATTTCCTACGATGTAAAAAACAAGCAAAATGTCAGGACCCCGATTCCAAGTCACATCGATCTAGCCGGTAACACCTCATATCACTTTGCGGCCTCACGCACGATATTCCCACGGGTGTCGCCTTACCATGGCCCGGGACCGTTTGCGCCTTTTGGCTCACGTATATGATAGTGTCGCTAGCATCCATATGGCAGAGAACCCGGGCCGACATGGCTAGTCGTGAACCCAAAGCGGCACTAACCCATGGGGACAGGCATACATGAATCAACTTCGAGCATGTCGATCGGCGTGTGAATCCGGGCTGTAGCACTCGGGCTAACAGGACTCGAGGAACTCGGGCTATAGCAGGCTAGGCAGGACTCGGATGTCATCGCGTGACATTTCCCCAAAGGACAGAACCACGAGGAACGAAGTGAAACACATGCCCGGCAGTCAAGCGTCCCGGCGGTAGTCTTTGGGCTAGCAGGACTCCGGTGAACCGGGCAGAAGCGGACTACTATGGCTCATGGAAGCACTGGACTACATTTCCCCATAAGAGAGGCTGCCAAGGATAAACAACTAGATTGTCGGATCCCACACATACCAAGCATTACAAACATACACACAATATGCTCGATATGTGTAAATACAACATGGCATCACAACATAACTCTACGACTCAAGTATTTATTCATTAGGCTCCGAGGAGCGAGATATTACAAACATGGGTCTCATGACCCAACATTCAGAGCATACAAGTTCAAGCACATGCGGAAGCTTAACATGTCTGAGTACAGACATCTACAAATGAAAAAGGATAATAAGCCTGACTAACTACCAGAACCTGCCGAGGGCACAAGATCGTAGCTGAGGTATCAAGCTAAACATCGAAGTCCACACGGAACTACTAGCGAGACTGACATCTCTCTGCAAAACATAAAATAAGCAAACGTGAGTATAAATGTACTCAGCAAGACTTACATCAGAACTAACTACATATGCATCATTATCCACACAGGGGGTGGTGGAGTTTAACTGCAGCAAGCCAGCTTTGACTCGGTGGCTATCCTAAACTACGACTGCAAGTAAATCTTTTGAGGTGGCGCACACGAGTCCACATATTCACCATATCAATACACCACTATGGATCCGCTCCCGTCTCCCTACGAGAACGCCATCCATAGCACTCACGCTTATCTTGCGCATTTTAGAGTATCCACTTTCTCTTGTCTATGAACTGTTATAGGCAACCCAAAAGTCTTTTTCCGCGGACACGGCTATTCGAATAGATCATATTAACCCTGTAGGGGTGTACTTCTTCACACACGCTCTCGCCACTTACCGCCATGTACACGTCATGTATCTCGGCAACCTTCAAGCGGAAGCTTTGGCGAGGGTGTCGGCCACGGCCTACCTAAACACTCAAGTCTCTAGTCCAGGTTTATCGCCTATTCAGGTTCCATCCATGAGGAGTCCGCCGAGGTTTCCACATACGGCCCCGAACGATGTGTGCAGGGTTCCCGAGACACCAAGCAGGCGCCGGTACACCGGGCCACGGTGTATCTACCGCATCATAGCCCACCCCTAGGGTCAGCGCTACGCACGGCCTCCAACACATATCCTACAAACACCAGAAACTAGTTGCAACTCCTGGACAAAGAACAAGGATGGTTAAGAAGCTGAGAGAGTCAATTAAGGATCCCAATGTGTGGTAGTAACTGTTCATGGATCACAAACATAGAACTCAGTTCCTGAGGACGGTTTCAATGAGACAACCCACCATGTACTCCTACATGGCCTCTCACCGCTACCTTTACCAAATCGTGTTCACACACTTAGCTCACACACACAGTAGGACATGTTCACACACCTCTGATTCATTCTCGATGAACCAGACCTGACTCAACTCTAAGCAGTAGGAGGCATGACAAACAAGCATGAATGAGTAGGCACAACAGGGCTCAAACAACTCCTACTCATGCTAGTGGGTTTCATCTATTTACTGTGGAATGACAGGTGATGCAGAGGATAAAGGGGTTCAGCTATTGCGGCAAGTAACAGATGATCGTTGTTGTCCTAATGCAGTAAAAGAGAGCAGGAGCGAGACAGTAGGATTGTATCGGAATGAACAAGGGGGTTTTGCTTGCCTGGCACTTCTGAAGATAGCATAGATCTTCATCGGTGTCATCGAACTCACCGTCGGTACGTCGTCTACTGAGAGGGGACAAACACCGGCAAACAAGGAAGAACACAATCAATGCAATGCGACAATATGATGCATGAATGTGACATGGCAATATGATGTGATTTGAGCTAATGCAACTAGCAGTAGGTTAAATGAAGTTGGTTTGAACCCGAGGTTCAAATTCAAACTCCATATGTGAAGGTTTAAATGCCATTATAATATTTGGCCTAAACAGGAGCCATAAGTTGTTCTAACATGCATGAAAATGGTACAGATGGATAGATTGGATTTTTCTGATAATTTTTCATATATAACTTATTTCATTCTGAGCTACGGTTGAATTTATATGAATTTTAGAATTTTTGGCTATTTTCTGGAATTTCCTGTAAAAGAATAAATCCAGAAAAAGAGTTACTGCGCCAGCACTGCATCACTGTGACGTCAGCAGGTCAACTGGGTCGGCCAGGTCAAACCTGACGTGTGGGGGCCACACGTCAGTGACACAGGGCTGTTCAGTGTCAATGGCAGGTGGCGTCTGGTCAACAGACACGTCAGCAAGTCAATACTGACGTGTGGGGTCGGTCAGCGTGTGACGTTGCCATGTCAAACTGACCTGTGGGGCCCTTGGGAGTTAGTTTAATCTAAACTCAAACAAATCCCGGTTTAGTTAGGGCGTGGGGGCCCAACTGTCATTGTCCTAGGGTTAGACTAATGACATAATTAGTACTACTCTAATCCGCCACGTCAGCTTGCCAGAGTATGGCCGGCGGCGACCTCAAACCGCGGCGGCGTTCTCTCGGGATTGAGCTACGGGCGACCATTTGCCTCGCCGTTTGCGTCTAATGGCAGCGGTGAGTCCAGAGCATCCAGCAGGGCGGACGCCGGAGGCTGGTATGGCCGGAGTAGGCGGCGGCGGGGAGCTAGGCGGCGGCCGGAGTTCGGCTTAGCACGGGCGAGGCGCTGCGCTTGGCTGACGGGCGAGCTAAGAGGCGGGGCGGATTGCTGGGAGCTCCAGGAGCACGCTGGTGCCACTGGACCGAGCGGAGGTGCTCAGGAGCGAGGACCTCATCGGCCATGGCGGACGGCGGGCTTCGGTCGTCAGTGAAGTAGGAGCTACGACGCGAAAATGGGACAACGGAGAGGGGGGTTCGAGGGAGAGGCTTACGGCGGTTGCAACGGTGCAAACGGCGAGCTCAGAGAAGACCAGGAGCGGTCGGGGCGGCTAGATGGATCTCCGGTGACCGAGGAGGAAGAAGGGGTCGGGGACGGTGAAGCGAGGCACGTCCGCTCGGGTGGCTTGACGGAACGATGTAGAGGTCGACGAGGAGCTGCTTGGCGCGTCGGGGAGGCGAGGGGAGCCCGTGGCTGCAAGCTTCACGGCGGCGAGTGCTCGACAGCGTCGGCCATGGCGATCAGAGGAGAGGGAGAGGGCGAGGGGGGAGGAGCGAGGTGTCCAGTGGGGTCGGGGCATCTCCGTGGCGTGCGAAGGGAGCTCGGGAGGCGTGAGGCGAGGCAGGCGGGGAGGAGGTGGAGGCCTCGGGCGCGCAGGCGTTGACACTCCTCTGCCTACTGGCAGAGGTTGAAGACAGCGGTGCCCCTGGTGGGCTGGGCCACCAAGTGGACTGGCCAGGTGAGCTGCCCAGGTGAGTGCCAGGTAAAACTCTCTCTCTGTTAAAATTTGTTTCTGTTTTTCTATTTTTCTGCAATTTTGTGGCTTTATTAAAAATACTTAGGCACACTAAAAAAATCACCAAACTGCTCATGGCCACTCTTTGGAATATATCCAACATGGAACATTTCAGTTTAGGATTATTTGAGCATTTAAAATATTTAATAGAATTTAAATGCCCAAATGCAAATAGAGTATGATTTAATCCAGAGCCCAAATATGTCATTCAAAAATGTGCATCACCTCTGGTTATTGCTTCTAGCATTTTCCAGAAAAGATGAACATTTTTGAAAGCCATTTGGATTCACTGAGAATATTTTAGTTGAACCTAGTGAATTCCTTTGGTGTTAGGGTTTCAACAATCCCCATTTCAACTTTCAAAGAAATTTAGACATGATGCAACACAAGACTAGCTAACCCAGAGCAGACTAGAACTAGGGATGTGACAACTCACCCCCACTAAACAAGAATCTCGTCCCGAGATTCCAGACGTGAGGTAAGAAGACACTGGGGACACAAGCTAACACGATCTTCATGATCCAACTGCTCTTCTCGAAGATGTTGATTCATTGCTTCATATTGATCTTGACGTCTTTGCTTTCCAGATCTTCATCCAACTCGATGACGTTAGAAAGAAACTCTATCGGAAAGGATCATTGAAACTCTCCATACCAGGCTAAGGTAATTCTAGCGATCGTTTGAAAGGGGTTCGGGAAATGGCATACTCAGTTCGGAAAGGAAACTATGGTTATAGAACAACTCGGCAAGCGGGAGGCACATTCCAATTGATACCAATGATATAACCTAGTGACTGAGTGTGCTCTCAAGAACTTGAGCATTTCCATGGTCATCAAGGTTTTACCAACATCCGTGCCGAGGATCCTGGCAACACATCTTACTACCATGATGAATAGTGATGTATGATGCAGATACAAAGGAAGATAACACCTTCTCAGAATTCCCCTTAGCGAGGCCAAGAGAACGAAATCTGGATGATTGACCGAGAGACATTTAGCGCTCCGCTTCTAATGTTCTCCTTGATGTGCTAGCGTAATCCATTCATAAATATGGCTTGATATCTAGAACATCAAGTAAAAGGTCGGACTTCGGGAACACAAAAGTCCATAAGGAATAACTACAGAGGCAGATCCTGCGAGATCCTTATGGGGAGGTGACCAACTTCTTCAACCAAGATACTACAATAATAGGCCTTACGGCTAGGTGTGTTGGCCACAACATCCACGTTACCGGTTACAAAGAGGCCAATATAATAGTTCTTGGGAATTGTTCCAACCATCATATCTGCCTGAGATTCAGATCTGGTTGGTGTCAGGATATTCCAGACTCATCAAGTCTAGAAAGAAAAATGAAGGTTCGCAACACAAATCGACGAGATGACGTTGCGAGATTCTCGGGGAGTGAACTACGATAACAAGCTCCAAAACATGAGCTGGTTCTACTACAGACATGTGAACACGTTGTCCAAGACAAGCATGACCACATAGTAGTCTTATAATGAAACACTACCGAGTTCTGATTGGGAACCATTATTGCGGAGAGCGAAGTCCTGCGCATGTACCTTTGGGTCCTTAAGGGTTAGCACTAAAGAACTTCTTTTCCTTGAACAAATCAATCAGTGGCTTGGTGTGCTAGGGAATACATATGGAGTGGAGGTAATTAATCTACCAAACCATAGAATACCTCGCACGAATGCATGACTGACTTGGGATGATTCCGAAGGAAGCAAAACAAACCTTTCTCAAATTCATGGCGGCAACTTACACCTAAAGCACATGAATTCGAGGAAGTCACTTCTTCCATCCAAGCACAAGCTTGATGAACGGAACACGAAGGCATTGCTTACAAAGTTTCCAACACTAGGTTGGTGTTCAACATGAATCATGGAGGAGACAAGATACTGCTGATGGGCTCAACAGCAACTCATCGGAATTTCCATATCACTGGACTTCCACCATCATGTGAACACGGTGATAGAATTGGTCAGACCAAAAGATGTAATGGTGTATGCTCGTGGGGTCAACCACGAGTAAGACAACATTACGAACATCGCTGGTTCTGATTTGACTTGATGATAGCCCATACTCAAGTCAAAGTTTTGACAAGACAACAGATCCAACAACTGATCATGAGGACCAATCAATGGAGATATCATCTTTCTTCAACACACACACAGAAGATATCACTTAACATGAACTAAGTCGGACAAGCTTTTATCTTCCAACTCTCCAAGTTGTTGTTTAGCTTAACCAACTAGCTCAGGGGTATCCAACACAGATTCTTGGAAAATGGCTGGTTTAGAGGAAAACCAACTTGATCACGAGCTCAACATAGCGATCAGGACAACTTTGGTAATACTTCCGAGAAGATATTCGGAAATCACGAACCACCGGTATGTTACTAAGCTCGAGAACAATCTTGCTTTTGAGGGCAAGATGATATGATCAAATGAGCGAGGACTTGACAAGATCCTAACTCATCAATCAAAGTGTGCACTAGGAAAATGGACTAGGTGGCACGATCAACCTTAGGGTGATGATTCAATAATCAACACGCTAAGAATGAGAATATTGTCCATGAACTACCAAGCAACACGGTTGCTAGCAGTATTGATTTCACACATCACGACTCACTTGCCAGCATTCCGGTTACAATAACACGGGAGCCGAGGAATGAACAATGATGGCAAGAAGTATCACTGCGTCAAAAATTCATAAGAGATGGTGAAATTCCTATGATATTCCTGGCATAAATAGGGTAATACTCCAAGGTAGAACAGAACAAAAGCTGGTTTGGCATTTTGATCTGCGGGATACAACTACTTTGACCCAATCCTAGAAATGGATGAGGTACTGGAGTTTGTTTCTCCTAGTCATTCCGGACTAGAATGGCTTGACGAACCACAAGAATAAAAAGCATCGATAACAAATGCACGACTACTCCTGACTATCAATTGACAGACGGGGGTCAGAATACAACTAAGGAGGAACAACTCGAGGAACATATAACTTTCTGAGTTGTGGATGCATAGGTTAGTATGTCGAATCAAGTTCAACAGGTTTCTTCGGATAACCTATGCGAGAAAAGTAGAAGCTGGCAGAGTCGCAATATAGAATGAAGTACTCCTCAAGAGCACCACAGTTGTGATCTTTTGGCTCAAAAGAACTTCTGCCATAAGCAGTTCATGGTATTTGGAAGAAGGAAATACCACGGACCTCGAGGACTATTGCAAGGTTACTAATATGCTAAAGGAACTAGCAAACACTATCAACATGAAGTAAGTAGGATGAATCTCGGGTTCAAAACCCAGTAGTAGAATACATACTATCTAAATGGCATCACGGAATGCGTTCGAGAATAATGGCCAGAATCATCACACGGGAAACACAAAACATGGCTAGTTTACTAGGTGACTCCCTTAAACACCTAGGTTCATAATAATAGCTCCAACATATATGCCGAGGTAGCGGAGTACCTCAACACACTAATTTGTGTGGTTAATCCGCCCAAATGAACATTAGAAAGCGGAGAGAAGGGATTTGCAAACGCATCGGACTATTTAGAAATCTGGGATGACTCGGACAAGATAACGGCTGTAAATGCTCAAAATGATTTGAGACATCCTGCAAAATAGTGGCGTGACCACTCAACATCACAATATCAAGGTTCTGAGACCAGCTATGAACATACGGAAGTAGTAAAAACTGAACTGAGATTTGAAACTATCAATTCTATAAGTCCATGGATTAGTAACATGTCATCCTAATAGATAGATGAGAAGGCCTAGTTCTTAATCCCCGTAGAAGAGAAGCGGATGGCTCAGATCAGAAGGCCATGAGGTATAAGGAGTAAAAAGAGCCTTACGTTTCCTTCCACAATCAATTCCCTTAAATAATTAAAGCATTTCTAGACACAACTTCGACCGGTTTGGCTTGGTAATCCTCTGCAGATCGAGCTCGATACCAAAGCTGTCGGGACCCCGATTCCAAGTCACATCGATCTAGCCGGTAACACCTGATATCACTTTGCGGCCTCACGCACGGTATTCCCACGGTGTCGCCTTACCATGGCCCGGGACCGTTTGCGCCTTTTGGCTCACGTATATGATAGTGTCGCTAGCATCCATATGGCAGAGAACCCGGGCCGACATGGCTAGTCGTGAACCCAAAGCGGCACTAACCCATGGGGACAGGCATACATGAGTCAACTTCGAGCATGTCGGTCAGCAGCGTGTGAATCCGGGCTGTAGCACTAGGCTAATAGGACTCAGGAACCCAGGCTATAGCAGGCTAAGCGGGACTCGGATGTCACCGCGTGACATTTCCTCGAAGGGAGACGGAACGGCGAAGTGAAACACATGCCGGCCAGTCAAGCGTCCTGATCAGTAGTGCTGGGCTAGCAGGACTCCGGTGAACCGGGCCGTATCGGACTACTATGGCTCAAGGAAGCACTAGACTACATTTCCCCATAAGAGAGGCTGCCAAGGATAAACAACTAGATTGTCAGATCCCACACATACCAAGAATTACAAACATACACACAATATGCTCAATATGTGTAAATACAACATGGCATCACAACATAACTCTACGACTCAAGTATTTATTCATTAGGCTCCGAGGAGCGAGATATTACAAACATGGGTCTCATGACCCAACATTCAGAGCATACAAGTTCAAGCACATGCGGAAGCTTAACATGTCTGAGTACAGACATCTACAAATGAAGAAGGCTGATAAGCCTGACTAACTACTGAGATCTCCGCCGAGGGCACAAGATCGTATTTGAGGTATCAAGCTAAACGTCAAGTCCACACGGAACTACTAGCGAGGCCGACATCTCTCGCAAAACATAAAATAAGCAAACGTGAGTACAAATGTACTCAGCAAGACTTACATCGTAACTAACTACATATGCATCATTATCAACAAAGGGGTGGTGGGGTTTAACTACTGACAAGCCAGCTTTGACTCGGTGGCTATCCTAAACTATGACCGCAAGTAACTCTTTTGAGGTGGCGCACACGAGTCCACATATTCACCATATCAATACACCACTATGGATCCGCCTCGCCTCCTCATTTAAAACGCCATCCATAGCACTCACGCTTATCTTGCGCATTTTAGAGTATCCACTTTCTTTTGTCTATGAACTGTTATAGGCAACCCATAAGTCCTTTTCCGCGGACACGGCTATTGGAATAGATCATATTAACCCTACAGGGGTGTAGTTCTTCACACACGCTCTCGCCACTTACCGCCATGTACACGTCATGTGTCTCGGCAACCTTCAAGCGGAAGCCTGGCGAGGGTGTCGGCCACGGCCTACCTAAACACTCAAGTCTCTAGTCCAGGTTTATCGCCTATTCAGGTTCCATCCGTAGGGAGTCCGGCCGAGGTTTCCACATACGGCCCCGAACGATGTGTGCAGGGTTCCCGAGACACCAAACGGGCGCTCGGTACACCGGGCCATGGTGTATCTACCGCATCATAGCCCACCCCTAGGGTCAGCGCTACGCACGGCCTCCAACACATATCCTACAAACACCAGAAACTAGTTGCAACTCCTGGACAGAGAACAAGGGTGGTTAAGAAGCCGAGAGAGTCAATTAAGGATCCCAATGTGTGGTAGTAACTGTTAATGGATCACAAACACAGAACTCAGTTCCTGAGGACGGTTTCAATGAGACAACCCACCATGTACTCCTACATGGCCTCTCACCGCTACCTTTACCAAATCGTGTTCACACACTTAGCTCACACACACAAGAGGACATGTTCACACACCTCCGATTCATCCCAGATGAATCAGACCTGACTCAACTCTAAGTAGTAGCAGGCATGACAAACAAGCATGAATGAGTAGGCACAACAGGGCTCAAACAACTCCTACTCATGTTAGTGGGTTTCATCTATTTACTGTGGAATGACAGGTCATGCAGAGGATAAAGGGGTTCAGCAATCGTAGCAAGTAATAGATGATCGTTGTTGTCCTAATGCAGTAAAAGAGAGCAGGAGCGAGAGAGTAGGATTGTATCGGAATAAACAAGGGGATTTTGCTTGCCTTACACTTCTGAAGATAACATAGTTCTTCATCGGTGTCATCGAACTCATCGACGTCTGCTCATCGAGAGGGGACAAACAGGCAAACAAGGAAGAACACAATCAATGCAATGCGACAATATGATGCATGAATGTGACATGGCAATATAATGTGATTTGAGCTAATGCAACAAGCAGCAGGTTAAATGAAGTTGGTTTGAACCCTAGGTTCAAATTCAAACTCCATATGTGAAGGTTTAAATGCCATTATAAGATTTGGCCTAAACAGGAGCCATAAGTTGTTCTAACATGCATGAAAATGGCACAGATGGATAGATTGGATTTTTCTGATAATTTTTCATATATAACTTATTTCATTCTGAGCTACGGTTGAATTTATATGAATTTTAGAAGTTTTGGCTATTTTTTGGAATTTCCTATAAAAGAATAAATCCAGAAATAGAGTTACTGCATCAGGACTGTGTCACTATGACGTCAGCAGGTCAACTGGGTCGGCCAGGTCAAACCTGACATGTGGGGGCCACACTTCAGTGACACAGGGTTGTTCAGTGTCAATGGCAGGTGGGGCCTGGTCAACAAACACGTGAGCAAGTCAATACTGACGTGTGGGGTCAGTCAGCTTGTGACGTGGCCAGGTCAAACTGACCTGTGGGGCCCGTGGGAGTTAGTTTAATCTAAACTCAAACAAATCCTGGTTTAGTTAGGGCGTGGGGGCCCAGCTGTCATTGTCCTAGGGTTAGACTAATGACATAATTAGTACTACTCTAATCCGCCACGTCAGCTTCCCGGAGTATGGTCGGCGGCGACCTCAAACCGCGGTGGCGTTCTCTCGGGATTGAGCTACGGGCGACCATTTGCCTCGCCGTTTGTGTCTAATGGCAGCAGTGAGTGCAGCGCATCCAGCAGGGCGGGCGCCGGAGGCTGGTATGGCCGGAGTAGGCGGCGGCGGGGAGCTAGGCGGCGGCCGGAGTTTGGCTTAGCACGGGCGAGGCGCTGCGCTTGGCTGACGGGCAAGCTAAGAGGTGGGGCGGATTGCTGGGAGCTCCAGGAGCACGCTGGTGCCACTGGACCGAGCGGAGGTTCTCAGGAGCGAGGACCTCATCGGCCATGGCGGACGGCGGGCTTCGGTCGTTAGTGAAGTAGGAGCTACGGCGTGAAAATGGGACAACGGAGAGGGGGGTTCGAGGGAGAGGCATACGGCGGTTGCAACAGTGCAGACGGCAAGCTCGGAGAAGGCCAGGAGCGGTCGGGGCGGCGAGATGGATCTCCTGTGACCGAGGAGGAAGAAGGGGTCGGGGACGGTGAAGCGAGGCACGTCCGCTCGCGTGGCTTGACGGAGACGATGTAGAGGTCGACGAAGGAGCTCCTTGGCGCGTCGGGGAGGCGAGGGGAGCATGGTGGCTGCAAGCTTCACGGTGGCGAGCGCTCGGCAGCGTCGGCCATGGCGATCAGAGGAGAGGGAGAGGGCGAGGGGGAGGAGCGAGATGTCCAGTGGGGTCGGGGCATCTCCGTGGCGTGCGAAGGGAGCTCGGGAGCGTGAGGCAGGCAGGCAGGGAGGAGGTTGAGGCCTCGGGCGCGCAGGCGTTGACACGCCTCTACCTACTGGCAGAGGTTGAAGACAGCGGTGCCCCTGGTGGGCTGGGCCGCCAAGTGGACTGGCCAGGTGGGTTGCCCAGGTGAGTGCCAGGTAAAACTCTCTCTCTGTTAAAATTTGTTTCTGTTTTTCTATTTTTCTGCAACTTTGTGGCTTTATTAAAAATACTTAGGCACACTAAAAAAATCACCAAACTTCTCATGGCCACTCTTTGGAATATATCCAACATGGAACATTTCAGTTTAGGATTATTTGAGCATTTAAAATATTTAATAGAATTTAAATGCTCAAATGCAAATAGAGTACGATTTAATCCAGAGCCCAAATATGTCATTCAAAAATGTGCATCACCTCTGGTTATTGCTTCTAGCATTTTCCAGAAAAGATGAACATTTTTGAAAGCCATTTGGATTCACTGAGAATATTTTAGTTGAACCTAGTGAATTCCTTTGGTGTTAGGGTTTCAACAATCCCCATTTCAACTTTCAAAGAAATTTAGACATGATGCAACACAAGACTAGCTAACCCAGAGCAGACCAGAACTAGGGATGTGACACAAAAGATAGCATCTGGCACTGGGCACTAGGTCAATAGGTTAGTCCCAAAGAATGATATAAAGTTATTATAAAATGATTGTAAAACATCCAAAATGATAAAATAACATCATGAATACTTCCTAAATTATAGATACGTTGGAGACGTATCAGCATGTTGCAGGTGTCACGTCCCTCGTGGAGAGAGCCTCAGACGAGGCAGACCGCCGTTGAACGCTGGAGGGCGAGCGTTCCTTGATGTTCGAGGATCTCAGGGTTAGGGCGAACCGGGCCCTGAGCCCCATCTACGACGAGAGCATCTCCCGCCCGTACGAAGCTGATGATGCTGGCTACCTCCGCTTCTTCACCCAGGTCGTGACCTACCATGAAGGCGGGGCCACAAAGGCGCGCCAGCTCGTTGAAGAGAAGAGCCACGACCTTCTTGGACGTGCGTTCTCGCGTGTATTCAGTCAACTTCTCAGCCTCGATCCCGACTCGACTTCAGCGCCACGATAGCCCCCGTGCCCGGAGTAACCCATGGCGACCTGGCGAGTTGGGTGGATGAGACGACCTGATCGTGGAATTTACCCTTGCCGACGATGTGGCTGCACCCACAGCCGAAGAGGGCGGAGCTGATGATGATGATGATGACAGCGATGCCGGCGGTAGCACGTCTCGCTAGGCTTGTATCTACCTGTTTGCCTGCCAAAATTCCAGATATGGCCCCGTGGGATGTGAAAGCATTTTTGAAGGGGGCTCCCCTGTAATGCATAAAATAATGATATGCCCTCTAAATTATTTCTGAAAATATGCCGTCGTGAGCCAAAGGGCTCCTGACTAGAGTAGTTGGCATGGCTTAGCTTTTGCATTCGCGACCTTGGAGAGGTTCTTGTGTCACCAGGATGCGTTTCTCCTGAGGCCAAGAGCTGAGTGCCATGCCTGGTGGCTTGCTTGAGAGCGTCGCGTGAGGAGTCAGGCGCCAAAGCTTTGGCGCGGGGTGCGCACGGGCGGACCCGGGGCAGGTACGTTCTTGGCCCCGCGGGGCCTCGATGCCGCTTTGGCCCATACGCTGCCAAGACTCCAGCCCCGGCCTGTGGTGCTCGGGAAGACAAGAAAGGCAGGAGCCGTGCCTCCCAAAACACATATCGGCGAAAAAGTTAACACCATGAATCGAAAAAATTCCCCCTTTTTCTTTTAACAAGCGCATGAAACTTCGAATTTCATTCCAAAAGCGGCAAATCGAATTACAAAAGAGAGCAAAAAAGACAGTCGCGTCCAGCATCTACACTTGTCTTCTCACCAATGCGGAGCTCGGTGCTTCCACTGGGCGTGGGCATAGTCATTGGGGAACAGTGTCGACTGCCAGCGTGGAGCATGGTGCTTCCACTTGGACGTGGGTGGGAGCCCCCGTGAGGCTCAGGGGCAGCACTTAATTAGGAGACTCAGGGGCATGTACAACCCCACTCATTATTACGTGAGAGTGTCACGAGCGGAGACTTGAGGGGCACTCCTTGCTTCCCGGGCGGGGACTCCGCCCTGCGCATACCCCGACCACCGTTGGGGCGTCCGGAAACCAGGACAGGACCAAGGGGTAAGAAGCTGCACAAGCGGTGGTCAGGCGGCTACAGGCCCGCGACCTGGATAGGGCTCGTCGGTGCCTTCCCCGGCGGAGGACCCACCTTAGGATGGCATGCACCACCGTAGTGGTGGCGCCCTGCGCCTCGCGGTGCGGGGGAAGCTCTGGCTCCGGGCTTCTCCCCCCCCCCCCCCCGCGGTCCCCCGGCGCGCCCTACCTACCTGAGGCGGGGCTAATGCTTGGAGGCACGCCACCGTGGTTTACCTGTGATCCATGGTTAGCGTGACATGTTCCAAAGATATTGGTCGTAGCTGGCGACCGCTGCTGTCGAAGGTACTGGCGAGGCGCTGGGTTGGCCCGTAGGGTGTCCCAGCCCCATGTGGCCTTGGCGATGCTGATGTCTCAGGCGGCAGGGGAAAGTGTACGGGCCTCTCATTTGTTCATACAACGAGCCCACCAATGGTGGCACAGAAGCGCCAGGGGCCATCGTCATGAGGCCTGCCCCCAGGCCCTCTGCTCCGTTGTTCACCATCTCTGATGTTCTGCCTCGCCAGCCTGGAGGTGGATCTTCGCCGTTGCCTTGGTGGAGCCCGCCTAACATGGTCACACCCCTGGGGCGCGCCCCTTGGGCAAGGGGGGCGGCGCCAAGCGCAGAACCGCCCCTGCGGGGTCCCCCGGGCTCCCCCCAGGCGGACGAGCAGACGCAGCAGGGGCGGGCGCGGGTCCCCGGAGGTGTGCCAGCAGGATGCGGAAAGGCGCCGCGCCCTCGCAGGCAGCATCGAGTAGCCGGCGATGCGAGCGAGTAAGGCATCACGGCTGCCTTCTGCTAATCTGCAGCGCAGCAGCTCGCGCGTAACAAGAAGTGCGGCTCGTGTGTTCGCCTGCTCCCGGCAAACGTGCAGGGACGACGCCGCGGCATAGCCAGAGGACCGCGCGATGGCATGGTTGCGATGCCGCACGGGAGAGGGCGGGAGCCGCCCGCGCCGCCGGTGGCAGTCGACACCAGGATCCGCACTGACCGTGGGAAGCATAGGGTGATGATGAGCCTATGGCCGAGGGGCGCCACCTGGGTGGGGCGAGCAGCCCAACACTCATCGCAAGCTCGAGGAGCCGCTTCCATGGGTGCGACGGAAGGAACGTGGGGTAGAGATGGAAGAAGGGTCTCGACATGCCCCTACCTGGGGCGCCAAGTATCAGATTCAGGGCTCTGCAGACCCGAGAAACGTTCGAACTCTGGCGCGTGTGCGAAGAACTCAACCCCTTCATCCAACCAGTTCGTCGCCCCCACGGCCTAGCTCGATGAACAAGGAAGAAGATGGACACGACAGTTTACCCAGGTTCAGGCCACCTTGCGGTGTAAGACCCTACTCCTGGTTTCTGTGGATTTGCCTCTCGGGGGCCGACGATGAACTAGTACAAGGGAAGAACAACCTCGCGAGGTCTGTTCTGGTGAGGGATGAGCTGGTGAGGTTTCGGTGGATCGGATCGGTCTGGTCCGGGATCCCCCTCTTGGTGGTGGCTAACCTATACTTATAGTGGCCTTGGTCCTCTTCCCCTGAAAACGTAGGCGGGAAGGGATTCCACAGTGGCCAATTCGAACGGGGACAAGTAGTACATCTTATCCTAACAAAAGGTGGTCTTCTCTTGCAAATCTCCTGGTTGTGATGCTGCAGTGGGCTCGGCGATGACTGTTGGGGAATGTAGTAATTTCAAAAAAAAATCCTACGCACACGCAAGATCATGGTGATGCATAGCAACGAGAGGGGGGAGTGTTGTCTACGTACCCTCGTAGACCAAAAGCGGAAGCGTTATGACAATGCGGTTGATGTAGTCATACGTCTTCACGATCGACCAATCCTAGTACCGAACATACGGCACCTCCGCGATCTGCACACGTTCAGTTCGGTGACGTCCCACGAACACACGATCCAGTAGAGCTTCGAGGGAGAGCTTCGTCAGCACGACGGCGTGATGACGGTGATGATGAAGCTACCGGTGCAGGGCTTCGCCTAAGCACTACGACGATATGACCGAGGTGGATTATGGTGGAGGGGGGCACCGCACACGGCTAAGAGATCAATGATCAACTTGTGTGTCTATGGGGTTCCCCCTCGCCCGTATATAAAGGAGTGGAGGAGGGGAGGGCCGGCCCTCCTATGGCGCGCCCTATGGGGAGTCCTACTCCCACCAGGAGTAGGATTCCCCCCTTCCATGTAGTAGGAGTAGGAAAGAAGGAAGGAGGAGAGAGGGAGAAGGAAAAGGGGGCCCCCCTTCCTAGTCCAATTCAGACTAGAGGGGGAGGGGGCGCGCGGCCTGCCCTGGCCGCCCCTCTCTCTCTCCACTAAGGCCCATAAGGCCCATTACACTCCCCGGGGGGTTCCGGTAACCCCCCGGACTCCGATAAATATCCGATGACCCCCGGAACTCATCCGGTGTCCGAATATAGTCGTCCAATATATCAATCTTTATGTCTCAACCATTTCGAGACTCCTCGTCATGTCCGTGATCACATCCGGGACTCCGAACTATCTTTGGTACATCAAAATACATAAACTCATAATACCGATCGTCACTGAACGTTAAGCGTGCGGACCCTAGGGGTTCAAGAACTATGTAGACATGACCGAGACATGTCTCCGGTCAATAATCAATAGCGGAACCTGGATGCTCATATTGGCTCCTACATATTCTACGAAGATCTTTATCGGTCAAACCGCATAACAACATATGTTGTTCCCTTTGTCATCGGTATGTTACTTGCCCGAGATTCGATCATCGGTATCTCAATACCTAGTTCAATCTCGTTACCGGCAAGTCTCTTTTCTCGTTCCATAATGCATCATCCCGCAACTAACTCATTAGTCACATTGCTTGCAAGTCTTATAGTGATGTGCATTACCGAGAGGGCCTAAAGATACCTCTCCGACAATCGGAGTGACAAATCCTAATCTCGATCTATGCCAACCCAACAAGTACCATCGGAGACACCTGTAGAGCACCTTTGTAATCACCCAGTTACGTTACGATGTTTGGTAGCACACAAAGTGTTCCTCCGGTATTCGGGAGTTGCATAATCTCATAGTCATAGGAACATGTATAAGTCATGAAGAAAGCAATGGCAATATACTAAACGATCAAATGCTAAGCTAACAGAATGGGTCAAGTCAATCACATCATTCTCTAATGATGTGATCCCATTAATCAAATGACAACTCATGTCTATGTCTAGGAAACTTAACCATCTTTGATTCAACGAGCTAGTCAAGTAGAGGCATACTAGTGACACTCTGTTTGTCTATGTATTCACAGATGTACTACGTTTTCGGTTAATACAATTCTAGCATGAATAATAAACATTTATCATGATATAAGGAAGTATAAATAAGAACTTTATTATTGCCTCTAGGGCATATTTCCTTCAGTCTCCCACTTGCACTAGAGTCAATAATCTAGATTACACAGTAATGATTCTAGCACCCATGGAGTCTTGGTGTTGATCATGTTTTGCTTGTGAGAGAGGCTTAGTCAACGGGTTACGCAACATTCAGATACGTATGTATCTTGCAAATCTCTATGTCTCCCTCCTTGACTTGATCGCGGATGGAATTGAAGCGTCTCTTGATGTGCTTGGTTCTCTTGTGAAATCTAGATTCCTTTGCCAAGGCAATTGCACCAGTATTGTCACAAAAGATTTTCATTGGACCCAATGCACTAGGTATGACACCTAAATCAGATATGAACTCCTTCATCCAGACTCCTTCATTTGCTGATTCTGAAGCAGCTATGTACTCCGCTTCACACGTAGATCCCGCTACGACGCTTTGCTTAGAACTGCACCAACTGACAGCTCCACCGTTCAATATAAGTACTTACCCGGTTTGTGACTTAAAGTCATCCGGATCAGTGTCAAAGCTTGCATCAACGTAACCATTTACGACGAGCTCTTTGTCACCTCCATAAACGAGAAACACATCCTTAGTCCTTTTCAGGTATTTTAGGATGTTCTTGACCGCTGTCCAGTGATCCACTCCTCGATTACTTTGGTACCGCCTTGCTAAACTAATAGCAAGGCACACATCAGGTCTGGTACACAACATTACATACATGATAGAGCCTATGGCTGAAGCACAGGGAACTCAACTTCACACCTTGTAACACAGGCAAGAACCCTTTCTTTGCTTGATCCATTTTGAAATTCTTCAAAACTTTGTCAAGGTATGTGCTTTGTGAAAGTCCAATTAAGCGTCTTGATCTATCTCTATAGATCTTGATGCCCAATATATAAGCAGCTTCACCGAGGTCTTTCATTGAAAAACTCTTATTCAAGTATCCTTTTATGCTATCCCGAATTCTATATCATTTCCAATCAACAATATGTCATCCACATATAATATTAGAAATGCTACAGAGCTCTGACTCACTTTCGTGTAAATACAGCTTCTCTAAAAGTCTCAGATAAAACCATATGCTTTGATCACACTATCAAAACATTTATTCCAACTCCGAGATGCTTGCACCAGTCCATAAATGGATTGTTGGAGCTTGCACACTTTGTTAGCACTTTTTGGATCGATAAAACCTTCAGGTTGCATCATATACAACTCTTCTTCCAGAAATCCATTCGGGAATGCAGTCTTTACATCCATTTGCCAAATTTCATAATCATAAAATGCAGCAATTGCTAACATGATTCGAACGGACTTAAGCATCGCTACGGGTGAGAAGGTCTCATCGTAGTCAACTCCTTGAACTTGTCAAAAACCTTTTGCAACAAGTCGAGCTTTGTAGACAGTAACATTACCGTCAGCGTCAGTCTTCTTCTTGAAGTTCCATTTATTCTCGATGGCTTGCCGATCATCCGGCAAGTCTACCAAAGTCCATAGTTTATTCTCATACATGGATACCATCTCAGATTTCATGGCCTCAAGCCATTTTGTGGAATCTTGGCTCATCATCGCTTCTTCATAGTTCGTAGGTTCGTCATGGTCAAGTAACATGACCTCCAGAATAGGATTACCGTACCACTCTGGTGCGGATCTTACTCTGGTTGACCTACGAGGTTCGGTAGTAACTTGATATCAAGTTACATGATCATCATCATTAGCTTCCTCACTAATTGGTGTAGGAGTCACAAGAACAGATTTCTGTGATGAACTACTTTCCAATAATGGAGCAGGTACAGTTACCTCATCACGATCTACTTTCCTCCCACTCACTTCTTTCGAGAGAAACTTTTTCTCTAGAAAGGATCCATTCTTAGCAATGAATGTCTTGCCTTCGGATCTGTGTTAGAAGGTGTACCCAACAGTCTCCTTTGGGTATCCTATGAAGACACATTTCTCCGATTTGGGTTCGAGCTTATTAGGTTGAAGCTTTTTCACATAAGCATCGCAGCCCCAAACTTTAAGAAACGACAACTTTGGTTTCTTGCCAAACCACAGTTCATAAGGTGTTGTCTCAACGGATTTAGATGGTGCCCTATTTAACGTGAATGCAGTTGTCTCTAAAGCATAACCCCAAAACGATAGCGGTAAATCAGTAAGAGACATCATAGATCGCACCATATCTAGTAACACTACAAAAAAAAGACACATCCGTGACATTTTGGGGTGAACGAATTTTTTTTCTGTCATACATATGACACTTCTATGACGATAATTGTGACAAAACCCGGTATCATCATAGATGTGGTGGGCTCCTACTTCTATGACAAAAAATCATGACAGAAAATGGGCTTTTCGTCCTGGCGGGCCGGAGACGCAGCCTGCATGACATTCTTTGGGCCGTCCATGACGGAAAAAACCGTGGTAGAAGCGAGGGGAGGAAAATTTCGGGAGTTGCCGGTTACGGTGGGAGGTCGAGGGCGGCGATGCGCGTTCTCTCGTACACGTGTGAGGCGTTGGCTCTAATCAACCCGAAAGCGAGGCGTTGGGCTCTAATCGAACCCGGCGATTGCCTGCAGCTCTGGCGTTTGAACCCGAGCGATCGATCGATGGCTGTTAATCAACCCGATGGAGTGATTCTTCGCCATCTGCCGCTAAGCGAAGCCGATCGATTGGATGAACAGTGGCGTTGCGGGGGGTGGATGAGCGGTGAGCGGTGGCGTTGCCTCTGGATGAACAGGACCCCGTGGTGTGGAGGGCTGGATGACCAGTAGACGGTGGAGGGGTGGCCGTGGAGGGGTGGTTGAACAGGAGCCCGTGGTGTGGAGGGCTGGATGAATAGTAGAAGGTGGAGGGCTGGATGAACAGTAGATGGTGGAGGGGTGATTGAACAGTAGCCGGTGGAGTAGCGCGCGGTGGAGGCTGGATGAACAGGAGCCCGTGGAGGCTGGAGGAGGTCGACGGTAGCCCGTGGAGGCTGGAGGAGGTCAACAGTGGAGATGAACAGTATCCCGTGGAGTCCCGTTTTGCGGTACGCCACACCCCTCCCGATGAACAGGACCCCCGTTTCGACCGGAGCGCTCCAACACAAGTCCGTTTCGTCCGTTTTGCGGTACGCCACACCCCTCCCGATGAACAGGACCCCCGTTTCGACCGTAGCGCTCCAACACAAGTCTGTTTCGTCCGTTTTTCGATATGCCACACCCCTCCCAATCAACAGGACCCCCGTTTCGACCGTAGGAGGTCTGTTTCCTCCGTTTTGCGGTACGCCACACCCCTGCCGATCAACAGGACCCCCGTTTCGACCGTAGGAGGTCTGTTTCCTCCGTTTTGCGGTACGCCACACTCCTCGATCAACGGGACCCGTTCCTAACGTAGGGAGGTCCGCTTCCTCCATTCTGCGATACGCCAGCCTCGTTCCATCGCTTGTTCCGTCGCCTCCCGATGAACACGACCACACATTCCGTTCCGACCCAGCGGTTGGCTCCACGCGTTCGTTGCCTCCCGATGAACACGGCGCATTCCGTTGCCTCCCCATGAACACGGCGCATTCCGCTGCCTCCCCATGAACACGGCAGCGACGCTGTTTCTCCGTTCCGACCCAGCCATGTACACGAGCCCTCGCCCGTGCGTATGCATGAGTAGGCGTTCGAGACCCGCCCGTATGTACACATACGCGGGTCAGATTTTCTTTCTTGCACCACGGCCGTTGTATGCGTGCGTGTACATGCTACGTGCGGCGCCTCTACTATGACACGTGCGCCTCTACATCCACCGGTATATATATGCATACACGTTCGCGACCGTAATGACAACGCCACGCACGCTTCGACCAGGTGGGTCCCGGTATCGAGCACTTCTTTGCTGCGAATATATGTAGTGGGTCCAGCGGTCGAAGCGAATCATTTTTTTGCCGGACGCACTTCCTTGCGTGCAAAGATGTAGTTGGTGGGTCCCGGCAGTCGAGGGCAAATCATTTTTTTGCGGGACGCACTTCCTTGCATGCGAAGATGTAGCTGGTGGGTCCCAGCAGTGAGGGGGAAACATTTTTTTTGCGAAATACGGTGGCCCGCCCGGTGGGTCCCCGCTGTCAGGTGGAGGAATAATTATTTTGTGCGTAATAAGGAGGCACTTCCTTGCTGCGGCCATGGACCCGGTATCGACCTCTCCACGCACGATACTCTTCCGATGGAAGTCGGTCGTTGACCACATTGACCACGCTTGGCCGAGAGCACCACGGCGGTGGGACGGCGAGGCCTAGGAAGGGGACGACACGGAGGCGGGGAAGACTCGGCGGTTGTTTCCCACGTGGAGGGAGTATGACTGTCACGAGGTTTCTTGGTTAAATCTCTGATCGCGGAGAATAACAACAGGTGTGGGTGAGTAGAGGGATGGCTAGGCCAACGATGGGAGTATGGTGGGGCGGTGAGGCCTGTGCGGCAGCATAGCTGGCCACGGGGAGGAGGGAGCAGGCAGTCCCACCGGCGCTTGTTTGAGCGGCTGGAGCAGGAAGAGCAGAGATTGAAGAAGCACGACGGCCGTTGGATGGACATCCAACAGTCACTGCTTGTGGTCAACCTTTTTTAGGAAAGCCTCAAATCTGTGGAAAACAGCATACAGCCCATCTGCCATTATTTCTAATAATTTACAGCCCATTTGCTAATTCTTAAGGATTTTTTGGAGCCCATATTCTTTTTGTTTGCATTACAACCTATATTGTGGCCACGGTTAAAAAATTATACGAAATTTTGCATATTTCGGTACGGTCCGAACTGTTTTTAATCCCGAAATTTCGACTCACATTCAAACTGATTTTAAAAATAAATGTATATCAATACAAAATCCAACAAATTCTCCACGCATAAAAATTAATGTAATATAAAATCTTGAAATGAAAAAAAAATGAAACTAATTGCCGGTTTGATGTGTTTTAAACATGTATAGCCCATTTCTCATTACTGATGGGCCATTTTCTCGGCCAGCCGAATAAAAGCTTTCCTCGTCTTGAAAGATTTGCAGCCCAACAGGCCTGACAAAGTGACTTACTTGGCAAATCACCAAAAAACTGGGCTGTGGCCGTGGACCCGGTATCGGCCTCTCCACGAGAGTACTCTTCCGATGGAAGTTGTTCCTTGACCACGTTGACCACGCCTTGGAGAGCACCACGGCGGTGGACGCACGACGAGGCCTAGGAAGGGACGACGCGGAGCCGGGAAGACGCGGCGGGAAGCCCGCGCGGAGAGGAGTACGAGGGTTCACCGTTCGGCTGCGGTGTGAGGCTGCCGTCGCATTGAGGCCTGGCTAGCGGTGGGAATAGTAGGGGCGGTGAGACCTCCGGCAAAGACAGCCAGCCACGGAGGCGGGAGCTGCTCACGGCCGTGACGCTGCTTTGGGCGGCTGGAGCAAGAAGACCAGAGGTTGAAGAAGCACTACGGCCATTGGATGGACATCGTATGGTCACTGGAGCTAGAATCGTTCATATTGACTAAGTTGAGAAAGCCCTTCGTGTCTGGCCAACTTAGTAGGCCCATTAAGATAGCCTCCCACCAAGGTGGGTCCCAGCTAGCCGGGGAGTATTCATTTTTTGTGCGTAATAAGGAGGCACTTCCGGTGGGTCCGAGCCGACAATGGGGACGTTTTTGAAATACGGTGGCCCGTCCGGTGGGTCCCAATGATGGGAAACGATTTTTTCGCAAAATACTGTTGGCCCGTCTGGTGGGTCCCCGTTGTCGTGGAGGAATAATTATTTTCACGTAATAAGGAGGCACTTCCTTGCGGCTGCCGTGGACCCATTGTCGGCCTCTCCACGTATAGTACTCTTCCGATGGAAGTCGGTCGTTGACCACATTGACCACGCCGCGCCGAGAGCACCACGGCGGTGGACGACAGCGAGGCCTAGGAAGGGGACGACACGGAGCCGGGCCACGGGAGGCAGGAGCAGGCGGTAGCAGAGCCGGCAACGGGAGGCAGGAGCAGGCGGCATGACCGACGCTGCTTTGGGCGGCTGGAGCAAGAAGACCAGAGGTTGAAGAGGCACTATGGCCGTTGGATGGACATCATACGGTCACTGGAGTATTGACTAAGTTGACAAAGCCCTCCATCCCCGTCAACTTAGTAGGCCGACAAGTCAGCCCAACAATATGGTGGGTCCCAGCTAGCGTGGGGTATTCATTTTTGGGCGTAATAAGGAGGCACTTCCTTGCGTGCGAAGATATAGCTGGTGGGTCCGACCTGTCGGGGGAACGTTTTTTCGCGAAATCTGAGAGGCCCTTCCTGTGAGTCCTAGGCTGTCGGTGGAGGAATCATTATTTTGCGCGTAATAAGGAGGCATTTCCTTGCGTGCGGCCATGGACCCAGCTGTCAGCCTCTCCACGTACAGTCCACTTCCGATGGATGTCGTTCATTGACCACGTTGACCAGGCCGCGCCGAGAGCACCAGGGCGGTGGACGACAGCGAGGCCTAGGAAGGGAACGACACGGAGCCAGAGAATACTCAGCAGTTGTTTCCCACGCGGAGGTGTACGAGGGTTTACTGGTTCGTCTGCCGTCGCCGGAGAATAACATCATGTGTGGATGAGTAGAGGGATGGCTAGGCCAGCGATGGGAGTATGGTGGGGCCGTGAGGCCTGCGTGGCAGCATAGCCGCCACGGAGGAGGAGAAGCAGCCGATCCCTTGACGCTTGTTTGAGCGGGTGGCGCATGAAGAGCAGAGATTGAAGAAGACGACAGCCGTTGGATGGACATCCAACGATCCAACGCTCTCGTGTGTTGACTAAGTTGACAGTATGCGTTGTAAAAGGCCAACCTTTTTATGAAAGCATACGCACAACCTGTAGTAGGCGCACAAGTCAGCCTCAAATCTATGGAAAACAGCATACTGACCCATCCGCCATTATTTCTAATAATGTACAACCCATTTGCTAATTCTTAAGGTTTTTTTTGGAGCCCATCTTCTTTTTGTTAGCATTACACCCCATATTGTGGCCACAGTTAAAAAGTATACGAAATTTTGCATATTTCGATGCGGTCAACTGTTTTTAATCCATAAATATCGATTCACATTCAAACTATTATGAAAAATAATTTATGTAAATATAAAATCCAAATAATTGTCCATGCATAAAAATCAATGGAATTTAAGATCTTGTAATGAAAAAAAAATTGAAACTAATTCCCGGTTTGATGTGTTTAAAAAATGTACAGGCCATTTCTGGGCAAACCGAATAAAACTCTCATCGTCTTGAAAGATTTGCAGCCAAATAGGCCGATAAAGCAAGTAGGCCTTGTCTGGGTATTTCTTTAAAAAATAGAACTGGCTAGCCATTTTCAGCAAGAAAAAACACAACTGGGCTCATGATGTCGTAAACATAAATACAACCACAGCTAGGCACGGGCCACTGACCCCACAGCCCCGTTGTTACCCTGATCCGTCGCTAAAACTAGTATAAATAACAACTGCTTGTTCCTAAAAAAACTGCGCGACTTGCTGGGTCCCAGATGTCCAACCATTAGGAGGAACCATATTTTTGGGCTTGTACTATAGAGGCACTTGCTTGCGTGCTGCCATGACACTGGTGGGTCCCTACTGTCATCCTCTCCACTTACAGTCATCTCCTTGTTCCTCTCGGTTGTTGATGACGTTGACAACGCAAGAGGGCGGCGCAGCGCGCCGCGAGCGAACCAAGGCCGCAAGGCGGAGGACGACGGCGAGGCCTTGGACGGAACAAACAGGAGCCGTTGAAGATGCGCCGGTCCAGTCGCATGCGGAGGGGAGTATGAGGGTTGACTGGTTCGGGCACGGGTGCGTGTTGGGGCTGACATCGCCGGAGAATAAGAGGACGTGTGGGGGAATAGAGGGAGGGACTGGCCAACGTTGGAGGGTACGTACGGTAGGGCGACGGAGGCGCAGCCAAACATGGGAGGCGGGAGCAGGCGGAGCCGACGGGGTTGTTTGGTTTGGGCGGCTGGAGGAAGAAGAAGACAAGAGATAGAAGATACACGACAGATGTTGGATGTCAATCCAACGGCTGGTAGGCAGAATCGTTTGTTGACTGGCTAGTAAGTCGACACCACCTTGGATAGGCTATTTCCTCGCGGGTCCCAAATGTCAGAATCCAAATCTGTCATGGTCATGCAGCCTTTCCTATGAAAATTTACAGCCCATTTGATGTGCTAGTTCGAAATAAGTTTGTGGGTGCTGGTGGGGGCTAATCACTTGGCTTCAGTAATGCACGAGTGAGCTCAAGCGGTCGGCGTGAGTGATGTTATTTCCTTGGTTGTGATTTGTTACAATATTTCACTCTAAATTAAACGAATGGCAAGCCATTTGCCTTGTTTCAAAGAAAATATGACAGTCCACAGCCGAGTTGAAAAGGGCAGGAACATCTAACTCCAGCACAAACTGCATAAAAGCACGAGGGTTGATTGTTCATCAGGTTTACAAAAACCCAGATTGAAAAGGGCAACAACATCTAACTCCAGCCTTTGTTTTCGGCAGTCACAGTCAAATGGATCGGTCACGTCCATAGAATGAACATCCTAGGTCGTAAAATTTACTGGATTATGACCACAATATGTTGTAAATAGAAGCCCGACATGTTCAGAAGCTCTTTTGCCCACCTGAAACTCCTTTTTTTGCTCTTCGACATACCCATCCGTCAAAACCATGCTGCTATAAACTTAAGCCTGACGGACAATAGTAACCTCGCATTCAGCAGGAAGAATGTGACAAATCTTGTGTTTGCACGGTTGGCTACATATCGTTCTAGCGTTATTGTCTTCAATCAAATCTCATGAGAAGTGAGAAAATCCCGATGCTTATGAATCCACCGATTGGTTATAGCTTTCTTACCCCGTCCTGTAGCCTAAATAGACATGAAGATAAACAGTTAAGGTCTAAAAGAAGAGTGTCGAAAGAGCAACAGCTGAACGGTTAATTCTAGTACACTATATGCGGGCTTCCAATGTGCGTGAAATTATCACCTTTATATACAACTTCTCCAGACAAGGAAAGCATTGCATCAAGCCAATAAGCTTGTTCAGATCAAAACTATTCATTTGGATATATAAGATCTTGACATAATCCAGCACCATTGATAGGCCATCCATGGAGAAACTCTTCATTGAAAATTAGAACATAATATTAGTACAAAATGTGTACTCCAAGATGATATATAAATTATGCGCAGAAATTTAAAATGCAGCTTGTGGTTACAAGGGTAGATGATAATATAAAGTACCTGAAGAACTGTGGAGCCAAACACCATATTGAAATGAGCACAGAGATCATGTATTACACCCAAGGTCTCCAGTTTAGGCGCAGACAGGACGGTTATTTGCAACGGTGAATAACTAGAATCAAGGATCAACCTTTGAAGTGAAGGGGCATCTTGGATGATGAGCTGCCTTCCGTCAAAAGAAATTCCAATTCTTACAAGGTTAGGCGACTTTATTTGGAGACAACCGATTCTAACTGTGAAAACAAGCACCAAGCACTCCAACAAGACGGCAAGCTGGAGTGGATGATGTTGTGCAATGAGGCCTCCGATATATGAACCCGCACAAGTGAAAGTTTCTTGAGAAATGAGAGTCGAAGGTTTAGTACCAGATTGTCTGGTAGGTAGCACAGCGCAAAGGTGGCGGTGTGGAGAGAGGAGGAAAACTGCGAGATGGACATCAGTGCTGAGGGCACAAGTTCATGGCGTTCGGTGTGTGGTATGTGATTTCTAGGGGAATAGTAGAACTCAAGCAGCTGTAGTTCTGTGAATTCAGGTGATTTCATCGAGGCGTCCACCATGCAGGGCATGGTATGCTTGCTCAGGTAGCATGACGGGATGCAGAGGCTTTGAACGGAGCCCTGGTGGGAGGAGATGATGGCTCTGGGGATTTCAAAATCATTGAAGAGAGATAGCCGATTTACGCCGAGATTAAAGGGGCACGGCGCGCCATAGAGGGCGCCACCGAATTGAGAGGACTTAAAAGCGGCAGCAATCCTTGGTGGGGAGAAGCGAGATGATCTCCCCAAGGACGGCGTCCGGGAGATCGCTGATGCGGTCCACCCGAGATTCTCTGAGTTCCACGGGATCCGGTGGAAGCGGGTCACCGCTTCTCCCAGCTGCCGGGTGGGATCTACAACAAAGGCCGCCATGAAGGGAGCCTCATCTTCTTGGCGCTGGGGCCAGCCGACTCCATTTTCCTCGAGGGTGTCGCGTCAAGGCCACGGATTTGAGCAGAGTAACGAATGACGAGCCTAGTTGTAGAAAAGCGAGCGAAGAAGAAGGGGAGCTGGGGTTTTCAGAGGAGTGAGGAAGAAGGGAGCTGGGGTTTTCAGAGGAGTGAGGTGAGGAATTTGGGAGTACGAGTGGTGCGAAATGACGTGAGGTGGGTGGGAGCGAGGAGGAAGAAGAGCACCTGTGTTTTGGGGGGTGTGTCGGGTGTGGGTAGCGCCTTTTGAATTGATTTTACTATTTACTAGTGTGGATTGGCTGTTTTGTCTTGGGCCCAGAGAAACAATTACTACTAGTACAGTGGAGACACTCTACAGACTACCCGTAAAAAACAATTACTACTAGTACAGTGGAGACACTCTACCGCTTCTGGCTCCTCCTAGGTCATTGAAACGTCTCCCTCTACTGAATGTTGTTATACTTTTGTTCACCGACATGCGGGCCATGCAGCGCGCGGGCCCAAATGCCATCCACCAAATTAGAAGGCAGTATGCACGCGTAGAGTCACCCCGGTCGTAGCACGGCAGTAACGAGACGTCGTATCACAAAACCCCACCTCCCTGCAGTCTAAGTTTCACGGACGAAGCAACCATCATTTCACTCTTCGCTGAATCCCCTTCTCCCTCACCGTCTTCAAGAAAGGCAACACTCGTGATTCCGCCATCGTTCTTCTCTCCCAACAAAGGGAAGGTAAGCGGATTCGTGATGTTGGTATATTTTCGCTCAGAGAAAAAAACTTTTGCAAAGCAAAGAATCGATCCTCACTCTCTTTTTTGTTTCATTGTCATTGCGATTGTGTTTTCCTTTCAGTGGTCTCCTAGTATTCGTCAGTTTCATGATAGACCAAGGAGAACCAGGCAAAGATCTGCCGATATTGGAGCAGACGCGGGAGGCTGATCCCCACGAGACAGAGAGCTCCAAGAAGATGGAGGCAACCACCGAGCCGACCCAGATACGCTCACGGCCACTACTGAGATGGTCAACACCCCGTTTGAGGTTACATCCCGTGGCACTGCAGAGAGCAGTTTTCCCCTTCGAGGATGTGTCTCCCCCACCGAGCTGCCCAAGGTGATTTCCTTCTTTGCCGATCTCGATTGTGGTTTTTCATCTAAGTATGTGGTGATTTTTTTTAGAAAAGGAAGCATGAGGTGATTAATAATGCAAAATTTTATTAGCTTCGATGCCATGCTATACATAGTGGTTTAAATAACTTGTGTTTCTTATACTGAAAAGTAATTCAGAATTTTTTTCTGTTTCAATTAGAGCCCTGATGCAGACAAGGATTGTGTGGTTGTGCATGTCACTCGCTATGAGGCGGACGACCTGAATATACGCACTGGGAAAACAGAGTTCTTAGGCTGTTGGATCCTGGAAGCCATTTGCGGTTATACCAATGAAGAGGTGTATTCCAGCCTCACCGTTGTCAGGCGTGTTGTCCGTGGTGTCTTCAAGCACAAGAAGTTCAAAGCTACTCCTTCGTTTGTGAGGCATACTGTTCTTGTCAAGCTTACGCAGGAACATGACGTGGCATGCCTCCACAAACAAGTTTATCAGTGGCAAGGCCACAAGGTTGTCTTCATGAAGGTTCACATGATTGAGCTGCTGCGGGACGTCCTCGATGATATTCATGGCAAGGTCCGTCTTGTGTCCAACCCAAATTAGATCGAGGCATGAAATAGTTGCCCCAGCTAGTGTTTAATAGTAGTTTGGATTGTGTCTAATTATCCGAACCTTGCCTGTTATCGACCCCTCTGGGGCTAGTACTCTGTTTGAATCTGTCTATGGGAACTGCTGCTACTTTTGTGTGCCCGTGAATCATATAAGAAACTATGTATCTTGTTACGATTGGTTCATGCAGTTAATTGAGGCCACAATGTAATAAATTCCAAACGTTCAACGCTAGTCCAGCGCTCAAGTGGAACACTCACATTAAACTCGTCTTCATAAAAATCTTGAAAAGCATAAGTTAAGCAGTTTTATACATCTCAATGACTCATAGAACATAACGAACATATACTAGTTCACAGCAAAAGAAAAAGTTGTGAGAAGGTTTACAAATCAGGAAAAAACAAGCAAGGCTTCTCTGAGCAAAGGGCCTCCCGGTAGGCTTAAATTTCCTGGAGTTCACTCTGGTTTTTTCTTGTTGCCACCATCCAGGGTTAGGTTCTCTCATTCCATAATAACCAATTATAATTGTGGTCTCAGCTGGAATGCTGAACTGAACCATGCAGTGTACTGACCAGGTGAAATTCTTGTGCATTCCACTAAATTTAAGCACCGCTATTTGCAGAAATAAGCAGACCACAATGCCTCTTGTCCGCCAAGACTGTCCAAAAAACCGCGTGCAGCCGCGTGCCAGCTAGTCCTCGGTCCATGGATGAACTGGTAGAAAGTGCATTCCGGACTAGGATGCAGTTGTTTTTGCTCGTCCCTGCACTGCAATCAGGAAGTAAAACATACGAATCAAATTCATTTAGATTGCGTTGGTCATTCTACCTTAGTTACTACCAATGTAGGGATACCTTGAAGACGGGAGGTTAGACAACGGCAACGAGGGATAGCCATCTTATTTTGCGCAGTTGTACTAAAACTGAGGTGTGTGCTTTTGATTGCACGGATAGAAACGATACGGAGACAGACATCCCGAAACGATATGGAGACAGACATCCTCGCTTATGCAAATACGAAAATACGGTTATTTAAACAAAGGATGATATTACTACTTTCCCCCGTTTCCTCTTAGAATCAAGTCCTAGATTCATGCTACAGCTTTCCCACTTTCTTCCCTGTTTGAACCAACGCTTTGAGTTGACTGTATGAACTAGCTTTACTTCTAATAATAGTAGAAGTCTAGGTGGCTTTGGAACAGCGGACGAAAGTAGAAAAGGATCCACACGAAGGGGGAAGAGTCAGGCGATGAGCAAGGCAGTTTCTAAGGAATATATACACGAGGGTCGTCGGCATGTGGCAAAGACGGCGTCGGGAGGCCGCATCTTGGCCACAATACCGCAGAGGAGGAAGAAGGGTCGGAGGCCTGCCGAGCCGGGCGCTCTCGGAGAGAATGGCACGGCCGCCGATCAGACGTCTGGGTAGCCGTTGGTCTCCTCCTCGCCGACGACAGCGTGAACGATGCACCTACACCCCCTGCCCGGTCGAGGTTGTCGGCCGGATTTGTGACCAGCCGTGAGTCGAGAGAGAGAGTGTGGCCACCTATGTCTTGCTTAGATCTGGAGAGCATGAGAGAGTGAACGAGAGGAACCCTAGTAAAGCAAGCGCTAAGGCTTCGCTTTTATATATAGTGGAGTGATTTTGTTTTACCGGCTTCAAAAAATGCGCTCACGTGTACCATGAAAGTGGGTGTGAGAGAACTAGTGCGTCGTGCACCGCTTTTCTTCGTGAGAGTACAATATATACTATGCCCAAAGAACGTTCACGCAAGAGTAACAATATAAGTGTGTGACGTGTGAGCTAAAATAAAATGTGCGCGCCGCCTTTTGTTTTTAGAAGTTACGAGGGTAGGGTGTGAAGAGCACATATGTGCGTGACGTCTACCGCAGATAGACGATGGGTGCCACGTCTTGAAGTCCGGAGAGGACTCGGAGAGTTGTGACTCGTGAGGGTGCGTCGGCGCGTGAGAGAGAGGGGGCACGATCAATGCAATGCATGTGTCCGTAAATCATTATCCGACAAATGTTCGCCACAAGCCTTTTTCCTCGACGAGCGCCAGAAGAACCGTTAGATCGGCATCCGGCGATGTCGGTTTTGCCATGTCATTTAACAGAACAACCACTCCTCCTACACACAAATCTTCCACGTGAGTGTTAGCAACTGCCGTATGCTCCCTCCGTTCCGAAATGCAGTGCATATAGCTTTAATGAAAATTAGAACCTCGCAAACTTTTACCGAAGTTTTCGTGGTACCAAATTGCACATGTAGAATACCCTGTATATATCATTTCATTCATCTTCGAGAGGTAACTATAAAGATGGGTGAGGAGTCTACAAAGAAAGACCATCGTATCACCCGCAGCAATTTCAACCATCCTTTAGTGTCGAGGAATGTCATAGGAACTCTATATGATATGATTTTTATAGGATTTTTTCCTTTAGAGCTAATTGGTTCATAGGAATAGATTCATATACTCTACATTTCAAAGGAAATAAACATGATATCATTTCTATAGCTTTAGAGCCACTTGGTTCATATGAATGGATTCCTATACTCCCTTAATTTCAAAGGAAAATAAACATTAGCGTATATTCAATAGAAAAGTTCCTATGATATGAACCAAATTACATCTCTTTACTAATCCCTCCTCATAGGACTTGAGATACATGTCATCTCTAGATTCAATAGAAAAGTTCCTATGATGTGAACCAAATGACATCTCTTTTCCAATCCCTACTCATAGGAATTGAGATCCTCCATGTCATCTCTTTCCCTACAACTTCCATGTATGCATCTTCTATTCCTAAATAGATAGTACAACCCACTAGTAGATTTTTCCAAAACATGCAACTATGGCACAAGAACTATATAGTGTGCCAATAACTTTGGAAGATGGTCGCTGGATGAATCTAACCCGACAAAGGCAGAGATGGGCAAATCCGAGCACCATCGGCCATTGGATATCATCAACATTCCACCAGATCTGCCACATGTACAATTTAGAAGACTCCATGGTTGAACTTAAGCATAATGCACAAACCTCAAAACACAAACACTTCTCCTTTGTTCTAGAATCTTCTGTATCATAATTGATTATTGTTTTCTAAATGAATTGCCATTATTTGGTTTTTACTTTATGATTTACAATGCACAACCCCATGAATCTTAACATTTTTATAAAACTAATTGATTTTGAATGAGATGAACTATAAGAACTAAACGAACATCTACACAATGCATATATGACTCAAAGCTTTACATGCTATAGTGTGTATTTATTCATAATTTGGTTTCAAATCTCATGTTCAATACATGTGTAACTTACTAGTTTTGAGTAGAGTAGCAAATTTCACGCTGCCCCGGTATATCAAAATGCAGGGCCCATGCATCATTGCCTTTCGATCATTACGCCCACAATTTTTGTACGTGCTATATCTCCACTGGTCCCCAAACCCAAAATGCTGCCTCGTTCCCGTAAAACCAAGCGGCCCACACATATTTAAGGCGTCGACTCGAACCCGTTTACTACGACGTGGCCCCACACGCCATAGTAATCCTACAAACCCTACTGCCGCACTCATCATCGGTTTTCTTCAAGAGGACGAGGGAGAAGCCGATTTGTAGTGGAGGCGCTTTCAAAAAAAGGATCTCAGAGTGGAGACCCTACCTAGGGTGCCCTAGGTAGCTGCCGCACGCATCATTGTTGTCTCTTTTTCTTTATGCTCTTGCGCGCTTAGAGTGAAATGATGGTTGCTTCTGCCCGTCCAAATTTAATGCGGGAAAGGTGGGGCTTTGTGATTTGACCCCTCATCGCTCATTTTCTACTATCGCGGGCGCCACGACCGGGTGCCTCCAATTCCAACCGCTGCTCGAACTGTAATTTGGTGCATCGCACGTGGAACAAGACGGTGGATGAGCCACATGTCCGCCAAAGGGTCTGTTATGTGTCGCCATTTCGCAGCGGATCGACCTCGCTTGAGTTGCTACGCCAACACGACAGGAGCAGCCTACCACTTGGTTTTGCTCCTTGGTGAATCCCGACTATATTGATCTAAAAAGATACGTGCTGAACTACCCTCTCCATCTCGGTTTTTTATTTGTAGGCGTCTCGGTTTATAGGGCCTGCACGTAGTTCTAGGTCATCCATTTGACTAACTAAATATGAGTTACTATGTCACAAAAAGTATATCATTGGATTCTTATTGGTTGATATGTGAAGAAACAAGAAATGAGGTAGAAGTTAATGCACCGCGCATTAGTATTTTGGGATTATTTGGTTTTCGTAAGATGACTTACTCACCTAGACGGAGGGAGTAGTTGTATTTAAAAATCGAGGGCGGGGCTTTTCCTCACAAGGTAGGCGGGCGATTCTGCCTAGTCGGTTCGACAGAGACGCGAGAAGACGAGGGAGTAGGCTGCTGCAAATGTAGGGCTGTGTGATTTGACAGCGAGTTACTGCTAGACAGGTGGGGCCCCGTGATTTGACTTGCCATTATCATTTTAACTGCGGCGCTACGACCGGCGTGAGTCTCCCGATTCCTGACCACCTCCATACAAGTGCCTCTCCCAATGCTCCACCATGTAGTAGTAGAGGCTGGCTCTTGCATGAGAGCCCACTTCTCCACTTTTTCCTTGCCTCTCTTTCCTCCACATATGCAAAAATGCCATGTAAAGCGCACTATTGTACTTACTTGCTCCCTACAGGTGCTTAAGCTTGCCACATAGGCATAAAGTCCGATGTGGCAAGTTAATCAAGAAGAGAGAGACTAGTATGGTGACCCAAGGAAGAAACGGTGCTAAGCGCGTGTACCTAGGTGAAAAGACAATTTTGAGTCTATAGCTAATTAAATGAAGCAAACTTAGCAACACCATTTCATTGGAAGATGTCACTCCTTGGCAAATGCAATAAATACTAGTATTTCCTCATGTCCCATTATATAAGAACGTTTTTGGCACTTCACTTTTGTATAAAAAATTCTTATATTATGGGACGGATGTAGTACATAGAAAGAGATAGAGAGGAGTAAATAAATACACTTATAGCCAACCTTATAGCCAACCTTGTTGTAGTATGAGTGACTAAGTGATGACTATGTATGACATGCCAACATCAGATAGCCTAACGCTTCGTGTTAAATCTCCAAGTGCGTGACCGTGCGAGCAACTCGACGGTCGTGGTAGGCGCGACCATGATATGGGCTGCTGGCAGCCCTTGGATCTGAGCTCAAACGGTCGCATGCTAAGTTGCTAAAAATTTGCAGAATAACCCTCCAGGATAGGATATTCACCCATAGGTCTAGAATCACGCCATGCAACCGTTCGAACTCAGATCCAAGGGCTCTCGGAAGCCCGTATCATGGGAGAATGGAAAGCCACTACCCTGCCGTTCACACGCTAGCAGTTCGCTCCTACTCGTCCCTGCACGTCCTTTAATACTACGGCGGTTTGCACCTAGTCGTCCCGTCCATTCACATTACGGCAGTTCCACTAATCCTAACCCTCCTCCCAAATCCATGGCGTCCCAAATCTCCCCGATCGGCGGTGAGTACAAGGTTAGAACCACCACCGGTGATGAGTTCGACGTCATCTACACCCGCATTTCCGCGACGGTGAAAGGATGCCTTTCGCTTCGTGACGCATGTTCAAAACTCACATGATGAGTGGGTCGCTGGGCTAGATGTTGAGTACACCACGACCGTGGGACAAGAGAAGGATCTAAAGGACGAAGAGAGGAAGAAGCCCGCCGTGATCCAGGTTTGCGTACATAATGTTTGCTTGGTCTACCACATATGCCATGCCGACGTTGAGTGCCAGGATTTTAAGAACTTCCTCAAGGACAAAACAGTCAAATTCGTTACTGTAGACTTTAAGAACGACAAAGAAGTCCTGCGTCGGATAGGCCTCGTTGTAGGCAACCCCTTCGACCTCCAGAAGAATCGGCTGGTGCCCTCTCATCAGCCTTCAATGCTGACCCTGGCAGGAGCCATGGTTCATAAACTGGAGAAACCTCCATACATGTTTCATCGTCATGCATGGCAGCGGAATGTACTAGATATAGACCACATCCAGTACGCTGCAATGGATGGCTACCTTTGTTTCAATATCTACAAGGGTTGGATGAAGAGCAACAGCCAAGTTGGCAGTTCAAGCAAAGAAGTATCAGCCAAGAGGAAGAGGGACAAGGACGAAGTCGAGGACGTGGACGAGGAGTCCGAGTAAGGTGGCAGTGTCGTTGCTCATGGTGGTTCTAAACTTCTAATGCAAAGGTGTCAATGGATTAGTTGCATAGTTTAATTCCGTGTGTGCTTAGTTTAATTTGAGGGGTGTGTTGTCTTTGAGCCCCGGAGAACTATGTTATGTTTCTTCTCGTTACTTTAACTCTTCAAGATGTACATACTAGTACTAGTATTTCTTTAATAGAATTTAGCACCCCAATTAAGCACGCATACTAGCTTTTTAATTGTACTATATGCATAATTTGGCGACGAGCGCTCTCTATATGTACCACCTTTTTTAAATTTCAATTTTTGCTCCATGGCGCAATCCATCGATAGTGGAGTACTACTGTACAAAAGTATACATTTTTTAAAAGGCTAGCGTACTGTTCATCACATATATATATATATAGCCAGTTAAATTCTCAACCTAGAACGACGTGCATGCCATGTAGTAAACCGATACGGAGGAAGTATAGTAAAAATGAGGTGATTTTACCGAGCGATCGGCGGGGGAGCATGGCTTGTCATGCAGTCCCATGTGTCATGATGTACCAAGGCGATGCGCGTGTCCCTCTTGAGGCTGAAGCAATACTAGTACGTGGTTTGAGATGATGTCGAACCGAAGTGTGAAATAATGGTTGCTTCGTCCGTCTGGGAAGGTGCGGCATTGTGATTTGACGTCTCATTGCTCATTACTACTACTGGGCCGGTACGAGTGGGGTGCGCCCCCCTGCTGTTCTGCACTGTTATTTGGTGCTTGACTCGTCGACCCGGTTGCTATATGTCCCACATGTCGGCGACAGGAAGTACAGAATTCATGAAAGGGAGCGTCGACGGAGGAGTATACTACAGAATTCATGAAAGGGAGCGACTTAGTTTTGGAAAAATCTGTTTTTACGGAGTACTTACCCACTAGGGTTTATAGGGCTCATCTAACAAACATTCGATTTTCCGTTTGATAAGTCTCAATTCTACTATGCTAGTAGTAGTACCATTACATGTTGGATTTCGAGGTGCGTTAGATCACCCGACGCAAGCAGTGTCAAGAGGAAACTAACCAATGCATGTACAAGTTCATGGAAATTTAGTGGTCATTCATGCATTCGTTCTAATTAATGCCTCGGTAAACATAACTTCTTGAGAAAACGAGCGTACTGTGCAAACTACAAAATTAATTCGACCACTCACCGTCTACCTTGGTTGGAGAGATTTTGAAATTGAGCCATAAACTGGAAAGGAGGGAGTAGTAATTTTTGTCTCGATTACTATTTGTGGCCTTGTATAGATGCAAAATTTATTTTTTATAGTGGCCTTGTATAAGCAAATGGAGGGAGTACTAACCAAAGTACGTAGTAGGGACGAGGAGTAAACGGAGGGAGTAGTAAAATTTTCTCCTCGTGCTGCGAGCCACTGCGCGCGTGGGTGAGGGAGCAGGCGTAAAGGCGTACGGTAGTAGTAAGCTTCACCTCATCCTGCGAGCCACCGCGCCCGTGGGCGGGGGAGACGGCGTACTAAGCAAGTTTCTCCTCATTCTGCGAGTTGACGGGACACATCAAAGGTACTCCAAAGGTGTAGAGCCTTGCCTCTAAGGTAGGCCCCACATGGTTTGCTTCTTTTTTAATTTAACATAACGTCAAGTCGCAATTTGTTTGTTCACCTGTGGTAGACGATCCTCCCTCCACCAAGTGGACAACCAGTACACGTGCCAAATTACCACGTGGGCTGCCTTTTTCATACAGAAATGAGCTCCACCGTGTACCCACGCGGGTGTGTTTGGGAAAGAGACGGGAGTACATGCGCCGTGCGTGCACCTCTTCTCTTCGTGCACATCCCCCACCTACGTGGGTGTGTGAGAGAGAGATACAAACCTAGACATAATGCGCCTTCCATCCCCATGCCTTCGCCCAGTCCGACCACCAGTCACCACCACGGCACCACGCCCCACTCCTCCTCACCTTATCTCTCATATTTCTCCCTCCATTTTTATATACAAGGGGCCACTATCAAAATTACAATTTGCAGATATACAAGGCCACTAACACTAATCGATGCAATATTAATGGTGTTTGCCTCATGGTACTAGCAAAGGAGGACATTAATTATCCCTTGCATGCATGCGGGAGTTTGTAAAAATGCATCTTGATGTTCCGTGCAATGCACGGGCATCTTGCTAGTCCATGAAAACAACACATGACAAAATTCCACGGCGAACGAGGGATTTGAATCTATTGGGAGGGGTTGTTTGGATCTTGCCCGGGGTAGCCAAAATATTGGCGACCCTTTTGTCCACCGGTGCCTTTGCCGCCGATGAACGAGGAATGGCTCGGGTGCTCATGCTGTCATGCATCCTCTAGCGCGCACGTTGGAGACGAGCTCGCATGAGCTGTGTTTTTTTGTCCCACAGTGCCGCCCGAGCCGCCCGCCGACCGACCGGCGACCCGCAAATTACGCCATCCAACCGTAGCCGCACACATTATGACAGCAACTCAACCAACCGAACGAAATTCACGCAAACACGTAGACAAACTGATATTTCATATAAACAACGACGGAAATCATATGAAATACCGGATTTTCACACAAACATGACAGATTTCATTACATTCAAATGAACTACGCGGTGCTAGTTCTGGACAGCACAGGTATATAATACCTGGCCTAAATGGTCGCTTCACGATCGATTTGTGTTCCTCATGTCCGCCAAAGACGATCACCGGACTGCCGGAGCCTGGAGGTATATGCTTGGTATGAAAGCGACGGCTCACTTCCCCACCGTCCAACGGATATCATTGGCTGGTGCCGAAGATGATGGTGGCGGCACCGTTCGAAGTTCATCACCGCCACTACTTCGCCATGGCCGCACCGCTCGAGTTCATCCTAACATTCCCCTCTTCGTGGAGCCCATGCGGGTCGACGAAGGTCCTCGCAACAAAAGGATCCGCAAGACACCTGCCGTACGCCGCTGCCGCCTCGCGGTGGCCTTCATGGGACCCAAGCGGCGGCGGCCTCCCGTGTTCTACTTCTCCTCGATGATGGCGGCGGACGCGAGGCGCTGGCCACCGATTGCCGCTCTCCGCGCACCCGGCTTCTGTCGCTGCTTGCATGGCGCGGCCGCCGGCATGGGAGTCTCGGCCACAGAAACGGGAGACGCGGTACGAGGCGGCGGCGTGGACGGCAGCAACGACGCTCGTGCGCCGCTCCTCGTCGAGCTGGCCTGGAGCGGCGAGTTGCTGAACCGCGCGCCGGCTTGGGGCGGCAACTGGCTCCGTCAGGCGAGGGGAGGGAGGTGGATCAGCGAGCTGCATAGCTTGTATCCGGCGGGCTACCCAGCCGGCTTGGATGCGGAATAACTACTCTTCGTAAGCCATTGTAAGAGTGGACAAAATTGTGGAGGAGATAGGGGAGCGGCGGAGGTGTGCGATTCTTGGCCGGCGTTTGGCCTCGTTTAAATAGGAGATTAAATAGATGGCGGACGGGAGGAGCTAGGACGGCGTTGCGTTTAACGCCAACCCGGTCATGAACAGACGTGTGTCCACAGTGGGTTTCTCGGCTTCCACACGGGCGGGTTTCATGGATGCGTTTGAATGCGGCACGGAGGCGTGTTCAGCCGGGCGTGCCGCGAGTGGCGCCCTCGACTCTGACCTAGGACACCACGCCGTTCTTCCACCGACGTGTGGGCTCTTTGGGTGCATGGCCTGCATTTCACTGACCCAACGCAGGCAGCGCACAGCAGAGGAACCTTTGGTGGGCCAGGGCGGTCAGAAGCAGGCATTTCATAAACCGATGATGGTTCATTGAGTGTGATTTCATCTTTTTCATGTAGATAAGCCTACTATTTTGATAGCCCATTCGATACGTTGTGATTCATAAAGACCGATGCAAACATCAATTCTCTACTTATCACAGATATGATTGATTTATACCCGTAACAATCCATGTCCTTAACAAAGGGTGCATGCACGTATAGGTTGAGCGTGTGTCTTGCGTCGTATGCTGTGTGCATGCAGGCGTGCGAGTGTTGCGTGCGTGCAAGGGTGCATTTCAGTGTTGTATGCATGGGTGCGACGCGTGCGTGTGTTCGTGAGTGCATGTGTATGCGTGTCGATGTTGCACGCCCGGCATGCGTGCGTGTTATGCGTTATATTATGCGTGTCAGTGTTACGCCTACATGCATGCGTGTCTATGCGTGCATGCATGTGTACGCGCGGGTGAGGCTACACGTCACCGATCGACTTTTTCATCTACATGATCTTGAGATTTTACGAAGTCACCATAGGTGCCTCGTAGTCGAGTGGAACATCTCCTCCCACCGAACATACATCGCCGAAAATACTGAAATTAACACAAGATAAATGCGAGCACCGGAACTTTAACCTTGGTGGGCTCGAGAAACCACTGTCCTCTAACCATCCAACCACATGTTGGTTAGCACGACAAAATGTATGTGGTGACCGTGATGAGCTTATTCTGAAGTCCAGTGACCATATCATGCTTTCGCTTCAAATACAATGACCGTAAGTGTCGTCAACAAAATACAGAGCACGCATCAAATGCAATGTCCGTCAGTGTCATCAACAAAATACGGAGACCCATGTGGAGGACTCGGCATACAACACGAAGCTACCAGAGTCGCGGAGGACTCTATCCCCACTGGTGATAAGCCGACTATATATGATTTTTAACCCTAGGCCCTTAGTATGTTATACAAGCTTGGGGGCTAGTTCGTCGATAGTATACACACACGCACAATGCCTGGTATTCACGTGTACTTTGTACACACCCCTATCACTAATATACAGTACCAGGAGTAGGCTCTTTCTTCAACTGCAAGGGTCCGATCTGAACTAGGTTAAACTTTGCCTCGTATTACCATCCAGCCTAACAACCAGGGATATCCTACCGAATGATATGATGAAATCATATCTGCCAACTACTATTAGAGAGGTGTGTTGGGGGGGGGACAATGTGTGCGAGAGAGGCCTAAAGATAATGTGCGTGCGAGAGACACGTAGGCACATATATGTGCGTATAGAGGGCTAGTAGAGACCGTGCATGTGTATATATGCATGTGAGAGAAATAGTGTTTTCCAACTGAGATTAGTGAAAAGAGTGGTACATAGTAGTCAGAAAGAGAGAGAGAGAGAGAGAGAAACAGAGAGACCATGTGCGTGAGACACCCCGACACCCTGAGAGAGATTGTGAGCATGTGTGAAAGAGAAATGCCGATGCATATAAAGTGTGTGCACTTATGCGTTAGATAGAGAGATATATAACGCGTTTGTGAGAACGGGGCGAACCATAGTGCATCTGCGTGTAAAAGGCAGTTCTATGCATTAAATTAAAATATAAATGGCATTATTATTTTTGGATGAGATCATGAATTTTGCAAAATTGCGTATGGACGAAAATCGGTCTATCAGACACCCATACTCTATTGAATTCTAGCATGTGAATGTGTTTATATCATATTATAGATCAATAGAGTGAGAGCAGTTTGAAATACAGTCAATGGATGCTTTTGCAATTCATATATAAACATTAATTAGTGCACTCCATGTTGTTAGTGTGAAGCACTTTATACATTTGTCACTTGCATGGATACATTCCAAATTGCTAGCTACGAAATAAAATACATGTCGAATTCAACATAAAGGGGGTTTGGAAGATTCGAATTCATAAGAAGTGCATTCATCTATTTGAACCCGAGATAATGGCATTTGTAAATCAGATGTAAAAGGGGGCATCAATCTTTGTTGTGAGTTTGAACATGCTATATATATTCATACTCATATCTAACTTTTTTTGCAACCAAGGAGATTATACAGAACCATGCATGAACCGAGGTAAGTTGCATGTTTTTAATATATACTCGTGTACAATGTATATTAAAATGTACCCTCCATTCCAAAATAATCGTAGCTTTAGGATTTTCAAGAGTAAAGATTTGTGAAGTTTGACAAATCCTGAAAGTTCAATTCAAGAGAACCGAAACGTTAATGCTTCGCTCCCAAATATTGAACGAAGCGCCAAATAGGCCTTCCGGTCACCTGAAACCACGCTTGAGACTAATGTTTTGGTGGTAGGAAATTCTTGTCTGACTACGGCCCGTGTAGCCTATCGGCCCGATGTCCAAAGGTCTAAACTGGGGTAGGTTTGTAACTTCACCAAGACGCCAGTCTCAACCGCCTCCAAGAAGCATTCATACGCCGTGCGCGCCTAAACTCCCATGCGCTCGGCCGAAATCTATCCCGTCCACATTTGGGACACCTGACATGATTGTCCTACCCCCAACCCGCAATATGTCCGAAATTTTAGATGGGGGCAAAGTTTGTAACTTTCCCCAAATTTCAAACAAGCGTGCCTCAAACCGAAACATTGTTCCCCCTTAGTTCCCCGACTCCTCCGTTTCCCCATTCATACTCCGTGGGCCAAAACGCCTCTCCACCAGCCACGTAAACCCCAGCCTCCTCCGTCCTCCACCCCATAGCGCCAATCCACCGCCGCCTCCTCCATCACGCTTAGAGCCGGTACCCCGACGCCGCCGTCCAACGCAACCGCAACCGCAACACCCTCAAGGACTTAGCAGCTGAAGCCGAGGCGAGCTGCCTCCACGACGCCGACGCCGACGCGGCGCTGCATCGTAACCACTCCGACCACGCCGCCCTGCGCCATCACTGCTGGCTCCACTGCCGCAACCGCCCACCGCACCGGTGCTTGTTCCCGCCACGCCGCTGCTCGCCGCCTCGGATCTGCTTCCCGCCGCCGGCTGTGACGGCCACCGCGCCACACTCAACAACTTGGCCATGGGTTCGTCCAACGCTGCACCGTCCTCCACAACTTCTGGTTTCCGCCAACAACAAGATCGTCGAAAAAAGAAGGAGGACACAAGATCGCTAGCGTAAAGAGGTACTCCTCTTCCCTTATTCGTGCAAATCTTATGTCTCCGCCACACCGTATTCATCCCATGAAAGAAACTAGTTGAGCGCTTCATCGCATCTTCTTCGTGATACTAAATGCACAAGGTTTCCTCCCTTTTACTATTTCACCTTTGCTAGAGGTTAGTAGCCTTCCTGGATTTCAATTCAGGGTCAGTCGAACCGCAATTAAAAGAAGCAGCACCCGCTTAGGCGCGCGGAGCACCTAGTCCGCATGTTCCCCGGGGAAGCGGTGCATCGGTGTCTATCATAGGGGTGTGGGGCGCAGGAGCTGCTTGCGCCCGATATGGAGGTCGGCGGGGCTTGAATGGATGGCCGGGGGGCGGTGCCAAGC
Organism: Aegilops bicornis; assembly: GCA_021605145.1. Lineage (NCBI taxonomy): Eukaryota > Viridiplantae > Streptophyta > Magnoliopsida > Poales > Poaceae > Aegilops > Aegilops bicornis. The sequence continues at coordinate 515,230,464 of CM038669.1, read as the reverse complement.
ACGGCGGTGCGGTGAGGTCGAGGGGAGGGTGCAGGCAGGGGAGGAATACTAGGCCGGTGGTCGCTGGCATTTCGAGGAAGATCGTCAACACTGATTGGCTAGAGGTAGATGAAGGCGATCTGCCCGTTCTTTGTACATCGGACGGTGCAGAAAAAATGGACTGGCCTATTTGCTTTCAGTCGACTGTTATTTTCATAGAATCGTGTAGTAATTGAGTGTGCCATGCATGTTGTAGAGCTATCATATGTCTTCCTTCATTTATTTCTCACCGACCTGCTATCTGCTACCTTTACACTGTACTAATTGTGCACACACTTCACCCATACTCACACTATTGTTTTTTATGCATGGGTATTTCAGACTTTGAAGCAGTGTTGATGAATGCAGAAAAGAAAAGATGTAAGTCGCTCGGTGTAATTCAAGATAAGCACTAAGCGTTTCAGCGCTCTAATGGGTGCAAAGGTCGCAGTTGGAGACAAGAAACGTAGCTCATAGCTTGATGATCTCAATTGCCACACACACAACCATCCTGTGTGCTTGCTTTAACTTCGCTTGTCAAATGTGGTTGCATGTTGCATATGGTGTCTAGCTTGTATTGCTTCCAATTTGGTTAAATTGCATCTGCTTATTTTACACATTATACCTTTGATAATGACATGCCTTCCTGTTTTTGATACATACTACATATGTCTATTAACCATGTTCGTACATCAACCTAATGCTCTTTTGTATCCCTCGTCAATCACTTATGATGAGACATTCACCCGGGTGGGTTACTGTGAGACGCCCTACTCGTTTAAAGAGTGTAGTGTCATCCTCCCCACATGATTCTCAAGAAACAACAAGGCTAAATGAAGATAGTCAACGTAGCTCTCTAGTTGATCACCGCAATTCCCCCACACCACCATCGCAGGTGCTTGCTATTACTTGGCAGTGTGATATGTGATTGCATGTTGCATATGGTGTCTACCTTGTAATGCTTCTAATTAGGGTAAATTGCATCTGCTTAGTTAACACATTATACCTGTGAATATGACATGCCTTCCTGTTTTTGGTACATACTACTTCTTTCTATTAACCATGTTCGTACATCAAACTACTCTTCTTGTGTATCCCTCATCAATGCTCCTAATTTGTTAAATTGCATCTCCTTAGCTTACACATTATACATGTGAATATGACACGCCTTCCTGTTTTTGGTACATACTACATCTGCCTATCACACCATGTTCTTACATCAAACTACTGTCCTTGTGTATCCTGCGTCTATCGCTTATGATGAGACAGTCACGCGCGTGGGTTAATATGAGATGCAACACTCTTATAAAGAATGCAATTTCATCCTCTCCACATGATTCTCAAGAAACAGCAAGCCTAAATGAAGATATTGAACGTTGTTCGCACCAAGACAACACTTCCCTACACCACCATCACAGGTGCTTGCTCCAACTTCGCAGCAGGTGATATGTGGTTGCATGTTGCATATGGTACCTAGCTTGTAATGCTTCTAATTAGGGTAAATTGCATCTGCTTAGTTTACACACTATACCTGTGAATATGACATGCCTTCCTATTTTTGGTACACACTACATCTATGTGTTAACCTTGTACTTACATGAAACTACCTCTCTTCTGTATCCTGTGTCAATCACTTACAATGAGTCACCTTTATTAGTTGCATATTGCATATTATTTCTAGCCTGTTGCCATGTATTGCTTCTAATTTGGTCAAATACATTTGTTAGGGCACCCTTTTAATTTGGCAGAGTGATATTGGTTTCATCTTTCATATGGTTTCTAGCTTGCATCGATTCTAACAAGTTCAAGCACCTTGTGCTTAGTTTACACTTTATACATCATACATGTCAATATGTCACGCCGTCCTGCTTTTTCATACATATTCCATCCTCCTATCATGCGGCTGCCTTACATGAAAGTAGTGTTCGCCAGTATCATGCATCAATGAGTTCTGAAGAGCAAATTTTATTCCTTTTTCTTATGAGTTTGACTTGACAAGGCAAAATCAAGAAAGAGGAAGGAAAAGATTAAGGAAGGCGATGATGGTGGTCCTCTGCAGCAACATAAACGGAGCATCTGTACCAATTCTCCTTGTACTGATAGTGCATTACATGGTCCAAGTCTCCGCTCCCCTACTCCACCATCCAAGGTGCTTGCTCTAACTTGGCAGTATGATATCTGGTTGCATGTTGCATATGGTGTCTAGCTCGTATTGCTCCTAATTAGTGTAAATCAGACCGCTTAGCTTACACATGATACATGTGAATATGACACGCTTCCTGCTTTTTGGTACATACTATAACCGTCTATCACACCATGTTCTTACATGAAACTACTCTTCTTGTGTATCCCGCATCAGTCACTTATGATGGGACACCTTTAAGTTGGCAGTTTGATATTGGTTTGAGTCTTGAATATGATTTCTAGCATGTATTGCTTCTAGTTTGATGAACGCCACCTATGACGAGACCGCTTTTAACTTGGCAGAGTGATATTGATTGCACCTTCCATATGGTGTCATGCTGCTGTTTCTAATTTGTTGAAGTGCCTTCGCTTAGTTACCACATCATAGGTGTGAATATGTCAAGTCAGCCCATTTTTTGGTACATATTCCATCCTCGTATCATGACTTTGCCTTTCATCAGAGTAGTGTTCGTCAGTATCATGCATGAATGAGTTCTGAAGAGCGAATGATATTCCTTTTTCTTGTCGGTATGACCTCATAATGCAAAATCAATAAAGCTGAAGGAAATTGGCAAGGCATTGGATGATGATGGTCCTTCCGAGCAACTGAAACGGAGGTTCTCTACAGATTCTACTCCGCCATCCTCCCAACAAGATTCGCAAGACAACGCAAGGCTAGACAGTCAATGTAGCTGCGTAGATGATGAGCACATCTCCCCTACTTCACCATCACAGGTGCTTGCTCTAACTTGGCACTATTATATGTGGTTGCATGTTGTGTATGATGTCTAGCTTGTATTGCTTCTAACTTTGTTGAATTGCATCCGCCATTTTACACATAATGCCCGTGAATATGACATGTGTTCCTGTTTCTACATCGACTACTATTCTTGCATATCCCGCATCAGTCACTTATGATAAGGCACCTTTAAGTCGCCAACTGTGATATTGGTTGTGTCTTGCATATGATTTCTAGCATATAACGCTTCTAATTTGTTGAAACGCCATACGCTTTGAACTTGGCAGAGTGATATTGGTTGCATCTTTCATATGGTGTCTAGCTTGCAAAGGTTTCTAATTTGTTGAAATGCCTTCGCTTAGTTACCACATCATAGGTGTGAATATGTCACACCATCCTGTTTTTCATACATATTCCATCCTCGCATCATGTGTTTGCCTTTCATCCGAGTAGTGTTCACAAGATATCATGCATGAATGAGTTCTCAAGAGTTTAATTTTATTCCTTCTTCTTATCAGTTTGACTTCACAATGCAAAATCATTACAGCTGAAGGAAATTAGTCCGGCAGTGGATGATGGTGGTCCTCCGGAGCAACTCAAACAGGGGGTCTCTATAGATTCTACTCCGCCATCCTCCCAACAAGATTCGCAAGACAACACAAGTCTGGACAGTCAATGTAGTTGTGTAGATGATGAGCACATCTCCCATACTCCACCATCACAGGTGCTTGCTCTAACTTGACACTATTATATGTGGTTGCATGTTGCGTATGATGTCTAGCTTGTATTGCTTCTAACTTGAATTGCATCTGCTTACTTTACACATAATGCCTGTGAATATGACACGTGTTCCTGTTTCTAGAACATACGTGTACATGATGAGCACATCTCCCCTACTCCACCACCACACGTGCTTGCTCTTACTTGGAACTGTTATACGTGGTTGCGTTTTTCGTATGATGTCTAGTTTGTATTGCTTCTGATTATGTAGAATTGCATCTGCGTATCTTACAACTTATACCTGCAACGATCACTTACCCATAAGACACATTTAACTTGGGACTGTGATGTAGGTTGCATCTTGCATTGTCTTCTAGCTTGTACTGCTTCTAATTTCTTGAAATGGCACTTACGACGAGACACTTTTTACCCGATAGAGTGATATTGGTTGCATGTTCATATGTTGCCTAGCTTTCATTTCTTCTAATTTTGTTGAAATGCATTCCGCCATCGTTTTTTTCATACATATTCCATCCTCCTATCGCACGTGTGAATATGAAACATTGTCTTTTTTTGTATATATTCCATCCTCCTATCCCGCCGCTTGCCTTACATCAAAGTAGTGTTAAATCTATCATGCATCAACCAGTTATGCAGAGCTAATTTTATTCATCTTCTTGTGGTTTTGACTTCATAAGGCAATATCAGAAAATAGGAAGGAAAAGAGTAATTTAGGGGATGTTGGTGGTACTCCGCACCGACGTAAACAGAGACTCTCTAGATTTTCCACTGCTACTGCTAATGAAGTTGAAGTCCCAAGTCTACATGATGAGTTCATCTCCAGCACTCCACCATCGCAGGTGCTTGCTCTAAGTTGACAGTGTGATAATTGGTTTCATGTTGCATATGTTGTCTAGCCTGTATTTCTTCTATTTTGATTAAATTGCACCTGCTGAGTTTATATGTTATACATGTGCATATGACATGGCTTTCTATGTCTAGAATACACTGCATCTATCTATCATACCATGTTCTTACATCAAAGTACTGCTGTTGTGTATCCCGCATCAGTAACTCATGATTAGACGCTTTTAACATGGCAGTTTGATAGTGGTTGCATCTTGCATTGATTTTTATGTTGTACTGCTTCTAATTTTTCGAATTGCCACTTATGACAAGACACTTTTAACTTGGCAGAGTAATATTGGTTGCATCTTTCATATGGTGTCTAGCTTGCATTACTTCTATTTTCTTGAAAATCCTTCTGCTTAGTTTGCACATCGTAGCTGTGAATATGTCATGCCGTCTTGTTTTTCTTACATATTCCATCCTCACACGATTGTCTTACATCAAAGTATTGCTTGTCTGTATCATGCATCAATGAGTTCTGAAGAGTGATTTTATTCTTTTGTGTTGTGGGTACAGCTTGACATGGCAAAGTCAAAAAAGAGCAAGGAAAATATTATAGTAGGGAGTGCTGTTACTTGTCGGGTGAAACAGAAAAGGTTCTGCCGAGATTCTCACTGGTACTTATAGTGCAAGAGGAGGTCCAAGTCCATGTGCTAAATCTACAAACACAAGATCACCGCTTCCACCACCGCAAAGATCCGCTTCAACTGCATCAAAGATCTCAACGATTACTCGTTCGTTTGCTCGAACTGGCGGTTCCCAAGCTGCCTTCACACCTAACACTACTTCCAAAGCACCGACACAACAGGACTTGGCAAGATCAGATGAACCCTCATGAGCATCAACACCAAGACGGTACCTGACCGAGTCAAGTTGCAGTTGCATGCTCCTTTATATGTACTCTCACAGTTTGATGTACACTAACACTTTCCATATTCCTTGTTGAACTAGCACCACGGCGCAAGCGGAAACAAACATCAGGGACAATGCTTGACAGATTAACAAAATCTAAAGGAGGAAGAATGGAGATCCATTTTGAGGCAGGTTTAAAAAGGCCACGTGATGCTACAGAGTCAGCCAAATTAGTATCAGAGGCAGCCGTTGCCGTTAGGTGTCATGCGCGTATCCTCCCAACGTGGATCTAGTACAGGAATGAGAAAGACAATACCCAGTTTAACATCTTCCTTGACCATTTATCCGTAAGTAATGTTATTCATCGCAATTAGTAATATTTTCTTGCTCTGTCCCATACTTTCTAGCTTCCTCCTAATAAGACTCACATTCTTTTTCAACAGATGAGGTTCAAGTTGGATCCGAAAGATGATGCAACTAAACAAGCATGCACTCATGTTTTTCACCGCTTTCTGCTGACAAAGATCGGTACCACCTTAGAAAATCTCACTTTGAAGGCAAGGCTAACAATGAAATCGCCCAAACATCTCCAGTTGAATATATTACAGATGAAGACTGGACAACCCTCGTTAAACACTGGTATGATCCAAAGTATCAGGTAGGCTATATGTATTTGATCAGACCACACATATTGAACTTGTATTTATGTATGTGCCTTACAAGTGTATCTTCTTCTAGGCTAACTGTTTGAAAAACAAAACCAACCGTTCTAAAGTGAAATTCCAATAGACAACAGGATCTCGTAGCTATATTGCACACTGTGAGGCTTTTGTAAATAGCTGCTACTTCCTTCTTTTTTTGTGCCATATTATCGTATCTATATTGACTTGTTCCAAATATAGAGGAAAGCCCGTACGGACCAAAAAGAACCTGAACCGAATGCAGTGCAAATCTTCAAGGATTGCCACACCAAAGAAGATGAAGGGCATGAACACACCAGTTCAAGCCGCTGTTGTAAGTCCTTACCTCCTGCCTTGAACTGATTGGTACCGTGATGTGTTCATTTAACTACTTGGTTTGCAGCCAATGTCGATTACTCTTCACTTTTATACACAATTGTCTTAACGTATCATTTCACCTTACATGGTTTAAAAGAGATGAAGGATATTCTTTTGGTCTTGATCTGTAATCTAGTTGTTATGTTCACGCATGCACACAATGATAAAATAGCCTGCTTTGTTTTATATCTGCTTTTCCCATGATATGAATGATGTCATACTATGTTCATCCTACTTTAAACCATGTCTCTTTATCCTTAGATGTCAACTAATGTTAGGAAATAGACAATACAAGAGGCATGCTACATGGACATATGTTCCGAAAGTGATTTTATTATGTAGTTGGCACTATAATACATGCTAATGTATTACTGTAGTTCACCAAAATAAGTTATGTATAAATGTTTAACCTACTTTGTTTTTTTTTCTCATTAGTAACTTATCTGGTACACTAATCTACAAGTTCAAACTTTCAGGAAGCTATGGAACAAATGATTGAACAACCACAACCACACGAAGGTGACGAGGCTACTACAGGGCACAATGTCACCTCTTGCCGCAGCAAGGCCAAGATCTCTCCACTAACAAAGGCAAAAAGAACCTTCCTGCATAATTCTGGGTTGGTTGTCAAGGTAACCTCGTCCAAATCGCCTACTGAACAAAATCTTCCTGCTAGATAGAGTGATATATCTGTGCTCCAGACACAAGTCCAATCCCTAATGGACGTTGTTTCGGAAACAAGAATAGTGGTTGAGAAATGTCGTCAAGATATGAATGGTTTTGAAACCAGACTATCGGACATTAAACCCGTTGTTCAAGAGCAATGGCGGAAAAAGGTGGAGATCGTCTTTGCTCCATCAGATTCTACACTGAAACATTAGCACTTCGTGTCAAATGATTTGTGCTTCTATACATCTGATGGTGCTTTTATCTGGAAGGACTGTAAACTTTATGCCAACAGGCCTTTTGTTGTATGATTGCAATTTATTTTGTTGTGATACAACATTTATGATGCTGCCACAGGCTGCAATAATTACGATGCTATTTTTGTATAGTGTAGGTTTATCTTAGTAATGTATTCGGCCGAAAGATTCGTAGGAGCCCAACATGCCAACATTAAATCGTGGCCCATTCCAATTGGGCTAAAAACGATTACAGGTCGAAATTGGCATGTAGCCCACTAAAAATATCTAGGCTTAAATTAGCATAAGCTTTCAAATTTTTCTGGTAGGCCTGTGCCCATAGTGGGCCTTTAACAGGCCTAAACATAATTTGGGCCTTAGTAAAAATAGGCCGTTTACAGGTGTAAATATCTCAAGCCCATAAAAAACATGGGCCTTTAATAGACCGAAAGTGAGATTGGGCCCTGATTGTGCCAAATAACCCACTGGACTTAGCAGGCCGAAATGGTGGCCCATTTATGATGCGGATATTAAACAGGCCAAAATTCGGACGGGCCGTAAATGCGCCGACCTAATACACGGGTCTTTAACAGGCCGGAACTTCGGTCGGGCTAGATTATCGTCATTTTTATATGGGCCATTAATGGGCCCAATATGACGTTGGGCCACATATGGCCCATGGTTTACGTCCGGCGTTAACAGGCCGAAAGTGGCCCAAATCTTTAGTGGGCCTCTAACAGGCCGAATGACAGACATGGCCGTATATGACCCAAATCCTTCACGGTTGTTTATGGGCCGAAAGTTTTGATGGACTGTAAATGGGCCCAAATGAAGCCGGACCTATAACAGTCGGAATACTGGGCCGTAATTCGCCCAATTACTTAGCGGATCGTTAACGGGCGAAGTGACCATGGGCCGCATTGATGACAAGTTTAGACCAGCCGATTTGACAGAGAATGTTGGGCCTTTAGTGGGCCGCCCATTATGGTCTGCAGAATCTTGTGGGCCTTTTAGCTGGGCCGACCCATTGTGGTCCGCAAAATCTTGTGGGCCTTTAGTCGGGCCGCCCATTATGGTCCACTAAATTTTGTGGGCCTTTAAATTTGGGCCGCCCATTATGGTTCGCTAAATCTTATGGGCCTTGGTTGGGCGGCCCATTTAAACTTTATGGGCCACTTTTGGGCGGTCCAGCTAAAGGCCCACAAGATTCTGCAGACCATAATGGGCCGACTCCGACTAAAGGCCAATGAGAATTTTACACGTGGAAAATCGGTATTGGTCGTGGTCATTAACGGGTTATCGGATCCAAAATCCGACCCGATAGCTTAACGGCATTCCATTATGGTGGATGCCACGTGTCGGTCACCCTTGACAAAAGCACTTCTGTGACGCGCGATTTATCGTCAATGAAAGTGGACACTTCCGTGATGATAATTTTGGTAATGTCATGGAACACTTCTCTGACAAAGACAGGTATGACTATCTTGATTCTGTCATAAATTTGTCATGGATGTACATGCATGACAAAAAACACGACCTACTGTGACAAACACGTATCATCACGGAAGTGTATTTTTTTGTGTAAAGTACGATTACGACGTTCAGACACACCATTACGCTGTGGTGTTATGGGTGGCGTGAGTTGCGAAACTATTCCGCATTGTTTCAAATGAAGACCAAACTCGTAACTCAAATATTCTCCTCCACGATCAGATCGTAGAAACTTTATTTTCTTGTTGCAATGATTTTCCACTTCTCTCTGAAATTCTTTGAACTTTTCAAATGTTTCAGACTTATGTTTCATCAAGTAGATATACCCATATCTGCTCAAATCATCTGTGAAGGAGAGAAAATAACGATACCCGCCGCGAGCCTCAACATTCATTGGACCACATAATCAGTATGTATGATTTCCAACAAGTCTGTTACTTGCTCCATTGTTACGAAGAACGGAGTTTTAGTCATCTTGCCCATGAGGCATGGTTCGCAAGTACCAAGTGATTCATAATCAAGTGATTCCAAAAGTCCATCAGAATGGAGTTTCTTCATGCGCTTTACACCAATATGACCTAAACGGCGATTGCCACAAATAAGTTGCACTATCATTATCAACTCTGCATCTTTTGGCTTCAATATTATGAATATATGTGTGTCACTACTATCGAGATTCAACAAAATAGACCACTCTTCAAGGGTGCATGACCATAAAAGATATTACTCATATAAATAGAACAACCATTATTCTCAGATTTAAATGAATAACCATCTCACATCAAACAAGATCCAGATATAATGTTCATGCTCAACGCTGGCACCAAGTAACAATTATTCAGGTCTAAAACTAATACCGAAGGTAGATGTAGAGGTAGCGTGCCGATCGCGATCACATCGACTTTGGAACCATTTCCCACGCGCATCGTCACCTCGTCCTTAGCCAATCTTCGCTTAATCCGTAGTCCCTATTTCGAGTTGCAAATATTAGCAATGTAACCGATATCAAATACTCGGTGCATCATGCGAGCATTAGTAAGGTACACATCAATAACATGTATATCACATATACCTTTGTTCACCTTGCCATCCTTCTTATCCACCAAATACTTGGGGCAGTTCCGCTTCCAGTGACCAGTCCCTTTGCAGTAGAAGCACTCAGTCTCAGGCTTAGGTCCAGACTTGGGCTTCTTCACTTGAGCAGCAACTTGCTTGCTATTCTTCTTGAAGCTCCCCTTCTTCCCTTTACCCTTTTTCTTGAAACTGGTGGTCTTGTTGACCATCAACACTTGATGCTCCTTCTTGATTTCTACCTCCGCAGCCTTTAGCATTGCAAAGAGCTCGGGAATTGTCTTGTCCATCCCTTGCATATTATAGTTCATCACGAAGCTCTTGTAGCTTGGTGGCAGTGATTGAAGAATTCTATCAATGACACTATCATCCGGAAGATTAACTCCCAGTTGAATCAAGTGATTGTTATACCCAGACATTTTGAGTATATGTTCACTGACAGAACTATTCTCCTCCATCTTGCAGCTGTAGAACTTATTGGAGACTTCATATCTCTCAATCCGGGCATTTGCTTGTAATATTAACTTCAACTCCTGGAACATCTCATATGCTCCATGACGTTCAAAACTTCGTTGAAGTCCCGGTTCTAAGCCGTAAAGCATGGCACACTGTACTATCGAGTAGTCATCAGCTTTGCTCTGCTAGACGTTCATAACATCTGGCGTTGCTCCGGCAGCGGGTTTGGCACCTAGCGGTGCTTCCAGGATGTAATTCTTCTGTGCAGCAATGAGGATAACCCTCAAGTTACGGACCCAGTCCGTGTAGTTGCTACCATCATCTCTCAACTTAGCTTTCTCTAGGAACGCATTAAAATTCAACAGAACAACAGCACGGACCATCTATCTACAACAACATAGACATGCAAAATACTACCAGGTACTAAGTTCATGATAAATTAAAGTTCAATTAATCAAATTACTTAAGAACTCCCACTTAGATAGACATCTCTCTAATCATCTAAGTGATCACGTGATCCAAATCAACTAAACCATGTCCGATCATCACATGAGATGGAGTAGTTTTCAATGGTGAACATCACTATGTTGATCATATCTACTATATGATTCACGCTCGACCTTTCGATCTCAGGTTCCGAGGCCATATCTCGCATATGCTAGGCTCGTCAAGTTTAGCCGAATATTACGTGTGTGCAAACTGGCTTGCACCCGTTGTATGTGAACGTAGAGCTTATCACACACGATCATCACGTGGTGTCTCGACGCATTTAACTTTCGCAACGGTGCATACTCGGGAGAACACTTATACCTTGAAATTTAGTGAGAGATCATCTTATAATGCTACCGTCGATCTAAGCAAAATAAGATGCATAAAGGATAAACATCACATGCAATCAATATAAGTGATATGATATGGCCATCATCATCTTTTGCCTTTGATCTCCATCTCCAAAGCACCGTCATGATCACCATCGTCACTGGCGCGACACCTTGATCTCCATCGTAGCATCGTTGTCGTCTCGCCAACTATTGCTTCTACGACTATCGCTACCGCTTAGTGATAAAGTAAAGCAATTACATGGCGATTGCATTTCATACAATAAAGCGACAATCATATGGCTCCTGCCAGTTGTCGATAACTCTGTTACAAAACATGATCATCTCATACAATAAAATTTAGCATCATGTCTTGACCATATCACATCACAACATGCCCTGCAAAAACAAGTTAGACGTCCTCTACTTTGTTCTTGCAAGTTTTACGTGGCTGCTACGGGCTGAGCAAGAACCGTTCTTACCTACGCATCAAAACCACAACGATATTTCGTCAAGTATGTGTTGTTTTAACCTTCAACAAGGATCGGGCGTAGCCACACTCGATTCAACTAAAGTTGGATAAACTGACACCCGCCAGCCACCTGTGTGCGAAGCACGTCGGTAGAACCAGTCTCGCGTAAGCGTACGCGTAATGTCGGTCCGGGCCGCTTCATCCAACAATACCGCTGAATCAAAGTATGACATGCTGGTAAGCAGTATGACTAGTATCGCCCACAACTCACTTGTGTTCTACTCGTGCATATAACATCTACGCATAAACCTGGCTCGGATGCCACTGTTGGGGAACGTAGTAATTTCAAAAAAATTCCTAAGCACCCGCAAGATCATGGTGATGCATAGCAACGAGAGTGGAGAGTGTTGTCTATGTACCCTCGTAGACCGAAAGTGGAAGCGTTCTGGCAACGCGGTTGATGTAGTCGTACGTCTTCACAATCGACCGATCCTAGTACCGAACGTACAGCACCTCCACGATCTGCACACGTTCAGCTCGGTGACATCCCACGAACTCACGATCCAGTAGAGCTTCGAGGGAGAGCTTCGTCAGCACGACGGCGTGATGATGGTGATGATGAAGCTACGGCGCAGGCTTCGCCTAAGCACGGCATTTACGATATAACCGAGGTGGATTATGATGGAGGGGGGCACCGCACACGGCTAAGACATCAATGATCAACTTGTGTGTCTATGGGGTGCCCCCTCCCCCGTATATAAAGGAGCGGAGGAGGGGGAGGGCCGACCCTCCTATGGCGCGCCCGATGGGAGTCCTACTCCCACCGGGAGTAGGATTCCCCCCTTCCATGTAGTAGGAGTAGGAGAGAAGGAAGGAGGAGAGAGGGAGAAGGAAAAGGGGGGCGCCGCCCCCCCCTTCCTAGTACAATTCGGACTAGAGGGGGAGGGGCGCGCGGCCTGCCCTGGCCGCCCCTCTATCTCTCTCCACTAAGTCCCATAAGGCCCATTACACTCCCCGGGGGGTTCCGGTAACCCCCCGGTACTCCGATAAATATCCGATGACCCCCGGAACTCATCCGGTGTCCGAATATAGTCGTCCAATATATCAATCTTCATGTCTCGACCATTTCGAGACTCCTCGTCATGTCCGCGATCACATCCGGGACTCCGAACTATCTTCGGTACATCAAAACACATAAACTCATAATATCGATCGTCGCCGAACGTTAAGCGTGCGAACCCTACGGGTTCGAGAACTATGTAGACATGACCGAGACATGTCTCCTGTCAATAACCAATAGCGGAATCTGGATGCTCATATTGGCTCCTACATATTCTACGAAGATCTTTATCGGTCAAACCGCATAACAACATACGTTGTTCACTTTGTCATCGGTATGTTACTTGCCCGAGATTCGATCATCGGTATCTCAATACCTAGTTCAATCTCGTTACTGGCAAGTCTCTTTTCTCGTTCTGTAATGCATCATCCCGCAACTAACTCATTAGTCACATTGCTTGCAAGGCTTATAGTGATGTGCATTACCGAGAGGGCCTAGAGATACCTCTCCGACAATCGGAGTGACAAATCCTAATCTTGATCTATGCCAACTCAACAAGTACCATCGGAGACACCTGTAGAGCACATTTATAATCACCTAGTTACATTGCGATGTTTGGTAGCACACAAAGTGTTCCTCCGGTATTTGGGAGTTGCATAATCTCATAATCATAGGAACGTGTATAAGCCATGAAGAAAGCAATAGCAATATACTAAACGATCAAATGCTAAGCTAACAGAATGGGTCAAGTCAATCACATCATTCTCTAATGATGTGATCCCGTTAATCAAATGACAACTCATGTCTATGGCTAGGAAACTTAACCATCTTTGATTCAACGAGCTAGTCAAGTAGAGGCATACTAGTGACACTCTGTTTGTCTATGTATTCACACATGTACTAAGCTTCCGGTTAATACAATTCTAGCATGAATAATAAACATTTATTATGATATAAGGAAATATAAATAACAACTTTATTATTGCCTCTAGGGCATATTTCCTTCAATGACATCCGTCCTGCCGTACTGGCGGTCTTGGTCTTATTGCACGGGAATCGAAACCTTTGGCTGATTCCTCGGGACCCCACGCCTGCGCTTGCCTCCTTAGCACCAAAGAGGAAACCTGCTCCACTGCGCCCGCTGGCGCCTGCCTAGCCTTGGTCGTCATGGCTAGCGTCACCGCAACCTCATGAGGTTGGGCACCTGCATAGAAGTCTCCGCTTCTCGGGAGGCAGCCTGGGAAGGCCGCTCCCTCCGGAGGTCTTGGCATCATTCGCCTCGCGAGGCTTGGCCCCTCGCGAGGGTCTTGGCTTGTTGGTGTCGTAGATGGGCCGTACCAGGCCGTCGATGGTGCCACGCCATGGGCCGTAGGCAGGCATGTCTGGATACCACAGTTCCCGAGCAGCCGACAAGTGGTTCCTAGAGCGAACTCCTAAGCTTAACTCCTTAAAAAAATACACACAATTTCATTCAAACACAAATTGAAACTACTCAATTAAACAAAGGTAGCACAACTTACATAGCATTAGACAAATTTAGATTGTTTGAACAACATAAAACTACTTTTAAAACTACAGAGCATACTAAACAAATTGGATTCCTATGCGTGCTTGTCTCAATCCACCTCCTCGTCACCGGAGTCGGAGGAGCCGAAGGAAATATGGATCATAGAGGGCCCGACCTCATCGGCATTGTTACTACGCTTCTTGTAGGCCTCGTAGCATGCAAGTTCCTTCGTGACGTGCTCCGTGTGCTTCGCTCGAAGCTCGACCATATAGGCCTTGAGTTGCTCAAAGGCATCGTGATTCTCCCTCACCTCACGACAGGAGATCACTTGAGGATTGACGGTGATGATGTCCATGACGCCGCGACTACCGAGGGGGAAGTTCACCTTCACCGCAACTGCTGCGGGGGAAGTTCACCTTCGCCCGACTGTTGGCTCATTTCCCTAACTGTGCTTTGGCGAACCTTCTAGAGGTTACTGTATGGTCCTATATCAGTTTTGGCCGTTTAGGTTATTGTATCTTTTATTATGGGTTATCGCCAAATCCATTGTTGTTGTTTTTTATCTTTCTCCTTGTTTTTTATTTTAGTTTTAATTCACAAAATAGAATGTCCATGTTTTTTCAAAGAAAATGATTTTTCTAAAAAGCATCAGTACTTTCACAATCTTAAACAAATCATGCTTTCAAGTGCAATTTCTAAAATATTGAAATTCCAAAATAAATTCGTTATTACAATAAATGGGTCAAAACATAAATCATTGGGATTAAAAAATATTCATGTTTTCAGAAAATGTTTAAAAACAATAAATGCTCAAAAAATTTAATAAAAATACCTGTAATGTTTGCGAGTATGAATGAAATTTCAGGCATTCCTGAAGAAAAAAAGGAGCTGTCGCTAATATTTGTTAGTGGTAACCTTTTTTTTTTTGAGAAAAACCCAATTTTTTGTAGGTTCTCTCTTTCTCGGGCTGGTGACTGTTCAGGCCGTTTAGGTAGTTGGATTGGGCCGGCAAGGTAAGCCCATGAGTTCTCACCTTGGTGGGTTCCGGGTGCAGGAGGAGAGAAGCCTAGCTAGAACCGGCTGCCGATTCTCAAAAAAAAAAAGCTAGAACCGGCTGCCACTTTTATCTGTTCTTTTCCCTGATTCTAAAAAAAACTGTTTTTTTCCTCTTCTGATCGGAAAAGGGCTGTTCTCTGTCTTTTTAGCCGGGTCTGTTCTCCGGATCTGAACTCGTGGCGAGTTTCGGCATGCTTGTCTGATGCCACGCCTTTCCCCGCAGGTTCGCATCGAGCGTAGCCCCTGGATCAAGACCATTCCGGGAGTGAGCTTTGTTGTTGTTCTGTTCTAGCCTTCTAGGCCCCTAAGCTTTGTTCTGCCCTTCTGATGGGTGGTCACCATCCGTCGGGTGCAGCACGCTAGCTACATCCATCAGGTGGGCCGAACGAGTGTGTAAACACTAAACAGTAGCTGCACTTGATACGGACACATCACAAAAGCTGGCATGCACGGCCAAGGGTTCTGTTCTTATTAAGCAGTGTTTTCCAGCACCGAAAAGGCGCAGCTCGTTTTTCAGGCGTAACCATAATTCCCGGATAATTTTGTCCGGGCCTCAACGCAAGTTGCAATATAGGGAAGAAAAAGTTGCAACATCGCAAATCAGGCAATGGTTTATTTTTTTGAGGGGACAAATTAGGTAATGGCTGGTTTATCTGGCGTGTCGTTTTGGCAAATGCTCGGATCAGATAAATTGTTTATTCCTCCGCCCATTTCTAAAATGGAATGGCCTACTCTACTGATAATAATCATACAAACGCAACCCACGTCCACGTCCCTCCCACCGGCCCTCGCCTTTTCCTAATCCCCCTCTACGCCTTTGCACCAAATTTCCTGCAAAGGTGCTAACCCCTCCCTTGGAGCAGTTCAAGAGCCATAGGAACATCACAGGCGATGAGCCAGGCCAGTTAATTTCTTGACCTTGGCCGGCCTACTTTCTGCTCCTTTTCCCTAGCTAGTGATATGATATTCCCCTTTCCAATATCTTAACAGCAACGATGGAACAATGCTGCAGCCTCCTCGCGTTTTTTGTTGGCGGAATTTGTGCGATGCTTCAGAGGCCGGAGAACTGGTTTTGCTGAGGCTGCTGGTGAATGGCCTGGAATTCTGTTGCTGTAGAGCTGACATTCTCTGGCATCATGAAGTTCCTGCAATTGAAAAGAGTATACACCGAGGGTGAGATGCGATGTGAGTATTATACCATTGATGAGCATTAGAGAATTATGTCGGTCTTACTCGCGAGGACGTGAAGCCCAGATGGAGCTGAGGCGCGGAGGCGGCGATGGTACTCGCCGAGGGAGACGAAGCACCGAGCCGTTTGCCTGGTGGTGAGGATCCGCCGCATGTGATGCAGGGTTTGCTGTCTCAGATTGTCGGCCTACACTTGCAATGCCATGTTGAGATATTAGGTCAGTGAAACTGGTTAACTGGCGACCTGGCTGACAGGAAATCTAATGTTTGTTGCACTATCTACATGACAATACACTTCAGAATGCAATTAATGATTGGTGGCGGCAGCATCGGATGATAACGAAAGATGCAAAGCCAATGTTCCTGCTTGAGACATGGGCTAGTTGGAAGCTTCCTGCCGGTTGCATATTGTACATTTCAGTTTGTGTGATTCCATTTTTCCTCCATAATCTACAATCTATGCTATGTAGGATCTTAACACAGATTATAATATATAAGAATATAAAGGTACGCAGTTTCCTGTTTCTTTCTAAAGCCTTTGGATGTCTAAACTGCTCCAAATATCTACTCCACCAAAGTTGATCCACAAACCACAATCTGAATATCTCAAGTGGAGCAATTGGATGTCTCGATCTCCTTTTATTCAGATACGGGGGGAGAAGAGAACCTAGAGAAAGAGAAGACCACTTATTTTTCTACTCATCTCGTGGAGCAGCATGATCCTACTTTAATTCAAGGCTCCTCTGCTTCATCTCTAAGTGCTCAAGTTTAGGTTGTTGTGTCTCTTTCTCGATTACAACTCATGGACTGAACCCTCGCAATTTTTACAAGAAGTGCAACAACATATATGTCATGCATGATCCAAGCTGTTCCAGATATATTTGCGCATCCGTAGGCGGGGGCCGGAGTGGATACACAAGACTTGGCCAGAAATGGGTGTAGGACACACGGAATAATTTAATCAAGGCAAGAAGATGAACGTCATATTCTGATATTCCTACTTGGGCTTTATGTAGAAAGTGATAGGTGTTTGTGCCTCTTAAGACATTTGTTTTATGTAATAATTAATAAAGAACCTTGTCCAGGACTCAACCAATTGCTCAAAATAATGGTCCACAAACATCAGTCAATATACTAGTTTATAAGAGACTAATTATGCAATCTAAAAAGTGCTAATGATGTTTATCTGCATGATCTAGCCAGTTGCTCAAACAAAGTTGACCATGCTACACAGCTACATCTTATATATCACTAGTACCTTTCTATTTATCCAAAAAGTAAGAAAACATTCTGTAGGACCAGCATTTCCACAATAATAAATAAATAAAGTGATTAAGCTTAATGGTAAATATACTTCCCATATTTAATTGTCAGCTCCAACCATTTTAGATTTAACTGTTAAATTATTGTTCAGAAATTCAAGGGAGTGTATTTCTCCTTGTAAGTTAAGAAAATGATTAATCAAGCAAGAACAAAGGATTTTGACAGCAAAATGCATGAACTGCGACGAAGAGAAAAAAATACAGACCTGACGATAAAAGCTCTCGAGGTTGTCGAGCCTGTCAAGCGCTAGGGCCATGAGACCGGTATAGTTGGCAACATCTGCACCGTCATTGAGAGGGCCAGCACCCACTGCATCGGCCAGTGACTGGTGCAGCTGCTTTAGCCCCTGCTCGAGCGCCTCCTCGGCTTGCTCCGACGACTGCTGCAGGTTGCACATCCCCAGCAGCTGCTGCTCCGTCGACGGATCAAGCTGAGGTATCAGCATCTGATGAAAGAAAAAAAGGCAAGACGACTCAGCATGTAACATCGTCTTAATCATCAAACAAAAGTCAGACAAATTAAAAAGCACTACAGTGCATCAACTTCACGCTAGACCTTGAGGATTTCTGAAGGCCGGAAACCGGCCATCCAGAGGAAGCACCGCTCGGACTGCGTTGCCCACATGCCAGTCATCAGGTGGAAGACGTCGGACCTGGCGAGCACGGCCCTCAAGTGGAACAGCTCGTCGTGGTGCCGCATGCAGTCTTCGACGATAGTGCCGAGGTTTGCATCGAGGACCTGGGCCTGCAGAGCGCCCTGAATCTCCGCCATGTACTTGTTGTCTTCGTCTAACCATCGGGCGTACTCCATGTCGAACATCACAGCGGCTGTACTAGCAAATCAAGAAGTTGTTGAACCTGACGTGGTAACGTTGTAAAGCTTGTAATGCTGCAAGGGATGAGATGCTTACCGGAACTCATCTCTCCGGGCGCGCTACATCCTCCCGTGAGCAGACCCTGAAACCATATATTAAAGCGTTACAGCATATGGCAACGATAGTGGTGAATACTGTTAGATGTTCTAGAGAATTGGAACCTGTGAGCGCCCTCTCTGAAGCTCTTGCTCGATCTGCTGAAGCCTAATCCGGCCTGTTTCTAACTGCTGAACATAAGCCTGCAAAATAAGTGCAACTGTTTTCGTGAAAATGTGTTTTTTTCATCCAGTGATTTTTTTACTGATTGTAATTCTTTTGCACCTTTTTTCTCAGCCTGCTCTTCCTCGCAGCTTCTCTGTTCTGCGCCAATCGCCTTTCAGTCTAAGAAATAATAGATGTGCAAGTAAGAAGAGTATGGCACAATAATGAAATGCAGGGCCATGCAAGCAACAAACTGAAACCAAATGAATCTCACCTTGGGATCTACCAATTTGCCATCTTTTCTTGTGGATCCGTGCTTTCTCTGCATCAGAGTGGTAGACTTGGAAGTTAGAACAGTGTGCAATGCTAGGTAGTTAACTAGTTATACAGTAACATACCTGGAGCTAAAATTCCTGTTGGGTGTTGCTACCCACCTATAATATAACCTATTCACTAGGAGCTTTTTTACCTGCACGTCTCTCTCTTAAAACAGTAGCAGTGTCTATAATAGTTCATCTTTGTGAACTATTGAAGAGAATGTGCTACTACTATTGTGGTTGTTTTATGTTCCAAGGAACAGTTCAGGTGGTTATCGTGTTGCTTCTATCCATCAAAAGGAGGGACATAAGATCACTATGATGTCGCCAATCATCTTTTTGGCGACTTCTTTTTTTTTTTGTCTTGGACCAGCCTTGACCATATGATATTGCCTACACTCTCCAGCGCTTCTAGAAATATGCCATTTCCCAGTGCCCACCCAACGACCACCATGAACTCGGTTTTCTATTCAAGGGCATATCTAGAACTGAAAGGATGCTCAAGCTCAAAGCAGCCTCAAGTTTATGCTTCCGAAAGCAAATCTCTTGAGGATGCATTGAAACGCTTAACGAAGAACTTGTCCAAAAATGTAAACAACCATGATGAAGACGACAAAGTATTGTATATATCAACGTTGACACTGTTACGTACCTTATCTTGGGCTCCTGCATGTTGCTGAAAGCTTGGTGCAGTGGCTGGTGCAGCCCCAAGTCCTTGACTGTAGTTGTAATCATCAATGGTCACCATCAACGCCTCCTGCTGGTCCTGCTGCTGCTGCTGCCCAGAGTCGGTCCTCATGCTCACTGGGGACACCAACTCGGCCTGTGACATTGTGTTCTGGGCGGAGCTGGAGTCAGTGCTCCCTACTGACTGCGAGTTCCCCTGTGAAGCAATTAATCCAAGAAACAAGAGGAGGCCGGCAGGCAGACGAAGACAGTGAGCTAGCATGCAAGCAGTTAATTAACCAAGAGCAACTTTCCCCCCGCTGCTGCGGTCAGAAAGGAACTGTAGGAGCCTGCGAATGATCTAGAGAAGCAGTGCTTACACTGTATGGCTGCTGTAGATGACTCATTGGCCAAGAAGGGAAGATCTCCAACGTGGGGGGCCTAGCCGCAAGATATCCTGCCGCTGCTGCTACTGCCGCTGCTGCATACACACAAACGGAATTAAAGGCCTTGTCAATCGCCCTCTCCCACAGGAGGTTGCGAAAATGTGGGCAAAGAGAGGAGAGAGAGGCGAGGCGTGGGGGGTCGTCGCGGGATCACACCATTTTTGCTGTTGCCGCACCTTGCCCAAATTACATGTGGTTAGGGCTCATGGCTGTGTTTGGCAAGGCAAAAGCCAGGGCGTGGTGTGCCTGTCTATCTATGCCGTGCGCTGTGGGGGGAAGAAGGGAGCAAAGACACAAGCCTTTCTCGCATGCAGGCGGTTAAGGTTTGGAGAAAGGGAGAGAAGAGATCGATCGGAAAGGCAGTTATAGTCTCTTACACTTGGCATGGGCATCACTTTCGATCATGACAGGATCGACACCGGCCGCGCAGGTGCCATGGATAAGGGCCTCCTCCAACTCGCCAAAGTAAGCAGCGGCTGCCGGTTGCAACTCCCTCCTGGATCACAAAGCAGCAGGCGCACAGAATTTAGAGCCAGTGATACGGTGGTATATAGATAGGCATATGCAATATATGACAGAGCAGATAAAAACTAGTGAAGCTTTTTCAAGAATGTAAAGGCAACATGAAAGATTAGAGAGGTGGATAGATAAGGATGAGGGCCAAAAAGATGGAGGGTAAGAGGAAATCACTCACAGGATCCAGGCCTTAGGCATTAAGAAACTATTTGGTTCGTGGGAAGAGGTGTAACCCAATAAGCACAAGAGTTGGATATATATAGCACAAGAGTTGGTTATAAAGGTGGTTAAAAAGAGGTAATGGGAGGGAGGGGAGAGAAGAGGAGGCCTATATTTTATAGCAAGCAAGGGCCGGAGTTGAAAACTAGTAGATGCAAAAAGGAGCAACTTTAGCTTGTGTGTTGTCTTCGCACGTACTAGCAGTTGAGATAGCAGAGAGAGATATAGACTAGAGAGCGGAGGAGGAGCAGTACAGGAAGTTGGCAGGGGGAGGAGCATGGCCTTGGATTCCATATCCAAGAGCTTGGCCGAGTGGTACAGCTCTACCACGATCACTCGCCATCCCCCAAGAACTCTCTCCTTCACCCTGCTGCAGCATGGCAATGAGTGGAAGAACTCTACTCTGCAACAAGTGAACAGTAGGCCAGTGAGCTATGCATGTACGTAGGAAGTACGATGTATTCAAGACTTCAAGTATACAGCGAAACTATAGATAGATTGGAGAAAGAAGAGGAGCATACCATATGATAGGATGTTGCCTCCTCTCCTGTCTGTCTTCTCCCACACTGTCAAATCGAATCGCCCTTCGAGTTTCACCTACCACTGTACCGCGAAGAAGATATTGTGTCCTTTTGAACATGCCCTACGAGCATGTGTCTCTTTTCAGATTTCACAGGCTAGAGAGAGACGGTGAGAGGAGAGGGGAGATAGGGGAAGGATGTGGTGGGGCCTTCTCTGTCAGGAGTCCTGCCTCCTACTATACTGCCCCGTAACTGTAACAGCCCTTCATCTCTCATTGGGCGCCCTCTGGCCTCGCTGCTGCGACGGCAAGTACTCCCAGCAAAAAGATCATTGAGGAGAGAGAACAGAGGGACAGAGAGATAAGAGGAGGGAGTACACAAGACTACTTTTTCTAAGTGCAAAATAGGGGGTTTGAGCAGTTCTACAAATGCGTAGAAAGAATGTATATTTTGGGGGCGCATGAAATGTGCTCATTTGAGATTATCCTTACTTCCAGCTAACAGGTCAGCATCACTGCCTTGTCACGCGCCAAATACTAAAAAAAATCCCCGTCCAATAGAAATTTAGTTTTAGCGCTGCCGTTTTGCTCTGTTTGCAAATGCTTGTGGATCGCTATCGGTTACGAGAATATGTTTTATTGAGAAAGTTGCCCCTTAATTAATACTACCTATTAGTGCTTAACCCTTTGGATAAAGTAGGGGCCACGAGTATATATGAAAGCAAGTGCGGTGAAGCGAAAGTGCATTTATACTCACCGGAAAGCTCTTGGTGTCTGAGTTCTCCGCAGATTTGCTTAATCCTTTGGACACGGAGAGGCCGGAAAGATCATTTCGTGTGGCTTTCACCCCCTCTACCTCCGAGGACACGGTTCCTGTCTGATGCACTTGAGGCAGAAGAGAGAAATTTGCAAGGAACAATCAAGTTAGCAACAGAATGCTTGAAGCGCAAACATGAACAGAAATGGCAAATTCATGGCACAATCCTTAACCATTAACTTTATACTGTTCATTTCCACAATATGTTCTGTAACCAGGAACCATAGGCATCACATCACAGGAACAAAGCAAGTGATCCGCACTTGATTTATATGGATATTACTGGTTATCTGAGAACGAATGTATACAAAAAGAATATCTGAATACCTATTTTCCATGAACAATCAACCAGTCATTTCTGTAAATGTGCAGCAGCCCTCTCCTTTTGGGGTATCAAATACAGTAAATGCAACGGTCAGTTTGTAGCTTTAAAAAAAAGGCTCAGAATTATTTTTTGCACAAAAGGTCAAACCTTGGAGGTGCATTTGGTTCTGAAATCATGGTACAAAGTACAAACAGACAACTCTGATAGGCTAACATAATGGTAGCTGAACTGTGAGCACTGTGGCAGGCAACTGAAAGCAACCACAGTCCTCATCAGATCACAGGTTCAGACTTCAGAACTGCAAGTTGGGTATCATCATTAAGAACATAAACAAGACAGATAAAGGGATTGATCACAAAATTAAGAAGAAAATGGAGAATTTCAACTGCTTGTAACTTGTTAATGCCAATTCAGATTTCCTTTTTTTAGGAATCCAATTCAGATTTCTTATGTCAATAACATTTTCCTCAAAAGACCGTTAAAAGTAAAGCCAGAGAAATCACGGCTACATGAGAATCGTCCTAGTGGAGGCTCATGTGGCTGGGTTAATAAACTCAACTAAGGTCGCAGTGATGATTTACTTTAAACATTCCGTTATGTTAAATAATTATAACCTTTTATGTGCTGACTTCTGGATGTATATTAGTACTGTACTAAATAAGATTGCTCCAGTGTTCCAGACTCTGCAGCTCAGTTCGACACCTGTGATCATGTTATTAATAGACATATAAGACAAATCCAACACCTCCAGCTTCTGCCCCTGTTATGCAAACTGCTGAGGCCACCACCGCATCATGTCATGTGCAGCATCTTGATGTGACTATGTGAGAGGATTGCTGAAGACTTCAACAATCAACAGACAAGTGTTGAGCAAGACAGAGACAGACGATACTTATACGATTTTGTCATGTCACCCAATTCTGCATCACCGAACTTGTGCCGTTCTTCAGGTAAGTCAAACAGACAAACAGTTACGGTGCGATTTCCACGGTACTGAGAGGCCCAATGCATGCATCAACATTTGGTTCTACCCATTCGTTCACGGCCAATAAACCTAGTTCATAGGCTCATCCACAGCACGGCACTACGGATTTCGCACAAGTAATTCGAAATTAAACGGCGGAGACGCGGACAAGACGTGTGAGCCGCGCAGGCTACAAATCAGAATATGAGCACCACGTTGATCCGGCTTCGACTAGGGCACCCCAGAAAAAATTGCTGCGCCGTGGGGGGTAGGAGGAGGAAGCCAATACCTTCCCGGGTGGGCGATGTGACGCGATCGGCGGCGAGATTATGCTCGCATGCGGCGAGGAGCGGAAGCGATGATCAGGCAGAAGACTTTTGCGGGGCTCGTTTCCGCTGCGGGGCTGGCGGAGGCGCATGCCGGCGTGTGGCATTTGCGGGCGGCGCGGGAGGGGAGGCGGGGAGGAGAGAGACGACGCCGACGGGGACAGTTGGCGGAGAGCCGGAGACGGAGCAGAGAGACATGTTTGGGCGGCGCCGTTTGGCCCGTTACCGTGGTTGCAATCCGCCGCTTGGGCTTCTTTATTTCGTACGGCGTTGCTGTAGTGCGCTCTTGGGGCCCAACCGAGCCGCTATATAGGCCGCAATTTTTAACTTGTTACTTCTTTCAATTCATTCATTCTAAAAAAAACTTCTTTGAATTCAATCTCTCCCCGTCTTCCTGTTCTCAAAACAAAAAAAAACTCCGCCTTTCACTTTGCTGACTGCTACGGCAACCATGTATATTTAGCTTAAAAATCTTTTTGATAAAAACACCCAATATAACATAGCACGCCATCACACGCACGGACGCGCAACGCCTATTGAGTAATGGAATCACAAATCTTGAAGATTTTGACCTCCTTTTATTCACAATCGCAAAACAAATTTCGTTTCTCAAAAAAAAAAATCGCAAAACAAACTTCGTTGTTACTTGGTTTCAAGTTGTGAAACAAAATTATGCGTCGATATCGGAGAATAACTCCCGAATTCACCATCTTTGCTACATAAGATGGGAGTACAAACATATGGAGTAAAAGGCTTGCAGAGTAAGAGCCAGCTCTTTTGCTGGCTTCTAGAATAAGCTGGAATAAGTTGCATATTTTTTTTAAACCTACTTGGTTGGGCTTCTAAAATAAACTAGGTAGGTTGGGCTTCTAGAATAAAGCTGGGTAGGGGGGCAGATTATTATAGAAGCCCAAAAAGCCACCAAAAGAACTGGCCTTAAGTTGGTGGCTTGAAGTAGCACCAAGTCGAAAAAAAAGAGTGCCAGGTGTAAGTCAATCCTTTTCTTCTTCACCCACTAGTAATCCAGAGGACTCCAGGACGTCATCCTCTTGAAGCATGGTACACCTCCCTATTGGGAAACATAATAGAAAAAAAAATCCAACGACCACGGTCCAGAAACACTGTGAAGATGCATATAGAGGTTTCGATCGGATCGTACCAACTTCGAGTTGCAAAGAAAAGAAGAGTTGGTGTAGATTGTTGATGAAGTCCCTCGAACCGAAGACCGAAAGCATGACCTCTCTATAGATTGCAAACGTACAGGCTTCACGATCCGGCAGCGCTTCGCCGTCCAGAGCTGATCGTCGCCAAAGAATTAGAGGGAGAATAAGAGAACCACACACAACTTCTCTATTGTGAGGGTTAGAGAGATCTAGGTCTATCTCTAATTAGATCAACTCCAGTTTAGAACTAGAGCTAGAGAACTAGAGAATGATCCAAAACTTGTGTATCTCAATGGGAAAAATCCTCTAGTATAAATAGGTGCAGGGTGAGGGGCGCCACACAAGGGATGAGGACTCCCCTCCTTGGTGTGTTGGCCTAGGAGAGGAGGAGTCCTCCTCCCTCTCCAATTCGGCCCCCTCTAGCTTGTCATACAAGCTAGGGGGCACCCCAAAGTGTTATTGGGCTCCACCACTTGCCCTTTTTAGTATTTTTCTTTGGCCCATTGATATTTAATTAATTCTAAAAGCCTCCTAATCAATATTGGAACCTGTCGGTGTCAAAACCGGCGGATCTCGGGTAGGGGGTCCCGAACTGTGCGTCTAAGGTCGATGGTAACAGGAGACAGGGGACACGATGTTTACCCAGGTTCGGGCCCTCTCTATGGAGGTAATACCCTACTTCCTGCTTGATTGATCTTGATGGATATGAGTATTACAAGAGTTGATCTACCACGAGATCGTAATGGCTAAACCCTAGAAGTCTAGCATGTATGACTATGGTAATGAGTCTCTCCCCTTCCGGACTAAGTCCTCCGGTTTATATAGACACCGGGGGGATCTAGGGTTACATCAGGTCGGTTAGAAAGAAAGGAATCTACATATCCGGTCGCCAAGCTTGCCTTCCACGCCAAGGAGAGTCCCATCCGGACATGGGTGCAGTCTTCGGTCTTCATATCTTCACACCCCATCAGTCCGGCCCATGGCTAACAGGCCGGACGCCCGAGGACCCCTTAGTCCAGGACTCCCTCAGTAGCCCCTGAACCTAACTTCAATGACGAGGAGTCCGGCGCGCAGATTTGTCTTCGGCATTGCAAGGCGGGTTCCCTTCCTTCCGAACTCAAAAATAGTCTTCGGACGTATCGATGTGTCTGGACCTGAAAGATGTACACCACACACAACCACAGAGAGAATATAATTTTACACGAGTCCAATCCGCTGACAACTTTTTATAACATGACGTCATATCTGCCCGGTCATAATTTCGGACCATTTTGTCCTGTCGTTCCACGCTTCGAGACACGGTTGCCATTGGCATGTCTTGTCGAAGCAGAGACCGTGTCCCCTTATTGCGGGATTCTCATCAATACGGGGTATGGGTAACCCAACCGTGTTGTTTACACAGCCCTTGGGAATAGGCGAGTTTTAAGGCGAGTGAGGAGGCGCTTGATATTTGCGACCCTTTATAAGGGGATAAGAATCCGCCCTTGTATACTCACGCCTTCCCCTTCCTCTGCCCTTCCATCCTTGAACTCCAGCGCCCAAGTCCCCCTCTTTCTCCATCTCCGAAAAGCATCCGACCATGTCCGGGTCCGGAGGTCAAGGCAAATGGATGGTCTCCTCCGTCAAGGAGAAGGACATTACTGAGCTTCGGGCGGCTGGGTACTTGGCGAAGGAAATCGCCCACCGTCTTCCAGCTCAGGGGCAAGTCGTCCCCACGCCGAAGCCCAACGAGAGGGTGGTATTCATCCCTCATTTCCTCCGCGGGCTAGGGTTTCCACTCCACCCTTTCGTCCGCGGGCTGATGTACTATTACGGGATAGACTTTCATGATCTATCCCCAAACTCCTTCCTCAACATCTCGGCGTTCATCGTCGTGTGTGAGGCCTTCCTCCGCATCCAACCCCACTTCGGGATGTGGCTCAAAGTCATCAACGTGAAGCCGAAGGTAGTGGACGGCCAGCACGCGGAGTGCGGGGGAGCCATGGTGAGTAAGCTGGCCAATGTCTCCTGGCCAAAAGGCACTTTCGTGGAGACCGTCAAGGAATGGCAGAAACAATGGTTCTACATCATAGAACCCCGCGGCACAAACTGGGCCGCGGCCGCCGAATTTAACTCCGGCGCTCCCATGCGTCTCACCTCCTGGGTCGAGAAGAGCCTGAACTGGTGTTCGCCAGATGAGCTGATAGCGCTGCAGACGCGCGTTCAAAGCATGGTGGATAAGAATGTCAAACTTGTTGATGTAGTCCAAGTGATGCTGGTTCGCCGGATCCTCCCTTGCCAAAGCCGAAAACGCCCCCTTTGGGAGTTTAATCCGAGGAGGCACCAAACCCTGGAGAGACTCTTCGAACGACTCACGAAGATGCACGGAAGTTGCTCTTCAAGGGCGCATTTAGATTCCGCCACCACGGATCCGGATCGTGGGCACGACATTAACCATCCCGCCAAATGAGGTAAGTTTCCATCGCGTCCCCTACTTGCTTGCTTCAAGGAGGATATCTGAACTTTTACTATCATTGCCTCTTCAGGAATGGATGGCGAGGGCGAAGAAGATCCAGTGCCCGGCTCCGCTGCCTGAAGAACCGGTCATTTCGCGTTTAGCGAGGATGCTGGTGCCGATGCCCTATACAGCGCCAGCGAAGAAGGCCAAGAGGGTCCGGAGTGGCCCCTGTCGCAAGTGCGCTTCAGACGCAACGTCCGAAGACAAGACCCACTCCTCCGCCACCGAGGATGACGACGATGAGGAGGAGGAGGAGGAGGAGAACAACCCTCCCTGTCGGTGTCAAAACCGGCGGATCTCGGGTAGGGGGTCCCGAACTATGCGTCTAGGCGGATGGTAACAGGAGACAAGGGACACGATGTTTTTACCCAGGTTCGGGCCCTCTCGATGGAGGTAAAACCCTACTCCTGCTTGATTAATATTGATGATATGGGTAGTACAAGAGTAGATCTACCACGAGATCAGATAGGCTAAACCCTAGAAGCTAGCCTATGGTACGATTATTGTTGTCCCTTCTATCGACTAGCCTGGCCTCGGTTTATATAATGCACGAGAGGCCTAGGATAACAAGAGTCCTAGACGAATACGCCGGTGGGGAGGAGTCCTTGTCTTGATCGCCAAGTCTTGTGGAATCTTCCTTGTATGCGGCATTTGTCCGGATCGCCCATGAGTATACGGCCATGGGGGTCCTCGGCCCGATCCTAACAGATCGAGATGACGTGGTGAGTACCCCCTAGTCCAGGACACCATCGGTAGCCCCCGAACCGGTCTTCAAGTTTAGGGGCGCTCCTCGATTCTTAGAACCGTTCTTCATCTTGATCGTCGGTCTTGAAAACTGGTTCAACAAATCTTCTCATCTTCGATCTTGAGGATCGCCGAAATGCGTTCGACGAGTTTACACGTCGGGTATCCGAGGCGCCCCTTTAAGTTTCCGGCCTTTATCAATGCCTCGTTATTTTTATGCCACACCTCGGGTTTGAAGTTGTTCCCGGACGACAGCGTCCTCTTGCGTCCGAGCTCCAACGCCGGACTGCATTTGAGGTATCTTTCGCAGCCGAGCACCAACGCCGGACCGCTTCCTAGCTCTAACGCCGGAATGTATCCGAGCTCCAACGCCGGACTATGTATCCGAGCTCCAACGCCGGACTGTATCCGAGCTCCAACGCCGGACTATGTATTCGAGGTGTCGTAGATCACCTTGGTTCAAAGAAGTTTGAAGGAGTTTAGCCGAGCTTAATGCCGGAAATGCCCTCTATGGAGCCAGCCACTAGCGCCCGAGCTTTATGCGGACTGCTTCGAGGTGGTGCACCACCCGAATGTGGGCCGATTTTTGTCAATATTTTTGATTGGTGCAATTTATTCTCCGCCGAGATACATAGCCAAGAGCCCTCAAGGTGGGTATCGGTCTAAAACCGAGATGCACATGAAGGATGACATAAGACCGCTGATCTCGTGGCAGCTGAGACTCGGGTTGATTTGCAAAATCGGTCCGAGGATCAAGTCCTAGCTCGGCAGAATACTTGGGACACAAAAAGTGGTGTGCTCGATCCTCAAGACTCAGGTTGGGTGCGGCCGACCAACCCGAGGATCAAAATCTCCTCGGAGACTGTATTACACTTAAAATTTTCTCGCATTGGATGACAATGCGGTAGCCCCGAGACACTGCTCGGTGGCAACACCGCATCGGGGATCGATGTGCCCTTTAATATTTGTAAATAATAAGCCCGAAGCCCAAGAGCCCCGAGCCTTAATGCGGGCACGGGTGGCCGAATTAAGGATTGATATCCATAGTAAAATCACAAATTATGTGTAATGACTCTATGTATCCAAGTACTTTATGTCATTAATGCTCGGATCCGCATTGTACAAAACTTTGTTGACCGACCTTCGGCTTCCATCTCCTCGGCCAATAGCCGAGGAGTGTTTGTCCTACTTTATAAAGCCTTTATGAGGGCAAAGATTTACAACAAACAAGGCAATCTGGCCATACGGTTTTATAAACAAAGGTACGCAGAGAGATATGTTATATTACTGTTTAACGTAAGAAATGTCTTCCAAAGAAAATAGTCCCGCTTATCGGTTCCTTTCTTTGGGTTGTCATGCTAAGCATGATCATGAAACCTCAGCTCAATGTAAGAGCAAAATATCGATGATTTAGTTTGGGAGGCCGATTAATAGCCCCGGTAGTGTTCGGCGACGATCGAGGTCAAGTCAGTAAACACTTCGCCATTGTTATGAATGGCCCGTCGTTTAACACCGTCATCGGATCGCTGACCAGTTTACGCTTATTGTGACAGTCAGTTTTCGGCTTTCTCCACTGAGGTGCTTAACCATGTGAGCTGGAAGTACAATTGCAGTGGTTCTCCCTTTGCCCACCTAGCCGAACAAAGCGGAACGTAGGAGGCAAGCGCAGGAGCCGGGCAACTCAACTATTGACCGAATACACAATTCGAAACCGATGCATATATAGCAATATCCGAGAATGTTTTTGCCGAATCTCTAAAGGTGTCCGGCGTTGCATCATGAGACTTGTGCTGAAAACACACAAATAGTTTAAAAGTGCCATAAGCTTGGAAAACCAAAAACGCCAAGAAAACTTGACGTCCGAACGAGATCAAGTGTTCGTGCCAATCAAAAATTGGCCTTAGCAAAAGAAGTGCTTGCGTGCTTTAACATGATACATCCTATCTCAAGACTTCAAGCGGGTCAGCCTGCGGCTTCAACCTCCTATCCCGAGGGCGGAGTACTTCTCATTAGGCCAGTTTAGCAAACTAAACTCTAGCGGCTTTGAGAGAGAAATTAGGCTCCCCGGCTAGTGACCACACGCTCGTGTCGAAAGAAGGAGTGATAAATAATAATAATAATAATAATAATAATAATAATAATAATAATAATAATAATAATAATAATACTTTGCAACGACTAAGAAGAAGAACACTTATCATAAAACGACTCATATAAATTTAAGATCCCCCAAGTGACTTGGGTAAAAGAATGATTGCATGTACCGAAGTACTTATATCATATCTATGTTCAACCGAACTTTAAATGCGTCTTAACCGACCGTCGGCTTCTCCCTCTTCGGTCAAGGACCGAAAAGTGTTATGTACTCCATCCGTCGAGAATATCGATGGTGTTTCCAATAACCGTGCAATCAGGCCATAAGGGTAACAGACATAAAGCGCTCGGGGAACTTATGCTATATTACTGCGAAGTGTAAGAAGCATCTTGAAGAAAATAGTACCCCCATCGATACCTTTCTTCGTGCTCATTGTTATTATGAGACTTGTGCAATAGATTTTTGTACTCATGAGTTCCGTTGTGTGCCGACCATCATTGAAAACTATAAGAGCGCTTAGCTTTCGCTTCACCAGTCACGAGGTCCGCTCGGATGACCCGATCGTGACAATCGCAGAGGTGATCCCTTTACTCCCTAGCCGAACAATCAGAACGAGGGGTAAACATGAGCGAGGCAACCCAGCTTGCAAATCGCTTAAGTCAATATGGTGCATATTGTGGCGTAATACATGAACAAGGAACGAAGCCGTACAAGTATAATCATATGCAAGAGGAAAAGCTTCATGAAGGAAGCCCCAAATGAATTGGGTATTTGAATGTATGCGTCACAAACAAAGTTTGGACAAGGAAATTTTTTACAAGCAAAATTTTTCCAAAAAGTATAATGCTTGGTCGAACCGAACACAAGTTAGAAATTAAAGCTTTGAGCATGAAAGCGACTTAGCTGGTTAATGTGTTCGGTATTGATGACGCGTCCGAGCTTGATACGGGACAAGGTTCCATCCCCAAGCCGTCCCGAGGTGGCGGAGCGGAGAGCTCGACAATCAGAAGTGGTGACATAGCACAGCCAATGCAGACCGGCAGAGTGACGCCGAGTCCCCGGATCATTTCCTGTGCACAGAAAATGGTGCAAACCGGAGATAATAGTAATAATGATAATTAAAAAATCGTTGCATAATAAATAATTTATGCAAAGTGAGTAATAAAAGAAATATGGCCTGGCGCCAAACTCAATGTCGATGCAGGGCGTCGGCGTGATGCAGTAAAGGCATGGCAAAGCTTGAATTCAGTGTCAGTCCGAGCTCCGGATGCGGCGTTCGCGGACTATGTACTGAAACCGACCGAACCACCATGCGATCGTTAATCACGCGCCACCATTTGATAGACTTGTGTACATATGATGGACAAACCAGAGTAATAATTCCTTGGGAAAAATGAACCCAAACAAGCAAAAAATACTGGGATTAATAGCACTTGATTTATTTGTTGTAGCAATCCGAAGGAAGGTGATTCCCAAAATTAGGACTCGATCCGCACACCCATTGCCTGATGGGCGATAAAACGACGGCATGGCAATGCTGGCAAAGGTTGGATCACCGAGGCAAAGCCCTCGGTCCAGCTAACGTGACGAAGCTGGTCGGCTAGTGACGCCGAAGTGTCCGGAGTAGGTTGATGAAGAGATGGCGAAGCCCCCAGTCCAGCCGAGATGTCGAAGTAGGTCGGCGTGATGGACACCAGCTTGAAGAAGCAATAGTGCGGCCCTGCCGATGCAGGTCGTGACGTGGTCGATGCCGGCTTGATGAAGCGACCATGCGGCGATGGCGGTATGCCCGCTCCGTGTAATCCGTGGGGCGGCGATGTTGGTGATGATTTATCATTCGCGATGCCGGACTCTTGTTCGGTTTGCCGAGATGATGATCCGAACAAGTTGAGCTCGGCTCAACAAAGTGACGACGTGTCTAGCGCAGGTCGGCAGCCGTGGAGCAATATTGCCGGACTGGTTTGACACCAGCATGATGTTGAAGATCATGTTCAAAAGATTTTAAAGTTAGTGGGATGTGTTCGTGAACAAAACACAATACCCCATACAAAACTTCCTTCGAAAAGGATGTTCGAAACCCCGTTCGTAAAAAGGATGAACTCGGGTCGGATTTGTTTTCGCGCATAAAACATATCCGAAAAGTGATGCACTAATCGGAAGGTTCCCGGAGTTTGGACGGTCGGATCGAGCTGAAATTTTGAAGGGTGGTAGATATAGAAATTCCGCAGTCGATCAACGGTTGGATCTTCCAAAGGAGGTCTGAGCTAGAATCTGGACACTACGCCCTAAACTCGTCCAGATTTGACAAGGCTCCGGTATATCGTAGATTGTCGGAGATTCCTTCATCGGAACTCGACGAAATTTAGCGTGGCTGTTGTAGACGTAATTCCACACTATTCCACCGAAGCAATCGTCAAATCGACGCTCGAGGAGGTGGTGACGGCGGATACAAGTTCGCTGTCCAGAAAAACAGCACGGTCGCCCGAGGGCAATGTTGACGTTGAGCCCCCGGGCTCCCTGGATGATTCCTCTTGATAGAGATCGGAGCTGATGTTGATGAAGGCCCTCATCCAAACATGATGATCGGAGATAGGGCGCAGTCCTTGGTCGAACCAAGGTGACCAGTCGAGCTGGTGACGAAGATGCCGAAGTCGCAGTTGATCTGCAGGCGAGCCATCGACCTTTTGCCGAACACACAACGAAACTCTCAATAAAAGCACCAATGTCGGTGTCAAAACCGCGGATCTCGGTAGGGGGTCCCGAACTGTGCGTCTAGGCGGATGGTAACAGGAGACAAGGGACACGATGTTTTTACCTAGGTTCGGGCCCTCTCGATGGAGGTAAAAGCCTACTCCTGCTTGATTAATATTGATGATATGGATAGTACAAGAGTAGATCTACCACGAGATCAGAGAGGCTAAACCCTAGAAGCTAGCCTATGGTATGATTGTTGTTGTCCCTTCTATCGACTAGCCTGGCCTCGGTTTATATAATGCACGAGAGGCCTAGGATAACAAGAGTCCTAGCCGAATACGCCGGTGGGGAGGAGTCCTTGTCTTGATCGCCAAGTCTTGTGGAATCTTCCTTGTATGCGGCAGCTGTCCGGACTGGCCCATGAGTATACGGCCATGGGGGTCCTCGGCCCAATCTAACAGATCGGGAGATGACGTGGTGAGTACCCCCTAGTCTAGGACACCGTCACTCCCCCTGACGAGGGAAGGAAGAAGAGGGCAGCCTCCACGAACCTGGAGGCGGGAACACCCAAAAAGGGGAAGGGCTCTTTCGCGGACAAATCCACGTGGGACGTCGACAGCAGTCCGGAGCGACAG
This sequence comes from Aegilops bicornis, assembly GCA_021605145.1. NCBI lineage: Eukaryota > Viridiplantae > Streptophyta > Magnoliopsida > Poales > Poaceae > Aegilops > Aegilops bicornis. Next base: position 515,196,621 of record CM038669.1, on the reverse strand, counting down.
CCCCGCACCAAGCCTCAAGCTGCTTCGTAAGTGCTATGACTCCCGCATACCCATATGTCCAGCCTCTCCATTTCAATGTATTGACATGGTTAGTTATGCTATCGCAGTCCGGCCCACAACAGCTCCCAGCGATCCTCATCAAGAGGTTCATTGGACTCAAAGGAGATTGCCAGCGAGACACCGCTAGTCGCCTACTCTCCCAAGGCCAAAGGGGACGACGAGGTGCTCTCCCAACGGACCGTCCCAGGCCGGGAAGAGGATCAAGAGGCGCCCGAAGGCGAAGCCCCTGTCGCCGAACACCAGGGGGAACCAATCCCCTGGGAGACTGGGGAGGAGGGTCATACTCAGTTCGGCCCTCAACCAGACTTGATTCCGGAGACCGATACGGCTCGAGAATCCGACACGCAACCTCCTTTGAAAGAAGGGGGTATGCCTATTCCACCGGTGACCCCTGTCCAACTAGGGGCACCAGATGATCTGCAGGAAGCGCTGCGAGGCGCTTCCATTGCGGATGAGCACCGTGTTCTTATGAGCACGGCGATTGAAAGGGTTCAGTCTGTTAAGAGCGGACTAACCGAAGCCTGCAGCAGCCTGCTAACATGTTTTGAGGTAAGCGACGCAAATGGAGAAAATCCCAATATAGACAGTAGCCCCTGAGACACTGTCCGGTGTTTGGAAAGAAAAGCCAGACGGAGGATCAATCCTTTTATTGCAGGAAACTAACTAAATTTGTCTGGAATAAATATGAAGGCGTCTCTGCTGGCCGCGGCCTCACATGCTGCCAAAGTCTCCGATCTGAAGAGAAGGCTGGAGCAGGCCGAGGAGGAGCTCCGCCACGTGAGGAGGCGGCTCCAGGAGAATCAAGGTATGTGATAACCAGGGAAGTATTCGAAAAGAGTAAAATATATATTAACCAAAGTGTCATGATATGTATCGGAGCGACGACTGAGGTCGAGGCCCTGAAAAAGGCTCTGGGCGAAGCCGAGGGGAAGACTGTCAAGGAGCAGGCCCGTAAGAAGCTCAAGGCCCGGGTCAACGAGGTCCAACAAGAGCTCCACGATGCGGTGAAGAAGTGTGAGACCTTGGAGCGTGACGCGCCGGCTAAAGAGGCTGAACTCTCCAAGGCTCGACAGAGCATGGAGACGGCCCGGAACGAGGCCCAGGGCGCCCTCCAAGACATCCAGGAGGTGAGGAAGATTGCGGCGCGTAAGGCATTCAGTATGCAAAGCAAATATGTGAAAAGGAACTATCTTTTGCTAACCTAGATTCGGAGTTCTCCAGGGGCTTTTGATGATCTGCCGCGAAGTGTGTCCGACGCCGCGGAGTTCTTTCGAGCCGAGGAAGGGAGTTCCATAGAGAAGCTATTCTGGTCGCAGTATCTTATGCCAGAGCATCCCGTGCCTTTCACCGATCAGCTGAAGCAGCTGGTGGAGCTGCATAGGGTGGCCGAACTAGCCATGAAGGATTTGATAATCCGGCTATGGCCAGCCGAAGCTATGCCCGGCAGCTACTTCGGACTCGTGAGGCGGATGGTGAACGCATGTCCTCTCCTGGATATCGTCAAGCGATCGGCCTGTATTGAAGGTGCTCGTATGGCCTTCGCTCGTTGCAAGATGGGGTGGGCGAAGATGAACGCCGTCGAGCTGGCCAGGGGGCCGCCAGAGGGCAAGGAGCACCGCACACCCGAGCGCTATTTTGCGGATGTTCTAGAAGGGTCTCGCATTGTGGCAACGCAGTGTGGGCAGGACATTATTTTCGAATGAGTACGCTCGTGTTGTCTTTGCCTTGTATGATGAAACAAAGTCAGTTTGTAATATAATTTTTGTTATGTTTTAATTTTTTCCTCCTGTGCGGCTGTGTTGTATGGAAACTGAGGGTTGGCCAGTCGTCGGCTTCTGCCCCCACGTAGGTAGTACGGGGGTGTTCGGGATGGAATTTAAACAATCTTGATCCAATTGTATGGTCCTTGAAGGAGTTGTTTAGCGCAACGAACCAGGCAATCAGACTATGCGGCTTAAACGCCCTCACTTAGCCATAGGAGTATTACAATAAAACATAGGCATGGCCCCTAGTTTTCGAACCAGAGTGCTATGAGCGTCTGATCGGGAAGTACCGATCCTTCACGTAATGCGGGAGAAATCTCCAATGATTTGTGACCTCCAAACAGCTGACCGGCTCTCGCTGCATCATGTGATCGGTTTTCGGCTTTCTCTCGAGGTGCTCCTTTGGATAAACCAGGGCACAATCGCAGTAGTTCTCCCTTTACTACCTTAGCTGATGTAGCGGAACGTAAGGTAGCAAGCACAGGAGCCGGGCAACCTAACTATTGACCAAAGACATGATTCGGAGCCAATGCATATAATGCTAAATTCGGGGTGCCGAACTGTACTATAAAGAGTGTTCGGACTTTGTTGCCGTATTGTGGGGCGCCGGGGAGCCCCTGGCAAATATGAAACATACCGAAGTGTACGGGTGCTAGAAGATAAGTTATGAAAGGAAAAACAAAAAGAAAAGCAGAGGTGATATCTGGGGCCCTCAAACTGGAGCCGCGAACTGCTTCCATTATAATTGGGTTAATGTGTCAAAGCATATTAATACAAATAGTGAGATAAGCAACTGGCTATTTAACATGCCATGACCAAAGGCGAGCTGCGTATGGGTCCTGACAACATGTAGAGTAGCCGTTAATTGGACTTCTAGAACTTCCCCTGTACGTATGTGCTTCTTGCCATCCTGGTGTTTTTATCCTTTGACAGGACCAGTAGTCGGGTCGTCAAAGAAGGCCTATGAAAAATAAACCTGAAAAAGGAACTAGTGACAATATATGTATGTCCGGGATCGGTCGAGCCGAACTGTGGATCACAAACTAGCTGTGCCTCCGTCGATGCCCATGGGATTTCTAGTGCGTAATTATGCACGCGTGGTACGAATGCCACTACCTGATCGGGGCTGGGACGGAGGCCAAATTGCTAGTTGAGCTCTTGATGAGCCGTGCTGTCCTGGTGTGGTGTAGTCCGAACCCTCTTTACGATGTCCAGGGGCTCGGCAGCCGGATTACGGTTTGCTTGAGAAGGCCGCTCTGTACTTCTGCTGCTGGGGCGGCGGTGTGTTCCTCTATACGGAGGGAGCGTTCCGTGTTTCCGTTGACCATTATGACGCCGCGTGGACCAGGCATCTTAAGCTTAAGATAAGCATAGTGCGGCACCGCATTGAACCGAGTGAATGCCGTCCGTCCGAGTAGTGCATGATAACCAATGCGAAATGGGACGATGTCGAAGATTAACTCCTCGCTTCGGAAGTTGACGGGGGATCCAAAGACAACCTCTAGTGTGATTGAGCCCGTACAGCAGGCCTCTACACCTGGTATGACTCCTTTGAAGGTAGTCTTCGTTGGCTTGATCCTTGATGGATTAATGCCCATTTTGCGCACTGTGTCTTGATAGAGCAGATTGAGGCTGCTACCACCGTCCATGCGGACTCGCGTTAGGTGGAATCCATCAATGATTGGGTCCAGGACTAGTGCGGCTGATCCACCATGCCGGATACTGGTCGGATGATCCCGATGATCAAAAGTGATCAGGCATGATGACCATGGGTTGAATTTTGGGGCGACTGGCTCTATCGCATAAACGTCCCTTAGTGCACGCTTGCGCTCCCTTTTGGGGATGTGTGTAGCATATATCATGTTCACCATTTTAAGCCCCCCTGAGTTTGGCTGTTGGGGCTCTTCGTCATCGTACTCTCTTTGCGATCCCTTTTCCTTGTTCTCGGTGTTTAACTTGCCGGCCTGTTTGAAGACCCAACAATCCCTATTGGTATGATTGGCTGGTTTGTCTGGGGTGCCATGTATCTGGCACGGACGATCGAGTATGCGGTCCAAGCTGGATGGTCCCTGACCGTTCCTTTTATATGGCTTTTTCTGCTGACCGGACTTAGAGCCGCTGAATTCGGCATTAACTGTAGTGTCATCGATATTATCACCATTGCTTCGACATTCGTGTCTGTTACATTGGAGCTTGCCATTGTTGTTCTTAACCTCGGAGGGGCCTGCCTCGCTGGCTATGTTTTTGCTGCGAGCCAACCAACTATCCTCACCCACGCAAAAGCGGGTCATGAGTGCCGTGAGGGCTGCCATAGATTTTGGCTTTTCTTGGCCTAGGTGGCGGGTGAGGGAGTCCTGGATTAGGGGGTATCCGGACAGCCGGACTGTATACATCGTCCGGACTATCGAAGCGTGAAGATACAAGTCTCAAGACTTCGTCCCATGTCCGGATGGAACTTTCCTTGGCGTGGAAGGCAAGCTTGGGGATCCGGATATTATGTTTCCTTCCTTGTAACCGACTCCATGTAAACCCTAGTCCTCTCCGGTGTCTATATAAACCGGAGAGGATGGTCCTTAGAAGGCCGATCACAATTACAATCATACCATCATAGGCTAGCTTCTAGGGTTTAGCCTCCTCGATCTCATGGTAGATCTACTCTTGTACTACCTATATCTTCAATATTAATCAAGCAGGAAGTAGGGTTTTACCTCCATCGAGAGGGCCCGAACCTGGGTAAACATCTGTGTCCCTTGCTTCATGTTACCATCAGCCTAGAAGCATGCATCGGGACCCCTACCGAGATCCGCGGTTTTGACACCGACATTGGTTCTTTTATTGAGAGTTCCTTCCGTGTCGTCGCCACAGGTGGCTCGATGGCTCCTCCGATCATTGTCAAGAACACGATCCCGGGTGAGACCTTTCTCCCGGACAGATCTTTGTGTTCGGCGGCTTACAATAAGGCCAACTCGCTTGGCCATCTGGAGTAGATCGACAGCTACGCCCCTGGCCACCAGATCAGGTTCGGAAATCTGAACTACACGGCGGACATCCGTGGAGACTTGATCTTCGATGGGTTTGGGCCTATGCCAGGAGCACCGGACAGTCACGACGAGCACGGCTTAGACCTGCCATCGGACGAAGCTCGGGGTATCACCCCCGTAGTATCCCCGGACCTAAATCCGGTGCAGGCGGCGCTGCCTAAGGACGGAGGGATGGACCCCGCCCCGCAGGTCGCACACTCATCGGCGATGGAGCCGAACACGGGTCTTACCTCTGTGGTGACCTATGACTCCGGACCCCTGGATTCGTATCCGGACGTGGGTTCCAGTCCGCGCACTCCCGAGCCAGCCGAGCCAGGTTGGGCTTCGGTAATGGAGTTCACCGCTGCGGATATCTTCCAGCACTCGCCCTTTGGCGACATGCTGGACTCATTAAAGTCTCTCTCTTTGTCAGGAGGCTCGGGGCTGAACTATGTCCGGCTCGAGTGGGAGGCAGGCGATGAAGGAATTCGTTGCCCACCCACCACCCACTTCATTGCCACCGTCGATGATTTAACCGAGTCTTGGACTTCGACTCAAGACATCGGCAGTATGGATGACGATGCAGGAGAAGAACAGGAACCACCACTCTCTGGGCGGTTGACAGCCACCTCTTCTTATTATATATATATATATATATATATATATATATATATATATATATATATATATATATATGGTGGGCACTCCGAAGGAAACAAATGGCGATGAGGCAACGGAGGATAAGACCTCAGGGAAAAAAGCAAAGAATGGGCGTCATCGGCACCACTCCAAGCCCCGCCACAGCAATACCGGCCCAGGAGACGAAAACAATCTGAATGGTGCCGAAGAAGAATACAACCCTGATCAGCCCGCCTTCGAGCAGGCCGAACAAGAGGATGAGCAGGTCAGCCCAGAAGAACAGGCGACAGACGAATACCCGGAGGAGGACATCTACATGCCCCCCTCCGAAGATGAGATTAGCCTCAGCGACGACGAGTTCAGCGTGCCTGAGGATCCCATAGAGTAGGAGCGCTTCAAGCGCCGGCCTATAGACACTGCAAGGAGCCTGAAAAAGAAGCAGCGGCAACTCCAAGATGATCAAGACCTGCTCACATATAGATGGACTGAAGTCCTGGCAGCCGAGGAAAACGGACTCGAGCGCCATATGGCTGACCGGCCACCTCGTGGCCGGGATAAAACGACATATCAGTCTGCATACCAGCCGACACCACCACGCCAACATACTACGGCCCGGGGCAACAAAACAGGACAGCCAAGATCGATCTATGGATCGCGGGGGTGCGCCTCGGCACGCGGCGACGACCGTCACGCCGGATATACCTTCAGCAAGTCTGGCCGGGCCGAATATAGCCACCCAGAGCAATTCGACCTGCGTAGCCACATAGCCCGGCACAGAGGCGCCGCGCACCCCTCTCGCTTCAATTTAAGTAATGGATCATGAATTCCCAGAAGGGTTCAAACCCGTAAACATCGAATCATACGATGGCACAACAGACCCCGCAGTATGGATCGAAGATTTCCTTCTCCACATTCACATGGCCCACGGAGACGATCTACACGCCATCAAGTATCTTCCCCTTAAGCTCAAAGGACCAGCTCGACACTGGCTAAACAGCCTGCCAACAAATTCCATTGGCAGTTGGGAAAACCTGGAAGACGCATTCCTCGACAATTTCCAGGGCACATATGTGCGACCACCTGACGCCGATGACTTGAGCCACATTACTCAACAGCCCGGAGAGTCAGCCAGGAAATTTTGGACTCGGTTCCTAACTAAAAAGAACCAAATAGTCGACTGTCCGGACGCCGAAGCCCTGGCGGCTTTTAAGCATAATATCCGTGATGAGTGGCTCGCTCGACACCTCGACCAGGAAAAACCCAAATCCATGGCAGCTCTCAGAACACTAATGACCCGATTTTGTGCGGGCGAGGACAATTGGTTGGCTCGCAGCAGCACTACGCCACATTCCGGCACTTCGGATGGCCGCGACAATAACGGAAAGCCATGGCGTAACAGACATAAGCGACGGAACAACGACGATAGCACTGAAGACACGGCAGTCAACGCCGGATTTAGCGGATCCAAGCCCGGTCAGCGGAAGAAGCCGTTCAAAAGGAATAATCAGGGACCGTCCAGTCTGGACCGCATACTGGAGCGCTCGTGCCAAATTCATGGCACCCTAGACAAGCCAGCCAACCACACCAATAGAGATTGCTGGGTATTCAAACAGGCCGGCAAAATAAACACCGAAGACAAGGACAAGGGGCTGCACAGTGACAATGACGAGGAGCCCCGACGTCCGAACACGGGGGGACAGAAGAAATTCCCCCCCCCCCCAGGTGAAAACGGTCAACATGATCTACGCCATGCACATCCCCAAGGGGGAACGGAAGCGGGCACTATGGGATGTCTATGCGATGGAGCCAGTCGCCCCTAAATTCAACCCATGGTCAGCTTGTCCGATCACCTTTGATCGTAGGGATCACCCTACTAGCATCCGTCACGGCGGCTCGGCCGCATTGGTCCTAGACCCAATCATCGATGGATTCCACCTTACGCGCGTCCTTCTAGACGGTGGCAGCAACCCGAACCTGCTTTATCAGGATACAGTGTGCAAAATGGGCATTGACCCTTCAAGGATCAAGGCCACCAAAACCACCTTTAAAGGTGTGATTCCTGGAGTAGAGGCCCGTTGCACGGGCTCTATAACATTGGAAGTGGTCTTCGGATCTCCGGATAACTTCCGAAGCCAAGAGTTAATCTTCGATATCGTCCCTTTCCGTAGTGGTTACCATGCACTGCTCGGACGAACCGCATTCGCTAGATTCAATGCGGTACCACACTATGCATACCTCAAACTCAAGATGCCAGGACCACGCGGGGTCATAACAGTGAACGGAAATACGGACCGCTCTCTCCAAATAGAAGAACATACTGCAGCCCTCGCGGCGGAAGTACAAGGCGGCCTCCTCCGACAAACCAATCCGGGCATCGTCAAGAGAGTCCAGAACACCCTGCAACAGGATCATCAGGCACGCCAAGAGCGCGACTAGCAGTCTGCCTCCGCTTAAGCCGCATCCAAGCAGCATTCGTGCCACGCTACACAATTACGCACTCAAGATACCATGGGCGTAGGCGGAGGCGCAACAACGACTCAGTCAATAGTGCGGGATAACCGCCACATACCTTCATAACCTGTCCTTCTTCTTTTTCAGGACAATGCTTTAGAGCAGCCTCTTTAGAAGAGCCGGATTGTCGGACTTACATAGGAGAGAAAACCAAGGAGGCAACATGCTTCGCGCACATAAGGAAACACCCAGGTGGAATCTATTTACGATCGTTATACTTGTTTTATATATCCATACGCGGCCTGCCTCCGGATAGGACATGTTAAATAGTCCTATTTATCTCCGCTTGATGCATTCATTGTAAACTTACGCTTAAACATATTTTCATCAATGGGAGATTATATATAGCGTCAGCTCATTATTGTTATTTGAACATTTTTCTTATAAATGTTTCTTTGATATTGCATCCGTACACTTTGGTACGTCCGTTTGCCAGGGGCTTCCTATGGTGCCCCGTTCTACGGCAACTAAAGTCCGAACACTTTAAATAGTGCGGCACCCCAAACTTATAGCACTATATGCATCAGCTCCGAATCATGTCTTGGGTCTTAAGTTGGGTTAGCCCGACTCCCTTGTTTTGGTACCTTACGTTCTGTTATATCGGCTAAGGTAGCGCAGAGAGAACTACTGCGATTGTGTCCCGGTTCTTCCGGACGAGCACCTCAGTAGAGAAAGCCGAAAATAGACCGGCATGATGTGGCGAGAGATGGTCGTTGTTCGAGAGGTCTTAAAATCCTTAAAGATTTTCCGCTTTAGGCGACAAATCGGCTTCGTCCGATCTAGGCGCCCCAATTCGGCCTTCCGGGTTATAGGGGCTTCACCGAAATTTAAAATTGTAGACTTCTATGGCTAAGTGAAAGTTATAAAGCCAAATAGTCTGATTGCCTTGTTCGCTGCGCCGGATACCTCCTTAAGGGACCAAACATTTGGATAAAGAGTGTCCGGGTTTTTCTAGGAACACCCCGGCACTAGTTGCGTGGGGGCGGAAGCCGACGACTGGCCTACTTTCAGTATTCTATAAACAGCCGCACAGAAGGTAATATTTTAAATCAAACAGTGCTACATAGCACAAATAACTTCGTCTTTACATTACAACAGCGGCAGAGGTACATTTTAATCAAAGATCTGGTCCTTGGAACACTCATCGGCCACGAGACGAGCGCCTTTCATAACGCCATCATAGTACTTCTCGGGACGGCGATGCTCCTTGCCCTCGGGCGGACCGTCCTTCACCAGCTTCTCCGCATCCAACTTGCCCCAATGCACCTTCGCACGAGCAAAGGCCCGGCGGGCACCCTCGATGCAAACGGATCGCTTGATTACTTCAAGCCGCGGGCAGGCATTCATCACCCGCTTGATCAGGTCGAAGTAGCTAGTGGGCAGGGGCTCACCAGGCCACATCCGGACTATGAAATCTTTCATAGCCACTTCGGCCGACCTGTGGAGTTCGACCAACTGCTTGATTGATCACTCAGAGGCGTTGGTGTTCGGCTGACATCTTTGGGACCAGAACAGCTTCTCCGTTGAGCTCCCCTCTTGGGCACGGTAGAACTCCGTGGCATCTGATACGATGCGTGGCAGATCTGCGAATGCCCCTGGAGAGCTCCGAATTCGAGTAAGTAAAAGAAATGCCTCCTCCACATGTTCGCTTTGCACAAAGAATTTCTTACCTGCTGCTATCTTTTTGGCCTCCTGGATCTCCTGCTGTGCCTTCTCAGCTTCGGCCTTGGCACCTTTCATATTCACAAGGGCCTTCGCAAGCTCAGCCTCTTTCGTCTTCAGATCATGCTCCACGGACTCGAACTTCTTGCCGAGGTCCTGGAGCTCTTGCTGTACCTCGCCCACTCTAGCACTTTGCTTCTCGCGCTCTCTGCATTCCAAGGCCGCCTTGTCTTCGGCCTCGGATAGCAGTTTCTTCAGGGACGCCACTTCGGCGGTGGACCCTGTCACACAGTCACGACGCTTTGCCGTCAGACTAAACAATTTTATATATCTTTACATACATAAGAGCGGAGAATTACTCATATTTGCTCTCTTCGAGCTGCCTCTTCATGAGGTCGAGCTCTCCCTGCGCCTGCTCCAAGTCCCGCTTTAGTTCGGCAACCTCGACGGTGCGGGCAGCAGCGGCAAGCAGCACGGCCTGCTTAGTCACATACACACTTATTAGACTCCTACATATTATAATTGACCCTCCATTTGGCTTTTCTTTCCGAACACGAAACAGAGTATCAGAGGCTACTACCTATCGGGTGGTAATTTCACACATTCTTATTACTTACCTCGAAGCCCGTCAGGAGGCTTGTGCAGGCTTCGGTTAGTCCGCTTTTGGCAGACAGAACCTTTTGAATCACCACACTCATAAGAGTATGGTGCTCTTCATCTATGGAAGCGCCTCGAAGCGCTTCCACCAGACTGTCTGGCGCCGCTGGCGCGACGGAAGTCCTTGGCACGGACGACTCGCCCTCCCTAACGAGGGGCTACCCTCCTAAGTCCGGAACCGTCGAAGGTTCCGGAGCAGTGTTCGGTCGAGAGTCCGCCTTGTTGCAGCTCTCATCGACGCGATCCGTGGGGATCTTAAACCCTGCATGTCCGACATTTGGAATTCCGCCTTGGGGTGTCTCCAGGGTTACCTCCCCCTGCTCGGGGAACCTTCGGGACAACACCTCCGTGTCATCCGCAGGCTGAGGAGTGGTGGCTGTCGGGAGCGAGTTCATCTCTGAAGCGCTCAGAGACCCATCCGAAGAGGACACCTCCGGATGAGCCCGGGCCGGACTGCATATATGTTCGGCGTTATTAAGCAACTATTGAGTGAAATCACGGTAGAGTGCGGACACTTACGATCGCGCCAGGGGCTTCCCCCTGGGCAGCCACCCTTCCTCGCTATGAGCGGCCATGGTGGAGTAATCCGGAAGGGACGTCTTTCCCTTCTTGGGTGTCCCAGCCTCCCCCTCCGGGGCGGCTTTCCTCTTTTTCTCCTCCCCAGTGCGAGGAGGTAGAGTTTCTTCTTGCTCCCCCCGCCTCTGCGGGAGGAATCTATTTCGTCGTCATCGGACGACGTGGGTATGGCGGCCTTGCGTCGAGGGCCTCTCCCGGCCCCACGGCCCGTCCCCTCAGGCCTCTCATCCTTTCTGGATGGGGCGGCTTCTTCTTCTTCTTCCTCCTCTTCGGGGGAGGAGTGCGCCTCGTCATCTTCGGACGAGGCTTACAGCCTAACCTTCACGGAGACCCTTCCTGGTCCCCGGGGCCTTCTTTTCGCCTTCTTCTCGGCACCTTGTAGGGCGCGGGACTAGCATCTCCGTCGAGGGCATGTTGGGCCTTCTGGCAGCGGAGCCGGACAGTCAATTTGCTCCGCTGTCTCCACATAATCCTGATCAAATATACACAAATACTTAAGACTCCCTCATGAATGTATTGGGGAAAACCGAACCCAATGGTAGTCCCAAAACTCACCGGACACGGGGGCCGTGCTGCATGAAGTCCGGGGTCCTCGGATGTGGGAGGAGGTACTTCGGAGGCCTTAAACAACTCCTTCCACGCGTCTTTGTGCTTCATGCCATAGAGCCTCTGAAGCATCTGGTGTTCGGCCGGGACAAACTCCCACAGATTGAATGCCCGCCTTTGGCACGACAGGATCCGGCGAACGAGCATGACCTGGATCACGTTGACATGCTTAATGTTCTTGTCCTTCATGCTCTTGATGCAGATTTGGAGTCCGGTCAGCTCTGTGGGTTCGCCCCAAGTCAGACCCTTCCTTTCCCAGGAGGTGAGCCGCATGGGGGCTCCAGATCAGAACTCGGGGGCCGCCGCCCAGTTGGCGCCGCGTGGCTCGGTGATGTAGAACCACCCCGATTGCCACCCTTTTACGGTCTCCGCAAAGGAGCTGTCCAACCAGGTGACGTTAGGCATCTTGCCCACCATGGCCCCTCCGCACTCCGCTTGCTGGCCGCGTACAATCTTCGGCTTCACGTAGAAGATTTGCAGCCACAGGCCGAAGTGAGGCCGGATGCGGAGGAAAGCCTCGCATACGACGATGAACGTCGAGATGTTGAGGACTAAATTCGGGGCTAGATCATGGAAATCTAGCCCGTAGTAGAACATGAGCCCGCGGACGAAGGGGTGGAATGGAAACCCCAGTCCACAGACGAAGTGGGCGACGAACACGACCCTCTCGTGGGGTCCCGGGATCGGAATGACCCGCACAACATCCGATAGCTAGTGCGCTATGTCTGCGGCCAAGTATCCGGCCGCACGAAGAATTGTGATATGCTTCTCCTTGACGGTGGAAGCCACCCACTTGCCTCCTGCTCCAGACATGTTTAGCTGTGCGGAGAAGACTTGGGCTTGGGCGCTGGAGCTCGAGGGGGCAAGAGTGGGCAAAGGAGGAAGAAGGTGTGGGTAAAAATGGGGAAATCTTATCCCTTTAAAGAGGCGACGAAAGCGGTGCGCCTCCCCACTTGCCCGTTGGGAATCGCTTGCTTCCCAAGCGCCACGATTGATGATGTGGTGGGATTACCTGCATCGTATTGATGAGAATCCCGTGATAAGGGGACACGATCTCTGCTTTGACAAGACGTGTCAAAGAAACCGCCTCGCAATATGCGCTATGGCTGGTTGTGGGAAAACGGTTCGAATAATGACCCGACCTTAATGATACGTCGCGTTGTCTATAAAGTTGTCAGCAGATTGCATTTGTGAAGTACCATTCTCTCTACGGTGGCATGTGAATATCATTTTGTGGATCTAGACACGGTTCAAGTGTTCGATAACTACTTTGGAGTATTCGGAGGAGGAACCCGCCCTGCAATGCCGAAGACAAGACTACGCGCCGGACTCATCGTCATTGAAGCCTGGTTCAGGGGCTACTAAGGGAGTCCTGGATCAGGGGGTATCCGGACAGCCGGACTGTATACATCATCCGGACTATCGCAGCGTGAAGATACAAGACTCAAGACTTCGTCCCATGTCCGGATGGAACTTTCCTTGGCGTGGAAGGCAAGCTTGGGGATCCGGATATTATGTTTCCTTCCTTGTAACCGACTCCATGTAAACCCTAGTCCTCTCCGGTGTCTATATAAACCGGAGAGGTTGGTCCTTAGAAGGCCGATCACAATTACAATCATACCATCATAGGCTAGCTTCTAGGGTTTAGCCTCCTCGATCTCGTGGTAGATCTACTCTTGTACTACCTATATCTTCAATATTAATCAAGCAGGAAGTAGGGTTTTACCTCCATCGAGATGGCCTGAACCTGGGTAAACATCTGTGTCCCTTGCTTCATGTTACCATCAGCCTAGATGCACAGATCGGGACCCCCTACCCGAGATCCGCCGGTTTTGACATCGACAGCGGGCGAGCCATTCGTCGCGGATGCTACTAGGGCTTCGGCATCCGGACAGTTGACGATCTGGTTCTTTTTAGTTAGGAACCTAGTCCAAAACTTCCTGGCGAACTCCCCAGGCTGTTGAACTATGTGGCTTAAGTCATCGGCGTCTGGCGGCCGGACATATGTACCTTGGAAGTTATCGAGGAAGGCCTCTTCCAAGTCCTCCCAACTGCCAATAGAATTTTCAGGCAGGCTGTTTAACCAGTGTCGAGCTGGTCCTTTAAGCTTTAGTGGGAGGTACTTCATAGCGTGGAGGTCATCTGCCCGGGCCATGTGGATGTGGAGGATAAAGTCCTTGATCCATACAGTGGGATCAGTTGTCCCATCGTATGATTCAATATTCACGGGCTTGAACCCTTCGGGGAATTCATGGTCCATTACTTCATCAGTGAAGCAGAGAGGGTGTGCGGCGCCTCTATATTTGGCCGCATTGCGCCGTAGCTCCGATGGAGTTCGTCTGCGGTTATCGTCTCGGGTGTGACTAGGTTTGTCACGTCCGAATAGGTAGCCATCATCACGTGTCGAGGGACGTCCTCGCGATCCATAAATCGATCGGATATGTCCTGCTCTACTATCCAGGGTCTGCCGGAGGTCGTATGTGCGACCCCGAGATGTTTCGTCTCTATTTTTATGAGGCGGTGGGGCAAGCTGCTGTTCGGCCTGAGCTGCCGCTCTATCCCGACCACGTGGTGGTCGGTCCGCCGCACTTTCCCGACCGCGTGGTGGTTGATCGGCCGCATTACGCGAGGAAGGTATGAGATCATGCGCCTCTTCATCGAACTGGGGTAGCAGCCTTCGTTGTGGGTAACTCTTGGCTAGGTGTCTGAGGCCGTATTCTTTGGCTGCCAGGACATCAGTCCATTTGTCGACGAGCAGATTTTGGTCAGCTTGAAGCTGCTGCTGTTTCTTTTTCAGGCTCCTTGCAGTGGCTATTAGCTGGCGCTTAAAGCGCTCCTGCTCCAGAGGCTCCTCAGGCACGATGAAGTCGTCGTTGCCAAGGCTTGCCTCCTCCTCGGAGGGTGGATGGTAACTACCATCCTCTGAGTCTTCTTCCATTGCCTGTTCGTCAGGGCTGATTTGCCCATCTTCCCGATGGTCTTGTTCGGCAGTTTGTTCATCGGGTTCTTCTGTGTCTTCGACACCATCCGGAGTGTTATCGTCTCCTGCGTCGGTGTTGTTGTCTCGGCTGCGATGGGATTTAGAGCGGCGCCGCTGACGCCGGCGCTTTGGTTGTGTTTTAGGAGGGTCCTCTTATGTCTACTACACAACCATCTTCTTGTAGACGTTGTTGGGCCTCCAAGTGCAGAGGTTTGTAGGACACTAGCAAATTTCCCTCAAGTGGATGACCTAAGGTTTCTCAATCCGCGGGAGGCGTAGGATGAAGATGGTCTCTCTCAAGCAACCCTGCAACCAAATAGCAAAGAGTCTCTTGTGTCCCCAACACACCAAATACAATAGTAAATTGTATAGGTGCACTAGTTCGGCGAAGAGATGGTGATACAAGTGCAATACGGATGGTAGATATAGGTTTTTGTAATCTGAAAATATAAAAACAGCAAGGTAACTAATGGTAGAAGTGAGCGTAAACGGTATTGCAATGCTAGGAAACAAGTCCTAGGGTTCATACTTTCACTAGTGCAAGTTCTCTCAACAATAATAACGTAACTGGATCATATAACTATCCCTCAACATGCAACAAAGAGTCACTCCAAAGTCACTAATAGCGGAGAACAAACGAAGAGATATTGGTAGGGTATGAAACCACCTCAAAGTTATTCTTTCCAATCAATCCGTTGGGCTATTCCTATAAGTGCCACAAACAGCCCTAGAGTTCGTACTAGAATAACACCTTAAGAGGCAAATCAACCAAAACCCTAATGTCACCTAGATACTCCAATGTCACCTCAAGTATCCGTGGGTATGATTATACGATATGCATCACACAATCTCAGATTCATCTATTCAACCAACACATAGAACCTCAAAGAGTGCCCCAAAGTTTCTACTGGAGAATCAAGACGAAAATGTGTGCCAACCCCTATGCATAGGTTCATGGGCGGAACCCGCAAGTTGATCATCAAAACATACATCAATTGAATCACGTGATATCCCATTGTCACCACAGATACGCACGGCAAGACATACATCAAGTGTTCTCAAGTCATTAGAGACTCAATCCGATAAGATTACTTCAAAGGGAAAACTCAATCCATTACAAAAGAGTAGAGGGGGAGAAGAAACATAAGATCCAACTATAATAGCAAAGCTCGCGATACATCAAGATCGTGCCAAATCAAGAACACGAGAGAGAGAGATCAAACACATAGATACTGGTACATACCCTCAGCCCCGAGGGTGAACTACTTCCTCCTCATCATGGAGAGCGCCGGGATGATGAAGATGGCCACTGGTGAGGGTTCCCCCCTCCGGCAGGGTGTCGGAACAGGGTCCCGATTGACTTTTGGTGGCTACAGAGGCTTGCGGCGGCGGAACTCCAGATCTATTCTGTCCTCCGATCGTTTTAGGGTATATGGGTATATATAGGTGAAAGAAGTACGTGAGGGGAGCCACGAGGGGCCCACGAGGGTGGAGGGCGCGCCCCCTGCCTCGTGCCTCCCTCGTTGCTTTCCTGACGTGGACTCCAAGTCTCCCGGGTTGCTTTCCTTCCAAAAATAACTTCTCCAGTAGGTTTCATTTTGTTTCGACTCCGTTTGATATTCCTTTTCTTCAAAACACTAAAACAAGGAAAAAAACAGGAACTGGCACTGGGATCTGGGTCAATAGGTTAGTCCCAAAAGTAATATAAAAGTGTAAAATAAAGCCCATAAACATCCAAGATGGATAATATAATGGCATGGAACAATCAAAAATTATAGATACGTTGGAGACGTATCAACATCCCCAAGCTTAATTCCTGCTCGTCCTCGAGTAGGTAAATGATAAAAACAATTTTTTTGATGTGGAATGCTACTTGGCATAATTTCAATGTAATTCTTCTTAATTGTGGTATGAATATTCATATCCGAAAGATTCAAGATAAAAGTTCATATTGACATAAGAATAATAATACTTCAAGCATACTAACTAAGCAATTATGTCTTCTCAAACTAACATGGCCAAAGAAAGTTCATCCCTACAAAATCAAATAGCCTGGCTATGCTCTATCTTCACCACACAAAGTATTTAAATCATGCACAACCCCGATGACAAGCCAAGCAATTGTTTCATACTTTTGACATTCTCAAACTTTTTCAATCTTCACGCAATACATGAGCGTGAGCCATGGACATAGCACTATATGTGGAATAGAATGGTGGTTGTGGAGAAGACAAAAAGGAGGGAGAAGATAGTCTCACATCAACTAGGCGTATCAACGGGCTATGGAGATGCCCATTAATAGATATCAATTTGAGTGAGTAGGGATTGCCATGCAACGGATGCACTAGAGCTATAAGTATATGAAAGCTCAACAAAAAGAACTAAGTGGGTGTGCTTCCGACTCGCTTGCTCACGAAGACCTAGGGCATTTTGAGGAAGCCCATCATTGGAATATACAAGCCAAGTTCTATAATGTAAAATTCCCACTAGTATATGAAAGTGACAACATAGGAGACTCTCTATATCATGAAGATCATGGTGCTACTTTGAAGCACAAGTGTGGTAAAAGGATGGTAGCATTGCCCCTTCTCTCTTTTTCTCTCATTTTTTTATTTTTTTATTTTTTTATTTGGGCCTTCTCCTTTTTTTATGGCCTCTTTTTTCTCTTTTTTTAGTTTTTCGTCCGGAGTCTCATCCCGACTTGTGGGGGAATCATAGTCTCCCTCATCCTTTCCTCACTGGGACAATGCTCTAGTAATGATGATCATCACACTTTTATTTACTTACAACTCATGAATTACAACTCGATTCTTAGAACAAAATATGACTCTATATGAATGCCTCCGTGATGTACGGGATGTGCAATGAATCAACAGTGACATGTATGAAAGAATTATGATCGGTGGCTTTGCCACAAATACGATGTCAACTACATGATCATGCAAAGCAATATGACAACGATGAAGCGTTTCATAATAAACGGAACGGTGGAAAGTTTCATGGCAATATATCTCGGAATGGCTATGGAAATGCCATGATAGGTAGGTATGGTGGCTGTTTTGAGGAAGTTTATGATGGGTGTAGGATACCGGCGAAAAGTGCGCGGTATTAGAGAGGCTAGCAATGGTGGAAGGAAGAAGAGTGCGTATAATCCATGGACTCAACATTAGTCATAAATAACTCATATACTTATTGCAAAAATCTACAAGTTATCAAAGCAAAGTATTACGCGCATGCTCCTAGTGGGATAGATTGGTAGGAAAAGACCATCGCTTGTCCCCGACCACCATTCATAAGGAAGACAGTCAATAAATAAATTATGCTCCGACTTCATCACATAAAGGTTCACCATACGTGCATGCTACAGGAATCACAAACTTTAACACAAGTATTTCTCAAATTCACAACTACTCAACTAGCATGACTCTAATATCACCATCTTCATATCTCAAAACAATTATCAAGCATCAAACTTTTCTTAGTATTTAACACACTCATAAGAATTCTTACAAATCTTGTATGCTTAGCATATTAGGATTATTTAAGCAATTTACCATGCTATTTAAGACTCTCAAAATAATCTAAGTGAAGCATCAGAGATCAATAGTTTCTATAAAACAAATCCATCACCGTGTTCTAAAAGATATAAGTGAAGCACTAGAGCAAACAACAAACTACTTCAAAAGATATGAGTGAAGATCAATGAGTAGTTGTATAATTATGAAACTATGTGAAGACTGTCCCATTTAATAATTTCAGATCTTGGTATTTTATTCAAACAGCATGCAAAGCTAAATAAAATAACATGACGCTCCAAGCAAAACACATATCATGTGGTGAATAAAAATATAGCTCCAAGTAAAGTTACCGATGAATGAAGACGAAAGAGGGGAGGCCTTCCGGGGCATCCCCAAGCTTAGGCTCTTGGTTATCCTTGAATATTACCTTGGGGTGCCTTGGGAATCCCCAATATTAGGCTCTTGCCACTCCTTATTCCATAGTCCATCGAATCTTTACCCAAAACTTGAAAACTTCACAACACAAAACTTAACAGAAAATCTCGTGAACTCCGTTAGCGAAAGAAAACAAAACACCACTTCAAGGTACTGTAATGAACTCATTATTTATTTATATTGGTGTTAAACCTACTGTATTCCAACTTCTCTATGGTTTATAAACAATTTCACTAGCCATAGAGTCATCAAAATAAGCAAACAACACACACAAAAACAGAATCTGTCAAAAACAGAACAGTCTGTAGTAATATGTAACTAATGCAAACTTCTGGAACTCCAAAAATTCTAAAAGAAATTGGTGGACCTGAGGAATTTGTCTAGTAATCATCTTCAAAAAAGAATCAACTAAATAGCACTCTCCAGTAAAAAGTTTTAACTAATCTCGTGAGCGCTAAATTTTCTGTTTTTTACAGCATGATCATAAAGACTTCACCCAAGTCTTCCCAAAGGTTCTACTTGGCACAAACACTAATTGAAACACAAACCACATCTAAACAAAAGCTAGATGGATTAATTATTCCTAAACAGAACCAAAAAGTAAGAAAATAAATAAAATTCGGTTGCCTCCCAACAAGCGCTAACGTTTAAAGCCCCTAGCTAGGCATGATGATTTCAATGATGCTCACATAAAAGATAAGAATTGAAACATAAAGAGAGAATCATTAAGAATATGAATAGCACATTTAAGTCTAACCCACTTCCTATGCATAGGGATTTTGTGAGCACGCAACTTATGGGAACAATAATCAACTAGCATAGGAAGGCAAAACAAGCATAACTTCAAAACTTTAAGCACATAGAGAGGAAACTTGATATTATTGCAATATGTAGAAGCATATGATCCTCTCTCATAATAATTTCCAGTAGCATCATGAATGAATTCAACAATATAACCAGCACCAAAAGCATTCTTTTCATGATCTACAAGCATAGAAAATTTACTACTCTCTACATAAGCAAAATTCTTCTCATGAATAGTAGTGGGAGCAAACTCAACAAAATAACTATCATGTGATTGAAAATTAAGATCAAGATGACAAGTTTCATGGTTATCATTATTCTTTATAGCATACGTGTCATCACAGTAATCATCATAGATAGGAGGCATGCTTTCATCATAGTAAATTTGCTCATCAAAGCTTGGGGGACTAAAAATATCATCTTCATCAAACATAGCTTCCCCAAGCTTGTGGCTTTGCATATCATTAGCATCATGGATATTCAAGGAATTCATACTAAAAACATTGCAATCATGCTCATCATTCAAATATTTAGTGCCAAACATTTTATAGCATTCTTCTTCTAGCACTTGAGCACAATTTTCTTTTCCATCATTCTCACGAAAGATATTAAAAATATGAAGCGTATGAGACAAACTCAATTCCATTTTTTGTAATTTTCTTTTATAAACTAAACTAGTGATAAAACAAGAAACAAAAAGATTCGATTGCAAGATCTAAATATATACCTTCAAGAACTCACCTCCCCGGCAACGGCGCCAGAAAAGAGCTTGATTGACGGGGTGTGAGTGCCGCTTACCTAGCCTCCCCGGCAACGGCACCAGAAAAGAGCTTGATGTCTACTACACAACCTTCTTCTTGTAGACGTTGTTGGGCCTCCAAGTGTAGAGGTTTGTAGGACAGTAGAAAATTTCCCTCAAGTGGATGACCTAAGGTTTATCAATCCATGGGAGGCGTAGGATGAAGATGGTCTCTCTCAAGCAACCCTACAACCAAATAGCAAAGAGTCTCTTGTGTCCCCAACACACCCAATACAATAGTAAATTGTATAGGTGCACTAGTTTAGCGATGAGATGGTGATACAAGTGCAATATGGATGGTAGATATAGGTTTTTCTAATCTGAAAATATAAAAACAGCAAGGTAACTAATGGTAAAAGTGAGCGTAAACGGTATTGCAATGCTAGGAAACAAGGCCTAGGGTTCATACTTTCACTAGTGCAAGTTCTCTCAACAATAATAACGTAATTGGATCATATAACTATCCCTCAACATGCAAGAAAGAGTCACTCCAAAGTCACTAATAGCGGAGAACAAACGAAGAGATTATGGTAGGGTACGAAACCACATCAAAGTTATTCTTTCCAATCAATCCGTTGCGCTATTCCTATAAGTGCCACAAACAGCCCTTGAGTTCGTACTAGAATAATACCTTAAGATACAAATCAACCAAAACCCTAATGTCACCTAGATACTCCAATGTCACCTCAAGTATCCGTGGGTATGATTATACGATATGCATCACGCAATCTCAGATTCATCTATTCAACCAACACATAGAACCTCAAAGAGTGCCCCAAAGTTTTACCGGAGAATCAAGAAGAAAACGTGTGCCAACCCCTATGCATAGGTTCATGGGCGGAACCCGCAAGTTGATCACCAAAACATACATCAAGTGAATCACGTGATATCCCATTGTCACCACAGATACGCACGACAAGACATACATCAAGTGTTCTCAAGTCATTAGAGACTCAATCCGATAAGATTACTTCAAAGGGAAAACTCAATCCATTACAAAAGAGTAGAGGGGGAGAAGAAACATAAGATCCAACTATAATAGCAAAGCTCGCGATACATCAAGATCGTGCCAAATCAAGAACACGAGAGAGAGAGAGAGAGAGAGAGAGAGAGAGAGAGAGAGATCAAACACATAGCTACTGGTACATACCCTCAACCCCGAGGGTGAACTACTCCCTCCTCATCATGGAGAGCGCCGGGATGATGAAGATGGCCACCGGTGAGGGTTCCCCCTCCAGCAGGGTGCCGGAACAGGGTCCCGATTGACTTTTGGTGGCTACAGAGGCTTGCGGCGGCGGGACTCCAAATCTATTTTGTCCTCCGATTGTTTTAGGGTATATGGGTATATATAGGTGAAAGAAGTACGTGAGGGGAGCCACGAGGGGCCCACGAGGGTGGAGGGCACGCCCTAGGGGGTGGGCACACCCCCCTGCCTCGTGCCTCCCTCGTTGCTTTCTTGACGTGGACTCCAAGTCTCCTGGGTTGCTTTCCTTCCAAAAATAACTTCTCCAGAAGGTTTCATTCCGTTTCGACTCCGTTTGATATTCCTTTTCTTCGAAACACTGAAACAAGGAAAAAACAGGAACTGGCACTGGGCTCTGGGTCAATAGGTTAGTCCCGAAAGTAATATAAAAGTGTAAAATAAAGCCCATAAACATCCAAGATGGATAATATAATAGCATGGAACAATAAAAAATTATAGATACGTTGTAGACGTTGTATGAGGAAGTAGCCGTCCATCGTCCGGTGAACGGCGGGTTCTGGACCTCCTCGTCTCCGACATCGTCGTCCATACCGTCGATGTCTTCGGAGTCATAGTCAAGCGTGTCGGTTAAATCTTCGACAGCGGCTACGGAGTGGGTGGTGGGTGGGAAGCGAAATTCTCCTTCATCATCAGCCTCTAGTTCGAACCGGACATAATTCGGCTGTGAGTCCTCCGCCAAGGACAAGTTTTTTAACGAGTTCAGCAGATCTCCCAAGGGCGAGTGCTGGAAGATGTCTGTGGCGCTGAACTCGAAGATCGACAAGCGATCAAGTTCGGCATCCGCGGACTCGCGGGGTTCGGAACTTATACCCGGAGAAGAGTCTGGAGCTCCGTGACGCGAATATTGTGTGAGGTTAAGTCCATGTGCGGCTCCAGCGCCAGGGAGTCTGTGGCCTCCATGGTGGGGTCGAGCCTCCGATCCTGGGATGCCGTAGTGTGTTCTGGATCTAAAGCCAGAGGGGTTACAAGAGCTATCTCCTGGATGCGGTCTGACGACAGATTTAGGTCATGTCCGTCAAGGTGACCAGGAGCGGTCGCCGCGGTCTCGAATCCAGCGAAGATAAAATCTCCACGGATATCCGCAACGTAATTCAAGCTCCCAAATCTGACTTGATGGCCAGGGGCGTAGCTATCAATCTGCTCCAGGTGGCCAAACAAGTTGGCCCGCAGTGCGAAGCCGCCGAACACGAAGATCTGTCTGGGAGGAAGGTTTCTCCTTGGACAACGTCATTGTTAACGATTGAAGGGGCCATCGAACCTTTTGGGGATGGCACAGTGGAACTCTCGATGAAAGCACCAATGTAGGTGTCAAAACCGGCGGATCTCGGGTAGGGGGTCCCGAACTGTGCGTCTAAGGTCGATGGTAACAGGAGACATGGGACACGATGTTTACCTAGGTTCGGGCCCTCTCTATGGAGGTAATACCCTACTTCCTGCTTGATTGATCTTGATGGATATGAGTATTACAAGAGTTGATCTACCACGAGATCATAATGGCTAAACCCTAGAAGTCTAGCCTGTATGACTATGGTAATGAGTCTCTCCCCTTCCGGACTAAGTCCTCTGGTTTATATAGACACCGGGGGGATCTAGGGTTACATCAGGTCAGTTACAAAGAAAGGAATCTACATATCCGGTCGCCAAGCTTGCCTTCCACGCCAAGGGGAGTCCCATCCGGACACGGGTGCAATCTTTAGTCTTCATGTCTTCACAGCCCATCAGTCCGGCCCATGTCTAACAGGACGGACGCCCGAGGACCCCTTAGTCCAGGACTCCCACGGAACCTTTTATTATTAATTTAACATCTCCGAAGATATTTTCCACCTATGTATCAAGTCCTGGTATTACCGGTAAGCCCCGAAACTCTTCCGGTAACTATGAAACACTTCTGGTTTCTCTAGAAACTATTTCTAATATTCCCTAAAACTATTTCGAGAATATATTCTCATAACGCTTACTCCACTAACACTCAACAGATGGCTTTTGACCATATAGGTATGGTAAAACATAGACATGAACACAACTCATTTTGTTCAATGACCAATAGCGGAACCGTGGATGTCCACATTGATCTCTTTGAATACACAAATGATATTCAAGTGAACATTTGGTTATCATGTGCTATTCTCTTTTCTTCACGACACTCTACAAAATCCGAGGTGAGATATATTGGTATCCTCTTGAGTCATTATCATGCTCACTATACCAGTCTCCTCGTTACCAATTTTCTTCTTCTTTCTCGTTGACATGTTTCAGCATCCCTGTGACCTAGCCACCTGTGTCTGGCAGGACGATGAAGGATTTCGTCACACCGATAGGGCCCTAAGAATATCTCTCCATCGCCGGAGGAGCAAATTCCACTCTTGAGCTATCTAGCCTTGTCAAACTTTCTGATGTACCTGTAAGTTGTCATTATAATCACCGTGTTACAGGTGATGTTTGAGAAACCCTAAAGTCCATCGTACAGTAGGAACTGACTACGATACTCTCATGGTCTAAGGAAGTAAAGCGTGTGTTAACTCCCTATGTTATAACGATTGACTTGTGATGATAGTATCTCAAAGTATAACAAACAAGTTGGGTCAATTCAATATGATCATTCTTCCAATGTCATATTCTCAAAATTGTTTTGGGATCCAAAAAACATGATCACAAACAACACTTGAGGTAGTCCTAGAGGCGAGATTATGAATCAGGTTTTACCGTTTATCATTCCACACGTGCATATGAGTTTCCACTGAATTGCATATTCCAGGATCATAACAGTTATAACATACTCCCTCCATTTTTAAATATAAGTCTTTGTAGAGTTCCACTATGGACCACACATGGATATATATAGATGCAAGATTCCACTATGGGAATCTCTACAAAGACTTATATTTAGGAACAAAGGGAGTAGAATATAAACTCTTAACTATAAACATGGAAATAAATAATACAATATTATTGCCTCTAGGGCATATTTCAAACACTCCCTTACTACTCGCTCTAGCAGCTTTGCTCCCTAATTTAGCTCCATTTGATATTCCTTTTTGTATGTAGAATCGACCAGCAGGAAAGTTTGTATAATAAGAAACTTGTAATATGCAGTTTGCCCTGTTGCTTGGAGACTTTATATTTTGGTAGCAGGTTAGCTTGATAGCTCTGCTATATTTTGCTACAAGTAGTGCTGGTAGGCGTTCGGTTCTAGAACTCAATTTAGTGGTTGAAAGTGCAATCATGCCCTTAATTATATTTTGATGTTGAAGACAATAATATACATATAGAGGACTAATCATGTTTGTTAAGTATACCACAAGTTTTAGTCTAGGTGGAAACATGCGTGTGTGGATCATGGACCCACTTGATTTGATATTGCTCGATAACGGAGAAACAAAGATATGAAACACAGGCTTTTTGGTGTGTTCTTGATGATAGGGATCCCGCACTATTAATAGAGGATCATTGGGGCTTGTGAAAGATTTGCTCAAACCCACGGTTCCTCGCAAATATTATCCACTCACATCATACACTTGTGACACACACACATACACCTGCAATAGTGCCCTAGGATAGATGTTTACTATATACACTCATAGGGTTGCTTACAAAATATACTGGTTTTCACTGCTTCACCGGATATCCGGTACCCATCAGACATCCGATATACCTATACAGAACGAAAATCAACAAATATTATCGGACTCTGGTGGCTGCCGGATGTTTATACGTCTCCAACGTATCTATAATTTTTTATTGTTCCATGCTATTATAGTATCAATCTTGAATATTTTATAAGTCATTATATGCAATTATATATCATTTTTTTTGGACTAACCTATTAACTTAGTGCCCAGTGTCAGTTGCTGTTTTTTGCATGTTTTTGGCTTTTCAGGAAATCAATATCAAAAGGAGTCCAATCAGAGAAAAAACTTTGGATTGAATTTTTCTGGACCAAAAGAGACCCTATAAGGTTCGGGAGAAGGCCAGAAGAGCCACGAGGGAGTGACAAGCCCTAGGGGCGCGTTCCTAGGCTTGTGGGCCTCTCGTGGCACCTCCAACCCTAATTCCACCTCTATAAATGCTCAAATATTCCTCTGACATCAAAGAGCCACCCAAAATACTTTTTCTGCCACCGCAAGTTTCTGTTCCCATGATATCCCATCTGGGGGCCTTCTCCGGCACTCTCCCAAAGGAGTAAATTATCACGGAGGGGCTCTACATCAACCTTCCTGCCCTTCCGATGATGTGTGAGTAGTTTACCACAGACCTACGGGTTCATAGTTAGTAGCTAGATGGCTTCTTCTCTCTCTGTGATCTTCGATACAATGTTCTCCTTGATGTTCTTGGAGATCAATTTGACGTAATGATTTTTTGCGGTGTGTTTGTTGGGATCCGATGAATTGTGAGTTTAAGATCATATCTATCTATGAATATTATTTGAGTTTTCTCTGAACTCTTTTATGCATGATTACTATAGCTTCGTATTTCTCTCTGACCTATTGATTTGGTTTGGCCAACTAGATTGGTTTATCTTGCAATGGGAGAGGTGCTTTGTAATGGGTTCGATCTTGCGGTGCTCAATCCGAGTGACAGTAGGGGACATGACATGTATTGTATAGTTGTTATTAAGGATAAAAAGATGGGGTTTATTCATATGTGAGTTTACTTTGTCTACATCATGTCATCTTGCTTAAGGCATTACTCCGTTCTTTATGAACTTAATACTCTAGATGCATGCTGGACAACGAGCGATGTGTGGAGTAATAGTAGTAGACGCAGAATTGTTTCGGTCTACTTGTCTCGGACGTGATGCCTATATATGATCATTGCCTTGGATATCATCATAATTATTTGCTTTTATATAAATTGCCCAACAGTAATTTGTTTACCCACCGTATGCTATTTTCCAGAGAGAAGTCTCTAGTGAAAACTATGGTCCCCGGGTCTACTTTTATCATATACTAAAACCAAGAATACCTTGCTGTGTTTTTTCTTTATTTATTTTATTTTTTATTTTTTATCTATCTATCTATCACCATACAATTTAATTTTGCTCGTAACTGTCGAGTGATTGACAACCCCTTATCCGCATTGGGTTGCAAGGATTTGTTGTTTGTGTGCGGGTGCTACTAGTGAGGTGTTGCTTGCTTCTCCTACTGGATTGATAACCTTGGTTCTTAACTAACAGAAATACTTATCTCTAATGTACTGCATCATTCTCTCCTTTTCGGGGAAATCCCAATGCAGTTCACAAGTAGCAGATGTTTGGTGGCTCACTATGTTGGGGAACGTAGTATTTCAAAAAAAATCCTACGATCATGCAAGATCTATCTAGGAGAAGCATAGCAACAAGCAGGGAGAGTGTGTCCTGATACGTCTCCAACGTATCTATAATTTATGAATTATTCGTGCTATTATATTATCTGTTTTGGATGTTTATGGGCTTTACTAAACACTTTTATATTATTTTTGGGACTAACCTATTAACCGGAGGCCCAGCCCAAATTGTTGTTTTCTTGCCTAATTCAGTGTTTCGAAGAAAAGGAATATCAAACGGAGTCAAAATGGAATGAAACCTTCGGGAGAGTTATTTTTGGAACGGAAGCAATCCAGGAGACTTGGAGTAGACGTCAGGGAAGCTTCAAGGAAGCTACGAGAGGTGGAGGCGCGCCTACCTGGGCGCGCCCCCACCCTCGTGGGCCCTCGTGGCTCCTCGACCGACTTCTTTCGCCTATATATGTCCATATACCCTAAAAACATCGGGAGCAGAATAGATCGGAGTTCCGCGCCGCAAGCCTCTCAGTAGCCACCAAAACCAATGGGACCTGTTAAGCACTCACGGAGGGGGGATCCATCACCGGTGGCCGTCTTCATCATCCTGGCGCTCTCCATGACGAGGAGGGAGTAGTTCACCCTCGGGGCTGAGGGTATGTACAAGTAGCTATGTGTTTGATCTCTCTCTCTCTCTCTCGTGTTCTTGATTCGGCATGATCTTGATGTATCGTGAGCTTTGCTATTATAGTTGGATCTTATGATGTTTCTCCCCCTCTACTCTCTTAATGGATCGAGTTTTCCCTTTGAAGTTATCTTACCGGATTGAGTCTTTAAGGATTTGAGAACACTTGATGTATGTCTTGCATGTGCTTATCTGTGGTGACAATGGGATATTCACGTGATCTACTTGATGTATGTTTTGGTGATCAACTTGCGGGTTCCATGACCTTGTGAACTTATGCATAGGGGTTGGCACATGTTTTCTTCTTGACTCTCCGGTAGAAACTTCGGGGCACTCTTTGAAGTTCTTTGTGTTGGTTTGAATAGATGAATCTGAGATTGTGTGATGCATATCGTATAATCATACCCACGGATACTTGTGGTGACATTGGAGTATCTAGGTGACATTAGGGTTTTGGTTGATTTGTGTCTTAAGGTGTTATTCTAGTACGAACTCTAGGATAGATCGAACGGAAAGAATACCTTCGTGTTATTTTACTACAGACTCTTGAATAGATCAATCAGAAAGGATAACTTTGAGGTGGCTTCGTACCCTACAATAATCTCTTTGTTTGTTCTCCGCTATTAGTGACTTTGGAGTACTCTTTGTTGCATGTTGAGGGATAGTTATATGATCCAATTATGTTATTATTGTTGAGAGAACTTGCACTAGTGAAAGTATGAACCCTAGGCCTTGTTTCGAAGCATTGCAATACCGTTTACGCTCACTTTTACCACTTGTTACCTTGTTGTTTTTATATTTTCAGATTACAAAAACCTATATCTAACATCCATATTGCACTTGTATCACCATCTCTTCACCGAACTAGTGCACCTATACAATTTACCATTGTGTTGGGTGTGTTGGGGACACAAGAGACTCTTTGTTATTTGGTTGCAGGGTTGTTTGAGAGAGACCATCTTCAACCTACGCCTCCCACGGATTGATAAATCTTAGGTCATCCACTTGAGGAAATTTGCTACTGTCCTCTGAGACCTCTGCACTTGGAGGCCCAACAACGTCTACAAGAAGAAGGTTGTGTAGTAGACATCAAGCAGTTTCTGGCGCCGTTGCCGGGGAGGTGAGTGCTTGAAGGTATATCTTTAGATCCTGCAATCGAATCTTTTTTTCTTGTTTTATCACTAGTTTAGTTTATAAAAGAAAACTACAAAAAAATGGATTTGAGGGTGCCTCATATGCTTCATCTTTTTAATATCTTTCATGAGAATAAGGATTCCGATAATTGTGCTCAATTGCTAGAGGAAGAATGCATTAGAATGTTTGGCACTAAATCTTTGGATGATGAGCATGATTGCAATGTTGTTAGTATGAACTCTTTCAATATCCATAGTACTAATGATGATTGCACTAGTCATGATGAAAATGTCTCTTATAAGCATGTCAACTTTTGTGGAATACATAGAGCTTGCAAGTACACACCAATTAGGGAAAATAGATTTTGCAAGAGGCATAAGTATTTGGAAACTAAATGGTTGCAAGAAAGGCTAGATGTTTGTGCTGAAAATTTAAAATTTCTTCGCCATACTTGTGAACTTTGCATTGAACATGGTCATTTAAATCTCCAATGCAAATTGTTTCATGATCGAATCGTGTCCAAAAATTGCGATGACTTGATTTACCTTGCACATCATAATGAACTTAGTTTGCTTTTGGGTTATCAAGAAACGAAACGTATAACTAAGCATATTCCATAATATAACCTTGAGAAATTCCTCGATATTGATCTAGAAGAAATTTTTATGTATTGTGCGGTGAATTGCATTGAAAATCCTTATATTGCCAATTACATAAAGAAAAGAAAACAAATAGAAGATGAAGAGAATACTAACGAAAGGGAAGAGACTTCCCAATACCCTCCTATTATTTCTTATGATGAATCAGGTAACGAGGAGGAGCCTTCTATTCAATCAATCTCATTAATAAGGAGCTCCAAAAAGAGGATTGAACCCACACATAATGTGAAGAAGAAAAATAAAAGACGGAGAAACAAAGGTAAAAAGGTATCTCTCCCAAATGATGTTGCTCCTATTACTCCTTGTGACGATGATAATTGCTATACTATTGGTGCTATCCATACTATTAATGATGAGAGTGATTATGCTTATGATATGAAAAGGCCCAAGCTTGGGGATGCTATGTTTGATGAGAATGACATGTTTGAGAATATATTTGCTGCAATTAATGTTTGTCCCAAGCTTGGGGATGCTATGTTTAATGAAGATGATATTTTTAGCCTCCCAAGTTTTGACGAGCAAATTTATTATGATGATAGCATGCCTCCTACTTATGATGATTATATTGATGAAAGTGGGTTTGGAAGAGTGTCAACTTTAGGAAGTAATGATCCCACTATTCTAGAGGATGTTGAATCTTATTGTGATAAATATGAAAGTGGATTTGGAGAGGTCGTGACTTTATTTAGTGATAATTCCACTATCTTGGAAGAGGTTTCAATCGATTATGATGAGAACAAAGTTGCTACCTATGATGATTATTTTGATGACACTTATGCTATAAAAAGTAGTGATGATTATATTTATAAAACTTGTCATGATTATGATTACCCTTTTTCTGAACATCATTCTTTCAATGTGGAAACAATTTATAGTATTCAAGTTTCTTATGATACTCCCACTATTCTGAATGAGAAGAATTTTGCTTATGTGAAGAGTAATAAAATTTATATGCTTGTAGATCATGAAAAGAATGCTTTATGTCATGGTTGTATTGTTGAATTCATTCATGATGCTACTGAAAAATATTATGAGGGAGGAATATATGCTTGTAGGAATTGCAATAATATCAAGTTTCCTCTCTATGTGCTTAAAGTTTCGAAGTTATGCTTTTTTTGCCTTCCTATGCTAGTTGATTATTGTTCCCATAAGTTATTTGCTCACAAAATCCCTATGCATAGGAAGTGGGTTAGACTTAAATGTGCTAGTCATATTCTTCATGATGCTCCCTTTATGTTTCAATTCATATCTTATGTGAGCATCATTGAAATCATCATGCCGAGCTAGGGGCGTTAAACATTAGCGCTTGTTGGGAGGCAACCCAATTTTATTTTTGTTCCTTGCTTTTTGCTCCTTTTTAGCAATAAATAATATATCTAGCCTCTGGTTAGATGTGGTTTTATGTTTTAATTAGTGTTTGTGCCAAGTAGAACCTTTGGTAAGACTTGGGTGAAGTCTTTATGATCATGCTGTAAAAAACAGAAACTTTAGCGCTCACGAGATGTGCTGCCATTTTGTACTGGAAAGTGCTTTTAGGTTGATTATTTTTCAGATGATTAATTGTAGTGACCCGACCTCAGATGGTCAAGTCTTTGTGTTTCAGTGTCATCCCTGGATCAGTACTGCTGACACACACAACACTCGAAGGATTTATAACAGAGTAGCAATCACACACTTATTACATCGAATGTCTCAAAAGAGAACTTATTACAGTAATATGGCTTAAGCCCATCTAATGCGATAACAGCGGAAGGCTTGGAAGATAAAGTGAGTCCATCAACTCCAACGGCATAGCTGAGCTGCACGACAACGACCTAACGAACCTTACTCCTCGTTTGAAAAGCCTGCAACCTAATACGTTGCAGCCCGAGAACGGGTCAGCACATGGAATATGCTGGCAATATAACACAGTAAAGCAAGAACAGAATAATGCTATCACTACATGCATATTTGGCTGGTGGAAAGCTCTATGGTTGTAGTTTTGCGAAAAGCCAGTTTTTCCCTACAACAATGGAATAGATTTTAATTTAACTATCATGGTGGTTGAAACATTGAGAAGGTATAACCCCAACTCAATCCCAATTAAAGTAGTTAACAACCCAACAATATTAATTAAGAGTGATGAGATACATGTGATAACCCAAATAATAGATACTCAAGACTGTCCATAACCGGGGACACGGCTAACCATGATTAGATTGTACACTCTGCAGAGGTTTGCACACTTTTCCCCACAAGACTCGATCGCCACCGTTGATTTCTCGTACTGCATGGTGTTTGAGAAACGGATGACCGAGACACAGTCTTTCAGAAAACATTAACTCTCTACTCCGGGTAGACCATACCAAACCTACAAAACCCACTACCTGCTGATCTACCTCTTCAAGAGCTTCACGTAACCTACTCAACTATGCTAGAGCCCATAATAGCTTGTGGCTGCACACGGAAGTTTCTAGCATGAATCATCTCAGTTCCCTTTAAGCGTGGGTGGCGGTCCATAGGAAGATCACACGGGTACCCCGGGATTTCCAAAAAAACAGACAACACTGGGTTCCCCAGGTGCTCAATCCACCCAGATGTAAATTTTAAGTTGCCACCTTAAGTTGAACCATTAATTAACAATCTCACATCTGTCATGGATTCATTCAAACCCAACCACGTCTACAAGCATAGCATAGCAATATAAGCAACACGTAGAAGTAACTCCCGTGGGTTTGATAGTAACAGGGCAATAGGTTCTACCTCAATAACTTCTTCCCAACCCACAAGTTAATGACATCCTAACCATGCAATGTTTGAGGATTGAAACTAATGCATAAAAACTGGGTATGAAAAGAGTATGATCAATGTGTTACTTGCCTTGTCGACGATCCATGAATCGTAGAGACTCATAGTAACACGCTTCGCACTCCGGGAACTCTATCGCAAACAAACAATAACAAACAAAAGCAACAAGCAAAGATGCACAAGCAAAACTCAACCAAAAGAGGTTGACCAGAAAGTTCAACTTAAGAACTCCGGTTCGCAAAAAGAATCAAACCAAACGGAGCAACGAAACTCAAACGGCGAAAGAAACAAGATCCGTTTACTAATCTGAACTAGGGTCAAATTTTATAGTACCAAAATCTTGTTTAAGTTGATTAAACAGAAAGAGGGTCTCAAGACGAAGATCTAGGCACTTGAATCGCCTGATTCCGACTAACGAGCGAAAAGATAAACAACAACTAAGATCAGATCAGAAATCGCGATTGAGAATAATCACTGAAAAATCCGATTAGAAGAAAACTGACGAACAGACTAGCGAACGAGCGTTCGTTAGCTGTAACTAACGGGCGAACTAACGTTCGTTAAAACGAACGTACGGACGAACGTCCGCGAATTAGAAGAACCGAGGAAAACTGGCGAACCGAAAAAAACCGAACTAGGGTTTCTAAAAAAACGAACGGTTTTTAAAAAACCGGCGGCTCGGATCGGCGCGGTACCTCGACGTGGTGGCTCCGACGGGGCGGGTTTGGGCGGCGGGGCGGCGACTCTCAGGGCGGCGGGGCTTGGCGGCGGGCGGGCGGCAATGGCGGCGCGGTAAGGTGGTGGTGGTGGTGTGGCGGCGTATATAGAGAGGGGGGGGGCTTGGAGGAGGGGCCAAGGCGTGGCGACGTGAGTCCGGCTCGGACTCTGTCCCGAAGGCCATGGTCTTGTGAGGCGGCTGGGCGGCGACGGCTTTGGCTGGCTGGTAGTGAGGCCCGATCGAGGGAAGTTTTTTATAAATAATTTCGCCGACAGAAATAAAATCCTAGAAAGTAAAATAAAAACCTAAAAATGCCAAAACAAATTTTCACCGTCTAAATGAAAAATTTAGAACGAGATGAACATTTTCTTGGCCCTAAAATGCAATTTTGAAAACGTGCATTTTTCTAAGGCGAATAAAATCGAAATAAAATCAAATAATTGATTTTAACATTTTTCCTCCGATATTTCAATTGTTTTGGAGAAGTCATATTATCTCCTCTCATTTATTTTTAATTGAAATATTTTTTGGAGAGAAAAATAATTAAAATCAGAAATCCTTGTTTCAGTATTTGATAAAAATCAAATATGAAAACCGGAAAATCCCCAACTCTCTCCGAGGGTCCTTGAGTTGCTTAGGATTTTGAGGATTGCGGAACGAAGATGCAATAAAATATGATATGCATGAATGACCTATGTATAACATTCCAAATTGAAAATTTGGGATGTTACAAACCTACCCCCCTTAAGATGAATCTCGTCCTCGAGATTCGGGTTGGCTAGAAAATAGGTGCGGGTGGTCCTTGCGAAGATCATCCTCTCGTTCTCAAGTGGCTTCCTCCTCGGTATGGTGGCTCCACTGAACTTTGCAAAACTTAATAACCTTGCTGCGGGTGACTCGGCTGGCAAAGTCAAGAATCTTAACTGGCTTCTCCTCGTATGTCAAATCACTGTCCAACTGAATTGCCTCCAAGGGTACTGTATCTCTTAACGGTATATCGGCCATCTCAGGATGACACTTCTTCAGCTGTGAAACGTGGAACACATCGTGAACTCCTAACAATCCCTCTGGTAATTCCAGCTTGTAGGCAACTTCTCCCATCCGTTCCAAAACACGATACGGTCCCATAAATCTCGGGGCTAACTTTCCCTTAGCTCCAAAACGTTTCACTCCTCGCAAGGGTGATACTCGTAGATATGCTTTATCTCCAATTTCATAGGTTACCTCCTTGCGTTTCGAGTCTGCATAACTCTTCTGTCTGGACTGAGCAATCTTCAGTCTATCTCAAATCAGTCTAACCTTCTCCTCGGACTCCTTGATCAGGTCTGGTCCAAACAGCTGTCGGTCTCCTACCTCATCCCACATCAGCGGTGTTCTACATATGCGTCCATACAGAGCTTCGAACGGTGCCATCTTCAAACTGGCTTGGTAGCTATTGTTGTATGAGAACTCTGCGTAAGGCAAATTGTCATCCCAACTAGATTCATAATCTAGCGCACAGGCTCTCAACATGTCCTCCGTAATCTGGTTGACTCTCTCGATGCATCCATCATGCTGGGTGAAATGCTATCTTTGAACTCCAATCTCGTTCCCAAAGTCCGGTGCGGTGATGCCAAAACTTTGAGGTAAACTGTGTTCCTCTATCTGATACGATGGTCCTCGGAACTACATGCAAACATACGATCCTGGACATATATATCTTGGCCAACTTCGCACTTGTATAAGTTGTTTTCACTGGGATGAAGTGAGCCACCTTGGTCAAGCGATCCACTACTACCCATATTGAATCATATCCTGCTTTGGTTCTGGGCAATCCGGTGATAAAATCCATGCCAAGCTTATCCCACTTCCATTCGGGTATCGGCATAGGCTATAACAGCCCTGCTGGCTTCTGATGTTCTGCCTTCACTCTCTGACATACATCACATACGGCTACATACTCGGCAATATCCTTCTTCATACCAGTCCACCAGAAACGTTCCTTCAAATCTAAATACATCTTGGTGTTTCCGGGGTGTATCGAGTATGGTGAGTCATGAGCCTCCTGTAGTATTAACTTCCTGATCTCTGGGTCATTGGGCACATAAACTCGGTCCTCAAACCATAAGGTATCATGCTCATCCTCACGAAAACCTTTGGCCTTTCCTTTGCTCATCTTCTCCTTTATCTCGACAATCTCTTTGTCATCCTTCTGAGCTTCTCGAATCTTGTCCAACAATGTCGACTGAACCTCTATTGTCGCAATGAAACCTCTTGGAACAATCTCCAACCGAAGTTCCATGATATCCTCAGCTAACTCCTTCGGCAATCCCTTACTTTCAAGGATATTAGCATAACTCTTCCGGCTCAAAACGTCTGCTACGACATTGACCTTTCCTGGATGATAGTGTAGCTTCATATCGTAATCCTCTATAAGCTCCAACCATCTCCTCTGCCTAAGGTTCAGCTCCTTTTGCGTGAAAATGTACTTCAAACTTTTATGATCCGTGTACACATCACAACGGTTTCCAATAAGATAATGTCTCAGTGTTTTCAATGCATGCACTACGGCTGCTAGCTCCAAATCATGCGTGGCATAGTTCAACTCATGGGGTTTTAGTTGTCGTGACGCATACGAAACAACTCTTCCGTCCTGCATAAGCACACATCCAAGTCCTAAACAAGAGGCATCGCAATAAACTTGGAACTCCTTATGTATATCTGGCAGTGTTAGCACTGGGGCTGTAGTCAAACGTTTCTTCAATTCCTGAAAAATTGCCTCGCAATCTTCTGTCCATTTAAACTTGGTATCCTTCTTCAATAGTTCAGTCATTGGCTTGGCAATCTTGGAAAAATTCTCGATAAATCTCCGACAGTATCCTGCGAGTCCAAGGAAACTGCAGATCTCGCTAACTGAAGTGGGTGCCAACCATTCGATGTTGGCCCGAACCTTCTTTGGGATCCACTGCTATACCCTCTCCTGATATAACATGCCCAAGAAATCCAACTTCCTTCAACCAAAACTTGCACTTGCTGAACTTGGCGTATAACTGGTGTTCCCTGAGTTTCTCGAGAACTAAACGCAAATTCTCCTTGTGCTCCTCTTCATTCTTCGACTATACCATAATGTCATCGATAAACACCACAACAAACTTGTCCAAGTACTCCATGAACACCTTGTTCATGATGCTCATGAAATAGGCAGGGGCATTAGTCAGTCCAAACGACATGACCGTATACTCGTATAACCCATATCGCGTGGTAAACGCCGTCTTTGGTATATCCTTCTCGCGGATCTTCAACTGATGGTATCCTGATCGTAGATCGATCTTCGAAAACACCTTAGCTCCTTGCAACTGATCAAACAGATCATTGATCATTGGCAGTGGGTACTTATTCTTAATCGTTACTTCATTCAAGGCTCGATAATCAACAACCATCCTTAGGGATTTATCCTTCTTCTCCACCAAAAGCACTGGGCTTCCCAAGGTGATGAACTCCTTCGAATGTAACCTTTTTCCAATAACTCCTTGATCTGTTTCTTAATTTCCTCCAGATCATTTGCGGGCATCCGATAGGGTCTCTTGGATATTGGCCCGGTACCTGGCAGTAGCTCTATCAAAACTCAATGTCTCTATCCGGTGGCATGCCTGGTAACTCCTCTGGGGAAACATCCGGAAAATCCTTACTACATGCACTTCCTCCTGTACAACTCCCATGAGGGCATTCACTTGGCTCCTCCTAGGCACATGCCTAGATACATACTTAATCCTTTTTCCCTCCGGGGTGGTGAGATAAATCGACTTACTAGCACAGTCAATGCTTGCTCCATACTTTGACATCCAGTCCATGCCTAATATCACATCCAATCCTTGTGACTCCAAGATAATTAGGTCGGACGAAAAAACATGTGTGCCAATGGTTAGGGGTATCTGGTTGCACCATCGGCTAGCCATGTACTCTGCTCCAGGCGAGCTCACTAAAAGAGGGGTCCTAAGGGTTTGGGTTGGTGGTTTAAACTTTTCCACAAATCCCCTTGATATGTATGAATGCGATGCACGAGTATCGAAAAGAACAAGAGCGGTAAATGACTTAACCAAAAACTTACCTATTACCGCGTCCGACTGCTCTTCAACCTCCTCCACGTTAACGTGGTTCACTTGTCCTTTGTTGAATGGATTAGGCTTCTTCCCAGCGCTCCCATTTCCGTTTCCATTCCTTCCTTCAGGGCAGTCATTGGCATAGTGCCCTGTCTTTCCGCACTTAAAGCAAGTAACTTGACTTAGGTCCCTTTTGGCGGGTGTAGCTGGATTGGAGTGGTTCTGATTGTTATTAACTCCGTTCCCATTTCCATTCTTAGCACCATTGTGGTTATGCGATCCTCCTCCAGTGTGGTTGTGACCTCCATGGTTATGAACAAGTCCTCTCGAGTTCGGGGTTAAGCGAGGCTTCTGCTGAGCTCCTGAGTTATACTTCCATTGTCCATACTTCCTTTTATGGCTCTCAATCTGCTGCTGCTTCCTTTCAATCATGAGAGCCTTATCTACCAACTCCTGATAGTTGTTGAATGTTGCCACCATCAACTGCATGCTCATCTCATCATTCAGCCCTTCCATAAACTTCTCCTGCTTCGCGACATCTGTGGCCACATCATCAGGGGGCATAGCGTGATAACTTGCTAAACTCATCCACGTACTGAGCCACAGTACGGTTCCCCTGGCGTAGGTTGCGGAACTCCCGCTCTTCATCTGCATGGCTCCAGTTGAGACATGGGCTGTGCGAAAAGCTTGCTGAAACTGGTCCCAAGTAATATTGGCTATAGGAAAAGTAGCCGTGTAATTTCTCCCACCATGAGGCTGCTGGCCCATCCAATTGGTGTGTGGCAAAGCGCACCTTCTCCGCATCTGTGCAACCTGCGGTGGTCAACTCCGTTCCAATACGGCGTAGCCAATCATCAGCAACAATTGGCTCGGTGCTGCTGGAAAACACCGGCGGTTGTAACCTCAGAAAACGGGCTAAGTTGTCCACTGGCGGCGGGTTATTGTTGTTGTTGTTTTTGTTGTTGTCCTGATTCTGAACTAGCAATTGCATCAAAGCATTCTGCTGCTGGATCAACTGGGTGAGCTCCGGTGGGAAAGCAAAGCCGGTGTCACGTCTCGGAGGCATCTGATGGGTTTAGATGGAAGAGATTAGAATAGAAAAAGGTCTAACGAGAAAGCACTACCCATATGCACATGAGACAAACACAATCATTTCACTCAATCAATCAAGCAAGGGCATACAACGGTATAGAACTATCACATAAGTGCTCAACTACTACTAAATACATGGGGGAATACTACTAATATATGGTGGTCATCTAGAAATTTTGATCAGTGGAAGACTCCATGATGTCTGCTCCAGCTTCGTCTTTGTAGTCATCATCACTAGGATCGGAATCGGTGTCGTCGATGATGATGTAGTTGTCCGGGCAAGTGGGGTCGTCGTCTTCTTCTCCCAGTGCTGGTCGTCCCATGAATACTCCGATCTTCTTAACCAGGTCGTCGTTCTTCTCCAGTAATGTCTTGATTTCCTCTTCATGTCCATCACGTGTAAACTTGAGTTCTTCCTCCAGCTCAATGATCCTGGTTTCGCCTCCTTCAGTTCCATCATGTCTGCGCACATCTGGTTCTCCTGACGTAGAATGTGCTGGTTTAGCTCCTGGATGAAACCTGCAATGGATCCATCCTTCTTGGTGCTGATCACTTCCCATTGCTCGTCTCAACACCCACATATTTGATAAATGGTGTCCTTGAGTTCCCTGTTGTAGACTTCTCCAATACGTCCCATGGTAATGTGGGCTGCCATGCTCTTGCCTAGGCTCCAGGTGGGTGATTCGAAAGAAAATTCTATGGGTTTAGAAGTTGGCGAGAACATCCTTCCTGGAACTTGTATTTGAATCATCCAGCGTTCCTCTTCAGGTAAGGTGGTGTTGTACGTCCCGGTGAAGCTTGGTATTCCAATGTTCAAGTATCTAGTAACTTCCTTCAAGTGGCGTCCAAAAGGTGTGTCTTCATCCGGTTGCGCAAACTTGTTCTTCTTCTCCGTCATCCTAAAGAGTGCAAAAATGGAGAGGAGTCAGAAATGAGTAGAGAAGAGTGACCTATGGTTTATCTTAGTGGTCGTGTCCTACACTCAGCGTGTGCTCTGATACCATCTTGTAGCGACCCGACCTCGAGATGGTCAAGTCTTCGTTTCGGTGTCATCCTGGATCAAGAATGTCTTGACACACACAACACTCGAAGGATTTATAACAGAGTAGCAATCACACACTTATTACATCGAATGTCTCAAAAGAGAACTTATTATAGTAATATGGGTTAAGGCCATATAATGCGATAACAACGGAAGGCTTGGAAGATAAAGCGAGTCCATCAACTCCAACGGCATAGTTGAGCTGCACGGCAACGACCTAACGAACCTTACTCCTCGTCTGAAAAGCCTGCAACATAATACGTTGTAGCCCGAGAACGGTCAAGACATGGAATATGCCGGCAATATAACACAAGATAAAGCAAGAACAGAATAATGCTATCACTACATGCATATTTGGCTGGTGGAAAGCTCTATGGTTGTAGTTTTGCGAAAAGCCGCTTTTCCCTACAACAACGGAATAGATTTTAATTTAACTATCATGGTGGTTGAAACATTGAGAAGGTATAACCCCAACTCAATCCCAATTAAAGTAGTTAACAACCCAACAATATTAATTAAGAGTGATGAGATACATGTGATAACCCAAATACTAGATACTCAAGACTGTCCATAACCGGGGACACGACTAACCATGATTAGATTGTACACTCTGCAGAGGTTTGCGCACTTTTCCCCACAAGACTCGATCGCCTCCGTTGATTTCTCGTACTGCATGGTGTTTGAGAAACGGATGACCGAGACACACGATCTTTCGTAAACACTAACTCTCTACTCGGGTAGACCATACCAAACCTACAAAACCCACTACCGCTGATCTACCTCTTCAAGAGCTTCACGTAACCTACTCAACTATGCTAGAGCCCATAATAGCTTGTGGCTGCACACGGAAGTTTCTAGCATGAATCATCTCAGTTCCTTTAAGCACGGGTGGCGGTCCATAGGAAGATCACACGGGTACCGGATTTCCAAAAAAGCAGACAACACCGGGTTCCCAGTGCCTCAATCTACCCGGATGTAAATTTTAAGTTGCCACCTTAAGTTGAACCATTAATTAACAATCTCACATCTGTCATGGATTCACTCAAACCCAACCACGTCTACGAGCATAGCATAGCAATATAAGCAACACGTAGAAGTAACTCCCGAGGGTTTGATAGTAACAGGGCAATAGGTTCTACCTCAATAACTACTTCCCAACCCACAAGTTAATGACATCCTAACCATGAAATGTTTGAGGATTGAAACTAATGCATAAAAAATGGGTATGAAAAGAGTATGATCAATGGGTTACTTGCCTTGCTGACGATCCGCGAATCCTAGAGACTCGTAGTAACACGCTTCGCACTCCGGGAACTCTATCGCAAACAAACAATAACATACATAAGAAACAAGCAAAGATGCACAAGAAAAACTCAACTAAAATAGGTTGACCAGAAAGTTCAACTTAAGAACTCCGGTTCACAAAAAGAATCAAACCAAACGGAGCAACGAAACTCAAACGGTGAAAGAAACAAGATCCGTTTACTAATCTGAACTAGGGTCAAATTTTATAGTACCAAAATATTGTTTAAGTTGGTTAAACAGAAAGAGGGTCTCGAGACGAAGATCTAGGCGCTTGAATCGCCTGATTCCGACTAACGAGCGAAAAGATAAACAGAAACTAAGATCAGATCAGAAATCGTGATTGAGAATAATCGCGGAAAAATCCGATTAAAAGAAAACTGATGAACAGACTAACGAACGAGCGTTCGTTAGCTGTAACTAACGGGTGAACTACCGATTGTTAAGACGAATGTACGGACGAACGTCTGCAAATTAGAAGAACCGAGGAAAACCGGCGAACCAAAAAAAAACCAAACTAGGGTTTCTAAAAAACCGAACGGTTAAAAAAAATGGCGGCTCGAATCGGCGCGGTACCTCGACGTGGTGGCTCGGGAGGTCGGGGTTGGGCGGCGGGCTTGGCGGCGAGGCGGTGGCGGCACGTCATGGGCGGGCGGCGAGGCACGGCGACGGGCTCGGCGCTGCTCGGCGGGCAAGACGGCTGGGCGGCGGCGGGCTTGGCCTGGCTCATTGGGCCTTATGCCCAGTCGGGCGCGGGGAAGTTTTTTTTTTTAAAATAATTTCGTCGGCAGATATTAAATCCTAGAAAATAAAATAAAAACCTAAAAATGCCAAAACAAATTTTCACCGTCTAAATGAAATATTTAGAACAAGATGAACATTTCTTGGCCCTAAAATGCAATTTTGAAAACGTGCAATTTTTCTAAGGCGAATAAAATCCAAATAAAATCAACTAATTGATTTTAACATTTTTCCTCTGACATTTCAATTGTTTTGGAGAAGTCATATTATCTCCTCTCATTTATTTTTAATATGAAATATTTTTCGGAGAGAAAAATAATTAAAATCAGAAATCCTCGTTTGATTTGATAAAAATCAAATATGAAAAGCTGGAAAATCCCCAACTCTCTCCGAGGGTCCTTGAGTTGCTTAGGATTTCGAGGATTGCGGAACGAAGATGCAATAAAATATGATATGCATGAATGACCTATGTATAACATTCCAAATTGAAAATTTGGGATGTTACATTAATAGACAAATTCGTCAGGTCCACCAATTTATTTTATAATTTTTGGAGTCCCAGAAGTATACATATGGAACAGATTACTACAAATTGTTCTGTTTTTGACAGATTCTGTTTTCTATGTGTTGTTTGCTTATTTTGATGAATCTATGAGTAGTATCGGAGGGTATGAACCATGGAGAAGTTGTAATACACTA
Source organism: Aegilops bicornis (assembly GCA_021605145.1). Taxonomy (NCBI): domain Eukaryota; kingdom Viridiplantae; phylum Streptophyta; class Magnoliopsida; order Poales; family Poaceae; genus Aegilops; species Aegilops bicornis. Next base: position 515,155,133 of record CM038669.1, on the reverse strand, counting down.
TATATTACACCAATACAAATTTATAATGAGTTCACAACAGTACCAAAAGTGGTGATTTATTTTCTTATACTAGCAGACTTACGAGTTTTACATTAAGTTTTGTGTTGTGAAGTTTTCAAGTTTTGGGTAAAGATTCGATGGACTATGGAATAAGGAGTGGCAAGAGCCTAATCTTGGGTATGCCCAAGGCACCCCACGTCAATATTCAAGGACAACCAAGATCCTAAGCTTGGGGATGCCCCGGTAGGCATCCCCTCTTTCGTCTTCATTCATCGGTAACTTTACTTGGAGCTATATTTTTATTCACCACATGATATGTGTTTTGCTTGGAGCGTCAATTTATTTTGTTAGGATTTGCTTGTTGTTATTTAGAAAAATGTTCTGCATCTTTTATTTCAATAAAAGTGGCATTGATAGCCTTTACTATGCCTATTTTACAAGTCTACATGTTGCTGTTTGAAAACAGAAAGTTTACCGCTGTTGCAAAAATTCCCTAGAAAAGTCAGAATGTGATTAAATGTTGAAACCTTTTGCATAATAAGCTCTGATAAATTTACTACAGTGGGAATTTTTTTCATGATTTTTGGAGCTAGGGAAGTATGAATCTTGCTGCATTCTTTACAGACTGTCCTGTTTAGGCAGATTACTGTTATGTTTGCATTGTTTGCATATGTTTGCTTCTTTAATGATTCTATTTGAGGATATGATTATTAAATATGCTGAGGTATTTAGTATGCAATGTTTATTAATAATTTTGGTGATTTGCTATAGAAGAGTATGATAAGGTTTTTGCATTGGTTTATACTAACTTATCTCACGAGTCCTTGTTGAGTTTTGTGTGGATGAAGCTTTTGAGATTTAGGGAGACCGTGATATGAGAGGAATTAAGGAGACACAAAAGCTCAAGCTTGGGGATGCCCAAGGCATCCCAAGATAATATTTCAAGAAGTCTCATCGTCTAAGCTTGGGGATGCCTCGGTTGGCATCCCACCTTTCTTCTCCGACAACTATCGGTTAGTACCGGTTGATCATAAGTTTTTGCTTCTTCACGTGATGTTTGCTATTCTTAGAATGTCCTTTTTTTCCTTGCTGTTTGAATAAAATATTAAGATCTGAAATTCTTAAATGAGAGAGAGTCATCACATAGCTACATAATTATTTAACTACTCATTGATCTTCATATCTTTTTGGAGTAGTTTGTCATTTACTCGTGTGCTTCACTTATATCCTATGAGTAAAGTTGAATGATTTGAATATCATAAATCTGAAATTATATGTGTTTCATATGCTTATCCCATGGGGAGTAATGTCTTCACATATAAGAAGTAGAGGTGGTAAATTTATTGAAGGTTAGCAAACATTGTATTGGTCACTTGAACAATTCATGAAAAAATATTGAGGGAAGAGAGATTTCACATATAAATATACTATCTTGGACATCTTTTGTAACAGTGAGCACTCATTAAAATATGACATGTTAAAAGGTTGATGTTGGACAAGGAAGACAACGTAATGGGTTATGTTTTCTTATATCTGAAATAAAGTATATTGTCATGGATCATCCAACACGCTGAGCTTGTCTTTCCCCCTCATGCTAGCCAAATTCTTTGCACCATGTAGATATACTAATTGTGCTTCCATAGATACTTCAAACCAGTATTGCCATGAGAGTCCACCATACCTACCTATGGATTGTGTAAGATCCTTCAAGTAAGTTGTCATCGGTGCATGCAATAAAAATTGCTCTCTAAATATGTATGATCTATTAGTGTAGAGAAAATAAGCTTTATACGATCTTGTGATGTGGAAGCAATAAAAGCGACAGACTGCATAACAAAGGTCCCTATCACAAGTGGCAATATAAAGTGACGTTCTTTCGCATTAAGATTTTGTGCATCCAACTATAAAAGCGCATGACAACCTCTGCTTCCCTCTACGAAGGGCGTACCTTTTATTCTTGTCTTAGACCTTATGCAAGAGTCATGGTGATCTTCACCTTTCCTTTTTACATTTTATCCTTTGGCAAGCACATTGTGTTGGAAAGATCCTGATATATATATATATATATATATATATATATGTATATATATAGACACACACACACACACACACACACACACACATATATATATATATATATATATATATATATATATATATATCCAATTCGATGTAAGGCATCATGAACTATTATTGTTGACATTACCTGTTGGGGATATTACTACTGGGCGTAAACCAGCCAGGAGAGGCCGGGTTAACTTCATCAGTAGTCAAGTATGCTTGAAGCCCGTGAGGATATTCTATAAGGGCCCAAGGCCCAGAACCGGCTTAAGGCTTGTAGCCGTGAACCGGCATTAGTATGTAACTTGTGTTGTAAGTTAGAAATACTAGAGACCGAACCGGACACATCTATGAGCCGGTCTTGGGACTCTGCAAACCGACGGGTGTCACCCATGTATATAAGGGGACGACCCAACGACGGTTTGAGGACAACAGACAACAACTCGAGACTTAGGTGAAGCTTGTTTGCTCCCTAGTTGTAAGTGCATCTAGTGCCACCCCTAGTTGGTTTTGGAGTATTGACGACAAATTTGGTTGAGGGACTAATGTGTTTGTGAGAATTGCAGGATAACACAGGTAGTGTCCCTCATTGATTCGGTTTACCTACCGGAGATGACCCCTAAAAATGGATGAAGACATTGAAGACAATGGTGGTATGTGAAGATATTCATATTGAAGACTATGACATGAGAAGACATTGAGTGAAGACTATGGAGCGCGAAGACTGTGTCGTTTTGTTGTTTCCTTTCTCTTCTTTGTTGAGTCATAGGAACCACCGTACTGTTAAGTGGGGTCCAAGTGAACAAAGTTAGAATGACTGAAGTGATGCTCAACCCAAATCCTATGTCTTGACGAAGACAATGAGAGCAAATCTTATCCAGAGCTGGATGAGTCGACTTTGCTTGTAGCCCAAGTAAAGTTGCCGTGTGTTTGAAATCGACCATTGGAACACGTGTCGGTTCCTTAGTGACCGAGGTCATTTCGGACATATCGGTCGGGTTGCCTAGTGGCTATAAATAGCCCACCCCTACACCATAGATTGGTGGCTGCTCAGAGTTAGTGCACGACTTTTGTCGTTTGAGAGCAACCCACCTCGAAGCCTTTGAGAGAGAGAAATCCTTGCGAGGACAAAGCCCAAACACCCAGAGCCAAAGAGTGTTAGGAATCACTGAAGTCTTTCTGTCTGCGTGACCTTAAGACTTATTACACTTGAGGACTGTGAATCCTCCAGCCGGTTAGGCATCGCGTTCTGAGCATCCAAGAGTCATTGTGGATCGCCGGTGAACGAAGTGCATGAAGGTTCGGAAGTCTACCTTGAAGACTTACGGAGTGATTGGGCGAGGACTGTGTGTCCTTAGCTCAAGGGGAATAAGGTGAAGACGCGGTCTTCTGAGTTGAATCTCAGCCTCCCTAACCAGACGTACAGTTGTCACAACAACTGGAACTGGTCCAACAAATCCTATGTCTTCAACAAGTGACTGGTTCTATCCTCTCCCTTCCTTTACTTAGAGTTTGTCTTCGTGAAGTCATTGCCTCTTTGTCGTACCTGTTTGACTTCATTACTTGACTACTATTGTCGGTTGGTTTCATACTATCTTGCATCCTGATCCTTACTACTAGCTGCTATTAGTCTTCGTACTTTCACATTATTGTATACTTGACTATGGTTTGCTTGTTGTAGTTTATCTTCCGCTGCATATCAATTAGGTCATTTCTATTGTTTGTCTTCGAAACTTCCGCTTTTGAAGACTTTCATAAAAATCGCCTATTCACCCCCCCTCTAGTCAATAACTAGCACTTTCAATTGGCATCAGAGCAAGGTACTCCCTTGTTCTGTGTGATTCGGTTTAACCACCTGGAGTTTTAGCTATGTTGACTGCAGGGATAATCAAAGTCTCCACTGGTTGCCCCGTGTTCGATGGGACTGAATATCCCTACTGGAAGAATAACATGCACATGCATCTTGAAGCCATTGATGTCGACCTCTGGTATGTCGTCAAGAACGGCGTTCCCAAAACTGGTGAAGGTGTCACCTCGCGATGTCAAGAAGTTCATTCAAGCTGGACTCATTGCCAAGACCATTATCGTGGTCATCGACCAAAGGACGGTATGGCCGTGTGAGTGCTCCGAAAGCGTCGAAGCTAGTCTGGGACTGGCTATCCAAGGTCAACGAAGGCGTCTCAACCCAGAGAGATCAAAGGATCATTGTTCTTCGCAACCTCTTCAACCGCTTCAAGAGGAACGACAATGAAAATGTCCAGCTCACGTTTGATCGTCTCACCGACATCACAAATGAGCTTCGTGCTCTTGGCGCCACTGAGATTACCAAGCATGAAATCATCAAGACGCTACTGAGATCACTTGACAGCTCCTTTGACACGCTTGCCCTCATGATACAAGAACGCCCTGACTTCAAGACACTCGATCCGTCTGATATACTTGAGAGGCTCAACACACATGAGTTCCGACTTTACGAGAAAAGAGATATCTATGGTCCCAACTATGGCCGTACTCGCGCTTTGAAGGAAAAAGTTGTTTCCTCATCTGAAGAAGAATGTGACTGCAGTTCTGATGATCTTGAAGACATTGGAAAGGAACTTGCTATGCTTGTGAAGAAGTTCCAGAAGTTCACTAAGAAGAAGGGCTTCAGAAAGTCTTCACGATCTAGCTCAAGAAACGATGAAGCTTCCACTCATGACTACAAGAAGAGAACATGTCACAAGTGCAAGAAACCTGGACACTACATCTCTGAGTGTCCACAGTGGGACAATGAGAAGAAGAAGAAGAAGAGCAAGGAATATGATTCGGATGAAACAAGAAGAAGAAATCTTCAAAATCTTCTTCCAAGTCCTCATCAAAGTCTTCATCTCATAAGAAGAGCTCATCTGGCAAGGCTCGTGCTTTTGTTGGCAAGGAAATGGATTCAGAGGAGGAGTCTGCTTCTGAGGAGGCGGAGGTGGAGTCTGGAGAGGAGTCCGACCCTGGTGTTGCAAGTCTGGCTCTAGCCACAGCCTATGTTGCCAAGTCCATCTTCAACACTGAAGACAATGACTTCCACACCAACGCTGAAGCTGATGACAAGGACGACCCTGCTCCCACCTACTGCTTCATGGCACGTGGTGCCAAGGTAAAATCACGTGATGCTTACTTTCAAACATCAAGTGAAGATGACTCTGATTGTGAATCCAAGCCCAGCTACAAAACACTTGCTAAAATTGCAACTGAACAACAAAAAGCTATGGAACATACTCAAAAACTGTTAGACAAAAGTGATGACCTATTGGACGCGAAAATGACACGTTCACAGTCCTTAGTTGAAGACATGAAAAATCTTCATGCTAAGTACCAAGAACTTGAAAGTCGTCATGAATCGCTCTCAACCACTCATGAAAAGCTCTCCTATGATTATCTTCAAAGGAAGCAAGAGCTTGAGAAATTGAGAGTGGCTCATGAAGATCTTCAAAAAGAGAATGAGTCACTTCGCGCTCAACAGATCAGTTCCGCTCAGGATGGATTTGAACCACCATGTGTAAAATGCCTTGAGCGTGATATCGCTACCTCTGTTGCTGAATGTTCAACTACTGCTACTGTTGCATTGTCTTCAACTACTGATGTGGTAACTAACCCCTCTGCGAAGGATATCACTACTATTGCTGATGAAAATGCTAGGTTGAAGACATTGCTTGAAACAGGGATGTATAAAAGTCTGAAAGGACATAAGCCACTTTGCAATGTCCTCAAAAAGCATATTCTGAACCGAAACCCTAGGAAAGAGGGTGTTGGGTTCGAAAGGAAAATGAACGTTGATGGTTCCTACTGGAAGCCTGAGCAGTATCCCAAAACCACATGGGTTGCTGCAAAGGGACCTTCAGTGGATCCATCCACCTTATCTGGCTTTACCTGTGCTAATCCTATTATCATTGATGAATCCCTTGATGCAAACTATAAGCTGTTCAAAAATCAGAATGGTGAAGTGTTTGCCAGGTATATTGGTACTAAGCTGCAGGAATGGACCACCTATGAAGAAGATCTGGGTTCCCAAAAGCTGTCTTGAGAATCTTCGGTGAATGTGATCATGACACCACACAGGATGAAGACAAACCCCAGACCTAAGGCGTCATATGGTCCAAAGGCTTCAAACAGACAGAGGACTCACCTGAGTCACCCTAACGCCAATGTTTTGCAGGGAAATCGTACTCAAGTTTATGAATATGAGCGTGTATCTTCAAACCGCTATGTTCATAGAACTAAGAACTTTTTTGCTTATTCATATGAGTATCATTCATCTCCTGCAAGGCTATTTGCTAGGGCTCCAAAGCCGAAGTTTTCTCGAGATGCTTGCACTTAGACTCATTGCTTCTAAGCCACCCACGAAGATGTGGGTGGTTAAGAAGAATTAACTTTCTCTTGCGGGGAAGGGTCTCGGCCGAAAATCAAATGTGTGCGATGCTATTCTTTGGGGACCTAAAACATCTTGTAGGGCGCAAGATCAAATGCCCAAATGGTCGCACTATGTATTTTGTTCCTGAATTGTTTGCCATTCATCCTATATGTCCTAATCTTGATCTGAGCTTCAATAATCCTCTTACCCGTCAAATGTTTATGCTTCACAATACTCTTGGTGAAGCCTATCCCCCTAACTGTATTGTAGGGTATGACACCTCATGCTTCAGAATGGATTATGGATAGCGGATGCACTAATCATATGACTGGTGATCGAAGTCTTCTCATGGACTCAACCTTATGTTCATCAGACAAGAGTCACATCACATTTTCTGACACTGGTAAAAGCAAGGTATTGGGTCTAGGTAGAGTTGCAATCTCAAAGGATCAACATATGGATAAAGTGATGCTTGTTGAATCCCTTGGTTTCAACTTAATGTACATCTCAATGCTTTGTGACTTGAACATGATTGTGCTATTCGGAAAATATCGTTGCCTTGTACTAATGGAATCGACAAGTCTCTAGTCTTTGAAGGGTATCGGAAAGATGATCTATACATGGTAGATTTCTCGGCAGGTCCACAGCTTGCCGTATGTCTTCTTGCAAAAGCTTGAATGTTGGCTCTGGCATCGGAGGCTGGGGCATGCTGGCATGAGGAACTTACACACACTCGCCAAGAAGAAGCATGTCATAGGCATCGAGGGTGTCAAGTTCAAGAAGGATCATGTGTGTGGTGCTTGCGAGGCTGGAAAATGACTAGGGCAAAGCACCCCTCGAAGACAATCATGACGACATCTCAACCCTTGAGCTGTTACACATGGACTTATTTGGCCCTACTCACTACTCTACCCTCACAACAACTGCTTGTCTCTATGGCTTCGTCATTGTTGATGACTACTCAAGATATACATGGGTGCACATAATTCTCTACAAGACTGAAGTATAAGATGTCTTCACACGCTTCGCCAATCGAGCCATGACCAATTAAGGCGTCAAGATCAAGCATATCAGAAGTGACAACGGCACTGAGTTCAAGAACACCGGACTTGATATTTATCTGGATACAATGGGAATCACTCATGAGTTTTCTGCTCCATACACACCTCTGGCATCGTAGAGCGCAAGAACAGAACCCTCATTGAGATGGCTCGAACAATGCTCGACGAGTACAAGACACCAAGAAAGTTACGGCTGAAGCTATTGATACTGACATGTCACGTCATCAACCGTGTTTACATCCATAAGCTTCAACAAAAATCCTATGAGCTCCTTCTTGGCAAGAAGCCAAATGTCAGCTACTTGAGTATTTGGAGCTAGGTGCTGGATCAAGGATCCCCATCACAAGTCAAAATTTGCACCTAAAGCTCATGAAAGCTTCATGCTCGGTTACGGAAAGGACTCGCACTCTTACAGAGTCTTCAACCTCTATCTCTACAAAATCATCGAAACTGTGGATGTGCGATTTGATGAAACCAATGGTTCACAAAGAGAGCTCCTGCCAAGTACACTAGACGAAGCTCCGCCCAGCGAATCTATCAAGCTGATGGGAACCGGTGAAATCATGCCTTCTGAAGCACAGCCTGAAGAGGAACTTATCATTTCTGCACCTAACCAACCTGAAGACAATGCTCACCAAGATAATCCTCCCGATGATGACAATGATCAGCAAGAGCAAAGTCTTCGTCCAATTCATCCTCGAGTCGCAAATGAATTACAAATTGAGAAGATAATTGATAGCATCAATGCACCTGGTCCACTTACTCGCTCAAGAGCAACACAGTTAGCAAATTTCCATGGACACTTTTCTTTTGTGTCAATATCAGAACCCAAGAAAGTAGCTGAAGCCTTTATGGAACCTGAATGGATACAAGCTATGCAAGAAGAACTTCAACAGTTCAAGCTAAACAATGTTTGGGAACTTGTCAAGCGTCCTGACCCTCGCAAGCATAACATTATTGGCACAAAATGGATATATCAAAACAAGCAAGATGAGCATGGTCAAGTCGTCAGAAACAAAGCACGACTTGTGGCTCAAGGATAGACTCAAGTTGACGGAATTGACTTCGATGACACATTTGCTCCTGTGGCTAGGCTTGAAGCTATTCGCATACTGCTAGCCTATGCTAACCACCACAACATCTTGTTATATCAAATGGATGTGAAGAGTGCATTTCTCAATGGCAAGATTGAAGAAGAAGTATACATCGCTCAACCACCTGGCTTTGAAGATCCAAAACATCCAGATATGGTGTACAAGCTAAACAAAGCACTGTATGGCCTCAAACAAGCTCCTCGCGCTTGGTATGATACGATCAAAGACTTCCTGAAGAGCAAAGGCTTCAAACCTCGATCCCTCGATCCCACACTCTTCACGAAGACATATGATGGTGAACTGTTTGTGTGCCAAATATATGTGGATGGCATTATCTTCGGCTGCACCAACCAAAAGTACAGTGATGAGTTTGGATACATGATGCAAGAGCAATATCAGATGTCCATGATGGGTGAGCTGAAGTTCTTCCTTGGTCTTCAAATTAAATCGACAAAGGAATGGAATCTTCATATCTCAAGAAAAATACCTCAAAGATTATGCGAAGAAGTTTGGAATGCAAGATTGCAAAGGTTACACGACGCCAATGCCGATAAACACCATCCGGGTCCCGACGACAATGGTAAAGAATTTGATCAAAAGGTATACCACTCCATGATTGGTTCCTTACTTTACCTATGTGCATCTAGGCCAGATATTATGCTTAGTGTTTGCATGTGTGCTCGATTCCAAGCGGCACCAAAGGAATCACATCACTTAGCGGTGCAGCGAATTCTTCGATATTTGGCTCACACCCCAACACTCGGATTATGGTATCCAAAGGGCTCAGAATTTGATCTGGTTGGATTCTTGGATGTTGATTATGCTGGTGACAAGGTGGATCGCAAGTCTACATCAGGCACATGTCACTTTACGGCACGATCACTTGTCTGTTGGTCTTCAAAGAAGCGAGCGTATCACTCTCAAGCGCTAAATCTGAATACATTCTTCTTTGGATCTTCTTTGCGCTCAGCTTCTATGGATGAAGCAAACTCTCAATGACTATGGCATCAATCTGAAACAAGTACCTCTCTTCTGCGAAATGAAAGCGCCATCAAGATTGCCAACAATCCAGTCCAGCACTCGAAGACAAAGCACATTGAAATTCGTCATCACTTTCTCAGAGATCATGTCATGAAAAAGGATATTGACATCATTCACGCCAACAATCAAGAGCAATCGGCTGATATCTTCACAAAGCCCTTGGATGAGAAAAGGTTTTGCAAGTTACGGTGTGAGCTAAATATCTTGGAATCCTCAAATGTCCTGTGATCAGGCACACATCCTAACACTTATGCATGTTGATGACTTAGATGTGCAACACACGAAGTAAAGTATATCTTCAATCGATGAAGACTTACATTCTGAGTGTGAATACATTAACGTGGAATTTGACTTCGGAGCACCACGATAATTGTGCGCCATGTCTGGGTCTAATACTTCCTATACGGTGGGTAACGCCACCACCAAATTTCTCTGTTTGAAGTGTTTCACTCATGGCGTTATTTTTTGCTATGTCTTCGCACTTGTTTGTCTTCAAAGTTCAACTTATCTTCATGATTTTCATCACTATGCTGATTTGATTACTTTCTGATATATATACTAGTGTTCTGTCCTCTACAGCATTCACTTATAGCTATGTCTTCCTAGTTGAATCTTTTGAACTAAGTGAATGTGATCGGACCCTAATCTCTCTATGCTTTCTATCTCAAACTCTATCTGTCCAAATCATATGCATTCTATTGAAACTATGGAATGTCTTCTCTGCGTCCTTGTCAGCAGAAGACACAGAGACAAACATTAAGTCTGTGTTAAATGATTCATCCTTATTGTTTGAAATCCGGAGAAGCCGGAACGACCATCCGACAAACCTGGAGGCGTGGGAGCGATGGGACAGCTACGAGTATGTTGCATGCTTGCCACGTACCCCTCGAGATGTGAACCGCCAGGCACTGAGTAATTGTGCTGTGCCACACACCTCCTTATAAATACATGTCCCTGCGGTAAAGAAAACCTTCTTCCACCTCTCCACCTCGTCAAAACCCTAAGCGCCACCGCTTAGCTCGCGGCAACGCCCGGCTGAAGCGCTTAGCTGCCGCGACTTCTCCGACGCCGTCCTCACGCCGGCCGCGAACATCGTCCTCTCCACCGCCACCGTAGCTGTCCTCCGTCGCCAAGTTAGGGCACGGTGGATTGAACTGCTCGGTCTCCTACTCATCCCATCTAGCAGTTCTTCGTGTGGTAAATATAACTCTATTTTTACCATCTTTTTGATCCTCAAAGATTCATCCTGTTTATCAAAATTGGTTTCTTCCTATACAATGTTAGATCTATTCTGTCTGCATCTCATACTGCCTAGTATATTCACTTAAGCTTCATATCTAGTTTGATTCCTCACTTGTACCTATTCACAGATTCGTACAAATCTTGAACCAACTCTCAACGTATAAGTGAATGTCTTCGCATCATGAGGTCAAAGTCTTCAAACTGATTTATCTTCAAAATCTTCTGAGAATGCATATGACCTCTTCCCCTTCCCTCGCATCTCTAATGTTGTCACATGTACATGTCCGTGGGAGAATCCCTTGGTTCTCATAGTCTGCATTCGTTTGCAGAATTCTTACAGCATCACATTAACTCTCCCGACGCCAGTTCCTGTTTGTCCAGCAAGCGAAAGCTTTTGAAGCCTTTGAACGTGTTGAAGCCATTCAGTTTGAAGTTCATGGCTGCAGAGAAATCGATAAGGAAGGGTGGCGACAGCGTCGTGGGGAACATCAAAAGATTTGCTGATGACCTCGCAGAGCTTTACAAGACAGATCCTCAAGAGAATTATAATCGGTAAGACACGAATCCAATGGATTTGACGATATTGGGCTGAACAATGGTTCAAATACAAGTTCGTGACCCAGAATACTGAGAAGAATGCTATCAAAGGTCCTTGGGATGATATTCTCTTTCGAGGCCTTCCACCCAAGAACAGAGCTGAAGCTATTGCAGGTTTCTATCCTTGTATGGTCACGGACCTCAGCACTGAAAATGCCGACCCATCGTCATTGCTCTGGTGTCGTGATGATAATCTCTTCAAGCGAAACTTCCAGCACGCAAAGGCATCGGCCAAGGAAAACAAGAAGTCATTGGGATTAGACTTCAACCCTGGTCCCTCTGCTCCCCATGCTGGCGGCTTCCGTGATGCAGAACCCAATGTCATCGGTCCTTTCTACAACCTTGATGGCCTAATCACTCACATCTCGGTCCAAGGTGCCAAAGTAGTTCATTCTGATGATGACACTGACACTGATGAAGCCCCTGCTCCTACTCCAAAGCCGCAGAAGCCAAAGAAGGCTAAGGCTTCAAGATCACCGCTCCTCCAAAAGCTTCACGTGCGAAGCCAGCCTTGCACCTCCACGAAGGCGATTAATGCGGTCACGAAGATCAATCACGTATCTCCAAGAAGACAGAGAAGAAAAAGAAAATCGTCAGACATTCTGATCAGACATTGACTCCTACTGCCATTCTGTGAGAAGAGCACATTGATCTATCCAGCGATGAAGATCTTGCAGATGATGCTCTTGAGCAATCAAGAGCAAGGAAGTAGCAGAGATCTTCAGTGATTTGCCTCTCTTTGATGCGGCAATCATCCATCACTTCATTGATGAGTGGTTTGACAACCCAAATCTCAGCTTTGAAGATCTGCAACTTCCCATTGTCCTCAACGTCTCCTTCAAAGACGCCATTGCTTCTGAGCTAGCTCTTGCTCAACGTCTCGTTGAACTGAAGCACAAGATCGACTATGAGAAAGCTCTTGCTCAACATCTCGTTGAACTGAAGCACAAGATCGACTATGAGAAAGCTCAGTTCAAGAAGCATGTGGCAAAGCTCAGTGTGCAAGATGTCAAAAACTTCAAGACCATGCTGCACGAGCTCAAAGAAACCTTTCACAAGAAGCGCAACGAAGCTAAAGGCTCTCGCGAGTGCATGAAGAGTCTGGCTGACAAGTGTGTACTAGCCTACAATGAAATTTGAGAAGCGCCAAGGCTCTTGGTCGTCCTGGCATTGACCCCAGAATGGCTGCAAAGAAGAAGAAGCAATCAACTGACCAATATGCACCTTCAAGGCAAGAAGAACCTCACATAGTCTTCCCAAGCAGCATGACTGGCTCGAAGCCAAAGGTCAGGTCAACCGCTTCAGAACAGAAGAAGACAAGGGCCGCCGAGGCTGAAGCCAGAAAAAGGAAAAATCCTGAAGCCTCTGATGCTGCTCCCTCCAAGAAGAAGCGCAAAACCAAGAAGAATCGGGCTGCCTCCACAGAGCCCTTAGTTGTTGAACCTATCTCAATGGTTCGACCTGCATCTAAACACCAAGAACGGCGAATGATTGTTCATGAGCCTGCTTCCACAGAGGCTCGTGAAGCTGAAGCCATTCCAGCAGTTGATCCCATCACTGCTGAAGACATTGGTCACAATGACAATGTTGAAGATGATGACGTTCTTCCTCAGATCGAACACAACTAGGTATCATCGCCTATTCTCACGAACAGCGAACTCATCAGCATTGGTCGTCCTCTGACGCCAATTGCTCAGGATGCATCATGGGCTGATCACCCACAACAACAAGACTCCCCGAGTACTCCTCAACAACAACAAGTCACACCACCTGTCCAAGAAGAAGAGGAAGACCTTGAGGCCCAGCCAACTCCATCTCCAAATGCGTCGCCAGCATTCCGCAGGCTTTGCAAAGGACCAAGGCCACAAGTCCCTCTTTCGAGCGTTCCAGAAGGAGAAGTGCACCACCAATCTGTTGCACGTCAAGTGTTTCCAGAAGCCACTCCGACTGTGAATGTCTCCGAGTCTGAAGCCAAAGCTGCTGAAGACAATCCATTGCATCGACCGATGACAACCCGATGAAGAACGTGTCCCTACACCTCTGGCGACCGGACCGAATGGATCTAGTGCTCGTGCTCAGTGTCATCCTGGATCGATAATCTTGACACCACACAAGATACTTGAAGGATTTATAGCAGAGTAGCAATCACACACTTATTACATCGTTGTCCACAAGGGAACTTAATACAATAATATGGCTTAAGGCCATCTAATAATAACAATGGAAGGCTTGGAAGACGCAGTGAGTCCATCAACTCCAACGGCATCACCGAGTATAGAACCACGACCTAACACCTTACTGTCGATGCGAAAAGTGCATAGCGTGAAAAGTTGCAGCCAAAACGGGTCAAGACATGGAATATCTGCAATGTAACACATAGAGAACAATGAAGCAACAAGCCTATACTACATGCATATATGGCTGGTGGTAAGGCTCTCTGATTACATTTTGCATAAAGCTGATTTTTCCCTACATCAAAGGAATAATTTTATTTAACTATCATGGTGGTTGTTAAACATTGAGAATGGTTGACGGCATCCTCAATCCCAATTAAAAGTACTCATTAAAACCCAATAACTTTATTATTAGAAGTAACGTGTTGAGATTCACATGATATTCAAGTACTAGATACTCAAAATGTCCATAACCGGGACACGGCTAATCATGATTAGTTTATACACTCTGCAGAGGTTTGCACTTTTCCCCACAAGACTCGATCGCCTCCGCTTGGTTCTCGCACTACATGGTGTTTGAGAGGCGGATGACCGAGACATAGTCTTTCGTAAGCGCTTAGCACCTTACATGTGGGTAGACCGTACCAACCTACATCCCCTACATCAGCTAGCCTACCCGTAAGAGTTCGCACAACTTAGTCAACTACGCCAGAGCCCATAATTGGCTTGTGGCTGCACACGGAAGTTTCAGTTTGAATAATCTTATGATCCCTTAGAGCACGGGTGGCGGTCCGAAGAAATACTGAGCAAGTCTGATGGAAACCAGGTGCCTCAATCCACCCAGATGTGTGTTTAGGTTGCCACCTTAAATAAACCATTAATTAACAATCTCACATACATCATGGATATTCACTCACCCAATCCACGTCTACTAGCATAGCATAGCATAATAAGCAAGCGTAGAAGTAACTCCCAAGGTTTCATAAGTAAAAGCAGTAATAGGTACTACCTCAATCTACTTCCCATCCCACAATTTAATTAGATCCTAAACATGCAAGTGTTTGAGGGTTTGATCTAATGCAATAAAAGCTGGGTAGTAGAAAAGGCATGATCAAAGTGTTACTTGCCTTGCTGATGATCCGCGAGTCCTAGAGATTCGAAGTAACAAGCGGCGCACTCCGGGTGATCTAACGCAGACAAACAACAAGCATACAATAAGTACTCATCTAATGCACAGGGAAATCTCGAATAAAAGATCTAAAGAGTTAGTTCAACTTAAGAACCCTGGTTGCAACAGAATCGAATCAAATAAAGCATCGAAAGTCGGAACTCGAGAGAGAACGACTCGGTTTAGAAAACTGAAATTAGGTCAAAATTTCACAGTAGCAAAACTCTGTGAAAGTAGGTTAGTCGGAACGGCGGTTTCGTTCTGAAACTCCAGCGCTTGAATCACCTGATTAGATAAACGAGCAAGAAATAAAACAGATTTGAAAATCGGATCGTAAATCGAATCAAAAATAATGGATTAAATCCGATTTAAAAGAAAGCAGCGAGCGGATTAAATAACGGACGTTCGTTAACAGAACTAATCCAACGAACGCGTTCATTGAAACGAACGGGTCGGTGAACGTTCACTAAATAAAAACCGAAAAAAAAATAAAACCGTCTAGGTTTTTGAAAAAAACCGAACATCGCAAAAAAAACCGGATCGGGTTTTTAGGGGAAAACCGGATCGGGCGGCGGCTACCTCCGGTGATCGCCGGCGGGGCTCCGGGCGGTGGGCGAGGGGCGGCGGGGGTCGGGAGGCGGCGAGGGCGGCGGGGCTCCCGGCGTGAGACGGCGGCGGCGTTCGACGGCGGTGGACTCGGCTAGGGGCGGCGGGCGGGTGAGAGAGGGGGCGGTATTAAATAGGAGGGGGGGGCGCCGGGTGGCTTGGGGAGGGCAAGCCGGGGAGGCGGGCGGAGCGGACTCGGCTGGCGGCGGTTGCCCCGAGCGGGACTTTGCTGGCGCAAGCGAGGGAGAGGGAGGTGGGCGCTGGCCGGGTGGCTGGGCCGGGCTGGGCCTTGGGCCTGTGGGCGGCGATCTTTTTTTAATTAAAACAAAACGAATTAAAAAAATACCAAATGAACTCCGATTTAAATAAAACAAATTTTCCCGACTCCTAAAAATGAGTCGAACAAAATGAACTTTAAAAGCGGCAAACATGCATAAATTTTTAAAATGCTCATTTTTGCCTAAGCAAAATAAATCTTCCAAAACCAAATTTTGATTTATTTATAATATCTTCATTTTCCTAAATATTGGGAAAGTCATATTATTCCCTCTCTTAAGTTTTTTATAGGAAAAACTTTATGAAGATAATTAAATAAATCCAATGATCCTATTTTCAAGATTTGAGAAATCCCAAATATGAAAATAATGAAACTTCCAACTCTCTCCGAGGGTCCTTGAGTTGCGTGAAATTTTCTAGGATCGGAAAATGCGAGAAAAATATGATATGCATGATGACCTAATGTATAACATTCCAAATTGAAAATTTGGGATGTTACAACCCCCCATTACTGAAGAAGCAGTTCCTGAAGTGAACGTGACAGTGCCCGACCCTCCAGCTCATCAAGTGGAGGTTGAAAATCTTGAGGCTGCCACCACCAACACAAATGAAGCCAATGACATAGTCATGGTGAAGCAAATGTGGAGCCTGCACCAACCAATGTGCCTGAAGCCAATGATGCAAGCTGCTCAAGCACCTGTTGTGCAGCCTGAAGCCTCTGTTGTTGCCACTGCTCCTGTTCCGCCACCAAGGCCCTATATAATTGAGCAAGCTTACAACTATGGTCAGTTAGTCACTGTCAGATGGCCCGTTCTGGTCCCTCCGCCCCATGCCTCTGGTCCTCAGTTTGATTATCATGTTGAGCATAGGCCTCTGGTCCAGAAACCAAAGCCAAGACTGCCAAGGTTCCCAGTAATGCGCCACCTCTGTGGTCCTTCAATGCAAATGGCTTCAAAGCCCACAACACTTTCTTTGACAAAGGAAAGAACCCCTATTCAAGGCCAGGAATATCATCAGATCGATTCTGGAGCTATCAACAGCGAAGCTATTACTCATGCGTTCTGTATGATCAAGGGCGCATTTTCCCTCATATGCGCCTCGACACTGAAGCCATTGCAGGACTGCCATGCTTAGAAGAAGCACTTGATTGCTTTCGTGATGCAGGTCTCCTCAGCTTTGTGACAGACAAAGAACATTGGAATGAGGAACTTTTGCTTCAATTCTATGCTACCCTCCACATTCGCAGCTACTACAGAGATACAAAGACATGGGTTCTCGAGTGGATGACGAAATGTTCATCATGAAGCCAAAGCTCTTGGCGTCATTGAGCTTACAGGCCTACCCACTCCCGGAGAGCTGTTCGAACCTAATTGTCAACTCCACCGCAATGCAATCGGAGAGCATCTTCCATAAGCGAGCCCAACATGAGCGAGATGTTGAGCATGATGAAGCCTTTGCCACCTGACGCTGAATATCCAAAGGAGTTCTTTGTTGATGACCTTGAGTATCTGCCTCGCACAATACATCACATCATCAGGCAAACTCTATGGCCTATCAAAGGGCATTCATCAGCTGCAAAACTTGAAGGAGCCATGAAGACATTGGTCTTTTACATCCTGAATGGCATCAGCTTCAATACACAAGAATTCTTCATCCCAACTGGTAAGGCTGCGTGGTTCTGACCTTTTTGGCCTGAAATTCTATGCTCCATGGGTCATGCGCCTCATCAAGCTACACTCTTCTATCAACTATCATCCGTCTGCTCGCAATCATCTGATCTTTCTACTCTTTGTCTTCAAAATGCGGATCACCATAGCTTCTCTCAACCCATGGAAGGAGTCCAAGCAGTGACCCGTGTCTACCCAATGGCTGGGAACACTCGTATGCCTCACTGTGCGGAAACTGAAGCTACTGAGAGCACAATAGCCCAAAGGCCTAAGAAGCGCTCTCGTCTCCTAAATGACCGAGAACTTCTTGTGGCACTGCATCAGAAACAAGACAAGCATCACTTTTGGCTCAAGCGTCAGATGCAAAGCCTCTTGGTGGATGTCAATCGCATTCGAAATCTTGCCACCAAGAATGCTTTTGTCACTCACGAGACCTGTCGTCGATCATGGAAGAATTTGATGCTGCTCAGTGCTGAAGCAGATCTTCAAGACGATGGCTTCACTGAAAGATTCAAGTTTGACTCGACTCCTCCATGGAATGCGGTCCTACGTCGAACTCCATCCCTTGAAGACTCTGACTATTCTTCCTCTGCGGCAACTGTGAATGCCAGAGTGATCGATGATGAAGACGATGCTACTTCACCGCCCCCTACGTCTGCACGCTTCGACACTGCACCAAGTTCGTCTGTGCCGCCAAACAACAACGATGACCCTGCTGCTCCACCTACTCCTCAAGAGGACGAGTAGATGCTCTTTGTCTTCAAACCTTTTTGGTCCTTACTGACAAAAGGGGGAGAAGCATATGAGTTTGATAGTGTTCAAGCGGGTTCATATGGGCGGTTGCTTTATATTTTGCCTAGTGTTTACAACTCTCGCTTTTGATACATTTGGTTCTTTGAGTTGTAACACTTAAACTCGATGGTCGTCTGCTACTTATTTGCTTTTACGTGATGCGATGATAAATTCCGCATGTGCGATGATAACTTCCGCACTTAGATCATTCTGCAGACGTCCATTTTTCATGATGCATGTCATTCTCTTAGTTATATCATTTCATGCATGATGAATTATCTTCATAAGTTGAAGAGGATCTCCACAAGTACAACCTGCCATGTGCATTTGCATTCCAAAAGCAAATTACTTATATGCACATCTTCAAGGGGAGCCTTTGCCACTTATGAAGACAATAACCTATTCTTTACAATTTCACATACTTTATCCCCGTTGAAAACTTCAATCAGTTTGTCATCAATCACCAAAAAGGGGGAGATTGTAAGTGCATCTAGTGCCACCCCTAGTTGGTTTTGGAGTATTGACGACAAATTTGGTTGAGGGACTAATGTGTTTGTGAGAATTGCAGGATAACACAGGTAGTGTCCCTCATTGATTCGGTTTAGCTACGGAGATGACCCCTAAAAATGTATGAAGACATTGGCGACAATGGTGGTATGTGAAGATATTCATATTGAAGACTATGACATGAGAAGACATTGAGTGAAGACTATGGAGCCAAGACTGTGGTCGCTTTCGTTGTTTCCTTTCTCTTCTTTGTTGAGTCATAGGAACCAATTGCTTTGTTAAGTGGGGTCCAAGTGAACAAAGTCAGAATGACTGAAGTGATGCTCAACCCACATCCTATGTCTTTGAGTGAAGACAATGAGAGCAAATCTTATCCAGAGGTGGATGAGTCAGCTTTGCTTGTAGCCCAAGTAAAGTTGATGTGTGTGTTTGAAATCTGACTGTTGGAACACGTGTCAGTTCTTAGTGACCCAGGGTCATTTCAAACATATCAGGTCGGGTTGCCTAGTGGCTATAAATAGCCCACCCCCTACACCATAAATTGGTGGCTGCTCAGAGTTAGTGCACGGCTTTTGTCGTTTGAGAGCAACCCACCTCGAAGCCTTTGAGAGAGAGAAATCCTTGCGAGGACAAAGCCCAAACACCCAGAGCCAAAGAGTGTTAGGCATCACTGAAGTCTTTCTGTCTGCGTGACCTGAAGACTTATTACACTTGAGGATTGTGAATCCTCCAGCCGGTTAGGCATCGCGTTCTGAGCATCCAAGAGTCATTGTGGATCGCCGGTGAACGAAGTCTGTGAAGGTTCGGAAGTCTACCTTGAAGACTTACCAGAGTGACTGGGCGAGGACTGTGTGTCCTTAGCTCAAGGGGAATAAGGTGAAGACGTGGTCTTCGAGTTGAATCTCAGCCTCCCTAACTGACGTCTGCTTGTCACAAAGAATCGAACTGGCCCAACAAATCCTATGTCTTCAACAAGTGACCGGTTCTATCCTCCCCCTTGCTTTACTTAGAGTTTGTCTTCATGAAGTCATTGGCTCTTTGTCGTACCTGTTTGACTTCATTACTTGACTACTATCGTCGGTTGGTTTCATACTATCTTCCATCCTCATCCTTACTACTAGCTGCTATTAGTCTTCGTATTTTCACATTATTGTATACTTGACTATGGTTTTCTTGTTGTAGTTTATCTTCCGCTGCATATCAATTAGGTCATTTCTATTGTTTGTCTTCGAAACTTCCACTTTTGAAGACTTCCATAAAAATCGCCTATTCTCCCCCCCTCTAGTCGATAACTAGAACTTTCACTAGTCATCGAAACCCCCATCAATTCCATCACAACTAGACGTAGGCTTTTACCTTCATCGAAGGGGCCGAACTAGTATAAACTCTCTTGCGTCCTTGTGTCCGCTTTAACCCCTTCAAACTAACCCGTAGCGATGGCTCCACAACTAAGTCCTTTCATGAGGACATCTGCCGTGACAAAACCATTTACGGTTGGTGCCCACCGTGGGGCTATCGCACGATGGTTTCAAGTTCTTGGAGGGCAACTTCGAAGGACTCAAGGGTTACGCTGTGGGCCGGATGACCAAGAGTCATCGCGGCAAGCTCTACATCGATGATTCAGGCTGGGGCCCCGAAGCCGGCTCGATTGAGTACGGGTACCGTGTCCCCTTTGGTGGCATACACGTCTTCATTGGTAAGATCGGTGAACCGGGCCCTGAGCCGGACATTTGCACCGACCTCGTCGAAACGGCTCAACAGGCGAGATCTGCCTGCAGTAAACCGCCATGAAGCGTGCCTTCGTGGGAGTCATCCACGGAGGAGAATATGATGGTGGATCGGAATCTGGCAGCGAGACCGTCGTTTATTCCGTGACGAGTCCTCGGCCGGAGAAACCGAATCATTGTATCAGCATGTGACGGCCGGATTGGGGCTGTTTCGATGGCGTGATGATTCGGACACCTTCGATCCGCCCAACCGGGTTGGGATATTCATGGCCGGTACACAGGCGGCGGTTCACTCTTCGACCGCAGCAGCAATGTTTTCTGGGTCAGCAGCGGCGGCCGGGGCAGGAGGCCCTGTGCACCCGCCGGCTCAAGTCTTATCTGATCTGTTTGATGTGTTGGCTGTGCTTATGGCAGAGGCTAACCCGGCGGATCAGGACACCCACAACTCGGAGATTGCAAAGGTGAGGGAACAGATCACTCAGGCCAAGGCCGACCTGGCAGCCGAGAACAACAGGATGGCCGCAGAGCGGGCCTCTTTGGATTCGCAGGCCTATAGGCTTATCTTTGGACCGTAACAGCGTCGCATGAAGTCCTGGAAAGGAAGCATCGGTCTCGCCTGCCGACGGTTTTCGATGCCAGAAACCTCTTTAATACCCCGGGAGCAGGGACTAGTAACCCGACGTGGCTAAACCGGGCGGAGGCACGTGGATCGGGTGCGCCGGTTCAGCCTCGCCTGATTAGAAGCCTCGACAGAATAACATCTTACCTCAGCCTGTCCAGACACCTCCAGGTCATTATTCCAATCCAATGGACAATCTTATCGCCGCCGCTTCATGGCTGGAGGCCATCCCGATTGAAGGTGATTCGCCGCAAGCGGTGGAGATGCGTCGGGTTAAGGAACTTCTTTGAACAGCCTTGGTTCAGCAGGAAGCATATTCATATAACCGTGACCGTATTCATTCCACCCCCCGTCCGAGCCGGAGTTACAGCAGGCAGATGGATGAACCGGCCGTATCCAGTAATGCACGGAACCGTGAAGCGCCCCGTGGCCATAACCCGGCGGGTGATGCTCAGGAAGTGGTGGACCGGGCCCGAGCATGAAGGGATGCCGAGTTAGCAGGGCAACATGAGGCTCGTCAGCTTACATCGGTTCGTCCAACCACCTCGATTGAGCCAGGAGTTACTTTTAGTTCTTAGGGAGTGCCTTGTCTTGTCCCCGCTTTACGCAATGTGCGCCTGCCCAAGGATTTCAAGGGCCCGCGCAAGGTGTCAAATTACACGGTCGATTTGTCTTCGGAAACATGGATAGAGAGCTATGAGATGGCCATGGAAATGCTTGACGTAGATGAAGCGGGATGTGCAAAGTATTTCACCATGATGCTTTAAGGGACAGCCCGTATTTGGTTAAAGAGCTTACCCGCAATTATATCAGTTCATGGGCCCAGTTGTGAGTCCGGTTTATCCAGAATTTCAAGGATACAGGTAAGCAGCCCATGTCGATAGTGGACATAGCAGCCTGTGTCCAAGAGGAAGGAGAGTCAACAACCCGCTGGGTACGCCGAGTTTCGGAAATTTTGCACTCATCGATCAGTATCAACGCCGACTCATGGTCATAACTTTGGAAAGCAACCGCGGTTTAAACCTCTGAAGTTGAAATTGGGACGGATGAAGCGCCATTGTAATGATATGGGGACCCTCATGACTGCGTTAGTGAAGTATGCTGATTCTGATAGTACCAAGGATCCCGAGTCTGATGATGACAAGACAGGGAAGGGAAAGAAGAACAACAACTCCAAGGGGCAGCAGCACAACACGGCAGGTCATGGTAATGGAGGCAAGCGTAAAGCAGATGACATCATGGACTTTGTGGCTAATACTAACATGCATGACAGGGGCTAGCGACGGAAGGGTAAGTCGCCAAATCGCGATGGAGCTCCAAACCCCAACCCGGACCGCCTGACTTATCTATTAAACAAGCCCTGCCCAAAGCACGGGACGAAGGAGACGCCAACCACCCACCTTTGGAAGGATTGCTATATTATGCAGGAGTTCAAAAATTCTAATGCTTTCCGGTATGATCACGGATCAAGTGGTGGCTCAGGATCCGGATTCCATGGGCCGGGTCACGGTGGAGGAAATGCCGGTTCAGGCTTCAATGGAGATCAGGGTGGACATAACAATCAAAACAATCAGAATAGCCAGGGTGGTTACAACCAGCAGCAGCAGTCCGGCTATCAGAGCAATCCAAAGCAGTTGAATAGCGGACAATATCATGTATTCACCACTAGCTTAGACAAGCGAGACCGTAAGCTTCACAAGCGAGCGGTGAATTACATTGAATCGGCTGTGCCTCGTCATTTACGCTGGTCCGAACAGCCAATCATATGGAGCAGAGAGGATCACCCTCCCCGGGTTGACAATCCGGGTCAGCTAGCGTTGGTGGTGGCACCTCAGGTGGGAGGTTATAAGTTCACCAAGGTGCTCATGGATGGAGGAAGCAGCATTAATATCTTATACTATGAGACCTTCCATCGTATGGGGTTAACAGACAAGAATCTTAAACCGTACAATACGGTATTCCATGGTGTGGTACCTGGTAAGTCAGCATATCCCGTTGGCAAGATAGCTCTGGAGGTGGCCTTTGGATACGATCATGATTCCAGGTCAGAAACATTGATTTTTGAGGTGGTGAAGATCCCGAGCCCATACCACACTTTATTTGGGCGGCCGGCTTATGCCAAATTTATGGCACGACCCTGTTATATTTATCTGCAGCTCAAAATGCCGGGTCACAAGGGGACCATAACCGTTCATGGAATTCGCAAGATTGCCTTGGAGTGTGAAGAAGGTGATGCGGCCTATGCAGAGTCGGTTTGTGCCATGGAAGAGTTGAAGTACTACAAGGATAATGTTGATCCGGCGGACATGACTCCATTGAAGAAGCCAACCACAGAGCATGATCCGGCTCTAAAGTTCAAATCGGCAGCTGAGACTAAGCTTGTTGACTTTGTACCTGGCGATTCGTCCAAGCAGTTTAGTATCAGCACCAACTTGGATCCGAAATAGGAAAGCGCGCTCATCGAGTTCATCCGTGAGAACCGGGACATTTTTGCATGGAAGCCTTCTGACATGCCAGGTGTACCGAGGGAACTCACTGAGCACACTCTTAATGTTGATCCTAAGTACAAACCGGTGAAGCAGTTTCTCCGCCGGTTCAACGAAGAAAGGCGCAAAGCTATTGGAGAGGAGGTGGCCAGGCTCTTAGCGGCTGGCTTTATTGTTGAAGTGTTCCATCCTGAATGGCTGGCTAATCCGGTGCTGGTCCTTAAGAAAGCGGCACTGGCGCATGTGTGTGGATTACACAGATCTTAACAAGGCTTGTCCAAGAGATCCTTTGCCTCCCCCGCATTGATCGATTATTGATGCTACAGCCGGGTTGTGAGCGTTGAGTTTTACGGATGCATATTCGGTTATCATCGATAAAGATGGCGATTAAGGACCAGGAGAAGATGGCGTTCATAACCCCTTTGGAGCCTATACGCTATGTATCTATGCCCTTTGGGCTCAAGAGTGCTCAGGCAACTTATCAACGGTGTGTACAAAACTGCCTTCATAAGCAGATCGACTGTAATGTACATGCCTATGTGGATAATATTGTGGTTAAATCAAGGGAAAAGGAGACTCTGGTTGATGATTTGAAGGAAACCTTTGATAACCTACGGACATACAAGATGATGCTCAACCCGGCCAAGTGTATTTTTGGTGTACCGGCAGGCAAGTTATTGGGTTTTCTGGTGTCCAACAGGGGAATTGAGGCTAATCCGGAGAAGATCACAGCTATCACCTCTCTGGCTAAACCGAAATGTATCAATGATGTCCAGCGCTTGGTAGGCCGGATTGTCGCGTTGAGCCGGTTTATCAGCCGCCTAGGTGAGAAGGCGATCCCTTTGTATCAGATGCTGAAGAAAGCAGATCCCTTTATGCGAGTCCGGCTACCGATAAAGCATCGGAGGACTTAAAGCGGCAGCTAGCCAATCCGTTTATTCTTGCTACTCAATTGACAAGGAACCATTGCTACTCTATGTGGCAGCAAATGCTTGTGCAACAACAGTAGCTATCGTGGTGGAGCGCAAGGAGGCGGCAAGGAATATCCGGTTCAGCGTCCGCTTACTATATCAGCGAGGTGCTTATTGAGTCCAAGCAAAGATACCGCATTGGCAGAAGCTGGTGTATGGAGTTTTCATGGCAAGCCGGAAGCTTAAGCAATACTTCCAGGGACATCCCATCACAGTGGTCAGCTCTGCTCCTTTGGGAGACACAATTCAAAACAGAGAGGCAACTGGCCGGATTGCCAAGTGGGCTATAGAGCTTGGGCCGCACGGTTTGAAATACGTGCCTCGGACGGCGATCAAGTCTCAAGCACTTGTGGATTTCATTAATGATTGGACGGAACTACAAGCACCTGAAGAAAAGCCGGATCAAACTTATTGGACTATTCATTTTGATGGGTCCAGGCAATTGGAGGGCTCGGGGGCTGGAGTCGTATTAACTTCCCCACGAGGTGATAAGTTCTGTTACGTTCTCCGCTTAATGTTCCCTTGTACTAACAATGCAGCTGAGTATGAAGCTTTACTCCATGGTCTCCGGATGGCTAAGGAGATGAATCTCAGCCAAGTCAAGTGCTTCGGTGACTCGGACCTGGTGGCCCAAAAAGTGTCTGGTACTTGGGATTCTAAGGACCCGCTCATGGCGGCATACCGTCGTGAGGTGGATATTATTGCAGGCCACTTCAAGGGATATCAGGTGGATCACGTGGACAGACGGAAGAACGAAGCGGCAGACGCTTTAAGCCGGCTAGGCTCTCAGCATAAACCGGTCCCGCCTAATGTCTTCTTGGATGTCCTGCATAACCCATCGGTCAAGCTCCCTGGTGAAGAGGATTTGGCTATTCCTGATCCGGAGGCTTAGTTGGTGGCGGCTCTACATGTCATTCCGGATTGGACAGGTCCTTATCTGGCGTACATGAACCGGGGCGAGTTACCAGAGGATGAGACGTTGGCCAGACAGATAATCCGGCGATCCAAGTCCATGACTATTGTCAATGGCAAGTTGCATCATTGTAGTGTGTCAGGAGCGTTTCAACGTTGTGTATCGCCGAAGGAAGGTTGTGAGATCTTGCGCGAAATCCACGAAGGAGATTGTGGTCACCACGCCGGTTCAAAATCTCTGGTGGCTAATGCGTTTCGTCACAGTTTCTATTGGTTGACTGCTCATGCTGATGCGAAGGACCTGGTTAGGCGATGCGACGACTGTCAGAAGTTCTCAAGACGCGCTCATGTGCCGGCTCAAGAATTGAGGATGATTCCAATTACTTGGCCATTTGCGACTTGGGGCTGGATATGGTTGGGTCTTTCAAACGGTCCAAGGACAAGAAGACCCACCTTTTGGTGGCGGTTGACAATTTTACAAAGTGGGTGGAAGCAGAGCCCGTCGGCCAAGTG
The DNA here is from genome assembly GCA_021605145.1 of Aegilops bicornis. Classification (NCBI taxonomy): domain Eukaryota; kingdom Viridiplantae; phylum Streptophyta; class Magnoliopsida; order Poales; family Poaceae; genus Aegilops; species Aegilops bicornis. The sequence continues at coordinate 515,129,238 of CM038669.1, read as the reverse complement.
TGATGCAGCCACGGCGGTTCAATTCATTAAGAAGGTGATTTTCCGGTTTGGCTTTCCAGACGGTATCATCTTGATAATGGTACCAATCTGTCTAAGGGCGCTATGAAGGAGTTACGTGAACGTGAGCACATCCGCTTGACGTTTCATCGCTGGCTCACCCACAGTCAATGGCCAAGCGAGAGAGAGCTAACCAGGAGATCTTACGAGGCATTAAACCCGGCTTATGGTCCCTTTGCATGGACGCCGGGTTGTTGGGTTGAGGAGTTACCATCTATGTTATGGAGCATCAATACTACGCCCAATGCATCGGCTGTGATACACACCGTTCTTCATGGTCTACGGAGCGGAGGCGGTTCTCCCCAGTGATATCCGTCATGATTCACCTCGTGTAGCAGCTTATGTTGAAGCGGACAACGAGGTAGCACGGCAAGGTGCTTTGGACCTGTTGGATGAGGAGCGTGACATTGCAGCTGCTCGTTCGGTGATCTACCAGCAGGATCTTCGTCGGTATCACAGTCGCCGAGTTAGAATCAGAACCTTTCAAGAAGGAGATTTGGTGCTCCGGCTCATCCAAGACCAGACTGATATGCACAAGCTATCCCCACCTTGGGAGGGACCTTTTGTGGTCAGCAAGAATCTGCACAACGGGTCGCATTTATCTCGATTGACATTCGAGAGCATAAAGACTCACGTACATCAGAGGAGGAGACCAACAGGCTGTGGAACATAGCTCATCTTCAGCCCTACTATACTTGAGCCATAGGCTCTACTTATGTACATATTATGACAATGTATATATTATGATCAATACAATAAACCAGAGCCTTAGCTAAAGCGGGGTCTCTGTTATTTTTACATCATGAGTGGTTACACAGAGTTTTTATCTTAAAGCGGTCTCCGGTTTACCCCATGAGTTAGCTTTTTAACAAAGCTTTATATCATGTCACTTGGGGGCTTGGTCGTGTCCGAACCAATGCAACACCTTTTGATAGGCGAAAGCCACGAGATCACTTGGGGACTTGGTCACGCCCGAACCGATCATGCCTCTTGATCGGCCTAAGGCCACAGAAATCACTTGGGGGCTTTGGTCGAACCCGAACCATCGCTACACCTCTTGATCGGCGTAATGCCACTGCATCATTTGGGGACCTGGCTGACATGAACCATAGCTACGCCTATTGGGGGCTTGGTCGTGTCCGACCATGGTAATGCCACTTGATCGGCTCAAACAGCCTCTTTTCGCAAAAGATTTTATCTTTGCCTTTGCTTGAAATTTGCTTGTCTTTTTTCATATTTCTCTTGTTGTGTTCTTAAACCGACAATTATTAAACCGATTCAACTGTCAGTTGATGGTACACAGTTTGTTGTTCATCCGGAGACACTTTGCGCAGTTTGATTTTTTGATAAACATCCTATTATGGAGTAACACCGGTGTTCATCTTAACCCGGAACAGTTTACCTGGTAAACTGACCCTATATACACAGGAGCTGTTTTCTCCTTCAGCAGAGCGAGTTTCTTACAACTCCGCTTCAAGATTGGCACAACCAACTTCATGCCCTATGATGGCAGGTATCATATATTCCCATATTTTATCATATGTTTAATCTAAAGTATTATCTTAATTTCATATACATGGATATGATGGCCCGCCTGGTGATACAACCACAATGGCGTTTTAAGCTTTTTGCTGCAGACAACAATTTAAGGTTGATGATTCAACAAAAACATAAATTGCAATAAATATGCACGAAGGCATATCAACACAAAGTGTGGCAACTAGTCTATTACAAGGCAACACAGTGCCCAGATAAGATAATTGTTTTTTGGCATAACATAAGGAAGCAGTAATGTAACCGCCTCCGGTTTATGCTTGATCGCCACTGGCCACGATGGTTGCGGGTCATCTGCGCCCGCTTCAACTTCGATTCCCTACCCGGGTCGGAAATCAACAGCTTGTCGATCGATTCCCATTAATGCTTGGAATACAGCTTCATCATTGATCAGCAACGACGGTTCAATATCAGGAGCGTAAGTATGCTTACGGATTGGCGGTATAAGGTTCTCCTCTTCAGGAATCGGTGCAGGCACTCGTTTATTTTCTCCATCATATTGGGCTTGATAGTGAGACAGATTTGCCTCTTCAGCCAATTGACAAGCCAAAGGGCGCACTTCCCAGTTTATAGCTCGGAGATCCTCTTCACTGAATTCTGTCCCGTCTTCCTTCAAGCTTGGGAAGCCCTGGGCCGCTTCAACATGATCAAAATCCGGCACCCACGCTTTGGCCCGGATTAAGGCGTTTATGGCACCGGTTCTAGCAGCAGATTTCTTTAATTCTTCAAACCGGCAGGAAGCATTGACAACCTTTAAGGGTGTCTGGATCAAGGTCGGGCCGGGTTGTTGTGAGAAGCGGATCTGATGATCCGTTGCGCATCAAAGATAGAGAGTTGCTCTATCAATGTATAAGAGGCTTTCAATTTCTTCCGCACGTCTGATCCCAAGTGGCCAATACATGTCCCTGTATCATTCAAAGGGTTAACAAACCGGCAATTTCATGAGAAGGCCTCATTACGGCAGAAGTTAAAAAGGCTTACCAAAGACAGCAGCGGTCATGGCATGCACTTGCCGCTTTGCACTGGTCAGTTCATCAACCACCGGTTTGAGTGCGGCTTCAAAGATTCTCCGCCTGCTGAGTCAAAGCGGCCTTTTCGGTGGGCCCAATCCCCCGCTCCTTGTTGAAACCTTCCTTAAGATTTTCCATGACGCTTAAAGCGTTGGTTAATTCATTCTTTGCTTTGGAGGTTTCAGCTTGTCGGGATTTCAGTTTTCTTGAAGATCGTGATTTGACTTTCTCTCTTGCTCAGATCAGCCTACACACAGATAATCATTTGATAAGGGTTAAGGTGAAGAGTTGAAGTACCAACCCCACAACAAGTTATGCCCTTGGTACTTGGGGGCTAAAGCATATTTTCTTTGTGCTGGTTTGAATATATGAATCTGAGATTGTGTGATGCATATCGTATAATCACACCCGTGGATACTTGTGGTGACATTGGAGTATCTAGGTGACATTAGGGTTTTGGTTGATTTGTGTTTTAAGGTGTTATTCTAGTACAAACTCTAGGATAGATCGAACGGAAAGAATAGCTTCATGTTATTTTACTACGGACTCTTGAATAGATCGATCAGAAAGGATAACTTTGAGGTGGTTTTGTACCCTACAATAATCTCTTCGTTTGTTCTCCGCTATTAGTGACTTTGGAGTGACTCTTTGTTGCATGTTGAGGGATAGTTATATGATCCAATTATGTTATTATTGTTGAGAGAACTTGCACTAGTGAAAGTATGAACCCTAGGCCTTGTTTCAAAGCATTGCAATACCATTTACGCTCACTTTTACCACTTGTTACCTTAATGTTTTTATATTTTCAGATTACAAAAACCTATATCTACCATCCATATTGCACTTGTATCACCATCTCTTCGCTGAAGTAGTGCACCTATACAATTTACCATTGTATTGGGTGTGTTGGGGACACAAGAGACTCTTTGTTATTTGGTTGCAGGGTTGTTTGAGAGAGACCATCTTCAACATATGCCTCCCACAGATTGATAAACCTTAGGTCATCCACTAGAGGGAAATTTGCTACTGTCCTACAAACCTCTGCACTTGGAGGCCCAACAACGTCTACAAGAAGAAGGTTGTGTAGTAGACATCATGTCCATGTACCCTCGTAGACCGAAAGCGGAAGCGTTTAGTAACGCGGTTGATGCAGTCGAACGTCTTCGTGATCCAACCGATCCAAGTACCGAACGCATGGCACCTCCGCGATCTGCACACGTTCATCTCAGTGACGTCCCTAGATCTCTTGATCCAGTTGAGGACGAGGGAGAGTTCCATCAGCATGACGGCGGGGCGATGGTGATGATGAAGCTACCGGTGCAGGGCTTCGCCTAAGCACCACAACGATATGACCGAGGTGTGTAACTATGGAGGGGGGCACCGCACACGGCTAAGACAATTGTCTGTTGTACCTTTGGGTTGCCCCCGTATATAAAGGAGGGGAGGAGGAGGCCGACCAACAAGGGGCGCGCCAGGGAGAGGGGAGTCCTACTAGGACTCTGGTCCTAGTAGGATTCGGCCCCAACCCTTTTTTCCTTCTACCGGAGGGGGAAAAGGGGACGGATAGGGAGTAGGAGAAGGAAAGGGGGGTGGCGCCCCCTTCCCAAGTCCAATTGTGAGCTGGTTAGCCTCCCTCTATGGCCCATAAGGCCCATACCTTTCCTCGGGGGGTTCCGGTAACCTCCCAGCACTCCGAAAAAAAATGCCTGAATCACTCGGAACCATTCTGATGTCCGAATGCAAGCTTCAAATATATGAATCTTTACCTATCAACCATTTCAAGACTCCTCATCATGTCCATGATCTCCTCCGGGACTCCGAACAAACTTTGGTCATCAAATCACATAACTCATAATATAAATCGTCATCGAACGTTAAGCATGCGGACCCTACAGGTTCGAGAACTATGTAGACATGACCGAGACACATCTCCGGTCAATAACCAATAGCAGAACCTGGATGCTCATATTGGCTCCTACATATTCTACGAAGATCTTTATCGGTCAAACCGCATAACAACATACGTTGTTCCTTTGGTCATCAGTATGTTACTTGCCCGAGATTCGATCGTCGGTATCATCATACCTAGTTCAATCTCGTTACCGGCAAGTCTCTTTACTCGTTCCCTAATGCATCATCCCGTGACTAACTCATTAGTCACATTGCTTGCAAGGCTTATAGTGATGTGCATTACCGAGAGGGCCCAGAGATACCTCTCCGATACACGGAGTGACAAATCCTAACCTCGATCTATGCCAACCCAACAAACACCTTCGAAGACATCTGTAGAGCATCTTTATAATCACCCAGTTACGTTGTGACGTTTGATAGCACACAAGGTGTTCCTCCGGTATTCGGGAGTTGCATAATCTCATAGTCAGAGGAACATGTATAAGTCATGATGAAAGCAATAACAATAAAACTAAACAATCATTATGCTAAGCTAACGGATGGGTCTTGTCCATCACATCATTCTCTAATGATGTGATCCCGTTCATCAAATGACAACACATGTCTATGGTCAGGAAACATAACCATGTTTGATTAACGAGCTAGTCAAGTAGAGGCATACTAGGGACACTCTGTTTTGTCTATGTATTCATACATGTACTAAGTTTCCGGTTAATACAATTCTAGCATGAATAATAAACATTTATCATGATATAAGGAAATATAAATAACAACTTTATTATTGCCTCTAGGGCATATTTCCTTCAGTCTCCCACTTGCTCTAGAGTCAATAATCTAGTTCACATCGCCATGTGATTTAACACCAATAGTTCACATCACCATGTGATTAGTTTACATCCCCATGTGACTAATATACAAAGGGTTTTACTAGAGTCAATAATCTAGTTCACATCGCTATGTGATTAACACCCAAAGAGTACTAAGGTGTGATCATGTTTTGCTTGTGAGAGATGCTTAGTCAATGGGTCTGTCACATTCAGAGCCGTATGTATTTTGCAAATTTTCTATTTCTACAATGCTCTGCATGGAGATACTCTAGCTAATTGCTCCCACTTTCAATATGTATCTAGATTGAGACTCGGAGTCATCCGGATCGGTGTAGAAGCTTGCATCGACATAACTCTTTATGACGAACTCTTTATCACCTCCATAACCGAGAAATATCTCCTTTAGTCTTCTAAGGATAATTTTTACCGCTGTCGAGTGATCCACTCATGGATCAGTATCGTACCCCCTTGCCAAACTCATGGCAAGGTACACAATAGGTTTGGTACACAACATAGCATACTTTATAGAACATATAGCTGAGGCATAGGGAATGACTTTCATTCTCTTTCTATTTTCTGCCGTGGTCGTGTTTTGAGTCTTACTCAACTTTACACCTTGCAATACAGGCAAGAACTCCTTCTTTGACTGTTCCATTTTGAACTACTTCAAAAATCTTGTCAAGGTATGTACTCATTGAAAAATCTTATTAAGCGTCTTGATCTATCTCTATAGATTTTCATGCCAAATATGTAAGCAGCTTCACCGAGGTCTTTCTTTGAAAAATTCCTTTCAAACACTCCTTTATGCTTTCCAGAAAATTCTACATCATTTTCGATCAATAAGATGTCATTCACATATACTTATCAGAAAGGCTGTAGTGCTCCCACTCACTTTCTTGTAAATACAGGCTTCACCGCAAGTCTGTATAAAACCATATGCTTTGACCACTGAGGGAGTCCTGGATTAGGGGGTGTCCGGATAGCCGAACTATCATCGTTGGCCAGACTCCTGGACTATGAAGATACAAGATTGAAGACTTTGTCCCGTGTCCAGATGGGACTTTCCTTGGCGTGGAAGGCAAGCTTGGCGTCTGGATATGTAGATCTCCTACCATTGTAACCGACTGTGTAACCCTAACCCTATCCGGTGTCTATATAAACCGGAGGGTTTTAGTCCCAGAGACGAACAACAATCATACCATAGGCTAGCTTCTAGAGTTTAGCCTCCTTGATCTTGTGGTAGATCTACTCTTGTACTACCCATATCATCAATATTAATCAGCATGATTAGGGTTTTACCTCCATCGAGAGGGCCCGAACCTGGGTAAAAACATCGTGTCCCTTGTCTCCTGTTACCATCCGCCTAGACGCACAGTTCGGGACCCCCTACCCGAGATCCGCCAGTTTTGACACCGACATTGGTGCTTTCATTGAGAGTTCCTCTGTGTCGATCATCAACAACGACACCGTCTAGGGTGAGACCTTTCTCCCCAGACAGATCTTCGTATTCGGCGGCTTTGCACTGCGGGCCAACTCACTTGGCCATCTGGAGCAGATAGAAAGCTACGCCCCTGGCCGTCAGGTCAGATTTGGGAGTTTGAACTACACGGCCGACATCCGCGGAGACTTGAGCTTCGACGGATTCGAGCCGCAGCCAAGCGCCGCGACTTGTCTCGATGGGCACGATCTAGCTCTCGCCACGAACAAAGGTGCCTCGGAGGTCGCACCGGTCCGCTCCGACCCTTAGTTCGGAGCCGACTCCCCCAATCGAGGACGAGTGGTTGGACACCGCCTCGGGGGCTACGATCTCAACGACGATTGAGCCGAACCCCATCCCTGTCCCTTGCGAAGACCGTGACTCTAAGGTGTCGGACTCCTCTCCGAACTCCGAACCCTCCGCGCCCCTGCCAATCGAATCCGATAGGGCGCCGGTCATGGAGTTCACTGCCGCAGACATCTTTCAGCACTCGCCCTTTGGCGACATCCTGAATTTACTAAAGTCTCTCTCTTTATCAGGAGAGCCCTGGACGGACTACGGTCAGGAAGGTTGGGATGCGGACGACGAAGAAATTCAACGCCCACCCACCACCCACTTTGTAGCCACCGTCGGAAGCTTAAACGGCGTGCTCGATTTCGACCCCGAAGACATCGACAGTATGGACGACGATGTAGGAGACAACCATGAACCAACACCTATAGGATACTGGACAGCCACCTCATCCCACGATGTATACATGGTGGATACACCTAAAGGAAGTGACGACAAGGAACAATGGGATGCTACGAAGGATCGCTCCCTCGAAAAGCAGTCAAAACGGCAACGTAAACGCCGCAACAAGTCCCGCCTCGACAAAGACGGCAGCCACACAGACCCATCGATAGAGCAGGGCGAACCGGTGGACGACGAACATGCTATCGAGCAACCGTCCGAACAGGACAACTTGGATAAACAAACCGTCCTCGACGAAGATAACAGTCCGGATGATCTCATGCCGGACAAATTGTTGGAGCAGAAGAACCTCCACAAAAGGTTTGCCGCCATCGCTGCGCAGCCTGAAAAAGGTAAGCGAAGCTCAAAACAGCGGAAGATGCACTCAGAATCAGATGGAGCAAAGTACTCAATACCGCAGACAAATACGGCGACAGTCGCCGAACAAAGAGCTACCCAAAGAGAAACTACTGCCCAAATTTGATGAGGAAGCCGTAGAGCCCCCACAACAAAAAAACAAGCAGGCCACCCGGTCGGATGGACGACCCCACGGCAAACAGAGAGCAGTAAATGGCACCGCACACAAGCCGGTGCACGATCCGTATACGGATTCACATCAAAAGGATGGCCCAGTTAGGTCCATCTATGGGCCAAGAAAGCAAGCTCTTCAAAGCAATGCAACACGCCAAATATTCAAACATCACAGCACACCCAAATATAGGGGTGCCGCACACCCCCTGTGTTTCACCGATGAGGTTTTGGATCACGAATTCCCAGCTGCATTCCAACCCGTAAACATAGAGGCATACGACGGAACAACAGACCCTGGAGAATGTATTGAGGATTACATCCTCCACATACACATGGCTAGAGGAGATGATCTCCACGCCATAAAATACTTACCCTCAAGCTCAAAGGGCCAGCCCGGCATTGGCTAAAAGCCTCCTGAAAATACCATTGGTAGTTGGGAAGAGCTCGAGGATGCTTTTCGCAAATTTTCAAGGGACTTATGTCCGTCCTCCGGATGCGTATTTATTTAAGTCACATAACTCAACAACCGGGAGAGTCAGCCCGCAAATTCTGGAACAGGTTCCTTACCAAAAAGATCCAAATAGTCGACTGCCCGGGCACCGAAGCCTTAGCAGCTTTCAAACACAACGTCCGAGACGAATGGCTCGCCAGACACCTCAGCCAGGAGAAGCCGAGAACAATGGCTGCATTAACAAGCCTCATGACCTGCTTTTGCGTGGGAGAAGATAGTTGGCTAGCAAGATGCAACACCAGCGACCCAAGTACATCCGAAGTGAGGGATGGAAATGGAAAACCACGACGCAGCAAGGACCAGCGCCGGACAAAGGGAAACAGCCCGAAGAGCACGGCAGTTAACGCTGGATTCAAAAGCTCTCGGCAGAATCATAAAAAACTGCCCCTCAAGGGCAACAGCGACGAGCTATCCAACCTAAACAAAATCTTGGACAAAATATGCCAAATCCACAGTACTCTCGGGAAGCCTGCAAACCATACCCACAGAGATTGTTGGGTCTTCAAGCAGTCCGGCAAACTCAATGCCGAACACAAGGGGCTCGACACACCAAGAGAGGACGATGACGAACCCCACCAGCAGAGCACCGGAAAGCAAAAGAATTTCCCACAAAAAGTCAAAACAGTGAACTCACTTCAAGTGACAAAAGGGAAAAACAGAGCGGCGCCCATAGAAACACGCCACCGCACGGTCTATCCCAAAGAGAGTCCCGACGATGGTTGTCAAAACCAACCACCTTCGATCATCAGGACTATTCCGGAAGTATCCGGAACGCAGGATGGACTGCCTTGATATTAGATCCTATAATCAACGGACTCCAATTTACACAAGTCCTAATGGACGGAGGTAGCAATCTAAACCTGTTATATCAGGACACAATCCGCAAAATGGGGATAGACCCAACCAAAATTCGCCATAGCAACACCTCCTTCAAAGGGGTAATGCCAGGCCTATATGCCCATTGTACGGGCTCCCTACTGCTAGAAGTTGTGTTCGGCTCATCCGACAACTTCCGCCGCGAAAAATTAACCTTCCACATCGCCCCATTCGAAAGTAGCTATCAGGCACTACTGGGGCGTGAAGCTTTCGCCCGCTTAAACGCAATACCACATTATGCATCTCTTACACGTAAAATGCCTGGTCCACGCGGCATTATCTCATTAAAAGGGAGTATTAAGTGTTACTCGAGCATGGAAGAACGTGAGACTGCCTTGACAGCCCCACACCAGTCCGGCTCCGCTAATCAAAGCACCTAAATAGGCCATTCGAACCCCGGACACGGCTAGCCGAGTCCGGCGCCTACTAGCGGCATACCCCCGTACAAGGGGCTGCACGCATATACAAGAAGAGACAATAAAGCTCATTTTTATTCACTTTTCGAACCGTACTCTGTTTATTTAATATAAAGTACATTTTTTCTCGCACGATCCTTTTTTCTAAATTCCTCTCTTTTACAGATGAACAACGTGCTACACCCGTCCAGGATACGGCACAGCGGAGACACAGGCGCAGACGTGCAGTGGGGACCCGTTGCAAGGATTCTTTTCAGATTAAGACCCTGCGTAAATCTTTTTTACTGTCTCTTGTTGATACACATCCCCCGGTTTCTTGCTATAACCGAGGAGGAGGCTGGTGTTTTGGCATCGGCCGCACCAGAATTTTTGCGTGTACCTGGACACCAGGGGCTTAGGGCATTAATCTGCCTGTTTTCATAAAGACCGAATACCTTAGGGAGTGTTCGGCGTCTCGAGTTAGGCCTTATATGCATCAACTCCGCATCATGTATTTGGTCAAATGTTGGGTTTGCCCGGCTCCCATGTTTTGGTACCTTACGTTCCATTATATCGGCTAAGGTAGCGCTTGGAGAACCACTGCGATTGTGCCCCGGTTGAGCTGGGTTGAGCACCTCAGTGGAGAAAGCTAAAACTGACGGTCATGATATAGCGTGAGACTGGTCAACCACTCGATGACCCACAGGAATGTTTAGAATTCCCCCACATTGACGAAGGACCGTTTCCCGGTCAGGCACATACGCGCCCCGAATTCGGAAGAGCGCGGTGCCCCTAGGGGCTATATAGTAGCCCCACCATCGAACTCCTATGGCTAAGTGAAAGTGATAAAGCATTATAGTCCGGTTGCCTAGTTTGCTACGCTATCACCTCCTTCACTGGACCAAGACGTTGGATTAAGTGTGAAATGCGCCTTTTTTGCAAACACCCCGCACTATGTGCGTAAAGTCAAGACTGCCATCTTTCAGGTTATATACACATATACATCAACGGCCGCACATGAGGCGTTCTAATACTTGAAAGCACAAGTATAAAAAGCTCTTATATTATATTGAAACATTGTTTTCACAAATCATACATGTCATTAAAGCATAACATCCTTAGAGCACTACGTCTCTATTACACGAGCGCCCTGCAGGACTTCCTCAAAATAGTGCTCGGCAGGTACTAAACTTCTATCCGAATCTTGGGATGCAACTTCGGTGGCCTTCATCTCCGCCCAGTATGTCTTGACACGGGCAAGAGCCATCTGCGCACCCTCTATGCATGCTGACCGCTTCATTGCATCGATATGCGGCACCGCACCAAGGAACTGTTGCACCAAGCCAAAAATAACTCTTCGGCTTGGGGCTTTTCAGCCACAAATGAGTCACGACAGCCTTCATGGCAAGTCTGGACAACCTATTCAGCTCAGCCCATTCGGCCAAACAGTCGGTTAACGACAGTGGGCGCTCCGGACTATGGAACTGCGACCAAAAAAGCTCTTCCATCCCATGATCCTTTTGACCTCGAAAGTGTTCGGCCGCGTCTGCGGCACTCGCCGCCAAGTCCAGATAAGCATCCTCCGCACCCCACAGCCGGTCCAATTAGGCGTACTTAGGATCCATGAATTTCCTCTGCAACAGAAAGGGCTTTCCAGCCGCAATGTCTTCGGCCTGATGTAGCTCCTCCTTCATAGCTCTCATCGCAGAGCGAGTATCCTTGGCCTCGGTGGTGGCCTTTTTCAGGTCCTCTTGCTTCGCTCGATCTTCTTCTTCAAGAAGCTCGCAACGGTCAGTAGCATTCTTCAATTTTACGGCCATCTCGGCCATTTCTTTCTTGCTTCGGCAGTGAGCGGCTTGTTCGGCTTTTAGCTCTGCGTCCGCCTTTAAGGCAGCCGCATCACTTTTCCTGGCTTGCTCCTTGGCTCGGGCGATCTCCGCCCGAAGGCTCTCCATAGCAGCGGCACCATCTGCATTAAGCATACATGTTGTAAGGCATGAGCGTCAAGCTCCCTTACCAGGTGTCCGCGGAGAAGTCACATACCTTGTGACTCGTCAAGCCGCTTAATAACAAGCGTGATGTCCGCATCCGCCACGTCAAGTTGCCGCTTCAGTTCGGCAAATTCATCAGTCCGACTAGCCACCGGACGCTTCACCACCTACATAGGAAGAGCGCATATTATACCTGGGGTTATGATACTCGGCGCGCCGTCATTTTTGACATCGCACCAAGTCTCAGGGGCTACTATCTATACATGGCACATTTTATATGCAAAACTGTCAGAAGGTACATCATTTTGCGTTCCTCAAAACCCGTCAGTAAACTCACGACGGCTTCAGGCAATCCGCTCTCAGCGGATGAAATCCTTTCAATCACCGTACCCATTAACGTACGATGATCTTCTGAGATAGATGCTCGCCCGAGCAGATCCTTCAGCTCCTCCGACCGTACACCCGTTGGTGCCGGACTCGTCCGCTGGCCTTTTTCGAAGGCTGGACACGGAGGGCTTTGAGGGGACATACGGCTGCCTTCTGGCCCCGCCGGATTCGGAGAAGCCCACCGCGACGACACCTCGGGGTCACCCGCCTCGCATGAATGCGGCGGCGGGAGGCGTTTCGCTCTCCATCATCTCCGGATCAAGATCCCCCGAAGACGAGCTCTGCTGTGAAGGGCTGAGATCCGAACTACAGGGTAAAACTTTCGGTTACCTTCAGAAATAAAACAGGGATGTCTTTTATTTTATAAGCTCCCCCCTTTTTACTTACGGCTCGTTGGAGGGCCGATCTCCTTGGGGAAATAGTGTGGCCGGGGCATCTCCCGCCGCAGGACCCTCTGGTGAAGATTTCTTCCCCCGCTTCGAGGCTTTGGTCTCCGGATCTTCAGAAGCGGTCCTCTTCTCCCCTCGGAGGGAGGGATTATCGATCCCCCCTTTCTTGATAGCCTCCTTCGCGGAGGTAGTAGTTCCCTTGTTCCCCCCTTCGCCTTCTTCAAAAGGCTGACCTCTAGCATCTTGGTTAATACCGGATCCGCGTGGTCTCGGGGAGGGGGCCGGACACTGATCAGTTTGCTTTTACTATCCACTCATGTTTAAAGGATAGCTCTTTTAAGGGCAAGTATATGATAAATATGCGGATAGCATGTCCGGGTACAGGACTACTTACTTGAGTATCCGGGCGATTGCAGCTCAGACCTGCGTCCTCGGTTTAAGTCCGGACACACTGCTTGTGATCCGAAGAACAGCTTGTACATCTCCACGAGCGTTACGCCCATAAAATGTTGAAGAGCTCGTGGTCCCTCCGGATTGAACTCCCACAGGAGGAGGGGGCGACGTTTGCAGGGCAGGATGCGACGAAGCAGCATGACCTGCGCTACTACAACCAGATTGATCTCTCTTTCTTGGAGGTCTCAAACACGGCCCAGCAACAGAGGTACGTCCTTGGACGGTCCCCAGCTGAGCCCATTATTGACCCATGACGCCAGCCGCAGTGGAGGACCCGAGCGGAAGGCAGGTGGCGCCGCCCATTTGGTGCCCCTGGGAGCGGTGATATAAAACCACTCCTGTTGCCATAAATTGAGCTCCTCTTGAAAAGAGCCCTCGGGCCATGGAGTGTCTGCATTCTTGCTTATAACAGCCCCTCCACACTCTGCCTGATGCCCCTTGAACATCTTCGGCTCCACTTTGAAGGTCTTGAGCCACAATCTGAAGTGAGGGGTAATGCGGAGGAAGGCTTCACATACAACAATGAACGACGAGATGTGGAGGATGGACTCCGGATCCAAGTCGTGGAATTCCAGCCCATAATAAAACATGAGCCCCCTCACAAAGGGGTCCGTCGGGAAGCCTAAACCCCGAAGGAAGTGAGACACGAATACCATGCTCTCACGGCTCGGAGTGGGAATAACCTGCCCTTGGGCAGGCAGCCTATCTGAAATTTCTCCGGTGAGATACATGGCGTCTCTCGGCTTTAGCACATCTTCTTCCGTGGCGGAGGAAGACATCCACCGGCCGTGCAGGTCGGAGCGGACATTGTTGAAGGTCCGGCGCCTAACTCTGGAGCTTTGGGGTTGGAACTCGAGGCGAGGGCGGATTCGATTGAGATTGAAAGAAAGGAGCGGGCCTTGGTCTCCTTATAAAGAGGTTGAATACCAAGAGCCCACCCCGTGACCGTTCGGGACTCGCCTTCGATGGAGGAGGCGTGCCGACGGGCACGACTGGGTTATCCACGACCGTATTGATGAGAATCCCGGAATAAGGGGGCACGGCCTCCGTTTTGATAAGATGTGCCAAGGAAACCGCCTCGCTAAACGCGCTGAGGTGAAACAGTAAAAACGATTCGTGTAAAGGCCTGGCCGTGGTGTGATGTCACGCCGCGGAATACGTCAGCAGATCTCTGCAAAAGTTATTCTCTCTATGGTGGTATGTGGAACTTGTTTTGCAGAGCCGGACACTATCCTTGTGTTCAAAATCTTCTATGAAGTATTAGGAAGAGGAACCCGCCTTGCAATGCCGAAGACAATATGGCGCCGGACTCGTCGTCATTGAAGCCTGGTTCTGTGGGCTCTTGAGGAGTCTGGATTAGGGGTGTCCGGATAGCGAACTATCATCGTTGGCGGACTCCTGGACTATGAAGATACAAGATTGAAGACTTGGTCCCGTGTCTTGATGGGACTTTCCTTGGCATGGAAGGCAAGCTTGGCGATACGGATATGTAGATCTCCTACCATTTTAACCGACTCTGTGTAACCCTAACCCTATCCGGTGTCTATATAAACCGGAGGGTTTTAGTCCATATGACGAACAACAATCATACCATAGGCTAGCTTCTAGGGTTTAGCCTCCTTGATCTCATGGTAGATCTACTCTTGTACTACCCATATCATCAATATTAATCAAGCAGGAGTAGGGTTTTACCTCCATCGAGAGGGCCCGAACACAGGTAAAACATCGTGTCCCTTGTCTCCTGTTACCATCCGCCTAGACGCACAGTTCGGGACCCCCTACCCGAGATCCGCCGGTTTTGACACTGACAACCACCTTATCAAAGCATATATTCCAACTCCGAGATGCTTGCACCAGTCCGTAGATGGATCGCTAGAGCTTGCACACTTTGTTAGCACCTTCAGGATTGACAAAACCTTCTTGTTGCATCATATACAACTCTTCTTTGAGAAATCCATGAAGGAATGTAGTTTTTGACATCCATTTGCCAGATATCATGAAATGTGGCAATTGCTAACATGATTCAGACAGACTTTAAGCATCGATACGAGTAAGAAAATCTCATCGTAGTCAACATCTTGAACTTGTCAAAAACCCTTTTCGACAAGTCGAGCTTTGTAGATAGTAACACTACTATCAGCATCCGTCTTCCTCTTGAAGATACATTTTATTCTCCATGGCCTGCCGATCATCGGGCAAGTCCAAAGTCCATACTTTGTTATCATACATGGATCCTATCTCAGATTTCATGGCCTCAAGCCATTTTGCGGAATCTGGGCTCATCATCGCTTCCTCATAGTTCATAGGTTCGTCATGATCAAGTGACATGACCTCCGGAACAGGATTGTCGTACCACTCTGGTGCGGACCTTACTCTGGTTGACCTACGAGGTTCGGTAGTAACCTGATCTGAAGTTTCATGATCATTATCATTAGCTTCCTCACTAATTGGTGTAGGCATCACCGGAACTGATTTCTATGATGAACTACTTTCCAACTCGAGAGAAGGTACAATTGCCTCGTCAAGTTCTACTTTCCCCCCACTCACTTCTTTCGAGAGAAACTCCTTCTCTAGAAAGGATCCATTCTAAGCAATGAATATCTTGCTTTCAGATCTATGATAGAAGGTGTACCCAACAGTGTCCTTTGGGTATCCTATGAAGAGCATTTCTCCGATTTGGGTTTGAGCTTATCAGGTTGAAGCTTTTTCACATAAGCATTGCAGCCCCAAACTTTAAGAAACGACAACTTAGGTTTCTTGCCAAACCACAATTCATATGGTGTCGTCTCAACGGATTTAGATGGTGCCCTATTTAACATGAATGCAGCTGTCTCTAATGCATAACCCCAAAACAATAGTGATAAATCGGTAAGAGATATCATAGATCGCACCATATCTAATAAAGTATGGTTATGACGTTCGGACACACCATTACGTTGTGGTGTTCCAGGTGGCGTGAGTTGCGAAACTATTTCACATCATTTCAAATGAAGACCAAACTCGTAACACAAATATTCATCTCCGCGATCATATCGTAGAAACTTTATTTTCTTGTTACGATGATTTTCCACTTCAATCTGAAATTCTTTGAAGTTTTCAAATGTTTCAGACTTATGTTTCATCAAGTAGATATACCCATATATGCTCAAATCATCTGTGAAGGTCAGAAAATAACGATACCTGCTGCGAGCCTCAACACTCAGCGGATCGCATACATCAGTATGTATTATTTCCAATAAATCAGTTGCACGCTCCATTGTTCCAGAGAATGGAGTCTTAGTCATCTTGCCCATGAGGCATGGTTCGCAAGCATCAAGTGATTCCAAAAGCCCATCAGCATGGAGTTTCTTCATGCGCTTTACATAATATGACCTAAACGGCGATTGCCACAAATATGTTGCACTATCATTATCAACTTTGCATCTTTTGGCATCAATATTATGAATATGTGTATCACTACAATTGAGATTCAATAAATCATTCACCTTGGGTGTATGACCATAGAAGGTTTTATTCATGTAAACAGAATAACAATTATTCTTTGACTTAAATGAATAACCGTATTGCAATAAACATGATCCAATCATATTATACTCAACACAAACACTAATCCCGAAGGTAAAGGGAATGTGCGATGATGATCTTATCAACCTTGGAATCACTTCCAACACACATCGTCACTTTGCCCTCAACTAGTCTTTGTTCATTTTGTAACTCCTGTTTCGAGTTACTAATCATAGCAACTGAACCAGTATCAAATACCCAGGGGCTACTATGAATGCTAGTAAAGTAGACATCAATAACATGTATATCATATATACTTTTGTTCACTTTGCCATCCTTCTTATCCGCCAAGTATTCGGGGCAGTTCCGCTTCCAGTGACCATTTCCTTTGAAGTAGAAGCACTCAGTTTCAAGCTTGGGTCAATCTTTGGGCTTCTTCATGGGAGTGGCAACTTGCTTGCCATTCTTCTTGAAGTTCCCTATCTTTCCCTTGCCCTTTTACTTGAAACTAGACCATCAACATTTTATGCTTTTCTTGATTTCCACCTTCTTCAATTTCAGCATCACTAAGAGCTCGGGAATCATTTTCGTCACCCTTGCATATTATAGTTCATCAAGAAGTTCCAGTAACTTGGTGATAGTGACTAGAGAACTCTGTCAATCACTATTTTATCTGGAAGATTAACTCCCACTTGATTCAAGCGATTGTAGTACTCAGACAATCTAAGCACATGCTCACTGGTTGAGCTATTCTCCTCCGTCTTGTAGGCAAAGTACTTGTCAGAGGTCTCATACCTCTTGACTCGGGCATTAGTCTTAAATACCAATTTTAGATCTTGGAACATCTTATATGCTCCGTGGCGTTCAAAATATTTTTGAAGTCCCTGTTTGAAGCCGTAAAGCATGGCGCACTAAACTATCAAGTAGTTATCATACCGAGCTTGGCAAACGTTCATAACGTCTATATCTGCTCATGCAATAGGTCCGTCACCTAGCGGTGCATCGAGGACATAATTCCTCTGTGCATCAATGAGGATAATCCTCAGATCACGGACCTAGTCCGCATCATTGCTACTATCATATTTCAACATAGTTTTTCTCTAGGAACATATCAAAAATAAACGGGGAGCTACATCGTGAGCTATTGATCTACAACATAGTTATGCAAATACTATCAGGTACTAAGTTCATGATAAATTAAAGTTCAAGTAATCATATTACTTAAGAACTCCCACTTAGATAGACATCCCTCTAATCATCTAAGTGATCACGTGATCCATATCAACTAAACCATGTCCGATCATCACATGAGATGGAGCAGTTTTCAATGGTGAACATCACTATGTTGATCATATATACTATATGATTCACACTCGACCTTTCGGTCTCAGTGTTCCGAGGCCATATCTGCATATGCTAGGCTCGTCAAGTTTAACCCGAGTATTCTGCGTGTGCAAAACTGGCTTGCACCCATTGTATGTGAACGTAGAGCTTATCACACCCGATCATCACGTGGTGTCTCAGCACGACGAACTGTGGCAACGGTGCATACTCAGGGAGAACACTTGTACCTTGAATTTTAGTTAGAGATCATCTTATAATGCTACCGCCGTACTAAGTAAAATAAGATGCATAAAGGATAAACATCACATGCAATCAATATAAGTGATATGATATGGCCATCATCATCTTGTGCCTTTGATCTCCATCTCCAACTCACCGTCATGATCACCATCGTCACTGGCTTGACACCTTGATCTCCATCAAAGAATTGTTGTCGTCTCGCCAACTATTGCTTCTACGACTATCGCTACCGCTTAGTGATAAAGTAAAGCAATTACATGGCGTTTGCATTTCATACAATAAAGTGACAACCATATGGCTCCTGCCAATTGCCGATAACTGTTACAAAACATGATCATATCATACAACAAATTATATATCATCACGTCTTGACCATATCACATCACAGCATGCCCTACAAAAACAAGTTAGACATCCTCTACTTTGTTGTTGCAAGTTTTACGTGGCTGCTACGGGCTTAGCAAGAACCGTCCTTACCTACGCATCAAAACCACATCGATTTTTCGTCAAGTGTGATGTTTTAACCTTCAACAAGTACCAGGCGTAGTCACACTCGATTCAACTAAAGTTGGAGAAACAAACGCCCACTGGCCACCTATGTGCGAAGCACGGCGGTAGAACTAGTCGCATGAATGCGGTCATGTAATGTCAGTCTGCGCCGCTTCATCCAACAATACCGCCGAATCAAAGTATGACATGCTGGTAAGCAGTATGACTATTATCGCCCACAACTCTTTGTGTTCTACTCGTGCATATAACATCTACGCATAGACCTGGCTCTGATGCCACTGTTAGGGAACGTAGTATTTCAAAAGAAATCCTATGATCATGCAAGATCTATCTAGGATAAGCATAGCAACGAGCGGGGAGAGTGTGTCCACATACCCTCGTAGACCGAAAGAGGAAGCGATTAGTAACGCGGCTGATGTAGTCGAACGTCTTCGCGATCCAACCGATCCAAGTACCAAACGCACGGCACCTCCGCGATCTGCACACGTTCAGCTCGGTGACGTCCCTTGATCTCTTGATCTAGTTGAGGACGAGGGAGAGTTCCGTCGGCACAACAGCGTGGCGACGGTGATGATGAAGCTACCAGCGCAGGGCTTCGCCTAAGCACCACGACAATGTGACCGAGGTGTGTAACTGTCGAGGGGGCACCGCACACGGCTAAGACAATTGTCTGTTGTGCCTTTGGGGTGCCCCCTAACCTCGTATATAAAGGAGGGGAGGAGGAGGCCGGCCAACAAGGGGCGCGCTATGGAGAGAGGAGTCCTACTAGGACAACGGTCCTAGTAGGATTCGACCCCAACCATTTTTTCCTTCTACCGGAGAGGGAAAAGGGGAAGGAGAGGGAGTAGGAGAAGGAAAGGGGGGTGGCGCCCCCTTCCCAAGCCCAATTCGGCCTCCTCCCTTGTGGGGGGGCGCACCAGCCCCTTGTGCGCTTGTTAGCCTCCCTCCTATGGCCCATAAGGTCCATATCTTTCCCCTGGGGGTTCCGGTAACATCCCGGTACTCAAAAAAATTCCCGAACCTTCCCGAAACTATTCCGGTGTCCGAATACCTTCATCCAATATATGAATCTTTACCTCTCGACCATTTCAAGACTCCTCGTCATGTATTTGATCTCATCTGGGATACCGAACAAACTTCAGTCACCAAAACACATAACTCATAATACAAATCGTCATCTTTCGTTAAGCATGCTGCTACCTCTTGAGCATGCGTTGGTTTTCCCTTGAAGAGGAAGGGGTAATGCAGCAAAGTAGCGTAAGTATTTCCCTCGGTTTTTGAGAACCAAGGTATCAATACAGTAGGAGACTACAGGCAAATCACCTTTCACCTACACAAACAATCAAGAACCTTGCAACCAACGCGATAAAGGGGTTGTCAATCCCTTCACGGCCACTTGCAAAAGTGAGATCTGATAAAGATAATAAGATAAATATTTTTGGTATTTTTGTTGTATAGATTGGAAAGTAAAGATTGCAAAATAAACGTCGATAGAAATTGGCAAGTTGATGGGAAACTAATATGATGTAAAATAGACCCGGGGGCCATAGGTTTCACTAGTGGCTTCTCTCATGATAGCATGTATTACGGTGGGTGAACAAATTACTGCCGAGCAATTGATAGAAAAGCGCATAGTTATGAGAATATCTAGGCCTGATCATGAACATAGGCATCACGTCTGTCGTGGTTTTGTCATGGTAGATGTCCTAGAAAAAGGACTTAGTCGTGGAGCCATCGCTACGGGTTAACTTAAAGGGGTTAAAGCGAACAAGGGACACAAGAGAGTTTATACTGGCTCGGCCCCTTGCGGTGAAGGTAAAAGCCTACGATCCAGTTGTTGTGGGATTGCTTGGGTTTCGATGACCAGGGAGCGAATATGCTTTGCCTGAGTCTCGAGTTGTTATCTGTTGTCCTTGAACCGCTGCTAGGTCGTCCCCTTATATACATGGGTTGACGCTCGTCGGTTTACAGAATCCCGAGGCTGGCTCATAAACGTGTCCGGCTCGGTCTCTGCTCTTTCTATCATACAACACAAGTTTACATACTAATGCCGGTTTATGTCTACAGGCCTTAAACCGGCTTTGGGCCCTAGGCCCTCATGAAGCATCACCATCTTTGTCTTCATGGGCTTCAGATACAATGAACCACTATGGGGTTAACCCGGCCTCTCCTGGTCCGGTTTATGCCCGGTGGTAATATCCCTAACATTAGGCCCCAGATTGATTTGAACTGGTTCATGTCAATCCTCAGTACTTTAGAAAATTTCTTCTTCAGCATCTTCACATAGTCTTGCAAACCGTCGTGACGTCACCTTCCTGGACCATGATAAATTTCCATGACATCATCTGTTATTAAAAATTGCCTAAAGCTCACTTTTATTAATGAGCCTCCGACAATCGAGGCGACAGCTCAATCTCATATCCAAATTTTGGGCTCCTCGATTTTCGCGCCTAACGCTTATCTTTTTGCCTTTATAAATAGGGCCAGGGGTTCTTTCCATTTTCCCCCCGTACCTCTTCACATCATCTTCTTCCTTGCGCTGCCCGACCTTTGGAGCTCCGCCGCTTGTAGTCGACCTTCGTTTACGCCTCACTGCGGCATTTGCATCAACTTTGACCGGACCAGAGAAGTGCGGCGCTCCTCCGCTGTTCCCTCATCGTCAGTGAGTTCTTCTTTCCTTTGCTCTAGATCCATCATTAGGGTTTCAATGTTCATCAGAGTCTATCAAACCTCCGCCGCTGTTCTTTAATTTCCTGTTCTTTTCATTAGCATAAACAACTAGCTGGATCCGATATTTCTTACGCGGCCGTAGCCATAATCCCCTTTTTACTAGATCTGTTCCTTTACACAAAACTCATCTGAACCTTGCTGAACTGTTCAAGCACAGAATTAGGTCTGAATTTATTTTGATTTTCCAACGCACGACAAATCTGAAATTACCATGCCAGGCTGTGAAACTTGTTTTTCCTTCCCTTTACACATCTTTAGACTTGTATCTTCAATACCAGATTAGGCGGTTTAACCCTGTAGAAAAATGATGACCCAATAGATACCATTAGTCCCCTGTTGAACCGCCTATGCATTCGTTATTGTACTGTCTCCATTGTCAGACTCCGATTTACCAATAACAACCTCCGGTTTAAAAACACGCATATATCCTCACCCCGCTTTATAGCTGTCCACTGTGAATCTTAAACCAGTAATAACCATGTTTCAGATCTTCATTGCCATGGCCAAGAAAGTCTATGAATGCAATTGGGTTCCTTCTCGAGTAACCGAAGATCAGTTAAACAACTGTGTTGCAACGGGCGCTTTAGCCAAGAAAAATGTCATCCATTGGAGGGTCCCTGGCCCAGAAAATCCTCCTACACCCAAGGACGGAGAGGTAGTCGTGTTTGCTGATCACCTAGGTCGAGGTTTTAGCCCTCTCGATTCAAAAAAATTCCGAGATGTACTGGCCAGTTTTCAGCTGCACCCTCAAGACATCGGTCCAAACTCTGTGACCAACATCTGCCACTTCCAAGTCTTCTATGAGGCTTATCTTCAAGAGAAACCTACAGTCGAAATGTTTATAGATTTCTTTCACTTAAACCGTCGCACAGAGTTCACGGATGTACCCAATACGGAATTGGGTGGAATGGCGGTTCAGAAAAGGAAGGAAGTTACTTTCCCTCATCCCAAGCTCCATAGTCACCCCAAAGAGTGGAACCAGACTTGGTTTTACTGCAAAGATACATCTCCAACCGATGAGAACCCCTTGCCGGGTTACCGCCCTCACCGCCTTAGTAATACACATCCTTTTCCTCAGAGGTTGACTGCAAAAGAAAGGGCCAACTATGCCCCCCAACTATCAAAGCTTAGAGCCTTCATAGGGAACGGTTTGACAGGAGTTGACCTTGCCCGCTGTTGGATAAGCTGGAGTATTCTGCCCTTAAGCCGGCGCCCCGGTTTGATGTGTGAGTACACAGGGAGTTTGAAGGATGCTCAACGACACATTGATATTCAGCTTACAGATGCGGAGATTCTTGAGGCTGTAAAGAAGATCTGAATGAACCGGAGGTCGTTCGTAGCCAGACCGGACTACTCCCTTTCTGCACCTTCAACAAACCGCCAGCTGTAAGAATCATATAACTTCTTTTTTTATCTTAAGTTGCTTCTGTCAAAATATTCTTTGAAAGTTTGACTATTTTCTGACAGGGTGATGATTCCTTCTGGAACAAGAAACCACAAGACAAACCGGCAAAGCCGCAAGACAAAACGGCCAAGCCACTTCACCCAAAGACCAAGGTTGTTAAGAAACTTGCCAAGAAAAGGACCACTGCATCCTCCGAGCTAAATGCTGATGACGATGTGGGTAACCCGGAATCAGAGGTGGAACTTGACTCTCTTGGTTAATTTTTCATACACCTCATTGACAATGATTATTATCGAACGGCCTTTGAAAGGCGATCCACGCTGATGATGTAGAGGTAATCATTCTTTCCTCCGATTCAGATCCTCTGCCAACATCCAAAATCCATCGAGCAAACCGGAAAGTAAAATTTTCTCATCCCCTTGCTTACTTGGACCCAAACTTTCTTTTGAAGACCTTGAAGACGAGGCTCGCCGCACAACCCGCAATGACAGCTAGGTAGTTACCTCCGCCGGTTTATCGAACACTCCGGTTCGGAAATGCCGATCAGAGGTCTCTTATACCCTTGACACTTCATGCCCCAAAGCGGGTTGTTTTCGCCAGCCTCTTAACCCGTCTGATTCAAATTATTAGGGTACTTCTCACTCATCTTCTGGCAAGTCATCGCCTCATCGGCCACACAGCTCCCACCCCTCAAAACAGTTCCTGGGTGAGCTATGCACTTGTCTTTATTCTTGATGTGTTATCTTTATCTTTACATATTGTACTGATCCTCATGTTTATCTTTTCTCAGCGCCAAGCCGAGACCCAGCAAGAAGGCTCGGTTAAGTAAACCGGCTGATGATAATGTAGTTGTTGAACCGGAAAAAAACTCCAGATCCGGAAGAAACCGACGCTGATGCCGTGCTTAATGATCCGCCGCCTCAAGACCATGACTTCCTTGCTGAACAAGTGCAAGTTGACACTACAAGCCATGCAGACCAACCAACCAGCCCTGTCCGAACTGATGACAAACCGGTCAGTCCTGTTAAGGATACTGACAAAACCTCCAACTCCAGTAAAGGCCGCTGATGACAAAGATGTTGACATTATGATTACTGGCACTGGCCACACCACTCCTGGCAATCCCGTCACTTTGTCAAAGCATACTGCCAAGGACGAGCTCTCTGCTATCGGCAAAGGCAAATGGAATGCCGATTTATCAAGCTACGCCCATCTCAATGCTCAAGACATTCACTCTGGCTTCTGGAACCGTCTGTATTCCAGCCGTGACTATGAAGCTAGTTTGGTAAAGTTGATGATGGAGCGATATGAGGTAACTACATAACTGTTTTTCTCTTTTGTGCAATTGCAGTTTATCAACTCCTAGTAGCCCCCAAGTGACGATTTATGATACCAATCTAAACCGGGACTTTTGTCATAACATAACTTTGCATTTTTAACCTCCAGGGACCGGATTACCTCTTTAAGATGAACCGGTTCTTTTAAAATTTGCCATACTGCTCTTTCACCGGTATAGCCCCCAAGGGCCGGTTTAACTTTATAAAGATGAACCGGGACTGTAGAAGAATTCCCATACCAACAGTTTTTGAGCAAACACACATTAGCCCCCAAGTGCCAAGATTAATACTTGTATTGTGCTTGGGACTTGTAGAAATTTCTGATAAGGAGAAAATATGCATTTAGCCCCCAAGTATCAAGGACATAACTTGTTGTGTGCTTGGTACTTCAAATATGTAATGTCAACTCATTATCCATCTGTCTCTTTACAGGCTGAGCTGGGCAAGAAGGAAAGCCAAACCGTTGTTCTGCAAGAGAACATCAAGTCCCAGCAAGCCAAAACCTCCAAGGCCAAGGAAGAGTTAACCAGCGCTCTAAACATTATGGAAAAACTGAAAGAGAGCTTCAACAAAGAATGGGCAGATTGGGAGACAGAAAAATCCGCTTTGCAAAAAAGGGCCGAAGACGCAGAAGCAGCTCTTAAACCAGTGGTAGATGAGCTGACTGGCGTAAAGCGGCAGATTCATGCCATGTCTGCTACTGTGTTCGGTAAACATATGTTCCTTATACTTTCAAGCATATCTTCCCATATGTTGTCGGTTTACTGATGTGTCAAATGCTGCAGGAACTCGCATTAGCCATATGGGCTCTGACGTTCAGAAGAAGCTGAAGGCTGCATATACCCTTATAAAGCAGTTATATACCGGTGCACAACGGACCATCTATGCCGCTTCACACAACAAGCCTCCCCCCACTTTAATTAAGGAAACCTTAGCAAGGTTGTCGATGCTGCCTGCCCGGGTAGAAGAGCTAAAGAGAGCTGTTGCAAGGGCGGGTGCTTTGACCGCACTAACCCGGGCAAAAGCATGGGTACCTGATCTTTATCCGGTAGAAGTGGCGAAAGGCTATCCTAGCCTAAAAGAAGACGGATCCGAATTTGATCAGGAGGATCTCCGCGCCATAAACTGGGAAGTACGTCCACTGGCTTGTCAACTGGCTGAAGAAGCTGATCTTTCTTTTTACCAGGCGAGCTATGACACCAATAACAAACGGGTTGCTGCACCGACTCCTGAAGCGCAAAATCTGATCCCTCCAATCCGTAAGCACACTTATGCCCCTGATATTGAACCGTCAACCCTTATAAGCGACGAAGGTGTGTTCCAAGCTTTAACTGGGATCGACTGGACAACTGTTGACTTCCAGCCGCTGGGTAGAGACGAAGAAGATGAACCGGTGCAAGATGATCCGCATCCATCAGGTCAAGCTGATAAGAAACCATAATCCGGGGGCCGGTTTAGTCTTCCACGTGCTGCAATGCTTATTGAGAAACAATTATCCTTTTGGGCACTGAAAACGCCTTGTAATAGGCTAGTTAAAACACTTGGTCTGTTATGCCTTCGCGCATATTTATCTCAAGAATCGATGCGTGCTAATCCGCCATGCTTAAGATATGATGTTCATAATCCATAGCCATTTATTCAAGCAGTTCCTGCAGATAAGAAGCTTAAAGCGCCCTGGCGGTTTACCACCGGGCGGGTCACGATACCCAAACATACATATGACCAAGGTTTATAACCAAGGTTGTAAAAGATAACCAATTATGGAAATATATGATACCTGTGACCTTTAAGCATAGTGTTGGCTGACCAACTTTGTAGTGAGGGTAATAACCCTTATCCGGAGTATAAGTAACTCCTGTTATATGATGCCGGTTTACCATAAAACCGTTCCGTGTTGTGATAAACACCGGTTTATTCCATACTGGTGACTTTGAGTCAAAACCAGACCGGGCTGATAGTCTTCGGAGTATAATTTGATCATGTACTAACAACTTGGAGTTGATAGCCTAGCCGGGTTGATGAACACCGGTTTAAAAACATCACAAATCTTGTCAAAAAGAGAAAAAACTTAGCAAAAAGCGAATAAAAACCCTTGTAGTCGAGGCTTTTCACGGGCTGCCAGGCCCCAAATTCGAGGCCTTTCATGGGCTGCCAGGCCACTGAGTTAAACCATTTCACAAAGCCTTTTAAGATGGTCTTCGATCCTTAACCAATCATCGTTTTAACTTGACAAGTTCAGGGTCTTTATTTTAGAATAACTTGTCAAAGTTCGAAGGGTCATACCAGGTTTACCTGGGTGGAGTAACTTACTTAAATACGCAGGTTAACCCGGGGTTTTAGGTGTATACACCAGGCTTCCAAGCCATGGCTTGATAGCCTATTACAAGTGTAGATTCTTTGTTCATTTCGACAAAGAAAGAATCCCCAAGTAACATTGTGAGCTGTGCTCAGTGGGTGCCTATGTTTGAGTTGTTGTTTTACAACACTCTCTTTGGCCCCGGATTGATTTGGCTTTGAGCCGATCAAGAGGTGTGACTGTGGTTCAGATACGACCAAGCCCCCAAGTGATGCTTTGGCATTGCGCCGATCAAGAGGCGTAGCTATGGTTCGGATACGACCAAGCCCCCAAGTGATGTAACATAAAGCTTTGAGAAGCTGAATCAAGGGGTAAACCAGACGCCGCTTTATAAACAGAAGCTCCATGTAACCACACATGATGTAAGAAAAACAATGATACCCGCTTTAGCTGAGGTTCCGGTTTATTATATTGATCATAATATATACATTGTCATAATATGTACATAAGCAGAGCCTATGGCTCATGTATAGTAGGGCCGAAGATGAGCAATATTCCACGGCCGGTTGGTCTCCTCCTCCGACTTACGTGAGTCTTTGCGCTCTCGAACATCGATTAGGTAGTATACCCGTTGTGTAGATTCTTGCTGACCACAAAGGGTCCTTCCCAAGGGGGGGACAACTTGTGCATATCCATCTGATCCTGAATGAGTCGAAGCACCAAATCGCCTTCTTGAAAAGTTCTGGTTCTAACCCGGCAGCTGTGATAACGACGCAGATCTTGCTGATAAATCGCCGAACGGGCTGCTGCCATGTCACGCTCCTCATCTAACAGGTCAAGAGCTTCTTGCCATGCCTTCTCGTTGTCAGCTTCAACATATGCCGCTACACGAGGTGAGTCATGACGGATGCCACTAGGAAGAACCGCTTCCGCTCCATAAACCATGAAGAACGGTGTGTACCCTGTCGATCTGTTGGGTGTGGTATTGATGCTCCATAACACAGAAGGTTACTCGTCAACCCAACAACCTGGCGTCCGTTGCAAAGGAACCATAAGCCGAGGTTTGATGCCTCTCAAGATTTCTTGATTGGCCCTCTCCGCTTGACCATTGGACTGGGGGTGAGCCACTGATGATACGTCAAGCCGGATGTGCTCACGTTGACAGAAATCCTTCATGGCACCCTTTGACAGATTGGTACCATTGTCTGTTATAATGCTGTGTGGAAAGCCAAACCGGAAGATCACCTTCTTGCTGAATTGAACCACCGTAGCTGCATCACACTTACTGACTGGCTCTGCCTCCACCCACTTCGTGAACTTATCAACCGCCACCAAAAGGCGGGTCTTATTGTCCTTGGATCTCTTGAAGGGCCCAACCATATCCAGCCCCCAAGTTGCAAACAGCCAAGTGATTGGAATCATCCTCAATTCTTGAGCCGGTACATGAGCACGTCGTGAGAATTTTTGACATCCATCGCACCTTTTGACCAAGTCCTCGGCATCAGCATGAGCTGTTAACCAATAAAAACCATGACGAACCGGCGTGGTGACCACAATCTCCTTCATGGATCTCACGCAAAATTTCACGGCCTTCTTCAGGAGACACACAACGTTGAAACGCCTCATATAATCGCAATGATGTAACTCTCCATTGATAATAGTCATGGACTTGGACCGCCGGATTATCTGCCTGGCCAAAGTTTCATCCTCTGGTAACTCGCCCCGGTTCATATACGCCAAATATGGAACCGTCCAATCCGGAATAACATGAAGAGCTGCCACCAACTGAGCTTCCGGATCAGGAATAGCCAAATCCTCTTCACCAGGGAGTTTCACGGACGGATTATGCAACACATCCAGGAAGACATTAGGTGGAACCGGTTTACGTTGAGAACCCAATCGGCTTAAAGCGTCCGCCACATCGTTCTTTCGCCAGTCCACATGATCCACCTGATAACCTTTGAAGTGACCTGCAATAATATCCACCTCACGACGATATGCCTCCATGAGTGGGTCCTTGGAATCCCAAGTGTCGGACACTTGTTGAGCCACCAGGTCCGAGTCACCGAAGCACTTAACTCGGCTTAGGTTCATCTCCTTAGCCATCCGATGACCATGGAGCAAAGCCTCATATTCAGCTGCATTGTTAGTGCAAGGGAACATTAAATGGAGAACATAACAAAACTTATCACCTCATGGGGAAGTTAATACGACTCCAGCCCCCGAGCCCTCCAATTGCCTGGACCCATCAAAATGAATAGTCCAATAAGTATGACCCGGCTTCTCTTCTGGCGCTTGTAGTTTTGTCCAGTCATTGATGAAATCCACAAATGCTTGTGATTTGATCGCCGTTCAGGGTATGTATTTCAACCCGTGAGGCCGAGCTCGATGGCCCACTTAGCAATCTGGCCAGTTGCTTCCCTATTCTGAATTGTATCCCCCAAAGGAGCAGAGCTGACCACCGTGATGGGATGACCTTGGAAATATTGCTTAAGCTTCCGGCTTGCTATGAAAACTCCATACACCAATTTTTGCCAATGCGGGTACCTCTGCTTGGACTCAATAAGTACCTCACTAATATAGTAAACCGGCCGCTGAACCGGATATTCCTTTACTGCCTCCTTGCGCTCCACCACAATAGCCACACTAATAGCCCGGGCGTTAGCTGCCACATATAGCAACAATGGTTCTTTGTCAACCGGAGCAGCGAGAATCGACGGATTAGCCAGCTGCCGCTTTAAGTCCTCAAATGCTTCATTAGCGGCGTCACTCCAGACGAAGTTATCCGTTTTCTTCAGCATCTGATACAAAGGGATGGCCTTCTCGCCAAGGCGGCTGATAAACCGGCTCAACGCAGCAATCCGGCCTGCCAGGCGTTGAACATCATTGATATACCTCGGTTTGGCCAAAGAAGTAATGGCTTTGATCTTTTCTGGATTAGCTTCAATGCTCCTGTTAGACACCAAAAAGCCCAAGAGGTTGCCTGCTGGTACACCAAAGACGCACTTGGCCGGATTAAGCATCATTTTATAAACCCACAGGTTATCAAAGGTCTCCTTCAAGTCATCAATCAATGTCTCCTTCTTCCTTGACTTCACCACAATATCATCTACATATGCATGAACATTGCGGCCGATTTGATCATGAACACAATTCTGCACACACCGCTGATAGGTCGCCTGGGCACTCTTTAGCCCAAAGGGCATAGACACATAATAGAAGGCTCCTAAAGGAGTTATGAAGGCTGTTTTCTCCTGGTCCTTAACTGCCATTTTGATCTGATGGTAGCCGGAATACGCATCCAGAAAGCTGAAACGCTCGCAACCCGCCGTAGCATCAACGATTTGATCAATACGAGGGAGGGAAAAAGGATCTGTCGGACAGGCTTTGTTGAGATCTATGTAGTCTACACACATACGCCAAGTGTCGTTCTTCTTGAGCACCAGCACCGGATTAGCCAGCCACTCAGGATGAAATACTTCAACGATAAATCCATCCGCCAAGAGCATGGCTACTTCTTCACCAATAGCCTTGCGCCTTTCTTCATTGAACCGACGAATAAATTGCTTGATCGGTTTATACTTGGGATCAACATTGAGGGTGTGCTCAGCGAGTTCTCTCGGTACACCTGACATGTCAGAAGGCTTCCACGCAAAGATGTCCCGATTCTCACAGATGAACTCGATGAGCGTGCTTTCCTATTTCGGATCCAAGTTAGCACTGATGCTGAACTGCTTGGGCGAATTGCCGGGCACGAAGTCAACAAGCTTAGTCTCATCAGCCGACTTAAACTTCAGGGCAGGATCATGCTCTGTAGTTGGTTTCTTCAATGAAGTCATATCCGCCGGATCAGCATTGTCCTTATAGAACTTCAATTCCTCAGTTGCACAAACCGACTCAGCGTAAGCCGCATCACCTTCTTCACACTCCAAAGCGATCTTGCGGCTCCCATGCACTGTGATAGTCCCCTTATGACCCGACATCTTGAGCTGCAGATAGACATAACATGGCCTTGCCATAAACTTAGCATAAGCCGGTCGTCCAAACATGGCATGATATGGGCTTTTGATTTTCACCACCTCAAAGGTCAACTTCTCTAATCTTGAATCATGCTCGTCACCAAAAGCAACCTCCAGAGCTATCTTACCAACGGATATGCCGATTTACCAGGTACCACACCGTGAAAGACCGTGTTGGACGGTTTAAGATTTTTATCTGTTAACCCCATGCGACAGAAGGTTTCATAATAAAGGATATTGATACCCCCCCATCCATGAGTACTTTGGTGAACTTATAACCTCCCACCTGAGGTGCCACCACCAACGCCAGATGACCCGGATTATCAACCTAGGGCGGATGATCCTCTCGACTCCAAACAATAGGCTGTTCAGACCAGCGTAAGTATCGGGGAAACGCCGGTTCAATGGAATTCACTGCACTTTTATGAAGCTTCTGATCGCGCTTGTCCAGGCAAGTGGTGAAGACATGATCTTGCCGCTATTCAAGCTGCTTCGGGTTGCTCTGGTAACCCAAGCTAACTTCTTCTTGCATTCTTGATTCCACGATTATTATAGCCACCTTGATTGCCCTGATTGCCTTGATTACCCTGTCCACTCTGGTTGCCGTGAAAGCCTAAACCGGAACTACCTCCACTGTAACCCGGCCCATGAGATCCGGGGCCTGAACCGCCACCCGGTCCATGATCATACCGAAAAACATCAGATTTTTTGAACTCTTGCATGATGTAACAATCTTTCCAGAGGTGCGTGGACGGGTTCTCCTTCGTCCCGTGCTTTGGGCAAGGTTGGTTCAATAGATAAGACAGGCGGTCCGGATTAGGACTTGGTCCTCCACCGGGCTGAGGCGGTTTACCTTTACGACATTGGCCTTTATCCCGCCCGTTGGTATTAGCCACAAAGTCCAAGCTATTATCTGCTTTACGCTTACCATTGTTTCCATGGCCCGCCGGGTTGTGCTGCTGCCCCTTGGTATGTCCGCTCTTCTTTCCCTTCCCTGTCTTGTCATCATCAGACTCGGGGTCCTTGGTACCATCAGAGTCGGCATATTTCACCAGAGCAGCCACGAGAGTCCCCATATCATTGCAGTGGCGTTTGAGCCGTCCCAACTTCAACTTCAGAGGTGCAAACCGGCAATTGCCTTCCAATGTTAAAACTGATGTGTCAGTGTTAATGCGGTCCGATGAATGTAAAATCTCCGAAACCCGGTGCACCCAATGGGTTGTTGATTCTCCTTCCTCCTGGACACAGGCAGCTAGGTCCACAATTGACATGGGCTGCTTGCACGTATCCTTGAAGTTCTGGATAAACCGGGCCCTCAGATCGGCCAATGACCCAATGGAGTTAGCTGGTAACTTTTTCAACCAAGTTCGAGCCGTTCCTTCCAACATCATGGTAAATTATTTAGCGCACGCCGCATCGTCCACATCCAGCATCTCCATTGCCATCTCATAGCTTTCCACCCATGACTCGGGGCATAAGTCGGTGGTGTAATTCGGCACTTTTCGTGGGCCTTTGAAATCCTTAGGCAGGCGCACGTTGCGCAGCGCTGGAACAAGACACGGTAATCCCAAAGAGCTAGAGGTAACCCCCGGTTCCACCGATGTGGTTGGACGAACCGGAGTAAGTTGGCGGGCCTCATGCTATGCTGCTAACTTGGCTTATCGACGAGCTCTAGCGCGGTCCACCACATCCTGAGCATCACCACCACCGCCCGCCGGGTTATGGCCACGGGGCGGATCACGGTTCCGCGCATTGCTTGATATGACCGGTTTATCCATATGCCTGCTGTAGCTTCGGCTTGGGCGGGGAGTAGAATGGATCCTCTCACGACTATATGAATAAGCTCGCGAACCAAAGTTATGCAAGAAGCTCCCTAGCCCGTCGCGTCTCGACCGCCATCGAGACTCGCCGATCGGAAGGCCGCCCGATCGTGAAGCGGCAGCGACAATGTTGTCCATCGGGTTAGAGTAATGACCTGGTGGTGTTGGGACATGCTGCGGCGACACGCGATTCTGGCAAGGCGGATCCGCCAAACGTGGCTGAACCGGCGCCCTCGCTCCAGGTGCTTCCGCCCGATTTAACATCGGCGGATTACTGGTCCCCGCTACTGGGGTGTTAAAGAGGTTTCTGGCCTCATAAAGCGGCGGCAGGCGAGATTGGTACCTCCTCTTCAGGACATCATTTGACGCACTTTGATCCAGCATAAGCCGATAAGCATGTGCATCCAATGCGGCCCATTCCACAGCCATCCTGGCATCCTCTACTGCCAAGTCGTCTTTGGCCTGGGTGATCTGATCTTTCACCTTCGCGATTTCCGCATTATGTGCGTCTTGGTCCGTCGGGTTAACCTCCGCCATCAGCGTTGCCAAAGCGTCAAACAAATCAGATAGAACCTACGCCGGCGGTCGCACAGGGCCTCCTGCCCCGGCTGCTGCCGCTGCTATTGATCCAGAAATCATCGCCGCTGCGGTTGAAGAGTGGAGCGCTGGTTGTGTATCGACCATGAAGATTGCATCCCGGTTCGGTGGATCAAAGGGGTCCGGAATACTGTCGCCATCGGAACTGTCCCCAATCCGGCCATCTTGCAACCGATATAACGATTCGGTCTCTCCAGTCGATGACTCATCGCCGGAATAAACGATGGTTTCACCACCAGATTCTGATCTATCCTCAGATTCCCCTCCGTGGATGACTCCCACGAAGGCATGCTTCATGACAGGCTTGACCCGGGCAGATCTCGCACGCTGAGCCGTTTCGACGAGATCGGTGCAGATGTCCAGCTTAGGGCCCGGTTCGCCAATCTTGCCAATGAAAACGTGTATGCCACCAAAGGGGACCCAGTACCCGTACTCGATTGAGCCGGCCTCGGGGCCCCAGCCTGCATCGTCGATGTAGAGCTTGCTGCGACGACTCTTGGTCATCCGGCCCACAGCATAACCCTTGAGTCCTCTGAAGCTGCCCTTTAAGAACTCGAAACCATCGTGCGGTAGCCCCACGGTGGGCGCCAACTGTCGTGGTTTTGTCACGGCAGATGTCCTAGAACAAGGACTTAGTCGTGGAGCCATCGCTACGGGTTAACTTAAAGGGGTTAAAGCGGACAAGGGACGCAAGAGAGTTTATACTGGTTCGGCCCCTTGCGGTGAAGGTAAAAGCCTACGATCCAGTTGTTGTGGGATTGCTTGGGTTTCGATGACCAGGGAGCGAATACGCTTTGCCTGAGTCTCGAGTTGTTGTCTGTTGTCCTTGAACCGCCGCCGGGTCGTCCCCTTATATACATGGGTTGACGCCCGTCGGTTTACAGAATCCCGAGGCCGGCTCATAAACGTGTTCGGCTCGGTCTCTGCTCTTTCTATCTTACAACACAAGTTTACATACTAATGCCGGTTTACGTCTACAGGCCTTAAACCGGCTTTGGGCCCTAGGCCCTCATGAAGCATCACCGTCTTTGTCTTCATGGGCTTCAGATACAATGAACCACTATGGGGTTAACCTGGCCTCTCTTGGTCCGGTTTATGCCCGGTGGTAATATCCCTAACAACGTCCGTGTCAAGTAGACCGAAATGATTCTTCATCTACTACTATTACTCCACACATCGACCACTATCCAGCATGCATCTAGAGTATTAAGTTCATAAGAACAGTGTAACGCATTAGGCAAGATGACATGACGTAGAGGGATAAACTCAAGAAATATGATATAAACCCCATCTTTTTATCCTCGATGGCAACAATACAGATAATTCAAAGAGACTTGCAAAGATATTAGATCATGCATAAAAGAATTCAGAGAAGAACCAAATATTGTTCGATAACATTGATCATAAACCCACAATTCATCGGATCTCCACAAACACACAGCAAAAAGTATTACATCGAATAGATCTCCAAGAACATCGAGGATAACTTCGTATTGAGAACCAAAGAGAGAAGAAACCATCTAGCTAATAACTATGGACCCGAAGGTCTATGGTAAACTACTCACACATCATCAGAGAGGCTATGGTGTTGATGTAGAAGCCCTCCGTGATCGAATCCCCCTCTGGCAGATCGCCGGAAAAGGCCCCAAGATGGGATCTCACGGGTACAGAAGGTTGCGGCGGTGGAAAAGTGGTTTCATGGCTCCCCTGGATGTTTTCAGGTATAAGAGTATATATAGGCGAAAGAAGTAGGTCGGTGGAGCTACGGGGGGCCCATGAGGGTGGGGGGCATGCCTACCCCCCTGGGCGTACCCTCCTGCCTCGTGGCCGCCTCGTTGCCTCCTTGACTTCCACTCCAAGTCTCCTGGATTGCATTCGTTCCAAAAAAGATCCTCGCGAAGGTTTCGTTCCGTTTGGATTCTGTTTGATATTCCTTTTCTGCGAAACACTGAAATAGGAAAAAAAAGAGCAATTTGCACTGGGCCTTCGGTTAATAGGCTAGTCCCAAAAATAATATAAAAAGGTATATTAAAGCCCACTAAACACCCAAAACAGATAATATAATAGTATGGAACAATCAAAAATTATAGATACGTTGGAGACGTATCACGTGCGGACCCTACGGGTTCGAGAACTATGTAGACATGACCGAGACACATCCCCGGTCAATAACCAATAGCGGAACCTGGATGCTCATATTGGCTCCTACATATTCTACGAAGATCTTTATCGGTCAAACCGCATAACAACATACGTTGTTCCCTTTGTCATCGGTATGTTACTTGCCCAAGATTCGATTGTGGTATCATCATACCTAGTTCAATCTCGTTACCAGCAAGTCTCTTTACTCGTTCTGTAATGCATCATCCCATCACTAACTCATTTGTCACATTGCTTGCAAGGCTTATAGTGATGTGCATTACCGAGAGGGCCCAGAGATACCTCTCCGATACACGGAGTAACAAATCCTAATCTCGATCTATGCCAACCCAACAAACACCTTCGGAGACAACTGTAGAGCATCTTTATAATCACCCAATTATGTTGTGACGTTTGATAGCACACAAGCTGTTCCTCCGGTATTCGGGAGTTGCATAATCTCATTGTCAGAGGAACATGTATAAGTCATGATGAAAGCAATAGCAATAAAACTAAATGATCATTATGCTAAGTTAATGGATGGGTCTTGTCCATCACATCATTCTTTAATGATGTGATCCCGTTCATCAAATGACAACACATGTCTATGGTCAGGAAACATAACCATCTTTGATTAACGAGCTAGTCAAGTAGAGGCATACTAGGGACACTCTGTTTTGTCTATGTATTCACATATGTACTAAGTTTCCGGTTAATACAATTCTAGCATAAATAATAAACATTTATCATGATATAAGGAAATATAAATAACAACTTTATTATTGCCTCTAGGGCATATTTCCTTCACACCAAACCACCGGATGTAGATGTCCAGTACACCAATACAGAGCCGAAATCCATGGACTTCTTGTAACCGCCGAACATCTGGTGCTCCTTGAGCCATCGGATGTCCGGTGGATCTATATAGAAGCTTTTTATTTGAACATTACTAAACTTATGGCATCTACCGGATGTTTGGTGCTCTCCGAGCCACCGAATGTCTGGTATGTAGAACATGTCCGGTACATCTCGCCCTTGGCCATTTGCTCTACTTTGTACATGGTGCACTTGCTTCAGCAACCGGGTGTCGGGTACTCGCAGTGCACTGACAGTTCCAACAACCACGTTTAGTTTTTTATATACTCCTCTCCCACCTCGGGAGAGGGTTCACCACTTCATTTGAAAACACCCAAGAACCCTAAAGTGCTCCCTCTCACTCTCTTCTACACCAAATCTATACCTCGAAGGTGTTTGCGAGAGTTCTTGAGAGAAACTCCACCAAGTTATAGATCCAATCCCTTTCCCTCTTTTGACCAAAGAAAATCATGATTTGAGCAGGCCTTGGGCATTTCCTCCCTTAATCTTGTTACTCTCGGAGGCTGGACACTTCTAGGCGGTAGGAGTTATTCAAAGATGAATTGCTCATTGTGATTACCCTTGGAAATTTCAAGTTTGTGAAGGTTTGAAGACCTCCTCATGGTCTACCACTTGAGAAATACCTTCATGGTATTGCCACAAGGAGAATAGAGTGAACCTTCGTGGCATTGGTGTGCCCTCGTGGTAGGTAATATTTGCCCCTCCAACGGTGACTACCTGCCCTCCAAGAAAGTGAACATCGTGATACATTCTTCTCTTTGGAGTTTCGGTTATTGAGGGAGTCCTGGACTAGGGGGTGTCCGGATAGCCGAACTATCATCTTTGGCCGGACTCCTAGACTATGAAGATACAAGATTAAAGACTTCGTCCCGTGTCCGGATGGGACTTTCCTTGGCGTGGAAGGCAAGCTTGGCGTCTGGATATGTAGATCTCCTACCATTGTAACCGACTACATGTAACCCTAACCCTATCCGGTGTCTATATAAACCGGAGGGTTTTAGTCCGTAGGATGAACAACAATCATACCATAGGCTAGCTTCTAGGGTTTAGCCTCTACGATCTCGTGGTAGATCTACTCTTGTACTACCCATATCATCAATATTAATCAAGCGGGAGTAGGGTATTACCTCCATCGAGAGGGCGAACCTGGGTAAAAACATCGTGTCCCTTGTCTCCTGTTACCATCCGCCTAGGCCTTGATTCGGGACCCCCTACCCGAGATCCGCCCGGTTTGATACCGACATTGGTGCTTTCATTGAGAGTTCCTACGTGTGCGTCACCTATAGGCCCGATGGCTCCTTCGATCATCAACAACGACGCGGTCCAGGGTGAGACTTTTCTCCCCGCACAGATCTTCGTATTCGGCGGCTTTGCGCTGCGGGCCAATTCACTTGGCCATCCGGAGCAGATCGAAGCTTCGCCCACAGCCATCAGGTCAGATTTGGGAGTTTGAACTACACGGCCGACATCCGCGGAGACTTGATCTTCGACGGATTCGAGCCACAACCAAGTCGCGCCGCCTTTGTCTCGATGGGCACGATCTAGCTCTGCCTTGAGCAGTGTCACGGAGGCGCATTAACGTCCGCTCCGACCCTTAGCTCGGGCCGACTCTGATCGAGGGCGAGTGGTTGGACACCGCCTGGGGAGCTATGATCTCAACAGCGATTGAGCGAACTCCATCCACATCGCTGCGAAGACCGTGACTCCAAGGTGCCGGACTCCTCTCCGGACTCCGAACCCTCCGCGCCCCTGCCAATCGAATCCGATTGGGCGCCGGTCATGGAGTTCACTGCCACGGACATCTTTCAGCACTCGCCCTTTGGCGACATCTTGAATTCACTAAAGTCTCTCTCTTTATCAGGAGAGCCCTGGCCGGACTACGGCCAGGAAGTTTGGGATGTGGACGACGAAGAAATTCAACGCCCACCCACCACCCACTTTGTAGCCACTGTTGATGATTTAACCGACATGCTCGAGTTCGACTCCGAAGACATCGACGGTATGGACAACGATGCCGGAGAAGACCAAGATCCAGCGCCTACAGGGCACTGGAAGGCCACCTCGTCATATGACATATACATGGTGGACATCCCAAAAGATGGGAATGGCGATGGAACGGCGGAGGATGAACCCTCCAAGAAACAACCCAAGCGCTGACGTCAACGGCGTCGTTCTAAATCCCGCCATAGTAAAAACGTTGATTCCGGCACGGGAGACAATAATACCCCGGACAATGCCGAAGACAACCCCCTCCAGCAGGACTCAGCTCAGGAGGAGGGAGGAGCAAGTCCGCACGACAATGCAGCAGAAAGAGAGGTAGAGGACGATAATTATGTGCCCCCCTCCGAAGACGAGGCAAGCCTCGTGACGGCCATTTAATTTGTCGTGCCTGAGGATCCCGCCGAACAGGAGCGTTACAAACGCAGGCTTATGGCCATGGCAAGCAGCCTCAAGAAAAAGCAGCAGCAGCTTAGAGCTGACCAAGACTTGCTAGCTGACAGATGGACTGAAATCCTTGCAGACGAAGAGTATGAACTCGAACGCCCCTCCAAGAGATACCCCAAAGCAGGCTGATACCCCAATTAGAGGAAGCAGCACCCAAACCTACATCACCAGCGCATGAAACGGCGGACCGGCCACCCCGTGGTCGCGACAGAGAGGCCTCTAGACCCTCCATTCAAGCCGCACTCCGGCGTAGCTCGAAAAGTACCAAGGCACGGGGAAACGCGCCAGACCTGCGAGACATATTGGAGGACAAGGCAAGGCAAACAAGATCGATCTAGGATCGGCGTGGCGCCCACGACGCGTGATGATAACCGTCACGCCCGGATACAACAACTCGGCCGGGCGAACACACGAGACAAAGCTCATATGAGCTACGTCGTGATATAGCCCAATCTGAGGGCGCCAGACACCCATTATGCTTCACAGATGAAGTAATGGATCATCAAATCCCTGAGGGCTTCAAACCCGTAAACATCGAATCATACGATGGCACAACAGATCCTGCGGTTTGGATCTAGGACTACCTCCTCCATATCCACATGGCCCGCGGTGATGATCTACACGCCATCAAATACCTCCCACTCAAGCTTAAAGGACCAGCTCGGCATTGGGTTAATAGCTTGCCAGCCGAATCAATTGGTTGTTGGGAGGACCTGGAAGCCGCATTCCTTGATAACTTCCAGGGCACATATGTGCGACCACCAGACGCCGATGACCTCAGCCACATAATTCAGCAGCCGGAGAAGAATCGGCCGGACAATTCTGGACACGATTCCTAACCAAGAAAAATCAAATCGTTGACTGTCCGGATGCAGAGGCCCTTGCAGCCTTCAAACATAACATCCATGACGAGTGGCTAGCCCGGCACCTAGGACAGGAAAAGCCGAAATCCATGGCAGCCCTCACCACAATCATGACCCGCTTTTGCGCGGGAGAGGACAGCTGGCTAGCTCGTAGTAACAACTTGACCAAAAACCACGGTAGTTTGGATACCAAGGACAGCAATGGCAGGTCGGCGTCGCAACAAGAACAAGCACCGCATTAACGGGCGATAATGATGAAGATATCGGCGGTCAATGCCGGATTCAGAGCTCTAAACCCGGTCACCGGAAGAAGACATTCAAAAGAAATACCGGGGCCCGGCCCAACTTGGACCGAATACGATCGCTTGTGCGGATACATGGCACCCGAAAACCAGCCAATCACACCAGCGAGGATTGTTGGGTGTTCAAACAAGCGAGCAAGTTAAGTGCCGAACTCAATGACAAGGGGCTGCATAGCGATGACGAGGAAGAGCCCCGGCCGCCGAAAAATAGAGGACAGAAGGGCTTTCCCACACAAGTGCGGACGGTGAACATGATATACGCAACCCACATACCCAAAAGGGAGCGGAAGCATGCACTAAGGGACGTATATGCGATGGAGCCAGTCGCCCCGAAGTTCAACCCATGGTCCTCCTGCCCGATCACATTCGATCGAAGGGACCACCCCACTAGCATCCGTCACGGCGGTTTCGCCGCATTGGTTCTTGACCCAATTATCGACGGATTTCACCTCACTAGAGTCCTGATGGACGGCGGTAGCAGCCTGAACCTGCTTTAGCAGGATACAGTGCGCAAAATGGGCATAAACCCCTCAAGGATTAAACCCACAAAGACGACCTTTAAAGGCGTCATACCGGGTGTAGAGGCCAATTGTACAGGCTCAGTTACACTCGAAGTGGTCTTCGGATCCCCGGATAACTTCCAAAGCGAAGAGTTAATCTTCGACATAGTCCCGTTCCGCAGCGGCTATCACACACTGCTCGGACGAACCGCATTCGCAAAATTCAATGCGGTGCCGCACTACGCATACCTTAAGCTCAAGATGCCAGGCCCTCAAGGAATAATCACGGTCAATGGAGACACCGAAAGCTCTCTCCGAACGGAGGAGCACACAGCGGCCCTCGCGGCGGAGGTTCAAAGCAGCCTCTCACAACAATTCTCGAGTCCGGCCACTAAACGTCCAGGACACCGCTGTCAGCGCGCCGGAGTAACCTACAACAAGACCGCCGCACGATCCAAGCATCGCAGCGTAGCAATCCGGCTAACCCCATCCCTCGCGAAATTGCGAAGCCAGTACTACGCGTACATAACTACGCTCTGGAGATACCATGGGCATAAGGGGACGGGCCACGACCACGGCACGCCCAGAATGTGGCTCAACCGCACCAGGGGCTCCCGATTGTGTCATTCTTTTCCTTTTTCTTTTTTCTTTTTTCTTACTTTCAGGACTCTGTTCTCCAGAAGCCATGTCCGGCATTCGCGCCGAATACATGATGCAATAGCCAGGGAAGCAGAAAACTGCGTCGAGTGTCCAGGTTGTCTCTATTACGAGCATTATACATGTTTTACATACCATCCCGCAGCTTACCCCTGGAGGGGGACATGTTAAATAGTCCCATCCCTTGCTTATCGCACAATTTGTATCGTTCTGCTTTTATTCGTAGTTTAATAACCAATATATAGGTCTTGCCTATTATTGCATTCTTTTCAATTACATATGTTCATTTTTGACATTGCGCAACCGTACAATTTGGTACGGCCAATACACCAGGGGCTTAAGTACCCCAAAAGTATGGTGTGATAAGTCCGAACACTTTCACAAGTGCGGCACCCCGAACTTATAGCATTATATGCATCGGCTCCGAATCATGTCTTGGGTCAATAGTTGGGTTTGCCCGGCTCCCATGTTTTGGTACCTTACGTTCCGTTATATCGGCTAAGGTAGCACTGGGAGAACCACTGCGATTGTGCCCCGGTTGTGCTGGGTTGAGCACCTCAGTGGAGAAAGCTAAAATTGACCGTCATGATAGGGCGAGAGCCGGTCGCTGTTCGAGAGGTTTTTTCGGGTCCCTAAAGACTTTTGCCGCTTAGAGCGAGGAACCGGCATTGTCCGGCCAAGGCATGGATAGTGCCCCGAACGCGGTCTTCCGAATACTAGGGGCTTCGCCGAAATTTAAAATTATAGAATTCTATGGCTAAGTGAGAGTGTTCAAGCATTATAAGTCCGGTTGCCTTGTTCGTTGCGTTGAGCGCCTCCCTCGATGGACCCAAGAATGGGAACAAGAGTGCTCAAGTTTATCGAACACCCCAAAGCACTTTCGTGGCATGGGGGCTGAAGCCAACGACTTGCCATCTCTCAAATTTGATAAACAGCCGCACAGAAGGTAATATTTTAAATTAACAAGTGTTGCTTAGCGCATATGAACAAGTTTTCAGCGTACAGGATAACAAATGCGAGTCTATCCAAAAATTACATCTTTGGAGCACTCATCCGCCATACGGCGGGCACCCTTCAGGACGCCCTCATAGTACATTTCGGGCGTGCGATGCTCCTTGCCCTTCGGTGGCTCGTTCGTCACAAGCTTCTCCGCATCCAGCTTGCCCTAGTGCACTTTAGCACGGGCAAGGGCCCGACGGGCACCTTCAATGCAGACGGAGCGCTTGATGACTTCAATCCATGGACAGGCGTCCACCGGCCGCAGACTAGCTCATAGTAGCTCCCGGGCATGGCTTTCAATAGCCACGTACCGAACTATGAGGCCCTTCATGGCCTGTTCGGCGACCTTGGAGCTTCGACCAGCTGCTTCAGCTGGTCTCTTAGAACACCGGATGTCCGGCCTCAGCATACTGAGACCAGAACACCTTCTCCGTCGAGCTCCCCTCCTTGGCGCGGTAGAATGCGGCAGCATCAGACACACTACGGGGCAGATCTGCGAACGCTCCTGGAGAGCTTCGAATCCGGGTAAGTAATAGGTAATTCACTTTCACATGCTTGCTTTGAATAAAGAATGCCTTACCCGCCGCTATCTTCTTTAATGATTCAATTTCTTGGAGGGTTTTTTGGGCCTCGGCCTTAGCAGCTTTGGCACTCTCAAGAGCCGAGGCAAGCTCAGACTCTCGGGTCTTCGAGTCACGCTCCAAACCCTCGTGTTTTTCCATGAGAGCCTGGAGCTCTTGCCGTACCTCCGCTAGCTGCGCCTCCCCCTTCTCTCGCTCGGTATGCTCCGCGGCCACTTTGCTTTCGGCCACGAACACCGCTTCCTTCACGGTCGCCACCTCGTTCGTGGCCCCTACAATACCCACGTTATTCCTGTCATTTTTTGCAACTGAAACCTTTCTATAAGGTATTTCTTTAATAAGGTATTACTTACCTTT
Organism: Aegilops bicornis; assembly: GCA_021605145.1. Classification (NCBI taxonomy): domain Eukaryota; kingdom Viridiplantae; phylum Streptophyta; class Magnoliopsida; order Poales; family Poaceae; genus Aegilops; species Aegilops bicornis. Next base: position 515,086,616 of record CM038669.1, on the reverse strand, counting down.
CCTGTCCTCGAGCTGCTTCTTGGCAAGGCCGAGCTCGTTCTCGGACCGCTCGAGGCTCTGCTTCAATGCATTGACCTCCATGATCGGTCGGCAGAGGTCAAGGACGCAGCTTTGCATTCCCATATTGACATACTTATGTTAGACTCATGCGTATATCTTTTTAGATCCTTAATCCGGCTTTTCTTTCCGAACACCGAACTAAGCATCAGGGGCTACTGCCTATGCGGTAATATTTTTACATATTCTAAACTTACCTCAAAGCCTGTTAGAAGGCTGGTACAGGCTAAAGTCAGCCCGCTCTTGGCGGACTGAACTTTCTGGATCACCACACTCATAACAGTGCGGTGCTCCTCCTCGATGGAAGCGCCGTTAAGCGCTTCCAGCAAGCTATCCGGTGCCTCCGGTTGGACGGAGGACACCGGCGTCTTACCCTTCCTACGAAGGGTCCGCTTGCCGGACTTCGGAACCACTGAATGTTCTGGTATGGAGTCCGGACGAGGGTCGGGCTTAGAGCCCCTGGGGGTCTCGCTCCCCTCGCGCCTGGAGTCCGGGAGGTTGCCTTGCGGCGCCTCCTGCGCCACCTCCTCTTGACCAGGCCCCCCTTAGGGCCCCACCTCGGCGTCGTCCGCAGCGTGAGGTGAGGAGGCGGGAGGAAGTGAAGTACTCTCCATTTCCGACGAACTCAGGGACCCGCTTGACGAAGCGGAGAGCTCGCCCTTGGGCGGGCTGCATGATTGTTCGGCATTAGAGAACACTATACAATGAAAAAGCCATCGGTATCCGGACACTTACGATCTCGCCAGGGGCTTGGCCCTTGTTGGCCACTCCTCCTCGTCGTTGTCGGCGTTGGTGGAGAAGTCCGGAGGAAGGGTCCTTCCCTTCTTGGACCCTCCGGCCTCCCTAGTTGGGGCGGCCTTCCTTTTCTTCTCTCCCCCCGCTGGGGGAGAGGCTTCTTTTTCCTCCTCCTCTTCCTCAGAGGAGGATTCCGCCTCAGGGTTGTCGGGCGATGAGTCCGACAGCCCCTGGCGTCGGGAGCTCCTTCGAGTTCCCGTGGCCTCCTTCTTGGCCTTCTTCTCCGGCACCACATGAGGTACCGGAGCCAGCAGCCCCGTCAATCGTGCGTCCGCTGGGTCCTTTGGCAAAGGGGCTGGACAGTTAATCTGTCCGGACGTCTTCAGCGATCTGTCAAAAGGTTAGGGAGTTTTAGATCCCACATAGAGTCAATCTATGAAAAACAAGAGTCCCATAAAGGGTAAAATAACTTACCTCGCTGGCTTGACGCTGCGAGCTGAATCCGCGATCTTCGGTAGCGGATGTGGGAGCCTCGGCACCCTTGAACAGCACCTTCCAGGCATCTTCGTACGTAGTGTCAAAGAGCCTTTTCAGAGGTGAGTCTTTGTGCGGATCGAACTCCACAATTTGAAGGCCCGTTGTTGGCATGGGAGAATCCGGCGGATGAGCATCACCTGGATTACGTTGACAAGCACGAGATTCTTGTCCACCAGGTTTCGGACGCAGGTTTGGAGTCGGATAGCTTCGTCCGAATTCCCCATGTCAGGCCCGTCTCTTTCCATGATGAGAGCCGTGTGGGGAAGCGGATCGGAATTCGGGGCCGCCGCCCATTGAGAGTCGCGGCTCGATGATGTAGAACCACCCGATTGCCACCCCTTTATGGTCTCCACAAAGGAGCCCTCGAGCCATAGGACTTTGGCCATCTTGCCAACCATGGCGCCTCCGCACTCCGCTTGGCGGCCGCCCACTACCTTCGGCCTGACATTGAAGATCTTCAGCCATAAGCCGAAGTGGGGCTGGATGCAGAGGAAGGCCTCGCACACAACGATGAACGCCGAGATGTTGAGGATGTAATTCGGGGCCAGATCGTGGAAGTCCAGGTCGTAGTAGAACATGAGACCCCGGACAAATGGCGGAAGTGGAAAACCTAGTCCATGGAGGAAGTGGGGAGAAACACCACCCTCTCATGGGGCCTGGGGTTGGAATGAGCTGCCCCTCGTCGGGTAGCTTGATGCGTGATGTCGCTGGACAAGTATCCGGCCTTCCGCAGCTTTTGATGTCCCTCCGTGACGGAGGAGGCCATCCACCTGCCTCCCGCTCCGGACATAGTTGGAGAAGGTTGAGGTGGGATGTGCGGACTTGGGCGCTGGAGCTCGAGTGCGCGGAAATGGAGGAGCAAAGGAGGAAGAAGGCGTAGGTGAGAAGGTGGATCCTTATCCCCTTATATGGACGGACGAAGCTATGCATCCCACTGCCAGCCTGGTAAAACTCGCTTATCCCCCAAGTGCCGAAATCAAGGGCGCGGATGGGTTACCCACGTCCGTATTGATGGGAATCCCGGAATAAGCGGGCATGATCTCCGCTTTGATAAGACGTGCCAAGGAAACCGCCTCGCTAAACGCGCTGAGGTGGGACAGTAAAAAACGATTCAAATAAAGGCTTGGCCGTGGTGTGATGTCACGCCGCGGAATACGTCAGCAGATCTATGCAAAAATTATTCTCTCTACGGTGGTATGTGGAACTTGTTTTGCAGAGCCGGACACTATCCTTGTGTTCAAAACTTTCTATGAAGTATTTGGAGGAGGGAAGCCGCCTCGCAATGCCGAAGACAATCAACACGCCAGACTCGTCATCATTGAAGCCTGGTTCAGGGGCTACTGAGGGAGTCCTGGACTAGGGGGTGTCCGGATAGCCGAACTATCATCTTTGGCCGGACTCCTAGACTATGAAGATACAAGATTGAAGACTTCGTCCCGTGTCCGGATGGGACTTTCCTTGGCGTGAAGGCAAGCTTGGCGATATGGATATGTAGATCTCCTACCATTGTAACCGACTCTGTGTAACCCTAACCGTATCCGGTATCTATATAAACCGGAGGGTTTTAGTCCGTAGGACGAACAACAATCATACCATAGGCTAGCTTCTAGGGTTTAGCCTCTCTGATCTCGTGGTAGATCTACTCTTGTACTACCCATATCATCAATTTTAATCAAGCAGGAGTAGGGTATTACCTCCATCGAGAGGGCCCGAACCTGGGTAAAAACATCATGTCCCTTGTCTCCTGTTACCATCCGCCTAGACGCACAGTTCGGGTCCCCCTACCCGAGATCCGCCTGTTTTGACACCGACAGTTATCCTTAACCCTAACTCTCTACTCATGGTTATTTGTCTGTTGTCTTTACTTATATGATATTGTGCTTGTGTAAGTGCATCTAGTGCCAGCCCTAGTTGGTTTTGGAGTATTGACGACAAACTTGGTTGAGGGACTAATGTGTTTATTAGGACAACACAGGTAGTAGTCCCTTATTGATTCGGTTTACCTACCAGAGATGACCCCTAAAAATGTGTGAAGACATTGAAGGCAATGGTGGTATGTGAAGATATTGTTGGATGTTGGGTTCCGGCAGACTCTTAAGGTTCGAACTCTGGGGTGCGCACGGAGATCTTTCCCCTACCGATCTACGTCCGATCGTCTCGCGAGAATCTAGGCTAAACAATGAACAACACGAGGGACACAAGATTTATACTGGTTCGGGCCACCGTTGTGGTGTAATACCCTACTCCAGTGTGTGGTGTGGTGGATTGCCTCAAGGGCTGGTGATGAACAGTACAAAGGACGAACAGCCTCGCGAGAGGTGTTCTTGAGCTGGTGCGATGAACTGCTTGGGTGAGTTTGATCGCCTCTCTCTCTCTCTTTGGCTAGGGCTCTATCCGATGCCCTCTACGGTGGTGGCTAGCTCTATTTATAGAGGCCCTGGTCCTCTTCCCAAATATTGAGCGGGAAGGGCGCCAACAACGGCCATTTTGAAGGGGAACATCTAGTACAAGTTATCCTGACTAAAGTTGGTCTTCGGCTGCCAAAAGCACTTGCGATGACGCCGTCTTGGGCTCCACGGTGACCTCCATCCTGCCTCTCCGCTGGCCTTGGTCTCATTGCACTGAAATGGAAACCTTTGCCTGATGCCTCGTTACTCCAAGCCTATGCTTGCCCCCTTTGCCCCAAAGAGGAAACAAGGACACTGCGCAGGCCGGCACCCGCCTGGTCTCGATCGTCATGGCTTGCGTCACGAGCACCTCGCGAGGTACCTTGCCTTGATCTCTCTGCCTCCTCGCGAGTCTGCCCGGCGAGGCCATTCCTGAGGAAGCCCTGTGTCGTCCGCCCCACGAGGCTTGGCCCCTCGCGAGGGTCTTGAGTCTTGTGCTGATGAAGATGGGCCATGCTGGGCCACCACTTGAGCCACGCCTTGAGCCGCAGGCGAGCAAGTCTGGGACCCCCATTCCCAGAACACCGGCAGTAGCCCCGAGGCCCAAAGGCGGCGCTTCGGACTTGGCGAGAGAAGCAAAGGGGAAAATGCGGGCGCAGGGCCCCATCGACATGCGGCCTTGGGCGCCGCATGGCGGTTGATTGGACGTGGGCGTCTCTGCTTCCCCACTCCGCCTCGGCAACTGCTCGACTTGACAAGTCCCTGCATGCAAAAACGAGTCATGATTACCTGTGATCGTGGAGGTCGGCGGTTGGCCTCCTCCGGGACTATAAATGCAGACGGGCGAGAGCCCCCGCAGTCCATCTCTTCCCGCTTCTCTCCTTCTTCTTCCTCCTTGCCCTTGCTCCACTCTACGCCAATGGCGCCAATCCGTCGGTTTTCAGCGGAAGAGAAGGGGAAGGCCCCATGGGAGGGTCCCGGTCCGCTTCCGACGAAGAAGCGGCCTGTCCCCGACCGCTGCGGCGTGGTCGCATGGCAGGAGACGTCGCGACCCTGGTACGAGCGGCCGCCGCCTGGGTTTCCGCTGCCCCTGTATGCCCGAATAGAGGGCCCTGAAGAAGAAGGCACCGAGTGTCACCGACGACGCTGCTGGCGACGCCGGCGAGTCACGGCGGTGCGCGTCGTCACCCCTGGAGTCCACGCCGAGGGCTCTTCTTGCGAGCTCGTGCTTCACGCCGACATACCTCCGCGCTCTTGGATCCGCCTTCCTCCTTCCTTCGCCTTCGAGATGCCGCCTAGTGGGTCTCTGGAGCTACGCTTCTGACATCTTGGCTGCAGCACCCTTGCGACCGGAGCGGAGGTCGCGGTCGTTGCTCCGGGCAAGGTCTACATGACCCGGGGCTGGGGCGAGATCGCCCGGGTCTGCCGGACAGGGGGTGCCCTCGTAATTCATCTTGAATACGATGGCGCCTCCTTGATGTTCTTCAAGGTCTTCGACGCGGAAGGGCGCCGGCTGGAGTGCTGCCCCATGGAAGGCAGCCGAGGCAGCGGAGTGGCGAGGGCCAGGCCCGCCACCCGCTTCCCCGACAGCTCCTCAGGCAGCAGCGGAGGAGCCGAAGAATCCAGTGACTCCCCCGAGCTTCACGCGACTCCGGAGATGAGCGACGACAGCTACGAGCCCCCGAGCTCGCGTCACGCCCGGAGGAGGGCAGCTGCATCAGGCCGCCGTCGCCACTGATCTGGATGGGGTTGGCGCCGGCGCCTGATGGCCCACTGTTGATGATGGCGTCTCCCGTGGCGGCGCGCGTAGTTAGCGTTCCTTAGGGTTAGCATATTTCGTTCCCTGCAAGGAATGGAAGAAATACCCCGTGGGGGTATGTAAGGCGCCGGCCATGTCGTTTGTGAATATTATCCTTATTATGAATCGATGTGAGGTGCTTGTCCTGTCTCGGCTCAGCTCCCCCTTTCTATCTTCACGAGGGCTTGGTGCTATACACTGACAGGTCTCGGTCCCCAGGCAGGCTTCAGCCGTCGCTGGTATGTCAGGTCGCAATGCCGTGGTCAAGGCCAGGAGGTGAGCGGCCCGAGGTCCAGTAAGAGCCCCTGAGTCGCGATGCTCAGGAGGTCCCCTTTAGTGCTCAAGAAGCCTCCACTGGGCGAGAAAGGAAGGCAATGTCGCCGTGACAGAGCCGCACTAGGCGAGGGTTTGGCGTTGTGTTGATTTAACTCCTGCAGAGGCGTGACTTATCTCATGAGTTTGGAGTAGTTCTCCGGCGAGGTGCCAGGCCCACGCGCCGACAGCTGGGGTGTCGCTGGGTCAGGCCCTCGCGAGCTTCTCCCCTCTTCCCCGCACTTTCTTTCATGCTCTACGTCCTCAGGTCCCGGCCCTCGAGCGAGCTCAGCCGCCGCTGGTATGATAGGTCGCGATGCCGTGGGTCAAGCCCTGGGGGTGATGGCTGGAGAGCCAGTAAGAGCCCGTGAGTCGCGATGGTCAGACGCCCCCCTTTTAACGCGCGAGTGGATCATACGGGAGAGAGGGAAAGGGAGCTCACGACGCCCCCCACGCTATTCCTTAGGCGGATCCTGCACACCAACATGAGGAAAACAAGGTCTACCATCGCGGTTGTCGGCCAGCCATTGGTTGCTCCGAGGGAGTGATTGAGGCACTGAGGGCCTGGTGAGGTAGCGCTATGCGGGGCTGCCGCGGCCAGAGCTCGACCACTCAGATTTGTCGGTGTTGCAGGGACGGACCCATGCGCAAGCGCCGTGCCAGAGCGAGCGGCTCCAAAGGTAGGTGTCAATCGAGCAGGCGATTATCCCAAGCAGGTTAAGCATGAAGAAGCAAATCAACTTAGATAGATGCAGAGAGAAGCAAACGCCACTGGGTCAGGCCCAAGCGGCTTGGGGATGATGCAGCCCGAGGGGCGCCCCCAACAAGGTAAGCTGAAGACATAAGCAAAACGGATACATGCCGCAGGGACAGACCCACGCGACCTGGGAATGATGCAGCCCTGAGGGCGCTCCCAGCTGAAACAAAACTTGGAAAGAAGTCACCTGATACCATTGCAGAGAGAGTGTCGGAGTAGCTGTCGACGCGTGGTGAAGAAGCCAATCCTCACGAGCCCTCGGGGCTCCGAGCCTCTGGAGGCTTAGGAGGTTCGGGCGGCTCGGTGACGTCCATCTCCGTCTCTTCCAGGGACGCGCGGTGCCTGGCCGCCTGAGCTTCCAGGATGCTCCTCATCAGGTGCTGGTGGGCAGCAACCTTGTTCGGCAAGCCAAAGGGCATGCAAACGTAGCTGTGTGGTGGACCCGCGCAACGCCCCACACGCGAGGGTCAGAAGCACTCCTGAGACGCGACTCGATTGAGCCCTGGGTAGTCGATGCAGACGCGCAGCCCGCCATCCTCGCCTGGATGGGGAGCTACGCTGGGCAGGCGGCGGTTGCCGCGCATGACTCTCGATTCCTGCAACTCCTGAGCGACCTTGGTGATGAACTCCCGAGGGTTGGGCCCTCCTTTCCTTACTCCTTCCTGAGGGAAGCGTCTTGCATGGCACGCCTCCAAGTGGTGCCCGAGCGCCTCCCTCGTGACCTTGGCAAATTCAGTGGCTCCCCAAGAGAGAGCCCCTGAGCCTTGCCCGAGGAGGGCACCGGGCGCGCCTTCCTATGCGACGGAGGGTGGCGCCCCTTGGACGAGCACAGATCCCGGTGTGGCGCATCCGGAGGTACCTGTCTCCTGAGGCCTTGAGCCAGGCGATGTCTTCTTTTTCTTGGGAGCTGCTCCAGGGAGGTTTCCGCTCTTGTTGTCTCGGTCTTCGACTGACGCGACTTGGAAGGCGCGCTCGAGAGATCACACCGCATCCTTCTCTTCATAGGGGACCGTGATGACTCTGCCACTTCCTGGCATCTTGAGGACATTGTAACCATGGTGAGTCACTGCTCTGAACTTGGCCAGGGCTGGATGCCCGAGGATGGCATTGTATGGCAGGCGAATGTGGGCGACGTCAAAGTCGTTGAGCTCGGTACGGTAGTTCTTGCGCTGCCCTAAGGTGACAGAGAGTCGGACCTGCCCTTTCGGGACAGTGGAACCGTCGGTGACTCTTGAGAAGGGCTTGGTTGGTTGAAGCTGATCGTATGGCACTTGGAGATTGTTGAACGTCTCGATGGATAGGACGTTGAGCCCTGCTCCACTGTCGATGAGGGTCCTGGTAACTTGCACATTGCTGATGACTGGGGAGCAGAGCATCGGGAGGACACCGGCCGTTGCCGCGCACTTGAGTTGGTCCGCTAAGTTGAATGTGATGGCGCATGCAGACCACCTAAGAGGGCGCGTGGCCTCAAGCTTGGGGAGGACTGCATTCACCTCGCGAGCAAACTACTTGAAGATGCGCTAAGAAGCTGGGGCCTGTGCGCCACCCAAGATGCAAGCGATCGCACACGGCTCCTGGAAGCCCCCAGCCCCCTCGTCCTGATGGTGATCGTCATTCCTTCTTGGTGGTGGTGGCAGGGGAGGAAGTCCTGCGTTGCCTTGTGGGCGATCCACACGAGGTTGATCTCTCCAAGCTCCCTCGTGAGGCTGGTCCTGCCAGCGGTCCTCGCGAGGCCGGTCACGTCGCCCTTGGCGAGGCCACGATGATCGGCGTCCTCCACCTCTTGCTCCGCCTCGGCCATAGCCCCGATCGTTGCGCTCGGGACGTCGACCGACACAGCCTTCTCGCACGGCCCTGAGCTCTTGACATTCGTTGGTGTTGTGGGCGTGGAGATCGTGGTACACACAGTACCGGCTGCCCTGGGACGACTTCGGCTGGTCCTTGCCGCGCTTCATGTCTGGCTCTGCCGCAAGCACAACTGCTCCTTTGCGCTTCACATCCTTGGCCTTGGTTTTCTTCTCTTATGGCTCTGCTGCTGGGAGCTCGAGAAGGGAGAGGCGTCCCTCCTCGGCCCTTGCGCACTTGGTCGCCAGGTTGAAAAACTCCAGAGATGTACATAGATCTTCGTGGATCACGGACTCCTCCTTCATCTTGACATCGCGGACGCCATCAGAAAACGCCGAGATGATGGCCTCCTCGGTCACCCTGGGAATCTTGAGGCGAGCGTTGTTGAAGCGCTGGATGTACTTCTGCAAGGTTTCTCCGGGCTGCTGCTTGATGCGACGCAGGTCACCCACGGCCGGCGGACGGTCGCGAGTGCCCTGGAAGTTGGCGCTGAAGTGAGTGCGCATCTCGTCCCAGGAGGAGATCATGCCGGGAGGCAGGTTCAGGAGCCAGGTGCGGGCGCTGATACGTCTCCAACGTATCTATAATTTTTGATTGCTCCATGTTATATTATCTATTGTTTTGGACTATATTGGGCTTTATTTTCCACTTTTATATTACTTTTGGGACTAACCTATTAACCGGAGGCCCAGCCCAGAATTGCTGTTTTTTGCCTATTTCAGTGTTTCGAAGAAGCGGAATATCAAACGGAGTCCAAACGGAATGAAACCTTCGGGAACGTGATTTTCTCATCGGATATGACCCAGGAGACTTGGACCCTCCATCAAGAAAGCTCCGAGGCGGCCACGAGGGTGGAGGGCGCACCCCCCATAGGGCGCGCCCCCCTACCTCGTGGGCCCCTCGAGGCTCCACCGACGTACTTCTTCCTCCTATATATACCTACGTACCCCAAACAGATCAGATACAGAGCCAAAAACCTAATTCCACCGCCGCAACTTTCTCAGATCCACGAGATCCCATCTTGGGGCCTGTTCGAGCTCATTTGGAAGGGATTCTACCATGGAGGGCTTCTACATCAACATCATAGCCTCTCCGATGAAGTGTGAGTAGTTTACCTCAAACCTTCGGGTCCATAGTTAGTAGCTAGATGGCTTCTTCTCTCTTTTTGGATCTCAATACAATGTTCTCCCCCTCTCTCGTGGAGATCTATTCGATGTAATCTTCTTTTTGCGGTGTGTTTGTTGAGACCGATGAATTGTGGGTTTATGATCAAGATTATCTATGAGTTATATTTGAATCTTCTCTGAATTCTTTTATGTATGATTGAGTTATCTTTGCAAGTCTCTTCGAATTATCCGTTTGGTTTGGCCAACTAGATTGGTAGTTCTTGCAATGGGAGAAGTGCTTAGCTTTGGGTTCAATCTTGCGGTGTCCTTTCCCAAAGGATGAGGGGCAGCAAAGGCACGTATTGTATTGTTGCCATCGAGGATAACAAGATGGGATATTTATCATATTGCATGAATTTATTCCTCTACATCATGTCATCTTGCTTAAGGCGTTACTCTGTTTCATTAACTTAATACTCTAGATGCATGCTGGATAGCGGTCGATGAGTGGAGTAATAGTAGTAGATGCAGGTGAGTCGGTCTACTTGTCTCGGACGTGATGCCTATATACATGAACATACCTAGATACTCTCATAACTATGCTCAATTACATCAATTGCTCAACAAAGAATTCGTTCACCCACCGTAAAATACCTATGCTCTTGAGAGAAGCCACTAGTGAAATCTATGGCCCCCGGGTCTATTTTCATCATATTAATCTTCCTACGCTTTATTATTGCTTTCCTCTTTACTTTGCCTTTTTATTTTACTTTGCATCTTTATACCAAAAATACCAAAAATATTATCTATCATCTCTATCAGATCTCACTCTAAGTAAGTGACCGTGAAGGGATTGACAATCCCTATTCGCGTTGGTTGCGAGGAGCTATTTGTTTTGTGTAGGTACGAGGGACTTGTGCGTGGCCTCCTACTGGATTGATACCTTGGTTCTCAAAAACTGAGGGAAATACTTACGCTACTCTGCTGCATCATCCTCTCCTCGTCGGGAAAAACCAAAGCAAGCTCAAGACGTAGCAAGAAGGATTTCTGGCGCCGTTGCCGGGGAGTCTATGCAAAAGTCAACATACCAAGTACCCATCACAATCCCTTATCTCTCGCATTATATTATTTGCCATTTGCGTCAGTTGCCAGCTTTTCGCAAACCAAAGCCATATGCCACCTGCCGCTCTACAAACAATCCCCATTACTTGGCCCTTTGCGGTCTGGGGGCTTGATATGGTCGGACCCCTCAAAGGGGGAAGCCATAAGAAAAATTATCTGCTGGTCATGGTGGATAAATTCACTAAGTGGATAGAGGCCAAACCAGTTAAAACTTCCGAAGCCAGACCAGTGATAGACTTTATATCTGGTGTTGTGCACCGTTATGGTGTTCCACATAGCATCATCACCAATAACGGCTCCAATTTCACAGCCGATGAGGTGAAAACCTGGTGCGCCAATCTGGGCATTATACATATTGACATAACTTTGATTACTGTCAATCCTGACTGGGCCAGCATCTGTATCCGACCCATCAGGTAAAGGACCTCCCCGTTATCTTCCTCCTGAGGGCTCACGAGGGTGCCGGCCATGACGCTTTCTTGAGGGAGCGTTGTCGAACTCAGGAAGGCCCGTCCGAATAGGGCCCGGAAGGGGGACGTCCTCCATATAAAACCACTCCGAAGGCCAGTCTTCGGATGTCTTCTTTGGAGTACCGGACAGGTATCCGGTCCCGGCGATGCGCCATATTTTGGCTCCACCCACTTGGTATATTGACCCCTCCTATGTACGGGGTACGAGGCAGAATAGCCTCTTCCATAGCTCGAAATGAGCTTCACAGCCCAGAAATAGCTCGCAAAGGGCGACATAGCCAGCGATATGTAATATGGAGGCGGGAGTAAAATTATGCAGCTGGAGGCCGTAGAACTCTAGGATCCCACGGAGGAACGGATGAATTGAAAATCCAAGCCCTCTTAATAAGTAAGGGACGAGGCATACCCGCCCCCCCCCATGGATGGGTTGGGAAAGCTCTCCGCTTGCTCCCCGCCATTGTAGGTGGCGAGCCCAGCTCGAACGGGGACCATATACGCTGGGGGCAGAAATCCCTGGGTATGTAACTCTACTAATTGGTTGTGGGGGACGGAACACTTCTTCCAATTTCCGGGCTTAGGGCTACGGGAGCGAGAGGAGGATCTGCGATGGCCGGCCATGTTGGAATGGATTTTCTGGGTGCGCTCCGATGGATACTCGTTGTGGGAGGATGGTGTGATCTGGATCTGAGAATCCCCGTCTCTTTAATAGGCGATTTACTCACACGGCTAGGGAGGCAAATGTAAAAATGCCCTGGCTTCTCGCATTCGCTCGACGCGTGGAAGATAGCCATTATTAGGCGCGGAAGCCAAGGAGTGCAACATTTATGGGAAGCCGGACACTACTCAACAGGTACTCAGAATTTGGAGAAGAACCCGCCTTGCAATGCCGACGACAATCTGCGCGCCGGACTCATCGTCATTGAAGCCTGGTTCGGGGGCTACTGAGGGAGTCCTGGATTATGGGGTCCTCGGACAGCCGGACTGTTGGACTATGAAGATACAAGATTGAAGACTTCGTCTCGCGTCCTGATGGGACTCTCCTTGGCGTGGAAGGCAAGCTTGGCAATACGAATATGTAGATCTCCTCCCTTGTAACCGACTCTGTGTAACCCTAGCCCCCTCCGGTGCCTATATAAACCGGAGGGTTTAGTCCGTACGACAACAACAATCATAACATAGACTAGCTTCTAGGGTTTAGCCTCTACGATCTCGTGGTGGATCAACTCTTGTAATACTCATATCATCAAGATCAATCAAGCAGGAAGTAGGGTATTACCTCCATCGAGAGGGCCCGAACCTGGATAAACATCGTGTCCCCTGCCTCCTGTTACCATCCGCCTTAGACGCACAGTTCGGGACCCCCTTCCCGAGATCCGCTAGTTTTGACACCGACAGCTGCTCCACGGGGGTGTGGGATGGAGCACCGTCGGCGCCGGGAGGTCGAGTTAAGGGAAGGTGCGATGCGATGAGTGTACAACCTCTTTGGTAGCGCTGAGTAGGCCTCGGCTTCGTCCGAGGAGTGGGAGAGGATGTTGCGGTTCCGGTGGAGCAGGTTAAGGCGGCGCTGTGGGGATGCAGCAGCCGCGATAGACGAGGCGATCTTCGGAGTAGATCCTTGGAGGTGGAGGACGGGGCGGCTGAACTGGCGGGACGACGAGATGGACGAGGATCCTCATCCGAGGAGGTGGATGAGGGACGTCGACCTATTGCGGTGGACGACGCCTTTGGGGAAGAGGCTCCGGCTGGGCAGCGGTGAGGTGGCGGACGGAGGGGGTGGGGTTTCGGCTCGAGCGGAGAGGTTATGGTGGCCAAATTTTGAATGGTGAAAAGGAGGGGATGGGAGGGGGAACCATGACTTAGTGACGCGCTTGTCCAAATGTAGGGTGTGTTACAAAAGTACCCCCACCGATTTGAACTAGCGGCCCTCACTACAAAAAAAGACACATCTGTGACATTTTGGGCCGAACGAATTTTTTTCTGTCATACATATGACACTTCTATGACTATAATTGTGACAAAACCCGGTATCATCATAGATGTGGTGGGCTCCTACTTCTACGACAAAAAATCATGACAGAAAATGGGCTTTTCGTCCTGGGCGGGCCGGAGACGCAGCTGCATGACATTCTTTGGGCCGTCCATGACGGAAAAAACCGTGGTAGAAGCGAGGGAGAGGAAAATTTCAGGAGTTCCGTTTACGGTGGGAGGTCGGGGCGGCGATGCACGCTTTCTCAGACACGCACGCTGGCGTGTGCGCGAGGTGTTGGCTCTAATCGAACCCGGCGAGGCGTTGGGCTCTAATCGAACCCGGCGACAGACCTTTGCAGTTACGCATCGAACCCGGCGATCGGTCGATGGCTGTTAATTGAACCCGATCAGCGATTCGCTTCGCCATCTGCTGCTAACTAAAGCCGATCGATGTTGCCGCTGGGATGAACAGTGAGCGTTGCGGGGGGTTTGGATGAACAGTGAGCGGTGGCGTTGCCTCTGGATGAACAGGACCCCGTGGTGTGGTGGAGGGCTGGATGAATAGTAGACGGTGGAGGGGTGCCCGTGGAGGGGTGGTTGAACAGGACCCCGTGGTGTGGAGGGCTGGATGAGCGATGAGCGGTGGAGGGGTGGTTGAGCGATGGCGGTGGAGTAGCGCGCGGTGGAGGCTGGATGAACAGGAGACCGTGGAGGCTGGAGAAGGTCGACGGTAGCCCGTGGAGGCTGGAGGAGGTCGACGGTGGAGATGAACAGTATTCCGTGGAGTCCCATTTTGCGGTACGCCACACCCCTCCCGATCAACAGGACCCCCGTTTCGACCGTAGGAGGTCCGTTTCGTCCGTTTTGCGGTATGCCACACCCCTCCCGATCAACAGGACCTTCGTTTCGACCGTAGGAGGTCCGTTTCCTCTGCTTCTTGATCGCCACACCCCTCCCGATCAACAGGACCCCCGTTTCGACCGTAGGAGGTCCGTTTCCTCCGTTTTGCGGTATGCCACACCCCTCCCGATCAACAGGACCCTGTTCCGACCGTAGGAGGTTCGTTTCCTCCGTTGTGCGGTACGCTAGGCCTCGTTTCCATCGCCTATTCCGTCCAAGCCCTCCCGATGAACATGACCATGCGTTCCGTTCCGACACAGCCGGTTGGCTCCCACGCGTTCCGTTGCCTCCCGATGAACACGACGCATTCCGTTGCCACCCCATGAACACGACGACGACGATGTTTCTCCGTTCCGACCCAGCCATGTACACGAGCCCTGGCCGTACGTACACATACGTGGCCGTATTTTCTTTCTTGCACCTGGCGGCTATGCGTGCGTGTACATGCTACGTGTGCGCCTCTACTACGACACGTGCGCGCCTCTACTACGACACGTGCGCGCCTCTACATCGACCAGTATGTACGTACACATTCGCGACCAGAAAGACAATGCTACGTACGCTACGACCAGGTGGGTCCCAACTGTCAGGCACTTCCTTGCGTGCGAAGATGTAGCTGGTGGGTCCCTCGCGATCGGCGAATCGTTTTTTGCGGGACGCACTTCCTTGCGTGCGAAGATGTAGCTGGTGGGTCCCACCGGTCGAGGCGAATCGTTTTTGCGGACGCACTTCCTTGCATGCGAAGGTGTAGCTGGTGGGTCCCAGCAGTCAGGGGGGAAACTTTTTTTCATGAAATACGGTGGCCCGTTCGGTGGGTCCCTGCTGTCAGGTGGAGGAATAATTATTTTCCGCATAATAAGGAGGCACTTCCTTGCTGCGGCCGTGGACCCAGCTGTCAGCCTCTCCACGTACAGTCCACGTCCGATGGAAGTCGTTCCTTGACCACATTGACCATGCCGCGTCGAGGGCACCAGGGCGGTGGACGACGGCGAGGCCTAGGAAGGGGACGGCGTGGAGCCGGGGAAGACGCGGCAGTGTAAGCCCGCGCGGAGAGGAGTACGAGGGTTCACTGGTTCGGCTGCGGTGTGAGGCTGCCGTCGCCGCAGGGCCTGGCCAGCGTTTGGAATAGTAGGGGCGGTGAGGCCTCATGGCTGACATCCGGCCACGGGAGGCGGGAGCATGCGGCACGACCGGCGCTATTTGAGCGGCTAGAGCAAGAAGACCAGAGGTTGAAGAAGCACTACAGCCGTTGGATGGACATCGTCTGATCCTTTGGAGCTAGAATCGTTTATATTTACTAAGTTGACAAAGCCCTCCGTCCCTGTCAACTTAGTTGGCCCACAAGTCAGCCTCCCACCAAGGTGGGTCCCAGCTAGCAGGGTGGTATTCATTTTTTTGTGCGTAATAAGGAGGCACTTCCGGTGGGTCCGAGCTAACAGCCGGGGGAACGTTTTTTTCACGAAATACGGTGGCCCGTCGGGTGGGTCCCAGCAGTCAGGGAAAACGTTTTTTTCGCGAAATACTAGTGGCCCGTTCGGTGGGTCCCTGTTGTCAGGTGGAGGAATAATTATTTTCCGCGTAATAAGGAGACACTTCCTTGCGGCTGCCGTGGACCCAGCTGTCAGCCTCTCCACGTACAGTATTCTTCCGATGGAATTCGGTCGTTAACCACATTGACCACGCCGCGCCGAGAGCACCACGGAGGTGGACGACGTCGAGGCCTAAGGAGGGGAGGACGCGGAGCCAGGGAAGACGCGGCAGTGGATGCCCACGCGGAGAGGAGTACGAGGGTTCATCGGTTGGCTGCCTTTGCCGCCGCAGAATAACAGGGGGTGTGGGTAAGTGGACTGGAGGGATGGCCTGGCCAGCGGTGGGAGTAGTATGGGGGTGGTGAGGCCTCCATGGCAGCACAACCGGCCACGGGAGGCAGGAGCAGGCGGCACGACCGACACTGCTTTGGGCGGCTGGAGCAAGAAGACCAGAGGTTGAAGAAGCACTACGGCCGTTGGATGGACATCGTACGGTCAGTCGAGCTAGAATCGTGCATATTGACTAAGTTGACAAAGCCCTTCGTCCCCATCAACTTAGTAGGCCCACTATACTGGGTCCCAGCTAGAAGGGGGGGGGGTATTCTTTTTTTTGCCGTAATAAGGAGGCACTTCCTTGCGTGCGAAGATATAGCTGGTGGGTCCGAAATTTGTCAGCCGGTGGTAACATTTTTAAGTGAAATCTGAGGCCCTTTCGGTGGGTCCCAGATGTCAGGTGGAGGAATCATTTTTTGCGCGTAATAAGGAGGCATTTCCTTGCGTGCGGCCATGGACCCAGCTGTCAGCCTCTCCACGTACAGTCCACTTCAGAAGCATGTCGGTCATTGACCATGTTGACCACGCCACGCCGAGAGCTCCAGGGCGGTGGACCATGGCGAGGCCTAGGAAGGGAACGACACGGAGGCAGGGAAGACTCGGCAGTTGTTTCCCAGACGGAGGGGAGTACGACTGTACGAGGGTTTATTGATTCGTCTGCCGTCGCCGGAGAATAATAGCAGGTGTGGGATTGTGGGTGAGTAGAGGGATGGCTAGGCCAGCGATGGGAATCTGATTGGGCGGTGAGGCTGCTGGCGGCCTGACCCGGACCTTGAGGAGGAGGAAGCGAGCAGTCTCACTTGGCGCTTGCTTGAGTGGCTGGAGCAGGAAGAGCAGAGATTGAAGAAGCACGACGGCCGTTGGATGGACATCCAACCGTATACAGGCCATCTGTGGAAAGCCTCAAATCTGTGGAAAACAGCATACATCCCATCTACCATTATTTCAAATAGTTTACAGCCCATTTTCTAATTCTTACGGGTTTTTTTGGAGCCCATATTCTTTTTGTTATCATTACATACCATATTTTGGCCACGGTTAAAAAATTATACGAAATTTTGCATATGTCGGTCTTGGTCTGAACTGTTTTTAATCCGAAATTTCGAGTCACATTCAGACTGATTTTAAAAATAAATGTATATCCATATAAAATCCAATAAATTGTCCACGCATAAAAATCAGTGCAATTTAAAATCTCGAAAAGAAAAAAGATATTTGAAACTAATTGCGGTTTGATGTGTTTTAAAATGTACAGCCCATTTCTCATTCTTGATAGGCCATTTTCTCGGCCAAATAGAATGAAGCTCTCCTCATCTTGAAAGATTTGCAGCCCAACAGGCCTGATAAAGCGACTTACTTGACAAATCACAAAAAAACCAGGCTAGCCATTTTCAGAAAGAAAAAAAACAACTGGGCTGGTTTTTGGTAAAAAGAAAAGGAATCACACAAAAACCAGGCTAGCCATTTTCAGAAAGAAAAAAAACAACTGGGCTGCTTTTTGGTAAACATAAAAGAAAAGGCTGTCTAGACAGGCGAGAGTGTCCCGCACAGCCCAGTTGACACCCTGCGTCTCAAAAACAAATTAGATAAATGCCACTCCAATTATGGCGAAAATGCCACTGCAATATCTAAACTTTGAAAATTGCCACTGTAATTTTTGGAAACTTTGAAAAACGCCACTGCAGTTTGCAAACTTTGAAAAACTCCACTCCAGACTTCGAAAAATCCCACTAGAAATGGCATGAATTGGCATTTTTTTAATTTTGGAAATTGCTGTGGCATTTCTCGGAGGCATTTATCAAATTAACCCAAAACAAAAATAAGCTGGGTGAGCTCTTTGGGTCCACAGTGTCGACCGCTCGTTGTGCAATTCTCTCGTTTATTGACTACGTTGACAATGGCATGGGACCCGGATGTCGAAATCTGCTAGGAGGAGCCATTTTTTATTGGCTTGAAATAAGGAGGCACTTGCTTGCGTCTTGCCATGACCTTAGCGGGTCCCTGTCATCATCCTCTCCACGTACAATCATCTCACGATTGTGTACACGTCAACTTGCTAGGCCCACAAGTCAGCCTCTAAACCTGTGGAGGACAAATACAACCCATTTAAAAAATAACAACCCATTCCATACGTTCAAGCGGAAAGTTCAACATTGAGCAAAGTAACCGGTCCGATCCACATATAAATCTTGAACTTCCACGTTGACAACCATCATAGCCAAGTTAACTATCTACTCCCACTAATACTCCAAAGAGTGTACAAGTACTAACTTACTCTTAGCTAACTAGACGATGCCGGCCGCCATCTGTGGTACACGCTAAACGCCGGCACCGGCGTCCTGCGCCTCGCCTCGGACTTGCCAGAGGTGCGATAGGGCGCGTTGCTCGCGTGCGTTGGCCCTTTGTCACGACCGGTTTTTCAATAAAATACTTATTGAGAAACCGATCTTTAGGTCCCAGTATAAGAAGAATTATCCTTACTGGTAGACAAATACTTGATCTGAAGGCGGTAGCATTAAATATATTAGAGGGTTGAGCTGAGGCTACTCAACAATTTATTACAAACACGCCAATATTATACATAAGGCGGTCATGACACAAGGCGTGGTGGCATGCTCTTGACTCGAGATAAAAGTGGTGGTGGATATATCACAGTGGAGTGGATAACGTAACTCCTAAACTGGCAGCTCATCGAGCGTCGAGGTGAGGCTCGATGAATTTATTTGGGTAGCGGAAGCGGATATAATAAAGTGACCAAATCCAGGATCGCACGAGACTGACTGGGACTCCTCTAGGCGTCGGACTCGCTATCGAACTCTTCATCCATGAGATCGCCTTCATCAACATCTGGCCAAATCAACAAGCCAGGTGAGTACTTTGAAAGTACTTGCAAGACAGTTTGGACATAAGATATAACAAATGCATGCATGAATGCGTCATGAGCAAATAACAATGCACATTCAAATAATAAATATTGCACAACATGATATGTAAAAAGGAAGTCGGGCGGTAGTCCTCCCGAAATCCCAACAAAATAACAGAAAACCTTCGGGTGTCTAGAGCGACGCCTCGAAGGGCAAACAAATAAATAATCATGCCACAGTCGGGCGTCTAAGCGACACCACATAAAGGGCTTATATTGAAAGTAAATAACATGCGTGCCACAATCGGACGTCGGAGCGACATCGCAGAAAGGGCTTATATTGAAAGTAAATAACAAGCGTGCCACAGTCGGACGTCTGAGCGACATCGCAGAAAGGGCTTATATAGAAAGTAAATAACAAGCATGCCACAGTCGGACGTCTGAGCGACATCGCAGAAAGGGCTTATATTGAAAGTAATTAACAAGCGTGCCACAGTCAGACGTCTGAGCGACATCGCAGAAAGGGCTTATATTTCATTATTCATATCTGATAAAATCACGAGATATAACACTCACAGAAAATTATTCAACACACAATAATAAACGGGTTAGTCCATCCATAGGAATAATCATTTAGCCGGACTTATCACTCATGTAACTCACCGGAGTTTTTGTCACTAAGACTGACAAGATAAGTTGAACATAGTACTCGGACATGGATAAGATGATTCAAAGGATTTTGACTCTGCAGAGTTTGTACTAATTACCCACAACCAACGGATTTCCATAGTCACGAAGGACTAGTTCCGTTTACGGTATTTCGGTAGAAACACATCTAACTAGTACACGCCCATCCCACCTCACGATGCCAGGAATCACCCTAGACAACGTTCAATAAAAACTTTGAGACGGGGAGATCACAACCTCGAATAGCATGAGATCAAATTTATATCTGGCAGCGCTCTAAGGGTGCCCCCTCTTGGACCCAACCGGAAACACCCATGCCCCCGACCGGATGGTGGCTTTAATCCAGGGCCATGGAACCCTCATCACGGCCTCTCTATTTGGTGTGTACCGGAAAGAGGTTTGCAACTTACTAAGCCATATCCCTTGCGGAAAAACATGTGGTAGTACAAGGAAAGGAAAAGCGGATGGAAAGCGTGACTTGATTCACGTTGACCTTTGGAGTCAAATAGTCTGGCATAAGAATGGCATGCTACAACACTGCCATCTTACCCATTCTCATGCCATCACATGGCCATGCAAACTCATATCCAACAACATATGGATTTTCGAAACTCACTTGCCCCAACCTTGCATGTAATATAACATATATCGAAATGCTCATAAACATGCCATGAAACTACTTAATGCAAACATGTAACGAACACTCATCATATCAAAAGTTCAAACATGCTTGCCTGGTTCGGAGTAGTCGGAGTCTAGCTTGGCGAAGTTCGCGGTTCCGTCACCTCCTCTGGTATCTACGGTATAAGAAAATACGTACTAACGTAAATACCATGAGTGGACAGAAAAGTGTTCCAAATATTTTTCAAATAAATATGACAAAAAACTAGACAGAAAAATAAAGATGACAGAAAAATAATCAATAAAAAAATCTGTTTAAAAGATATAAAGGTTTTAGTCCAGGGACTCATCTGTAATGAGACAGAAAGTTTCCAGGGGCCAACTTATAAAAACAGAAAACGCTTCGGCTAAAAAGCCGTCAACTGCAAAGGGAGACGTACTCTGCCCGAAGGCGTTTTCAGAAAACGGTTTGAAAAAAAAGAAAATACTGACGAGGGTTCCCACCCGTCAGGTTTGAAATTTCAAACGGGGGAGAAGCAAAGCTCGTTGGCGCCCGAGAGCTGCGGTGGTCGCCGGTGGCGATCCACGGCGAGTTAGGAGGATCGGAAGGTACCTACGTGTTCAGCGTGACCTTCCGCATCGGTGGGTGGTGGTGGTGGTCGTCGGCGAGCACCACATCGACGGCGGTCCTTGCTCCGGCGAACGGCGTCTCGGGTGGAGTTGGATCTCGTCGGGGAGGGCTGCGGAGTTCAAATTGAAGCCTGGGTTAGATCACTGGGTGCTCGAGGAAGCTACTGACGAGGTTTGGGTGGCGGGGATGGCCTCACCAGAGTGGATCGAGCTGGTGGCCGAGGCGGATCGGGGCGGCCGGAGTTGGGGGAGGAGACCTCCTCGAGGTCCTCCTAATGGCTTGGCGGGGTTACGGTGGGGTGCGGTGGTGGTGTGTGCTCGAGAACGAGCTCGGGACTCCATTTATAAGCGATCCGAGGCGGTGGCCGTGAACGGGATCTCCGGCGATGAATTCTGGCGGTGCTGATGCTTGGTCAGGGAGATTAGGGGGTTGGGCGTCAACGTGGAGGTCCACGGGCTCCGTTTAGAAGCTAACCCAGGTTGGATTTGGCGCGCATGGGTGGTTTCGGCGAAGCAGGCGGCCTTGGGCCCATCGGCGGCAGTAGGCGCGCTACTGTGCTTGCCGACCACGGCGACGGTGCTGCGGTGTGTCTTTGGCATGCATGAGGCCACGGAGGGCTAGGGAGGCGTTAGGCGGCCTGAGCAGGCGTAGCGAGCTGGCTCTGGCTCCGTTGGCCGCCACGGGTGGCTCTGCCACCGCAGAAGCTACCGGCGTCGGCGATGCTCGCCGCCACCGACACCTGCACCCGTCCAAGAGGGCGTGCGGTGCTCTGGTCAAGGAGGAGAGGCCGTGCGCAACGCGACAGGGTGCACTGATGATCGATGACAAGGCAGCGACGGCGACAACGACAACTCTGAATCTCTGAATTTCTTGAAAGTGTCTGAGAACAGTCTTAGGCCAAGTGTTTGATGAAATGATTCAAGCATGAGAAAAATTTATCTGAGGCTGATATTTGGTGTGGTGGCCTCTCAAAGCACCTGGGGGCTGCCTGAATTTTGGTGGATTTTTTGGAGAAAGGAAAATATGAATTTCACCAAAAATGATGAATCTGGTCCAAACTTGCAGAGGTTGAAACTTGAAAATTTTGAAAAGAGGAACAGTGGATCTTGATGGATCTAGGTTGGGGGTGCTAAGGACTATCCAGAGGAGTTGGTTTGAGATCAAAACTCAAAATAAATCAGGCACTTCCTTTGTAAATCATCCAGGCTTAGAAATATGGACAAAATTGTTTTGGGGAATAAAATAAATGAATTAAAATCCAAAAATGGATTGAACTTGTTGGGACAGAATGTTTGGGTTGCCCCAAAATGGAGGGAGGGGTTTTGGGAGAATTTACCAAATGAGGCATGGTAAAACCATGGGTGGTTTCAAAACAAAAGAGTAGCTCCAAAACCCATAGGGTTTTTTTTAAGAACATAAATTCCAAAAATATATTTGAGATGGGAAACTCAGAAGAAAGATTTTTAATAACCAAGCACCAGGGTTGAAGAAGATACAAAAAATAAAATCCTTGCCATGGAAATTTTTTTTTGACAGAGAGAGGTTTTTGGAAGGATTTAAATGACCTTCTTCAAATCAAACAAAGTTTTTGTTGAAAACTAAATACAAATTTTTGGAGTGTCACACCCTTTCAATGCCGGCGTGGTCCACCGAAGCTTCGGCTTCCAACCGGGAAACCCACTTGACGAGCTGGTAGTAAAAATTGGTGTCGCGAATGCGTGCGTGCCCGACAGCGTCCAGGGCTATTTGCCGGGCGCCGGCCTCCATGTAGTCGGCCCTGTTGCGGGAGCTCTGTTCGCGACTCAAAGCGTCGGTGCGCTGCTGCTCCATGTCCCGCTGGCGGTGCAAATCGGCGATACGCTACTCCTCCGCCAGGCGGTCGCGCTCCAACAACTCCTGCTCCTCCGCCATTCGGTCACGCTCTAACAACTCCTCGATCTGCGGATTGCCATCTAAAGATAGATAGAATACCTCCTCCCTCCGTCTGCCTTCCGGTGAAAAACCGAACACTAGTTCCAGCGGTGACCGCCTCTGGCGTCACCTACCGTGGACGGGCGGGGGCATGGCGGACGTGGGGAGCGACGTCGGGCCGGTGGGGGCTTATGAGGATATGGCGAGTTGGGTCACAGTGGCACCGGAGAAGGCCGGGAAACAATACTTATAGGAGGAAGGTAGCGCGACGGTCATCGGAATTCAATGCATAATGGCTTAGCGCCCGACTTGCCGTGGAAAACTAGGGAAACTGAAATTATGGTATGCCGTCCCGTCCGTCCGGGTCGCACGCCCGGCATGGCGGTCAAACGAGTGCACTCGAATCATCTCCCTCCTTGTCAATAATGATTCCACGGATTTAAAAAGCCCCCAACAATTAAAGCGTATCTTTTTCGCATCGATTAGCTGCCTTAATTACGGCTGGCTGCATGCAGGAACTCGTAATTGCTCGCAGGCAAGACGCGAAGCAGCATGCAACGAAGTCGCAGCCGGTAGGCACGCATGCAGCCACTTAAATCACTGAAATTAATTAGCTTAAACTTCTGCATGCTGTTAATTATAGCCATGCATTGTTCTTGCTGCTTTGCTCACGGGACTAATAAACCCGGACGGAGGGAGTACCTAGGTTGGTGAGAGGTTTGAATTAAGCCACGCAAACCGGAAAGGAGGTACTAGTACGTGCGTGATCCACTATTTATTCGTGTAGGATCGAGTAGGTCGTTTCTTGAATTGAGCCCTGCAAACCGGAAAGGAGGTAGTACGTGCGTGATCTGCTATTATTCGTGTAGGATCGATAGTGTAGCTTGTCAGTTTCTTCAGAGGTACGAATTTTATCCGTGTAGGATCGATAGTGTAGCTTGTCAGTTTCTTTAGAGGTAGGCATTTTTATTCAAAAAACTGCCACTTCGCATCTTGCGCCGCAAATAAAACTGCCAGGGGCGCATTTGTAGGCCAGCTAATGATCGATCAGTAACTTGTAAACACTGAGCGAACAGAAATAAGTAACTATTAATGCATCTCAATGATTCACAGATCAGATACAAATATGTAGCTCCAAAAGCAAAGATCAGCCACTTCGGATCTTGCGTCACAACTAAAACTAACTAGTATGATTCCCATACATAAGATCAACATGTTAATGCATCTCAATGATTCACAGATCATATACAAATATGTAGCTCCAAAAGCAAAGATCTAGAAAAACAATTGTTCTTCCTACTAACATGGATGCTTCTCTTGGCCAACATTCAAGACAGATTGAAAGACAAATTTGTTTGTGAAGTCTACAATTCCTCTTGCAAGCGTAAGTGGTTTCACCAACAAATTTGGAACCATGAGAATGAACCACACATGATGGAGGAACATCCACTGCAATATGATTTTCTCTTCTCTCGATCACACCGCAAGACTATTTTCAGAATACAAACTTTAACTTAGGCAAAATGATGCCCATTGTATAATCAAACCAAAGCAATGAAGCACCTAGTGTTGGCCAGTAAATAGTACAGTACTACTTTTCTGCAGTCCATGAAGTGACTATCCAATCTTTGTGTCTATTTTCAAATGGCACTGCATGCAGTGACTATACTATTCTCTTGTGCAGTTCAACCAAAATAGCAATGGGCAGACATCTCTGCGCACAAATATCAAGCAGCTAGTAAACATATACCACACCATGTTCGTGATGATGGAAGAGGTGAAATCGATACAACCGAAATTGAGCATCCAATCATTGAATCTTGTCCTGCACCTCCAATGTAGGTCCACCCTGCCAATAAATTCACATGCAAACCACTAGTTTTACTATCTAATGACAGTACAAAAAGAGTAGCAAGATAGTAGCAAACCATGTACCTTCATAATGAACAGCTCATAGTGCCACCAATTGGATATAAAGGTTTGGAAAAAACATGCTCCTAATGTTGAACCAGTTGGACTTTTTGTGCAGTTCCACTAAAATCGAGCATCCCTGTTTGCATAGATATTGAAAGTGTGATTACTATAAAAGTGGCACTAGTTGAAGCATAGACTCACAAATATAAGCATTCCAATTTCTTAATGGGAAAAGGTAGCAAGACTGTTTCTAACCACCTGTTTGAAGGAATAAACAAAGCAACATCGGCTGATGTCAGGAAGGCATACATATTTTTTCTGAAAAACTGAGCCATTCCTGACCTTTCCTGTTCTTTTAAGCAAATTTTGTGCAATTCTACTAAAATAAAATGCCATCACCACCATGACAATTCAGTGACACTGTACAAAAGGAAATGACTTAACATTACATCGTAATGTCAGGTAGTCGACAGGCATTAGAGACAAACATACAGACCTCCTCCGATAACATAATGAACATTAATTTTAACAAAGGTGTGACTAGCTTTACCGGGATAAATTGAGTGAACTCTACACCCTCTGTTCCTTAATATAAGACGTTTTCGCGGTTCAATTTAAAGTACCCAAACGTCTAGTATTTAGAAAAACAGGTAGTAGTTTTCTTGAGCACATATCCGGGAAAGCTTGCCACACTTTATTTATGTCCATACGCTAATGCAACACCATTCGAATACTACAAATCTACACTAATCCAATGGCTAGTGCAACAGTAGAGTAGTTAGTTTATTACGATGTACAATACAATGGTTTCTTGAACAGATTTCAATAAACTCTAACCTTTGGAAGGTTTCTATAAGAATTAACAATACAAAATGTAAAAGGTAACAAGTTTCAGCATTGGTATACTAGGCGTGCATGAGCATTAAACCAAATACAAAAGTCTGAAGGTAACTAGCATTATTAACTAATGACAGTATAAAAAATTGCAAACCATGTACCTCCAAGGTAAATATCATTTTGAACTTCGGGGACCTTAAAATTGCTATCCCAATCTTGATAATCGATCAAACATAAAAACTTGATCGAGCGAATCAAGAGAACAATGGGAGGAGGAGGTGCCCACTCTTGAACTTTCCTCTTGTCTTAGTAATTATGCATGCAGTTCAACCAAAATAAAATGACATCAGCCTTGGCATTTTGGTGACACGTACAAAAAAAATTAACTTATCTCATGAAAGTGAGGTATGTAATCTATAAGCATTAACTTGATTGCAAAAATCTGAAGGTAGTAACAAGTTTCATCGTTGGTATCTTTGGTTGTGCAACAGACATTAGAATGCCTTAGCTGAAAAATCTTTAATACATCCACAATCAACAGCTAACCCTGAAATAATCCAGTGACATTAAATGGCATTGCTTAAATTTATCGATGGCATTAGACTGAGAGCGGCATTAGTTAAACGTGGCATCACTTTAGCAGTACCATTGCTTGACTTGACTGCTGGCGTTATACTAACATCAAAAAAAGTGGCAATAAGAGCATGGGAAGCCCATTCGGACAGTGGGCGCACTAGTACGATGTACCTCCACGGACGCAGAGTGGTGAGGGAGGTATGGTTGCCCAGAGCAACAAATATCCAGGCAGCATATGTGGATTACGTCCCATTTTTGTTCTCTTTAGCCACCTTTTTCCTATGTGAGGACAACAAACCGATCGACCTGGTCATTCCCTATTGCGTTGTCATGCCTTTCTACCCTTCTTCAACCAAGAGACACGAGACTCGTTCCTTAGCTACTGATTTTCCCCTTTTCAACCTAGATGCGGGTTCGATGCCTACTTTCCTTATTCAACCCAGACATGGATTAGTCTGCATGAAGTAGGGTTTCCTTTAATAGTGCAAATTATGGTTTTCGTCTGCGTGGCCAGCAGAGCAGAGGATAGCAAATTGGGAAGATGGTGGAGTGGAAAAAGATCCACATGCAACGACGTGGCAGATGGGGCAATAGAACAAGGGTATGGTTCGAAAAGAGGTAGCATACCTGAGGGTCGGCGGGAAGTGGCTTCGCTCGTGGTCGTCGTCCTCCGCACACACTACGGCAGCGAGCTTGGGGACGGAGGCCATCCCGCGCGGGCGCTAGGTCTGAGAGGACGGCCTTGTCGTCAGTGCGTGACCTCGCTCACCGACGACGAGTGCGTCAACGCTGCACATCCTTTTCTTCCCCGGCGGATCTGTGACCACCGGTGAGGAGGGTGAGAGGGGCCTCTTTTAAGATTTGGAGAGAGGGTGGTAGTGCGAGAAGCAAGTGGGCAGCCCTTGGCAAGAAAGCGCTGAAGCTCCAGCCTATATATCTTTTTTATACTACTAGTACTGGAGGTGGACTAGTGGTAGAGTAGTTTATATTTTCTCTGCGTACAGTACCAGTTAGTCCTGCTTCAAAACTGAACGGCACGCCATTAAAAAAATAAAGGTCGATAACTAATGCGGCACCTCGGGCCAACGCGGCCAGATCGCATTTTGCACAAGAAATTACACACCATGTTTCGTTGACATGTGGTCCCGTTCCAACATATCAGTGAGACGACGGCGAGTAGTAGGAGTATTTCCAAACGGACGTGTAGGCCGGGGCGCCTCTTCGTGAACCGTGGCAAACTGGCAACCGTCCACCGACTCTTCGCCTTTCCCTCTTGATTTGGAACTGCCATCGACGCTCTTCCTCTCCCTCCTCCATTTTCCTTCAGCCCTTCACCCTTTCTTCTGCCATTGTTCGATCGTCTTCTCCATGGAGGGAACCGGCCGGAAACGACCCCATTATTCTTGCCACGATCTGAAAGATGACGTGGTGGAGGAACTCAATGATCGGCGCGACGTCATCACCTCGGCTAGCATGGCAGGTTCATTCAAGCCCATTCTCAACTCAACTAATAACATCATTACAAGGAACCCAAGAGTCAAAGAGCGGTTTGATCTCCCCTATCTTCTTCGCCGTGACCCTGATCACTGCTGCCGTCACGACGGAGGCCTCGCCCTATGCAAGTTGATGCCGCTTTATAATGATACGTATGATGTTAAGATGCCATTGCTGGATGGCAAGGCTTGGGCAGGCGCAAATGGAGATTGGGTTGTTTACATTGGGTCCAACTGCGAGTGGAACTTGTGAATGTGTACACTCGTGACCGGGTTCCACTTCGAAAAATCTCAGCACTGACGGAGGTTGAGCACATCGGTATTGTACATACGTTCAAATACAATCATGGTATTTGTCTTCTACGGAAGATAGCAATTTGTCGAGTTCCCAACCGCCCTTGGAATTACAACAACTATGAAGTTGTTGCTATCTTCGACAAGCTTGTTGCCGTCCTTGGTGTTTTGACTCGATGGATATTGCTCAAAAATCAGTTTCTGTACATGGATGAAATCTTGTGATGCAATTCAATACGAGGGCCTTGTGTTTGCTGCCACCACTGTGGCCTTTGTTTTTGCATGGCATCCTCGTAGTTTCGATGCGTTTGTCTTCCACCGTAATTATAATTGTTTCATCCACATGCATGCGGGTTATCAAGTTTCCCTTTACTAATTAACCTTCTTCTTGTGTTTCCAAGGTCCCGTGAACATTCCACCACCTATACTTGAAAAAATTTATAACCAAGGGGAGATGACGATGGTGATGATCACGAGCATGAGGACGAGCAGCGCCCATATACTCTTTGGCGCTGGCAACTAATTCCGATGGATCACCTCTTCTTGTGTGTATACAGCCCATCGATGATGTTACTTGCTAAGGGCGCAGTGTAGTCTCCCATGGTCGCACTCTCCGGACCTATTCCAACACCCGTTGCATGGTATTCGGGATGGATACTAGTGTGCTAGCGCCAACTCCTTCTCCCCTGCAGGATTGATAGTCTTGGAGAAAACTTCGCTCTACCTTGGACAAAACTATCCAATGATGGTGAAAGGCGATCCAAGCTGCTGTTGACACAACATTACTACCATTTATGAGAAGCAAGCTGTGTCTCTACCTCGGACATTTGTGTGGTTCCCTACCCTGCATCGATATAGTAGGCCGCTTCAGCCTGGATGATCAGTCCTGCGTTGGTCTCCAGATCGACAATGGATGGCCTGTCCCAGAGAATCACTTGTGGTTCAAAGCAAGTGTTTCCAACGCTGAGGAATGGTTGAGTCGAAGTTCATTTCATTGCTTGTTATTTGTTGTGTGGTGAAAACTTTAGTATTTATAATGTATCCTCGTTGTCGATGTGGGTTGATGACCTGTTGTATGTAATAAAATGATGTGCCTGTGATAAACTTACTAAATTTATGAATGGCTTTCGAGTCGCTTCTCTGAGTGAGCGGTGCGACGAGGCAAAAAAATATTTTCTGAATACATAATTGTACGTGCATTGCAACATGTTATCAGATGAGGCCAATCAACAATAGTAGTACACTATTTGTATTAGCTTCACATGCTTCACGCGTCGGGCGGGTGTTTTTACTGTAGCCATATGTTAATGTGTTCACTGTATGTAACCAGCACCTCGAATCCTCGATACTATATAGTAGGAGTAAGTAGTAGGAGTAGTAGGGTGGCATGGGCTAGAACAAGCATTCACGTCCAGGAGTACGACACACGCAACCAGCACGACTTCCATCTGACACCATATTATTTCTTGGATTCCATGCTAGAGCAATCTCTTCAACCTCGTCGTTTCTCTAACTTCAGCCATCGCGCGGCGGGCGAGGTGGGGGTTTGCCGATAGTCGGTTTCCTTAACTGCGTTCCCACTTGTAAGGCCAACTCCAATGCACGACCCCAAACGGACCTCCGTTTTGCACGAACTCCAACGATAATTTTGACTAGAAAAGCAAGACCAAAGAAAACAAGAACCACAAGAATACATTTTACTACTCCTGTAAGTTGGATTAGTGTCTTCTCGATGCATTCATTGTTGATCTGCGGAGGCTCGATCTTGCGTGCTTCTTTCTTCTTCGAGTGTAAAGAAGTAGATGTTGCTTCCTCGCATCTAGTCTCATGTCTAGCCTATATTCTAGTAGGAGTATCAACAAGTGCACTAATCTCATCTCTAGCCTCTATGCTAGCTAAAAGTGATAGAACATCTACTAAATTGCGCTCTATCAATATATGGATGTACTCTTCTTACATAATACAAAAACTTGCATCCATTCTACTCCCTCCATTGCACAATACATGCCTTCTATTTGTCAAAATATATATGTGTCTAGACATGTTTTAGTATATAGGTGCATCCATTTTTGGACAAATGGAAGCAAGTATTTTGGAATGGAGGGAGTACACAATAAAAAATTTAAGTTAGCACAACTAGTCTAATCCGAGAGCACAACCGAAGATTTGGTCGGGTTCTTCCTCCTTTTGCCGACATGTGGG
Source organism: Aegilops bicornis (assembly GCA_021605145.1). Lineage (NCBI taxonomy): Eukaryota > Viridiplantae > Streptophyta > Magnoliopsida > Poales > Poaceae > Aegilops > Aegilops bicornis. The sequence goes on along the minus strand of CM038669.1, from coordinate 515,056,731 downwards.
ACATCCAGCATCCAGGTCGTGTCATGAAAGATAATAGAGGGTAGTTGAAGCCACGAGATGTGCATCTTGGGTTAAGCGTAAATAGAATCTTACTACTCTTGAGTAACTCCAAAAGCGGCCACCGAAGATCTTTATTGGATTTGTTTTTCATCACCAGCACATCGAGGTGAAAGATGTGCAGGTTCAGTGGGTCCTCTTGAGTTTTCACTGACATGTGGGGCCGCATGTGAGCAAACAGACGATGGGCTCCGTGCGTCCGCTGGCTGGCTGAGAAGAGAGATAGAGTAGGGTTGAGCACGGACTGCAGGAAATTTGTTCTACGTACCTCGATATAGGCTCGATATAGTGGGGCGGCATGGGCCATAATTAGCATTCACGTCTAGCAGTACAGCACACGCCAACCACATGAGTCCCATCTGACACCAATTTTTTTGGAGTCCGTGCTACAGCCATCTCTTCTCCCTCCTGTTTTCTCAGCCATCGCGCGGTGGGCGGGGTGGGGGTTTGCCGATAGTCGGTTAACTCAACTGCGGTCCCACTTGTAAGTGAAAATGCAACACCGCACGCATTCCGGCAAGCGGCGTGCGGACCAACCGTGTGGGGTGCGACCCAAACGCAGCAGGCTTTCCTTTTGAACTCGTAACTTGTAAAATTTGGTTCTGCTCCATGGCGCGACCGATAGATAGAAAATAACGATTTTGCCTAGAGTAATGAGAAGTTTGGTTCTGGCGCCGTTCATGCATGGGCGCGTCGGCTGGAGGCTTACGTCAAAGTCGTCCACGAGCTTCTTGACAACGGTGAACTTGTCGAGGAAACCGACGAGGACCTCGTCGAACAAGGAGACGAAGCTGTCGTCCAAGCGGCCCCTCGCCTTGGAGGCCTCAAGCAATACTACCTGGAGACGTTCCTCGGTGCTGGGCTGCAGGCCGGCATCGTGGACAATCTGGCACAGCCGGCTGATGCTCGCGCTCATTGCCTCCATGGGTCTAGCTTAGCTTCTAGTCAACTGATCTTGTGATTCGAGTGATCACACTTGCCCTTGGTTAGCGTGCGTAGGTGCATAGGATTTCGTACTACTCCTCGGCTCTCTACTGCACCTGCCTTTGGCTGTATGATAGGTGGGCCAGCCACCCCCTGGGCCCACATGTCATTCACCCAAAATCAGTTGCCGTAAGTCAATGAAGCTGCGTCACCCTCTGTGCCGGTGCATTATAGTCATCTCACTGGACCTCTAGTTGGGGCCAAACGAGAGAAGTTTCATGTTTACTGGCTTATTGGTCCCCTTTGCATTTTGCGCCAAGTTTTGACCTTTGATCTAACTAATAAAATGTTAATGCATGTAAACAAAAATGTTGTGTAAGTCACCTTACGAAAACCAAATAATCCCAAAACACTTTGGCATGGTGCATTAACTCCCTCCTTGTTTCTTATTTCGTGACATATCAACCAATGAGAGATGTGGGCCGTGCATGCTTTCAATGACTTGAGACTACCAAACATGACATGCAGTGTTTAGTTCATTGCATGTAATCCTATTAGTACTCTAGTTAGCAAAAAACATTAAGTTCTCTCGCCGATAGGAATAAAACACCATGTATTTATTTACAGAGGGAGTAGTACTAGATATTGCTAGTCAAATACTAAAATCCAGATGGACGTGGTAGTACTCCTAAATCCAGACGGTGGTGCTACTAGTACTAGTAGTAGTACTACCAATGTAGTAGTAGGAGTACTAGCACTGTACTACCCGTTGGTCAAATTATTACGGCTGCTCCTCACAGTGAAGTGACAAGAACCTGCGCCGGAGATGACACCTGAGTATAGGCGCCGTGTTCGGCATACCATAGTCAGCCTCACCGTCTGCAATCACTATCATAATGGCTGTAGAGCTAGCCTGCTTACAACTAGCCCTATTCGACATAATTTCCCGTGCGTAGATGCCCGTGCATTGCACGGAACACCAAGATTGGGGGTGGACGGCTCCGGCAGCGGCCATCGCGCCAAATTTTTCCACGGCCTTGGAACAAGTGCTGATTGTGAGAGACAAGGAGTTGTTTTTAAATAGGGAACAAGTGCAGCCATCTTTTTTGCAAAAGTGGAGAAGCTTGGTTTGTATGCGTCAAATCTAGATCCGACGGCTATTGATGAAAGATGGGAGGCACAACATAATCACCAACTCAGGACCTGTTTGATTCACAGGATTTTGAAAACGCAGGAATAGGACATGGCAATATTACAAATTTCAAACTGATATTACAAATGTTAGGAGTAATGCTGCACCTACGAAGAGGGAATTACTAGGAAATTTACGTAAGAACTTTCGTTACTTTAGGTGGATGCAGCAATATCATACAAACTAAAATCCACCGCCTTTATAAGTCACTAATGGGCATATAAGTTTTCGAGTCTCTGGCCACTTGATGTTTCAAAAACAAATTCAGCTTCTGCAGAGAGTTTGTCATTTAGGCTTAGACGCTTGCGGTGATCAGCATGCCATTCATTGTTGCGCCAGAGAACGCCAAACCTCATTACCTTGAGAACACTTGCCTCCAGAACAAAGAACCTGGCCAATTTAATCTCAGATGTGCTGCCTCGGTAGTCGATCAAATCAATTTCTGTAAGATGGAGATCAAGGCATTCGATGAGATTGTTATAGTGCAGCACATTTTTCACTTTCGGGTCTTTTTTTATCTGCAAAAGAAGAGAACATATTAGAGCAGCTGGCTGCATAAGATTGCCGTGTCATTAGGAGGTACCAATATCATTCGCTCATACGATAGGATTGGCTGGCTAGTGATATATTTTATCTCTCTCTCTCTCTCTCTCTCTTTCTGTTTCCTCTCATTTAACTAGGAGCACAAGAAGAGCTTCCACTATGTGGCCGATGCCATATTTCGCAAAAGTATGCCACATAATACGCATCGATATCAAATCAAAAGATTTTGGCACCGCTCTCGTGATGTGAGAGAGTTGGCACCGTTGTGCACACAGACCCACATGTATAACAAATCAATCAAACCAACTACACCAGCCTCTCACTCTCCCAAACAAGTGTTTTTTTATTGCCTCAGTCCTCTCTCTCTCCCACGCAGTGTTTTTCATTAAGTGAGTTAATTTGGCACCGGAGCAAAGTAGGTGATCCAGATTGGGGCACCAGGTGAGGAATGGAGGGGCATCGATGCCAAATGCATCACAAGTGAATTTGGCACATGTTTTGGCCTACATAGCCCACTTTTGTACTCCCTACGTCCCAAAATTATTGTCTTAAATTTGTCTAAGTACGGATGTATCTAGTTACATTTTAGTGTTAGATACATCCGTATCTAAACAAATGTAAGACACGAATTTTGGGACGGAGGGAATACTACCTCGTATTTAGTATAAAATTTTGACCATAGATTTACCTAAGAAAATGCCAATGCATGTCACTAAAAATTACACCATTTGAAATTATGTTCAAATATGAATCCAACGATATAGTACTTAGTGACATGCATTAACATTTTGTCAGTTAAATCTATGGTCAAATTTTGATACTACAAAATTGCAAGAGTAAACCACGACGGAGGTAGTACTTGCTCTTAGGGTAACCATAGAGTTACTGGAGTAGTCTAAGTTACTTTCCACTATGACTAGCCTAGGCTACTATATTAGTACAGCATAAAAACGATGCGGGTGATCACGTGAGAAAAAATACTAAAAACATTTCTTTCGGTGCAGTGCGTAGATGCAGTTTTGAACACTGCACTTGTCATCGTAATTTGGGATAATTACGAAAAAATTGAGCTACGTTGTGATTATCGTTTACTTATAGGAAAGAAGTTTCACCTCGATGAGTAGCTTCTCCGTGCACGGAAAGCATGTAAGGAATCCAACAACTTGATCCAGATTGGGGCCGATAGATTTTAGTGCTAAGATCTTCACTGTGCGCATGGACTGTGTCAAGCTTGTGGGAATCATTTTCTCGAAGACGGTCGTAAATACATCAAGAAGAAATTTAAAAATGTGAATTTCAAGAAGACGGAGAATAAGATGAGTGCTGTACCTGAACGATTACGGATCCAATAAAGAGTTCAGAGAATTTGGCAGATGAGTACACCAACGCTGTCAATTTCGGCGCGTCAATGACCCTAATTTTTGTTGGACCTTCTAGATCCGATACAAGCAATCTCTCAAGGAAAGGCACATTCTCAATGACCATAACGTGGAACAGCTGGAGTGATCTTTTCCCAATTGATCTCTTGTTGCGGGGCCAGCAAGACACATAAATCCATCGGAGATTCGTCGAGGCGATGTGGAGGCTAATGAACCCATGGATCTACTCAAGACGAAGGTACTCGAGCGCAGTACAGCTGCGGAGCACGTGCTCCATAGCCTTCTTCGAGATGACAACGTCGAAGAGGTCGAGCTGCTTGAGTTGAGGGAGAAGAAGGGCGGGCGCGGCATTAATCTGGGGAAGATAGCAGGAGCTGAAGCTGGCGCGGTGCAGCGTTGGCGTGAGGCGGAGCGTGGATGGCGGCAGAGAGCGACATCGTCCAGCTTCAAAGCTGTGATCCTCGAGCTGATCTAGGGCGGGGGATAAGAACCACTCGTCGAACTTGGGTTGGACCTTGCATTTGGTACTGGACATGCGGATGTCAAGGCGTCTGGCTGGCCCAGGGTGCGATGAAAGGATCTTGGAGACTGCGGCCATGCGTTTGCAATCCCCATCGCAGAGGCAGCTGTCGACGGTGAGGTTGAGGGGGACGCAGCGCCAGAGGGGGCGCCACCATCGGGAGAGCAGGGCGGTCCGCACGACAGATTTGGTGGGGAGGAGGCCGATGATGACGAGCAACATGTCGTCGGGGAGGCTGCTAATGAAGTCCAGGCTCGCCGGATGCGGTTTTGGCTCGAGCCGCCTCCGCTTGTGGGCTGCCTCGCCGTCCATCTCAACCGGCGGCGATGCCAGTGTACACGTGTGCTGGTGTGTGTTGTGTGCTGGGTGTGCGCGAGTGCATCCTTCTATGCATGCCGCTGTGCAGTGGTGAATTGTGCGCGAGTGCGTCCTTCGCGTGAAGAAGTTTATCCTCAATGCGCCCTGAATTTACTAGCGTGCGGGGTGCTACCCCGAGTGGTTTCAACTTTGTTTACTTCACCGCGTGTCATATGGGCCTCTAGTTTACTTATTTTCACCCACTACCACATGGGCCAGCACACGAAGATACAGAACACGGTGACAAGGCAGCATGTGGATTGGTTGACCGTCAACTAAACAATATCTGAGCTATCTGGCTGACACAGTGAGCGTATAATCCGTCGGTATAGAGAGTTCGAGTGAGAGGGGAGGCCCGTGAGAGATAGCAGAGAGAGAGAGAAAGAGCTACTCCCTCCGTTTGATAATGTAGTTCCAACATTTTTTTAAGTCAAACTTTTGAAACTTTGACCAAGTTTATAAAGAAATTACTTATATCTACAATACCAAAGATAAATGATAGTATGAAGTAAGTAGATGTTGTGATGAATCTAATGATCGTTCCAGATGTAAATGTTTTTCTCCACATATACCTGGTCAAACTTTTCTGAGGTTTGACTTTTCAAAACATCCATATGCTTATGGACGTGACAGAGTCCCTAACTAGAGAGAGAGAGAGTGAAAAAAGTGTGTGTGCGTGTGTGAAAGAGACATGGACAACACAGATAAAAGTAGAGAAAAAGCATGTGTGTCTTATGCAAACATATCACACATGCATCTTCGACAACGGAGGCAAGGTGAGTAGATAGTGTGTGGTTGTTTGGAACCGAGAGAGCAAGACCCCTAGCACGTGGCCAAGAGGGGTCGACAAACAAGGGAGAGAGGTCGAGAGAGGCGTATGGAGAAAATGCAGACATGGGGAGGAGAGAGTGTATGTTTGTCATAGAGATCCCACGGAGATCGTGATGGGATTATATGGGTGGGAGATCGAGTGACAAGGTGTGTGCGCGATAGAAGATGCCTCGAGAGATATCGAGATAGGCGTATGGATGGAAGGAGACAATACGTGTGTTCACGATGGCTAGTAAGAGATAATCATACTTAGGAGGGAGTGCTTGCGCCTATGGCCCTGTTTGGATACTCTAACTCAGTTAGAGGTTAGAGTTAGATTCTAACCTGAACTAACTCTAAGTAAAGAGGTGTTTGGATGGCAGGGTTAGATGGAGCGCGGATATGGCGAGGCACCTTCACGGGTTGTGCGAGAGGAGGGAGGGAGAGGACGAGAAGCTTCGAGGAAGTGGGGAGGGATCTGCTGCGGGGAGAGCGAGAGAAAAAAGTGTTTATTAGTGGTCCCGAGAAGAACTAACCTAAATAAGCATCTCTTGGATGGGTTAATTTTTTTGGATGGGTTAGATGCATCTAACCCAAACTAACCCTCCTGTTTGGATCTTTTTGGGTTAGTTGACTCCAAACTAACCCAAACTAACTCTAACCCATGGATCCAAACAGAGCCTATGATGGAGTGAGGGATTATGGTACTTAGGGGGGTGCGTGTCACATGGAGAGAGAACAAGGGTGGAGAGTGTTTGATGGGTCTATATGTAGACATGTGTACGTGTGAACCAGGGAGATATAAGGCAAGTTTGGCTTGCGTCCTGAGCATCTTTTGCCTGGCATGGGGTTGTGGCTGGATTTCATGCACGCTTGTTTGGTTGCTACCCTGTGAAAAAGAAAGCCCGCCTGGCCTGGGTTCACTTGCACTTTAATTAGCCTGGCTGAACTCCAGACACTGCAAGTAGATCGGCCCGGTGACCGATTTGAGCGCTGGCCGTGCCTTTCGTCGTGCGACCACGGTAACGACAACATGGATGGATATTAGCATTACATAATTGATGCATGGATTGATTGATGGGGCGTTGATGCTTTGCTGGACCGGGCATGAACCAAACACTTGACACCACACAAGCCTGGCCAGCAGAAATATTTTACATTTCACGTCCACACCAGGCAGTACCGGCCAGCAAGGCATGAGGGTCAGTCACGAACCAAACTGACCAATAAAGTTTGAGAGAGATTGAGGAGCCCGATAAGGCTGAGTGGTGCGTCCGAGATAGCTGAGAGGGAAAGAGATATTCCATTCGCTCGATAATGCAAAGGTGCATGTAAATTTTTAGAAGTCAAAATTTGGAAACTTTGATCAGGTTTACGCAAATGTTATTTATATCTATAATACCAAAGATACATCATACAAAACTACATCTCATGGTGAATCTAATGGTATATGTTTGCCGTACTAGATGTAATTCTTTTTCTCCACGTTACATGGTCAAACTTTGTGATGTTTGACTTTTCAATAAATCTATATGCTATGGACCGAGGAGAGTGCCTCGGTCGAGACAGATCAAGTGCGTGTGAAGGAGAATGAGTAAGTGTGCAAAAAGAGTATGTGTGTGAAAGAGAAAGTGACAACAAACGATAAATTAGAGAGAGAGTGTGTCTTTTCGTTTCTTATGCGAACATATCACGCATGCATCTCCGAGATGGAAAAGCGAGGCGAGGAGATACACGAAGATAGCTAGTGTGTGACTGTTTGCAATGGAGAGAGACACCCCTATAGCACATGTCCAATAGAGGTCTGGCCAACAAGGAAAAAAGGTCGAGAGGGACACATGGATAGCATGGATGCATGGGGAGGGAGAGAGGGTGTGTTTGTGATAGAGAGATCCCCTCGAGATCGTGAGGGGACTATATGGGTGGGAGATCGAGGGAGTGCGTGCGCGATAGAAAGATGCCCCGAGAGAAATCGAGATAGACCATGCACAAGTTTGTGATGGAGACTAAGATTAGCTAGTCATATACATATAGGGGGGCTGCGTGTGCCTACAATTGAGTGAGAGACCATCATACTTGGCTAGCTGGGCATGGGATTGTGTGTGTGTGCATGTGAGATGGAGAGAGAACGAGCGAGAGAGATAGAGTTTTAGATGGGCCTATCAGTGCAGTGAGATATGCATGTGTATGTGTGACCTAGGTGGATGGAGAGTTTGAGAGAGGGGGAAGAGCTCCGAGGGCGACATAGTGGTGCGTGAGAGAGTTACGGGCAAAGAGCCAAGGAATTTGTGTGCGTACGATGAGTGCACCCAAGATATCTAGCTTGGACTAGCTAGAGTATCATACATAGTGTGCGAGAGAGACCTATAGATGGTGTATATATGCATGCGAACTAGAAAGATCCCCCCAACACACACACACACACACACACAAAGAGAGAGAGAGAGAGAGAGAGAGAGAGAGAGAGAGAGAGAGAGAGAGAGAGAGATGGAGAGAAAGGGAGAGGGACCAACAAGGTTTTTGTGTCGGATGCGTGCGACAGAATTGAAGATTGTCGGCGAGAGAGAGAGAGAGAGAACAGGAGTGCGGGAGAGGAGGAGGTCGCATTTTATGCATCAAAGACTGATATAAACCATGTTTCGATATAAACTTGCATTCAAATATTTAAATTGGAGAACATGTTGTCTGCAATCCACACATGAATAGATATATGCGTATATCAAACAAGTTCATTAATTTGACTTTCAACATGTTCATGGAGTACTATAATACTGTACAACATGCTACTCGATTGAGGTGTTCAATTTTGGATTTAGTTCACTATTTTGACCCTCTTGAGCGAGCTATTTCATTGAATCGAGATATTTTGTTTTGGGTTTGATTCGCATTTTTGAGTGGGTCAACTATTTGTCATATAGTAAATCGCTAGCAACGAGCATGTAAAACCACATTACTCCCGAGCATCATCTCTCCATCTAAAAAAGAAGTGGCAAGCTAATATTTCAAAATTTGATTCGAATCGACTTGGTAAGGTAGACGTGGATGCTCGTTCTCCCAAAATTTGAACGAACCGTTAAACATCCTCTCTGCTTTCGGTGGAATTCGCCCGAGCAAATAAATGGGAGACGCGAAATTACCGTCCTATGTGGGACACGCATCAATTGGCCCGTTGTACATCGAGGGTAGGTTCGTAACTTCATCCAAGCGCGCCTTCTCCTCGGCCGAAATGACATGTGCCGAATAATTCGTAAACCATGGTCGGCAAAACACACTCTCCTCGCACGAAATAGCTCGCACCCACTGAGGGAGTCCTGGATTAGGGGGTATCCGGACAGCCGGACTATATACATCGTCCGGACTATTGAAGCGTGAAGATACAAGACTCAAGACTTCGACTCGTGTCCGGATGGGACTTTCCTTGGCGTGGAAGGCAAGCTTGGCGATCCGGATATTGTATCTCCTTCCTTGTAACCGACTCCATGTAAACCCTAGCCCTCTCCGGTGTCTATATAAACCGGAGAGGTTGGTCCTTAGAAGGCCGATCACAATTACAATCATACCATCATAGGCTAGCTTCTAGGGTTTAGCCTCTACGATCTCCTGGTAGATCTACTCTTGTACTACCCATACTTCAATATTAATCAAGCAGGAAGTAGGGTTTTACCTCCATCGAGAGGGCCCGAACCTGGGTAAACATCTGTGTCTTTTGATTCCTGTTACCATTAGCCTAAGACGCACAGATCGGGACCCCCTACCCGAGATCCGCCGGTTTTGACACCGACATTGGTGCTTTCATTGAGAGTTCCTCTGTGTCGTTGCTGCAAGGCTCGATGGCTCGTCTCGTTGTCAGGGACAACATTACCGCGGGGGGAGCTCTGGATGTAGGCCAAACTCTCTGACTAGGCGGCTTCGTCATGGCCGCCCCATCGGCTGTTGCGCTGACGATGGCCTCTCGGGTCATCACGCATAAACTTCACATCAATTCGGAACTCGCCGAATAGATGGATCCGATAGAGCTCTCTTCTCTTAATGAGCTCTTGGATCGCATCGCCGCTTTGGGGTTCGTAACAGACTATGACCGGATCGGGCTTAAATCCGACCAAAGGGACATTAAATCCCCGCCGGCCACCCATGAGATAGCGGTATCGGAGGAACCACACAAGGAGTATCCCTCTATTTTGAGGACAAATTATGTCCGAATCGCCGAGCTCCCGGAGCCTGACACCCGCCCGGGGGAGGATAGGACCCGGGTCCCGGACTTAGAACCGGGCACGGGGCCGGAAAAATTGGGTAGCGTCCCGAATCCCGAGCTGTTGAACTCGGAAGCTTCCATGCCCCGGGGTGCTAGATCAGATCAGAATCCGGATTCAGCTATAACCACCCACGCGGACTTAAATCGTCTCTCCCATATCAGGCAAGAGCCCGGAGGCGATTACATCATTCTTGGGCGATTCCTCCTTGCGCTAAACAAGGTCGAGGACTGCCACGAGGAGGACGTAGTCCCGCTCTTCTGCAAAAATTGCACGGACAAAGGAATCCTTAATGTTATAAGTCGCCGTGACATAGTACTCTTTGCGGACTTAGCAATCATAGTACAGAAGTACTGTGCGATGGAAAGCGTCTGGAAAACTCAAGCTGAATTTTGGGGCAGTCCGGCTTTCACCAAAACCTTTGTCCGAACTAAATGGGCAAACTCTCGTAAGTCGGCCGATCCAATTCCCAAGAAACCAAAGCCCACCCCGGGGCGGGGAACCGTATTGGAAAAATGGCTCAATGGGCCATGTAAACTCCACGGCACTCCGGACACAGCACCAACTCATAGCCTTCGGGCATGTTGGATACTCCGGCGGGTTGCAAAAAGTGGCGAGGATCTTCTTACAGAACAACATCCCGCCGACGAGCACAATACGGTACTAACAGTCTTCGAGATTTTTGCCTCAAACAGTAGGCGCAAGCGAGCTCATCGAAGCTCCGCAGAAATTTGCCATATGGCCAAAATAAACCCCTGGAACGACATTGCAATAACTTTTAATGCCAGTGACGAACCTCGATCCCAGACTGTTCGGGCACCAGCCGCTCTGGTTCTTAGCCCAATCATGGACGACTTTCGGCTCACTAAAGTGCTCATGGATGGCGGAAGCGGATTAAACTTGATCTATGAAGAGACACTCAGCAAGATGGAAATTGACAAAGGCCGCATTATGCAGGCGGCACAACCTTCAGGGAATTATCCCTAGTCGGGAAGCGCGGTGTGTAGGAAAAATCACACTCGACGTGGTATTCGGCACCCCGGAGAATTATAGGTCCGAAGAAATCACATTCCAAGTGGCCCCTTTTAGCAGCGGATACCACGCCCTTTTAGGGCGGGACACATTTGCAAGCTTTGAAGCTGTACCCCATTACGGGTACATGAAGCTTAAAATGCCCGGGCCCAATGGAATCATCACTCTAGCCAGTGATCCGTACGTCGCACTTCGCGCCGAAAACAAAACCGTAGCACTAGCCCTGGAGGCATTATCTGAGGCCCTAGCAGCCGAAGAATTAACAACACTGCGGGCCACCATGGACAGGGATGATGTGATACTCGACAAGCGACCCAAGTCCACCTCATTTAAACCCGCAGACGAGATAGTAAAATTCCAAGTTCATCCAACGGACCCCATGAAGACAGGTTCCGTCGGGACACAGCTGAGCCCCGCGATGGACGCCGCACTGCGAGACTTCTTACGCGAGAATTAGGACATCTTCGCCTGGCACCCATCGGACATGCCAGGCATCCCACGCAGATTGGCCGAGCACAGCCTCAATATACTAAAAGGATACAAACCGGTCAAGTAGACTCTAAGACAGTTTTCAGAGCCCAAACGGCAGGCCATGGGGGAAGAGCTAGCCAAACTACTCGAGGCCGGATTCATCAGAGATATCAAACATCCGGATTGGCTGGCAAACCTGGTAATGGTACCAAAGAAGGACAAATCCTGGCGCCTGTGTGTCGACTTTAAAGACCTCAACAAGGCTTGCCCCAAGGATCCCTTTCCCCTCCCTCGCATCGATCAAATCATTGAAGCCACATCAGGACACGACTCGCTGTGTTTCCTCGACGCATACTCTGGATACCATCAAATAAAGATGGCAGAGTCTGACCAAGCTGCAACAGCTTTCATAACGTCATATGGCCCTTTCTGCTTCAACACTATGCCTTTCGGGCTCAAGAACGCTGGCGCAACCTACCAACGCATGATTCAAACATGCCTGGAAAAGAAAATTGGCAAAACAGTGGAGGCATATGTGGATGACGTGGTCATAAAAACAAGACACGTTGAAACCCTAATAGATGACTTGAGGCTTACATTCGGCAATCTCCGGACATACGACATCAAGCTGAACCCGAAAAAAATGCGTTTTTGGCGTCACCTCGGGGAAACTACTCGGCTTCATCGTTTCCAACAGAGGAATTGAAGCGAATCCAGCAAAAATCCGAGCCCTGTCACAGTTGGCTATACCAACAGACCTCAAGCACATCCAAAAACTAGCCGGATGGATGGCTGCTCTAAGCCGCTTTATCTCCAGGTTAGGAGAAAAGGCATTACCTCTTTACCGCCTTCTTCGGCACACCGAACACTTCGTGTGGACAGATGTAGCCGCGGCCGGACTGGATGAAATAAAGACCTTATTGGCCAGTAATGCAGTACTAACAGCGCCGAATATTGACGAACCTATGCTGCTGTACATAGCTACAATGCATCAAGTTGTAAGCACAGTGCTCGTCGTTGAACGAGAGGCTGACGGATACAAATTCCCGCTCCAGAAGCTGGTTTACTACGTATCCACGGTCCAAACCCCATGCAAATCCCGATACCCACACTATCAAAAAATAGCATACGCGGTTTTCATGGCATCCCGGAAGCTACGACACTACTTTCAAGAGTGTTCGATTATGGTGGCCTCCGAAGTACCACTCAATGACATAATAAATAAACCGCGAGGCTACGGGCCGAATTGCCAAATGGGCCATCGAGCTCCTTCCGTTCGACATAACATACAAACCACGGCGTGCCATCAAGTCGCAAGTATTGGCTGACTTCGTCGCCGAATGGACAGAAGCCGAACTCCCTAAAGAGTACGGCGCATACTCAAACTGGATCATGCACTTGACGGCTCTAAAATGCTGGCCGGATTGGGAGCAGTGTAGTCTGGCGTCTCCCACGGAGACACGGTCCAAGACGTCCTCCAAATATTATACACAGACTCCAACAGTGCAGCCGAATATGAGTACATTGCACGGTCTTCGGATGGCAGTCTCTATGGGCATTCAACGCCTAGAAGTGCGCGGGGATTCAAACCTCGCAATATCACAAATAAATGGAGATTTTGATGCCAAGGACCCGAAAATGGCGGCCTACCGTAATGCCGTCCTCAAGATGTCAGCTCGGTTCGAGGGGCTCGAATTCCACCATGTGGCCCGAGAAAACAATCAAGCGGCGGACGTCCTCGCTCGCATCGGTGCTAAACGCGACCCTGTCCCACCTAACATATTCTTGGAACGGCTGTTCAAGCCATCCGTAGTATGGGAAGGGGAGTCCGGCAATACTAGCACGGACCCGAATACACCCCCAGATTCCGAACTATCAGACATAGTCGGAGGTTCTACCACCGAAATAACGTCCTCGGCCCATGAAATCATGGCTGTAACTGCCCCATGGACTGAGCCTTTCTTGGCCTACCTAAATAGGCAGGAGGTCCCCGAAGACCAAAATGAAGCACGTTGCATCGTCCGGCACTCTAATGCTTACAAAGTCTACGAAGGGGAACTCTACAAGAAAAGCGCTACCGGAGTACTCCAAAGATGCATCTCCGAAGAGGAAGGGCGGCAGCTCTTGGCTGAAATCCATGCCGGATGGCGGGCACCACGCCGCTGCTCGAGCATTAGTCGGCCAAGGCCTTCCGTACAGGTTTCTACTAGCCGACGGCCCGAGCAGACGCAAAGGACCTTATCCAACATTGCGTTGGTTGCCAGCTCTTTGCCAATCAGAGTCATATGCCCCCTACCGCTCTCCAAACAATCCCCATAACTTGGCCCTTTGTGGTCTGGGGGCTGGATATGGTCGGACCTCTTAAAGGGGGAAGCCATAAGAAAAAATACTTATTGGTCATGGTGGACAAATTCACCAAATGGATAGAAGCCAAACCAGTCAAAACGGCCGAATCTGGACCAGTGATAGACTTCATATCCGGTGTCGTCCACCGATATGGTGTCCCCCACGACGTCCTCACTAATAATGGCTCAAATTTCACAGCCGACGAAGTGAAAACTTGGTGCGCAAAAATGGGCATTAAGCTTGATTACGCTTTCGTCTACCATCCCCAAACAAACGGCCAGGTAGAGCGGGCAAATGGTCTCATCATGAGCGGCATCAAACCTAGACTAGTGCGATCCTTGACAGAGTCGGATCGCCTTTGGGTCGAGCTCGACTCCGTACTCACGGGGAGCTGCGGACCACGCCGAATCGCACCACCGGATATACACCATTTTTTATGGTGTACGGAGCGGAAGCAATATTACCCTGCGACATAATACATGATTCGCCACGCGTACGCATATACGAAGAGAAGGAAGCCGAGTTAGATCGGCAGGATAACTTGGACACCCTGGAGGAGGAGCGCGGCGTCGCAAAAGCCCGCTCCACATTCTATCAGCAGCAGGCTCAACGATATCAAAGCAGAGAAGTGCGGGCCAAAACTTACAATATTGGCGAGCTCGTTCTACGCCTACCAGAGAAGAAGAAGGACAAGCTCAAACCCAAGTGGGAGGGTCCCTTCGTCATTGACAAAGTTCTCACCGGAGGAGTGTACCGCTTACGTAATGCATCCGATAACAGACTCGAGCCGAACCCATGGAACGCGGCCAGACTCCGGAGATTCTACGCCTAACGCCGAACTCAATGTTCGTCTCCTAACCCCTCCTTTTTAATTATGCTCCATCCCTTTTTCCTTTCTCGCCCTTTTTTCTCTTCACACAAAGTATTCAATACAGTGTGGATCCCCGGATCACTCCGGCCGCACTAGGTGTGTAAGCAATACCTGGGGGCTTCCTATACGGAAGCTAAAAATAATTAGTCACATGGCTTTCTGCCCATCACATATGCATTCTGTTTCCATATGTGCCTTTTATTCACCATTATATGCATCGATCTGACTTAAGATGTGGCCAAGCTGGGTTGCCTGGCTCTTTTGTTTATGCCCTACGTTCCCGTTAATTCGTCTAGGGCATAAGGGGAGCACCTCTGCGATTGTTACTGCCGGTTCAGCCGGACGTGTACCTCAGACTGGGTGAAGCCGAAAGCTAGTTTCCTTATGAGAATATTCGATCGGTGAACAAAAGATGTATTCATTTATTATAACGTAAATCCCTAGAAGTCTTGTATCCTGCGCCATCGTTCGCAGTCCGTACATGTGCATCGTTGCATGCGTACCCAGGGAAAGGAACCCCTAACGGAACTATTCTCTCTGGAAGATGTTTCTTACTATCCATGTAATATAACATAACTAGTTGGGTACTTGTCTGTTCAAGCACTTATGACCCCTACGCCTTGTTTCCACGCATACCCCGGTTTTGTATAACTGAGTGGGTATTCGGACACACCCCGGACTGTAGGATCCCGGGGCTGAAACGAAAAGGTCCGCCATGACAAATGATTTTAATCCGGCTAGGGGCTAATTATGTCCATTAAATTACATAGTCACCTGGACTGACTATATTCCTCCTCTATACCGTCCAATAGGCTATCTAGCTTACAATCCTGTTGAGAATACTTAGCGACTAACGCTACCTGGTCATATACCAGACTCACGGGAATTTCTTGCCCATCGGGCCCCCTTGATCCTACTTGACCATATGGTTCGGGTCCAACTTGGTGTAGCGCGTCTTCACCATAGTCCAGGCTTCTCTTGCGCCTTGCCGGCAAGCGGACACCTTCCACAGTCGGAAGCGCCGCCGTGCTCCTTGAAGCATATTCACAAGCTCCCCCATGCCATTTGGCAACAAGCTTGATGGCCTCAAAGCCTGAGCAACACCCGGCATCACTTGCCGAGCTCGCTCGTGCAGTTGCGAAAGGTCTTGCAATAAATCACTTGCAGATGAGGGCATCTCCTCCTCAGGGCAACCCGTTAACATTCATGCAAGCAAAATTCTTTCAATATACTTCCTCGCCGAACTATACTACAGTTCGTCTAGGCACTTACCGTAAATGCCGCGTCGAAGCCTTTTGTTCTCCTTCACGGAGTCCGCCAGCTGAGCGCGGAGATCTTTTAACTCCACGTCCAACTGGACTTTGGCAGCTTGAAGATTGTTCTTCTCCTGCCTAACTCGTGTAAGAATGCACTCGCCAGCCTCCAGCTGCCTTTTGAGATGCGATGCGCCCTCTGGATTCACCCCGGGATTGTCTGCAGAATTTTCTGTTAGACTTGTCATATCAGCCATTTACTAACTGGTGCATCTTCATACAATTGCGACAATTGTTACCAGATGAGGGCTTTTGGGATTCCTCTAACTTGGCAACTGCGGCCCTCAGTTCGGCCTTGCATTTCTCCAGCTCCAGAGACAATTGCTCATTCTTATCTACAAGGACCTGTGCATAAATTGATCCTTAAACAGTTGTTCCAACCGTTTCAAGTCTCAGGGGCTACTGCTACACATGCTTATCTAATTTTCTTACCCATATATCTTTAGAATACTGGTCCGTCGCTCGGGCAAGCCCGCCTTGAGCAGCTCGGATGTATGCGTATCCCGAATTGAAGGCATTAAATGCCTCTTTGGAAAAGATGTTGTTCCGAAGTACGGCCCGTCGGCGCCGGTGATTCATGGCGCTCTCTACTTCGGAATTCGTGGCTGAGAGCATATCCGCATTCTCT
Organism: Aegilops bicornis; assembly: GCA_021605145.1. Taxonomy (NCBI): domain Eukaryota; kingdom Viridiplantae; phylum Streptophyta; class Magnoliopsida; order Poales; family Poaceae; genus Aegilops; species Aegilops bicornis. The sequence continues at coordinate 515,040,038 of CM038669.1, read as the reverse complement.
GTTGGAGAACTATGCAGCATCGGCCCGCCCTGCCTCCGCTCTCGGCCGGTTACGGAATCCGGTGGTGAAAGGCGTGGATGGCAGGATCCCCGGAAATAGTCTGGCTGCTCCTCTTCCTGCCAGGACACAAAGGGTGCTGTCATACTTCAAAATACCCTAATCACAGCACAAGTTTTTGCCTTACCTCTGTAGTGGCGAGTCGACCCTTACCGCCTTCCTGTTGAGCCTGCCCGATCCGGACGCCCTTGGCCGACGAGTCCCTAGGGGCTCGGCCCCATGCTCCGACCATCATCTCTGCAAAAACACGACACTTCAAGGGTAAGGCATGACATCTGAAGGGAGTCCTCTTCGGAGGATAGGGTGTTTCGACTTGGCTTCCGCGCGACGTAGGAAGCGGTCCGAGATAGTCGGCAGTAATGGCCATCGAGGCGCCATCGCAGCTCGCTTGATAAAATATCCGTTGACGAGCTCCACGGTAATATCCGGATCTTCTTGAGACCTGGATCTAGGGCCCTTCCAGGGTCCTCTAGCTGCGGGGAGGGGCTGGAGATTCCTTCTACGACCCTCCTCAGTTCCTGCTCGGGAATATCGAGGCAGATGATCTTAGCGAAGAACGCCACAATAAGTGACGTAGGGAAAGGAATGACGACTTACCCAGTTTGGGGGGGTTGTACATGGAGAATCCATCTCGCGGTTTGATGTGAAGGAATTCCTCCTCTTCCCCTTTGTACAAATCAGACAATATCCTTGCCAGAGCAGTGGCGGAGTCCGGACCCTTATGGCCACAGTGGGTGGCATCATCCTCCCCGTTGAAGTGCCACATGGGCTTCCCCCAATATTGAAGTGGTTGCACTCCTCGTATTATGCATATTGCCATAACCTCGACTATCGCCAGTCCGTAGTTGGCCAGTAACTTTATCCTGCTCATCTGGTAATATATTTCCCTGGTATCCTCCTCTTGGGGGCCTCGGGCGCCCGACTTAGGCGATGCCCTCGGTGGGCGTTACTGAACTGAGGGAGACCTGTCCGGACTGGATCCGGAAGGGGAACATCGTCAATGTAGAACCACTCTGAAGGCCAGTTCTCTGGTGCCTTCTTGGGAGTGCCGGAAAGGTATCCGGTCTCGGCAATGCGCCATACTTCGGCCCCGCCCACCTGACATAGGGATTCTCCCTGGTTGCGGGGGACAAGGCAGAACAACTTCTTCCATAACTTTGAAGTGAGGCTCGCAGCCTAAAAATAGCTTCATAAAGGGCAACATACCCTGCTATATGTAGAATGAGGCAGGGGTGAAGTTGTGTAATATGGAGGCCGTAGAACTCCGGGAGCCATGAAGAGCAGGTGGATAGGAAACCCGACGCCTTAGCAGATGCGGGATGAGGGATATTCGCTCCTCTGGAGACGGATTGGGAGATCTCTCCGCTTGCTCCCCGCCATTATAGGTGGCTATTCCGGCTCGGACAGGGACCATGAATGCTGGTGGAAGAAACCCTTGGGTTTGTAACTCAATCAAACGGCTATGGGGAACTGAACACTCTTCCCAGTCCCCGGCTTGGAACGAGGAGAGCGAGCAGAGGAGCTGTGACGACCGACCATGTTGGAATGGTTTTTCCGGAGCGCTCTGTTGGATGCTTGCTCGAGGGGGAAGAGAAATGTTTGGATCTGGGAATCCCCGTCTCTTCAAATAGGCGGTCAGCCCAAAAGATTCAGGGTGGCAAGCGCGAAAAATACCTCGGCTCCTCGCATTCGCTTGACACGTGGAGATGGTCAGTATTGAGGCACTGAAGCCAAGGAGTATGCTACGTCTTGAGCTTGCGTTGGTTTTACCCGAAGAGGAGAGGATGATGCAGCACAGTAGCGTAAGTATTTCCCTCAGTTTTTGAGAACCAAGGTATCAATCCAGTAGGAGGCCACGCCACAAGTCCCTCGTACTGCACAAAGCGATAGCTACTGCAACCAACGCAATTAGGGGTTGTCAATCCCTTCACGGTCACTTACTAGAGTGAGATCCGATAGAGATAATATTTTTGGTATTTTTGGTATAAAGATGCAAAGTGAAAAGTAAAAGGCAAAGTAAAACAAAGCAATTATAAAAGTGATGGAGATTTATATGATGAGAATATACACGGGGGCCATAGGTTTCACTAGTGGCTTCTCTCAAGAGCATAAGTATTCTACGTTGGGTGAACAAATTACTGTTGAGCAATTGGCGAAATTGAGCATAGTTATGAGTATATCTAGGTATGATCATGTATATAGGCATCACGTCCTTGACAAGTAGATCGAAACGATTACGCATCTACTACTATTACTCCACTCATCGACCGCTATCCAAAGCATGCATCTAGAGTATTAAGTTAAAAAGCGAGTAACGCCTTAAGTAAGATGACATGATGTAGAGGAATAAATTCATGCAATATGATAAATACCCCATCTTGTTATCCTCGATGGCAACAATACAATACATGCCTTGCAACCCTTTACATCCTTTGGGTAAGGACACGGAAGATTGAACCCAAAGCCATGCACTTCTCCCATTGCAAGAACTACCAATCTAGTTGGCCAAACCAAGCGGATAATTCAAGAGACTTGCAAAGATAACTCAATCATACATAAAAGAATTCAAAGAAGATTCAAATATTATTCATAGATAAGCTGGATCATAAACCCACAATTCATCGGTCTCAACAAACACACCGCAAAAAGAAGATTACATCGAATAGATCTCCACGAGAGAGGGGGAGAACATTGTATTGAGATCCAAAAAGAGAGAAGAAGCCATCTAGCTACTAGCTATGGACCCGAAGGTCTAAGTAAACTACTCACACTTCATCGGAGAGGCTATGGTGTTGATGTAGCAGCCCTCCATGGTGGATGCCCCCTCCGGCGGAGCTCCGGAACAGGCCCCAAGATGGGATCTCGTGGATACAGGAAGTTGCGGCGATGGAATTAGGTTTTTGGCTCCTATTTTGATCGTTTGGGGGTACATAGGTATATATAGGAGGAAGGAGTATATCGGTGGAGCAACAGGGGGCCCACGAGGCAGGGGGCGCGCCCTAGGGGGACGCCCCTACCCTCGTGACCGCCTCTCTGGTTCCTTGGCGTAGGGTCCAAGTCTCCTGGATCACGTTCGGTGAGAAAATCACGTTTCCGAAGGTTTCATTCCGTTTGGACTCCGTTTGATATTTTGTTTCTTCGAAGCGAAAAAGGCAAAAAAGCAACAGTGCAGGCTGGGCCTCCGGTTAATAGGTTAGTCCCAAAATAATATAAAAGTGGAAAATAAAGCCCATTATAGTCCAAAACAATAGATAAAGTAGCATGGAGCAATCAAAATTATAGATACGTTGGAAGCGTATCGAGGCATCTAAGCTTAATTCCTCCTCGTCCTCGAGTAGGTAAATGATAAAAAGAGAATTTTTGATGCGGAGTGATACTTTGGCATAATTTCAATGTAAATCTTCTTAATTGTGGTATGAATATTCAGATCCGAAAGATTCAAGACAAAAGTTCATACTAACATAAAAATAATAATACTTCAAGCATACTAACTAAGCAATTATGTCTTCTCAAAATAACATGGCCAAAGAAAGTTCATCCCTACAAAATCATATAGTTAGGCTATGCTTCATTTTCGTCACACAAAGATGTTCCCAACTTCTATACCCCCGATGACAAGCCAAGCAATTGTTTCATACTTAAATAATCTCAAACTTTTTAAACCTTCATGCAATACATGAGCGTGAGCCATGGATATAGCACTATGGGTGGAATAGAATATGATGATGGGGATTGTGTGGAGAAGACAAAAAAGGAGAAAGTCTCACATTGACGAGGATAATCAACGGGCTATGGAGTTGCCCATCAATTGATGTCAACATGAGGAGTAGGGATTGCCATCCAACGGATGCACTAGAGAATGCTCAACAAAAGAAAACTAGTGGGTGTGCATCCAACTTGCTTGCTCATGAAGACTTAGGGCTTTTTGAGGAAGCCCATCGTAGGAATATACAAGCCAAGTTCTATAATGAAAAATTCCCATTAGTATAAAAAGACAACTTATGAGACTCACTATATGAAAAACATGGTGCTACTTAAAGCACAAGTGTGGAAAAAGAGATAGTAGCATTGCCCTTTTTATTTATTTTCTTTTTTTTGGCCTTTCTTTTTTTCTTTTTGGCCTTTCTCCTTTTTTTGGGGCAATGCTCTAATAATGATGATCATCACACTTCTATTGATTACAACATAAGGATTACAACTCGAAACTAGAACAAGGTATGACTCTATATGAATGCCTCCGTGATGTAGGGGATGGTGCAATGAATCAAGAGTGACATGTATGAAAAATAATGCATGGTGGCTTTGCCACAAATACGATGTCAACTACATGATCATGCAATGGCAGTATGACAAAAGTAAAGTATGTCATGATGATGATGAGCGAACGATGGAAAGTTGCATGGCAATATATCTCGGAATGGCTATGGAAATGCCATAGTAGGTAGGTATGGTGGCTGTTTTGAGGAAGATATAAGGAGGTTTATGTGTGATAGAGCGTATCATATCACGGGGTTTGGATGCACCGCCAAGTTTGCACCAACTCTCAAGGTGACAAAGGGCAATGCACGGTATCAAGAGGCTAGCAAAGGCTGAAAGGTAAAAGTGTGTATAATCCATGGACTCAACATTAGTCAAAAGAACTCATATACTTATTGCAAAAATTTAGAAGTCATCAAAAATCAAGTACTATGCGCATGCTCCTAGGGGAATAGATTGGTAGGAAAAGACCATCGCTCTTCCCCGACGCCACTCATAAGGATGCACAAGCCAGGTACACTTCATGTTTCAAATTTGTTACACAACTTTAACCATACGTGCATGCTACGGGATTTGCAAACTTCAACACAAGCATTTCTCAAATTCACAACTACTCAACTAGCACGACTTTAATATTATCACCTCCATATCTCAAAACAATTATCAAGCATCAAACTTATCTTAGTATTTAACGCACTCAAAAGAAAGTTTCACATATCTTGAATACCAAGTATATTAATATTAAGCAAATTACCATGCTATAACGACTCTAAAAATAATCTAAGTGAAGCATGAGGGATCAATAGTTTCTTTAAAACAAATCCACCACCATGCTCTAAAATATCTAAGTGAAGTACTAGAGCAAAAATTATCATGCTCAAAAGATATAAGTGAAGCACTATGAGCAAAACTATCAAGCTCAAAAGATATATGTGAAGCACATAGAGTATTCTATCAACTTCCAATTCATGTATGGCTCTCTCAAAAGGTGTGTACAGCAAGGATGACTGTGGTAAACTAACAAGCAAAGACGCAAATAATACAAGACGCTCCAAGCAAAACACTTATCATGTGGTGAATAAAAATATAGCTCCAAGTAAATTACCGATGGAAGTGGACGAAAGAGGGGATGCCTTCCGGGGCATCCCCAAGCTTTGAATTTTTGGTGTACTTGGATTATCTTGGGGGTTCCATGGGAATCCCCAAGCTTAGGCTCTTGACACTCCTTGTTCCATAATCCATCAAAAGAATTCACCCAAAACTTGAAAACTTGACAACACAAAACTCAATAGAAATTTCGTGAGCTCCGTTAGAGAAAGAAAAAAAATACTACTTTAATATACTGTAATGAACTCATTCTTTATTTATATTGGTGTTAAACCTACTGTATTCCAACTTCTCTATGGATCATAAAACTATTTTACTAGCCATAGATTCATCTAAATAAGCAAAAAACACACGCAAAACAGAATCTGTCAAAAACAGAACAGTCTGTAGTAATCTGTAACTAATGCAAACTTCTGGAACTCAAAAAATTCTACCAAACTTAGAAGACCTAGAAAATTTGTTTATTGATCAGCAGCAATTGTAATCAATATTTTATCACGTTCTGGTGATTTTTAACAATTCGGGCACTGAGCGCAAAGTTTCTGGAAATTACAGCTAGATCAAATAACTATCATCCAAGAAGATCCAATAGGTTTAACTTGGCACAAACACTAATTAAAATATAAAACCACATCTAAACAGAGGCTAGATGGATTAATTATTCCTAAACAGAAGCAAAAACAAAAAAACTAAAAATAAAATTGGGTTGCCTCCCAACAAGCGCTATGGTTTAACGCCCCTAGCTAGGCATTGAGATACAATGATGCTCACAAGAAAGACAAGAATTGAGGCACAAAGAGAGCATCATAAAACATGTGACAAACACACTTAAGTCTAACATACTTCCTATGCATAGGCATATTATATGCAAACAAATTATCGTAGCAAGCAAAAACTAGCATATGCAAGGAAGCGGAAAGGAACAATAACAATCTCAACATAACGAGAGGTAATTTAGTAACATGAAAATTTCTATAACCATATTTTCCTCTATCATAATAATTACATGTAGGATCATAACAAAATTCAACAATATAGCTATCACATAAAATATTCTCAACACGATCCATATGCATGCAAAGTTGACACTCTTCCAAAGTTGTGGGATTAACATTAACTAAAGTCATGACCTCTCCAAACCCACTTTTATCAAAAACTTCATAAGATTGAACATTATCCAAATATGTGGGATCTAAAGTTGACACTCTTCCAAACCCACTTTCAATATTATTGCAAACAATATTATCAATTTCATATTCATCATGGGATTAAATAAATTTTCAAGATCATAAGAAGAATCACCCCAATCATGATCATTGCAACAAATAGTGGACATAGCAAAACTAGCATCCCCAAGCTTAGGGTTTTGCATATTTTTAGCACAATTGACATCAATAGAATTTATAGTAAAATCATTGCAATCATGCTTTTTATTCAAAGATTTATCGTGAATCGCTTCATAAAGTACTTCATCACAATTTTTAGATTCACGAATTTCAGGCAAAACCTCATAAAGATAATCTAGTGCACTCAATTAACTAGCAATAGGTTCATCATATATGGATCTCTTAAAGAGATTAGCAAGTGGATGAGGATCCATAAACTTTTAGCAAGCGAAGATGCAAGCAAAAAGAAGGCACATGGTAACACAAGATTGAACGGAGGAAGGGCGAATAAAACGGCAAGGGTGAAGTGGGGGAGAGGAAAACGAGAGGCAAATGGCAAATAATGTAATGCGAGAGATATGGATTGTGATGGGTACTTGGTATGTTGACTTTTGCATAGACTCCCCGGCAACGGCGCCAGAAATCCTTCTTGCTATGTCTTGAGCTTGCGTTGGTTTTCCCTGAAGAGGAGAGGATGATGCAACACAGTAGCATAAGTATTTCCCTCAGTTTTTGAGAACCATGGTACCAATCCAATAGGAGGCCACGCACAAGTCCCTCGTACCTGCACAAAACGATAGCTACTTGCAACCAACGCGATTAGGGGTTGTCAATCCCTTCGTGGTCACTTACGAGAGTGAGATCTGATAGAGATAATATTTTTGGTATTTTTGGTATAAAGATGCAAAGTGAAAAGTAAAAGGCAAAGTAAAACAAAGCAAGTATAAAAGTGATGGAGATTGATATGATGAGAATAGACCCGAGGGCCATAGGTTTCACTAGTGGCTTCTCTCAAGAGCATAAGTATTCTACGGTGGGTGAACAAATTACTGTTGAGCAATTGACAGAATTGAGCATAGTTATGAGTATATCTAGGTATGATCATGTATATAGGCATCACGTCCGTGACAAGTAGATCGAAAATGCATCTACTACTATTACTCCACCCATCGACCGCTATCCAGCATGCATCTAGAGTATTAAGTTAAAAACAGAGTAACGCCTTAAGCAAGATGACATGATGTAGATGAATAAATTCATGCAATATGATAAATACCCCATCTTGTTATCCTCGATGGCAACAATACAATACGTGCCTTGCAACCCTTTATGTCCTTTGGGTAAGGACACCGCAAGATTGAACCCAAAGCCATGCACTTCTCCCATTGCAAGAACTACCAATCTAGTTGGCCAAACCAAGCGGATAATTCAAGAGACTTGCAAAGATAACTCAATCATACATAAAAGAATTCAGAGAAGATTCAAATATTATTCATAGATAAGCTGGATCATAAACCCACATTCATCGGTCTCAACAAACACACCGCAAAAAGAAGATTACATCGAATAGATCTCCACGAGAGAGGGGGAGAACATTGTATTGAGATCCAAAAATAGAGAACAAGCCATCTAGCTACTAGCTATGGACCCGAAGGTGCAAGTAAACTACTCACACTTCATCGGAGAGGCTATGGTGTTGATGTAGAAGCCCTCCGTGGTGGATGCCCCCTCGTGAGCTCGAACAGGCCCCAAGATGGGATCTCGTGGATACTGAGGAAGTTGCGACGGTGGAATTAGGTTTTTGGCTCCTGTTACGATCGTTTGAAGTGCGTAGGTATATATAGGAGGAAGGAATGCGTCGGTGGAGCTTCGAGGGGCCCACGAGGCAGGGGGCGCGCCCTAGGGAGGACGCCCCCTACCCTCGTGACCGCCTCTCTGGTTCCTTGGCGTAGGGTCCAAGTCTCCTGGATCACGTTCGGTGAGAAAATCACATTTCTGAAGGTTTCATTCCGTTTGGACTCCGTTTGATATTATGTTTCTTCGAAACACTGAAAAAGGCAAAAAACAGTGCAATTTGGGCCTCCGGTTAATAGGTTAGTCCCAAAAATAATATAAAAGTGGAAAATAAAGCCCATTATAGTCCAAAACAATAGATAAAGTAGCATGGAGCAATCAAAAATTATAGATACGTTGGAGACATATCAGAGTACAACATTGATGGAGTTCCGGACACTATTCTTCGTAACAGGTACTCTGGAGTATCCGGATATGGAACCCGCCCTGCAATGCCGAAGACAAGACTGCGCGGCGGACTCATCGTCATTGAAGCCTGGTTAGGGGCTCTTGAGGAGTCTGGATTAGGGGTATCCGGGCAGCCGGACTATATACATCATCCGGACTATTGAAGCGTGAATATACAAGACTCAAGACTTCGACCCGTGTCCGGATGGGACTTTCCTTGGCGTGGAAGGCAAGCTTGGCGATCCGGATATTGTATTTCCTTCCTTGTAACCGACTCCATGTAAACCCTAGCCCTCTCCGGTGTCTATATAAACCAGAGAGGTTGGTCCTTAGAAGGCCGATCACAATTAGAATCATACCATCATAGGCTAGCTTCTAGGGTTTAGCCTCTATGATCTCGTGGTAGATCAACTCTTGTACTACCCATATCTTCAATATTAATCAAGTAGGAAGTAGGGTTTTACCTCCATCGAGGCGCTTGAACACAGGTAAACATCTGTGTCCCTTGCTTCCTATTACCATCAGCCTAAGACGCACAGATCGGGACCCCCTACCCGAGATCCGCCGGTTTTGACACCGACACCCACTATTTGAAAACACGCTCTCCTCGCCCGAAATCGTTCGCGCCCACTATAGTTCAAAACACGCCCTCCTCGCCCGAAATCGCTCCCCCCCACTATTTGGGGAGAAGCAAAGTTACTCTACTATCCCCGACCCTCAGTACACAGACCCCCTATAGGCAAGGGTAGAACTGTAACTCCCCCTCACATCTCAGACAAATGCGTCTGTAAGACATGGTTCCACTCCCTCCCAATTCCCCCGCCCGCCCCATTCATACCTCGTGGGTGCCAAATCACCTTCTCCCCGGGAAGCTCCCTTCTCCCGAGCCGCGAAACCTCAGCCCCACCTCCATGGCGCCCCACCGCACCAATTTCACAGCTGCCCTCCTCCCTAATGCCGGAGACATTGTCCATTTGCCGTCGTGCACTGGGTCGTGTGCCTCTTACTCCGTGCTGCTGGTGCTGCCTCGACGACGGCCGTGTGAACCGTACCGGAGCCGATTCACCCCCGCCGTTGTTCACGGCGCCGGAGAGGCTCCAACATCGGGTCCGTCCAGAGTCCTGGCGCTGCTTCCGCGTAGCCGTCGACCATCGCAACATTGCTCTTTCCTGCGGTCGCCACCGCAATCAGCGGCCTCACCGACTTCGGCATTTGGACCTGCCTACTTCACCATGCCGCCAGATAGGTCGCACCCTCATCTCAAATCACTTTATTTAGGCGCCAGTTCTCTGAATTTTTATTTTGGGCCAATCGATTCCCAATGGGAAGCAGCACCCCTCGAGGCGGCGGAGCTCCTAGGCTGCCGGTTGGCTGGTCTCTAACGTAAGGGTGCGGGGCCGCAAGTTCGCCGCGGAAGCAGCGCTTAGATGGCTTTCTTTTAGAGTTGTGTGGGTTGAAGGTACTGCCGCCACCGGATCTGGATGACGAGGAGTCTTTGTGGATTGCCCGGGGGCGGCGCAACCACGGCAGTGGGGTGGGGCAGGGAGCGGGGTTTTGGCCGGGGCCACGGACGGCGGAGGCAGGCTGCTCTGCCGTTGGTCGCTGGCTCTTCGTGGAAGATTTCGAACAGTGTCAGTCAAGAGGCACAAGACGGCCATCAAGCCATCTAGCGTAGATCGGACAGTACCAAAATAAAATAAAATCGTGTGACCCCAATTTAGTCTTCAGTCAACAGACGTGCGACCACTCTCGTACCTTGCTGTTGATCTCTTAGTGTATTTCTTCAGATCAAAGAGATATGTCGTTCTTAACATTATGTGTTATCTGAATCTTCAGACACACCGTCTTCCGAGCTCACCGCAATTTGCTCCAACAAGGGAAGCATACACCGGAAGGGAGCTATAGTCCCCACTCAGCAGTTCCTGCATCGAATGCGCGTGCCGACATGGACAACCACAACAACTATAGGGCCATCGACAAGTCAAGACATGATGCTCACTCCTATGGATGGCAGCGGATAGGTTGTACCCTCATCTTACTTGTGTGCAACATTTATGGCTTTGTTATTCATCTAAGCATGGAAAATAGATCATCACATTTCTTTGTATATTCATGCTTTGATCTCTTACGGGTCTTGTTCGTGAGTTCACATTGTTCCATAGTTCAGCTAAGATACTTGTTCTTTAGGTAACACTTGTTCCATAGTTATCATCCATCAGCCAATGCTATCCCACAGTTTGGTGATTATAGTATTATACCACGTCTAGTATTACCTATGTTGTTCTTTAATAATTTTGTGTGCCATCTAGTTAATCTAAGTACAAACGATACATATGTTGTAGCTTTCATCCGTGTTTTCCCTTTAGTTTATGAGACACATTGCTGCTAGTTAACCCCAGTCCTACTATTTATGTCGTCTCCTATAGGCACTCATAACATAAATCTAACTACTAGTTGACTTCCATGCATGACGGATATAATTGCACACACAGATATATCCACAAGAACCTCATGGAGCAATGTAAAGGCCAATAAAATTGATGTCAATGATACCCAATATGATGGAACATGTAAAGGCAGTTCTTGAAGACTTGCGAGAAGATGATGAATCCTCTTCACCCCACAAGGTCCTTGCTCTAACTTGGCCTGTGATATGGGTACAACATGCATATAATGTCTGGAGTGTATCTACTCTGTTGCAATGCCATGTGCTTAGCATCTTGACCATGCATGTAAATATGTCATGCCTTCCTGTTTTCGATTACCTATTCCATTCATGATAACATGTTTTGAAATTCAAGTACTGTCATTCTACTCTATCGCAATGCCATCTGCTTAATTTGGACATCATGCTTCTGAATATCTTATGCATTGTTATTCATCAGTATGTACTTCATCTGTCTGCCATACCATGTTTTTTTTACATTGAAGTGTTGTTCTAGTGCTCTGTTGCAATGCCATCTTATTTTCCCAATCATACACGTGTATGTTGCCTTAGTTATTTCTGTACGAATTCAGCTAGCATATAGTTTTACATTCAACTAGTGTTTTTTTGTTGTGTTGTCCTATCGTATCCCTAGCTCTTACACCATACACCCTCCGTCTGGATTACATGTTGCCGAAATGGATAAAAAGGATGTATCTAGAACTGAAATACGCCTAGACCCATCCATTTTTTTTCCGGATGGAGGGAATACATGTCAATATGTCATGCCTTTCTATTCTTCAGTACTTGTTACATCTCTCTGCCGTCGCATGTTTTATAATTAAAGCACCATTCTTCTATACAAGGCATGCAAGGGGAAGACGACTATGTTAGAATCTGAAGGGTTACAAACAAGGCCTTTGCAAAAGATCCAAACACCAGGAGATAATAAACCAAGTCCAGTTTTATAGATCTTGCTCCAAAGACGGAGAAACCCAACTCCCATCGATAATAAGCGATTCCAGGTGGCCAAAGAACTAGTCCGCTCCAGTCCAGCAAAAATATGTCAACTCAATTCTAAGAAGCGTGTGTGTATCCTTGCATAATGAAATTTTATAGCATGTTGAGCATATTTTTTACATGTTTCTTACCCATCTCTCTTTTCGAAAATAAGCTTAACAGATAGAAGAATTTCTGCAATGATATCGTTTATGAGGAAAGATTCTTACATGAATTCTCTATGCTCCAATGTAGATGTAAGTACCTGTTGTATATCACTATATTTTTACATCAGCATGTATTTTGTTAATCGGCGTGAATCCAACCTTTATCTGATCTAAATTTAGTTGTAGCAAAATGTATGATTAAAGGCCACAATGTTGATTTTTGTAAGGAAAACTGCACTGGTAGTTTTGCATCTGAGCTACATCAGTGTACTATCTCATATCGGTGGGTTTGAATACTTTGGTTACTGCGGTGGGTTTTTAGTGTTTTTTCTTGTGTTGTCCTATTGTATCCCTAGCTCTTACATCATACTCCCTCCGTCCGGATTAAATGTCGCATGAAATGGATAAAACTAGATGTATCTAGAACTGAAATACGCCTAGACCCATCCATTTATTTCAGATGGAGGAATACATGTCAATATGTCATGCCTTTCTATTCTTGATTACATATTCCATCTCTCTGTAGCATGTTTTATAAGCGAATCACCATTCTTCTATATAAGGCATGCAAGGGGAAGACGGCTATGTTAGAATCTGAAGGGTTACAAACCAGGTCTTTGCAAAAGATCCAAACGCCGGAGATAATAAACCAACTCCATTTTTCATAGATATCTGCTCCAAAGACAGAGAAACCCAACTCCCAATCGATAATAAGTAGATTCCGGTGGCCAAAGAACTAGTCCGCTCCGATCCGGCAAAAGAATGTCAACTCCATTCTAAGAAGCGTGTGCGTATCCTCGCATCATGAAATTTTATAGCATTCTGATCATATTTTCTACATGTTTCTTACCCATCTCTCTTTTAGAAAATAAGGTTAAACGATAGAAGACTTCCTCCATTGGGATCGTATTCGAGGAAAATATCTTGCGGGAATTTTCTGTGCTCCAATGCTGATGTAAGTACCTGTTGTATATCACTATATTTTTACATCAACATGTATTTTGTTAATCGGCGTGAATCTAACCTTTATCTGATCTAAAATTAGTTGTAGAAAAATGTTAAAGGCGTATTTTTGTAAGGAAAATTGTCTGGTAGTTTTGCATACTAAGCTGCATGAATGTACTATCTCATATCACGCACATTACTGAATTGTAGTGCTTCTCTGGTTGCCCATTCATTCATTGTGTCAATGTTTCTTTCGTACTACCTTACCTGGCTGATGATAGATGTGCCATATTGTGTTAATTTGGTGTAGGTTAGTTGCCCAAACGTTTGTTGTCTCAATGTTGCTTTCCTATTATCTGACTTGGCCAATGATAGCAATGCTAGTGTGTTAATTTTGTGCAGGTCTTTGAAGATAAGAAGACAAACTACGAAAACAGCAAGGCAACCCCATTGTTTCTTTCCGGTAAATCTAGGCCAGGTAATATGGCAATAACTCATGATTAATCTGTTTGGTTCCCGTCCTAATTTATGTTATGATGCGATGGTGAGACACTCTCCACTATCAATAATACAAGCCTGCCAAAATCGCCATCTGAATCTGTTCAGTATCCTCTGCCTCGAATGCAACGGAATAAATGTATGTTTGTGACCCAATTAATGGCTGAAGCAATGATGGAAATGGTGGATGAATCAGAGGTGCAGAGTCGTGCGACACAACAACTAATCAATGTTTTCAGAGACAGTGTAGCAAAGCAGCAAGAACTTGCCCACATGCTTATGGGCGTCATCTGTGCTGAGGTTGCAGATTGTGACGTTGTAGATGGTTAGGTTCTGCTCATTTATTTGCACTGGCATCAATCTTTGATTGCCCAGTGGATGTAATTTCTGTAATATATCTTTGGATGTGCAACGTTATTCTACGTATGTCGTACCTTTGCTTGATCGGATTTGGTCCTGTGCATAGCGCTTTCGTCGTAATGGGCTCAAATTATCTAATTTGGCCTAAAGACATGTCACGAACTTTAGTGGGCCCATTAAGTTAATGGGCCGTTACTAGGCCGAAAGTTAATGGTCGGCCCTCTTACCTCCCGGGTCGTTAACAGGCCGACATCGAAGCGGGCAACAGGTGGCCCCAATTTATTTCACGGGCCGTTAATAGGCCGTTACTAAGTTTGGGCTATATATGGCCCAACTATACTGTAGGCCTTTAGCAGGCCGAAAGAGACAGCGGGCTTGTACTGGACCATGAAGAGCACACTACAAAAAAAAAGACACATCCGTGACATTTTGGGCTGAACGAATTTTTTTCTGTCATACATATGACACTTCTATGACGATAATTGTGAAAAAATCCGGTATCATCATAGATGTGGTGGGCTCCTACTTCTATGACAAAAAATCATGACAGAAAATGGGCTTTTCATCACAGGCGGGCCGGAGGCAGCTGCATGACATTCTTTGGGCCGTCCATGACGGAAAAACCATGGTAGAAGCGAGGGGAGGAAAATTTGGGGAGTTCCCGATTCACGGTGGGAGGTCGGGGCCGAGCGATGCGCGTTTCTCTCGTACACGTACGCGCATGTGTGCGAGGCGTTGGCTCTAACTGAACCCGAGTGAGGCGTTGGGCTCTAACTGAACCCGAGCGATTGCACTGCAGGCTACGCGTTACTGAACCCGAGTGATTGATCGATGGCTGTTAACTAAACCCGATCGAGCGATTCCTTCGCTACTGCTGCTAACTGAAGCCGATCGATTGGATGAACAGTGAGCGTTGCGGTGGGGTTGGATGAGCGGTGGCGGTGGTGTTGCCTCTAGATCAACAGGACCCCGTGGTGTGGAGGGCTGGATGAGCGATGAAGCGGTGGAGGGGTGCCAGCGGAGGGCTGGTTGAACAGGACCCGTGGTGTGGAGGGCTGGATGAGCGATGAAGCGGTGGAGGGTGCCCACGGAGGCTGGTTGAGCAGGACCCGTGGTGTGGAGGGTTGGATGAACAGTGAGCGGTGGAGGGGTGGTTGAGCGATGGCGGTGGAGTAGCGCGCGGTGGAGGCTGGATGAACAGGAGCCCGTGGAGGCTGGAGGAGGTTGACGGTAGCCCGTGGAGGCTGGAGGAGGTCGACGGTGGAGATGAACAGTATCCCGTGCGGTACGCCACACCCCTCCCGATCAACAGGACCCCCGTTTCGACCGTAGGAGGTCCGTTTCCTCCGTTTTGCGGCACGCCACACCCCTCCCGATCAACAGGACCCCGTTCCGAACATGGCCGATCGAACACAAGGTCGTTTCCTCCATTCTGCGACACGCCAGGCCTCGTTTCCATTGCCTGTTCCTTCCAAGCCGGTTGGCTCCCACGCGTTCCGTTGCCTCCCGATGAACACGACGCATTCCGTTTCCTCCCCATGAACATGACGCATTCCGTTGCCTCCCCATGACCACGACGACGACGCTGTTTCCCCGTTTCGACCCAGCCATGTACACGAGCCCTGGTCGTACGTATGCGTGAGTAGGCGTTCGAGACCCCGCCCGTATGTACACATACGTGGCTGTATTTTTTTTCCTTGCACCCTGGCCGTTGTACGTACGTGTACATGCTACGTGCGCGCCTCTACTACGACACATGCGCGCCTCTACTATGACACGTGCGTGCCTCTACATCGACCAGTATGTACGTACACATTCGCGACCAGGATGACAACGCTACGTACGCTTCGCCCAGGTGGGTCCCGACTGTCAGGCACTTCCTTGCGTGCGAAGATGTAGCTGGTGGGTCCCAGCGATCGAGGCGAATCATTTTTTTTTGCTCGGACCCACTTCCTTGCGTGCGAAGATGTAGCCGGTGGGTCCTAGCAGTCAGGGGGGCGAATCGTTTTTTTGCCCGGAAGCACTTCCTTGCGTGCGAAGATGTAGCTGGTGGGTCCCAGTAGTCAGGGGGCGAATCGTTTTGTTTTTTTTGCCCGGACGCATTTCCTTGCGTGCGAAGGTGTAGCCGCTGGGTCCCAGCAGTCAGGGGGGCGAATCGTTTTTTTTTTTGCCCGGACGCACTTCCTTGTGTGCGATGGTGTAGCAGGTGGGTCCCAGCAGTCGGGGGGCGAATCGTTTTTTTTCGGACGCACTTCCTTGCGTGCGAAGATGTAGCTGGTGGGTCCCAGCGATCGAAGCGAATCGTTTTTTCGGACGCACTTCCTTGCGTGCGAAGATGTAGCTCGTGGGTCCCGGCGGTTAAAGGCGAATCATTTTTCACGAAATACGGTGGCCCGTCCGATGGGTCCCTATTTGTCGGTGGAGGAATAATTATTTTGCGCGTAATAAGGAGGCACTTCCTTGCGGCTGCCGTGGACCCAGCTATCAGCCTCTCCACATACAGTCCACGTCCGATGGAAGTCGTTCCTTGACCATGTTGACCACGCCACGCCGAGAGCACCACGGCGGTGGACGACGGCAAGGCCTAGGAAGGGGACGACGCGGAGCCGGGGAAGACGCGGCAGTGGATGCACACGCGGAGAGGAGTATGAGGGTTCATTGGTTCGGCTGCGCCGTCGCCCTTGAGAATAACGAGGGGTGTGGGTGAGTGGAGGGATGGCACGGCCAGCGGTGGGAGTAGTAGGGCGGTGAGGCCTCCAGCGGTAGCATAGCCAGCCACGGGAGGCGTGAGGAAAGCGGCACGACCGGCGCTGCTTTGGGAGGCTGGAGCAAGAAGACCAGAGGTTGAAGAAGCACGACTGCCGTTGGATGGACATCGTACGGTCACTGCAGCTAGAATCGTTTATATTGACTAAGTAGAAAAATCCCTTGGTACGTTAACTTAGTAGGCCCACAGGTCAGCTTTTGAAACGGTGCACCCCAGATGTCAGGGGGAGGAATCATTTTTTGGGCGGGTGAAGCTAGAATATCCGAGATTGAAGAAGAAGCACGGCATCCGTTGGATGGACATCCAACAACCACTGCTGCTAGAACCGTGTGTTGACTATAAGTTGACAAAGCCTTGCATACGCGTCAACTCTGTTTTTTTAGGGACACGTCAACTTAGTAAGGCCAGAAGTATGTGGCAGAGAACTTATAGCCCATTTGATATTTGTAAGAATGTGTAGCCCATTTTTGAATTCTAATGGAATTTACTACATCCCATTTACAGTTTGTTAAAAGTACAACCCATTTCAACCAACCGTTCAAAACAGAACTCAATAAAATTTCCCACATTTTGATGGGATCCGAAATATTTTTATCCCGAAATTTCTAGTCAGATTAAATACAATTTCAATATAAGTTTATATTACATAAAAATCCAACAAAACATTGCGCTCGCAACAATTAATGAAATTAAAATTTTCAATATCCAAAAATAATAATTTATAAAGTGATCACGTGTTTGGTGCATTTTTTATAATCACTGCCCAGTTTTTACAGTTACATCCCATTTATTATTTCTTAAAGCCCATTTTCTTGTTAAGCCTAATGCATCCCTCCTAGGAAAGATTTGCAGCTCAACGAGGCGGAGAATAACAACTTGACCTTGCCTGGGTATTCCTAAAAAAAGTATAGCTGGGCTAGCCATTTTCAGCTTGAAAAAAATTAATATAATAAAGAGGCACTTGCGTACGTGAGGCTATGGACCTGGTGGGTCCCCATTGTCATCCTCTCCAAGTAAAGTCATCTCCTTGCTCGTGCGCGCTTTCCGCCCGAAACAGTCAGCGCCGCCCGCCCCGCTTCCGGTGCAGGCAATTGCTCTGCCTTCAAACGACACAAGTGTCGTCCGTCCGTCTATCTGCCGCCCACATTAATGATACGCGGTTGCCGAGGCGGCTACTCCGGCGCCACACGTCCGTCCCTCCGCCCGCCCACCATTGCTATATAAACTGTTGCGCCAGCCATAGCCGCAGTCATCCGCATCCGTTCCCTTTCTCCTGTCCACACCACTACTGCCCACCATGGGTTCCTCGCGCTCCAGCACTCTTCAGGACGAGCGGACGACGGACCACAAGGAGATGGCAGCCATTGCTGCCGGCCGGCTGGCCGGCAGGCAGCCAGAGGACGACGACGTCCCAATGGAGAACATGATAGTCGATGATCCAGCACCAACCCCCTCCTCCGTGCCATCCTCGCCGGTGCATTGCACCATGACCATCGGCGAGGCCCGTGCCCAATATATGGACAGGGTGAGGCAGATGCGTGAGGAGCAGTTTCAGGAGGCGCAGGCCGACGCCGCCTACAACCACCATCTCCTCCAGGAGCACCTGCAGGCGGAGGAGCAGATCGCCGCGGAGCGGGCGGAGCAGGAGGCGCTGCTCGACTCGTACCGCTCCGCCCGCAAGGGCCGCCTCGAGCGCTGGCGGTACCGCATGCGGGTGGCGGAGGCTGCGGCCGCCTACAAAGAGGCTAGCAAAGAGGGCGATGAAGCGGGTGAGGTGTTGTTTGGCGAGACCGAGGATGAGGCAGAGGACGATGCCGGCTCCGACGAGTCCCCGCTCCGCTGGCGTCGACGAGGCAGAAGACATCGGCGGCTCAGCCGAGGCCCCACCCTGTCGGCAACGTGGGGGAGGATTTCCACCGGCAACGAGACAGAGGACATCGCCGGCTCCGCCGAGGCCCCTCCCCGCTGCCAACGAGGCCGCGCCACATAGCAAACGAGGAAGAGTAGAACATGGTAGGTCGCCGCCGCTCGGGTCCAAGTAAGGCCACCGCTGCTACCCTCCGGTTGAAGCCAAGCTAGTCGAGTTCACCATTGACGACCGGTTAGCTTCTTGGTGGTGACGTGGAGCCGGAGAGCTGCCTGGAGAAGAACGCTGCATCTACTTAACTATGGTGCGGTTGGTGGTGATCGACGTGGGCCCAACAGGCCACATGTCGATTCATAACGCACACTGGAGTTAAATCACCAAGCTTTCTGCTCGGCTCGATGGGACACAGTGGGTAGCCGGTTAATTAATTATACCTCCAGTAGCACCCTTTTAGTTGAAGAATGTATGAAATGTAATGAAATCTGGCATGTTTATATGAAATCCGACCGTGTATTAATGAATTTATTTTGATTAGTTCGAATTCCTGTATAGCTAGCATTGGATGAACATGCAAAACAATATGTACTAGCATTATTCCCAGGGTGATCACCTCGTTTGCAGCAGTTTCACATGTACTCCCTCCGGTCCTTTCTAGTCTGCATACAAGTTTTGTCTGCAGTCAAAGTATCTCTACTTTGACCAATCTTATACAAAAAGTATGCACTTTCACAATGTGCGAAGTAAAAGAGCAGAAGGATTACAAAGAGTTTGAGCAGCTTTTTAGCGCTTACATACATTGCAATCAAACACACAGGCCTGGCAATTCATAGAAAACATTCAAAACAATCGATGATTATGCATCTCAGCGACTCACATGTCAGAGGCAATATTTACTACACAACTAAAGAATAAAGAAAAAATTGATCGACATTGTTGACAGCAAAGGGCGCCCATTCGAAAATATCAAACGCATGTCTTGCTAAAATCAATGAGCAAAATTTGACAAGGTTGTCCCATTCCAAAATATCAAATGCCTACGATTGTGGAATGGGCAGGGTTTGCCATCACTTCGGACATTGACATGGCACCTCGTGCTAAATAAACCAGCTGTTCTTTTTGTGCAGTTCCACCAAAATCAACCAAATTCGCGTGTAGCTTGTATGATTTCGCCATTATATGTTGCAACGCCTTGAACTTATCGGCACCTCCTTTCTTGTGGTGGAAACGAATGATTCGACGTATTCATGAACATTTTGTGCAGTTCCCATTGAAATCAAGCTGAGCACCCCTGTTTGCACAAATACAGAAAAGTGATTAGTATAAAGCAAATTGTACTATGATTTGACAGTTTCAACAGGCACATACATGATCCATGCAGAGCACACTTTTAGAAAAATGAAACTCACCAGAAAGAATCCTAGAACAGCATTGTGCTCATGCATCACAGCAAAAACATGGAGATTTGTCAGTCCTTCTGAGCTGAAGTTAGTTTGGTCTTGTGGGGAGTAATGTAACCATCCTTCAACTGCTCCTTCTGATGAGAAGATAGACAGGGCTTCTTCGTGCTGGCATAATCGGAACGAGTCACTTCACGTACTCCATATTCTTCTTGGAGGAAGATGATCCTGTTGTGCAAAGACAAGAGGACTACTAAATGCTAGCATCCATGTTTGCTCGAAAAAAGGAAAGGAAATATTTAAAACAACACGGATGAAGCACTTCTCAAGGACAATATCACTTTTTCATGACAATTATCTAAACGGTAGCACAACACCAATAGAGATGATAAAGCTCAATCATATGGATGAAATCAGTGGTAGAAGTACCAACCTTTGTCGAGGCTAATTGTGTAGAGCATCTGAGATGAAGCACTTCTCCGGAACCATCTGTTGCTATCTACGGGGGTGGCCATGCTTACTATATACTCCTCGATTAGTTAAATGTTTCCAACATCTTCTTGTGCAGTTCCACTAAAATATATGGTATCTTCAAAGAAGATCCCTATTTGCACAAGTAGAGATAATTACGTATGGCATCAAATCAGTGGCAAAACAATTGCTTGTTCCAGCCATAGCAATAAATTAAGATGCAAAACTATATCATTACTTGTGTCATCACAGTTCCTATGCTTCATTACAGCACGGGGAGTTGATTTTTGTTTTTCTTCCGCTTGTTCTTCCCCTTCATCACTTGGTTCAATAACAGACAAGCTTCGCCTTCAATGTAAGATTTGGCATGTCAATTAGGGAGCACAAGTATAGTACTAAACTTAATTTTACGATGAAAGTGGCAAAATCTGCCAATATGATTGTGAAATATCCTTATCTTACCTCAATGGGATACTACGGTGCACATACAGATTGGAAGTCTTGTCTCCATTTGTGCAGTTCACTAAAATCAAGCAACATTATCGTACTAGTAGCACAACATATGAAAGCACACTGCAGAATCATGTTAAAGAAGGCTAATCTTGACCTCTCATGATGCGGAATTCAAACAACTCACAAGAAGAAGATCTGAACCAAATTCACCTTTATGGATAGGAAGTAAGATCTCCTCTTGTGCAGTTCCACTAAGATCAAGTAATCAAGCTAACGTTGTCGATTGTGACATTTTGGTTGAACTGCACAAAACACTCTTAAAACAAAAGTGTTTTGTGCGGTGCAACAAAAGGTCACAATGGCAACGAGGTGAAGTAGATAACCCTGTTTACACAGAGGTGCAAGCGAAACAATTAGTGGTCAATAACGGTGGATGACACGAAGCCAACAAAAAGAAGCATCTACCTTATCTAAATGGGAAAGAAAGCAAGACGGTAGCATTTCTCAAGCGGGGCATTGATTAATATTAACATAGAGATTATATTAACAATTAAATTCGTTAAACATGTAATTTGCTTTTAACTATGGCATTGCATCAATTTTCCAGCGGCATTATTAGAGGGTGTTTGTTTATAGGGACATTTTGGTGTAGGGACTAAAAATCTCCGTGTCAGTCCCATCTAAACCAAACAGGAGGGACTTTTAGGGACTAAAAGTGGGCATTTGGGACTAAAGAAAGAAGACCCCGAGGGAGTATTTTTGGGACTTTTTCCAACAGTTGCCCCTGCCACGCATCGTACTTTGTTTCTATTAGTTCATTACTAGGGGTAACATGGTCTTTTAGCATGTCATTTAATAACCTCTAGTCCATGTTTAGTCCCTGGAACCAAGCAGGTAGGGACTAGGGAGTTTTTAACCAAGCAGGGCCTTAGATTAACAACAGCTAATGAGTTGCGGGACAATGGATGCACCAGCACCATGTGCATCTACCGATGTCTTTGTGGTCATGCGATCTGTTGCAACAAAGAACAAACAACCAAGGAGCATATTTGTGTTGGTCCCAGTTTTGTTATCTTTCGACACCTTTCCCTATGTGAGCTGAGCAAATCTAGTCTGCTCAAACTCTGACCTTGTCCCTTCCTTTCGTTTTTGAACTAGTACTTTTGCCCCTTCCTTTCCTCTTTGAAACACGTCCTAGATTTATGCGATACAACTTTCCCCACTACTTGCCCACATTCCTTTCCTCTTTGAACCACGTCCTAGATGCATGCTATACAACTTTCCCCCTTCATTTCCTCTTTGAACCACATCCTAGAATCATGCTATATACTTCCTCCGTTCCTAAATATAAGTCTAAAGATTCCACTATG
This sequence comes from Aegilops bicornis, assembly GCA_021605145.1. Lineage (NCBI taxonomy): Eukaryota > Viridiplantae > Streptophyta > Magnoliopsida > Poales > Poaceae > Aegilops > Aegilops bicornis. The sequence goes on along the minus strand of CM038669.1, from coordinate 515,017,491 downwards.
AACCACATACGGATGTATATAGATGCATTTTAGAGTGTAGATTCATTCATTTTGCTCTGTATGTAGTCCTAGTAAAATCTCTATAAAGACTTATATTTAGGAACGGAGGGAGTACAACTTTTCCCACTGCTTTCCCCCGCTCCTTTCCTCTTTGAACCACGTCCTAGATTCATGGTATACATGCAGCTAGAGCAATGCATGTGGAGTAAGTAAATTATACCTTAAGGTTCTTGGGCCGTGGTTCGCTGGGCGATGGGACGGCGGCAAAGAAGAAGGGGTCGGAGGCCCTCCCACGCTGCCGCTATGTGGAAAGTGAACAGCTGCGCCGGTAGTGGATTCCCTCCCTCGCTGACGGCGACAACGTTAAGCCTCCTTCCCTTCCCGGCGGACGGATCATGCCGGCTCTTTGAGCAGCAGTGAGGGGAGAGAGAGAGAGAGGCCAACGAAGTCTTGTTTAGATATGGAGAGGGCGAGAGAGTGTGAAGAGAGCAATTACAAGCGCTGAGGCTCCAGCAGGAGAGGGCGAGAGAGTGTGAAGAGAGAAACTACAAGCGCGGAGGCTCCAGCGTGTATATATATACTGGAGAGAGAGTGTGAAGCGTGCAAACCCTAGAAAACATTTTGACCATTCAAAGAATCCTCCTGGCAAGGATTATGCTCAAGTGTAGTTATCGAACCCGAGACCTCAAGTTTGATGAGCGAACAGGCTAACTAGCTACACAACCCTCCCGTTATGTTCAACGAGAGGAAAATAACCTTTTATACATTCCTGCATTCGTGTGACAAGCATGCCGTGTTTTTTTGTGTGTGTGGGAGTCATTGGTATTTCAATCATAATCATGTCATGTGGCTTTGGTGGTAAGAATATCCACAGTGGTGCAGAAATAATGCAGCCTTAGTCACCTTACCTCTCTCCACGTGGTACGTTGGGTCCCACCAGTCAGAGGGTGAAACAAACAAATTAATAAGAAAAATTAAAAGGGCCAGCAGTGTATCTTACCTCATACATCTCGCCATCGCCGGGAACACCGTCCAATTGATCCCTCTGTTACGCTCACGTACTATTTTAAGTGAATCCTTATTATAACATGCACACAAATTTTGGGCACTTGTATTCGACTTAAGTCGGTGTGCCACCGTATCTAAATATACTTACTACTCCCTCCGTCTATGTGTAATAAGTCACGTTAGAAGGTGCAACGGGACCAAGGTGCGTGCGTGTGCGTGTGTGTGTTTAACAGCATGTGTGTGTTAGAGAGTGCGACAGATCGACCTATTCCTACAGAGAGATGGTGTGTAGTGTACGATTTTAGCCGCGAGAGTCGGTGCATCCTCTTGTTTCCGGGCGCGTCTGGTAGGGACATGCGGACAGCTGCCACGCCCGCTCCTGACCAGCCTGGCCCACCCAAAGCCCCTCCATCGCCCGCGCGCGCTTCCCGCCTGAAACGGTCAGTGCCGCTCCAAAGAATCCGTGCCGCATTCATGCCCGGGCAGAGCAGACGCGACCTCTCACTATCGCAAGAGTTATGGTTGCTTCGTCCGTCCAACTTACTGCTGGGTCTATGTGATTTGACGGCTCATTGGTCTTTATTACTGAGGTGGTAGGACTGCTGGATGTCCCACGCTTTCGGCGTACTAGATTAAAATTTTCTCCATTCTTACAGCGGAGGAGTGCAAGAGCAGTGAAAATACACAGGCTCAGTGATTACATGGCCCACCTCACACTATCAGCGTGCGACACCTAACTCTTTACATAGTACTCCCTCCGTTCCTAAATATTACTAGATGAGTCCTCGCGGAACAGCGATATATCTCTCTGCGCAAAATTATCGATTTCATAGAACTAAAAAAACTCTATAACCGCATGACAAATGTGGTAGCCAAACTAAATAAACTCCCATCATCATTTAGATCATCCCACGTAAGGAAAAAATATCAGCCAACTCCTACTGCATAATGGGATTATATTTTTCTTTTTGACATGTTAATGGGACATAAAAGCTCACTTACATGCATGCTACCGGTGCATGCTTGCATGCAGACATGTTGATGTGATTTAAAACCCACTCACATGCATGTGCCACGGTATTTCTGCATGCTTGCACGTGGCTTAGTCTGAGCCTCTCAACGTCTAGATCAGACGGCTATTATGGACTGATTTACTTCATCTAACGGCTACATCACTTTTGATGATGTGGCTCAAGGAGAGGATAGAGAATTCCTAGTAGTGGGGGCTAGCTATTACTAGTAGATAAGTCTTTGTAGAGATTCCACTAGGTGAACTACATACGAAAAAAATGAATGAATCTACACTTAAAATGCATCTATATACATCCGCATGTGGTTCATGGTGAAACTCTACAAAGACTTATATTTCGGAACGGAGGAAGTACTAGTATAGTACGTACTGTAATTTATCAGCGAGATAAATTTGTACAATGCTATGAAGCTTCCACCTTCTGTTACATGTATCTTGCGTCCAAGGTTGCCCGTTGCAACATTTCATCAAATACAAAGGAGACTAACATGCATGCTATTGCATCTCAATGATTGACAGATCATAGCAAATATGTACTCCCTCCATTCCAAAATAAGGGTCTCAACTTTTTGCAAACTTTAGTACAAAGTTGTACTACTACTAAAGTTGACACTTATTTTGGAACAGAGGCAGCTAAAGAAAAAAACGATCGATGCAGTCCCTAGCCCTTGAACCGTGAACCCTGGCCATCCTTCAATTTGCTGGCAACGTTCGAGCTTCCTAATAAATGAAGTTTGCAACCTTTTGACAATCGGATCATTTTGTGCAGTTTCACCATAATCAAGATGAGCATCCTGTGGCAAAGAAATTGAAGAAGCGTGATTAGAATAAGATTATCGGGACTAGTTGATGAGACATAAACTCATCACAAATACAAGACGTAGAAGCCAAGAGAGGTATGTGCGGGGCAAAGAAGTAGAGAAATATCCACGGGGAGTGATGTGGGCATTTGGAGCGATGGTGCAAGCCGGCTGTAAAGGGAGTTGTACACGAGGGACATAGCTCAAACTTGAGGAGGGCGGCGGAGGCGGCAACTGCCCACGTCATGGCGGTGAGCAAGGGACGAAGGCAACCTCACCGGCTTTGTGAGAGAGAACGGCGGGGCGTGCCGACGGTGGGTTTCGCCGTCGGCGGCAGCCACCGCATCTACACTAAGCATCCACCTTCCCCAAGCGGACGTGATCCGCCGAGATGTTAGAGATGTGACCACGGTCGTTTTGTGCGAGAGAGTGTGAAGAGAGCAACCCCAAAGAAGCAACCATGTAGGCTGGCCCGTCCCGACTATGTATATAGTGGAGCAGTTTCCTTTTCTCTCCATATGAACCTATCATATTAAATGCGTGCCTTGAAGAAAAAACTTTATTTATAAATGACGCGGCACCTACTACTCGTTCTCCTATAACCTTGCGCTTGGCATCTCCAAAATATTAACCTTGCGATTAGCTCTACGCCTCTTCGGGAAGTCGAGCAATAATGGTAGTGCAGTATATATCGTTCTGGCTATATGAGACCGAATGAATTGCTGCACGTCCACCACGTGGGCGAGGGTCAAGGGGTGAGGGAGAGTGCTACATATGGAGCAAAATGAGTGAATCTACACTCTAAAATACGTCTATATACATCAGTGTTTGGAGTATGTACTAGTAGTTCATATTAAAATCTACTAAAGGACATATATATTCCAAACAATATGATATAATCTCTATAACCAAGGTAGTAGGGACGAGGAGTAAACGGAGGGAGTAGTAAATTTTTCTCCTCGTCCTGCGAGCCACCGCGCGCTTGGGCGAGGGAGCGGGCGTAAGGCGGAGCAAGCTTCACCTCATCATGCGAGCCACCGCGCCCGTGGGCGGGGGATACGGTGTACTAAGCAAGCTTCTCCTCGTTCTGCGAGTTGACGGGACACATCAAAAGTCTTGCCTCTAATTAAGGTAGGCCCCACACGGTTTGCCTCTTTTTTAACATAACACGTCAAGTCGCAATTTGTTTGTTCACCCGTGGTAGACGATCCTCCCTCCACCAAGTGGACAACCAGTACACGTGCCAAATTACCATGTGGGCTGCCTTTTTAAATGCAATTGAGCTCCACCGTGTACCCGCGCGGGTGTGGTTGGGAAAGAGACGGGGGTACGTGCGCCGTGCATGCACCTCTTCTCTTCCTGCACGTTCCCCACCTACGTGGGTGTGTGAGAGAGATACAAACTGCGTTTGTGAGTGTTTTTTGTTTTGGGGTGGGGGTGGGGGTGGGGTGGGGGGTTGATTTCGTGAATTATTTGTGGGAATATGCGTCGATGACATCTCAAACAAAATTGTGCATGCAATGTGGGTGAAATGGAGGCCTATCCATATCATACATAGAGGGTCGGGCAATCCACGAGAAGAGAGGGAGGGGTCAAAGCTATCGATAGAGTCGAAGAGAGGATCAAGTGGGTGGGTGCGAGATCGATGAAGAGAGCCATCGAAATTGTGTGTGTGTGCAAGTCAAAGATATAGGGCGACCGCCTACCGGAACGTTAGAGGGCACATGTCAAGTTTGTGTGTGGCAGGGAGACATGATTAGAGCGCTCGATGTATCGGTGTGTGGGGGGGAGGGGGAGGGGTAGGTAGAGGCCTAACTATAGAGGTAGAACGACTCGTATATGTGTTGAGAAGGAGAGACCCAGCTATGTCTTGAGGGAGATCGGTCGACATCCATACATAACTGAAGGACGGGAAATATGATGGGACAGAGAGAGAGAGGAGAGAGCGGGAGGGAGCGGGAGGGAGAGGGGTAGAGTGCTGGATGGGTGATGGAGTTGCTTCTCGGAGATGGTGGGAGAGGCCTACTAGACAAACTGAGGGTGGAACTGCAATGTTATCAATAAGAGTGGGGATGTGTTTCTGTGTGTGCACATGCGTGATAGATGCATCGGGACGCATCCATGGATGATGAAGGGGAACCATGTGTTTGGTAAACAAACCTAACTAGATCGGTAGATCAATTGTTGTTTGTCGGAGGAAGGGAGAGGCACAACTAATGAGGTAGATCGATCGACATGTGGGTAAAAACGAGTTATAAGGACCTAGCTAGCTATATGTATAGCGAGATACCGGTCGGTGTACGTCCAATTGTGAGAGGCAAATAAGGCCCGGCGAGACGGATAGACAGAGAGAATGGAGCTAGGAGGTGGTGCGAGAGGCCCAACTACTAGCTAGATAGGGGGATGAGTGTGCTGTTGTGAGATCGATGAAAAGAGGGGCGAGAGTTTACACGTGTGTCTGACCGTATGAGATACACGAGGCAAGGACACATAAAGGAGGAGATTGAAGGTGTGTGTGTATGTTGTAGGCAGGCATCATTGGAGAGGTTTATCGATCGGTGTGTGTCGGAAAGGAGTTGTGGAGACTGGGAGAATGACCTAAATAAAAAATGAATGTGCCGGTGGATAGAATGCCGAGGGAGGGAGGGCGAGGAGGCGTGTGCATGCACGAGAGAAAGTTAGTGGTAGCTACAAAGGTTAGAGGATTGTGTGGGTGTAAGAGACTAACAAAGATCATAATTTGATATGAAAGCGGATTCATATATTTGAACAGGAGATCATAGTGTTTTAAACATTGCATGCATGAATATAGTGGTGATACACGTGATGTGCGTGTTATACCATAATGTGATAATGCATGGCGTTTGCAACTCACAACTAAATGCCGAACAATCTAAACCATACTATACATCAAACAATCTCACATTTTATTTGAATATGTGATAATGTGTGGCGTTTGCAGCTTACAACTAAATATTGAACAATCTAAACAATACTATATATCGAACATTCTCACATTTTATTTGAATTTGTGGTAATGTGTGGTGTTTGCAACTCACATCTAAATACTTGTAGGCTTGGGGGCGGGGCACCATACATAATGTGATAAACACATTATACATATGAGACATGGTTTAGATTATGAAGATCTAGCTAGAGCTAGAAATGTAATGTGATTTGAAATCAAAATAAAGTGGATTCAAAAATCTAGTTTGAGTTCATATTGTACACATAGTTCATATGTAACTCGAGACTAATCATGTGGTGTCTTTGTGAAGATAATACACAAGCGATGGTTTAACTTGACAATAATGATGATTGTAGATCTTATTAAAACAGAAAGCGAATTCAAATGCTTTGACTTCACAACAATCATTCTTGTAGATCTTATTCAAATAGAGAAACAAATTCAAATTTAGTTCATATTGAAGCGGTAGTATATACGTTTGGAATGCACTAAAGCGTTCATTTGAGTAGTAGGTTGCATGCATTATACACGTAGCGGAATATTTTAATTGAACATAACATGACTTCAAAGTTTTGAATGACATTTGTAGTGCGCATTGATTTGGTATAGTACACGTTAGGCTTGTCCGGAAATTTCAACCCGCGCCTTGTTAGCCCGAAATATTTAAGATATATCTTTGTCTTGTTGTGCTCCAACAACTCCCTCCATCTCAACCCGTGCCATGCTTTTCCGAAATTACAACGCGCACGAAAACTCCCACCTCCTGTGAAATCCTGACACGTGAAATGCCCGTGGTACCCCTGAACCGAAAGAACCGCCTCAAATAGGTGCGGGGTACTTTCGTAACTTACCCCACATTTCGGACAAGCGCGTCTCCAAGCCATGGTTCCCCACTGCCATCCCATCCGCCCACCCATTCATACACCGAGGCCGCGAAAACCCGCGACGAAACCCCACACCCTGCTCCATCCGCCACCCAGCCAGAGCCTCTTCCCCGACGACGTCGTCCACAGCAACACCTCGACGTCCCTCATCCACCGTACCGGATGAGGATCCGTCATCGATCTCATCGTCCTGCCGGTTCAGCCACCCGTCCTCCACCTCCAAGGAGCTGCCCCGATGTTCCCCTCGTCTTTCGCGCCACCTCCATTCCCACACCGCCGTCTTCACCTGCACCACCGGAAGAGCATCATCATCACTGTTTCCTCGGATGAAGCTGCGGCCTAATCGGCGCCACCAAAGAGGTTGTACACTAATTGCCACATTTTCTTATTGATTCAATCTCACGGTGCTGCCGGCGCTCGGTCCCGAGCCGACACGGCGTGGCTCCATCCACGGCGGCATCGCCGGCCACTTCCTCCACGGCGTCGCTCCCTCGGCGGCAACGTCCACATCAGTAGGAGCTGTTGCTGCTTTAGCTCTCGCTCACGCCGCTGCTCTGCTCTTGCTCTCGGTCCCCTGCCTGGTCTGCTCTTGCTATTGCTCTTGCTCGCGTTGCTTCTCTCGCTCTTGCTCTTGCTCTTGCTTGCGATGCTGCTCCGATTTAGCTACACTTTAGTCGACTGAATCAACTTTTGGGTCGATCGATTTTGAAGGTGGGGGGGCTCATGAGGTGAAGGACGAACCAGCCGCAGCAGGGAGGGGGTTCGCCGGAGAGGTACCCCACTATCTATCTTAGGGTTCAGGATGGGGCAGTGGTCGCCGGCGGTGGCGGGAAGTTGGCGGGACGGTGGCGTGGGGATCGTCGGAGAAAAAGCTCGGCACGTGGGGCCTAGAGGGATGGCCGGGGCGGCGGACGGCGGTGGGGAGTTTTTCGGGCGGGCGGCGCACCGCCGGCCGCGCCCGGCTGACGAAACTCTTGTTTGGCCGTTGGTGGTGGCGGCTCGGGGGGTGGAGGTTGAAGATGAACCGCAGGCCCTTGATTTCGTATCCAACGGCTGCAAAATTGGTGACCAGAGATGAAAAGTCGGTCGACCGACGTGTAGCCTCACCTGGCTAGTGCATTCAGTTTGACGGCAAAATTCAGTTTGACGGTTAAGTTCAGTTTGACGGTTAAGTTCGAGAGATGAGCGGCTGGTGTATTTTACATCTAGCACTTTGTGGTTATGTATTTTACGTCATGTATTGGAGATGCTATTAGAATTCCACTTAGGTTAACGTTGTTCGTTGTCTCTCTTGTCCTGCTTCAGCGTCGGCGTCGTACAACTCACCGGAGCTGCTCCAACGACGAAACCCTCCATCACAGAGGAGCAGTATCTTGGGCTCCATCTCCAGACGCCAAAGATCGTCTTCCCCTCCTCCGACAGCAAAGTCAGCCGGAGCATCCTCACCGGCCAACCCAAACACGCTGAGATCAACATGGCTTCGCCAAAGAGGTTGTACACTTGTTGCATCTCTTTTTTACTCTACATGTTATATATATTGTCCACTCGAGCACAGATTTGTTCCTTTAGTGTCTCCTTGCAAGAAAAAACATAGGAATTAATTTTCACGTGTCCTCCTTTTCAAATTCCTATTCATGAAGCAGAAGACTAAGAGATAGTAGCATAATAGCATTATAACCGTACATTTTCTTGTGGTTTAACTTAATCTCACCATGCTTATTTGCATCCTGTGATCTTCCAATTGTTGTGAATCAAACACCCAGATTGGCAGAAATCCTGTGTTTTTAAATTCTCTGTTTTGCACGTGCATTACAATCCTATTCCTGTCTATTTCCTATCCCTGCATTGTTGGAATCCTCCAATTCAAACGAGCACTTACAGAATTACTTCTCTTACAGATAGTTGTCAAAGAAAACCTTGCATGGTTTGTCCCGCTCCTGCTGCGCCGTCGTCCACCCCAGCTCAGCTACTCCAACGATAGAAGGGTCCAGCACAGCAGGGATCCGGCCTCCAGACTGTCTTTCACCGCCTCAGATCTTCTTCCCGCTTGGCAGCCATGAAAACTGCATTACCATCATCATCAACCGAGCAGGATGACCTCGAGGACTACACGGTCTGCAAGAGAGGTCGCACTCTTTCGTGTCCGCTTACGTTATGCATCGCTTAATATTACATGCTACTTTATCGTCATGTTCACCGATTAGACTCTGAGTCAGCTCCAAAGTAATGGTCAAACTTGAGTTTTTAAATGGTTGTGCGGTACATATCGGGCCCGCTATCAATAGTATCTATCTACTATCTGGTTAATCTCCGGTGTCTACTATGAGTTTCATGTTGGGTGGGAAACAAACAGTAAAGAAGCCATTATCTGTATTTTTACTGAAGCCATTATCTGCTTGCTATTATTGGTTTTGGGTCTATCCACAGGTTTCTACCATCACTCAAGATTTCTGCATGCACTCCTTACATAATTTCACTATGTTTTATTCCTATGCATAACAGTTATTGTAAACAATGGAACTGAACATGTAGAGCAAAAGAGACGAGCCTTGCGTGGCAATAAAATTTCATGCAGACGTCACTCCATGGTAGGCGCAAAGGCAGGCCCCCCTCCACGCATTTCAGATTGTAATCGAGAGGAAGATATATGTTCTGAGGGGGATTCAGAAGGAGAAGACAACTCCTATTTACCCCCTGAGGTCTTCGCTCTAACTTGGCATGCTGATGTTGGTTATATCATGCATATGGTGTCTTGCATTGCTTACTTTATACATCAAATATGTCATCTACTTAGTTTAGACATCCTTTGTGTGAATGCCATCTGTTTAGTTTATTCAACGTTATGTGAATTATGCAACGCCATCTTGTTTAGCCAGGTATCATATATGTGAATTTTGCAATGCCATCCTGCTTAGCCAGTCATCTTATATGTAAATTATATCAGGCCATCCTTTTTTTGCGTTACATATTACATTTGTCAACAATGTTAGTACATTCAACTGCTCTTCGTGTGCATCAGCCATTTGACATGATGATGGCAAATTCTGGAGTCAAAACAAGGTCTTCAGAGCAGACTATGCTATCTGAGGAAGCGCATATCTCGCTGGTTACAAATAGCTCCTCAGAGGAGGATTCAAAGATAGATGACCAGTCCTATTCCCCGAGGTGTATGCTCTAACTTGGCAGGGTTATGTTGCTCATATCGTGCGTATGGTGTCTCGCATTGCTATGTCATTTGATTAGTTTAGACATGCTTTGTGTGAATGCCACCTGTTCAGTGCCTAATTACCATATGTGTGAATTATGCATTGCCATCTTGTTGCAAGACATTATATATGTGAATTATACAATGCTATCTTGTTGCAAAGGCATTATATATGTGAATTATGCAATGCCATGCTGTTTAGCCAATCATCATGTATGTGAATTATATGATGCTATCATTTTTTGTATTACGTGTTCCATTTGTCGACAATGTTTGTATATTCAACTACTCTTCATGTGCATCAGCCATTTAAAGCAGTGATGGAAGTATCTGGAGTGAAAACAAGATATTCAGAACAGACAATGCTACCTGCTGAAGTAGACATCTTGCTGGTTACAGAGAGCTCCTCAGAGGAGGATTCAGAGACTGATGACCAGTCCTATTTCCCCACGAGGTCTATTCTCAAACTTGGCGGTTATATTACCCATGTCATGCATGTTGTCTTGCATTGCTTAGTTTTTACATCATATATGGATTGCCATCTGCTTACCTGCTTAAAATATAAATCATATATTTGAATCATATCATGTCATCATGTTTACATAGTACATACACATCATCTATATGAATTATGACATGGCAACCCATTTAATAAAGAATTTTTTTCAAAACTGTGATATATTTTGTAGCATTTTCGGAAATTATATGACGTAATGCAAAAAAACCAAAACTAGTAGCCCGTCGGCCATCTTCTGGCCGAAGTAGAGCTTTTCGGCCAAAGCTAGGCCGAAGTAGAGCTTTTCGGCCAAAGCTAGGCCGAAGTAGGAGTTTTCGGCCATCTTGAGGCCGAAGTAGTGCTTTTCGGCCAAAGCTAGGCCGAAATAGACTTTTTGGTCAAGTCTTGGCCGAAAAGTACTACTTGATCTCATCTAGGCAGTTGCATGGCTCGTGCTGAAATGTTCCGCCACCTTCCCGCCACCGTTTCCGCCAACCCCTTCCCGCCACCCGTTTCCCGCCATATGTTCCCGCCACCCGTTTCCCGCCAACCCTTTCCCGCCTTATTTCCCCGCCAACCCTTTCCCGCCTTATTTTCTCCTCTATATCTATAAAACCCCTTGATGAAGGTGGATAAGCATTCGGTGTAGTGTAGTCGAGATGTCCCATTATCCATTCGATCATAGTTTTCACCACAGGATGAGCAGCACTCTTCCGAGTCTAGTTACCGATTTCGGGATGGACAATAGGATAGTTCCATGGGACGAACTCACCGGTAGTGACACCATAATGAATGAGTTGGCTCACCAATTACGTGGAGTGCAGGTGGCTGAAAGGACCTATGAGGAGGTGCGTCAAGAACTTCTTAGGTTGCATGAAAGGTGGAAGAAGGTAGTGGAGCGAAGAGTGAAACTTTCGGAAGGACTGCAGCAAAGAATACATTTTTATGGGTGAGGAGAGCGAGGACGGCGAAGATATCTTCATGGTGCCGCTTAGGGTTCTCGCATCATCGAAGGGCAAGAGTTACGCATCGTCCAAAGGCAAGACTTACGCATCCTCGAAGGGCAAGAGTTACGCATCCGGCAAGGGCAAGAGTTACGCATCGACGGAGGGCAAGAGGACCGCATCGTCGAAGGGCAAGAGGGCTGCATCAACGGAGGATGACGATGATGACTTCATGTAGTATGTAAGATGTATTCCGGTTTGTATTGTATTATTATAGGGCATTATGTTCTATCTGAATTTCATTTTGTAGTATGTAAGATGTATTGCACAAGTTCAGCCGCACCGTTTAATTCAGATGTACTTGTATCTTAATTATCGGTTGTAATCTATTTGGAAATGTAAGCTGGAATAAGAATGCGAATTAATAGTAATATGTCTCTCGCATACATAAAACAATATATGTCTCTGTTCAGATAGAAGGAAGTGCGATAGTAACATAGATAATGAGTCATACATAGATAATAAGCATATGCGAATAGTCTGAAACTAACATAGATAATGAGTCATACATAGATAATAAGCATATCACTGCGGGGGACGGCTGACAGTGCAGGTCTTCCTCGAGGCGAGGACCGGAAGGCGATAAGCGCCGAGGCGGTGGGCGAGGCTCGCGATAACCACGACCATAGTTAACCTAAATGCATCACGATGCATGTCTCCTGCGTCGGTGGTGGTGGTGGAGTGTGAATCCTTTGTCTGCGAGAAGCCATAAATGTTTGTAGCATGGTCATCATCCTCATGATGCGCCCTCAAAGTAATCAGCACCACCACTAAGGATGGGTGACTGCTCTGAATGCATGAGCAGTTGCGACAGGTTGCCGCTGCGGTAAAGTAAAAAACTTGTAAAATTGATACAAATGCATGAACGATTACTACTCTGTTCAAAAGAATGTAGTGAGTAGGGTTACCTAGTTCCATCTGCTGATGCGATAAGAGCTCCCCGGCTGTGAAGTAGGTGGCTCATGCCGATAGAGCTCCACGGCTGTGAAGGAGGTGGCTCATTCGGGAAGAGCTCCCCGGCTGTGAAGGAGGTGGCTCATGCCGGAAGAGCTCTCTGGCTGTGAAGGAGGTGGCTCATGCGGGAAGAGCTCCTGGCTGTGAAGGATGAGGTTACGCACGGTGCCTGAAGGTCGTGGTTGTGAGCGTTGCACGAGGGTCGTGGTTACGAATCTGTCTGAGAGGGGCGTGGCGGACGATGTCTTTGGAGGAGGAAGTGCAACATCCGAAGACCGTCTACACGTAACAGCAGCGTAAATCCTGCGTAGCTTGTCATCAAGACGCCTCAACCATGAGACGCCCTCTCGCGGTGGGATAGTTTCTCCCCTCTGAAAGCGCCGCATTAAAGCGGAAACCTCCTCTCGGCGCTGTCTTGTCAAGTCACCAGTAGATGAAGAGTTAACCAATTATATCCTTGTTGTATGATAGACACCACGAATAGACACCCAAGCGAATATGTCCAGATTAACAAAAGACTCAACATATAAGAACCAAGGCACTTACCGCGTGGTGTCTGGTTCCCTATGAGAGGCGATTGGGTACATATCATTTGGTGAGAGGGGCTTCGATCTGATCGAGAGCAGGTGATGGAACCAAGTAGATCCTTGTTGTATGCCGTAACGCTGCAGATACAACCCGAACATTTCGATTAAAGGCCCGACCCTCACCGGTATTTGTCGCAGCGGTAGTCCATTCGTGAGCGTAAGGGTAATGCTCTTAAGCCATAATCCATGGACTTGTTTCCTCCTAGGCGATCGTCCCTGATATTGACATCGCGATACATAATTAGGTATATTATGAATGTATAGCTGACAACTAAAATAGTACTAGTACTTACTTGTGCGACGTGCTCGCAACTGTGGAATTTTTGGAATCTCGGGCTCTTGATATAGACCGAACTGTCTCATTACTCTATGAAGAGACATCTCCTCAACCGTCACATCGAACACCAACTTGGCCTTGGTCATCCAAAAATGCCGATCTCTAGTGCACAATCCAGAAATACCAACTGGGTACCTCGATGATATAGCCTCGGCCAGTATGGCTCCCAGATAAGTTGATCCTCGTGCAAACTATCAAAGCTGCGCCGTGAAGGACGGGTAGCATCCCCTAACACGACTATGCATAAACTGTCTCTGTGCATGACAACAAATAAGCATTAGTAATACTAATGAATGGCAAAAATAATTGAATTAATTGTTACTTAATATAAAAGTACCTCTCGCCGTGCCCAAACAGAACCCATAGTAGGTAAGTCGCCGATAGCGAGGCACATAAGCCCCATTAAGTCCTCCAAACCAAAAGGTTTATCAATGTAGACATAGGGTCGTCCAATAGGGAATCTCTCGTATGACCAGAGCTGCAACAATAATGGACATCCAACAACACCAGATTTTCTAGACTTCAACAAGCAAGCTTTGCACAGGCCTCTCATGCGTAGCCGCTAACACAACAGAACCAAAACTCCTCTCAGAGAATATCCGGCGGGCAACGTCGTCGGCTATCTCTCGTGCAATACCTATGAGTCGTGCATCGGCGGTGGTCACGTGGTTCTCCGTAAACATCGTCTTGCCGAACAGCCAAAGAATATATGCCTCTAGGGACCGGTCAATCTGTGCCTCCGACAACTCAACATCGGGATGTCCTAACGAGACAATCTACATAGAAACGTAATAATTGTATGAAAATCGGGCAACTAAAAACAACATTTGTTTAAGTGGCCGTGATGGTTACCTGAAACTGGCTCAACCATCTAAAAAGAGGTCCATGAGGATCGTTGTCTATGGCCCTAGCAGTCGGGACCGCAGCCAAAAACGGGTGCATCGTTGTTTGCCACCGATTCTGCCTCTAAGGGACCTATGGCAGCACCGGCGGAGGTAATCCCAACAAGTACGACACATCCTGTAAAGTAGGCGCCATCTCTCCCCATGGAAAGTGAAACGTATGTGTCTCTGGCCTCCATCTATCTACTAAGCGGTAAGGAGTGACTTGTCAGAAGAGAAGCGTTTCACTTGCCTCTTGTGTAACTGACCTTTGGTTCACCTGCCTCATCTAAGTCGGACCATCAATCCACTCATCCAATGTACCACTGAACCAGCCGTGCCAAGGGTAGAAGTCCAGCCCAAATTAACCTACAAAATAAAAAGATTGTTAGCGGCTATGAAAAGTATGTAAAACATAGTAAGTCATCATATGGACTCCATTATATGCACACATACCTATCAACCCATGAATCATGTATCAGCCAGTTAGTCTTTGGGGTAATGAGTGACCAACACGTCTAAGTTGTTGCCCGCTTCCAATAGGGCGCCCCAGTGCTTTCTATCGATGTTGTCATTAAGCAACGGATACAAAGACATATCTGCAATTCAAACAACAAATCTCAGGTGCAAATAAAAACATAAATCGACATATTACAAATTAAAACATAGTCCATGAGGATTTACATATTAAAACATAGTCTGGCATATTATAAATTAAAACATAGTCCATGAGGATTTACAAATTAAAACATAGTCACGACATATTACAAATTAAAACATAGTCACGACATATTACAAATTAAAACATAGTCACGACATATTACAAATTAAAACATAGTCCCGACATATTACAAATTAAAACATAGTCACGACATATTAAAACCCACTACGACACATTATATAGCTTGTGAGTTATTTCTTCCTCGTCGCCCCTTCGCCTCGGCGCCACGACCACGTCCGCCTCTTCCTCTTGTTGTCGCAGCCGTCGATGTGGAAGCACTCGTCGATCTTGAAGCACCATCTTTGTTCAGTCGGGACAATATTTCATCCTATGCCCATAAGCCGCGCATAACAAACATTGCTGGTTGCTCCACCAGCTTCAGACTGGTCCATATCGTTCCGGATGCGACGGGCCTTCCGTCTGCCCCTACTTGTTCGCCGAAGGTCTGGATGCGGGATATATACTCTCTCACCGTCGTTTACCTTGTTGAAATTGCCGACGACTCTAAACCCTGTCATCTCGCTTTGTCCGGTGTTGAGCACTTGCCTCTTTTAAATAGTATGGGGACACGAAGGAGATAGCATCCAACTCAATCAGCCACAGGCAGCCAACACATGAGAGCAAGGTAGGTGCAACAACTTGGTTTTGTTGCATGTACACTCACACGTTGCATAAAATTCCGTTCCAATTTTTACCTCGTGTGTCTTCACCTCATTTCAGAACCAAAACCATCGGTAGGAAGCTGAACCTCATACCTCCTTTCTTGATTCCCTATGAGTCCGACGGTGTGCTTCTTTGCTTTCTCTATCTTCTTTGCCATGTATTCCATGACACGGCTACAATAAGGTGTGTTCGATTATCTTCAATATGCTACATGCTAACTCGTGCCTTCCTCTGAAATATCTCAAAGTACCATGGAATACAGCCTCCACAATAGCTGTGAGTGGCAATGCTCTGTTCCTCTCGGCACAAAGTTATACACCTCTGCAAGATTGGTTGTCATGTGGCCATACCTAGCTCCATGTGTGTCATGCAGCAAAGACCAATTCACTTTGGAGGCTCTTTCTCTATCCACTCGGAAAAATTCTTTATTTCCCTTCCCTTCTTTCTCGTAGTATTAGGAGGGTCAATTCTGGCAAGTCACAAAGACCTCTGGCTCCTCTAGCTCCGCGATGAGTGCTGCTAATTTAACTTGATCTTCTTCCATTTTCTTCCTCGCTTGCGGACCTGCTTCTTAGTAAACTCATCTAGTTTTGACCAAATAAATTTGTATTTGCTGCTGGCTCTGCTTGCATAATTTTTGAACAAGTTCATCAACCGCTTGTTCTTGAACTATGAGAAAAAATTAGCCCCAAGATGGCGCATGCACCACCGGCTCTGCAAGTCCCTCCAAGGTGTTCGTTCGTCATCTGTTGGATTGCGAAGTGTCTTCACGGCCTTCAATATACCAAAGCATGTACATCATGAATGACACACACGCGTTTGGTCGGTCCTTCACGATGGCAATTTTCACTTGGCGGAAGAACCATACCCAGTGAAAGTTCTCACCCTCCACAAATGCCATGGCAAGTGGGATGATTTAATTGTTCCGTCCACACCAATAGCAGTCAGGATTTGCCCTCTATCTTGACCGGTCGGGAATGTACCATCCACAAAGCGAGCAGGAGGACAATGCGGGAAAGCTTCGATGCACATACCAAAAGAGAAGAACACTTTCGTTTCAACACCTTGAAATCTGGTATACTCGGCAACCTCATGTGTTGTACGTTCACATAAGTGCCGGATTCCTCTCCTTGGTATGCCTGGAGACGGACAACATTATCATATGAGTCGAAGAACGTCCCAAACCTTTCCTCCATAGCCTATACGCTTAGCCCTCCAAGCCTTCCCATAAGGAATGACATACTTCCATCTGACCTTCACTGCTGTCTGGATGTGTTTTGCTTCCATATCTTTCTTCTCTACTATCTCAGTATACATGAGTTGCGCAATGAGACTTGAAGTCAGGTTCGGATGCTTTACCAGCAGGTTCTTCCTCACACAATTATGTGGGATGACAATGGTGACAACCCGGTGGATGTCGTGCTTGACGCGTGCCCGTGCACCTTCCTGCACAACCTTTTTCAACACATTTCACGGTATAGTTTGTTGGACTTGATATGTGTGTCTTGAAAACCCTCTGCGTAGACATAGCCCACTTTATCACCGCATACTTCAATTTTTTTGTATCAAACATAGCCCCTATTTGTACTTGGTTCAGATTATCTTGCCATGGAGTCTCATGGCCATCGTTCACCGTAAGGCCGGTGGATATGTCCTGCTCCCATGCGGAAGGAATCGGTACCTCAACTTCATCCTCGAATTTTCAGAATCCGGTTCCTCCACCAATCCATCCTCGTCCTCTTCCTCCATCACCCTCTGCATTTCATCCCCTTCCTCATCCCCATCAAGAAAACCTGAACCAGCTAATATTATCGGTGGCTACTCGCCCAAAGATCGGGACCACAAACATTGTGTGGCACGTAGTCGACTCTTTCTCGGGTTGGCTAGCATCCACATCTTGTGGCTGTGACCGGATAAAACAATCTCGTTAGCCACTTCTTTGCCTTGGCGGGTTCATACCCCCTGTGGAGTTCTACGGTATTCTCCTCCTTCGGCACAGGTTGCACAAGTGCATATGGGTGGATTCTTCGGTCTCGACAGCGTCTTAATAGGGACAACCAATGCTGGCTCCTATCTACCGACATCAACTCCCACTTGACATTTTACAGTGATTTGGTCGAGAATGCATGAATAATGACAGAACATACTTGAGATCCAGACCGAAACTAGTTGTCAACCAAGATTACTTCAACCTGCCTAATGTCCGATGCATGCAGGTCACTAGTGTCATGACGCCATTTTTAAACTCGCTAAGATCAACCCCCAACTCATTATATCGAACATTACCAGCGCCGTAGTAAACATTCAGATTCTTGATTCAGACATTTTCACATCGAGACATTGTCATCCTCTCATTAATCACAATATACACTAATATTATCCGCTACACGAACTATGCGCTAAAATGCCTCCAAAAAAATATTAACACTAAAATTCACAATATACACTAATATTATCCGCTACACGAACTATGCGCTAAAATGCCTCCTAAATTAAATTAACACTGATATACACAGCGAACACTAATATTATCCGCTACACGAACTATGCGCTAAAATGGAATCGCTAAAATGCCTCCAAAAATATATTGACACTAAAATTCACAATATGACTTATATAGACTAACTAAACTATACAATTTACATAATATTTGTGACGACGTGATTATACCTTCGAAGTGTGTGTCCGCTTCTTGCACCACCGGAGAACGACAACGCCGCCCCCGACGACCGGAGGTTCAACTCCGGTCAGCCCCCAACCTGCTCCTCCTCCTCACCACCTCCTCCTCTGCAGCAGCTTCTACTAGTCACCACCACCTACTACCCGTCCTCCTCTCCACCATGGCTCCTCCTCCCCACCATGGCTGCTCCTCCCCAAACACATCAAAAACTATCCCATAGCAAAAAATAACACCATGGGCCGGTGGGGATTGCTATGATCTACCGATTCTGTGGGTTGGATTTGTAAATGAGTGGCAAATGGAGGAGATCGGCGCGGGGGGGCGAGCTACAGAGAAGCACTGAGAGAGAGAAAGGGAAACGAAGAACGAAGAAGGAACGAAGAACAGGGCGCTTGGTGGTGCTTATCCGCACCTTTTCGGTCAAGCTCGGCGAAAAGTGCTACTCGATCGGCAAGAGGGTCGAACGCCCGATTCGGCCGCCCAAAGAGCCGGTTACTATTTTCGGCCGGGCCTCACCAACAGCGAAGTTTTCGCCCAAGCGCCGCCGAAGCGATTGCCATGGCCTGGCCGAAAACTCCCTTTTCGGCCCACACCTGGCCGACGGGCTACTAGTTTTGCGTTTTTTTCATTCTAAACTCTAGTTTCCAAAATTGCTACAAAAAACATGATAGTTTTGAAAAAAATTCTTTAATAAAGACATCATATAGTTATATCATCCTGTTTAGTGTTTACAGTCATCATATTTTGAATTATGGCATTCTATCCGTGAATGTATGTGAATTATGGCATGCCAACCTATTTAATAAACACATTATATAGTTATGTCATGTCATCCTGTTTACATAGTCTCATATTTTGAACTATGTCTTTCCATCTTTTTAGTTAGCCATCATAATGTGAAATTGTGTCATGCTATCCTATTTAGTTAGCCATCATATATGTGAAATTGTGTCATGCTATCATGTTTGGTTAGACAACATAAATATGAATTATTTCATGCCCTCTTTTATTCCCCACTATCCATTGCACGTGTCTATCATACAATGTCTATACTTCCAATTACTTTTCTTGTTTATCAGCCATTTGAATTGGAGAGCGTGATGGTAGTATCTAAGGGAGTAACAACACGGTCTTCAGAAAAGATAGTGCTACCAGTTGATGCAGATAGAACCACGGTTGTACTTGCCCAAGGACCAGATCCACCACACATAACCTAGACTCTCGCAGATTGTACCCCTACCCAATTGGACAGAGAACCAGCTACACCCCTTCTAACCCCAACCCCGGCAGATAGTAACCCAGTTCCAGTTGACACAACATCGTCTCCACCACAGTGCACCCAAACACGAGCAGTTAGTAAGGGAACTGCAGTGCCCAAAGCACGAGGACCACCACTCCGAATCCCAACTCAACGCTTAAAGGAGAAGAAGATTTGTTCTCGTGTCGGGTTCTATAGCTATGGTTCATACTCCTTTCTTTGTTGCATTATTGTATTTACTCATACAAACTATTTTCAAATTTGAAGGATGGAATTGAAACTCCAATGGCGCAGCAATGGTATGTTTTAAACCTGTTTCTTTAACTGGTTTGCTGTTGTAACCTGCTCTATATTGATTTCAGTTTCAATTGAATAAACAGTTATGTCCTCATGTCATGCACATTACAAGTGTTGTTATTGCTTTATAGTTACCCACACATATATTCTGTCTATTCTGCTTTGTCTTGAACAAATATTATTTGAACTGTGTCTCTATCTTGATTTGGCAACAAAAACTGGAATGATATAGACCATAAAGTGACCATGGTACATAGATATATGTTTGTTTCATGCTGTTATCCTGTCCACTTCACTACTTGAACTCATTTACCAAAATGAGTTTCATATACAACATAGTAAACATGTGATGTGTCTGTTTTTTTCTCTTTTAGAATGCGGACAAAATATTGGAGAATAGTACCGTGTTATCCAAATGTAAAGGAAGTAATGAAGATAAGGTTCAAGATAGTGAGACATACCAGTTGTTCTCCAAGAAAGCTGATAAAAACTATCTTGTGACGGTGAGGAACCCAAAAGTCCTGTCTTGATGTAGTGTTCGATTCTTGGCCACTCTTTGGCACAAGCTCTTGAACTCATTTGCTGAATCGATTCGTCTTCTTGAGTCTCAACTTCAAGTTGAAAGACATCGATTAGATGTGCCATGACAGGAAGTGAAGGGCCGAGGAAGTCCTGCATAATTCAGATGCATATTTTACGGTGCAACGACAAGTTACTGGAGGATTTAAGCGCCAAACAAGAGAAAGTTAATAAGCTTGCTAAGCATCTTACCAAAGACTATGGGTACCCAGGATATTGTTTCTTGAGATCTTCTGAAGTGGTTTCAGTTCTGGATTTGTTTTGCTGCGGCGTTTATTTGCGCTGGTCGCCAACTTTGACAACCAGTGTATATGATATGCTACTTTGTTCCCTATATTTGCACTGGTAGCAAACTTTGATGCCCAGTGGATATAATATGTGTAATAGCCGTGATAGCCTAGCATAAGTTGCTTGCTTATTTATTTCCTTGTTGTCTTGTTTTTTTGTTTGCGAGTAGTCAGTGCAGTTCTTTTTCCGCGGTTTGCTAGTGGCTGCAATAACCTATTTTTTAAAACTAGGCCACAATAACCATGGGCTAATATTTACTATAGTGACACTGGGCCTCCTACGAGCGTTAGAAACAGTGGGCCTTCTACGGGCCGTAGAAACAATGGGCCTTCTATGGGCCGTAGAAACAATGGGCCTTCTACGGGCCGTAGAAACAATGGGCCTTCTACGGGCCGTATCATCAATGGGCCTTATATGGGCCGTATGATCGATTGGCCAAACATGGGCCAATAACAGGCCGCATTATGGCCGTAAACAGGCTAGAGTTGGAATCACCCGTTCATGGGCCGACCATAACGGGCCATCGTTAATAGGCCGTATTTGATGATGCTATGAAAACGGCCCAATGTATTAACGGACCACAAACGGGCCGACTGTAACCACGGGCTGAATTTGGCCCACAAGCAGAAAATGACAGTAACGGGCCGTAAGTAAACGAATGCTGGAAATGAGCCCAAGAATAAATGGGCTCTGAGAAGGCCAAAAGATAACATGGGCTGGAAACAACCCAACTGAATAACGGGCCCTTAATGGGTATAAAGTGATACACTGTTCATTACGGGCCAGTTTCACCACGGGTCGTTAATGGGTGTAAAGTGATACACTATTCATTGCAGGCCAGTTTCACCACAGGTCGTTAATAGGCCAAGAGTTACATAGGGCCTCATATGGGCCGAAAGACGTCATGGGCCATATATGGGCGAAGTAAGCAATTTGAGTCATATTGGATGGCCCAGATGACGCTACTGGGCCTAATTCGGATAGGGCGTAACAGGCCTTGGGTTAGCGGGCTGTAAATGGGCTATATGCGAACAGGCCGTTAACAGGCTTTCCATGGGTCGGGCCGCCACCTCTTAACCAAGTCAAACGGGCCGGCCTTTTCACAGGAATGGGCCTCTGTTGGGCCGTGCCACATGTCGATGTATCATAGGCGTATACATCCAATGAGTGGATGACATCTATCCCAACGATGAGCCGACACGTGTTTCCTCCAGCCAATGATGATTTTACACGTGGAAAATCCCCATTGGTCGGTACATTAACGGGTTATCGGATCCAAAACCCGACCCGATAGCTTAACGGCGTTCCGTTACGGTGGATGCCACGTGTCGGTCACCCTTGACGAAGCACTACGTGACGCGCGATTTATCGTCATGGAAGTGGACACTTCCGTGATGATAATTTTGGTAATGTCATTGAACACTTCTCTGACGACGCAGGTATGACTATCTTGATTCTGTCATAAAATCGTCATGGATGTACATGCATGACAAAAAACGCGACCTACTGTGACAAACACGTATCATCACGGAAGTGTATTTTTTTGTAGTGGCATGGGCCGCTAAGAGGCCGAAAGTCAGGTCCTATTGTAAATGGCCCAACTGTGTTGTGGGCCTTTAGCAGGCCGAAAGAGAAACCGGGCTGGTATTGGACCATGAAGGGCATGGGCCGTTAAAAGGCCAAAACTAAGGTCCGACTACAAATGGCCCAACTCATTTATGGTCCATTAACAGGCCGAAAGGCACACAGGGCCGGGAATGTGCCCAACACTTAAATGGGTTGCTAAAAGGCCAAAAATCAGGTCCGACTACAAATGGCCCAACTAATTAATGGGCCGTCAACAGGCTAAAAGTGACACCGGGCCAGAAATTGGCCCAACACTTAAATGGGCCGCTAAAAGGCCGAAACTCAGGTCCGACTACAAATGGCCCATCAGATTTATGGGCCGTCAACAGGCTAAAAGACACACCGGGCCGGAAATTAGCCCAACATTTAAAAGGGTCGCTAAAAGGCCGAAAGATGTACATCCTGAAAATTGGCCCATCCGTTGAATGAGCCGCTAAAAGGCCGAAATCTCATCGAGACGATATTGAGTCCAATTATATAGCGGGCTGTTAACGGGCTCGAACTGACAATGGGCTGCAATGGTGTCAAATCTTTAACGGGCCGAATTGGCACATCTCGTATGGGCCGTGGGCTTAAATGGACCTGACACAAGTAGGCCTTATATGGGCCGGCATGCTAATTTTTACTGGGCCGGCCTTTTTCACCGGAATGGGCCACTGTTGGGCCGTGCCACGTGTCGACCTATCATAGGCGGCTTCTGTCCAATGAGTGGATGACATCTGTCCCAACGATGAGCCGACACGTGTTTCCTCAAGCCAATGATGATTTTACACGTGGAAAATCCCCATTGGTCGGGGCTGTTAACGGGTTATCGGATCGAAAACCCGACCCGATAACTTAACGGTGTTCCGTTACGGTGGATGCCACGTGTCGTTCACCCTTGAAGAAAGCACTTCTGTGACGCGTGATTTATCGTCATGGAAGTGGACACTTCCGTGATGATAATTTTGGTAATGTCATGGAACACTTCTACGACTGACGGTATGACTATCTTGATTACATCGCCATAAATCATCATGGATGTACATGCATGACAAAAAACGCGACCTACTGTGACAAACACGTATCATCACGGAAGTGTATTTTTTTGTAGTGCCTTTCGGCTCAGGGTTAGAAGGGGGATTTCGCGTGTCGGGATTTGGCAGCTGGAGGGAGTTTTCGCGCGTGTTGTAATTTCGGGATAGCTAGGCGCGGGTTGTGAAGGCGTCAGTTTTGGGAGCACGATATCTGAATTTTCGGGATATAACAAGGCGCGGGTTGAATTTTAGGGACAAGCCTAACATGTAATATACGTACCAAATCAATTCGCACTTCCCTCAACGAAAAAAAATGAAAAAACAAAACTATTCACACCACACAAAGAGAGAGTCTTGTCCCATTTTACTATACAAATGCTATTCAAAGCTACTCATGCCAACATGTTATGTCCAGCTGTATAATGCATGTAACCTACTCATATCAACATTTTAGTGCATTCCAAATGTCTATACTACCGCTGCAATTCGAACTAAATTTGAATTTGTTTCTCTATTACAATAAGAATGTACAATCATGATTGTTGCCAACTTCAATCATCATTCGTGTATTACCTTAACAACACACCACATGATTACTATAGAGATAGATATAAACTATGTGTACTATATGAACTCGAATTCAATTTTTTGAATACACTTGATGTTGATTCCAAATAATAGTACATTTGATGTACTAACTATATATTCATAAACCAAGTTCCATACGTACATAGTGTTTATCACACAAAGTATAGTGCCCCGCCCCCTACATTATGACAAGTATTTAGCCCTGAGCTGCAAAAGCCACACATTAGCCCAAATTATAATCATTGCTCTATATATTATATGTAGTACTAGCAATATGCCCATGCGTTCCACGGAACATCAACATGATCAAGGGGAGGCCTTATTTGCAAATATGGAGAGGGGTATGGGTATCTTTTTTCAAAACAGCCATAGTTTCCTTCCTATCCGTCAGATATAAATCGGACGACCTATATTGCAGGATGGCAGGCACACCATCATCAACAACTCTGTTTTTATAAGAGTAGAGGTAAAATATATTATATGTAGTATAACATGGTCATAACCACACCATGTGTATCACTGTTATATATATTCACGCATGCGTCGGTTTAAAACACTAAGATAAATTCTTCAAATATCTGAATTCACTTTTTATAATGAATTATGATCTCTATTCGTATTTTACACCCACACAATCCTCTTATCTTTGTAGCTAGCACTAACTTTCTCTCGTGCATGCACACACCCGCATCCCTCTCACCCTCCCTCAGCATTTGATAACCCACAAGTATAGGGGATTGCAACAGTTTTCGAGGGTAGAGTATTCAACCCAAATTTATTGATTCGACACAAGGGGAGCTAGAGAATATTCTCAAGTATTAGGAACTGAGTTGTCAATTCAACCACACATGGATAACTTAGTATCTGCAGCAAAGTATTTAGTAGCAAAGTAATGTGGAAGTGACGGTAATGATAGTAAAAGTAATATTTTTGGGTTTTGTAGTGGTTGTAACAGTAGCAATGGAAAAGTAAATAAGCGAAGAACAATATGTGAAAAGCTCGTAGGCATTGGATCGGTGATGGAAAATTATGCCGGATGCGGTTCATCATGTAACAGTCATAACATAGGGTGACATAGAACTAGCTCCAATTCATCAATGTAATGTAGGCATGTATTCTGAATATAGTCATACGTGCTTATGGAAAAGAACTTGCATGACATCTTTTGTCCTACCGTCCCGTGGCAGCGGGTCCTAACGGAAACTAAGGGATATTAAGGCCTCCTTTTAATAGAAATCGAACAAAGCATTAACACATAGTGAATACATGAACTCCTCAAACTATGGTCATCACCGGGAGTGGTCCCGATTATTGTCACTTCGGGGTTGCCGGATCATAACACATAGTAGGTAACTATAGACTTGCAAGATAGGATCAAGAACTCACATATATTCATGAAAACATAATAGGTTCAGATCTGAAATCATGGCACTCGGGCCCTAGTGACAAGTATTAAGCATAGCAAAGTCATAGCAACATCAATCTCAGAACATAGTGGATACTAGGGATCAAACACTAACAAAACTAACTCGATTACATGATAGATCTCATCCAACCCATCACCGTCCAGTAAGCCTGTGATGGAATTACTCATGCACGGCGGTGAGCATCATGAAATTGGTGATGGAGGATGGTTGATGATGACGACGACGATGAATCCCCCTCTCCGGAGCCCCGAATGGACTCCAGATCAGCCCTCTCGAGAGGCTTTAGGGCTTGGCGGCGGCTCCGTATCGTAAAACACGATGAATCCTTCTCTCTGATTTTTTTATCCCCGAAAGTGAATATATGGAGTTGGAGTTGAGGTCGGTGGAGCGTC
Organism: Aegilops bicornis; assembly: GCA_021605145.1. Classification (NCBI taxonomy): domain Eukaryota; kingdom Viridiplantae; phylum Streptophyta; class Magnoliopsida; order Poales; family Poaceae; genus Aegilops; species Aegilops bicornis. The sequence continues at coordinate 514,991,802 of CM038669.1, read as the reverse complement.
AGGGGGCCCACGAGGTAGGGGGGCACGCCCAGGGGGGCAGACGCGCCCCCCACCCTCGTGGACAGGGTGTGAGCCCCCTGACGTGGATTTTTCTTCCGGTATTTTTCTTATTTTCCAAATAGATGTTCCATGGAGTTTCTGGTCATTTCGAGAACTTTTGTTTCTGCACCTAAATAACACCATGGAAAGTCTGCTGAAAACAGCGTCAGTCCGGGTTAGTTCCATTCAAATCATGCAAGTTAGAGTCCAAAACAAGGGCAAACGTGTTTGGAAAAGTGAATCTGACGGACACGTATCAACTCCCCCAAGCTTAAACCTTTGCTTGTCCTCAAGCAATTCAGTTGATAAACTGAAAGTGATAAAGAAAAACTTTTACAAACTCTGTTTGCTCTTGTTGTTGTAAATATGTAAAGCTAGCATTCAAGTTTTCAAAGAAAGATTATGACTAACCACATTCACAATAACTCTTAGGTCTCATGTTTACTCATATCAATGGTATAATCAACTAGCAAGCAATAGTAATAAATCTCGGATGACAACACTTTCTCAAAACAATCATGATATGATATAATAAGATGGTATCTCGCTAGCCCTTTCTGAGACCGCAAAACATAAATGCAGAGCACCTTTAAAGATCAAGGTGTGACTAGACATTGTAATTCATGGTAAAAGAGATCCAATCATAGTCATACCCAATATAAATTAATAGTAATGGATGCAAATGACAGCTGTGCTCTCCACTAGTGCTTTTTAATAAGAGGGTGATGACTCAACATGAAAGTAAATAGATAGGCCCTTCGCAGAGGGAAGCGAGGATTTGTAGAGGTGTCGAACTCGGTTTTGAAATACTGAGATAAATAATATTTTGAGCGGCATACTTTCATTGTCAACATAACAACCAAGAGATGGTGATATCTTCCATGCTACACACATTATAGGCGGTTCCCAAACAGAATGGTAAAGTTTATACTCCCCTCCACCAACAAGCATCAATCCATGGCTTGCTCGAAACAATGAGTGCCTCAAACTAGCAATGATCCGGGGAGTTTTGTTTGCAATTATTTTGATTTAGTTTGCATAAAGCATGGGACTGGGCATCCCGGTGACCACCCATTTTCTCGTGAATGAGGAGCGGAGTCCACTCCTCTTGAGAATAACCCGCCTAGCATGGAAGATACAGACAGCCCTAGTTGATACATGAGCTATTCGAGCATACAAAACAGAATTTCATTTGAAGGTTTAGAGTTTGGCACATACAAATTTACTTGGAACGGCAGGTAGATACCGCATATAGGAAGGTATAGTGGACTCATGTGGAATAACTTTGGGGTTTAAGGGATTGGATGCACAAGCAGTATTCCCGCTTAGTACAAGTGAAGGCTAGCAAAAGACGGGGAGGCGACTGACCAGAGAGTGACAACGGTCATGAACATGCATTAAAATTAATAAACATTGAGTACAAACATGAGTAGGATATAATCCACCATGAACATAAATATCGTGAAGGCTATGTTGATTTGTTTCAACTACATGTGTGAACATGTGCCAAGTCGAGTCACTTGAATCATTCAAAGGAGGATACCACCCCACTATACCACATCACAATTATTTTAATAGCATGTTGGCACGCAAGGTAAACCATTATAACTCATAGCTAATCAAGCATGGCACAAGCAACTATGATCTCCAATTGTCATCGCAAACATGTTTATTCATAATAGGTTGAATCAGGAACGATGAACCAATCATATTTACAAAAACAAGAGAGGTCGAGTTCATACCAGCTTCTCTCATCTCAATCAGTCCATCATATATCGTCATAATTGCCTTTCACTTGCACGACCGAACAATGTGAAAAAAATAAGAGTGCACGTGCATTGGACTAAGCTGGAATCTGTGAGCATTCAATAAACAGGAGAAGACAAGGCAATATGGGCTCTTGGTTGAATCAACAATAATGCATATAAGAGCCACTTCACCAATTTAATCATGGTCTTCTCCTATCGACCCCCATAGAAAAGAAAAGAAATAAAACTATTAACACGGGAAAGCTCCCAACAAGCAAAAGAAGAATGGGAAATCTTTTGGGTTTTCTTTTTTAATTATCACTACTACAGCAAGAAAGTAAACTAGCTAAAAGGCTACACTAATTTTTTTGGTTTTTTCTTAAGGTTTATCAAGCACACAAGAAGAAAGCAAGAAAAAGAAAATAAACTAGCATGGATAGTACAGTGAAAGAGTATGAGCACCGACAACTAGCAATGAGTGTGTGAACATAAATGTTATGTCGGTGGGAAATACGTACTCCCCCAAGCTTAGGCTTTTGGCCTAAGTTGGTCTATTGCCATGGATGGCCTGGCGGATATCCGTAGTTGAAGCCGGGGTCGTACTGAGATGCAGCGGCTATTGCCTCCTGAGCTCCAGCATGGCGGCGAGCTGCCTCCGCCCTCCTCTGGTACTCATCTGCCTCCTCTCTGGTAATAACATATCTTCCTTTTGCCTGATAATCAAAGAAGGCAGGAGCAGGGAGAGTAATACGGACATCACAATGTCTGTCAAAGATTAAGCGATAATGGAGAGGTGATTCATTCCTCTCAACAAACTGGTGGTGAACCATAGCATTAAAGTCTAGGTAAGCAGGAGGTAACTCAATATCATCCTCACGTATGTCCACACCAAGAAAATCAGCTAAGCGGGTTGCATAAATTCCACCAAAGAAATCTCCATTAAATCTATTATGATGCAACCTACGTGCAACAATGGCTCCCAAATTATAAGATTTGTCTCCTAACACAGCACTCCTAAGAATACTGAGATCAGGGACACACATGTGACATGCTTCATCTTTACCATTTATGCACCTACCTATGAAGAGAGCAAAATAATGTACAGCAGGAAAATGGATGCTCCCTATGGTAGCTTGTGCTATATCTCTAGATTCCCCCACAGTTATACTAGCAAGAAAATTTCTAAATTCAGATTTGCGGGGTTCACTAGCGCTACCCCAATGTGGAAGTTTGCAAGCAGTAGTAAAATCTTCTAAGTCCATCATATAAGATTTTTCATAAAGATCAAACAGGACAGTTGGAGAATTACGTGAAGATGAAAATTCAAACCTCCTCACAAAGGAACTAGTGAGATAGTGGTACTGGCAGCACTTTTCTTCCTCGAAGCTCACAAGATTAGCGTTACGCAAATATGCGTTAAATTCTTCCTTGATTCCCGCCGTCCATAAAGTTTTCGAAGGCCATTCACAAGGTCAAGACTGAGCGTCCCTTGGTGGCACATCGTCAGCATCACGCATTGCAAGCATGGGTCCTTGCTTCCTTGAAGAACCACCTTGGAACATTTTCCTAAGCATATTTCTTCCTCTGAAAAAATTCTGAAATTTTTAGTAACTTCAAATAAAAGTGAACCAAGCTCAACAAAATTGATAGCAACTACTCCTACAAGTGCCTAGAGACTATATCATGCATTAGAACTACTTGGAACCATATAAATTTGACATGCAAGCTCAAGAACATGGTCACCTTGGCAGCACAAATTTGCAATGAATAAAGCACTAGAACAAAAACTAATTGGACCAATGGAGGAGTCACATACCAAGGATCAACCCCCCCCCCCCCCAAGCAGTTTTGTGAGAGGTGCTTTGAGCAAGGAGATCGAAAATCGCAGCAAAATGAGCTAGAACTCGTGCTTAAGCTGGATGGTGATATTTTTGGGAGGAAGAAGAAGTGTGTGGGTGCAGGAATAAGTGGAGGGGAGCCACCATGGGCCCACGAGGCAGGGGGCGCGCCCTGTAGGGGTGGGCGCGCCCTGGACCCTCATGGCCAGGTGCTTGCTCCCCCTGTTGTGTTCTCAGTGCCAGATATTCTCAAATATTCCAGAAAAAAACATATTCCATTTTTAGGGCATTTGGAGAACTTTTATTTTCAGGGTATTTTTATATTGCATGATAAATCGAGAAATGCAGACAGAAAAAACTATTTTTACTTTATTTCAACTAAATAACAGAAAGTAGACAGAGGGTACAAAAGGTTGTGCCTTCTAGTTTCATCCATCTCATGCTCATCAAAAGGAATCCACTAACAAGGTTGATCAAGTATTGTTAACAAACTCATTCCGAATAACATGGAACCGGAGAAATTTCGAATAACACTATGTTACCTCAACGGGGATATGCACATCCCCAATAATAAGAATATCATATTTCTTCTTGACAGTATGAAGAGGAAACTCAAAACCTCCAAAAATAATCGATGGAATTTTTCCAATAGAATTGATAATGTGGACTTAAGGTTGTTTCCTCGGAAAGTGTATCGTATGCTCATTACCATTAACATGAAAAGTGACATTTCCTTTGTTGCAATCAATAACAGCCCCTGCAGTATTCAAAAAAGGTCTTCCAAGAATAATAGACATACTATCGTCCTCGGGGATATCAAGAATAACAAAGTCCGTTAAAATAGTAATGTTTGCAACCACAACAGTACATCCTCACAAATACCGGCAGGTATAGCAGTTTATTTATCAGCCATTTGCAAAGATATTTCAGTAGGTGTCAACTTATTCAAATCAAGTCTACGATATAAAGAGAGAGGCATAACACTAACACGGCTCCAAGATCACATAAAGCAGTTTTAACATAGTTTCTTTTAATGGAGCATGGTATAGTAGGTACTCCTGGATCTCCAAGTTTCTTTGGTATTCCACCCTTAAAAGTATAATTAGCAAGCATGGTGGAAATTTCAGCTTCCGGTATCTTTCTTTTATTTGTAACAATATCTTTCATATACTTAGCATAAGGATTCATTTTGACCATATCGCTTAATCGCATACATAAAAGATAGGTCTAATCATTTCAGAAAGCGCTCAAAATCCTCATCATCTTTTTTCTTGGATGGTTACGGAGGAAAAGGCATGGGTTTCTGAACCCATGGTTCTCTTTCTTTACCGTGCTTCCTAGCAATAAAAGTCTCTCTTATCATAACATTGATTCTTTGATTGTGGGTTATCAAGATCAACATCAGGTTCAATTTCTACATCATTGTCATTACTAGGTTGAGCATCATCATGAACATTATAATTAACATTATCACTAGGTTCATGTTCATTACCAGATCGTGTTTCAGCATCAGAAATAGAAATATCATTTGGATTCTCAGGTGTTTCAGAAATAGGTTCACTAGAAGCATGCAAAGTCCTATCATTTTTTTTCTTCCTTTTAGAAGGACTAGGTGCATCTATATTATTTCTCTAAGAATCTTGCTCAATTCTATTAGGGTGGCCTTCAGGATACAAAGGTTCCTGAGTCATTTTACCAATTCTAGTAGCCACTCTAACATCATAGTCATTGTTCTTACTACTTAATTCATTGAGAAAATCATTTTGAGATTTAAGTACTTGTTCTACTTGAGTGGTAACCATAGAAGCATGTTTAGTAATGAGTTTAAGTTCACCTTTAACTCTAGACATATGATCACCCAAGTGTTCAAGCGTATCGGAATTGTATTTCAATTTTCTACCAAAATAAGCATTACAGTTTTCTTGTTTGACAATAAAATTACCAAACTCTTCTAAGCATTGTCTAGCAGACTTATAGTGAGGAATATCACCTTCATCAAATCTATAGAGAGAATTTACCTTTACTACCTATGTCGGGTTATCAAGACCATGAGTTTCTTCAATAGGTGGAGGATTAAGATCATATGTTTCTTCAATAGGCGGTAAATTAGGACCATGTATTTCTTCAATAGGAGCTAAATTCTTAACATCTTCAGCTTTAATACCCTTTTCTTTCATAGATTTCTTTGCCCCTTGCATATCTTCAGGACTAAGAAATAGAACACCTCTCTTCTTCGGAGTTGGCTTAGGAATAGGCTCAGGAGCTGGCTCAGGAAGTGTCCAATTATTTTCTTTTGTCAACATATTATTCAATAGAATTTTAGCTTCATCTGGTGTTCTTTCCCTGAAAATAGAACCAGCACAACTATCCAGGTAATCTCTGGAAGCATCGCTTAGTCCATTATAAAAGATATCAAGTATTTCATTTTTCTTAAGAGGATGATCAGACAAAGCATTAAGTAACTGGAGAAGCCTCCCCCGAGCTTGTGGGAGACTCTCTTTTTCAATTTGCACAAAATTATATATATCCCTCAAAGCAGCTTGTTTCTTATGAGGAGGGAAATATTTAGCAGAGAAGTAATAAATCATATCCTGTGGACTATGCACACAACTAGGATCAAGAGAATTAAACCATATATTAGTATCACCCTTTAATGAGAACGGGAATATTTTAAGGATATAAAGGTAGCGAGATTTCTCATCATTAGTGAACAGGGTGGCTATATCATTTAATTTAGTAAGATGTGCCACAACAGTTTCAGATTCATAGCCATGAAAAGGATGAGATTCAACCAAAGTAATTATATCAGGATCAACAGAGAATTCATAATCCTTAACAGTAACACAGATAGGTGAAGTAGCAAAAGCAGGGTCAGGTTTCATTCTAGCATTAAGAGATTGCTGCTTCCATTTAGCTAATAACCTCTTGAGCTCGTATCTATCTTTGCAAGCAAAAATAGCTCGAGCAGCTTCTTTTTCAAAAACATAACCCTCAGGAACAACAGGAGAGTCTTCATCATCACTTTCATCAATGTTATCAATTTCAATAATTTCATTCTCTCTAACCCTAGCAAGTTGTTCATCAAGAAATTCACCAAGTGGCATAGTAGTACCAAGCATAGAAGTAATTTCAACATAAGTATCATGCATAGCAGAAGTGGCATCATCAATAACATGCGACATATCAGAACGAATAGTAGAAGCAGGTTTAGGTGTCACAAGCTTACTCAAAACAGAAGGTGAATCAAGTGCAGAGCTAGATGGCAGTTCCTTACCTCCCCTCGTAGTTGAGGGATAATTTTTTGTTTTCTCGTCTTTCAAGTTCTTCATAGTGACCAGCAGATATAAATCCCAAGTGACTCAAAGAATAGAGCTATGCTCCCCGGCAACATCAAGTAACAGTCATAACATAGGGTGACACAGAACTAACTTCAATTCATCAATGTAATGTAGGCATGTATTCTGAATATAGTCATACGTGCTTATGGAAAAGAAATTGCATGATATCTTTTGTCCTACCCTCCCGTGGCAGTGGGGTCCTAATGGAAACTAAGGGATATTAAGGCCTCCTTTTAATAGAGTACCGGAACAAAGCATTAACACATAGTGAATACATGAACTCCTCAAACTATGGTCATCATCGGGAGTGGTCCCGATTATTGTCACTTCGGGGTCACCGGATCATAACACATAGTAGGTGACTATAGACTTGCAAGATAGGATCAAGAACTCACATATATTCATGAAAACATAATAGGTTCAGATCTGAAATCATGGCACTCGGGCCCTATTGACAAGCATTAAGCATAGCAAAGTCATAGCAACATCAATCTTAGAACATAGTGGATACTAGGGATCAAACCTAACAAAACTAATTCGATTACATGATAGATCTCATCCAACCCATCACCGTCCAGCAAGCCTATGATGGAATTACTCACGCACAGCGGTAGCATCATGAAATTGGTGATGGAGGATCGTTGATGATGACGACAGCGACGAATCCCCCTCTCCGGAGCCCCGAACGGACTTCAGATCAGCCCTCCCGAGAGGTTTTAGGGCTTGGCGGCGGCTTCGTATTGTAAAACGCGATGAATCCTTCTCTCTGATTTTTTTCTCCCTGAAAGTGAATATATGGAGTTGGAGTTGAGGTCGGTGGAGCATCAGGGGGGCCATGATGTAGGGGGCGCGCCCGGGGGGGCAGGCGCGCCCCCCACCCTCATGGAAAGGGTGTGGGCCCCCTGATGTGGATTTTTCTTCCGTTATTTTTCTTATTTTCCAAATAGATGTTCCGTGGAGTTTCAGGTCATTCCGAGAACTTTTGTTTCTGCACATAAATAACACCATGGAAAGTCTGCTGAAAACAGCGTCAGTCCGGGTTAGTTCCATTCAAATCATGCAAGTTAGAGTCCAAAACAAGGGCAAAAGTGTTTGGAAAAGTAGATACGACGGAGACGTAACAGCATTCTCTAGCTCCATCGTGCAAATTCGTCTTTTCACTTTAGGTCGTTCACCCACGGTGTGTGTAGGCCCCCCAGCTCCTTCTTTATGGCACACATCGATCGATATGCCTCTCTAGCTAGGTGTTCCTACCACAAAAACAAGCTTCCCCTCTTCTCTTCTCACCATCCATGCCTCACTCCCACCACTCTTTTCATCGATCTCAGATCAAGACACTCCTTCCCCTCGATATAGTATGCCTCTCGCACCACCTCCTAGATGCATCCCTCTCTCTCTGTATCCTTCTCCCCGGGCCTTATTTGCTTCTAACACATACATGCATGTATACCGATCGATCTCCCTACATATACCTAGGTCGAATTTAACTATTTTCCCCCACCCATCGATCGACGTACCTCACAAGTTATGTCTCTCCTTTCTCTGACAAAGGACGATTGATCTTCCTGTGTAGTTACGTCTGCCTACTGTCGGTGTCAAAATCGGTGGATCTCGGGTAGGGGGTCCCGAACTGTGCGTCTAAGGTCGATGGTAACAGGAGACAGGGGACACGATGTTAACCCAGGTTCGGGCCCTCTTTGATGGAGGTAATACCCTACTTCCTGCTTGATTGATCTTGATGAATATGAGGATTACAAGAGTTGATCTACCACGAGATCGTAATGGCTAAACCCTAGATGTCTAGCATGTATGATTATGATTGCCTCTACGGACTAAACCCTCTGGTTTATATAGACACCGGAGGGGACTAGGGTTGTACAGAGTCAGTTTACAAAGGAAGAGATCTACATATTCGAACGCCAAGCTTGCCATCCACACAAAGGAGAGTCCCATCCGGACACGGGAAGAATTCTTCTGTCTTATATCTTCATAGCCCATTAGTCCGGCCCATGTTACATAGTCCGGACACCCGAGGACCCCTTAATCCAGGACTCCCTCAGTAGCCCCTGAACCAGGCTTCAATGACGATGTGTCCGGCGTGCAGATTGTCTTCGACATTGCAAGGTGGGTTCTTCCTCCGAATACTCCAAAACAGCCTTCGAACATGAAAAACGTGTCCGGCTCTGCAAAACAAGTACCACACACACACACACACACACACACACACACACACACACACAGAGAGAGAGAGAGAGAGAGAGTATAATATTTCACGAGTCCAATCTACTGACAACTTTTTGTAGCGTGACATCACGTCGCTGCCCGGTCATTATTTTGAACCATTTTTTTAGCCTCCCGCTCCATGTTTCAAGATGCGGTTTTATTGGCACGTCTTGTCGAAGCAGAGATCGTGTCCCCTTATTGCGGGATTCTCATCAATACAGGCGTGGGTAATCCAATCGCGTCGTCTACATGGCCCTTGGGAAATAGGCGAGTTTTAAGGCGAGTGGGGAGGCGCTTGACATTTGCTGCCTTTATAAAGAGATAAGGATCCACCTTTTCACCCATGCCTTCTTCCTCTTTGCCCACTCACTCTCGAGCTCCAGCGCCCAAGCTTCCATTCTTTCCGCCTCGAAAAAGCACTCTGACCATGTCCGGATCTGGAGCGCAAGGCAAGTGGATGGCCTCCTCCGTCACGGAGAACGACATCACGAAGCTCCGGGAGGCGGGGTACTTGGCCCAGGAAATCGCCCACCGGCTCCCGGCAAAGGGGCAGATCGTCCCCACTCCGAAGCCCCATGAGAGGGTGGTATTCATCCCCCACTTTGTCCGCGGGTTGGGATTTCCTCTCCACCCATTTGTCCACGGACTCATGTTCTACCACGGGCTAGATTTCCATGAATGGCCCCGAACTCCTTCCTCAACATCTCGGCATTTATTGACGTGTGCGAGGCCTTCCTCCGCATCCAACCTCACTTCGGATTGTGGCTGAAGATCTTTAGTGTAAAGCTGAAGGTGGTGGGTGGTCAACATGCAGAGTGTGGAGGCGCCATGGTGAGCAAGCTGTCCAATGTCCCATGGCCCAAGGGTACCTTTGTGAAGACCATCAAAGGGTGGCAACAGCAATGGTTCTACGTCATAGAGCCCCACGACACCACCTGGGCCACAGATCCCGAATTCAAATCCAGGGCCCCAATGCCGCTTACCTCCTGGCAAGAAAAGGGGTTGGACTGGGCTTCATCGGACGGGCTGACGACGCTGCAGGCGCGCATCAAGAGCATGGTGGACAAGAACATCAAGCTCGTCAATGTGATCCAGGTGATTCTTTTTCGCCAGATCCTTCCTTGCCAAAGCCGGACTTGCCCTCTATGGGAGTTTGATCCGGCCAAGAACCAGACCCTGCAACAATTTTTCGGCGTTACACATGAAGGCATCTGGAAGGTGATTTTCAAGGCCAATGAGACATGGTCGAAGACGACTGAGGATCGTGGGTACAATCTGACCCATCCCGCCAATCCGGTAAGTTTTTCGTATTTCAAGGTGTATCCTTTACTTGTATACTCAAGGAAGATGTATAAGCTTCCCTATCTGTCTTTTCAGGGCTGGACAGAGAAGGCGGAGCGGATTCAGTGTCCGGCTCTGCTGCCCGAAAACCCAGCAATCCCTCTTCTGACGAAGATGTTGGTTTTGGTGCCCTACAAGGCACTGGAGAAAAAGGCCAAGAAGAAGGCCAAGGAGACCAGAAGTGGCCTCCGCCGTAAAGGCACTTCGGACGTGACGTCCTAACACGTCGAAACCCACTCCTCCCCCACCAAGGACGACGGGGAGGAGGAGGAAATAAACTCTCCCCTGGAGGGGGGAAGGAAGAAAAGGGCGGCCTCCACACATCTGGAGGCAGGGGTGTCCAAGAAGGGGAAGGTCTCCCTCGCGGACAACTCTGTGTTGGACACTGATAGCAGCTCGGAGTGGCGCCCCCGGGATAAGCCCCTGGTCGAATCATAAGTACTCAAAGGCACTGACGCACACATATATCCAGCTCCTTTACTTCATAGATTTAACATGTTAAATCATGCACTGCAGTCCGGCTCGTTCCCGCCTCCAGCGATCCTCATCTTCAGGGAATTCGCTGGATCCCAAGGTGATGGACAGCGGGTCCCTTCCGGTGGCCTCTTCTCCCAAAGCCATGGATGACACCGAGGTGTTGTCCCGAAGGACCTCCCCAGGCCAGGGAGAGATGCAGGAGGCCGTCAGGGTGGCACCAGAGGATGACACCTCGACCGCCGGACACATGGGGGAGCAAATCCCCCTGGAGGCTAGCGATGGTGGCCATATCCAATTCGCCCCCAGCCGAAGACAATTCCGGAGACCTATAAGGCTCCGGAATCAGGAAAGCAACCTCCTTCGAAAGAAGAGGTGCACTGATTCCATCGGTGACCTCTTTCCATCCAGAGGCACCAGATACTCTACTGGAAGCGCTGCGAAGCGCTTCCATTGTTGAGGAACACCGTATCCTTATGGGTATGGTGGTTGAGAGGGTTCAGTCCGTTAAGAGCGGACTTACCGAAGCCTGCACCAGCCTTCTAATAGGCTTTGAGGTATGCGACGTAATTATGCAAAAAGAATGTCATAGTATAGACAGTAGCCCCTGAGATTCTTTCTGGTGTTCGGAAATAAAAGCCGGACAGAGGATCAAATAATTTTCGTAGGAGACTAACCAAACATTTCTATGTGAATAAGTAGGCATCGTTGCTGGCTGCGACCTCCCATTCTGCCAAAGTCTCCGAACTGAAGCAGAGTCTGGAGCGGACCGAGGAAGAGCTCAGCCGCGTGAAAAAACAGCTAGAGGAAAATAAAGGTATGCAATGACCTTGTGTAGATTCAGAAAGGATGAATGATTTATGTTGACCATAGTGCCATGATATTATGCAGGAGCGGCGACCGAGGTGGAGACCCTCAAGAAGGCGCTGGTCGAAGCCCAGGAGAGAGCGGCAAAGGAACAAGCCGCTCGCGAAAAACACGAGGCCAGGGTCGGTGAGGTCCAGCAGGAGCTCCAGGACGCCGCGAAGAAATGCGAGTCCTTAGAGTGCAATATTGCGGATCAAGAGTCTGAACTTGCCAAGGCCCGCCAAAGCGCACAAGATGCCCGGGTTGAAGCCCAGGGCACCCTCCAGGAAATCCAGGAGGCCAAAAAAATCACGACGGGTAAGGCCTTTATTATGCAGAGCAAGTATGTGAAGATAAGGTACCTCTTACTGACCCGGATTTGGAGTTCTCCAGGAGCGTTTGCGGATCTGCCGTCAAGTGTTGCTGAAGCTGCAGAGTTCTTTCGAGCCGAAGAAGGGAGCTCAATGGAGAAGTTGTTCTGGTCGCAATACCTTGCGCCAGAACATCCGGTGCCCTTTAGCGATGAGCTGAAATAGCTGACCGAACTGCATAGGGCGGTCAAATTGGCCATGAAGGATTTGATAATCCGTTTACGGCCTGCCGAAGCCATACCCAGCAGCTACTTCAGGCTCGTGAAGCGGCTGGTCAATGCCTGCCCTCGTCTTGATGCCATCAAGCGGTCGGTCTGCATTGAAGGTGCGTGGATGGCCTTCGCTCGCGTCAAGGTACAGTGGGCGAAGATGGACGCTGTCAAGCTCGCGACCGAGGGACCGCCCGTGGGCAAGGAGCACCGCACGCCCGAGCGGTATTTTGATGATGTCCTGAAGGGATCCCGCATTGTAGACGGCCAATGTTCAAAAGACATTATCTTTGAATGAAGTCATTCATGTTATACCTTCTTGTATTATGAAACAAAGTCGTTATGTAATATAATATTTGTTGTTTTAAAATTTTACCTCCTATGCGTCTGTTTTGTTAAATCTCAGAGTTGGCCAGTCGTCGCCTTTAGCCCCCATGTAGGTAGTACGGGGGTGTTCGGGATGGAATCTAAACACTCTTGATCCAAGAATTTTGTGCTTGAAGGAGGTGTTTAGCGCAACGAACTAGGAAATCAGACTATGTGGCTTTATCACCCTCACTTAGCCATAGGAATTTGACAATAGAAATGTAGGTGCAGCCCCTAGTTGGTATTTAATCCGGACTAGGGTGTTGTAGACACTTGATCGGGTAAAGGTCGATTCGTCGCATAATGTGGAAAAGATCGCAAAAGATTGTTAACCTCCGAATAGCTGACCAGCTCTCACCGCATCATGACAGTCAGTTTTCGGCTTTCTCTACTGAGGTGTTTGCTCGGATAAACCAGAAACACAATCGCAGTAGTTCTCCCTTTACTACCTTAGCCGATAGGACGGAACGTAAGGTAGCAAGCACAGGAGCCGGGCAACCCAACTATTGACCAAAGACATGATTCGGAGCCGATGCATATAATGTAACTTCGGGGTGCCGAACTATACTGTAAAAAGTGTTCGGACTTTATTGCCGTAGTATGGAGCACAATGAAGCCCCTGGCGAATTAAAGCGTACCAAAGTGTACGGGTGCAATCGATAAGAATAGCAAAATAGAATGAAGTAGTAAGCTAGTGCCGCATAAGTTGGCCCGCAAACTGTTTCCATTATAATTTGATTAATACGTCAAGGCATATTTGTACAAGTAGTGTTATAAGCAATAGGGCTATTTAACATGCCAAGACCAAGGGGGAGTTGCGTGCGGGTCCTGAAAACAGGTAGAATGATCGTCACGAAGAACATCTAGAGATTCCCCCACACGTCTGTGTTGCTTGCCACCTTGGTATATCCATCCTTCGAAAGGACCGATGATCAGGTTGTCGGGAGGGGCATGTAGAGAAGAAACCTGAAAAGGAAAAAAAGAAAAAGGGAAGGCATGTGTGCCCAGGTTAGGTTAAGCCGTATTATGGGCCACCGTCTAGTTATGCCTCCGTCTCTGTCCATGGTATTTTGAGTGCGTAGTTATGTACGCGCGGTACGTACGCCACCATATGGTCGGGACTGAGACGGAGGCCGAATTGCTAGTCCAACTCCTGACGAGTTGGACTGTCATCTTCTTGAGTAGTCCGTGATTGCTTGACAAAGGTCTGTGAGCTTGGCCGCTGAATTAAATTTCTGCTTGATAAGGCCGCTCTGTACTTCCGCTGCCAGGGCCGCGGTGTGCTCCTCGGTATGGAGTGAGTGCTCCGTGTTTCCATTAACTGTTATGACACCGTGTGGTCTGGGCATCTTGAGTTTGAGATAAGCTTAGTGTGGCACCGCATTGAATCAAGCAAATGCAGTCCGTTCCAGCAGTGCGTGATAGCCGCTGCGGAAGGGGACGATGTCGAAGATCAAGTCTTCGCTTCGTAAGTTGTCCGGGGATCCGAAGACAACTTCCAATGTGATTGAACCCGTGCAGCGGGCCTCTACACCTGGTATTACTCCTTTAAAGGTATTTTTTGTGGGCTTGATCCTTGATGGATCGATGCCCATTTTGTGGACTGTATCCTGATAGAGCAGGTTGAGGCTGCTGCCATCGTCCATGAGGACTCGCGTGAGCTGGAACCATCAAATATTGGGTCAAGGACCAGTGCGGCTGAACCGCCATGACGGATACTAATCGGATGGTCCCTGCGATCGAAGGTGATCGGGCAGGACGACCATGGGTTGAATTTTGGGGCGACTTGTGATATGTCTCCAACGTATCTATAATTTTTTATTGTTTCATGCTATTATATTATATGTTTTGGATGTTTAATTGGCTTTATTATACACTTTTATATTATTTTTGGGACTAACCTACTAACCAAAGGCCCAGTGCAAATTGCTGTTTTTTTTGCCTATTTTAGTGTTTCGGAGAAAAGGAATATCAAACAGAATCCAAACGGAATGAAACCTTCGGGAGAGTGATTTTTGGAACAAACGCAATCCAGGAGACTTGGAGTGGACGTCAAGGAAGCAACGAGGAAGCCACGAGGCAGGGAGGCGCGCCCAGGGGGGTAGGCGCGCCCCCACCCTCGTGGGCCCCTCGTGGCTCCCCTGACGACTTCTTTCACCCATATATACTCATATACCCCAAAGACATCCGAGAGCACCACGAAACCCTATTTCCACCGCCGCAACCTTCTGTACCCGTGAGATCCCATCTTGGGGCCTTTTTCTCAGCGTTCACGAGGGGGAATTGATCACGGAGGGCTTCTACATCAACACCATAGCCTCTCCGATGATGTGTGAGTAGTTTACCATAGACTTTCGGGTCCATAGTTATTAGCTAGATGGATTCTTCTCTCTCTTTGGATCTTAATACAAAGTTCTTCTCGATTCTCTTGGAGATCTATTCGATGTAATTCTTTTTGCGGTGTGTTTATCAAGATCCGATGAATTGTGGGTTTATGATCAAGATTATCTATGAACAATATTTGAATCTCCTCTGAATTCTTTTATGTATGATTTGTTATCTTTGCAAGTCTCTTCGAATTATCAGTTTCGTTTGGCCTACTAGATTGATCTTTCTTGCAATGGGAGAAGTGCTTAGCTTTGGGTTCAATCTTGCGGTGTCCTTTCCCAAAGGATGTTAGGGCAGCAAGGCACGCAATGTATTGTTTCCATCGAGGATAAAAAGATGGGGTTTATATCATATTGCTTGAGTTTATCCCTCTACATCATGTCATCTTGCCTAATGCGTTACTCTGCTCTTATGAACTTAATACTCTAGATGCATGCTGGACAGCGGTCGATGTGTGGAGTAATAGTAGTATATGCAGAATCGTTTCAGTCTACTTATCGCGGACGTGATGCCTATATACATGATCATGCCTAGATATTCTCATAATTATGCACTTTTCTATCAATTGCTCGATAGTAATTTGTTCACCCACCATAATACTTATGCTATCTTGAGAGAAGCCACTAGTGAAACCTATGGCCCTCGGGTCTATTTTCTATCATATTAATCTCCCTGCAACTAGCCAATTTCTGTCGCCGTTTATTTTGCAATATTTACTTTTCAATCTATACAACAAAAATACCAAAAATATTTATCTTATTATCTCTATCAGATCTCACTTTTGCAAGTGGCCGTGAAGGGATTGACAACCCCTTTATCTCATTGGTTGCAAGGTTCTTATTTTTTGTGCAGGTACGAGGGACTTCCGTGTAGTCTCCTACTGTATTGATACCTTGGTTCTCAAAAACTGAGGGAAATACTTACGCTACTTTGCTGCATCACCCTTTCCTCTTCAAGGGAAAACCAACGCAATGCTCAAGAGGTAGCAAGAAGGATTTCTGGCGCCGTTGCCGAGGAAGCTTACACCAAGTCAAGTCAAGATTTGATCTCCCGCCAACGTGCGATTTCTGATGCCGTTGCCGGGGAGATCTACGCCAAGTCAAGACATACCAATTACCCATCACAAACTCTTATCCCTCGCATTACATTATTTGCCATTTGCCTCTCGCTTTCCTCTCCCCCACTTCGCCCTTGCCGTTTTATTCGCCCTCTTTTTCCGTTCGCCTCCTTTTCGCTTGCTTCTTGTGTCGCCGTGTGTTGTCATGGCCAGTCCTTTATCTGCTTCTTTGTCTCCCAAGTTTGAAGTTCTTCACTTCAAACAAAGACAAGGAGAAAACTTAAAAGATTCTTGGTATAGGATGATGGAATCTTATCGTAATTGCACCTTAGAGGTGATTTTTAGAATTTTACTTCGCAATTTTTATGTTGGACTAAATATGTCCCATAGACAACTGTTGGATTGCGTTGCCAAATGAAATTTTATTGAAATTGATCCCAGTATTGTGCATGAAATCATAGAGGGAATAGTGGGAACACTACCTCAACAAAAGGGGCCACACCATACCCAGGAAGAGACACAAGTTTTTGAGAAGATTTGCGAAGTAACAATTTTTTTACAAAAGTCTCTTGAACCTCTTAAGAGTGTTAGCAGAAATCTTCACCGTAGGAATATGTTGATTACCCTTTGCAATAAGCAGTTGGATTCTTTATATCTAAAAATTTCTGAATATGAAGTGAAACGTAAAGAACCTCCCGGATTCGAGCATGACTCCGCTAAAAAATTAAAAACCAAAGGTGATAATACCTAGATCTATTCTTGCATTTATGCCTAGCTAGGGGCGTTAAACGATAGCGCTTGTTGGGAGGCAACCCAATTTTATTTTTGTTCCTGTTTAGTAATAAATAATTGATCTAGCCTCTGGTTAGATTTGGTTTTATGTTTTAATTAGTGTTTGTGCCAAGTAAAACCTATAGGATCTTCTTGGATGATAGTTATTTGATCTTGCTGAAAATGTCAGGAACTTTCTGCCCACAAACAATTGTTAAAAATCACCAGAACGTGATAAAATACGGATTCCAATTGCATTAGATCAATAAACAAAATATCTAGGTTGTACTATTTTGGTATAATTTTTTAGTTACATAAAGTTTGCGTTTGTTACAGGTTACTACAGACTGTTCTGTTTTTGAGAGATTCTGTTTTTCGTGTGTTGTTTGCTTATTTTGATGAATTTATGGCTAGTATCGGGGGGTATGAACCACAGAGAAGTTGGAATACAGTAGGTTTAACACCAATATAAATAAAGAATGAGTTCATCACAGTACCTTGAAGTGGTGGTTTGTTTTCTTTCGCTAACGGAGCTCATGAGATTTTCTGTTGAGTTTTGTGTTGTGAAGTTTTCATGTTTTGGGTAAAGATTTGATGGATTATGAAATAAGGAGTGGCAAGAGCCTAAGCTTGGGTATGCCCAAGGAACCCCAAGGTAAAATTCAAGGGAAACCAAAAGCCTAAGCTTGGGGATGCCTCGGAAGGCATCCCCTCTTTCGTCTTCGTCCATCGGTAACTTTACTTGATGCTATATTTTTATTCACCACATGATATGTGTTTTGCTTGGAGCGTCTTGTATGATTTGAGTCTTTGCTTTTCAGTTTACCACAACCATCCTTGCTGTACACACCTTTTGGAGAGACACACATGAATCGGAATTCATTAGAATACTCTATGTGCTTCACTTATATCTTTTAGAGCATGGTGGTGGTTTTATTTTATAGAAATTATTGATCTCTCATGCTTCACTTATATTATTTTGAGAGTCCTTAAGAACAGCATGGTAATTTGCTTTGGCTATAAAATTAGTCCTAATATGATAGGCATCCAAGATTGGTATAATAAAAACTTTCATATAAAGTGCATTGAATACTATGAGAAGTTTGATACTTGATGATTGTTTTGAGATATGAAGGTGGTGATATTAAAGTTGTGCTAGTTGAGTAATTGTGAATTTGAGAAATAATTGTGTTGAAGTTTGCAAGTCCCGTAGCATGCACGCATGGTAACCGTTGTGTAACAAATTTGAAACATGAGGTATTCTTTGATTGTCATCCTTATGAGTGGCGGTCGGGGACGAGCGATGGTCTTTTCCTACCAATCTATCCCCCTAGGAGCATGCGCGTAATGCTTGGTTTTTGATGACTTGTAGATTTTTGCAATAAGTATGTGAGTTCTTTATGACTAATGTTGAGTCCATGGATTATACGCACTCTCACCTTTCCATCATTGCTAGCCTCTTCGGTACCGTGCATTGCCCTTTCTCACCTTGAGAGTTGGTGCAAACTTCGACGGTGCATCCAAACCCCGTGATATGATACGCTCTATCAGAGATAAACCTCCTTATATCTTCCTCAAAACAGCCACCATACCTACCTATTATTGCATTTCCATAGCCATTCCGAGATATAATGCCATGCAACTTTCCACCGTTCATTTATTATGACACGCTTCATCATTGTCATATTGCCTTGCATGATCATGTAGTTGACATCGTATTTGTGGCAAAGCCACCATGCATAATTTATCATACATGTCACTCTTGATTCATTGCCCATCCCAGTACAACGCCGGAGGCATTCATATGGAGTCATATTTTGTTCTAGTATCGAGTTGTAATCATTGAGTTGTAAATAAATAGACGTGTGATGATCGTCATTAATAGAGCATTGTCCCAAAAAAACAGAAAGGCCAAAATAAAAAAAGAAAGGCCCGAAAAAGAGAAAGAAATAAAAAGGGACAATGCTACTATCCTTTTTTTCCACACTTGTGCTTCAAAGTAGCACCATGATCTTTATGATAGAGAGTCTCTTATTTTGTCACTTTCATATACTAGTGGGAATTTTTCATTATAGAACTTGGCTTCTATATTCCAACAATGGGCTTCCTCAAATGTCGTAGGTCTTCGTGAGTGACGGTGTCCTGGACTAGGAGGTACTCACCACATCGTCTCCCGACCAGATGGATCGGGCCGAGGACCCCTGATACGTCTCCGTCGTATCTACTTTTCCAAACACTTTTGCCCTTGTTTTGGACTCTAACTTGTATGATTTGAACGGAACTAACCCGGACTGACGCTGTTTTCAGCAGAATTGCCATGATGTTGTTTTATGTGCAGAAAACAGAAGTTCTCGGAATGACCTGAAACTCCACGGAACATCTTAGAAAAAATAAAAAAAATCCTCGCCAAAGATGAAGACCAGGGGGCCTGTTGGGGAACGTAGTAATTTCAAAAAAAATTCCTACGATCACGCAAGACCATGGTGATGGCATAGCAACGAGAGGGAAGAGTGTCCGTCCACGTACCCTCGTAGACCGAAAGCGAAGCGTTATAACAACGCTGTTGATGTAGTCAGACGTCTTCACGATCCGACCGATCCAAGCACCGAACGACGGCACCTCCGAGTTCTGCACACGCTCAGCTCGATGGCGATCCCGGACTCCGATCCAGCAAAGTGTCGGGATGAGTTCCGTCAGACGACGGCGTGGTGGCGATGATGATGCTCCACCGACGCAGGGCTTCGCCTAAGCTCATGACGATATGACTTCACTAGCGAGGCTTCGCCTAAGCTCCGCGACGATATGACCGAAGTGGAATATGGTGGAGGGGGGCACCGCACACGGCTAAGGAACGATCCGTAGATCAACTTGTGTCCTGGGGTGCCCCCTTGCCCCCGTATATAAAGGAGCAAGGGGGGGGGGGGTGCGGCCGGCCCTAGAGAGGCGCGCCTGGAGGAGTCCTACTCCCACCGGGAGTAGGACTCCCCCCCCCCGTCTCCTAGTTGGACTAGGACTTGAGGAAAGGGGAAAGAGGGAAGGGCTGCGGCCCCTCCCCCTAGTCCAATTCGGACCAGGCCATGGGGGGGCGCGCGGCCTGCCCTAGGCAGCCCCTCTCTCTTTCCCGCAGGGCCCAATAAGGCCCAATACTTCTCCTCGGCGAATTCCCGTAACTCTCCGGTACTCCGAAAAATACCGAATCATTCGGAACCTTTCCGAACTCCGAATATAGTCGTCCAATATATCGATCTTTACGTCTCGACCATTTCGAGAGTCCTCGTCATGTCCCCGATCTCATCCGGGACTCCGAACTCCTTCGGTACATCAAAACTCATAAATTCATAATATAACCGCCATCGAAACCTTAAGCGTGCGGACCCTACGGGTTCGAGAACTATGTAGACATGACCTAGAACTATTCTTGGTCAATAACCAATAGCGGAACCTGGATGCTCATATTGGCTCCTACATATTCTACGAAGATCTTTATCGGTCAAACCGCATAACAACATACGTTGTTCCCTTTGTCATCGGTATGTTACTTGCCCGAGATTCGATCGTCGGTATCCAATACCTAGTTCAATCTCGTTACCGGCAAGTCTCTTTACTCGTTCCGTAATGCATCATTCCGTAACTAACTCATTAGCTACATTGCTTGCAAGGCTTTATAGTGATGTGCATTACCGAGAGGGCCGGAGATACCTCTCCGACAATCGGAGTGACAAAACCTAATCTCGAAATACGCCAACCCAACATGTACCTTTGGAGACACCTGTAGTACTCCTTTATAATCACCCAGTTACGTTGTGACGTTTGGTAGTACCCAAAGTGTTCCTCCGATAAACGGGAGTTGCATAATCTCATAGTTACAGGAACATGTATGGGTCATGAAGAAAGCATTAACATACTAAACGATCAAGTGTTAAGCTAACGGAATGGGTCATGTCAATCAGATCATTCAACTAATGATGTGACCTTGTTAATCAAATAACAACTCCTTGTTCATGGTTAGGAAACATAACCATCTTTGATTAACAAGCTAGTCAAGTAGAGGCATACTAGTGACACTCTGTTTGTCTATGTATTCACACATGTATTATGTTTCCGGTTAATACAATTCTAGCATGAATAATAAACATTTATCATGAAATAAGAAAATAATAACTTTATTATTGCCTCTAGGGCATATTTCCTTCAGTCTCCCACTTGCACTAGAGTCAATAATCTAGTTCACATCGCCATGTGATTTAACATCAATAGTTCACATCTATATGTGGTTAACACCCATAGTTCACATCGATATGTGACCAACACCCAAAGGGTTTACTAGAGTCAGTAATCTAGTTCACATCGCTATGTGATTAACACCCAAAGAGTACTAAGGTGTGATCATGTTTTGCTTGTGAGATAATTTTAGTCAACGGGTCTGTTACATTGAGCCGTGAGTATTTTGCAAATTTCTATATCTACAATGCTCTTGCGGAGCTACTCTAGCTAATTGCTCCCACTTTCAATATGTATCTAGATTGAGATTCCGAGTCATCTAGATTAGTGTTAAAACTTGCATCGACGTAACCCTTTACGACGGGCTCTTTTATCACCTCCATAATCGAGAAATATTTCCTTAGTCCTCACTAAGGATGTCTTTGACCAATGTCCAAAGGATCTACTCCTAGATCACTATTGTACTCCTTGCCAAATTCGGAGCAAGGTATACAATAGGTCCGGTACATAGCATAGAATACTTTATAGAACCTATGATCGAGGCATAGGGAATGACTTTCATTCTCTTTTCTATTTTCTGCCGTGGTCGGGTTTTGTGTCTTACACAATTTCACACCCTGGAACACATGCAATTACTCTTTCCTAGACTGTTCCATTTTGAACTACTTCAAAATCTTGACAAGGTATGTACTTATTGAAAAACTTATCAAGCGTTTTGATCTATCTCTATAGATCTTGATGCTCAATATGTAAGCAGCTTCACTGAGGTCCTTCTTTGAAAAACTCCTTTTCAAATACTCCTTTATGCTTTGCAGAATAATTCTACATTATTTCCGATCAACAATATGTCATTCACATATACTTATCAGAAATGCTGTAGTGCTCCCACTCACTTTCTTGTAAATACAGGCTTCTCCAAAAGTGCAGTATAAGACCATATGCTTTGATCACACTATCAAAGCGTTTATTCCAACTCCGAGATGCTTGCACCAGTCCATAGATGGATCGCTGAAGCTTGCACATTTTGTTAGCTCCTTTAGGATTGACAAAACCTTACGGTTGCATCATATACAACTCTTCTTTAAGAAAACCATTAAGGAATGCAGTTTTGACATCCATTTGCCAGATTTCATAAAATGTGGCAATTGCTAACATGATTCGGACAGACTTTTAAGCATCGATACAAGTGAGAAAATCTCATTGTATTCAACATCTTGAACTTTGTCTAAAACCTTTTTCGACAAGTCTAGCTTTGTAGATAGTAACACTACTATCAGTGTCCATATTCCTCTTGAAGATCCATTTATTTAACATGGCTTGCTGATCATAGAGCAAGTCAATCAAAGTCCATACTTTGTTCTTATACATGGATTTATCTCAGATTTCATGGCCTCAAGCCATTTCGCGGAATCTGGGCTCATCATCGCTTCCTCATAGTTCGTAGGTTCATCATGGTCTAGTAACATGACTTCCAGAACATGATTACCGTACCACTCTGGTGCGGATCTTACTCTGGAAGACCTACGAGATTTGGTAGCAACTTGATCTGAAGTTTCATGATCATCATCATTAACTTCCTCACTAATTGGTGTAGGAATCACTTTGGAACTGATTTACGTGATGAACTACTTTCCAATAAGGGAGAAGGTACAATTACCTCATCAAGTTCTACTTTCCTCCCACTCACTTCTTTCGAGAGAAACTCCTTCTCTAGAAAGGACCCATTCTTAGCAACGAATGTTTTGCCTTTGGATCTGTGATAGAAGGAGTACCCAACAGTTTCCTTTGGGTATTCTATGAAGACGCACTTTTCCGATTTGGGTTCGAGCTTATCAGGTGAAAACTTTTTCACATAAGCATCACAACTCCAAACTTTAAGAAACGACAGCTTAGGTTTACTGTTAAACCATGGTTCATACGGTGTCGCCTCAACGGATTTAGATGGTGCCCTATTAAACGTGAATGCAGCTGTCTCTAATGCATAACCCCAAAACGATAGTGGTAAATCGGTAAGATACATCATAGATCGCACCATATCCAATAAAGTGTGTTCTGACGCTCGGACACACCATTATGTTGTGGTGTTCCATGTGGCGTGAGCTGTGAAACTATTCCACTTTGTTTTTAATTGAAGACCAAACTCGTAACTCAAATATTCATCTCCACGATCAGATCGCAGAAACTTTATTTTCTTGTTACGATGATTTTCCACTTCACTCTGAAATTCTTTGAACCTTTCAACTATTTCAGACTTATGTTTCATCAAGTAGATATACCCATATCTGCTCAAATCATCTTGTGAAGGTCAGAAAATAACGATACTTGCCACGAGCATCAACACTCATTGGATCGTATACATCGGTATGTATTATTTCCAATAAGTCAGTAGCTTGTTCCATTGTTCCGAGAACGGAGTTTTAGTCATCTTGCCCAAACGGCACGGTTCGCAAGCATCAAATGATTCATAACCAAGTGATTCCGAAAGTCCATCGACATGGAGTTTCTTCATGCGTTTTACACCAATATGACATAAACGGCGATTACACAAATAAGTTGCACTATCATTATTAACTTTGCATCTTTTGGCATCAATATTATGAATATGTGTATCACTACGATCGAGATCCAACAAACCATTTTCATTGGGTGTTTAACCATCGAAGGTTTTATTCATGTAAACAGAATAACAATTATTCTTTAACTTTAAATGAATAACCGTTTTGCAATAAACATGATCAAATCATATTCATGCTCAACGCATAACGCCAAATAACATTTATTTAGGTTCAACACTAATCCCGATAGTATAGGGAGTGTGCGATGATGATCATATCAATCTTGGTACTACTTCCAACACTCATCGTCACTTCCCCTTCAACTAGTTTCTATTTATTCTCAGAACTCCTGTTTCGAGTTACTAATCTTAGCAACCGAACAAGTATCAAATACTAGGGGCTACTATAAACACTAGTAAAGCACACATCAATAATCTGTATATCAAATATACCCTTGTTCACTTTGCCATCCTTCTTATCTACCAAATATCTCGGATATTTCCGTTTCTAGTGACCATTTCCTATGCAAAGTGTAAGCACTTCAGTTGTGCTTTGGTTCAGCTTTGGGTTTCTTCATGGGAGTGACAACTTGCTTGTCATTCTACTTGAAGTTCCCCTTTCTTTCCTTTGCCCTTTTCTTGAAACTAGTGGTCTCGTCAATCATCAACACTTGATGCTCTTTCTCGATTTCTACCTTCACGATTTCAACATCACGAAGAGCTCGGGAATCGTTTTCGTCATCCCTTGCATACTATAGTTCATCACGAAGTTCTAGTAACTTAGTGATGGTGACTAGAGAATTCTGTCAATCACTATCTTATCCGGGAGATTAACTCCCACTTGATTCAAGCGATTGAAGTACCTGCATAATCTGAGCACATGCTCACTAGTTGAGCGATTCTCCTCCATCTTTTAGCTATAGAACTTGTTGGAGACTTCATATCTCTCAACTCGGGTATTTGCTTGAAATATTAACTTCAATTCCTGGAACATCTCATATGTTCCATGACGTTCAAAACGTCTTTGAAGTCCCGATTCTAAGCCGTTAAGTATGGTGCACTAAACTATCAAGTAGTCATCATATTGAGCTAGCCAAACGCTCATAACGCCTCGTGATTCTGCTCCTGCAATAGGTCCGCTACCTAGCGGTGCATCAAGGACATAATTCTTACGTGCAGCAATGAGGATAAACCTCGGATCACGGATCCAATCCGCAACATTGCTACTAACATTTTTCAATACAATTTTCTCTAGGAACACATATAAAAACATAGGGAAGCAACAACGCGAGCTATTGATCTACAACATAATTTGCAAAATACTACCAGGACTAAGTTCATGATAAATTAAAGTTCAATTAATCATATTACTTAAGAACTACCACTTAGATAGACATCTCTCTAGTCATCTAAGTGATTACGTGATCCAAATCAACTAAACCATGTCCGATCATCACGTGAGATGGAGTAGTTTCAATGGTGAACATCACTATGTTGATCATATCTACTATATGATTCACGCCGACCTTTCGGTCTCCGTGTTCCGAGGCCATATCTGTTATATGCTAGGCTCGTCAAGTTTAACTCGAGTATTCCGGCGTGCAACTGTTTTGCACCCGTTGTATTTGAACGTAGAGCCTATCACACCCGATCATCACGTGGTGTCTCAAAGACGAAGAACTTTTATAGCGGTGCATACTCAGGGAGAACACTTCTTGATAATTTTAGTGAGAGATCATCTTATAATGCTACCGTCAATCAAAGCAATATAAGATGCATAAAGGATAAACATCACATGCAATCAATATAAGTGATATGATATGGCCATCATCATCTTGTGCTTGTGATCTCCATCTCCGAAGCACCGTCATGATCACCATCGTCACCGGCGCGACACCTTGATCTCCATCGTAGCATCGTTGTCGTCTCGCCAACTATTGCTTCTACGACTATCGCTACTCCTTAGTGATAAAGTAAGCAATTACATGGCGATTGCATTTCATACAATAAAGCGACAACCATATGGCTCCTGCCAGTTGCCGATAACTCGGTTACAAAACATGATCATCTCATACAATAAAATATAGCATCACGTCTTGACCATATCACATCACAACATGCCCTGCAAAAACAAGTTAGACGTCCTCTACTTTGTTGTTGCAAGTTTTACGTGGCTGCTACGGGCTGAGCAAGAACCGTTCTTACCTACGCATCAAAACCACAACGATACTTCGTCAAATAGACTCCGTTTAACCTTCTCAAGGACCGGGCGTAGCCACACTCAGTTCAACTAAAGTGAGAGAGACAGACACCACGGTCACCTTTAAGCAACGAGTGCTCGGGCGGTGAAACCAGTCTCGCGTAAGCGTCTGGCGTAATGTCGGTCCGGGCCGCTTCATCTCACAATACCGCTGAACCAAAGTATGACATGCTGGTAGGCAGTATGACTTGTATCGCCCACAACTCACTTGTGTTCTACTCGTGCATATGACATCAACGCATAAAACCAGGCTCGATGCCTTTGTTGGGGAACGTAGTAATTTCAAAAAAATTCCTACGATCACGCAAGACCATGGTGATGGCATAGCAACGAGAGGGAAGAGTGTCCGCCCACGCACTCGTGAGACCGAAAGCGGAAGCGTTATAACAACGCGGTTGATGTAGTCGCACGCGTCTTCACGATCCGACCGATCCAAGCACCGAACGACGGCACCTCCGAAGTTACGCACACGCTCAGCTTCGATGACGATCCCGGACTCCGATCCGGCAAAGTGTCGGGATGAGTTCCACAAGACGACGGCGTGGTGGCGATGATGATGCTCCACCGACGCAGGGCTTCGCCTAAGCTCATGACGATATGACTTCACCAGCGCAGGGCTTCGCCTAAGCTCCGTGACGATATGACCGAAGTGGAATATGGTGAAGGGGCACCGCTGCGGCTAAGGAACGATCCGTAGATCAACTTGTGTCCTGGGGTGCCCCTTGCCCCGTATATAAAGGAGCAAGGGGGTGCGGCCGGCCCTAGAGGCGGCGCTGGAGGAGTCCTACTCCCACCGGAGTAGGACTCCCCCTTCTCCTAGTTGGACTAGGACTTGAGGAAGGGAAAGAGGGAAGGGTGCGGCCCCTCCCCTAGTCCAATTCGGACCAGGCCATGGGGGCGCGGCCTGCCCTAGGCAGCCCTCTCTCTTTCCCGCAGGGCCCAATAAGGCCCAATACTTCTCCCGGCGAATTCCCGTAACTCTCCGGTACTCGAAAAATACCGAATCATTGGAACCTTTCCGAACTCCGAATATAGTCGCCCAATATATCGATCTTTACGTCTCGACCATTTCGAGAGTCCTCGTCATGTCCCCGATCTCATCCGGGACTCCGAACTCCTTCGGTACATCAAAACTCATAAATTCATAATATAAGCACATCGAAACCTTAAGCGTGCGGACCCTACGGGTTCGAGAACTATGTAGACATGACCTAGAACTATTCTTGGTCAATAACCAATAGCGGAACCTGGATGCTCATATTGGCTCCTACATATTCTACGAAGATCTTTATCGGTCAAACCGCATAACAACATACGTTGTTCCCTTTGTCATCGGTATGTTACTTGCCCGAGATTCGATCGTCGGTATCCAATACCTAGTTCAATCTCGTTATCGGCAAGTCTCTTTACTCGTTCCGTAATGCATCATTCCGTAACTAACTCATTAGCTACATTGCTTGCAAGGCTTTATAGTGATGTGCATTACCGAGAGGGCCCAGAGATACCTCTCCGACAATCGGAGTGACAAAACCTAATCTCGAAATACGCCAACCCAACATGTACCTTTGGAGACACCTGTAGTACTCCTTTATAATCACCCAGTTACGTTGTGACGTTTGGTAGTACCCAAAGTGTTCCTCCGATAAACGGGAGTTGCATAATCTCATAGTTACAGGAACATGTATGGGTCATGAAGAAAGCATTAACATACTAAGCGATCAAGTGTTAAGCTAACGGAATGGGTCATGTCAATCAGATCATTCAACTAATGATGTGACCTTGTTAATCAAATAACAACTCCTTGTTCATGGTTAGGAAACATAACCATCTTTGATTAACAAGCTAGTCAAGTAGAGGCATACTAGTGACACTCTGTTTGTCTATGTATTCACACATGTATTATGTTTCCGGTTAATACAATTCTAGCATGAATAATAAACATTTATCATGAAATAAGAAAATAATAACTTTATTATTGCCTCTAGGGCATATTTCCTTCAGGGCCCACACCCTGTCCACGAGGGTGGGGGCGCCCCCCCCCCCCTCCTGGGCACGCCCCCCTACCTCGTGGGCCCCCTGGAGACCTTCCGACGCAAACTCCAACTCTATATATTGGCTTTCAAAGAGAAAAAAATCAGAGAGAAGAAATCATCGCGTTTTACGATACGGAGCCGCCGTCAAGCCCTAAAACCTCTCGGGAGGGCTGATCTGGAGTCCGTTCGGGGCTCCGGAGAGGGGGATTCGTCTCCGTCGTCATAATCAACCATCCTCCATCACCAATTTCATGATGCTCACCGCCGTGCATGAGTAATTCCATCGTAGGCTTGCTGGACGGTGATGGGTTGGATGAGATCTATCATGTAATCGAGTTAGTTTTGTTAGGGTTTGATCCCTAGTATCCATTATGTTCTGAGATTGATGTTGCTATGACTTTGCTATGCTTAATGCTTGTCACTAGGGCCCGAGTGCAATGATTTCATATCTGAACCTATTATGTTTTCATGAATATATGTGTGTTATTGATCCTATCTTGCAAGTCTATAGTCACCTATTATGTGTTATGATCCGACAACTCCGAAGTGACAATAATCGGGATACTTCTCAGTGATGACCATAGTCTGAGGAGTTCATGTATTCACTAAGTGCTAATGCTTTGTTCCGGTTCTCTATTAAAAGGAGGCCTTAATATCCCTTAGTTTCCATTAGGACCCCGCTGCCACGGGAGGGTAGGACAAAAGATGTCATGCAAGTTATTTTCCATAAGCACGTATGACTATATTCGGAATACATGCCTACATTATATTGATGAATTGGAGCTAGTTCTGTGTCACCCTATGTTATGACCGTTACATGATGAACCGCATCCGACATAATTATCCACCACCGATCCAATGCCTACGAGCTTTCCGTCTACTGGTTTACGCTTATTTACTTTCCCGTTGCTACTGTTACAATCACTACAAAACACCAAAAACATTACTTTTGCTTCCGTTACTTTTGTTACCGTTACCACTACTATCATACTACTTTGATACTAAACACTTTGCTGCAGATATTAAATTATCCAGGTGTGGCTGAATTGACAACTCAGTTGCTAATACTTGAGAATATTCTTTGGCTCCCCTTGTGTCGAATCAATAAATTTGGGTTGAATACTTTACCCTCGAAAGCTGTTGCGATCCCCTACACTTGTGGGTTATCAAGAACAATTTCTGGCGCCGTTGCCGGGGAGCATAGTTCTATTCCTTGAGTTACTTGGGATTTATATCTGCTGGACACTATGAAGAACTTGAAAGACGCTAAGATAAAAATTTATGCCTCAACTACGAGGGGAGGTAAGGAACTGCCATCTAGCTCTGCACTTGATTCACCTTTCCGTTATGAGTAAGCTTGCGACACCTAAACACCTCGCTTACGCTATTCGCTCGATATGTCGCATGTTATTGATGATGCCACTTCTGCTATGCATGATACTTATGATGAAACTACTTCTATGCTTGATACTACTGTGCCCCTTGGTGAATTTCTTGATGAACAAATTTCTAGGGCTAGAGAGAAAGGAACTATTGAAACTGGTTATATTGATGAAAGTGATGATGAGGATATGCCCGCTATTCCTGAGGGTTATCTTTTTCATGTGGAATCTTCTGCAGCTATTTTTGCCTGCCGGGATAGATACGAACTTAAGTGGCTGTTAGTTAAATGGAGTAAAGAATCTCTTAGAGACAGAATGAAACCTGACCCTGCTTTTGCTAATTCACCTATTTGTGTTCCTAATAAGGATTATGAATTCTCTGTTGATCCTGATATAATTACTTTGGTTGAATCTGATCCTTTTCATGGTTATGAATCTGAAACTGTTGTGGCACATCTTACTAAATTAAATGATATAGCCACCCTGTTCACTAATGATGAGAGATCTCGCTACTTTTATATCCTTAAAATATTTCCGTTCTCATTAAAGGGTGATGCTAAGATATGGTTTAATTCTCTTGATCCTGGTTGTGTGCGTAGTCCCCAGGATATGATTTATTACTTCTCTACCAAATATTTCCCTGCTCATAAGTAACAAGCTGCTTTAAAGGAAATATACAACTTTGTGCAAATTGAAGAAGAGAGTCTCCCACAAGCTTGGGGGAGGCTTCTCAAGTTATTTAATGCTTTGCCTGATCATCCTCTTAAGAAAAATGAAATACTTGATATCTTTTACAATGGACTAACCGATGCTTCCAGAGATTATCGGATAGTTGTGCTGGTTCTCTTTTCAGGGGAAGAACACCGGATGAAGCTGAAATTTTATTGAATAATATGTTGACAAATGAAAATAATTGGGCACCTCCTGAGCCAACTCCCGAGCCAGCTCCTGAGCCAATTACTGAGCTTATTCCTAAACCAATTCCGAAGAAGAGAGGTGTTCAGTCCCGGAGATATGCAAGAGGCAAAGAAATCTATGAAAGAAAAAGGTATTAGAGTTGAAGATGTTAAAATTTACCTCCTATTGAAGAAATACATGGTCTTAATTTACCGCATGTTGAAGAAACATATGATCTTGATCCATTACCTATTGAAGAACCTCCTGATCCCGATAACCCGACACAGGTAGTAAAGGGGCTGTTATTGATTGCAACAAAGGCAATGTCACTTTTCATGTTAATGGTAATGAGCATAAGGTACACTTTCCGAGGAAACAACCTCAAGTTTAAAGCATCAACTCTATTGGAAAAGTCCCATCGATTATTTTTGGAGGTTTTGAATTTCCTCTTCCTACTGTCAAGACGAAATATGATATTCTTATTATAGGGGATGTGCATATCCCTGTTGAGGTAACATAGTGTTATTCGAAATTTCTCCGGTTCCATGTTAATCGGAATGAGTTTGTTAACAAGACCTGATCAACCTTGTTAGTGGATTCCTTTTGATGATCATGAGACGGATGAAACTAGAAGGCACAACCTTCTGTACCCTATTTATACTTTCTGTTATTTAGTTAAAATAAAGTAAAAATAGTATTTTCTGTCTGTTTCCTGATTTATCCGTTCAATATAAAAATATCCCGAAAATAAAAGTCCTCAGAATGCCATGCCAATTTAATATGATTTTTTCAGGAATATTTGAGGATTTTTAGTGCAAAAATTACCTGGGAGGCTGCCACACTGCCACGAGGGTGGAGGCGCACCCTACCCGGTGCGCCCCGCCTCGTGGGCCCATGGTGGCCCTCCTACACTTATTCCTGCACCCATCCTCTTCTTCTTCCTCCCACAAACACGAATATCTGGCTCAAACACGAGTTCCGGCCCCGTTCTTTGTGATTTTCGATCTCCTTGCTCAAAGCACCTCTCACAAAACTGCTTGGGGAGATTGTTCCTTGGTATGTGACTCCTCCATTGGTTCAATTAGTTTTTGTTCTAGTGATTTATTCATTGCAAATTTGTGCTGCATAGGTGACCATGTTCTTGAGCTTGCATGTCAAATTTATATGGTTCCAAGTAGTTCTAATGCTTGATATAGGCTCTAGTCACTTGTAGGAGTAGTTGCTATCAATTTTATTGAAGTTGGTTCACTTTTGTTTGAAGTTACTAAAAATTTCAGATTATTTCAGAAAATAATGAAGAGACTTTTGAGGGGCTCGTCGAGCCGAAGCTCGAAGGAAAAGCAAAAGGAAGAAGCACAGAAGCCCAAATATAATTTGCCTCGCACCGCGGAGGTCCGGCCGTGTGAATGGCCTTCCCATGACTTCTTGAGGAGAGCCGGAATTTATGAGGATTTTCATTTATTGATTGAGAATGCTGGCCTCACCAACTTCCTCTGCGACCAACGTCATCAGTATCTCTTACTCACAAATACTTTTGTGCAAAACTTCTACTATTTTCCTAAGGAATCACCTCCATCAGTAGAGTTTCATTTATATGACATTGTTAAGAAGATGCCATTAGGTGAATTTTGCGAGGTTTGCAAAATACCCTTTGAGGGTACCTTAGATGAACCACACCGTAATGAAGTGGAAGCATTTATTAACATTATCACTGTGGGAGAAACCAGGAAGGTTTCTGATGCAAGAAATACTAGCACATACATGTTCCTGTGTTACGCTACTTTGCCTTATTTGCTAGTCGTTGCTTGATTGGTCGCAGAAACTGTGGAAACCTTAGTGTTCCTTATATTATCATTTTGTTCCATGGTTTATACCGCAATAACTCTGTTAGTATGGGTGGAATTGTTGCTAGACGGTTAAGTCTGAACTGTACTAAGGGCCCCATCTTTGGAGGCATTTATGCTTCACGCCTAGCTGAATACTTTAGCATACCTATTAGGCATTTTGAGAAAGAAGAAAAATTGTTGCCTAGTTCTTATCTAGATTATAAGAGTATGCTAGCACATGATTTTATTTTTAAGAGTCGTGAAGTGGAGCTCAAATATAAATTGTACTTTGATAAACGCCACCCTAAGACTATTACCTTGCCTGCTCCTTCTTTGTTTAACTTGTCTGTAGGTCCTTACCTCGTTCCGTGGGCGGCCGTTCAAGCCTATCGGAATCCTGCACCAGCCCCGGAGCCGGAACCACAATATGAGCCTCCACGCCAGTCTGTTTATTCTTGGGATCCGGAGGTGGCTGCCAGCCAGTGGCAGTCAGAGTCCTCTTCATCGCAGTACGACCCCAGCTACACCTACGGGTATCCGCCAGGCTATCCCTGGCAATGAACCAACTTAGGCCAAAAGCCTAAGCTTGGGGGAGTACGTATTTCCCACCGACATTACATTTATGTTCACACACACTCATTGCAAGATGTCGGTGCTCATACTCTTTCACTATGATATCCATGCTAGGTTATTTTCTTTTTCCTGCTTTCTTCTTGTGTGTTTGATAAACTTTAAGAAAACAACAAAAAATTAGTAGTAACTTCTAGTTAGTTTACTTTTCCTGCTGTAGTAGTAATAATTAAAAAGAAAACCCAAAAATATTTCCCGTTCTTCTTTTGCTTGTTGGGACCTTTCCCGTGTAAATAGTTTTATTTCTTTTCTTTTCTTTGGGGGTCGATAGGAGAATACCATAATTAAATTGTTGAAGTGGCTCTTATATGCTTTATTGTTAATTTAACCAAGAGCCCACATTGCCTTGTCTTCTCTCTTGTTTGTTGAATGCTCGCAGATTCCAACTTAGTCCAATGCACGTGCACTCTTATTATTATTCACATCGTTCGATCGTGCAAATGAAAGGCAATTATGATGATATACGATGGACTAGCTGAGATGGGAAAAACTGGTATGAACTCGACCTCTCTTGTTTTTGTAAATATGATGAGTTCATCGTTCTTGATTCAGCTTATTATGAATAAACATGTTTGCAATGACAATTAGAGATCATAGTTTCTTATGCCATGCTTGATTAGCTAAGAGTTATAATGGTTTACCTTGCGTACCAACATGCTATTAAAATGGTTGTGATGTGGTATGATGGGGTGGTATCCTCCTTTGAATGATTTAAGTGACTTGACTTGGCACATGTTCACACATGTAGTTGAAACAAATCAACATAGCCGTCACAATATTTATGTTCATAGTGGATTATATCCTACTCATGCTTGCATCCAATGTTTATTAATTTTAATGCATGTACATGGCTGTTGTTGCTCTCTAGTTGGTCGCTTCTCAGTCTTTTGCTAGCCTTCACTTGTACTAAGCGGGAATACTGGTTGTGCATCCAATCCCTTAAACCCCAAAGTTATTCCACATGAGTCCACTATACCTTCCTATATACGGTATCTATCTGCCGTTCCAAGTAAATTTGTATGTGCCAAACTCTAAACCTTCAAATAAACATTCTGTTTTGTATGCTCGAATAGCTCATGTATCAACTATGGTTGTCCTTATCTTCCATGTTAGGCGGGTTATTCTCAAGAGGAGTGGACTCCGCTCCTCACTCACGAGAACATGGCTGGTCACCGGGATGCCTAGTCCCATGCTTTATGCAAATTAAATCAAAATTAATTGCAAACAAAACTCCCCGTGGGACCTAATGTATGTTGGAGGCACTCGTTGTTTCGAGCAAGCCGTGGATTGATGCTTGTTGGTGGAGGGGGAGTATAAACTTTACCATTCTGTTTGGAAACCGCCTATAATGTGTGTGACATGGAAGATATCGCCATCTATTAGTTGTTATGTTGACAATGAAAGTATACCGCTCAAAATATTATTTATCTCTATTTCAAAATCGAGCTCTGGCACCTCTACAAATCCTTGCTTCCCTCTGCAAAGGGCCTATCTATTTACTTTTGTGTTGAGTCATCACCCTCTTATTAAAAGCACTAGCTGGAGAGCACAGCTGTCATTTGCATTCATTACTGTTAATTTATACTGGGTATGACTATGAATGGATCTTTTTTACCATGAATTACAATGTTTAGTCAGTCCTTGATCTTTAAAGGTGCTCCGCATTTATGTTTTGCGGTCTCAGAAAGGGCTAGCGAGAAACCATCCTGTTATATCATATTATGACTGTTTTGAGAAAGTGTTGTCATCCGAGATTTATTATTATGACTCGCTAGTTCATTATGCCACTGATATGAGTAAACATGAGACCTGAGAATTATTGCAAACGTGGTTAGTTATAATCTTTGCTGAAAACCTGAATGCTGGCTTGACATATTTACAACAACAAGAGAAAACAAAGTTTGTAAAAGTTTTTCTTTTTCTCTTTTAGTTTGTCAACTGAATTGCTTGAGGACAAGCAAGGGTTTAAGCTTGGGGGAGTTGATACGTCTCCGTCGTGTCTACATTTCCAAACACTTTTGCCCTTGTTTTGGACTCTAACTTGTGTGACTTGAACGGAAATAACCCGGACTGACGATGTTTTCAGCAGAATTGCCATGATGTTGTTTTATGTGCAGAAAACAAAAGTTCTCTGAATGACCTGAAACTCCACGGAACATCTTAGAAAAAATAATAAAAAATCCTCGCCAAAGATGAAGACCAGGGGGCCCACACCCTGTCCACGAGGGTGGGGGCGCCCCTCCCCCCCTTCTGGGCGCGCCTCCCTACCTCGTGGGCCCCCTGGAGACCTTCCGACGCCAACTCCAACTCTATATATTGGTTTTCGGAGAGAAAAAAAATCAGATAGAAGAAATCATCGCGTTTTATGATACGGAGCCGCCGCTAAGCCCTAAAACCTCTCGGGAGGCCTGATCTGGAGTCCGTTCGGGGCTCCGGAGAGGGGGATTCGTCGCCGTCGTCATCAACCATCCTCCATCACCAATTTCATGATGCTCACCGCCAGGCGTGAGTAATTCCATCGTAGGCTTGCTGGACGGTGATGGGTTGGATGAGATCTATCATGTAATCGAGTTAGTTTTGTTAGGGTTTGATCCCTAGTATCCATTATGTTACGAGATTGATGTTGCTATGACTTTGCTATGCTTAATGCTTGTCACTAGGGCCCGAGTGCCATGATTTCATATCTGAACCTATTATGTTTTCATGAATATATGTGTGTTCTTGATCCTATCTTGCAAGTCTATAGTCACCTATTATGTGTTATGATCCGACAACCCCAAAGTGACAATAATCGGGATACTTCTCGGTGATGACCATAGTCTGAGGAGTTCATGTATTCACTAAGTGCTAATGCTTTGTTCCGGTTCTCTATTAAAAGGAGGCCTTAATATCCCTTAGTTTCCATTAGGACCCCGCTGCCACGGGAGGGTAGGACAAAAGATGTCATGCAAGTTCTTTTCCATAAGCACGTATGACTATATTCGGAATACATGCCTACATTATATTGATGAATTGGAGCTAGTTCTGTGTCACCCTATGTTATGACCGTTACATGATGAACCGCATTCGGCATAATTATCCATCACAGATCCAATGCCTACAAGCTTTCCATCTACTGGTTTACGCTTATTTACTTTCCCGTTGCTACTGTTACAATCACTACAAAACACCAAAAACATTAATTTTGCTTCCGTTACTTTTGTTACCGTTACTACTACTATCATCTACTTTGCTACTAAACACTTTGCTACAGATATTAAGTTATCCACGTGTGGCTGAATTGACAATTCAGTTGCTAATACTTGAGAATATTCTTTGGCTCCCCTTGTGTTGAATCAATAAATTTGGGTTGAATACTTTACCCTCGAAAGCTGTTGCGATCTCCTACACTCGTGGGTTATCAACCCCCATGGCGGTTCACTCATGGGCCACTTCGGGCAGCCCATGCTGTTGGGGAACGTAGTAATTTCAAAATTTTCCTACGCACACACAGGACCATGGTGATGGCATAGCAACGAGAGGGGAGAGTGTTGTCTACGTACCCTCGTAGACCAAAGCGGAAGCGATCACAACGTAGAGGAAGTAGTCGACGTTCTCCTCGCGATCCTGCCGATCCCAAAGTGCGTTACTCCGGCACCTCCGAGTCGATGATGACGAGAGGAAGTAGTCAGACGTTCTCCTCGCGATCCAGCCGATCCCAAGCGCCGTTACTCGGCGCCTCCGAGTTCTTGGCACACGCTCAGCTCGATGACGCCTCCTCGGGCTCCGATCCGCAAAGCTCCGGGAGAGGGAGTTCCACAAGACGACGGCGTGGTGACGATCTTGATGTTTCACCGACGCAGGGCTTCGCCTAAGCACCGCTACGATATGACCGAGGTGGCATATGGGGGAGGGGGGCACCGCACACGGCTAAGGCACGATCTCAAGGCTCACCTTGTGTGTCCTAGGGTGCCCCCCACCCCGTATATAAAGGAGGGAGGGAGGAGGTGGCCGCCACAAGGGGCGCACCATAGGAGGGGGAAACCTACTCCAAGTAGGTTTCCCTCTCTTTTTCCTTATCTTATTTGGAGGGGGAAGGAAGG
This sequence comes from Aegilops bicornis, assembly GCA_021605145.1. Classification (NCBI taxonomy): domain Eukaryota; kingdom Viridiplantae; phylum Streptophyta; class Magnoliopsida; order Poales; family Poaceae; genus Aegilops; species Aegilops bicornis. The sequence continues at coordinate 514,954,908 of CM038669.1, read as the reverse complement.
AGTACTAGTATTAGGAAGTAGTACTAGTAGTAGGAATAGGAAGAGGGGGAAGGAGAAAGGAAAGGGGGCCGCCCTCCCCACCCGGATTGGGCTTGGGGGCACGCCTCCCTTGTTCCTTCTCCCTTCCTCCTACATGGGCCCAATAAGGCCCATATACCTCCCGGGGGGTTCCGGTAACCTCCCGGAGCTCCAAACTTCTCCGAACCTTTCCGGTGTCCAAATATATCCGTCCAATATATTAATCTTTATGTCTCGACCATTTCGAGACTCCTCGTCATGTCCGTGATCATATCCGGGACTCAACAACCTTCGGTACATCAAAATACACAAACTCATAATATAACCGTCATCGAAACCTTAAGCGTGCGGACCCTACGGTTCGAGAACAATGTAGACATGACCGAGACACATCTCCGGTCAATAACCAATAGCGGGACCTGGATGCCCATATTGGTTCCTACATTTTCTACGAATATCTTTATCGGTCAGACCGCATAACAACATACGTTGTTCCCTTTGTCATCGGTATGTTACTTACCCGAGATTCGATCGTCGGTATCCAATACCTAGTTCAATCTCGTTACTGGCAAGTCTCTTTACTCGTTCCGTAATACATCATCTCACAACTAACTCATTAGTTGTAATGCTTGCAAGGCTTATGTGATGTGTATTATCGAGAAGGCCCAGAGATACCTCTCCGACAATCGGAGTGACAAAACCTAATCTCGAAATCGCCAACCCAACAAGTACCTTTGGAGACACATGTAGTACTCCTTTATGATCACCCGATTCACGTTGTGACGTTTGGTAGTACCCAAAGTGTTCCTCCGTAAACGGAGTTGCATAATCTCATAGTTACAGGAACATGTATAAGTCATGAAGAAAGCAATAGCAACATACTAAACGATCAAGTGCTAGGCTAACGGAATGGGTCATGTCAATCAGATCATTCTCCTAATGATGTGATCCCGTTAATCAAATGACAACTCATGTCTATGGTTAGGAAACATAACCATCTTTGATTAACGAGCTAGTTAAGTAGAGGCATACTAGTGACACTCTGTTTGTCTATGTATTCACACATGTATTATGTTTCCGTTAATACAATTCTAGCATGAATAATAAACATTTATCATGATATAAGGAAATAAATAATAACTTTATTATTGCCTCTAGGGCATATTTCCTTGATCTCCCACTTGCACTAGAGTCAATAATCTAGTTCACTCAAGAATGATTCTAACACCCATGGAGTCTTGGTGCTGATCATGTTTTGCTCGTGGAAGAGGCTTAGTCAACGGGTCCGCAACGTTCAGATCCGTATGTATTTTGCAAATCTCTATGTCTCCCACTTGGACTTGGTCCCGAATGGAATTGAAGGCGTCTCTTGATATGCTTGGTCCTCTTGTGAAATCTGGATTCCTTTGCCAAGGCAATTGCACCAGTATTGTCACAGAAGATCTTCATTGGTCCCGATGCACTAGGTACAACACCTAGATCGGAAATGAACTCTTTCATCCAGACTCCTTTATTTGCTGCTTCCGAAGCAGCTATGTACTCCGCTTCACATGTAGATCCCGCCACGACGCTTTGTTTAGAACTGCACCAACTGACAACTCCACCGTTTAACAAAAACACGTATCCGGTTTGCGATTTAGAATCGTCCGGATCAGTGTCAAAGCTTGCATCGACGTAACCATTTACGACTAGCTCTTTGTCACCTCCATATACGAGAAACATATCCTTAGTCCTTTTCAGGTATTTCAGGATGTTCTTGACCGCTGTCCAGTGATCCACTCCTTTATTACTTTGGTACCTTCCTGCCAAGCTTATTGCTAAGCATACGTCAGGTCTGGTACACAGCATTGCATACATGATAGAGCCTATGGCTGAAGCATAGGGAACATCTTTCATTTTCTCTCTATCTTCTCATTGTGGTCGGGCATTGAGTCTGACTCAATCTCACACCTTGTAATACAGGTAAAAAACCTTTCTTTGCTTGATCCATTTTGAACTTCTTCAAAACTTTATCAAGGTATGTGCTTTGTGAAAGTCCAATTAAGCGTCTTGATCTATCTCTATAGATCTTGATGCCCAATATGTAAGCTTTCACCAAGGTCTTTCATCGAAAACTCTTGTTCAAGTATCCCTTTATGCTATCCAGAATTCTATATCATTTCCGATCAGTAATATGTCATCTACATATAATATCGTAAATGCTAGAGAGCTCCCACTCACTTTCTTGTAAATACAAAGCTTCTCCAAAAGTCTTATAAACCCAAATACTTTGATCACACTATCAAAGCGTTTATTCCAACTCCGAGATGCTTGCACCAGTCCATAAATGGATCGCTGGAGCTTGCACACTTTGTTAGCTCCCTTTGGATCGATAAAACCTTACAGTTGCATCATATACAACTCTTCTTCCGTAAACCCATTCAGGAATGCGGTCTTTACATCCATTTGCCAAATTTCATAATCATAAAATGCGGCAATTGCTAACATGATTCGGACAGACTTAAGCATCGCGACGGGTGAGAAGGTCTCATCGTAGTCAATCCCTTGAACTTGTCGAAACCCCTTTGCGACAAGTCGAGCTTTGTAGACAGCAATATTACCGTCGCCAGTCTTCTTCTTGAAGATCCACTTGTTTTCTATTGCTTGCCGAATTCGGCAAGTCAACCAAAGTCCACACTTTGTTTTCATACATGGATCCCATCTCAGATTTCATGGCCTCAAGCCATTTTATGGAATCTGGGCTTACCATCGCTTCTTCATAGTTCGTAGGTTCATCATGATCTAGTAGCATGACTTCCGAACAGGATTGCCGTACCACTGCAGTGCGGATTTTATTCTGGTTGATCTACGAGGTTCTGTAGTAACTTGATCTGAAGTTTCGTGATCAACATCATCAACTTCCTCACTATTTGGTGTAGATATCGCAGAAACTGGTTTCTGTGATAAACTACTTTCAAATAAGGGAGAAGGTATAGTTACCTCATCAAGTTCTACTTTCCTCCCACTCACTTCTTTCGAGAGAAACTCCTTCTCTAGAAAGGATCCATTCTTAGCAACAAATGTCTTGCCTTCGGATCTGTGATAGAAGGTGTACCCAACTGTCTCCTTTGGGTATCCTATGAAGATACATTTCTCCGATTTAGGTTCGAGCTTATCAGGTTGAAGCTTTTTCACATAAGCATCGCATCCCCAAACTTTAAGAAACGACAACTTTGGTTTCTTGCTAAACCACAGTTCATAAGGTGTCGTCTCAACGGATTTTGACGGTGTTCTATTCAGCGTGAATGCGGCCGTCTCAAGAGCATAACCCCAAAAGCGATAGCGGTAAATCTGTAAGAGACATCATAGATCGCACCATATCTAGTAAAGTGCGACACGACGTTCGGACACACCATTGCGCTGTGGTGTTCCGGTGGCGTGAGTTGCGAAACTATTCCGCATTGTTTCAAATGTAGACCAAACTCAGAACTCAAATATTCGCCTCCACGATCAGATCGAAGAAACTTTATTTTCTTATTACGATGATTTTCAACTTCACTCTGAAATTCTTTGAACTTTTCAAATGTCTCAGACTTATGTTTCATTAAGAAGATATACCCATATCTCGCTTAAATCATCTGTGAAGGTGAGAAAATAACGATATCCGCCACGAGCCTCAACATTCATTGGACCACATATATCTGTATGTATGATTTCCAACAAATCTGTTGCTCTCTCTCCATAGTACCGGAGAACGGGGTTTTAGTCATCTTGCCCATGAGGCACGGTTACGCAAGTGCCAAGTGATTCATAATCAAGTGACTCCAAAAGTCCATCAAGATGGAGTTTCTTCATGCGCTTTATACCGATATGACCTAAACGGCAATGCCACAAATAAGTCGCACTATCATTATCAACTCTGCATCTTTTGGTTTCAACATTATGAATATGTGTATCACTACTATCGAGATTCATTAAAAATAGACCACTCTTCAAGGGTGCATGACCATAAAAGATATTATTCATATAAATAGAACAACCTTTATTCTACGATTTAAATGAATAACCGTCTCGCATCAAACAAGATCCAGATATAATGTTCATGCTCAACGCTGGCACCAAATAACAATTATTTAGGTCTAAAACTAATCCAGAAGGTAGATGTAGAGGTAGCGTGCCGACCGCGATCACATCGAATTAGGAACCATTACACACACGCATAGACACCTCGTCCTTTGCCGTTGTTCGCAATCTGTAGTCCCTGTTTGAGTTGCAAATATTAGCAATGTAACCAGTATCAAATACCTGTGTGCTCTGCGAGCTCTAGTAAGGTACACATCAATAACATGTATATCACATATACCTTTGTTCACCTTGCCATCCTTCTTATCCGCCAAATACTTGGGGCAGTTCCGCTTCCAGTGACGATGCTTGGTGAGAAGCACTTCGATTTCAGGTTTAGGTCCAGACTTGGGTTTCTTCCCTTGAGCAAAGCAACTTGTTTGCTGTTCTTCTTGAAGTTCCCCTTCTTCTTCCCTTTGCCTTTCTTCTTGAAACTAGTGGTCTTATTGACCATCAACACTTGATGCTCCTTCTTGATTTCTACCTCCGCAGCCTTCAAAGATTGCGAAGAGCTCGAGCATAGTCTTTACTAACCCTTGCATATTATAGTTCATCACGAAGCCTTTGTAGCTTGGTGGCGGTGATTGAAGAATTACATCAATGACACAATCATCCAGGAAGATCAACTCCCAGTTGAGTCAAGTGATTGTAATACCCGGACATTACGAGTATGTGCTCACCGATGCACCCATTCTCCTCCATTTTGCAGCTATAGAACTTATTGGAGACTTCATATCTCTCAATCCGGGCATTACATTGAAATATCAACTTCAACTCTTGGAACATCTCATATGCTCCACGACTTTCAAAACATCGTTGAAGACCCGGTTCTAAGCCGTAAAGCATGGCACACTGAACTATAGAGTAGTCATCAGCTTTGCTCGCCAGACGTTCTTAACGCCGTCGGTTGCATCAAGAGCAGTTCGCACCTAGCGGTGCATCCAGGCGTAACTCTTACATGCAGCAATGAGGATAATCCTCGATTACGGACCCGATCCGTGTAATTGCTACCATCATCTTTCAACTTTGCTTTCTCAAGGAACGCATTAAAATTCAACGGAACAATAGCACGAGCCATCTATCTACAAATGACATAGACAAGCAAGATACTATCGGTACTAAGTTCATGATAAATTTAAGTTCAATTAATCATATTACTTAAGAACTCCCACTTAGGCAGACATCTCTCTAGTCATCTAAGTGATCACGTGATCCAAATCAACTAAACCATAACCGATCATCACGTGAGATGGAGTAGTTTTCAATGGTGAACATCTTATGTTGATCATATCTACTATATGATTCACGCTCGACCTTTCGGTCTCCGTGTTCCGAGGCCATATCTGCATATGCTAGGTTCGTCAAGTATAACCTGAGTATTCTGCGTGTGCAAAACTGGCTTGCACCCGTTGTAGATGGACGAGAGCTTATCACACCCGATCATCACGTGGTGTCTCGGCACGCATTTAACTTTGCCAACGGTGCATACTCGTGGAGAACACTACTTGATAATTTTAGTGAGAGATCATCTTAAAATGCTACCGTCAATCAAAGCAAAATAAGATGCATAAATGATAAACATCACATGCAATCAATATAAGTGATATGATATGGCCATCATCATCTTGTGCTTGTGATCTCCATCTCGAAGCACCGGCCATGATCACCATTGTCACCGCGCGACACCTTGATCTCCATCGTAGCATCGTTGTCGTTACGCCATCTATTGCTTCTCGACTATCGCTACCGCTTAGTGATAAAGTAAAGCAATTACAGTAGCGTTGCATTTCATACAATAAAGCGACAACCATATGGCTCTGCCGATTGCCGATAACTTCGGTTACAAAACATGATCATCTCATACAATAAAATATAGCATCACGTCTTGACCATATCACATCACAACATGCCTGCAAAAACAAGTTAGACGTCCTCTACTTTGTTGTTGCAAGTTTTACGTGGCTGCTACGGGCTGAGCAAGAACCGTTCTTACCTACGCATTAAAACCACAACGATACTTCACAAATAGACTCCGCTTTAACCTTCTCAAGGACCGGCGTAGCCACACTCAGTTCAACTAAAGTGAGAGAGACAGACACCCGCCAGCCACCTTTAAGCACGAGTGCTCAGAACGGTGAAACCGGTCTCGCGTAAGCGTCTGGCGTAATGTCCGTCCGGGCCGCTTCATCTCACAATACCGCTGAACCAAAGTATGACATGCTGGTAGGCGGTATGACTTGTATCGCCCACAACTCACTTGTGTTCTACTCGTGCATATGACATCAACGCATAAAACCTGGCTCGGATGCCCTTTGTTGGGGAACGTAGTAATTTCAAAAATTTCCTACGCACACACAGGACCATGGTGATGGCATAGCAACGAGAGGGGAGAGTGTTGTCTACGTACCCTCGTAGACCAAAGCGGAAGCGATCACAACGTAGGGGAAGTAGTCGTACGTTCTCCTCGCGATCCTGCCGATCCCAAAGGTTACATTCCGGCACCTCCGAGTCGATGATGACGAGAGGAAGTAGTCAGACGTTCTCCTCGCGATCGGCCGATCCCGGCACCGTTACTCCGGCGCCTCGAGTTCTTGGCACACGTTCAGCTCGATGACGCTCCTCGGGCTCCGATCCAGCAAAGCTCCGGGAGAGGGAGTTCCACAAGACGATGGCGTGGGACGATCTTGATGTTTCACCGACGAGGGCTTCGCCTAAGCACCGCTACGATATGACCGAGGTGGAATATGGTGGAGGGGGCACCGACACGGCTAAGGAACGATCTCAAGGATCAACTTGTGTGTCCTAGGGTGCCCCCACCCCGTATATAAAGGAGGGAGGGAGGAGGTGGCGGCCACAAGGGGGGCGCACCATAGGGAGGGGAAACCTACTCCAAGTAGGTTTCCTCTCTTTCCTTATCTTATTTGGAGGGAAGGAAGGAGTACTAGTATTAGGAAGTAGTACTAGTAGTAGGAATAGGCCGAGGGGGAAGGAGAAAGGAAAGGGGCGGCCCCTCCCCAGTCGGATTGGGCTTGGGGCGCGCCTCCCTTGTTCCTTCTCCCTTCCTCCTACATGGGCCCAATAAGGCCCATATACCTCCTGGGGGGTTCCGGTAACCTCCCGGAGCTCCAAACTTCTCCGAAACCTTCCCGGTGTCCAAATATATCCGTCCAATATATTAATCTTTATGTCTCGACCATTTCGAGACTCCTCGTCATGTCCGTGATCATATCCGGGACTCAACAACCTTCGTACATCAAAATACATAAACTCATAATATAACCGTCATCGAAACCTTAAGCGTGCGGACCCTACGGTTCGAGAACAATGTAGACATGACCGAGACACATCTCCGGTCAATAACCAATAGCGGGACCTGGATGCCCATATTGGTTCCTACATTTTCTACGAAGATCTTTATCGGTCAGACCGCATAACAACATACGTTGTTCCCTTTGTCATCGGTATGTTACTTACCCGAGATTCGATCGTCGGTATCCAATACCTAGTTCAATCTACATTCTTGGCAAGTCTCTTTACTCGTTCCGTAATACATCATCTCACAACTAACTCATTAGTTGTAATGCTTGCAAGGCTTATGTGATGTGTATTACCGAGAAGGCCCAGAGATACCTCTCCGACAATCGGAGTGACAAAACCTAATCTCGAAATACGCCAACCCAACAAGTACCTTTGGAGACACCTGTAGTACTCCTTTATGATCACCCGATTCGTTGTGGACGTTTGGTAGTACCCAAAGTGTTCCTCCGGTAAACGGAGTTGCATAATCTCATAGTTACAGGAACATGTATAAGTCATGAAGAAAGCAATAGCAACATACTAAACGATCAAGTGCTAGGCTAACGGAATGGGTCATGTCAATCAGATCATTCTCCTAATGATGTGATCCCGTTAATCAAATGACAACTCATGTCTATGGTTAGGAAACATAACCATCTTTGATTAACGAGCTAGTTAAGTAGAGGCATACTAGTGACACTCTGTTTGTCTATGTATTCACACATGTATTATGTTTCCGGTTAATACAATTCTAGCATGAATAATAAACATTTATCATGATATAAGGAAATAAATAATAACTTTATTATTGCCTCTAGGGCATATTTCCTTCACATGCCGCATACAAGGAGTATTCCACAAGACTTGGTGATCAAGACAAGGACTCCTCTCCACCAACGTATTCGGCTAGGACTCTTGTTATCCTAGGCCTCCGGTACATTATATAAGCCGAGGCTAGGCTAGTCACTAGAGCATTATGACATTACTCATCATACCCTTAGGTCTTAGACCACAACATATGATCTCAAGGTAGATCAACTCTTGTAACCCTATATTCATCAAGATCAATCAAGCAGGAAGTAGGGTATTACCTCGATAGAGAGGGCCCGAACCTGGGTAAACATCATGTCCCCTGTCTCCAGTTACCATCGACCTTAGAAGCATAGTTCGGGACCCCCTACCTTAGATCCGCCGGTTTTGACACCGACAATGGTGCTTTCATTGAGAGTTCCGCTGTGTGATCGGCAAAGGGTCAATGGGTCGTCTGCAGATCGACCGCGACGTCGGCATCTTCGTCGCCGACTCGACTGGTCACCTTGGCTTGACCGAGGACTATGCCCTGCCTCCGATCATCATATTCGGACACGGGCCTCCACCAACATCAACTCCGTTCCCTATCATGATCATGGAGAAATCATCCTTGGAGCTCAGGGGCTCAACGTCAACATTGCCCTCGGGCGACCGTGCTGTTTTTCCGGACAACAAACTTGTATCCGCTGCCACCACCTCCTCGAACATCGCTTTGGCGATTCCTTTGATGGAATTGTGCGGAATTAAGTCTACAACAATCATGCAAAATTTCGTCGAGTTCCGATGGAGGAATCTCCGGCAATCTACGATATACTGGAGCCCTGTCAAATCTGGACGGGAATCTGGACGAGTTTAGGGCGTGGTCTCAAGCACCTAGCTCAGATGTCCTTTGGAAGATCCAACCGTTCATCGGCTGTGGAATTCCCATATCTACCACCCCTCAAAATTTCAGCTCGATCTGACCGTCCAAACTCTGGGAACCTTCCGATTAGTGCATCACTTTTCGAATCAATTTTCTGCGCGAATACGGATTCGATCAGAATTCATGTTTCTTTATAAACGTGATATTGGACAACATTTTTAAAGGAATTTTCTTCTAGGGTATTGTGCGTTGTTATTAACACGCGCCCATAAAATTTTAAGCCTTCCCCGAGGCACTTTTCACCATCGCGCTGGTGTCAAACCAGTCCGGTAACATTGCTCCATGTCTGCCGACCTGCGCTAGACAGATCGTCGCTTCATCGAGCCGAGCCTAGCCTTATCAGATCATCAGCATGGCAAGCCGAACAAGAGTTTGGCATCGCGAAGGATAAATCATCACCAACACCATCGCCCCACGGATTGCACGGGTCAGGCGCGCCGACATCGCCGCTCGGTCACTTCATCAATCTGGCATTGGCCGCGTCACAAGTTATGACCAGCGCCGGCATGGCCGCACTGTTGCTTCTTCAAGCCGATGTTCATCACGCCGAACTGCTTCAACACCTCGGCTGACATGGCAGCTGCAACATCTCCTTACCGACCCGCTCCATCATCTCGGCTAGACCGGGGACTTTGCTATTTCTTCATCAACCTACTTCGGTGACTTCGGCGTCACCAGCCGACCTGCTTCGACTCATCGGTTGACATGGAGGCTTCGACACCTTGGCTGGACCGGGAACTTTGCTATTTCTTCATCAACATACTCCGGTGACTTTGGTGTCAGCAGCCGACCAGTTTCGTCACGTTAGCTGGACCGGGGAATTTGCTTCGGCGAGCCCACCTTTGCTAGCATCGCCATGCCGTTGCTTTATCACCCATCAGGCAATGCTGTGCGGATCGAGTCCCAATTTTGGGAGTAACCTTTCTTCAGATTGCTACAACAGATAAACCGGGTGCTATTAATCCTAATATTTTTTCTTGCTTGGGTTTATTTTTTCCAAGGAATTATTACTCTGGTTTGTTTCAGCATCTGTACACAGGTCTATCAAATGGTGGCCGCATTAACGACGGTCGCGTGGTGGTTCGATGCACATCAGATATCTGATTCAGCGAATGCCGCATCCGGAACTCGGACCGGCCTGTGAATTCAGGCTTTGCCACGCCTTCACCGCGTCACGCCGACGCCCTGCATCGACATTGACTTCGGCGCCAGGCCACATCTCTTTAAATAAATTATTTTTGCGAAAAGCAATTATCCTTTTTGGACCGCACTATTTTATGTGTGTAGGTGATCGACTTCGACTTCGTCACGCGGTCAATTCGGTGAAGTCGGCGTCGTTGTCCCAATCGGCATAAATCGGCTCGCATGATCACCTTGTTGGTCGAATCGCCATACCGACATGTTCGGTTGCCTCGGGGACTCTGGCATCGCTTAGAGAGCTCTACCTCATCGAGCGTTCGGCACACGTGCCATATTTCTTTTATTACTCACTTTGTATGCAACAATTTTTTTATTTATTATTATTCCTATTATCTCCGGCTTGCACTATTTTCTGTGCACAGGTAAAGGATCCGGGTCGGGCAGCACTGTCACCTCGGCGTACCGACATACCACGTCACCTCGGCTGGACCGAGGACTTCGTCATCACTTCATTAACCCACGTCGGGGACTTCAACGTCACACTGCCTGCCTGCATTGGCCGTGCTATGTCACCACTTCGGAGTGCCGAGCTCTTCGCTCCGCCACCTTGGGACCGGCTCGGAGGTTGGGACCTTGTCCCGCCGTAAGCTCGAGCCATGCATCAACACCGAGCACATTAACCATCTAAGTCGCTTTTATGCTCAGAATTTTCAATTTTAAATTTTGTTTGGTTCAACCAAAGCATTATACTTTTTTGGCAAAAAGTTGTATGTGAAAAACTTCCTTGTCAAAACTTTGTTTGTGACACACAAATTCAAATACCCCGTTTACTTGGGGGCTTCCTTTATGAAGTCATTCCTCTTGCATATGATTATACTTGTATGGCTTCATTCCTTGTTCGTGTATTATGCCACAATATGCATCATGTTGACTTAAGTGTTCCACAAGCTGGGTTGCCTTGCTCCTATGTTTACCCCTACATTCCCGATTGTTCGGCTAGGGAGTAAAGGGAGCACCTCTGCGATTGTCACGATCGGGTCATCCGAGCTCGGACCTCAGACTGGGTGAAGCCGAAAGCTAGCGCTCTTATTGTTTTCAATCATGGTCGGCACACAATGGAACTCATGAGTACAAAAAATCTATTGCACAAGTCTCATAGTAACAATGAGCAACCGAAGAAAGGTATCGGTGGGGTACTATTTTCTTCGAAGATGCTTCTTACACTTCGTCAGTAATATAGCATAAGTTTCCTGAGCGCGCTTTGTCTTTTACAGCCTTATGGCCTGATTGCCTGGTTATCGGAAACACTGTTGATATTCTCGACAGGTGGAGTACATAACACTTTTCGGCCCTTGACCGAAGAGGGAGAAGCCGACGGTCGGTTAAGACGCATTTAAAGTTCGGGTGAACACAGATATGATATAAGTACTTCGGTACATACAATCGTTATACATAAAATTCTTTTACCCAAGTCACTTGGGGGCTCCTAAAATTTACATGAGCCATTTTATAATAAGTGTTTTCTTCTTAGTCGTTGAGAAGTCTTTTTCTATCACTCCTTTTTTCGACGCGAGAGTGTGGTCAATAGCCGAAGAGCCTAATTTCTCTCTCAAAGACGGTAGAGTTTAGTTTGCTAAATTGGCCTAACGAGAAGTACTCCGCCTTCGGGATAGGGTGTTGAAGTCGTAGGCTGACCCGCTTTAAGTCTTGATATAGGATGTGTCATGTTAAAACACGACAGAAGCACAAGTTTTTTTATTTTTCTAAGGCCAATTTTCGGATTGGCATCGAACACTTGATCTAGTTCGTACGTCAAGTTTTTACTGAAGATTTTTGGTTTTCAAGGCCTATGGCACTTTTAAACTATTTGTGTGTTTCCAGCATAAGTCTCGCACTCCAACGCAGGACACCTTTAGAGATTCAGCAAAAACATGCTCGGATATTGCTATATATGCATTGGTTTCGAATTGTGTCTTCGGTCAATAGTTGGGTTGCCCAGCTCCTGTGCTTGACGCCTACATTCCGCTTTGTTCGGCTAGGTGCGCAAAAGGAGAACCACTGCGATTGTGCTTCCAACTACCATGGTTAAGCGCCTCAGTGGAGAAAGCCGAAAACTAGCTGTCACAATAAGCGTAAACTGGTCAGCGATCCGATGACTGTATTAAACTAGAAAGATCGATAGAGGTCACCCCGTGTTAAATGAAGTTCCGTTCATAACATTGACCGAAGTGTTTACGGCTTGACCTCGACTGTCGCCGAACACTAACCGGGGGCTAGTAACTGGCCTCCCAACTTTAAGCTCATATGACTAAGTGAAAGTTATAAAGCCCGCATATCTGATTGCCTTGTTTCTGCTAACACAACCACCTTTGGGCACCGATACGTCGGCTAAGGGTTGTTTTGTTATTGCGACAACACCCCGTGTAGCATCTACAAGGGGGTGGAAGCCGATGATGGGCCACTTTCAACTGATAAACGGTCGCAACGGAGTCAAAATAAACATATCATCGGCGTTTGTATTTCATATACGAGGGCTGCCTTCCGCAATCATTGTTATAAAGCCATAAATATGCATCAATTTGACTTAAGATTTTGGCCAAGCTGGGTTGCTCGGCTCTGCTTACCCCTACGTTCCCGATTGTTCGGCTAGGTGGTAAAGGAGCACCTCTGTGATTGTTACTACCGGGCCATCCGAGTAAGTACCTCGGTCGGGTGAAGCCGAAAGCTAGCAATCTTAAAGGATCACATTGGTCGGCAACGACGAAAGTGAAAATTTTGGTTCATTAATACCATAGAGTTTGGGAACTTTCCCCGAACTAAATCCTCAATACTTTCCTCCCACATCGACCGGAGGTGAGGTTTCATGATCATGATAAGCATGACGACCCAAAGAAAGGAACCGATAGAGGGACTATTTTCTTTGGAAGATGTTTCTTACGTTAAAACGTAATATAACATATCTCTCTACGTACCTTTGTTTATAAAACCGTATGGCCGGATTGCCTTGTTTGTCGTAAATCTTTGCCCTCATAAAGGCTTTATAAAGTAGGACAAACACTCCTCGGCTACTGGCCAAGGAGGTGGAAGCCGATGGTCGGTCAACAAAGTGTTGTACAATGCAGATCCGAGCTTTAATGATGTAGAGTACTTGGATACATAGAATCATTACACATAATTTGTGATTTTACTTCGGATATCGATCCTTAATTCGCCCACTCATGCCCACATTAAGGCTTGGGGGCTACTGGGCTTTCCGCTCATTATTTGCTAATATTAAAGGGGCACATCGATCCCGTGATCTGGTGTTGCCACCCAACCAGTGCCTCAGGGGCTACTACATTGGCAATCCAGTGCGGAAAATTTAAGTGCAATATAGTTTTCGAGGAGATTATGATCCTGAGGTTGGTCGGCCACACCCAACCTGAGTCTTGAGGACTTTGGACACCGCTTTTTGTGTCCCGAAGTATTCTGTCGAGCTAGGAGTTGATCCTTAGGCCGATTTTGCGAATCAACCTGAGTCTCGGGGGCTACTGGGATCAGCGGTCTTATGTCATCCTTCAGGTGCATCTCGGGTTTTAGACCGATACACACCTAGAGGGCTACTGGATATATATCTCGGCAGAGAATAAATTGCACCAATCAAAAATATTGACAAAAAATCGGCCCACAGTCCGGGTGGTGCACTACCTCGGAAGCAGTCCGGCATAAGCTCGGGCGCCAGTGGCTGGCTCCATAGAGGGCATTTCCAGCATTAAGCTCGGCTAAACTCCTTGAACCTTTTTGAGCCAAGGTGATCTATGACACCTCGGATATAGTCCGATGTTGGAGCTTGGACATAGTCCGGAGTTGGAGCTTGGATACAGTCCGGCGCTGGAGCTCGGATGCAGTTCGGCGTTGGAGCTCGGCTGTAACAATACTCTTAGGATACAGTCCGGCGTTGGAGCTCGGAAGCGGTCCAACATTGGTGCTCGGTTGCAAAAAGATACCTCAAACATAGTCCGACGTTGGAGCTCGGACGCAAGAGGACACTGCCGACCGGGAAACAACTTCAAACCCGAGGTGTGGCATAAAAATAACAAGGCATTGATAAAGGCCTGAAACTTAAAGGGGCTCCTCGGATACCCGACGTGTGAACTCTTCGGATTTACTTCGGTGACCCTCAAGATCGAAGATGAGAAGATTTGTTGAACCAGTTTTCAAGACCGACGACCGAAGATGAAGAACAGTTCGGAAGGATCGAGGAGCGTTCCCAACTTGAAGACCGGTTCAGGGGCTCGACGGGTGTCTGGACTAGGGGGTACTCACCACATTGTCTCCCGACCAGGTGGATCGGGCCGAGGACCCCCATGGCGGTTCACTCATGGGACACTTCAGGCAGCCCATGCCGCATACAAGGAGTATTCCACAAGACTTGGTGATCAAGACAAGGACTCCTCTCCACCAACGTATTCGGCTAGGACTCTTGTTATCCTAGGCCTCCGGTACATTATATAAGCCGAGTCTAGGCTAGTCGCTAGAGCATTATGACATTACTCATCATACCCTTAGGTCTTAGACCACAACATATGATCTCGAGGTAGATCAACTCTTGTAACCCTAAATTCATCAAGATCAATCAAGCAGGAAGTAGGGTATTACCTCGATAGAGAGGGCCTGAACCTGGGTAAACATCGTGTCCCCTGTCTCCTGTTACCATCGACCTTAGATGCACAGTTCGGGACCCCCTACCCGAGATCCGCCGGTTTTGACACCGACAGTCAGCAAGCAAGTTGGATGCACACCCACTTAGTTTCTTTTGTTGATCTTTCATACATTTATAGCTCTAGTGCATCCGTTGCATGGCAATCCCTACTACTTGCATTGACGTCAATTGATGGGCATCTCCCTGTCCCGTTAATTAGCCGCGTCAATGTGAGACTTTCTCCTTTTTTGTCTTCTCCACATAACCCCCATCATTATATTCTATTCCACCCATAGTTCTATATCCATCGCTCATGCTCATGTATTGCGTGAAGGTTGAAAAAGTTTGAGATTACTAAAGTATGAAACAATTGATTGGCTTGTCATCAGGGTTGTGCATGATGAGAGCATTCTTCTGTGACGAAAATGGAGCATGACCAAACTATATGATTTTGTAGGGATGAACTTTCTTTGGCCATGTTATTTTGAGAAGACATAATTGCTTAGTTAGTATGCTTGAAGTATTATTATTTTTATGTCAACATTAAACTTTTATCTTGAATCTTTCGGATCTGAACATTCATGCCACAATAAAGAAAATTACATTGAGAATTATGTTAGGTAGCATTCCACATCAAAAATTCTGTTTTTTATCATTTACCTACTCAAGGACGAGCATGAATTAAGCTTGGGGATGCTTGATACGTCTCCAACGTATCTATAATTTTTAATTGTTCCATGCTATTATATTATCTGTTTTGGATGTTTAATGGGCTTTATTATACACTTTTATATTATTTTTGGGACTAACCTATTAACCAAAGGGACAATGCAAATTGTTGTTTTTTTTGCCTATTTTAGTGTTTCGCAGAAAAGGAATATCAAACGGAATCCAAACGGAATGAAACCTTTGGGAGAGTGATTTTTGGAACAAACGCAATCCAGGAGACTTAGAGTGGACGTCAAGGAAGCAATGAGGAAGCCACGAGGCAGGAAGGTGCACCCAGGGGGGTAGGCGCGCCCCCACCCTCGTGGGCCCCTCGTGGCTCCCCTGACCGACTTCTTTCGCCTATATATATACTCATATACCCCGAAAACATCCGAGAGCACCACGAAACCCTATTTCCACCACCGCAACCTTCTGTACCCGTGAGATCTGATGACCCACAAGTGTAGGGGATCTATCGTAGTCCTTTCGATAAGTAAGAGTGTCGAACCCAACGAGGAGCAGAAGGAAATGACAAGCGGTTTTCAGTAAGGTATTCTCTGCAAGCACTGAAATTATCTGTAACAGATAGTTTTGTGATAAGGTAATTTGTAACGGGTATCAAGTAACAAGTGTAAATACAGTGCAGCAAGATGGCCCAATCCTTTTTGTAGCAAAGGACAAGCCTGGAAAATGTCTTATATGAAGGAAAACGCTCCCAAGGACACATGGGAATTATCGTCAAGCTAGTTTTCATCACGCTCATATGATTCACGCTTGATACTTTGATAATTTGATATGTGGGTAGACCGGTGCTTGGGTGTTGTCCTTTCTTGGACAAGCATACCCCTTATAATTAACTCCTACTGCAAGCATCTGCAACTACAAAATAAGTATTAAGGTAAACCAAACCATAGCATGAAACATATGGATCCAAATCAGCCCCTTACGAAACAACGCATAAACTAGGGTTTAAGCTTATGTCACTCTAGCAACCCATCATCTACTTATTACTTCCCAATTCCTTCCTCTAGGCCCAAACAATGGTGAAGTGTCATGTAGTCGACATTCACATAACACCACTAGAGGAAAGACAATATACATCTCATCAAAATATCGAACGAATACCAAATTCACATGACTACTTATAGCAAGACTTCTCCCATGTCCACAGGAACAAACGTAACTACTCACAAAGCATATTCATGTTCATAATCAGAGGGTTATTAATATGCATAATGGATCTGAACGTATGATCTTCCACCAAGTAAACCAACTAGCATCAACTACAAGGAGTAATCAACACTTCTAGCAACCCACAGGTACCAATCTGATGCTTTGGGACTAAGATTGGATACAAGAGATGAACTAGGGTGTCGGTGTACTAGAGTAGGGGTCCCCTAGTACCCCGTACTCGTGCACGGACAGTTGTAGCACCCCGCGGCAGGGTTTGCCTCGTCACCGCCAAGATCCTCCATGGCTCCTTTGGAGCCATTCAAGAACAAAGTATTTGACTAAGAAGACAAGGCCCCGGCAAGAGGAGCTTGTCGGGAAGGCCACCTGTGCATCACGGAAGACACGGCCCCGGCAAGAGGAGCTTGCCGGGAAGGCCCGGAGCGCGACAAGCCTCCGGGCGCGACAAGGATTCGGCCGCGGCAAGGCACTTGCCGCGGCATGCAACTTCTCTCCATCTCCGCTCCAGCTCATCCAGCGACGTGTCGCCATGGGGCCGTTCCATGCGCGCGTGTCGAGCGGCTGTGCAGCCAGCGGAGAGCAGCGATAAGCGGCACGACAAGCTTGCCATCGTGGCGGCGGAGGTGCACTGACGGCCTCTGCTGCCTTGTTAAATGCGACAGCGGGCATTTATTGCTTTTGTCCCTTGCCATCGAGTTAGGTATTTTGCACTATACATTGTTCGGTAGGTGTACCAACTCCTGTTTTTACATTTGTACCCTCATCTATGTTGCCACTGCCGGAGACCCTTGAGCCTATAAAAGGAGGCCCATGCATAGCGTAGAGGGGGTTCGGCTCGTTCGGTTCATTCGACCCACTCGAGACCAGAGACACTCACGCTAGGTTTTGTAGCCTGCATTGCTCCCTAGCAAGAACACAATACATCAAACAAGCAGCAGTAGGAGTTTTATCTCTCCGGAGAGCTCCGAAGCTGGGTAAACTGCTCGTGTGCCTCGCCTCGATCCGCTCTTCGTGCGATCTCCGCCCCCCCTCCGAACCACAAGGGGCCTGATCCGCCGGCCCCATAGGTGTCCGTGGGTACGATCAGCCTCCCCGACATCTTTGGCGCGCCAGGTGGGGGAGCGTCGAGGCCGTGAGAATCTGATCCGGCGTTCACACGAGCAGCGCCATCAACATCTTCCTCAACATGCCACCGAAGAAGAAGGCTTCGGCGGCAGCAGAGCCGTCCGCGTCGTACCCACCCTCACCGCAGCAAACGGGTGGTGGGGCAGACGCTGGCGGAACGAACGGCGCCCGGCGAAGGTGCTCGCGACGTCGCCAAGTCCAAGGACAAGGCCCCGCAAACCTCGGCGTCCGTGCATCCCCCGCGCCCATCTCAGGAGATGCGGGACCAACAACGTCATGGCGTTCACAACGCCATACGTTCGTTGGATCGAGACCCTCAAGACCAGCATGCGCGCCAACATGCCGGGCACGAGTGAGATCTGGTCGCCGGACGGGTGCTACTCCTTCTAACATAGTTAGAAGTCCGAGCGTGTCCGCTCCTCGCACCGTTCTCCAATGCCACCCACTACTCCGGCGAAGCTCTGGCGAGGGCTCACCGCTTCTCGACTACCCTCCAGCGGCCGACAAGGTCGACGAGTGGAGGGCCACTATCGAGCCTCATCGGCTTTGCCAACGGCGATGCTCCACGGCAACTAACGCCATCATTGCCGCGGCGAGACGACAAAACGCGAGCCGGTGGCGGCGAAGGCTGTCGGAGGTGCAACCACCGTGCACTCTCCGCCACGAAGGCCAAGATCGCCGACTCACCGGATCCACCTCGACAGCGACTCCACCGTGTCGTCCGGATCCATGAGCTTCGCCGCGATCAGCGCCAAGTTCTTCATGGCGACAACAAGAGGGCGCTCGAACTCGCATCGGCGCCGAAGAGAAGCGGCGTCAATCCAACAAGCGCGCTGGGCCTTCTGTTGACATGCGCGCGCCGGAGGAGCCAGGCGACTTGTCGTACGCGGTAGGTTGCCCTGCGTTCACTCGTGAGCTGCGGCAAGTCCAGTGGCCCAGCCAGAAAAACTTCAAACCAGACGTGCCAGAGAAGTATGATGGCAGGACGCATCCGTCGGAGTTCCTCAGCATCTACACCATCGCGGTGCAGGCTGCGGGGGGACGGGACGACAAGATCCTCGCCAACTACTTCCCGCTCGTGCTCAAGCCCAACGTCGAGATCTTGGCTCATGCACTTGCCGGACAGCTCCATATCCTCTTGGGCAGATCTGTGCCATCGGTTTGTTGGCGCCTTCACGGTGGCCACAAACCTCATGGCCAAGAGAGTGACCTTCATCTGCTCGCCGGAAGGAAGGAGAGTCCCTGCGCAAGTTCATTCAGAGATTCAGCCGTGTGCACTACAACATCCCAGACGTCCACCCTGCCGCGGTGATCAGCGCATTTCATCAGAATGTGCAGAACCGCAGGATGAGGGAGGAGATGGCGATGTGCAAAGTCAAGGACGTCAGTGAGCTGTACGCCTTGGCCGACAAGTGTGCACGCGCTGAGGAAGGGAGGAGACTCCCAGGAGAGAATGCGGAAGCGAGATCGGCAGCGAGGACACCGCCCGGCAAAGAAAGGCGGCGGCGAGGCAAGGAAGAAGAAAAGTAGAGAAGTGCTAGCTGTTGAGCAGTCCGACAGCGGAGGTGGCGACAAGAACGCCAAGGCTGGTGGCTCCGGCAAGGAGGTTGCCGACGCCAACCACCGGTCGGTGGCGGCCGCCGACAAGCAAGACAGCTCGCAAGCAAGATCTTGCAAGATCCACCGCACCAAGGGCCACGACCTCCGTGAGCTGCAAGAAAGTCTAGCAGCTTGTCGAACAGCAGAGCTGAGTCTGGCGGCACGACAAGGAGAAGGCCCAGGAAGGTGCTGGGGGAGCAAGCAAGAAACGTCCCGGCCGGGGAGGACGCCGCGGCAAGGCCAAGCAGAGGCAAGGGGACAGAACTCCCCGTGGCCGCGACAAGGATGAAGATGATGACGACGACGAAGATATGGAAGGCAGCGGCGCCCGATGAGCAGGAGTTTCAGAAAGCCACAGAGGTTCTCTGCGTTGGCGGAGGTGCTTCCTGCATACCTCCCACCGCCAACTCAAGCAATGGATGCGGGAGGTCAATGCAGCGGAACCATCCGTGAGTCACGCAAGCCTCTCAAGTGGTCCAGCACGCCTATCATTTTTGATATTGAGGACCACCCTGATCGCATAACTGCGGTCGGGTGCTTGCCGATGTTGGTTTCACCAACCATCCGCAACCTCAAGGTCACCAAAATGCTAGTTGACGGCGGGGCGGCTTGAATCTGATCTCCTCCGCGGTGCTCGAAGCTTCAAATCCTGACAGGTGAGCT
This sequence comes from Aegilops bicornis, assembly GCA_021605145.1. NCBI lineage: Eukaryota > Viridiplantae > Streptophyta > Magnoliopsida > Poales > Poaceae > Aegilops > Aegilops bicornis. The sequence continues at coordinate 514,934,653 of CM038669.1, read as the reverse complement.
CGAAGAGACTGGTACTTTCAAGGAATCAATCCGGGAAGGAGCAAGCCGAAGGGAAGATTACGTTACGGTAACATTTGGCGTGAGCTGAACTTTAGGACTGAGAGGATCACATTCGGCGTTGCCGATTTCCCGTTGCCTTACAATGGGATACTTGGTCGTCCAAAGACTCGCCAAGTTCATGGCAGCCTCTCACTACGCCTACAACCTACTCAAGATGCGGGCCCGATAAGCGTCATCTCTGTCCACGGCGACAAGAAGGATGCCCTTATCTGTGCCGACAAGATCTTCCGGGATGCAGCAGCCGCGACATATTGCCAAGCACTTGCCGCTGAAGCTCCCGGGGGGGAGAAGATGAAGTCCAAGTCCGGCAAGGGCTCTGATGCTCACTCCGGCAAGCGCACCTCTTCGGAGTGCTGCGCTACCGTCGAGGACGCACCATCGAGCTCCACCGGCAAGTGCAAGAAGATGGTGGCTCCGCCGAAGACCAAGAAGGTGCCGCCAAGGAGGACGGCCTTGGTGGTACCTTCACCATCGGTGCCTCTCTCGACCCTAAATAGGGAGGCGCTCGTTGCTTTCTGCGGCGAATGTCGGCGTGTTTGCATGGCAACCGTCGACATCCCAGTGTTCCCAAGAAAGTGATTGAGCACCGCCTGGCCGTTTGTCCTCATGTGCGCCCGTCAAGCAAAATGTCAGGAAGCAAGCAGTGGAGCGCCAAGAATTCATAGCCGAAGAGATCAAGAAACTGGAAGCAGCAGGCCTTGTCAGAGGAGTGCTCCATCCTACGTGGTTGGCCAATCCTGTAGTCGTGCTCAAAGCAAATGGAAAATGGAGACTTTGTATTGACTTCACGGATGTTAATAAATCTTGTACCAAAGATACATTTACCTTACCGCGCATAGACCAGATTGTTGACTCCACGGTGGATGTGATTTGCTTTCGTTTCTTGATGCATACTCGAGATACCATCAAATCTTCATGGCTGAAGAAGATGAGGAGAAGACCGCATTCATCACACCATGTGGCACATCTTGTTTCATATGGATGCCTTTCGGTTTGAAGAATGCTGGTTCAACATTTGCAAGGGTAGTCCATGACGCTTTTGAGCCGCAAATGCATAGAAATGTAGAAGCCTACATGGATGACATAGTGGTCAAATGCAAGGACAGAGCAACTCTGGTTCAAGATTTGGACGAGACCTTTGCAAATCTGCGCAAGATCAACCTCAAGCTCAACCCCGAGAAGTGCGTGTTTGGAGTCCCTTCCGGCAAGCTTCTCGGGTTCTTCGTTTCTCAACGAGGGATTGAAACTAATCCCGACAAGATCAAGGCCATTGAGCAGATCGAAGCACCAAAGCACGTCAAGGATGTACGAAGACTTGCGGTTCGCGTGGCTGCTCTCAAGAGGTTTATTTCTAGAGTCTGCTGGTAGCGCACCGCCATTTTCAAGATTTTGAAAAGGAAGGTCGATAAAATGGACTCCGAAGCGGAGGCTGCGACTGCGGAGACTTGAAGAGATACCTATCCTCCACTCCAACACTTGTCGCACCTAAGCCACAAGAGAAGTTGCTGCTATATATAGCGGCAACCAATCAAGTGGTTAGTGCTTTGCGTTAGTAGCGGAGAGGGAGGCGGATGACGAGCCGGGCAACCACGGCAAGCACATCCAGCGACAAGCGAGGGGCTTCGCCGACAAGCTCTGGTCCCGACAAGGATGAATCCAGCAGCAGACGCATGCCGAGGTGCGAGAAAAGGATAGTGCAGCGCCCAGTCTACTTTGTCGGTTCCCTCCTGCGGGAGCTAGGTCAAGGTACTACGGTGTGCAGAAATTGCTTTTCGGCCTCCTCATGGCCTCGAGAAAGCTGCGCCATTACTTCCAAGCACATGAGATCACGGTTGTCACTCGCTTTCATGAAGAGGATATTGCGAATCCGGAAGCAACAGGCAGGATTGTCGAGTGGGCCTTTGGAGCTGTCGAGCTTTGGTCTCAAGTTTGAAAGCACATCAACTATCCAAAGCGAGGCGTTGGCAGAATTCATAGCGAGAATGGGCGCCAACACGGATGAAGAGATTAGGAGACGAGCATTCCCGTCAAAGAAGCAAGCAAAGAGTGCACGATGTACTTTGATGGTGCCTTCTCATGCCAAAGGCGCCGGTGCCGGCGCGTCGCTTATCGCACCCACCGGAGAGCACCTCAAGTACGTAGTCCAGATGCACTTTCCCAAGGAGCAAGCGACAAACAATACTGCAGAGTATGAAGGTTTGCTTGCCGGTCTCAGGATCGCAGTGGACCTTGCGATCAAGAAGCTTATTGTCAGGGGTGACTCACAACTCATCGTCCGCCAAGTCAACAAAGATTACCAAAGTCCGTTGATGGAAGCCTACGTGGATGAAGTGAGGAAGCTAGAAGAGTACTTTGACGGCCTGCAAATGGAACATGTTCCAAGAGCTCAGAATGATATTGCTGACGGCCTGTCAAAGTGCGCTGCGCTTAAGTTACCTGTGGAACCAGGATTTTTCGTGCTCAAGCTGACTCGATAACCGTAACACCATCAACTAGGCAAAGCAAGAAGAGGAATTTGACCTCTGGTGACTACTTTCCGACAGAGCTTCCCGAAGCCGTCGTTGCAAAGGTCCCCAAGATCAACACCAACAGTGCTGAGGAGCAGTCTGCTCCGACAGGCCCCAGGGTTTGTTTCGTTGAAGCAGATGCTCCCGACAAGTCTTGCTCCGGCAATCTTGTCGGGGAGCATCAAGCTCCGGCGGGGCCGCAGGTTCTTGCCGTGGAAGCTGATGTTCCCGCGGCAGCAGATGTGCCTTTGGTCCTTGTTGTCGAGCCGCAAGCTCCAGCATGGGCGCGGCAGATTGTCCATTTCCTCCAGACAGGAGAACTTCCCGAAGAGCAAGAAGAAGCGGAAAGAGTAGCCCGGCAGTCAAGTATGTACCAGTTTGTCGACAGCATACTGCATGCGAAGAAGACTCAACAGAGTGAAATTGAAGTGTATTCCGGGGAAGATGGGCCGAAGCATTGGCGAAGATACACGGAGGCATATGTGGTCACCACATTGGCGCAAGAAGAGCACTTGCCAAGCAAAGCTTTCCGGGCAAGGTTTCTTCCGGCCGACAGCCCTCCGAGATGCAACTGCACAAGTAACCAAGTGTGAAGCGTGCAGTTCCATTCCAAAGCAGATACACCAGCCAGCTCAAGCTCTCCACGATCCCTTTATCCTGGCCATTTTCGGTCCGGGGCTCGACATCCTCGGCCCCTTCCCCGAGCTGTCGGGGGCTTTGAGTACTTATGCGTCGCCATCGACAAGTTCACAAAGTGGCCGGAAGTGGAAGCGATGAGGAAGGTGACGACACGATCAGTGATCAAGTTCTTGGTCGATTGTTTGCCGTTTGGAATCCCTAACAGGATCATCACCGACAACGGCACACAATTCCTGAGTCGCACCTTCATGCAAAGACGTCCAAGACCTTGGCGCCAAGGTCTGCTTTTGCTTACATTGCTCACCCGAGAAGCAACGGTCAAGCGAGAGGGCAAATGCTTGAAGTCTGCGCGGGCTCAAGACCAGAACTTTCGACAGGCTGCACAAGTGCGGAAGAAACTGGATCGAGGAGCTGCCAGTGGTTCTTTGGTCGATCAGGACGACGCCAAATCGAGCCACCGGCCAGACACCCTTTGCTCTAGTCTATGGAGCAGAGGCAGTTCTCCCCACGGAACTCGTACACGGATCGCCTCGAGTGCTCGCTTATGATGAGCTTGAGCAAGAGCAGCTGCGACAAGATGACGCGCTGCTCCTTGAGGAGGATCGTCTTCAGGCCGCTGTGCGAGCCGCTCGCTACCAGCAAGCTTTGCGTCGCTACCATAGCCGCAAGGTTAGTGCCAGAAGTCTCGAGGAAGGCGACCTTGTTCTTCGGCGCGTTCAGTCCGCCAAGAATTCAAACAAGTTGACGCCGAAGTGGGAAGGCCCTTATCGGGTGAAACGAGTCACTAGGCCTGGCGCTGTCCCCTTGAGACCGAAGATGGCATTCGGTGAGCAACTCCTGGAACATTGAGCATCTTCGTAAGTTTTACCCATAGGGCGCGGTTGTCGGAACCCGTTCCGGCAACCACCTTTTGTACAAGTCTTGCCGCTGTTGCATGTAATCCTTTGTACAAAGCCGGGCGCAGACCCCGTGCATCAGTAAAGCTCATGTGTTGCGCACAACTTGTCAAATTCATGCTTTCATCATTTTATTGCATGTTTTAGCTAACACTTTGTGCAGCAACCACACCGGTAAGCAGAATCGAGTCACTGGGCTCCATAACGTTATTTCCTCTTCTTTTTCTTTTCTCAAAGAAAGGAAGGCTCCCTCGCGCACAAGTTAACCAAGGGGAGAGGAGGAGATAATACTATGGACCAAGCACCGCTCGAGGAAATTTCACCTCATCGGGAAGCAAGAGACAGAAAAGCTAAGTTGCCAAAGTTTGAGCAATCAGTTTTGAAATTTTTAAGTTATCTTCCTCGAACGATAGTACTTTGTATGGAAAACCTGCGTGAGAGGAACCAACTCGCGGCTAGTCGCGCCCTTACTTTGTTTCGAGTCCGCTCAACAACTTAAGTGAGCTGCGACTAGTCGCGACAAGGTTGCTTTGTCGGTAACCTTGCCAAAGGTCTTGATGTTCACTTTTCGGCCATGACAAAAGTGCCCGCACCGACAAGTCCCCCAAATGCGTAAGGCAGAAATATACAAAGGAAGGAATCAAGTAGAGGAAATAACGTTGCATTGATTGCCTAAGATAGAGTATATTACAAAATAATTTGTCGCTGATCTAACAAAGTGTTCCAAACATGATCAGCAGCGACAAGGGGAAGATAAAGTTGGCGGCCTAGTCTACACGGTCGCCCTCAATCCGCTTGATCTTGTTCACCTTGTCCACAATGGGTGCGACAAGGGCTTTGAGCTCCTCCACGTTGGCATCGGGCGGCAGGGATCACGAGGACGCCGTTAAGGTTGAGGCCCGGATTGCGGAAGGCCACCTTGATCAACACCTTCTCGAGGGCTCCTGCACAGACTGGCGTGATTCCTCGGCCAGCTGCTTTGGGACCTCTTCCCGAGTCGGCTGGAGGCCCGTCACCACGCCTTTGAAGAATAAGCTGAGCTTGGCGTTGGGTTGGAGATGCTCGTCGGAGGAATATGCAAGGTCCGCCATCCCCAGCTCCATCAGCTCGTTGTGGATGTCGGCGGCAGTGTCCACAAGACCTTCAGTCTAGTGCTCCACGCTCTCCCTCAAGGTGCTCTGGATGGAGGCAGCATTCGCCAGCAGCTCCTCCTTGGCCTTGATCGCCTCCAACAAGCCCACCTCCCGCTCTCTGGCGCCATCCAACGTCTGCGTCACAGTGGTCAGCTTCAGGTCAAGATCCGCCTTGGAATCCTTGGCGGCGTCGAGCTCCTTGCCTCTATCAGCGAGACGACTCGCAGCTTCGCCTGCAGTGTAGGCGTCCTTCTCGCGCTCACGCTTGAGCACGGCAAGATCTTCGCCGCTCTTCTTGAGGGTGGCCTCGGCCACGCCACCTTCGCCTTCAACTCCTCCTTGGCGGCCTCGGCGGCTGCGGCGGCATCCTTCGGCTTCCTTGAGCGCCCGCCAAGTGACTCCTCATGGCAGCAAGGTCTTCTTCATGGCTGTCCAGGTTGACCTTCCGCTGCGCCCGGCCTCACTTTCCTGCTGTGGCGAAGCTTCTCGGCAGCCACCGGCTGCTCCTCCTCGGTGCGGCCTTCTCAAGGATGAAGGCCGTGCGCTCTTCCATAAGTTGCCCCAGCGCTTACGCTACGTCGCGGAGGGTTTCTTGGTTGGCGCCCGGAGCTCTTGCGCGCTTCTCCATGTCCGCTCCTGCCCTCGCGACAAGTGCCTCCCGGGTCTCCAACTTGGCTGCCGGGCGCGGTAGAGCGACATCGGCTTCTTCGGCCAGTTGCTCCTCCTCGAGACTTCGCTGCTGCTGCTTGGCGCGTCCACTAGCGTCGAGGCCAGCGGAGGCGAGTAGCTTCGCCGTCGAAGGTCTCCCCGCCGACCGGGCGCCACGGAGGCTTCAGTTCGAGGAGCTTGATGAAAGGCGCCTTCGCCCGGCCTTGAGGTAGGCACGGTTGGAGGCTCCTCGAACTGGCCTTGTGGCTTGGAGAAGTCATTTGTCGGTGTGGCGCTTGCCGCTCCTGCTGACCTCGGGGCCGTCGGTCACGATCGCCCGACCCTCGCCCGGCCTCTGCGTCCAGTAGCCTCGGTGGCCTCCTCGCCAACAGGCTCGTCGGCGGCCTCTTCTTCCTGACGACGACCTCTTCTTCCTCGTGGCGGCCTCGTCGGTGTTGCCTTGGCGCTTCCTCCTCGGGCGGCCTCGACCTCCATCGGCTCTACGTCGAAGAAGAAAGAGCGATCAAGCAAATGTTCAAAAGAGAAACAAAAGAAAGCAAGCCCAAGGAAATTTTTCGTGTAAAGGGAATTACACGCAGCAGGATCCGCAGCCATGGCCTCGACCAGGAGGATCACTGGCGCTGGCCCCTTGCCGGGTAGCCTCCCTTGCCGGAGTGGCCTCCCTTGCCGGAGTGGCCTCCCTTGTGGAGGGCGCTCCTTGCCGGGAATTCTCCCTTGGCGGCGTGGTGGCGTGGGCGGGATCTCAGGGCGGCTTCGAGCCCTCCCGATGAGGCTTCTCTGCTCCTACACAAGCACACAACAGATATCAACGAAGAAAGGGCACCCCTGCACACCTAATAGTAAGGAGAAAACTGCACACTTACTCTGCAGGGGGCTGTCTGGGGCTGCTCGAAGGGAGGGTTGCGGGTCCGGCAAGGGAGTCTCGGACGCGTCCCCTGTCAGCCACGGGAGAATCGTCCTCAACGACGACTGCCGGGATCTTGGCCCTCTTCGACGCTCTCTGGGCCAGCGTCCTGAAAAGGAAAGAGTCCAGAACGAATCAAATCAGATTCAAGATGAAGCAATAAAATTGAAGAAATACAAGCACAAATCTCAAGAGCTTACTCTTCGCCTTCCTCCTTGGAGCTGAGCGCGGAGAAGTCGAACACCGGCTCACCTCCGGTGCGACGAGGCGGGGGAGTGGGCTCTCTTGGACGCTTGGTGGAGGCGTCGGCGGTGGCCTGAGAAGATCCCGCCCCAGTTGTCGCGGCAGTGTGGGGCGCTCCCGCGGCAACCTCGCTTGCCGCGGTGGAGCGCGTCGCGCGGTGCTGCTGCTGTGGGCCGGTCTGTCGCCCCGACTCGTCTCCAACCTTGCGGAGACGCCTCTTCGGCGGAGCCGGGGGCTCCGCTGGCGGCAAGTCGCTTGGCGGTGGGGAAGAAGCGCCCTCGGCGGGTCCACTCGACTCGGCCTCGGGCTCGACAAGCTCGTCCTCGCCGGCGACCTCCCCTCGCTCGGCAAGGCTTGCCGCCATCTCCGCGTCCGCCTCCTCCACGGTGAACCCGAAGGCTCCAGCGGCAGCGGCTGCTGCCGCCTCCTCCACCCTGGTGGCAATCCGCGCCATCTCCTGGTCGGTGGTGTCGCGGGTGAGCCTTCTCTGCTCGTCGGAGCGGATCGGCACCTCTTGCAAATCGTCAAAGAATTGCTGCACGACCTCGTCGGGGGGCTCCTGCCAGGTTCGGACGATCCCGTGGGAGTCGCACAGTGGCATCATGGCGCGGATGCGGTCGAGCGCCGAGTTGTTGCACAATGGGACGACCCCCCGTGGCAACCTAAACCACTCTGGATGGTCGGGGTCGTTCTTGAACAGTTCGAGCAGCATCGCGTCCAGCTCCAAGACGGTGAAGTTCCAGTTCAGACCCGGGCGCAGCCTCATTATGTCCGCCGCGTTTTGGAACTCCCAAGCAGGCCTCCTCCTTTCCTGCAAAGGAAGCGTCTGGCGGCGAAGGAAGTCTGCGCCAACTGCTCCTCTGGTCAACCCGGCAAGCCCGAGGTGCAGAGTCGGGTCACAGCTATCTTCACCGCATCCTCCGGCGCCAAGTTACTCCAATCTCTGCCGCGCACTATTGGGGTTTGGCGCCTGGCGGTGAAGGGCTGCGGTTCTCCTCACGACCCAGCACCAGTTGGCTCTCCACTCCTCCCACTTGTTGCGGAACTCTCCCTCTAGGTAGGCCTCTTTCTTGCCGATCCTAGAGACCCAGGCTATCCCTCCGGCAAGTGGCTCTCCTCTCTCGACGCGGGGCACAAAGAAATGGCGGAAGAGTGCCACGTTCGGGTGGACTCCGACAAAGTTTTCGCACAAATGCGCAAAAACTGCCATGGTCAAGACGGCGTTGGGGGTGAAATCAAGGAGGCGGAGGCTAAAGGTGTTCATAATGTCGCAAAAGAACTCGGAAAAGGGCGGGCAAAGCCCGCAATAGAAAAAAAGGGCAAAAAGGGGTACCTGTTGGGGCCAAATCAGCGGCGAGGCGGGAGTACCCTCGTGCAGCGGATGCGCACGCGTCTCCGTCGACCAGAAGAGGTAGAAGACGTCCCGCAGCTCCCTTGCGCCGAGCTGCGGGGGGAAGATGGCCCGCTCCTTGCGCAGCGCCGCGAGCCGCTGCGCCTCGGCCGACTTGACGCCCTTCTCCTTGTCGGCTTTCAGAGCCATGGCGAGGGGGGCGGAGGAGGCCGACGGCGGTGAGCGTGCTTGTGGCGAAAGGGGGCGGGGCGCTGCTCTCTTCACACTGGAGAAGAAGGAGGGAGCGGCGGTGGTTTTCTTGACAAGACAGCAATGGCAGGAGTGGGCGACCTGCCTCTGTTTCCTCCGCTTATAAAGAGGGGAAGGGGGCGGACGTTCCGCTTATACTAATAAAGAAACCCCCACGGCCGCGCCCACGATCTCTCGCACGACGCCACGTCCGGTGCATGCCGTTAGTGGGGATCGTGGTGGGTCCGGGGCGAAGTTGCGGCGTGGTCGAGGCCGCGTGTGTCCGTGCACAGTTTTGGGCCTGGCCCGACAAGCGCTTCGGCACCGTATGCGGCCCAGTTCGGGGGCTCCTGTCGGTGTACTAGAGTAGGGGTCCCCTAGTACCCCGTACTCGTGCACGGACAGTTGTAGCATCCCACGACAGGGTTTGCCTCGTCACCGCCAAGATCCTCCATGGCTCCTTTGGAGCCATTCAAGAACAAAGTATTTGACTAAGAAGACAAGGCCCCGGCAAGAGGAGCTTGTCGGGAAGGCCACTCCAGGCATACGGAAGACAAGGCCCCGGCAAGAGGAGCTTGCCGGGAAGGCCCGGAGCGCAACAAGCCTCCGGGTGCGACAAGGATTCGGCCGCAGCAAGGCACTTGCCGCGGCATGCAACTTCTCTCCATCTCCGCTCCAGCTCATCCAGCGACGTGTCGCCATGGGGCCGTTCCATGCGCGTGTGTCGAGCGGCTGTGCAGCCAGCGGAGAGCAGCGATAAGCGGCGTGACAAGCTTGCCATCGTGGCGGCGGGCGCACTGACGGCCTCTATTGCACTATTCGTGCGACAATCGACGGGCATTTATTGCTTTTGTCCCTTGCCGTCAGAGTTAGGTATTTTGCACTGTACACTGTTCGAGTAGGTGTACCAACTCCTGTTTTTACATTTGTACCCTCATCTATGTTGCCACCTGTCGGGGACCCCTTGAGCCTATAAAAGGAGGCCCATGCGCAACGTAGGGGAGGTTCGGCTCGTTCGGTTCATTCGACCCACTCGAGACCAGAGACACTCACGCTAGGTTTTGTAGCCTGCATTGCTCCCTAGCAAGAACACAATACATCAAACAAGCAGCAGTAGGAGTTTTATCTCTCCGGAGAGCTCAAGCTGGGTAAACTGCTCGTGTGCCTCGCCTCGATCCGCTCTTCGTGCGATCTCCGCCCCCCTCCGAACCACAAGGGGCCTGCTCCGCCGGCCCCATAGGTGTCCGTGGGTACGATCAACCTCCCCGACATAGGGTTTGAGAGGAGATGGTGCTGGTTAAGATGTTGATGGATATTGACCAATGCGAGGACCGTTGGTGATGATAATGCCGATGATTTCCCCCTCCCGGAGGGAAGTTTCACCAGCAGAACAGCTCTGCCGGAGCCCTAGATTGGTTCCGCCAAGGTTCCGCCTCGTGGCGGCGGAGTTTCTTCCCGAAAGGTTGCTTCTGATTTTTTTCCAGGGTAAAAGACTTCATATAGCAGAAGATGGGCCCCAGAGGCCTGCCAGGGGGCCCACGAGGTAGGGGGCTCTTACGTCTTGAGCTTGCGTTGGTTTTCCTCGAAGAGGAGAGGGTGATGCAGCAAGCGTAGCGTAAGTATTTCCCTCAGTTTTGAGAACCAAGGTATCATTCCAGTAGGAGGCTCCTCAAAATTCCCATGCACCTACACAAACAAACTGAGAACTCGCAACCAACGCAATAAAGGGGTTGTCAATCCCTTCACGGCCACTTGCAAAAGTGAGATCTAATAAAGATAGTAAGTAAAGATAAATATATTTTTGATATTTTATAATATAGATGCAAAAAGTAAAGATGCAAATAAAAGTAGATTGGGAGCAAATGTGATAAGAGATAGACCCGGGGGCCATAGGTTTCACTAGTGGCTTCTCTCAAGATAGCATAAGTATTACGGTGGGTGAACAAATTCTTGTCGAGCAATTGATAGAAAAGCGCATAGTTATGAGATTATCTAGGCATGATCATGTATATAGGCATCACGTCCATAACAAGTAGACCGACTCCTGCTGCATCTACTACTATTACTCCACACATCGACCGCTATCCAAAGCATGCATCTAGAGTATTAAGTTCATAAGAACAGAGTAACGCATTAAGCAAGATGACATGATGTAGAGGGATAAACTCATGCAATATGATATAAACCCCATCTTGTTATCCTCGATGGCAACAATACAATACGTGCCTTGCAACCCTTTACATCCTTTGGGTAAGGACACCGCAAGATTGAACCGAAAGCTAAGCACTTCTCCCATGGCAAGAAAGACCAATCTAGTAGGCCAAACCAAACTGATAATTCGAAGAGACTTGCAAAGATAACTCAATCATACATAAAAGAATTCAGAGAAGATTCAAATATTATTCATAGATAAACTTGATCATAAACCCACAATTCATCGGATCTCGACAAACACACCACAAAAAGAGTTTACATTGAATAGATCTCCACAAGAGAGGGGGAGAACATTGTAATTAGATCCAAAAAGAGAGAAGAAGCCATCTAGCTAATAACTATGGACCCGTAGGTCTGTGGTAAACTACTCACAACTCATCGGAGGGGCAAGGATGTTGATGTAGAGGCCCTCCATGGTTGATTCCCCCTCCGGCAGAGTGCCGGCGAAGGCTCCAAGATGGGATATCGCGGATACAGAAGGTTACGGCGGTGGAAATTGTGTTTCGTGGTGCCCCCGGATGTTTTCGGGGTACGTAGGTATATATAGGAAGAAGAAGTACGTCGGTGGCCGCCCAAGGGGTCCACGAGACAGGGGGCACGCCCTACAGGGGGCGCGGCCTCCTATCTCGTGGCTTCCTCGGAAGCTTCTTGACTGGCACTCCAAGTCCTCTGGATCACGTTCGTTCCAAAAATCACGCTCCCGAAGGTTTCATTCTGTTTGGACTCCGTTTGATATTCCTTTTTATACAGAAATAGGCAAAAAAACAGCAATATGGGCTGGGCTTAATGGTGAACCAAGAACAAGAAAATCAGCAGGATATTTAACCTTCCCACACAAGACTTCAACATCTCTAACAATCCCAATCGGCGAAATAGTATCTCTATTGACAAGCTTAATGGTAACATCGATATCTTCTCTCTCATGCATAATTTCTTCGTATAAAGAATGAGGTATGGCACTAGCACTAGCACCCATATCACACAAGCCATGATAACAATGATCTCCTATTTTAACAGAAATAACAGGCATGCCTACCACAGGTCTATGTTTATCTTTAGCACAAGGTTTAGCAATTCTAGCAGTCTCATTACGAGTAAATAACATGCCCATCAATATTATCAGCCAATAGATCTTTAACCATAGCAATTTTAGGTTCAACTTTGACCTGCTCAGGGGGTTTGTGTGTCCTAATATTACTTTTGTTGACTACAGTTGAAGCTTTAGCATGATCCTTTAGTCTAACAGGGAAAGGTGGTTTCTCAACATAAGCAGTAGGAACAATAGGATCATTATAAGTGTAGTATTTTCTTCAGCTTTAATAGGTGCAACTAATTTTACTTCAATGGGAGGATTATATTTAAACCACTTCTCCTTAGGGAGATCAACATGAGTAGCAAATGATTCACAGAAACAAGCTACTATCTCAGAGTCAAGTCCATGTTTAGTACTAAACTTACGGAAAGCATCGGTATCCATAAAAGATTTAACACAATCAACCTTAGGTGTTATACCTGATTCCTTACCTTTGTCGAGATCCCAATCTTCAGAGTTGCGTTTAATTCTCTCCAATAGATCCCATCTGAATTCAATAGTCTTCATCATAAAAGAACCAGTACAAGAAGTATCGAGCATGGAGCGATTGTTGTCAGAAAGCCGAGCATAATTTTTTTGACTAATCATTTCTCTTGAGAGCTCATGATTGGGGCATGAATATAACATTGACTTAAGCCTCCACCAAGCTTGAGCGATGCTTTCTCTTTCGCGAGGCCAAAAATTATATATATAATTACGATCATGATGAACGAGATGCATAGGATAAAAATTCTGATGAAATTCCAATTTCAATTGTTTGTAGTTCCATGATCCCATATCATCACATAGCCTATACCATGTAAATGCCTCTCCCTTCAAAGATAAAGGGAAGACCTTTTTCTTGATAACATCATCGGGCATACCTGCAAGCTTAAATAATCCACAAACTTCATCCACATAGATTAAGTGTAAATCGGGATGCAATGTTCCATCTCCTGCAAAAGGATTAGCTAGCAGTTTCTCTATCATACCCGAAGGAATTTCAAAGTAAACATTTTCAGTAGGTTCAGTAGGTTGAGGAGCAACTATTTGCTCTATCGGTCGGGCTGAAGATACCCCGAACAAGCCCCTCAAAGGATTACTTTCCATAGTAACAAGTGACAGTAAATTTCAGCACACTATATAAATTTTTCCTTACCAAATTCCACCCACCAAAGGCGCTTCACTCCCCGGCAACGGCACCAGAAAAAAGTCTTGATGACCTACAAGTGTAGGGGATCTATCGTAGTCCTTTTGATAAGTACGAGTGTCGAACCCAACGAGGAGCAGAAGGAAATGACAAGCGGTTTTCAGTAAGGTATTCTCTACAAGCACTGGAATTATCTGATAGTTTTGTGATAAGGTAATTTGTAACGAGTAAAAAGTAACAAGTGTAAATATAGTGCAGCAAGATGGCCCAATCCTTTTTGTAGCAAAGGACAAGCCTGGACAATGTCTTATATGAAGGAAAACGCTCCCGAGGACACATGGGAATTATCGTCAAGCTAGTTTTCATCACGCTCATATAATTTGCGTTCGATACTTTGATAATTTGATATGTGGGTAGACCGGTGCTTGGGTGCTGTCCTTTCTTGGACAAGCATCCCACTTATGATTAACTCCTGCTGCAAGCATCCACAACTACAAAAGAAGTATTAAGGTAAACCTAACCATAGCATGAAACATATGGATCCAAATCAACCCCTTACGAAGCAATGCATAAACTAGGGTTTAAGCTTCTGTCACTCTAGCAACCCATCATCTAATTATTACTTCCCAATTCCTTCCTCTAGGCCCAAACAATGGTGAAGTGTCATGTAGTCGACATTCACATAACACCACTAGAGGAAAGACAACATACATCTCATCAAAATATCGAACGAATACCAAATTCACATGACTACTTATAGCAAGACTTCTCCCACATGTCCTCAGGAACAAACGTAACTACTCACAAAGCATATTCATGTTCATAATCAGAGGGGTATTAATATGCATAATGGATCTGAACATATGATCTTCCACCAAGTAAACCAACTAGCATCAACTACAAGGAGTAATCAACACTACTAGCAACCCACAGGTACCAATCTGAGGCTTTGGGACAAAGATTGGATACAAGAGATGAACTAGGGTTTGAGAGCAGATGGTGCTGGTGAAGATGTTGATGTTGATGGATATTGACCCCCTCCTGATGAGAGGATCATTGGTGATGACGATGGCGATGATTTCCCCCTCCCGGAGGGAAGTTTCCCCGGCAGAACAGCCCTGCCAGAGCCCTAGAATGGTTCCGCCAAGGTTCCGCCTCGTGGCGGCGGAGTTTCTTCCCGAAAGCTTGCTTCTGATTTTTTACAAGGTAAAAGACTTTATAAAGCAGAAGATGGGCACTGGAGGCCTGCCAGGGGGCCCACGAGGCAGGGGGGCGCGCCGAAGGGGTAGGGCGCGCCGCCCACCCTCGTGGCCAGGGTGTGGGCCCCCTCTGGTATTTTCTTCGCTCAGTATTTTTTTAATTTCCGAAAATAACTTCCATGGAGTTTCAGGACTTTTGGAGTTGTGCAGAATAGGTCTCTAATATCTGCTCCTCTTCCAGCCCAGAATTCCAGCAACCGGCATTCTCCCTTGTCATGTAAACCTTGTAAAATAAGAGAGAATAGGCATAAATATTGTGACATAATGTGTAATAACAACCCATAATGCAATAAATATTGATATAAAAGCATGATGCAAAATGGACGTATCAAGATCCCATCTTGGGGCCTTTTCCGGCGCTCCGCCGAAGGGGGAATTGATCACAGAGGGCTTCTACATCAACACCATGGCCTCTCCGATGATGTGTGAATAGTTTACCATAGATCTTCGGGTCCATAGTTATTAGCTAGATGGCTTCTTCTCTCTTTTTGGATCTCAATACAAAGTTCTTCTCGATTCTCTTGGAGATCTATTCGATGTAATTCTTTTTGCGGTGTGTTTGTCAAGATCCGATGAATTGTGGGTTTATGATCAAGATTATCTATGAACAATATTTGAATCTCCTCTGAATTCTTTTATGTATGATTTGTTATATTTGCAAGTCTCTTTGAATTATCAGTTTGGTTTGGCCTACTAGATTGATCTTTCTTGCAATGGGAGAAGTGCTTAGCTTTGGGGTTCAATCTTGCGGTGTCCTTTCCCAGTGACAGCAGGGGTAGCAAGGCATGCAATGTATTGTTGCCATCGAGGATAAAAAGATGGGGTTTATATCATATTGCTTGAATTTATCCCTCTACATCATGTCATCTTGCCTAATGCGTTACTCTATTCTTATGAACTTAATATTCTAGATGCATGTTGGATAGCGGTCGATGTGTGGAGTAATAGTAGTAGATGCAGAATCATTTCGGTCTACTTGTAGTGAACGTGATGCCTATATACATGATCATGCCTAGATATTCTCATAATTATGCACTTTTCTATCAATTGCTCGATAGTAATTTGTTCACCCATCGTAATACTTATACTATCTTGAGAGAAGCAACTAGCCAATTTCTGTCGCCGTTTATTTTGCAATCTTTAATTTTCAATCTATACAACAAAAATACCAAAAATATTTAACTTGTTATCTCTATCAGATCTCACTTTTGCAAGTGGCCGTGAAGGGATTGACAACCCCTTTATCGGATTGGTTACAAGGTTCTTATTTGTTTGTGCAGGTACGAGGGACTTGCGTGTAGTCTCCTACTGGATTGATACCTTGGTTCTAAAAAACTGAGGGAAATACTTACGCTACTTTGCTGCATCACCCTTTCCTCTTCAAGGGAAAACCAACGCAGTGCTCAAGAGGTAGCAACTGGCTTTATCGCATAGACGTCCCTGAGTGCACATTTGCGCTCCCTCTTGGGAATACGGGTAACGTATATCATGTTCACCGTTTTAACCTAGGGGGAAACTTCTTCTGTCCCCCTGTGTTCGGTGGACGGGGCTCCTCGTCGTCTTTCTCACTCTGCGACTGTCAGTATCAAAACCGGCAGATCTCGGGGTAGGGGGTCACGAGCTGTGGATTCTTAGATCAATGGTAATAGGAATGAAGGAGACGATGTTTTACCCAGGTTCGGGCGCTCTTGATGGAGGTAAAACCCTACGTCCTGCTCTTGTTTATATTGATGGAGTATCAAGTACAGAGTTGATCTACCTCGAGATCATATGTTGTGGTCTAAACCCTAGGGGTATGATGATTAATGTCATAATAATCTATCGACTAGCCTGGCCTTGGCTTATATAATGCACCAGAGGCCTAGGATAACAAGAGTCCTAGCCGCATACGTTGGTGGAGAGGAGTCCTTGTCTTGATCACCAAGTCTTGTGGAATACTCCTTGTATGCGGCTTGGGCTGCCCGAAGTGGCCCAAGAGTGAACCTCCATGGGGGTCTTCGGCCCGATCCAACTAGTCGGGAGATGATGTGGTGAGTACCCCCGAGTCCAGGACACCGTCAGTAGCCCCCTGAACCGGTCTTCAAGTTGGGGACGCTCCTCGATCCTTCCGAACTGTTCTTCATCTTCGGTTGTCGGTCTTGAAAACTGGTTCAAAAAATCTTCTCATCTTCGATCTTGAGGATCGCCGAAGTAAATCCGAAGAGTTTACACGTCGGGTATTCGAGGAGCCCCTTTAAGTTATCGGCCTTTATCAATGCCTTGTTATTTTTACGCACACTTCGGGTTTGAAGTTGTTCCCGTGCAGCGGTGTCCTCTTGCATCCGAGCCCCAACGCCGGACTGCATTCGAGGTATCTTTTGCAGCCGAGCACCAACGCAGGACTGTATCCGAGCTCCAACGCAGGACTGTATCCGAGCTCCAACGCCCAACTATATCCAGGTGTCATAGATCACCTTGGTTCAAAAAGTTTTAGCCGAGCTTAATGCCGGAACTGCCCGCTAAGGAGCCAGCCACTCGCATCCGAGCAATATGCTGAACTGCTTCTGAGGTGGCTCAGCACCTCGGTCATGGGCTGATTGTTTGCGGATTTTATTTCCGACGCGTATAAATTTATTTGTAGACAAGATGTATTGCGAGTAGCCCTCATGGTGTCTGTTGGCCTAAAATCCGAGATGCACCTGAAGGAAAATATGAAACCGTTGATCCTAGTAGCTTCTGAGACTCAGGTCGTGAAATCGACCTGAGGATCAACTCCTAGCTCGGCAGCATACATAGGAATAGAAACACGGTGTAATATATTAGAGGTAATAGTGATCAGCGAACGGGCCCTTGAGAGAGGGTCTTGAGAAGTTGCCGCAATATATTAGCTTGATGCCAGTTAGGTCCAGATGGTACCTATTGTTGTCCGAAGACGCGTTTGCCCATAGTTCGGTCAAGCCGAACACTAAGCACTTCGAATTTTCTGCATTGAACAGGGAACGCAGTAGCCCCCGAGACACCGGTCGGGTGGCAACACTAGATCAGGGGATTGATGTGCCCATTTAATATTTGTAAATAATAAGTCTGAAGCCCAGTAGCCCCCGAGCCTTAATGCGGGCACGGGTGGCCGAATTAAGGATCGATATCCATAGTAAAATCATAAATTATGTGTAATGATTCTACGTATCCAAGCACTCTACATCATTAATGCTCGAATCCGTATTGTACAAAACTTTGTTGACCGACCATCGGCTTCAACTCTTCGGCCAGTAGCCGAGGAGTGTTTTCCTACTTTATAAAGCCATTATAAGGGCGAAGATTTATGGAAAACAAGGCAATCCGGCCATACGGTTTTATAAACAAAGGTACACTGAGAGATATGTTATATTACGTTCTAACATAAGAAACATCTTCCAAAGAAAATAATCCCGCTATCGGTTCCTTTCTTTGGGTCATCATGCTTATCGTGATCATGAAACCTCACCTCAGGTCCAATCAATGTGGGAAGAAAATATTAGTTCGGGGAAAGTTCCCGAACTCTATGGTATTAATGAACCAAAATTTTCACTTTCGTCATTGTCGACCAATGTGATCCTTTAAGATTGCTAGCTTTCGGCTTCACCCAGTCTGAGGTACTAACTCGGATGACCCGATAGTCACAATCACAGAGGTGCTCCCTTTACCGCCTAGCCGAATAATCGGGAACGTAGGGGTAAGCACAGGAGCCAGGCAACCCAGCTTGGCCAAAATCTTAAGTCAAATTGATGCATATTTATGGCTTTATAACGATGATTACGGAAGGCGGCTCTCATATATTAAATACAAACACCGATGATATGTTTATTTTGACTTCGTTACGAGCGTTTATCATTTGAAAGTGGCCCATCGTTGGCTTCCACCCCCTTGTAGATACTACGCAGGGTGTTTTCGCAATAACAAAACAACCCTTAGCCGACGTCTCGGTGCCCGAAGGCGATTGTGTTAGCGGAAACGAGGCAATCAGATATGCGGGCTTTATAACTTTCACTTAGGCATATGAGCTTAAAGTTGGGAGGCTAGTAATTAGCCCCCGGTTAGTGTTTCGCGACAGTAGAGGTCAAGCTGTAAACACTTTGGCCAATGTTAAGAACGCCGTCATTTAACATGGGGTGACCTCTATCGATCTTATAGTTTAATACAGTCATCGGATCGCTGACCTGTTTACGCTTATTGTGACAGTCAGTTTTTGGCTTTCTCCATTGAGGCGCTTAACCATGCTAGCTGGAAGCACAATCGCAGTCTTTCTCCCTTTCCGCACCTAGCCGAACAAAGCGGAACGTAGGAGGCAAGACAGGAGCCGGGCAACCCAACTATTGACCGAAGACACAATTCGAAACTGATGCATATAAAGAAATATCCGAGAACATTTTGCTGAGGACTCCTCGGAGTACCTTGGCTTTTGGTGGGTTCGGCTCAAGTTGCAGCTCCCCGTTACAAAGTATTCGGCAGTGTACTGCGGGATTTATGCTCGGACCCAACACTCAGGTGCAGGTCGACAGGAAAAATGCCGAACTATGGGTTGAAAAAGATTTCCCAAGCTGGGTTATTATGCAGGGTACCTCGGTCAAGAGGATGCCCCGCCTCATAAAAGAAAAACGCACAAATAGATCAAAAATTCCATTAGCTTAAAAACCAAAAAACTTATGCGGAAACTCTATGTCCGAACTAAATCAAGTTAATTGATGCCAATCCGAAAATTGGTCCTAAAATTAGTTTGTGCTTCCGTCATGCTGTAACATGACACGTCCGATCTCAAGACTTCAAGTGGGTTAGCCTTCGGCTTCAACCTCCTATCCCAAAGGCGGAGTGCTTCTCAGGCTAGCTTAGCGAACTAAACTCGAGCGGCTTTAGAGAGAAGCTAGGCTACCCGGCTATTGACCACACACTTGAGTCGAGGAACACACTTGAGTCGAGGAAGGGGTGATAGAGAAAGATTTTGCAATGAACAAGAAGAAAACACATTTATTATAAAATGGCTCATACAAAGTTTAAGAGCCCCCAGTTAACATGGGTAAAGGGAGTTTATTTTAACAAACAACTCACGTGAGCATGGCCGAACCGAACACAAATTAAAAATTTAAAAACTTTGAGCATCAAAGCGACTTAGCTGATTAGTGTGTTCGGCATTGATGACGCGGTCCGAGCTTACGGCGGGACGAGGTCCCAGCCCCCAAGCTGGCAGAGCGAAGAGCTCGGCGCTCTGAAGTGGCGACATAGCACGGCCGATACATGCCGGCAGTGTGATGCTAAAGTACCCGGCGTGGGTTAATGAAGTGATGACTAAGCTCCCGGTCCAGCCGAGGTGACGGTGATGCCCAATCCGGATCATTTACCTTGCACAGAAGATAGTGCAGGCCGGAGATAATAGTAATAATAATAAATTTAAAAAGGTAGCATAATAAATAATTTGTGCAAACTGAATAATTAGAGGAATATGGCCCGTGCGCCGAACACCCGACGAGGTAAAACCCTCTCGATGATGCTGGAGTCCCCAAGGAAACCGAACATGTCTGTATGGCAATTCAATCAACAAGGTGGTCATGCGAGCCGATTTATGCCAATTGGGACGACGGCGCTGGCTTGCCGAAGTGACCGCATGACGCAGTCGAAGTCGATTACCTACACACATAAAATATTGCGGTCCAAAAAGAATAATATATATATAATCCTTGCATAATTGCTTTTTGCAAAAATAATTTATTTAAAGAGATGTGGCTTGGCGCCGAAGCCAATGTCGATGCAGGGCGTCGGCGTGACGCGGTGAAGTCTAGAATTTGCAGGCCGGTCCGAGTTCTGGATGTGGCGTCACGAGTCAGATACGTAAAACCGACCGAACCACCACACGATCGTTAAGCACGCGCCACCATTTGATGCACTGTACATGTATGATGGAACAAACCAGAGTAATAATTCCTCGGGACAATAAAACCCGAGAAAGAAAAAGTTACTAGGATTAATAGCACTTGGTTTATCTGTTGTAGCAATATGAACAAAGGTTGCTCGCAAAATTGGGATTCGATCCGCACACCCATTGCCTGATGGGCGATGAAGCGACGGCATGGCGATGCTGGGAAGGTTGGATCTCCGAGGCAAAGCTCCCGGTACGGCTAACGTGATGAAGTTGGTCGGCCGGTGACGCCAAAGTCTCTGGAGTGGGATGATGAAGAGATGGAGAAGCCCCCGGTCTAGGCCGATGTAACGGAGCGGGTCGGTAAGGAGACGTTGCAGCTGCCATGTCAGCCAAGGTGTTGAAGCAGTTCGGCGTGATGGACATCAGCTTGAAGAAGCAACTGTGCGGCCATGCCGACGCTGATCATAACTTGTGACACGGTCAAAGCCGGATTGATGAAGAGACCGAGCGGCGATGTCGCCGTGCCTGACCCGTGAAATCCGTGGGGTGAGGGTGTTGGTGATAATTTAGTCTTCACGATGTCGAACTCTTGTTCGGCTTGCCGAGCTGATGATCCGATAAGGCTGGGCCTGGCTCGATGAAGCGATGATCTGTCTGGCGCAGGTCGGCAGCCGTGGAGTAATGTTGCCGGACTGGTTTGACACCAGCGCGACGGTGAAGGTTACCTCTGAAAAGGAGCAAAATTTGTGAGCATGTGTTCGGAAATGAAACACAATACCCTAGAAAGAGATTCTTCCAAAAAGGTTGTCCAATATCCCGTTCATGAAGCAAGATGAATTCAGATCGGATTCGTATTCGCGCAGAAAACAGATCTGAAAAGTGATGCACTAATCGAAAGGTTCCCGGAGTTTGGACGGTCGGATCAAGCTGAAATTTTGAGGTGTGGTAGATATAGGAGTTCCGCAGCCGATCAACGGTTGGATCTTGCAAAGGACATCCAAGCTAGATGCTGGACACCATGCTCCAAACTCATCCAGATTCCCGTCCAGCTTCGCCAGGGCTCCGGTATATCAGAGATCGGCGGAGATTGCTCCATCAGAACGGGACAAAATTTTACAGGGTTGTTGTACACTCAATCCCGCATAATTCCACCAAAGCAATCATTAAAGTGATGCTCGAGGAGGCGGTGGCAGTGGATATGAGTTCGCTGTCCAGAAAAACAGCATGGTCGCTCAAGGGCAATGTTGACGTTGAGCCTCCGAGCTCCATGGATGATTCTTCCATGATCTTGATAGAGATCGGAGTTGATGATGACGAGGACATATGTCCGATCTTGACGATCCGAAGAGGAGCCTGGTCCTCGGACCAGCCGAGGTGACCAGTCGAGCCGGCGATGAAGACACCGACGTCGCAGTTGATTTGTAGACCTGCCATTGATCCATTGCCGATCACACAGCGGAACTCTCAATGAAAGCACCATTGTCGGTATCAAAACCGGCAGATCTCGGGGTAGGGGGTCCCGAGCTGTGGATTCTCAGATCAATGGTAACATGAACGAAGGAGATGATGTTTTACCCAGGTTCGGGCCCTCTTGATGGAGGTAAAACCCTACATACTGCTCTTGTTTATATTGCTGGAGTATCAAGTACACAGTTGATCTACCTCGAGATCATATGTTGTGGTCTAAACCCTAGGGGTATGATGATTAATGTCATAATAATCTATCGACTAGCCTGGCCTTGGCTTATATAATGCACTAGAGGCCTAGGATAACAAGAGTCCTAGCTGAACACGTTGGTGGAGAGGAGTCCTTGTCATGATCACAAGTCTTGTGGAATACTCCTTGTATGCGGCATGGGCTGCCCGAAGTGGCCCATGAGTGAACCGCAATTGGGGTCTTCGGCCCGATCCACCTAGTTGGGAGTCGATGTGGTGAGTACCCCCTAGTCCAGGACACCGTCATCGACCCCTTCTCCTTGTTCTCGGCATTTAACTTGTCGGCCTATTTGAAGACCCAACATCTTCTGTTGGTATGATTGGCTGGTTTATCGGGGGTGCCGTGGATCTGACATGGACGATCAAGTATGCGGTCCAAGCTGGATGAGCCTGGATTGTTCCCTTTAAATGGCTTCTTCCGCTGGCCGGACTTGGAGCCGCTGAATCTGGCGTTAACCGCCGTGTCATCGGTATTGTCACTGTTGTTTCGACGCCTGTACATGTTGCGTCGGGGCTTGCCGTTGCTATTTCTGGCTTCGGAGGTGCCAGGTTTGCATGAATTATTATTGCTACGGGCTAGCCAGCTATCTTCACCCGTGCAAAAGTGGGTCATGAGTGCCGCGAGCGCTGCCATGGACTTCGGCTTTTCCTGGCCGAGGTGTCGGGAGAGCCATTCGTCGTGGATGCTATGTTAAAGGCTGCTAGGGCTTCGGCATCCAGACAGTTGACGATCTGGTTCTTTTTAGTTAGGAACCTAGTCCAGAATTTCCTGGCTGACTCTCCGGGCTGTTGAACTATGTGACTTAGGTCATCGACATCCGGATGTCGGACGTATGTACCTTGGAAGTTCTCGCGGAAGGCGTCTTCCAAGTCCTCCCAGCTGCCAATTGAGTTTTCAGTCAGGCATTTTAACCAGTGTCGAGCTGGTCCCTTGAGTTTTAGCGGGAGGTATTTGATGGCATGAAGATCATCACCGCGGGCCATATGAATATGGAGGAGAAAATCCTCAATCCATACCGCGGGATATGTTGTTCTGTCATAGGATTCGATATTCACGAGTTTAAACCCTTCTGGGAATTCGTGCTCCATTACTTCATCACTGAAGTAGAGGGCATGTGCGGCGCCTCTATATCGGGCCAAGTCGCGACGTAGCTCGGATGGAGTCCGTCTGCGGTTTTCGGCCCGGGCGTGATGCACATGACCCAAGAAAGTTGTTGAAGCCTTCATGGAACCTGAATGGATTCAAACTATGCAAGAAGAGCTTCAACAGTTCAAGCTAAACAATGTGTGGGAATTGGTTAAGCGTCATGATCCTCGCAAGCATAACATCATTGGCACCAAATGGATCTATCACAACAAACAAGATGAGCATGGTCAAGTTGTTAGAAACAAGGCTCGTCTCGTTGCTCAAGGTTACACTCAAGTTGAAGGGATTGACTTCGATGAAACATTTTCTCCTGTGGCTAGGCTTGAAGCCATTCGCATACTGCTAGCCTATGCCAACCATCACAACATTCTTCTGTACGAAATGGATGTAAAGAGTGCCTTTCTCAACGACAAAATTCAAGAAGAAGTGTATGTTGCACAACCACCTGGCTTTGAAGACCTAAAACATCCTGACATGGTATACAAGCTCAACAAGGCACTGTATGGCCTCAAACAAGCCCCTCGCACTTGGTATGACACACTCAAAGACTTCGTGAAGTGCAAAGGCTTCAAACCTAGATCCCACTCTCTTCACGAAGACATATGATGGTGAACTGTTTGTGTGTCAGATCTATGTGGATGACATTATCTTTGGATGCATTGACAAGAGATACAGTGATGAGTTTGGACATATGATGCAAGAGCAATATCATATGTCCATGATGGGTGAGCTAAAATTCTTCCCCGGTCTTCAAATCCGTCAGTAGAGCAAGGGCATCTTCATATCACAAGATAAATACCTCAAGGATTGCCTGAAGAAGTTTGGAATACAAGACTGCAAAGGATACACGGCGCCAATGCCAACCAAAGGTTAATTGGGTCCTGACGACAATGGTAAAGAGTTCGATCAAAAGGTATACCGCTCCATGATTGGTTCTTTACTCTATTTATGTGCATCTAGGCCAGATATAATGCTTAGCGTTTGCATGTGTGCCCGATTCCAAGCGGCACCAAAGGAATCGCATCACTTAGGCGTGAAGTTTAATTCTTCGATATTTGGCTTACACCCCAACACTAGGATTATGGTATCCAAAGGGCTCAGAGTTTGATCTAGTTGGATTCTCATATGCTGATTATGCTGGTGAAAAGGTTGATCGCAAGTCCACATCAGGAACATGTCACTTTTTTGGACGATCTCTTGTCTATTGGTCTTCGAAGAAGTAGAACTGTGTATCCCTCTCCACTACTGAATCTGAATACATTGCTGCTGGATCTTGCCACGCTCAGCTTCTATGGATGAAGCAAACTCTCAAGGACTATGGCATCCACCTGAAGCATGTGCCACTCTACTGCGACAATGAAAGCGCCATCAAGATTGCCAACAACCCGGTCCAGCAGTCGAAGACAAAGCACATTCAGATCCGTCATCACTTTCTTAGAGATCATGTCATGAAGGAAGATATTGATATCATTCATGTCAACATGAATAGCAATTGGCAGATATATTCACAAAGCCCTTGGATGAGAAAAGGTTTTGCAAGTTGCAGTGTGAGCTAAATATCTTGGAATCCTCAAATGTCCTGTAATTGGACACACATCCTAACGCTAATGCATGTTGATGACTTAGATGTGCAACACACGAAGTAACGTATATCTTCAATCAATGAAGACATACACTCTAATTGTGAATACATTAACGCGGAATTTGACTTCGGAGTGCCACGATAATTGTGCGCCATGTCTGAGTCTAATACTTCCTATACGGTGGGTAACGCCACCACCAAATTCTTATTGGAGTCTTTTGTTTGGCGTCACAATTGCATCGTCTTCGCATTTGGTTTGTCTTCAACATTAATTTGACTTCGAGGTTTATCTTCGCAATGTTGAGTTGGTCTGATATATAAATATATATACGTGTTCTGTCCTCTACAGCATTCACTTATAGCTATGTCTTCATACTTGAATTTTCTGCTGACCTAAGTGAATGTGATCGGACCCTAACTCTCTCTGTGCTTTTACCTCAAATTCTATTTATCCAAGTCATATGCACTTTGTTGAAACCTGTCGATTGTCTTCTCTGAGTCCTTGTCAGCAGAAAACAAAGAGATAAACATTTAAATATGTTTTTAAAGCCATATCCTTTTGCCTGTGTACCGGAGAAGCTGAAACGACCACCCGACAATGCAGGCGTGCGTGGGAACATGGAACAACTTCCAATAAGTTGCATGCAGGCCACGTGTCCTTCAGATGTGAACCGCCAGGGGCACCTGCTTAATTATGTTGTGCAGTCCCTTTCCTTATAAATACCCACACCTCGCGGTCATAATGTCTCCTTCCACCTCGCCACCTCGCTCAAACCCTAGCGCCTCTGCTAGCTCGCGTCGAAGCCGGAGATGAAGCGCTTAGCTGCCGCGACTTCTTCGACGCCATCCTCACGCCGGCCACGGACCTCGTCCTCTCCGCCGCCACCGTAGGTGTCTTCCGCCGCCAAGTTAGGGCGCGGGAGATTGAACTGCTCGGCTTCTAACTCTGCCTCGTCTAGCAGTTCGTCAGCGGTAATTAAATCTCACTTTTTACTGCCTTTTCGATCCGTCAAATCCATCCACTTCAACCAAAAGTGGTTTCTTCACTTCCAAGTATGGATCCGTCCTTATCTGCATCTCATATCATGCTAAGAAATTCACTTATGCTTCATAACTAGTTAGATTCCTCACTTGTACTTATTCACGGATTTCGTACAAATCTGGAACGAACTCTCTTCAAATAAGTGAATGTCTTTGCTCTATGAGGTCAATGTCTTCAAACTGGTTTTTCTTCAAAATCTTCTGAGAATGCATATGACCTCTTACCCTTCCCTCGCATCTCTAATGCTGTCACAGGTACATGTCCGTGGGAGAATCCCTTGGTTCTCATAGTCTGCATTCATTTGCAGGGTTCTTACAGCATCATATTCACTCCCCTGAAGCCAGCTCTTGTCTGACAAGTAGAAGGAAGCCATTCACTGTTCTGAAGCCATTCAGTCTGAATATCATGGCCACAGAAAAATCCGTCAAGAAAGGTGGCAGGCAGCACAGAGGCAACACAACTCTAGATCTGCCTTCGGATCTGTATGAAATGTACAAAACTGATCCAGAGGAGAACTACAATCAGCGCAAGATCCAAATCCAATGGATTCAAATATATTGGGCAGAACAGTGGTTCAAGTACAACTTCGTCACTGCCGAATATGCTGAGAAGAACGCCATTAAGCGCCCTTGGGGCGATATCCTGTACAAGAACCTGCAGCCAAAGTCGAAGCCTGAAGCCATTGCCCAAGGCTTCTACCCATGCATGGTCCGATGACCAAAGCCTGAGAATGCCGACCCATCATCCATGTTATGGTGTCGCGAAGAAAATCTCTTCAAGCACAATTTTTAGTTTGCTAAGGAGTCAGCTGCTAAGAACAAGAAGGCATTCAGACTGGACTTCAACCCTGGTCTGTCTGCTCCAAGGGCTGATGGCACACATGACGCCAATCCCAATGTTGTCGGCCCCTTCAACAACTTTGATGGCCTCCTCACTCACATCGCTGCTCAGAGGGCCACGGTGGATCAATCTGCAGATGACTGGGATTCTGAAGATGCGCCCGCACCACCGAAGCAGGAAGAAGAAATCAAAAGCTTTGAAGCCCTCTGCCGCACCAAAAGTTCGACTGTGAAGCCCTTGACCACTGCACCTCCTGAACTCAGTGTGCAGTCTGAAGACTTGTCTCGTGTCTCCAAGAAGGCTGAGAAGTTCAAGAAAACCATGAATCCCAAGAAGATTTCTGGGCATGATCTGACTCTTGTTGCCGTTCTGCGCAACGAGGAAGACATCATTCATCTTTCAAGTGATGAAGATCTTGGTGATGAAGTACTTGAGATGTTGATTAAGAGCAAGCAAGAGGTGGAGATCTTCAACGATCTGCCCCTCTTTGATGTTGACATTCCGAACAACTTCATCGATGAGTGGTTCGATGACCAGAGCATCAGTATTAATGATCTTCAACTGCCTATGGACATCAGCGTCACATTCCATGGAGCCATTGCCAATGAATTGGCCTTGGCTCAGAAAATCGTTGAGCTAAAAACAAGATTGATTATGAGAAGGCCCATTTCAAGAAAAACATGGCCAAGCTCAGCGCGGCACATGTTCAAATCTTCAAGAAGATGATGCATGATCTCAAAGAAGAGTTCCACAAGAAGCGTGATGAAGCTAAAGGCTCATGAGAGCGCATGAAGTACTTTGTGGAGAAATGTGTTCAAGCCCACAATGAAGCTGAAAAGTGAAAGGCTCTTGGGCGTCCTGGCATCGACCCCAGGATGGATGCCAAGCAAAAGAAGAAGTCTCATGTCCCGAATCGAAGCATCAAGGCAGGAAGAACCTCGCATTGTCTTCCCTTCCAGCATGACAGGCTCGAAGCCAAAGGTCACCTCAGCAGCTTCAGAGCTGAAGAAAACAAGGGCAGCTGAAGTCAAAGTCAGGAAACGCAAGCACAAGCATGATTCTGATGATGCCTGAGGGAGTCCTAGATTAAGGGGTCCTCGGGCATCTGGCCTGTTGGACATGGGTCGGACTGATGGACTGTGAAGATGCAAGACCGAAGACTCTCACCCGTGTCCGGATGGGACTCACCTTGGCGTTCGGATATGAAGATTCCTTTCTCTGTAGCCGACTTTGTACAACCCTAGTCCCCTCTGATGTCTATATAAACCGGAGGGTTTAGCCCATAGGGACAATCATAATCATCTGTGCTAGACTTCTAGGGTTTTAGCCATTACGATCTCGTGGTAGATCAACTCTTGTAATACTCATATTCATCAAGATCAATCAAGCAGGAAGTAGGGTATTACCTCCATAGAGAAGGCCCGAACCTGGGTAAACATCGTGTCCCCTGTCTCCTGTTACCATCGACCTTAGACGCACAGTTCGGTACCCCCTACCCAAGATCCGCCGTTTTTGACACTAACATTGGTGCTTTCATTGAGAGTTCTGTTGTGACGTCGAAGACAGGGTTGATGGCTCGCCTTGTTATCAAGGACAGTATCACCTCCGGAGGTGCCCTGCCTTCAGGCCAAACCCTCCGGTTGGGCGGCTTTACCATGACCGCCCCTACGGCCGTTAAGCCAACGATGACTTCTCGGGTCATCGAAAACCACCTCTGTGTTAGCTCCAAATACTCCAAGCAGATGGATCCGACTGAGTTGTCATCTTTGAACTAGCTCCTAGATTGCATTGCCGCCCTGGGGGTGGCTATAGACTACGATCGGATTAGCTTAAACCCGACCAGAGAGAAATTAAATCTCCACCGATCACCCATCAGATAGCGGTAATTGAGGAGCAAGACGACAACTCTTCCTCTATAATGAGGACGAACTATGTTCGGATCTCCGAGCTTGAAGAGCCGGATACCTGCCTGCGGAAAGACACGCCCCGCCCTCCGAAACCAGAATCGGACGACGGGTCTCAAAAACCAGTTCATATCCCGAAGCCCGAACCATTAAGTTCAGAAGTTTTTCAAGCTCCGAATTCCAAATTGGGTCAGGGTTCGAATTTAAATCCACCCACCCGCCCGGATATTGTCACGCCCCTAGTTCTAACAATGCCTAGTGCTAGCATCTGGTTTTTGCATCATGTTTAAATTTTGAAAGAAAACTTGAAGTGGGGATTGCCTAAGCCCTAGCATCAAAGGAATTCACTAGGTTCAACTAAAATATTTTCAGTGATTCCAAATGGCTTTCAGAAATGTTGATCATTTCTGGAAAATGCTGGAAACAGTAACCAGAGGTGTTGCACAGTTTTCCATGACATATTTGGGCTCTGAATTAAATCATATAGTATTTGCATTTGGGCATTTAAATGCTATTAGATATTTTAAATGCTCAAATAATCCCAAACTAAAATGTTCCATGTTGGATATACTCCAAACAGTGGCCATGTGCAGTTTGGTGATTTTTGGAGATGCCTAAGTATTTTTAGAAATGCCACAAACTTGCAGAAATAAAACAAAACATAAATAAAAGGGAAGAATTTACCTGGCCGAACTTACCTGGCTTGGCCGACCCACCTGGCCCGTGCCAGTCATCACCTACCTCTGCCAGTAGGCAGAGGAGGGGGACAGCGCACGCGCGCTCGAGGCGCCACGCCTCCTCCTGCTTGTCGCCGACCGCCTGGAGCTGGCTGACGACGCCACGCACCCCCCCTGGAATCCCCTCGACCTCTCCCCATGCTTCTCCCCTCCTCTGTCTCTCCCACGCGCAGCCGCCCGAAACCGCCGTCGCGTCGCTCGCCGTTCCCGCGGCCACCGGCCACCCCACGCCTCACCGATGCGCTCGAGAGCTCCGCCTCGACGTCCTTGTCCTCTGCACCAAGCCAAGCGACGCCGGAAGCCCTAGAACACCGCCATCGCCGTCTTCTTCAACCTCGGTCCGCCGAGATCGCCGACGACCGTGCGCCTGCTCCGTTGCTTCCCCGAGCTCCCCGAGACCACCGCTGCACTCCCCGTGAGCTTCTCCTTCGATCCCCTCTTCCCCCTTGCTCGTTTGCTTCGTGTAGTCTCCGCCCTCTTTGAGCCCGAGAGCACTCCGCCTCCGGCCATGTCGCCGCCGCGGCCATAGCTGCTGCCACACGCGTCCAAGCGCATCACCGCTTTCAGCTTCTTCCCAGGAGCCGAGCGCACCCATCCGCCAGGCCTGTCATGCCCGCTAACGCCGAACCCGAGCTCGCCGTACGCTGGCCCCCGCCGCGAGCTCGTTCTGGCGAGCTCCAACCATCCTGCGCCCTCCTGCGTGCCTCCCCTGAATGCACGCGATCAAGGGCAACCCTCTGGTGCCCTTGGCTTGGCCCAACACCGCACGTAGCGCCACTCCGGCAACCCTCCGTCGTGTTTTGGGGTCGCCGTCGGCTGAACTCCGGTGAGCCGACATGGCCGCGCAATTAGCAGCTAATCCCCCACTAAACAACCCCCTGAGCCAATGACAGATGGGCCCCAGGCCCTAATTAACTCCAGTTTTATTTCTCCTTAGATTAGTTATAACCCAACGGGACCCACGCGTCAGCTTTGACCAAGCTGACGTGGCTGTTGACTGGGCCCACATGTCAGTGACACTAACCAGCCCCAGCCACTGACCAGTGGACCCCACTGGTCAGGTTTGACCTGGCTGACCCAGTTGACCTGCTGACGTCACACCTATGTCATGCTGACGCAGTAAAGCATTTTCTGGATTTAAGTTTATCCAGGAAATTCTAGAAAATAGTGCTAACTTCTAAAAATCATAGAAATTCAACCGTAGCTCAAAATGAAATAAGTTATATATGAAAAATTATCAAAAAAATCCAATCTATCCATCTGTACTTTTTTCATGCATGTTTAAACAAGTTAACTTGATGTTTAGTGCAAAACATGATAAAGCACTATTTAAGATCACAAATGAGTTTGAACTTTGAATCTTTGGTTCAAAATAGCTCAAACCCATCTGATTGTAGTTGCATTAGCCCAACACACTCATTTTACCATGTCATGACCATGCATCATATTGTGCATTGCATTGATTGTGTTTCTTTCTCTGTTGCCGGTACTTGTTCCCTCTCGATAGACGTGATTCAACGATGAGTTCGCTGACACCAATGAAGAACTATAATATCTTCAGAAGTGCCAGGCAAGCATAACCCCCTTGTTCATTCCGATACAATCCCACTCTCTCGCTCCTGCTCTCTTTTACTGCATTTGGACAACAACGATTCAACTGTTACATGCTGTGCTAGTTGAACCCCTTTCCTCTGCATGACCTGCCATTGCCACAGTAAATAGATGAAACCCACTAGCATGAGTAGGAGTTGTTTGAGCCCTGATGTGCCTACTCATTCATGCTTGTTTGTCGTGCCTGCTATCGCTTAGAGTTGTGTCAGGTATGATTCATCGGGGATGAATCAGAGGTGTGTGAACATGTCCTACTGTTGAGAGCTAAGTGTGTGAACACGATTTGGTAAAGGTATCAGTGAGAGGCCATGTAGGAGTACATGGTGGGTTGTCTCATTGAAGCCGTCCTCAGGAACTGAGTTCTGTGTTTGTGATCCATGAAACAGCTACTACCATGCATTGGGCCCCGAAATATGACCCCGCTCGACTTCTTAATCACCCGTGTCCTCTGTCCAGGAGTTGCAAGTAGTTTCTGGTGTTTGTAGTATGCTGGAGGCCGTGCGCAGCGCTGACCCGAGGGGTGGGCTGTGATGCGGTAGGCACGTGGCACGGTGTACCGGGCGCCTGTTTGGTGTCTCGGGAACCCTGCACACATCGTTCGGGGCCGTATGTGGAAACTTCGGCCGGACTCCCTGCGGATGGAACCTGAATAGGCGATAAACCTGGACTAGAGACTTGAGTGTTTAGGTAGGTCATGGTCTACACCCACGTCGGCTTTCGCTTGAAGTTTGCCGAGCACATGTCGTGTGCAGACGCTAAGTGGTGGAAACATGTATGAGGAAGTACACCGCTGCAAGGTTAACATGATCTATTCGAATAGTCGTGTCCGCGGTAAAGGACTTCTGGGTTGCCTATAACAGTTCATAGACAAGTGAAAGTGGATACTCTAAAATGCACAAGATAAGCGTGAGTGCTATGGATGGCCTTCTCGTAGGGAGACGGGAGCGGATCCATAGTGGTGTATTGATATGGTGAATATGTGGACTCGTAAAGCGCCACCTCAAAAGAGTTACTTGCAGTCGTAGTTTAAGATAGCCACCGAGTCAAAGCTGGCTTGCTGCAGTTAAACTCCACCACCCCCTTTGTTGATACCGATGCATATGTAGATAGTTGTGATGTAAGTCTTG
Source organism: Aegilops bicornis (assembly GCA_021605145.1). Lineage (NCBI taxonomy): Eukaryota > Viridiplantae > Streptophyta > Magnoliopsida > Poales > Poaceae > Aegilops > Aegilops bicornis. Next base: position 514,902,753 of record CM038669.1, on the reverse strand, counting down.
TTGGGTACATTTTTACTCACGTTTGCCTATTTTATGTTTTGCAGAGAGACTTCAGTCTCGCTAGTAGTTCCGCGTGGACTTCGATGTTTAGCTTGTTACCTCAGCTACGATCTTGTGCCCTCGGCAGGATCTTGTAGATAGTCAGGCTTCTCAGCCTTTTTCATTTGTAGATGTCTGTACTCAGACATGTTAAGCTTCCGCATGTGCTTGTTGCTTGTATGCTCTGAATGTTGGGTCCTGAGACCCATGTTTGTAATATCTCGCTCCTCGGAGCCTAATTAATAAATACTTTGAGTCATAGAGTCTTGTTGTGATGCCATGTTGTATTTACACATATCAAGCATATTGTGTGTATGATTGAAATGCTTGGTATGTGTGGGATCCGACAACCTAGTTGTTTATCCTTGGTAGCCTCTCTTATGGGGAAATGTAGTCTTGTGCTTCCATGAGCCATAGTAGTCCGCTACAGCCCGGTTCACCGGAGTCCTGCTAGCCCAAAGAAGATCGCCTCCTAACACTTGACTGGCCGGCATGTGAATCACTTGCTCTGTGGTTCTGTCCCTTCGGGAAATGTCACGCGGTGACATCCGAGTCCTGCCTAGCTTGCTACAGCCCGGGTTCCCGGAGTCCTGTTAGCCAGTGCTACAGCCCGGATTCAAGACGTCACGACCGACATGCTCGATGTTGATTCATGTATGCCTGTCCCTATAAGTTAGTGCCACTTTGGGTTCATGACTAGTCATGTCGGCCCGGGTTCTCTGTCATATGGATGCTAGCGACACTATCATATACGTGAGCCAAAAGGCGCAAACGGTCCCGGGCCATGGTAAGGCGACACCCGTGGGAATACCGTGCGTGAGACCGCAAAGTGATATGAGGTGTTACCGGCTAGATCGATGTGACCTGGAATCGGGGTCCTGACAGATATAACCAATATCATGTACATACGACAACAGTCTCAGGAAGTGGTCCATCACTTCTGGGCCAGATTCCTCCTTGTCAAAGACAAGATTAAAGATTGTTGCGACGAAGACGCGATCTCAGTATTCCGCAACAATTGCACGGACGAAGGCATCCTCAACGCCATCAACCGCTGTCGCGTATTACACTTCGCTGACCTGGCAACCATAGTACATAAGTACTGCACAACGGAAAGCGCCTGGAAAACTCAGGCAGCTCACTAGGAACCACAGGTTTCCACTTGACCCCTCGTTCGGACAAAAAGGATGCACCCTCGTGGGGCGCCCAATCCAATATTAAAGAAATCTAAGCCCATTATGGGGTGTGGAACTGTTTTGGAGGGATGGCTCGATAGGCCATGTAAAAATACATACAACACCGGATACCACACCAACCCACAGCCTTAGAGCATGTTGGATTCTCTGGCAAGTGGCCAAGAGTGGCGAGGACTTCCTCACCAAAAATACTCCAGAACAACACCCCCCGGAAGACGACGACCTCAGAGTATTGACGGTCTTCGAGAATTTCACTTCAAAAAATCAGCACAAAAGGGCACTCCGTGACCTCGCTGAAGTCTGCCAAGTCGTGGCAATAAACCCCTGGAACGACATGGCCATAACTTTCAATGCCGGCGACGAACCAAAATTCAGGACATTCCAGGCACCAGCCGCCTTGGTCCTCAGTCCAATTGTGGATGGATTCCGGCTCACCAAAGTGCTCATGGACGGCGGCAGCGGATTAAACCTCATCTACTAGGACACACTCAACAAAATGGAAATAGACAGGAACCGCATCGAGCAAAGTAGCACGACCTTCCAAGGAATTATTCCCAGTCGGGAGGCGCGATGCGCGGGAAAAATCACACTCGATGTGGTACTCGGCACGCTGGAGAATTATCGGTCCAAAGAAATAACCTTCCAAGTGGCCCCTTTCCACAGTGGATATTGATACGTCTCCAACGTATCTATAATTTTTTATTGTTCCATGCTATTGTATTATGTGTTTTGGATGTTTATGGGCTTTATTTTACACTTTTATATTATTTTTGGGACTAACCTATTGACCCAGAGCCCAGTGCCAGTTCCTGTTTTTCCCTTGTTTCAGTGTTTCGAACAAAAGGAATATCAAACGGAGTCGAAACGGAATGAAACCAACTGGAGAAGTTATTTTTGGAAGGAAAGCTACCTGATAAACTTGGAGTGCACGTCAGGAAAGATACGAGGGAGCCACGAGGTAGGGGCGCGCCCACCCCCCTAGGGCGCGCCCTCCACCCTCGTGGGCCCCTCGTGCCCCCCCTGACGTACTTCTTCCGCCTATATATATCCATATACCCTAAAACCTTCGAAGACGAGAATAGATCGGGAGTTCCGCCGCCGCAAGCCTTTGTAGCCACCAAAAACCAATCGGGACCCTGTTCCGGCACCCTGCCAGAGGGGGGAACCCTCACCGGTGGCCATCTTCATCATCTCGGCGATCTCCATGACGAGGAGGGAGTAGTTCACCCTCGGGGCTGAGGGTATGTACCAGTAGCTGTGTGTTTGATCTCTCTCTCTCGTGTTCTTGATTTGGCACGATCTTGATGTATCGCGAGCTTTGCTATTATAGTTGGATCTTATGTTGCTTCTCCCCCTCTACTCTCTTGTAATGGATTGAGTTTTCCCTTTGAAGTAATCTTATCGGATTGAGTCTTTAATGATTTGAGAACACTTGATGTATGTCTTGCCGTGCGTATCTTTGTTGACAATGGGATATCACGTGATTCACTTGATGTATGTTTTCGTGATCAACTTGCGGGTTCCGCCCATGAACCTATGCATAGGGTTTGGCACACGTTTTCATCTTGATTCCGGTAGAAACTTTGGGGAACTCTTTGAGGTTCTATGTGTTGGTTGAATTGATGAATCTGAGATTGTGTCATGCATATCGTATAATCATACCCACGGATACTTGAGGTGACATTGGAGTATCTAGGTGACATTAGGGTTTTGGTTGATTTGTGACTTAAGGTGTTATTCTAGTACGAACTCTAGGGCTGTTTGTGACACTTATAGGAATAGCCCAACGGATTGATTGGAAAGAATAACTTTGAGGTGGTTTCATACCCTACCATAATCTCTTCGTTTGTTCTCCACAATTAGTGACTTTGGAGTGAGTCTTTGTTGCATGTTGAGGGATAGTTATATGATCCAATTATGTTATTATTGTTGAGAGAACTTGCACTAGTGAAAGTATGAACCCTATGACTTGTTTCCTAGCATTGCAATACCATTTACGCTCAGTTTTACCACTTGCTAGCTTGCTTTTTATATTTTCAGATTACAAAAGCCTATATCTACCATCCATATTGCACTTGTATCACCATCTCTTCGCCAAAGTAGTGCACCTATACAATTTCCCATTGTATTGGGTGTGTTGGGGACACAAGAGACTCTTTGTTATTTGGTTGCAGGGTTGCTTGAGAGAGACCATCTTCATCCTACGCCTCCCACGGATTGATAAACCTTAGGTCATCCACTTGAGGGAAATTTGCTACTGTCCTACAAACCTCTCAAGATTTGGAGGCCCAACAACGTCTACAAGAAGAAGGTTGTGTAGTAGACATCAAGCTCTTTTCTCAAGGCGTCGTTCTTTGGGAGGTTAGGTAGCGGCACTCACACCCCGTCAACTAAGCTCTTTTCTGGCGCCGTTGCCGGGGAGGTGAGTGCTTGAAGGTATATCTTTAGATCTTGCAATCGTATATTTTAGTTTCTTGTTTTATCACTAGTTTATTTTATAAAAAAATACAAAAAATGGAATTGAATTTGTCTCATACGCTTCATCTTTTTAATATCTTTCGTGAGTATGATGGAAAGGAAAATTGTGCCAAAGTACTAGAAGAATAATTATATAGAATGCTTGGCATAAAATATGTGAATGATGAGCATGATTGCAATGTTGTTAGTATGAATTATTTTAATACCCATGATGCTAATGATATGCAAAGCCACAAGCTTGGGGAAGCTATGTTTGATGAAGATGATATTTTTTGTCCCCCAAGCTTAGATGAGCAAATTTACTATGATGATTGCATTCCTCCTATCTATGATGATTATTGTGATGACACGTATGCTATAAATAATAATGATAACCATGAAACATGTCATCTTGATCTTAATTTTCAATCACATGATAGTTATTTTGTTGAGTTTGCTACCACTACTATTGATGAGAATAGATTTGCTTATGTGGAGAGTAATAAAAATTCTATGCTTATGCATCATGAAAAGAATGCTTTAGGTGTTGGTTATATTTTTGAATTCATTCATGATGCTACTGAAAATTATTATGAGAGAGGATCATATGCTTATACATATTGCAATAATATCAAGTTTCCTCTCTATGTATTGAAAATCTTGAAGATTTGCTTGTTTTGCCTTCCTATGCTAGTTGATTATTGTTCCCATAAATTGTTTGCTCACAAAATCCCTATGCATAGGAAGTGGGTTTGACTTAAATGTGCTGGTCATGTTCTTCATGATGCTCTCTTTATGTATCATTTATGTGAGCATCATTGAAATCATCATGCCTAGCTAGGGGCGTTAAACGATAGCGCTTGTTGGGAGGCAACCCAATTTTATTTTAGTTTCTTGCTTTTTGGTTCTGTTTAGTAATAAATAATCCATCTAGATTCTGTTTAGATGTGGTTTTATGTTTTAATTAGTGTTTGTGCCAAGTAGAACCTTTGGGAAGACTTGGGTGAAGTCTTTATGATCATGCTGTAAAAAACAGAAACTTTAGCGCTCACGAGATTAGCTAAAACTTTTTACTGGAGAGTGATATTTAGTTTATTCTTTTTGAATATGATTTATAGACAAATTCCTCAGGCCCACCAATTTATTTAATAATTTTTCCAGTTCCATAAGTTTGCGTTAGTTACAGATTACTACAGACTGTTCTGCTTTTGACAGATTCTGTTTTTCGTGTGTTGTTTGCTTATTTTGATGACTCTATGGCTAGTAAAATAGTTTATAAACCATAGAGAAGTTGGAATAGAGTAGGTTTAACACCAATATAAATAAATAATGAGTTAAGTACAGTACCTTGAAGTGGTGTTTTGTTTTCTTTCGCTAACAGAGCTTACGAGTTTTCTGTTAAGTTTTGTGTTGTGAAGTTTTCAAGTTTTGGGTAAAGATTCGATGGACTATGGAATAAGGAGTGGCAAGAGCCTAAGCTTGGGGATGCCCAAGGAACCCAAGGTAATATTCAAGGATAACCAAGAGCCTAATCTTGGGGATGCCCCGGAAGACATCCCCTCTTTCGTCTTCGTTCATCGGTAACTTTACTTGGAGCTATATTTTTATTCACCACATGATATGTGTTTTGCTTGGAGCATCATTTTATTTTGTTATTATTTTCTTGATTTTATTTATATTAATGTTTTGCATCTTTATTTTCAATAAAATTGTCAAGGATAGCCTTTACTATGCTTATTTTGCAAGTATACATGTTGCTGTTTGAAAACAGAAAGTTTACTGCTGTTGCAAAAATTCCCTAGAAAATTCAGAATGTGGTAAAATTTTGAAACCTTTTGCATAATAAGATATGATAAATTTAATACAGTGGGAATTTTATTTCATAATTTTTGGAGCTAGGGAAGTATGGATCTTGCTGCACTCTTTACAGACTGTCCTGTTTAGGCAGATTGCTGTTATGTTTGCATTGTTTGCATATGTTTGCTTGTTTAATGATTCTATTTGAGGATAGGACTATTAAATATGCAGAGGAATTTAGTATGAAATGTTGAATAATAATTTTAGTGATTTGCTACAGTATAGTATGATAGGGTTTTTTGCATTGGTTTATGCTAATTTATCTCACGAGTCCTTGTTGAGTTTAGTGTGGATGAAGCTTTTGAGATTTAGGAAACCGTGATATGAGAGGAATTAGGGAGACACAAAAGCTCAATCATGGGGATGCCCAAGGCACCCAAGATAATATTTCAAGAATTCTCAAGCATCTAAGCTTGGGTATGCCCCGGTAGGCATCCCACCTTTCTTGTTCAACAATTATCGGTTAGTATCGGTTGAACCTAAGTTTTTGCTTCTTCACATGATGTGTGCTATCCTTGAAATGTAATTTTATTTTGCCTTGCTTGCTGTTTGAATAAATTACTAAGATCTGAAATTATTAAATGGGAGATTCTTCACATAGTTGTATAATTATTCGACTACTCATTGATCTTCACTTGTATCTTTTAGAGCACGGTGGTGGATTTGTTTTATAGACACTATTGATCTCTCATGCTTCACTTAGATTATTTTGAGAGTCTTAAATAGCATGGTAATTTGCTTAAATAATCCTAATATGCTAGGCATACAAGATTTGTAAGAATTCTTATGAGTGTGTTGAATACTATGAGAAGTTTGATGCTTGATAATTGTTTTGAGATATGGAGATGGTGATATTAGAGTCATGCTAGTTGAGTAGTTATGAATTTGAGAAATATTTGTGTTAAAGTTTGTGATTCCCGTAGCATGCACGTATGGTGAACCGTTATGTGATGAAGTCGGAGCATGATTTATTTATTGATTGTCTTCCTTATGAGTGGCGGTCGGGGACGAGCGATGGTATTTTCCTACCAATCTATCCCCCTAGGAGCATGCGCGTAATACTTTGCTTTGGTAACTTGTAGATTTTTGCAATAAGTATGTGAGTTCTTTATGACTAATGTTGAGTCCATGGATTATGCGCACTTCTCCTCCTTCCACCATTGCTAGCCTCTCTAAGACCGCGCACTTTTCGCCGGTATCATACACCCACCATATACCTTCCTCAAAACAGCCACCATACCTACCTATCATGGCATTTCCATAGCCATTCCGAGATATATTTCCATGCAACTTTCCACCGTTCCGTTTGTTATGATACGCTCCATCATTGTCATATTGCTTAGCATGATCATGTAGTTGACATCGTATTTGTGGCAAAGCCACCATTCATAATTCTTTCATACATGTCACTCTTGATTCATTGCATATCCCGGTACACCGTCGGAGGCATTCATATAGAGTCATATTTTGTTCTAAGTATCGAGTTATAATTCTTGAGTTGTAAGTAAATAAAAGTGTGATGATCTTCATTATTAGAGCATTGTCCCAGTGAGGAAAGGATGATGGAGACTATGATTCCCCCACAAGTCGGGATGAGACTCCGGACGAAAAATAAAAAAATAAAAAAAGGAGAAAAAAGAGGCCATAAAAAAGAGAAAAGGCCCCAGAAAACAAAAAAATGAGAGAAAAAGAGAGAAGGGGCAATGCTACTATCCTTTTACCACACTTGTGCTTCAAAGTAGCACTATGATCTTCATGATAGAGAGTCTCCTATGATATCACTTTCATATACTAGTGGGAATTTTTCATTATAGAACTTGTCTTGTATATTCCAATGATGGGCTTCCTCAAATGCCCTAGGTATTCGTGAGCAAGCGAGTTGGATGCACACCAACTTAGTTTCTTTTGTTGAGCTTTCATATGCTTATAGCTCTAGTGCATCCGTTGCATGGCAATCCCTACTCACTCACATTGATATCTGTTGATGGGCATCTCCATAGCCCGTTGATACGCCTAGTTGATGTGAGACTATCTTCTCCCTTTTTGTCTTCTCCACAACCACCCTTCCATTCCACATATAGTGCTATATCCATGGCCCACGCTCATGTATTGCGTGAAGATTGAAAAGGTTTGAGAATGTCAAAAGTATGAAACAATTGCTTGGCTTGTCATCGGGGTTGTGCATGATTTAAATACTTTGTGTGGTGAAGATAGAGCATAGCAAGACTATATGATTTTGTAGGGATAACTTTCTTTGGCCATGTTATTTTTAGAAGACATAATTGCTTTGTTAGTATGCTGGAAGTATTATTATTTTCATGTCAATATGAACTTTTATCTTGAATCTTTCGGATCTGAATATTCATATCACAAGTAAGAAGAATTACATTGAAATTATGCCACGTAGCACTCCACATAAAAAATTATCTTTTTTATCATTTACCTACTTGAGGACGAGCAGGAATTAAGCTTGGGGATGCTGATACGTCTCCAACGTATCTATAATTTTTTATTGTTCCATGCTATTATATTATGTGTTTTGGATGTTTATGGGCTTTATTTTACACTTTTATATTATTTTTGGGACTAACCTATTGACCCAGAGCCCAGTGCCAGTTCCTGTTTTTTCCCTTGTTTCAGTGTTTCGAAGAAAAGAATATCAAACGGAGTCGAAACGGAATGAAACCAACTGGAGAAGTTATTTTCTGAAGGAAAGCTACCGGATAAACTTGGAGTGCATGTCAGGAAAGATATGAGGGAGCCACGAGGTAGGGGGGCACGCCCACCCCCCTAGGGCGCGCCCTCCACCCTCGTGGGCCCCTCGTGGCCCCCTGACGTACTTCTTCCGCCTATATATATCCATATACCCTAAAACCTTCGAAGACAAGAATAGATCGGGAGTTCCGCCACCGCAACCCTCTGTAGCCACCAAAACCAATCGGGACCTGTTCCAAGACCGCCGAGGGGGGGGAACCTCACCGATGGCCATCTTCATCATCCCGGCGATCTCCATGACGAGGAGGGAGTAGTTCACCCTCGGGGTTGAGGGTATGTACCAAAGTAGCTATGTGTTTGATCTCTCTCTCGTGTTCTTGATTTGGCACGATCTTGATGTATCGCGAGCTTTGCTATTATAGTTGGATCTTATGTTGCTTCTCCCCCTCAACTCTCTTGTAATGGATTGAGTTTTCCCTTTGAAGTAATCTTATCGGATTGAGTCTTTAATGATTTGAGAACACTTGATGTATGTCTTGCCGTGTGTATCTGTGGTGATAATGGGATATCACGTGATTCACTTGATGTATGTTTTGGTGATCAACTTGCGGGATCTGGCCATGAACCTATGCATAGGGGTTGGCACACGTTTTCGTCTTGATTCTCCGGTAGAAACTTTGGAGCACTCTTTGAGGTTCTACGTGTTGGTTGAATAGATGAATCTGAGATTGTGTGATGCATATTGTATAATCATACCCACGGATACTTGAGGTGACATTGGAGTATCTAGGTGACATTAGGGTTTTGGTTGATTTGTGTCTTAAGGTGTTATTCTAGTACGAACTCTAGGGTTGTTTGTGACACTTATAGGAATAGCCCAACGGATTGATTAGAAAGAATAACTTTGAGGTGGTTTTGTACCCTACCATAATCTCTTCGTTTGTTCTCCACTATTAGTGACTTTGGAGTGACTCTTTGTTACATGTTGAGGGATAGTTATATGATCCAATTATGTAATTATTGTTGAGAGAACTTGCACTAGTGAAAGTTTGAACCCTAGGCCTTGTTTCCTAGCATTGCAATACCGTTTACGCTCAATTTTACCACTTGCTACCTTGCTGTTTTTATATTTTCAGATTACAAAAACCTATATCTACCATCCATATTGCACTTGTATCACCATCTCTTCACCGAACTAGTGCACATATACAATTTACCATTGTATTGGGTGTGTTGGGGACACAAGAGACTCTTTGTAATTTGGTTGCAGGGTTGCTTGAGAGAGACCATTGATACGTCTCCAACGTATCTATAATTTTTTATTGCTCCATGCTACTTTATCTATTGTTTTGGACTATAATGGGCTTTATTTTCCACTTTTATATTACTTTTGGGACTAACCTATTAACCGGAGGCCCAGCCCGGAATTGTTGTTTTTTGCCTATTTCAGTGTTTCGAAGAAACGGAATATCAAACGGAGTCCAAAAGGAATGAAACCTTCGAGAACGTGATCTTCTCACCAAACGTGATCCAGGAGACTTGGTGAGGGAGTCCTGGATTAGGGGGTGTCCGGATAGCCGAACTATCACCGTTGGCCAGACTCCTGGACTATGAAGATACAAGATTGAAGACTGTGTCCCGTGTCTGGATGGGACTTTCCTTGGCGTGGAAGGCAAGCTTGGTGATAAGGATATGTAGATCTCCTACCATTGTAACCGACTCTGTGTAACCCTAACCCTATCCGGTGTCTATATAAAGCGGAGGGTTTTAGTCCGTAGGACGAACAACAATCATACCATAGGCTAGCTTCTAGGGTTTAGCCTCTGATCTCGAGGTAGATCCACTCTTGTACTACCCATATCATCAATATTAATCAAGCAGGAGTAGGGTTTTACCTCCATCGAGAGGGCCCGAACCTGGGTAAAAACATCGTGTCCCTTGACTCATGATACCAACCGCCTAGACGCACGCTCGGGACCCCTACCCGAGATCCGCCGGTTTTGACACCGACATTGGTGCTTTCATTGAGTGTTCCTCTGTGTCGTCATCCTTAGGCACGATGGCTCCTTCGATCATCAACAACGACGCGGTACAGGGTGAGACTTTTCTCCTCGACAGATCTTCAGATTCGGGCGGCTTTGCACCGCGGGCCAATTCACTTGGCCATCCGGAGCAGATCGAAAGCTACGCCCGCCATCGTGTCAGATTTGGGAGTTTGAACTACACGGCCGACATCCGCGGAGACTTGATCTTCGACGGATTCGAGCCACAGCCAAGCGCGTCGCCTTGTCTCGACGGGCACGATCTAGCTTCTGCCGCCAAAGGTGCCGGAGGCCGCACCAGCGTCCGCTCCGACCCTTAGCTCGGAGCCGACTCCGCCGATCGAGGACGAGTGGTTGGACACCGCCTCGGGGGCTACGATCTCTATGGCGATTGAGCCGAACTCCATCCCTGTCCTTTGCAAAGACCGTGACTCCAAGGTGCCGGACTCCTCTCCGGACTCCGAACACTCCGCGCCCCTGCCAACAAATCCAATTGGGCGCAGGTTATGGAGTTCATCGTCATGACATCTTTCAGCACTCGCCCTTTGGCGACATCCTGAATTCACTAAAGTCTCTCTCTTTATCAGGAGAGCCCTGGCCGGACTACGATCGGGAAGGTTGGGATGCGGACGACGAAGAAATTCAACACCCACCCACCACCCACTTTGTAGCCACCGTCGAAAGCTTAAACGACGTGCTCGATTTCGACTCTGAAGACATCGACGGTATGGACGACGATGTAGGAGACAACCATGAACCATCACCTATAGGATACTAGACAGCCACCTCATCCCACGATGTATACATGGTGGATACACCTAAAGGAAGTGACAACGAGGAACAACAGGACACTACGGAGGATAAATCCCTCGGAAAGCAGTCAAAACGGCAACGTAAACGCCGCACCAAGTCCCACCTCGACAAAGACGGCAGCCACACAGACCCAGCCATAGAGCAGGGCAAACCGGTGGACGACGAACATACTATCGAGCAACCGTCCGAACAGGACAACTTGGATAAACAACCCGTCCCCGGCGAAGATAACAGTTCGGATGATCTCACGCCGGAAAAATTGTTGGAGAAGAAGAACCTCCACAAAGGCTCGCCGCCATCGCTGTAGCCTGAAAAAGCAGAAGCGGAAGCTCAAAACAGCGGAAGATGCACTCAGAATCAGATGGAGCAAAGTACTCAACACCGCAGAGAAATACGGCGACATTCGCCAAACAAAGAGCTACCCGAAGCGCAAATTACTGCCCGAATTCGATGAGGAGGCCGTAGAGCCCCCGCAATCAAAGAACAAAGAGGCCGCCCGGTCGGATAGACGACCACATGGCAAACATAGAGCGGCAAGCGGCGCCGCACACAAGCCGGCACGCGATCCGCATAAGGATTCGCATCAAAAGGATGGCCCAGTTAGGTCCATCTATGCGCCGAGAAAGCAAGCTCTTCCAAGCAATGCAACACGCCAAATATCCGAACATCACAGCACACCCAAATATAGGGGTGCCGCACACCCCCTGTGTTTCACCAATGAGGTGCTGGATCACGAATTCCTCAAGATTCAAACCCGTAAACATAGAGGCATACGATGTAAAAATGCACTGAGTTCCGGGTTGAGGATTACATCCTCGACCTACACATGGCTAGAGGAGATGATCTCCAAGCCATAAAATACTTACCCCTCAAGCTCAAAGGGCCAGCCCAGCATTGGCTCAAAAGCCTCCCTGAAAATACCATTGGAAGTTGGGAAGAGCTCGAGGATGCTTTTCGAGCAAATTTTCAAGGGACTTATGTCCGCCCTCCGGATGCAGACGATTTAAGTCACATAACTCAACAACCCGGAGAGTCAGCCCAAGAAATTCGGAACAGGTTCCTCATCAAAAAGAACCAAATAGTCGACTGTCCGGACGCTGATGCCTTAGCAGCTTTCAAACACAACGTCCGAGACGAATCGCTCGCAAGACACCTCGGCCAGGAGAAGCCGAGAAGAATGGCTACATTAACAAGCCTCATGACCCGCTTTTGCGCGGGAGAGGATAGTTGGCTGGCAAGATGCAGTACCAGCGACCCAAGTACATCTGAAGTCAGGGATGGAAATGGAAAACCACGACGCAGCAAGGACCAGCGCCGGACAAAGGGAAACAGCCCGAAGAGCACGACAGTCAACGCCGGATTCAGAAGCTCTCGGCAGAATCATAAAAAACTGCCCCTCAAGGATAACAAATGACGAGCTATCCAACCTAAACAAAATCTTGGACAAAATATGCCAAATCCACAAGATTCTGTGAAGCCTGCAAACCATACCCACAGAGATTGTTGGGTCTTCAAGCAGTCCGACAAACTCAATGCCGAACACAAGGGGCTCGACACACCAAGCGAGGACGAGGATGAACCCCACGAGCAGAGTACCGGAAAACAAAAGAATTTCCCACAAAAAGTCAAAACAGCGAACTCACTTCAAGTGACAAAAGGGAAAACAGAGCGACGCCCATAGAAAAAATCGCAGCACGGTCTATACCAGCAGAGTCCAAACGATGTGTGTAAAAACAAATAACCTTCGATCATCAGGACTATTCCGGAAGTATCCGGAACACAGGATGGACTGCCTTGATATTAGATCCTATAATCGATGGACTCCAATTTACACAAGTCCTAATGGACGGAGGTAGCGATCTAAACCTGCTATATCAGGACACAATCCGCAAAATGGGGATAGACCCAACCAAAATTCGCCATAGCAACACCTCCTTCAAAGGGGTAATGCCAGGCCTATATGCCCATTGTACGGGCTCCCCTCATCGCTAGAAGTTTTGTTCGGGTCATCCGACAACTTCCGCCGTGAAAAGTTAACCTTCCACATCGCCCCATTCAAAAGTAGCTATCAAGCACTACTGGGACGCGAAGCTTTCGCCCGCTTTAATGCAATACCGCATTATGCATCTCTTACACTAAAAATGCCTGGTCCACGCGGCATCATCTCATTAAAAGGGAGTATCAAGTGTTACTCGAGCACGGAAGAACGTGAGACTGCCTTGACAGCCCCACACTAATCCGGCTCCGCAAATCAAAGCACTGAATAGGTCATTCAACCCCGGACATGGCTAGACGAGTCCGGGCGTAAACATATAACGCCTCCCAGCCGCATACCCCGCATAAGGGCTGCACGCATGTACAACAAGAGACAATAAAGCTCAATTTTATTCACTTTCCGAACCGTACTCTGTTTATTTAATATAAAGTACATTTTTCGCACGATCTTTTTCAACTAAGTTCTTATCTTTTACAGATGAACACCATGCTACACCCGTCCAGGATACGGCACAACGGAGACACAGGCGCAGACGTGCAGTAGGGACCCGTTGCAAGGATTCTTTTCAGATTAAGACCCTGCGTAAACCTTTTCTGTCTCTTGTTGATACACATCCCCGGTTTCTTGCTATACCCGAGGAGGAGGCTGGCGTTTGGCATCGGGCCGCACCAGAATTTTTGCGTGTACTGGACACCAGGGGCTTAGGGCATTATTCTGCCTGCTTTCATAAAGACCGAATACCTTCGGAGTGTTCGGCGCCTCGAGTTAGGCCTTATATGCATCAGCTCAATCATGTCTTTGGTCAAATGTTGGGTTTGCCCGGCTCGTGTTTTGCTGCCTTACGCTTGCGTTCTATCGGCTAACGCGGCACCAGGAGAACTTCATCGCGATTGTGCCCGGTTCGCCAGTGAGCACCTCAAGAGAGAAAGCCAAAACCGATCACATGATATAGCGTGAGACTGGTCAACCACTCGATGACCCACCAGAATGTTTAGAATTTCAAGATTAACGAAGGACCGTTTCCGGTCAGCACATCTGGCGCCCCAAATTCGGGAGAGCGCGGTGCCCCTAGGGGCTATATAGTAGCCCCACGATCGAACTCCTATGGCTAAGTGAAAGTGATAAAGCATTATAGTCCGGTTGCCTAGTTTGCTACGCTATCACCTCCTTTACAGGACCAAGACGTTGGATTAAGTGTGAAAATGCGCTATTTTGCAAACACCCGCGCACTATGTGCGTGGGGGCTGAAGCCGAAGACTGCCATCTTTCAGGTTATATACACATATACATCAACGGCAAGACATGAGGTGTTTTAATACTTGAACGCACAAGTATAAAAAGCTCTTATATTATATTGAAACATTGTTTTCACAAATCATACATGTCTTTAAAACATAATATCCTTCGAGCACCGTGTCTCTATTAAACGAGCGCCTGCAGACTTCCTCAAAATAGTGATCGGCGGTGTACTGCTTCATCCGAATCTTGGGATGCAACGTCGGTGGCCTTCATCTCTGCCCAAGATGTCTTGACACGGCAAGAGCCATCCGCGCACCCTCTATGCATGATGATCGCTTCATTGCATCGATATGCGGCACCGCATCAAGGAACTGTTGCACCAAGCCAAAATAACTCTTCGCTCGGGCCTTTTCGGCCACAAATGAGTCACGACAGCCTTCATGGCAAGTCCGGACAACCTATTCAGCTCAGCCCATTCGGCCAAACGATCGGTTAATGAAAGTGGACGCTCCGGACTATGGAACTGCGACCAAAAAGCTCTTCCATTCCGTGATCCTTTTGACCTCGAAAGTGTTCGGCCGCGTCTGTGGCACTCGCCGCCAAGTCCAGATAAGCATCCTCCGCACCCCACAACCGGTCCAATTGAGCGTACCTAGGATCCGTGAATTTCCTCCGCAATGAAAGGGCTTTCCAGCCGCAATATCTTCGGCCTGACGTAGCTCCTCCTTCATAGCTCTCATTGCAGAGCGAGTATCCTTGGCCTCGGTGGCGGCCTTTTTCAGGTCCTCTTGTTTCGCTCGATCTTCTTTTTCAAGAAGCTCGCAACGGTCAGTAGCATTCTTCAATTTCACGGCCATCTCGGCCATTTCTTTCTTGCTTCGGCAGTGAGCAGCCTGTTCGGCTTTTAGCTCTGCGGCCGCCTTTAAGGCAGCCGCATCACTTTTTCTGTCTTCCTCCTTGGCTCGGGCGAGCTCCGCCGGAAGGCTCTCCATAGCAGCGGCACCATCTGCATTAAGCATACATGTTGTAAGGCATGGGCGTCAAGCTCCCTTACCAGGTGTCCGCGGAGAAGTTGCATACCTTGTGACTCGTCAAGCCGCTTATTAACAAGCGTGATGTCCGTATCCGCCACGTCAAGTTGTCGCCTGCCGCAAATTCATCAGCCCGGCTAGCCACCGGACGCTTCGCCACCTACATAGGAAGAGCGCATATTATACCTGGGTTATGTTCCTCGGCCGTCATTTTTGACACCGCACCAAGTCTCGTGGGCTACTATCTATACAAGGCGCATTTTATATGCAAAACTGTCGAAGGTACATCATTTTATGTACCTCAAAACCCGCCAAGAAACTTAAGACGGCTTCATGCAATCCGCTCTCAGCGGATGAAATCCTTTCAATCACCATACCCATTAACGTACGGTGATCTTCCGAGATAGACGCTCGCCCGAGCAGATCCTTCAGCTCCTCCGACCGTACACCCGTTGGTGCCGGACTCGTCCGATGGCCTTTTTCGAAGGTCGGACACAGAGGGCTTTGAGGGGACATACGACTGCCTACTGGCCCTGCCGGATTCAGAGAAGCCCTCCACGACGACACCTCAGGGTCGTCCACCTCGCATAACGGTATGGCAGGCGGAGGCGTTTCGCTCTCCATCATCTCCGGACCAAGATCCTCAAGACGAAGCTCTGCTGTGAAGGGCTGAGATCCGAACTACAAGGTAAACTTTCGGTTACCTTCGTAAATAAAACGGGATGTCTCTCTTAGAAAACGCCCCTTTACTTATGGCTCATTGGAGGGCTGATCTCCTTGGGGAAATAGTGCGGCCGGGCATCTCCGCCGCAGGACCCTCCGGTGAAGATTTCTTCCCCGCCGAGGCTTTGGTCTCCGGATCTTCGTAAGCGGTCCTCTTCTCCCCTTGGAGGGAGGGATTCTCGATCCCCTTTCTTGATAGCCTCCTTCATGGAGGTAGTAGTTCCTTGTCCCCCGCCTTTCTTCAAAAGGCACAGCCTCTAGCATCTTGGTTAATACAAGATCCGGCGTGGTCTCAGGGAGGGGGGCGACACCTGATCAGTTTTGCTTTTGCTATCCACTCCTGTTTAAAGGATAGCTCTTTTAAGGGCAAGTGTATGATAAATATGCGGATAGCATGTCCGGGTACAGGACTACTTACTTGAGTATCCGGGCGATTGCAGCTCAGACCTGCGTCCTCGGTTAAATCCGGACACAGTGCTTGTGATCCGAAGAACAGTTGGTACATCTCCACGGGCGTTACACCCATAAAATGTTGGAGAGCTTGTGGTCCCTCCGGATTAAACTCCCACAGGCGGAGGGGGCGACGTTTGCAGGGCAAGGTGCGACGAATCAGCATGACCTGTGCTACTACGACCAGATTGATCTCTCTCTCGGCGGTCTCGAATACGGCCTCGCAATGAAGTTACGTCCTTGACGGTCCCCGCCGAGACCTTTATTGACCCATGACGCCCGCCGCAGTTGGAGGACCCGAAGGAAGGCAGGTGGCGCCGCCCATTTGGTGCCCCTGGGAGCGGTGATATAAAACCACTCTTGTTGCCATAAATTGAGCTCCTCTTGAAAAGAGCCCTCGGGCCAGGGAGAGTCCGCATTCTTGCTTATAACAGCCCCTCCGCACTCTGCCTGATGCCCCTTGATCATCTTCGGCTCCACTTTGAAGGTCTTGAGCCACAATCCGAAGTGAGGGGTAATGCGGAGGAAGGCTTCACATCGACAATGAACGATTTAGATGTGGAGGATGGACTCGGATCCAAGTCATGGAATTCCAGCCCATAATAAAACATGAGCCACCTCACAAAGGGGTCCGTCGGGAAGCCTAAACCCCGAAGGAAGTGAGACACGAATACCACGCTCTCACCAGGCTCGGGAGTGGGAATAACCTGGCCTTGGGCAGACAGCCTATGCGAAATTTCACCGGTTAGATACCTGGCGTCTCTCAGCTTTAGCACATCTTCTTCCGTTATAAAGAGGTTGAATACCAAGAGCCCTCCCCGTGACTGTTCGGGACTCGCCTTCGATGGAGGAGGCGTGCTAATGGGCACGACTGGGTTACCCACACCCGTATTGATGAGGATCCCAGAATAAAGGGGGCACGATCTCCGCTCTGATAAGACGTGTCAAGAAACCGCCTCGCTAAACGCTACCGAGGTGGGACAAGAAAACGATTCGTATAAAGGGCTGGCCATGGTGTGATGTCACGCCATGAATACGTCAGCCAGATCTGCAAAGGTTATTCTCTCTAAAGTGGTATGTGGAACTTGTTTTGCGAGCCGGACACAATCCTTGTGTTCAAAATCTTCTATGAAGTATTCGGAGGAGGAACCCGCCTTGCAATGCCGAAGACAATATGCGCGTCGGACTCGTCGTCATTGAAACCTGGTTCAGGGGCTACTGAGGGAGTCCTGGATTAGGGGGTGTCCGGATAGCCGAACTATCACCGTTGGCCGGACTCCTGGACTATGAAGATACAAGATTGAAGACTTTGTCCCATGTACGGATGGGACTTTCCTTGGTGTGGAAGGCAAGCTTGGCGACACGGATATGTAGATCTCCTACCATTGTAACCGACTTGTAACCCTAACCCTATTCGATGTCTATATAAATCGGAGGGTTTTAGTCCGTAGAACGAACAACAATCATACCATAGGCTAGCTTCTAGGGTTTAGCCTCTATGATCTCGTGGTAGATCCACTCTTGTACTACCCATATCATCAATATTAATCAAGCAGGAGTAGGGTTTTACCTCCATCGAGAGGGCCCAAACCTGGGTAAAAACATCGTGTCCCTTGTCTCCTGTTACCATCCGCCTAGACGCACAGTTCGGGACCCCCTACCTGAGATCCGCCGGTTTTGACACTGACACTTGGACTCTACTCCAAGAAGTGCCAGAGGCGGTCACGAGGGTGGGGGGCGCGCCCTCCCCCCCTGGGCGCGCCCCCCTGCCTCGTGGGCCCCCTGACGCTCCACCGACGTACTCCTTCCTCCGATATATGCCTACGCACTTCAACAGATCATGGACGGAGCCAAAACCTAATTCCACCGCCGCAACTTCCTGTATCCACGAGATCCCATCTTGGGGCCTGTTCCGAGTTCACGCCGAGGGGGCATCCACCACGGAGGGCTTCTACATCAACACCATAGCCCCTCCGGTGAAGTGTGAGTAGTTTATTTCAGACCTTCGGGTCCATAGCTAGTAGCTAGACGGCTTCTTCTCTCTTTTTGGATCTCAATACAATGTTCTCCCCCTCTCTCGTGGAGATCTATTCGATGTAATCTTCTTTTTGCAGTGTGTTTGTTGACACCGATGAATTGCGGGTTTATGATCCAGCTTATCTATGGAAAATATTTGAATCTTCTCTGAATTATTTTATGTATGATTGAGTTCTCTTTGCAAGTCTCTTCGAATTATCCGTTTGGTTTGGCCAACTAGATTGGTAGTTCTTGCAATGGGAGAAGTGCTTAGCTTTGGGTTCAATCTTGCGGTGTCCTTACCTAGTGATGTAAGGGGTTGCAAGGCACGTATTGTATTGCTGCCATCGAGGATAACAAGCTGGGGTATTTATCATATTGCATGAATTTATTCCTCTACATCATGTCATCTTGCTTAAGCGTTACTGCTTTTTAACGTAATACTCTAGATGCATCCGGATAGCGGTCGATGAGTGGAGTAATAGTAGTAGATGCAGAATCGCTTCGGTCTACTTGTCTCAGACGTGATGCCTATATACATGATCATTGCCTGGATAACCTCATAACTATGCTCAATTCTGTCAATTGCTCAACAGTAATTTGTTCACCCACCATAGAATACTTATGCTCTTGAGAGAAGCCACTAGTGAAACCTATGGCCCCCAGGTCTATTCTCATCATATCAATCTCCATCACTTTATTTACTTGCTTTGCTTTTACTTTTCACTTTGCATCTTTATACCAAAAATACCAAAAATATTATCTCTATCAGATCTCACTCTCGTAAGTGACCGTGAAGGGATTGACAACCCCTAATCGCGTTGGTTGCGAGTAGCTATCGTTTTGTGCAGGTACGAGGGACTTGCGCGTAGCCTCCTACTGGATTGATACCTTGGTTCTCAAAAACTGAGGGAAATATTTATGCTACTGTGCTGCATCATCCCCTCCTCTTCGGGGAAAACCAACGCAAGCTTGAGACGTAGCAAGAAGGATTTCTGGCGACGTTGCCGGGGAGGTCTATGCAAAAGTCAACATACCAAGTACCCATCACAATCCCGATCTCTCGCATTACATTATTTTCCATTTGCCTCTCGTTTTCCTCTCCCTCACTTCACCCTTGCCGTTTTATTCGCCCTCTCTTTTCCAATCTCCTCCTCTTTTTCCCTTTGACTTTTGTTTGCTCATGTGTTGGATTGCTTGTTTGTCGCGATGGCTCAAGATGCTACCAAATTGTGTGACTGATACGTCTCCAATGTATCTATAATTTTTGATTGCTCCATGCTACTTTATCTACTTTTTAGGCAATATTGGGCTTTATTTTCCACTTTTATATTATTTTTGGGACTAACCTATTAACCGGAGGCCCAGCCCAGATTTGCTGTTTTATGCCTATTTTAGTGTTTCGAGGAAAAAGAATATCAGACGGAGTCAAAACAGAACGAAATCAACTGGAGAAGTTATTTTTGGAAGGAAACCCACCTGATGGACTTGGACCCCACGTCAGAAGATACGGGAGGTGCTCATGAGGGTGGGGGCGCGCCCACCCGCCCTGGGTGCGCCCCCCTGCCTCGTGGGCCCCCCGTAGCTCCACCGATATTCTCCTTTCACCCATATATACCATCATACCCAAAAACTTCCAGAACAGAAGATAGATCGGGAGTTCTGCCGCCGCAAGCCTCCAGAACCACCAAAAACCAATCGGGACCCCTTTCCGGCACCCTGCCGGAGGGGGGATCCATCTCCGGTGGCCATCTTCATCATCCCGACGCTATCCATGACGAGGAGGGAGTAGTTCACCCTCGGGGCTGAGGGTATGTACCAGTAGCTATGTGTTTGATCTCTCTCTCTCTCTCTCGTGTTGTTGAGGTGATACGATCTTGATGTATCCCGAGCTTTGCTATTGTAGTTGGACCTTATTATGTTTCTCCCCCTCTACTCTCTTGTGATGAATTGAGTTTCCACTTTGAAGTTATCTTATCGGATTCAGTCTTTTATGAGAACACTTTATGTATGTCTTGGTGATCAACTTGCAGGTTTCGTGACAATTGGGAACCTATGCATAGGGGTTGGCACACGTTCTTGACTCTCCGGTAGAGACTTTGGGGCACTCTTTGAAGTACTTTTATGTTGGTTGGATGAATCTGAGATTGTGTGATGCATATCGTATAATCATGCCCACGGATACTTGAGGTGACAATGGAGTATCTAGGTGACATTAGGGTTTGGGTTGATTTGTGTCTTAAGGTGTTATTCTAGTACGAACTCTTTTATAGATTGATCCGAAAGAATAACTTTGTGGTGGTTTCGTACCCGACCATAATCTCTATGTTTGTTCTTCGCTACTAGTGTCTTTGGAGTGACTCTTTGTTGCATGTTGAGGGCTTGTCATATGATCTATCTATGTTATTATTGTTGAGAAAACTTGCACTAGCGAAAGTATGAACCCTAGGCCTTGTTTCCTATCATTGCAATACCGTTTACGCTCACTTTTACCGCTCACTACCTTGCTGTTTTTATTATTTCAGATTACAAAAACCCATATCTACCATCCATATTGCACTTGTATCACCATCTCTTCGTCGAACTAGTGCACCTATACAATTTGCTATTGTATTGGGTGTGTTGGGGACACAAGAGACTTTTTGTTATTTGGTTGCAGGGTTGTTTGAGAGAGCCCATCTTACTCCTACGCCTCTCGCGGATTGATAAACCTTAGGTCATCCACTTGAGAGAAATTTGCTACTGTCCTACAAACCTGTGCACTTGCAGGCCCAACAACGTCTACAAGAAGAAGGTTGCGTAGTAGACATCAAGCTCTTTTCTGGCGCCGTTGCCGGGGAGGCTAGGTAAGTGAAGGTATATCTTTATATCTTGCAATCGAATCTTTTTGTTTCTTGTTTTAGCACTAGTTAGTTTATGAAAGAAAACTACAAAAAATTGGAATTGAGTTTGTCTCATACGCTTCATCTTTTTAATAACTTTCGTGAGTATGATGGAAAGGAAATTGTGCCAAAGTGTTAGAAGAAGAATGCATTAAAATGTTTGGTACTAAATATTTATATGATGAGCATGATTGCAATGTTGTTAGTATGAATTCCTTGAATATCCATGATGCTAATGATATGCAAAGCCACAAGCTTGGGCAAGCTATGTTTGATGAAGATGATATTTTTTGTCCCCCAAGCTTTGATGAGCAAATCTACTATGATGAAAGCATGCCTCCTATCTATGATGATTATTGTGATGACACGTATGCTATAAAGAATAATTATAACCATGATACTTGTCATATTGATCTTAATTTTCAATCAAATGATAGCTATTTTGTTGAGTTTGCTCCCACTATTATTCATGAGAAGAAATTTGCTTATGTGGAGAGTAGTAAATTTTCTATGCTTGTAGATCATGAAAAGAATACTTTAGGTGCTGGTTATATTGTTGAATTCATTCATGATGCTACTGAAAATTATTATGAGGGAGGAACATAAGCTTGTAGGAATTGCAATAATATCAAGTTTCCTCTCTATGTGCTTAAAATCTTGAAGTTATGCTTGTTTTACCTTCCTATGCAAGTTGATTCTTGTTCCCATAAGTTGTTTGTTCACAAAATCACTATGCATAGGAAGTGGGTTAGACTTAAATGTGCTAGTCATATTCTTCATGATGCTCTCTTTATGTTTCAATTCTTATCTTTATGTGAGCATCATTGAAATCATCATGCCTAGCTAGGGGCGTTAAACGATAGCGCTTGTTGGGAGGCAACCCATTTTTATTTTAGTTTCTTGATTTTTGGTTCTGTTTAGGAATAAATAATCCATCTAGCTTATGTTTAGATGTGTTTTTATGTTTTATTTAGTGTTTGTGCCAAGTAGAACCTTTGGGAAGACTTGGGTGAAGTCTTTATGATCATGTTGTAAAAAACAGGAACTTTAGCGCTCACGAGATTAGCTAGAAATTTTTACTGGAGAGTGCTATTTAGTTGATTCTTTTTGAAGATAATTACTAGACAAATTCCTCAGGTCCAACAATTTATTTTAGAATTTTTGGAGTTCCAGAATTTTGAGTTAATTACAGATTACTACATATTGTTCTGTTTTTGACAGATTCTGTTTTTCGTGTGTTGTTTGCTTATTTTGATGACTCTATGGCTAGTAAAATAGTTTATAAACCATATAGAAGTTGGAATACAGTAGGTTTAACACCAATAAAAATAAATAATGAGTTAATTACAGTACCTTGAAGTGGTCTTTTGTTTTCTTTCGCTAACGGAGCTCACGAGTTTTCTGTTAAGTTTTGTGTTGTGAAGTTTTCAAGTTTTGGGTAAAGATTCGATGGACTATGGAATAAGGAGTGGCAAGATCCTAAGCTTGAGTATGCCCAAGGCACCCCAAGGTAATGTTCAAGGACAACCAAGAGCCTAAGCTTGGGGATGCCCCGGAAGGCATCCCCTCTTTCGTCTTCGTTCATGGGTAACTTTACTTGGAGCTATATTTTTATTCACCACATGATATGTGTTTTGCTTGGAGCATCATTTTATTTTCTTTAGCTTTGCTTGCTGTTTGAATAAAGTATCAAGATCTGAAATTATTAAATGGGATAATCTTCACATAGTTGCATAATTATTCGGCTACTCATTGATCTTCACTTATATCTTTTGGAGTAGTTTGTTGTTTGCTCTAGTGCTTCACTTATATCTTTTAGAGCACAATGGTGGTTTTATTTTGAAGAAATTTATGAACTCTCACACTTCACTTATATTATTTTGAGAGTCGTTAATAGCATGGTAATTTTCTTAATGTTAATATACTTGGTGTTCAAGATATGTGAAATTTTCTTTTGAGTGTGTTGAATACTAAGATAAGTTTGATGCTTGATAATTGTTTTGAGATATGGAGGTGATAATATCAAAGTCATGCTAGTTGAGTAGTTGTCAATTTGAGAAATGCTTGTGTTGAATCTAGCAAATTCCGTATCATGCACGTATGGTTGAAGTTGTGTAACAAATTTGAAACATGAAGTGTACCTGGCTTGTGCATCCTTATGAGTGGCGGTCGGGGACGAGCGATGGTCTTTTCCTACCAATCTATCCCCCTAGGAGCATGCGAGTAGTACTTGATTTTTTATGACTTCTAAAATTTTGCAGTAAGTATATGAGTTCTTTTGACTAGTGTTGAGTCCATGGATTATACGCACTTTTACCTTTCCGCCTTTGCTAGCCTCTTCGGTGCCGTGCATTGCCCTTTCTCACCTTGAGAGTTGGTGCAAACTTCGCCGGTGCATCCAAACCCCGTGATATGATACGCTCTATCACACATAAACCTCCTTATATCTTCCTCAAAACAGCCACCATACCTACCTATTATGGCATTTCCATAGCCATTCCGAGATATATTACCATGCAACTTTTCCACCGTTCTGTTCATCATCATCATGACATACTTTACTTTTGTCATATTGCCATTGCATGATCATGTAGTTGACATTGTATTTGTGGCAAAGCCACCATGCATTATTTTTCATACATGTCACTCTTGATTCATTGCACCATCCCGCAGACATCACGGAGGCATTCATATAGAGTCATACCTTGTTCTAGTTTCGAGTTGTAATCCTTATGTTGTAATCAATAGAAGTGTGATGATCATCATTATTAGAGAATTGCCCAAAAAAAGAGAAAGGCCAAAAAAAATAAAGGCCCAAAAAAAAGAGAAAGGCCAAAAAAAAGAAAGGCCCAAAAAATAAAAAAATAAAAAAAATAAAAAGGGCAATGTTACTATCTCTTTTTCCACACTTGTGCTTCAAAGTAGCACCTTGTGCTCCAAAGTAGCACCATGTTTTTCATATAGTGAGTCTCATAAGTTGTCTTTGCATACTAGTGGGAATTTTTCATTATAGAACTTGGCTTGTATATTCCTACGATGGGCTTCCTCAAATGCCCTAGGTCTTCATGAGCAAGCAAGTTGGATGCACACCCACTAGTTTTCTTTTGTTGAGCATTCATAGCTCTAGTGCATCTGTTGCATGGCAATCCCTACTCCTCATGTTGACATCAATTGATGGGCATCTCCATAGCCCGTTGATTATCCTCGTCAACGTGAGACTTTCTCCTTTTTTGTCTTCTCCACACAATCCCCATCATCATATTCTATTCCACCCATAGTGATATATCCATGGCTCACGCTCATGTATTGCGTGAAGGTTGAAAAAGTTTGAGATTATTTAAGAATGAAACAATTGCTTGGCTTGTCATCGGGGGTATAGAAGTTGGGAACATCTTTGTGTGACGAAAATGAAGCATAGCCTAACTATATGATTTTGTAGGGATGAACTTTCTTTGGCCATGTTATTTTGAGATGACATAAGTGCTTAGTTAGTATGCTTGAAGTATTATTATTTTTATGTCAATATGAACTTTTGTCTTGAATCTTTCGGATCTGAATATTCATATCACGAGTGAGAAGAATTACATTGAAATTATGCCAACTAGCATTCCACATCAAAAATTCTTTTTTATCATTTACCTACTCGAGGACGAGCAGGAATTAAGCTTGGGGATGCTTGATACGTCTCCAACGTATCTATAATTTTTGATTGCTCCATGCTACTTTATCTACTGTTTTAGGCAATATTGGGCTTTATTTTCCACTTTCATATTATTTTTGGGACTAACCTATTAACCGAAGGCCCAGCCTGATTTGGTTGCTTTATGCCTATTTCAAAGTGTTTCGAGGAAAAGGAATATCGACGGAGTCAAACGGAACGAAATCAAGCTGGAGAAGTTATTTTGGAAGGAAACCCACCGATGGACTTGGAACCCACGTCGAAGATACGGGAGGTGCTCATGAGGGTGGGGCGCGCCACCCCGGGCGCGCCTGCCTCGTGGGGCCCCGTAGCTCCACCGACGTTCTCCTTTCACCCATATATACCGTCATACGCTAAAACTTCCAGAACAGAAGATAGATCGGGAGTTTCGCCGCTGCAAGCCTCCAGAACCACCAAAAGCTAATCGGGACCCCTTTCCGGTACCCTGCCGGAGGGGGGATCCATCTCCGGTGGCCATCTTCATCATCTCGGCGCTATCCATGATGAGGAGGGAGTAGTTCACCCTCGGGGCTGAGGGTATGTACTAGTAGCTATGTGTTTGATCTCTCTTTCTCGTGTTCTTGAGGTGATACGATCTTGATGTATCCCGAGCTTTGCTATTGTAGTTGGATCTTATGATGTTTCTCCCCCTCTACTCTCTTGTGATGAATTGAGTTTCCCCTTTGAAGTTATCTTATCGGATTGAGTCTTTTATGAGAACACTTGATGTATGTCTTGGTGATCAACTTGCGGGTTTCGTGACAATTGGGAACCTATGCATAGGGGTTGGCACACGTTCTTGACTCTCCGGTAGAGACTTTGGGGCACTCTTCGAAGTACTTTTATGTTGGTTGGATGAATCTGAGATTATGTGATGCATATCGTATAATCATGCCCATGGATACTTGAGGTGACAATGGAGTATCTAGGTGACATTAGGGTTTTGGTTGATTTGTGTCTTAAGGTGTTATTCTAGTACGAACTCTTTTATAGATTGATCCGAAAGAATAACTTTGTGGTGGTTTCGTACCCGACCATAATCTCTACGTTTGTTCTCCGCTACTAGTGTCTTTAGAGTGACTCTTTGTTGCATGTTGAGGGCTTGTCATATGATCTATCTATGTTATTATTGTTGAGAGAACTTGCACTAGCGAAAGTATGAACCCTAGGCCTTGTTTCCTATCATTGCAATACCGTTTACGCTCACTTTTACCGCTCGGTACCTTGTTGTTTTTATTATTTCAGATTACAAAAACCCATATCTACCATCCATATTGCACTTGTATCACCATCTCTTCGCCGAACTAGTGCACCTACACAATTTGCTATTGTATTGGGTGTGTTGGGGACACAAGAGACTTTTTGTTATTTGGTTGCAGGGTTTTTTGGGAGAGGCCGTCTTCCTCCTACGCCTCTCGCGGATTGATAAACCTTAGGTCATCCACTTGAGGGAAATTTGCTACTGTCCTACAAACCTGTGCACTTGCAGGCCCAACAACGTCTACAAGAAGAAGGTTGCGTAGTAGACATCAGTGACTTCACCAATACCAATAATAATGATTTCCTTAGCACTCCGATTGCTCCTCTTGCCAATACTGAATCTTGTGAAATCAATACCGCTTTGTTGAATCTTGTTGTGAAAGATCAATTCGCCGGCCTTCCTTGTGAAGATGCCGCTACTCATCTGAATAGCTTCGTTGATTTATGTGATATGCAAAAGAAAAAAGTTGTCGATAATGATGTCGTTAAATTGAAGCTATTTCCTTTTTCGCTTAGAGATCGTGCTAAAGCGTGGTTTTCATCTTTGCCTAAAAATAGTATTCTTGGAACAAGTGCAAAGATGCTTTTATCTCTAAGTATTTTCCTCCCGCTAAGATTATCTCTCTTAGGAACGATATTATGAATTTTAAGCAACTCGATCATGAACATGTTGCACAAGCTTGGGAGAGAATGAAATTAATGATACATAATTGTCCTACTCATGGTTTGAACTTGTGGATGATTATACAAAAAATTTATGCTGGATTGAATTTTGCTTCTAGAAATCTTTTAGATTCGCCATGGAGGCACTTTTATGGAAATCACTTTAGGAGATGCTACTACACTCCTAGATAATAGTAGGGTTAATTATTCCCAATGGCATACTGAAAGATCTACTAATAAAAAAGTGCATGCGATAGAAGAAATCAATGTTTTGAGTGGAAAGATGGATGAACTTATGAAGTTATTTACTAAGAGTGTTTCTTCTGACCCTAATGATATGCCTTTGTCTACCTTGATTGAGAATAATAATGAATCTATGGATGTGAATTTTGTTGGTAGGAATAATTTTGGTAACAACGCGTATAGAGGGAATTTTAATCCTAGGCCTTATCCTAGTAATCCTTCTAATAATTATGGAAATTCCTACAACAACTCTTATGGAAATTTTAATAATATGCCCTCTGAATTTGAGAGTAGTGTTAAAGAGTTTATGAATTCACAAAAGAATTTTAATGCTTTGCTTGAAGAGAAATTGCTTAAAGTTGATGATTTGGCTAGGAACGTTGATAGAATTTCTCTTGATGTTGATTCTTTAAATCTTAGATCTATTACTCCTAAGCATGATATCAATGAGTGTCTCAAAGCTATGAGAATTTCCATTGATGAGTGCAAAGAAAGAACCGCTAGGATGCGTGCTTCCAAAGATGCCTTTATTAAAGCGTGTTCTTCCAATTCCTATGAAAATCAAGATGAAGATCTAAAAGTTATTGATGTGTCCCCAATTAAATCTTTGTTTTGCAATATGAATCTTGATGAAACTGAATATGATCTTCCTTTACCTAGAAGGCGTTTTAAGAATTCGGAGTTTTTAGATCTTGATGATGAAATTGATAAAAGTGGGATTGAAAGAAATAGAAATCTAGATGTTACTAAACCCACTATATTGGATCTCAAGGAATTTAATTATGAAAATTGCTCTTTAATTGATTGTATTTCCTTGTTGCAATCCGTGCTAAATTCTCCTCATGCTTATAGTCAAAATAAGGCTTTTACCGAACACATTGTTGATGCCTTGATGCAATCTTATGAAGAAAAGCTTGAGTTGAAAATTTCTATCCCTAGGAAGCTCCATGATGAGTGGGAACCTACTATTAAAATTAAAATTAAAAATTATGAGTTTCATGCTTTGTGTGATTTGGGTGCTAGTGTCTCTACTATTCCCAAAACTTTGTGTGATTTGCTAGATTTCCGTGATTTTGATGATTGCTCTCTAAACTTACATCTTGCAGATTCCACTATTAAAAAGCCTATGGGAAGAATTAATTATGTTCTTATTGTTGCAAATAGGAATTATGTGCCCGTAGATTTTATCGTTCTTGATATAAATTGCAATCCTTCATGTCCTATTATTCTTGGTAGACCTTTCCTTGAACGATTGGTGCAATTATTGATATGAAGGAAGGAAATATTAGATTCCAATTCCCTTTAAAGAAGGGCATGGAACACTTTCCTAGAAATAAAATAAAGTTACCATATGAATCTATCATGAGAGCCACTTATGGATTGCCTACCAAAGATGGCAATACCTAGATCTATCCTTGTTTTTATGCCTAGCTAGGGGCGTTAAACGATAGCGCTTGTTGGGAGGCAACCCAATTTTATTTTGTGTTTTTTGTTTTTTCTTCTGTTTAGGAATAAACAATCCATCTAGCCTCTGTTTATATGTGGTTTTATGTTTTAATTAGTGTTTGTGCCAAGTTGAACCTATTGGATCTTCTTGGATGATAGTTATTTGATCTTGCTGTAATTTCCAGAATCTTTGTGCTCAGTGCCCGAATTGTTAAAAATCACCAGAACGTGATAAAATACTGATTCCAATTGATGCTGATCAATAAACAAATTTTCTAGGTCTTCTAATTTGGTAGAATTTTTTGGGTTACATAATTTTGTGTTAGTTACAGATTACTACAGACTGTTCTGTTTTCGACAGATTCTGTTTTGCGTGTGTTGTTTGCTTATTTTGATGAATCTATGGCTAGTAAAATAATTTATGAACCATAGAGAAGTTGGAATACAGTAGGTTTAACACCAATATAAATAAATAATGAGTTCATTACAGTACTTTAAAGTAGTCTTTTGTTTTCTTTCTCTAATGGAGCTCACGAGATTTCTATTGAGTTTTGTGTTGTGAAGTTTTCAAGTTTTGGGTGAATTATTTTGATGGATTATGGAACAAGGAGTGATAAGAGCCTAAGCTTGGGGATGACCATGGCACCCCCAAGGTAATCCAAGTACACCAAAAATTCAAAGCTTGGGGATGCCCCGGAAGGCATCCCCTCTTTCGTCTACTTCCATCGGTAATTTACTTGGAGCTATATTTTTATTCACCAACATGATATGTGTTTTGCTTGGAGCGTCTTGTACTATTTGAGTCTTTGCTTGTTAGTTTACCACAATCATCCTTGCTGTATACACCTTTTGATAGAGCCATATATGAATTGAAATTTGATAGAATACTCTATATGCTTCACTTATATCTTTTGAGCTTGATAATTTGCTCATAGTGCTTCACTTATATCTTTTTGAGCGTGATATTTTTTTCTCTAGTACTCCACTTAGATCTTTTAGAGCACGGTGGTGGATTTGTTTTAAAGAAACTTGATATCTCATGCTTCACTTAGATTATTTTGAGAGTCGTTAATAGCATGGTAATTTGCTTAATGTTAATATACTTGGTGTTCAAGATATGTGAAACTTTCTTTTGAGTGCGTTGAATACTAAGATAAGTTTGATGCTTGATAATTGTTTTGAGATATGGAGGTGATAATATCAAAGTCATGCTAGTTGAGTAGTTGTGAATTTGAGAAATGCTTGTGTTGAAGTTAGTAAATCCCGTAGGATGCACGTATGGTTAAAGTTGTGTAACAAATTTGAAGCATGAAGTGTACCGGCTTGTGCATCCTTATGAGTGGCGGTCGGGGACGGCGATGGTTTTTCCTACCAATCTAACCCCTAGGAGCATGCTCATAGTACTTGATTTTTGATGACTTCTAAATTTTTGCAATAAGTATATGAGTTCTTTTGACTAATGTTGAGTCCATGGATTATACGCACTTTTACCTTTCCGCAATTGCTAGCCTCTTCGGTACCGTGCATTGCCCTTTCTCACATTGAGAGTTGGCACAAACTTCGCCGGTGCATCCAAACCCCGTGATATGATACGCTCTATCACACATAAACCTCCTTATATCTTCCTCAAAACAGCCACCATACCTACCTATTATGGCATTTCCATAGCCATTCCGAGATATATTGCCATGCAACTTTCCACCATTCCGTTCATCATTATTATGACATACATTACTTTTGTCATATTGCCATTGCATGATCATGTAGTTGACATCGTATTTGTGGCAAAGCCACCATGCATTATTTTCATACATGTCACTCTTGTTCATTGCACCATCCCGGTACACCGCCGGAGGCATTCATATAGAATCATACCTTGTTCTAGTTTCGAGTTGTAATCCTTATATTGTAATCAATAGAAGTGTGATGATCATCATTATTAGAGCATTGCCCAAATAAAAAAAAAGAGAAAGTTTCATCACGTTTTACGATACGAAGCCGCCGCCAAGCCCTAATCTCTCTCGGGAGGGCTGATCTGGAGTCCGTTCGGGGCTCCGGAGAGGGGGATTCGTCGCCGTCGTCATCATCAACCATCCTCCATCACCAATTTCATGATGCTCACCACCGTGCGTGAGTAATTGCATCGTAGGCTTGCTGGACGGTGATGGGTTGGATGAGATTTATCATGTAATCGAGTTAGTTTTGTTAGGGTTTGATCCCTAGTATCCACTATGTTCTGAGATTGATGTTGCTATGACTTTGCTATGCTTAATGCTTGTCACTAGGGCCCGAAAGTGCCATGATTTCAGATCTGAACCTATTATGTTTTCATGAATATATGTGTGTTCTTGATCCTATCTTGCAAGTCTATAGTCACCTACTATGTGTTATAATCCGGTAACTCAAGTGACAATAATCGGGACCACTCCGGTGATGATCATAGTTTGAGGAGTTCATGTATTCACTATGTGCTAATGCTTTGTTCTGGTTCTCTATTAAAAGGAGGCCTTAATATCCCTTAGTTTCAATAGGACCCGCTGCCACGGGAGGGTAGGACAAAAGATGTCATGCAAGTTCTTTTCCATAAGCACGTATGACTATTTACAGAATACATGCCTACATTACATTGATGAACTGGAGCTAGTTATGTGTCACCCTATGTTATGACTGTTACATGATGAACCACATCCAGCATAATTATCCATCACTGATCCGGTGCCTACGAGTTTTCCATATACTGGTTTACGCTTATTTACTTTTCAGTTGCTACTGTTACAATCACTACAAAAATACCAAAAACATTACTTTTGTTGTTTTTACTTTGTTACCGTTACAACCACTATCATATTACTTTTCTACTAAACACTTTGCTGCAGATACTAAGTTTCCAGGTGTGGTTGAATTTACAACTCCGCTGCTAATACTTGAGAATATTCTTTGGCTCCCCTTGTGTCGAATCAATAAATTTGGGTTGAATACTCTACCCTCGAAAACTGTTGCGATCCCCTATACTTGTGGGTTATCAACCATCTTCATCCTACGCCTCCCACGGATTGATAAACCTTAGGTCATCCACTTGAGGGAAATTTGCTACTGTCCTACAAACCTCTGCACTTGGAGGCCCAACAACGTCTACAAGAAGAAGGTTGTGTAGTAGACATCAGATATCACGCCATATTGGGGCGAGATGCATTTACACGCTTCCAAGCTATACCTCATTACGGGTACATGAAGCTCAAGATGCCTGGGCCCAATGGTATAATCACTCTCGCTAGTGATCCGAACATAGCACTCTGCGCCGAAAACAAGACCGCATCCCTGGCTCTCGAGGCATTGTCCGAAGCCCTCGCGGCTGAAGAATTAACCGCACTACGCTCCATGGTGAATAGGGACGACGTAATCCTGGACAAGTGACCCAAATCCACCTCCTTTAAACCAGCGGACGAAATAGTCAAATTTCAAGTCCACCCAACGGACCCCAAGAAGACAGCATCCATCGGGGCACAGCTGGATCCAACGGTCGATGCCGCGCTACGAGAGTTCCTGCGCGAAAACTGGGACATATTCGCCTGGCACCCTTCTGATATGCTAGGAATCCCACGCAGGTTGGCCGAACACAGCCTCAATGTATTAAAGGGATATAAACCGGTCAAGCAAACACTGCGGCGCTTTTCCAAACCCAAACGTCAAGCTATGGGGGAGGAGCTAGCCAAGTTAATCGAGGCCGGATTCATTAGAGAAATAAAACACCCGGACTGGCTAGCAAACCTGGTGATGGTGCCAAAGAAGGATAAATCCTGGCGCCTGTGGGTAGATTTCAAAGACCTTAATAAAGCCTGCCCTAAGGATCCCTTCCCCCTCCCCCGCATCGACCAGATTATCGATGCAACCGAGGACACGAATCATTGTGCTTCCTCAACGCATATTCCGGATACCATCAAATCAAGATGAAGGAGTCCGACGAAGCCGCAACGGCATTCATTACTCCATATGGGCCATTCTACTTCAACACCATGCCCTTTGGGCTCAAAAATGTTGGGGCCACCTACCAACGCATGATTCAAACATGCCTGGAGAAACAGATTGGCAAGACAGTTGAAGCATATGTGGATGACGTCATCATCAAAACTAGGCACGTCGAGTCATTGATAGACGATCTACGTCTCACATTCGACAACCTCTGTACATATGACATCAAGCTCAATCCGGAAAAGTGCGTTTTCGGCGTTCCCGCTGGAAAACTGTTGGGCTTCATCGTTTCCAACACAGGAATTGAGGCAAACCCAGCCAAAATCCAAGCTTTGTCACAGTTGGCTACACCAACAGACCTTAAACAGGTCCAAAAACTAGCCGGATGCGTGGCAGCTTTAAGCCGCTTTATCTCCAAATTGGGAGAAAAAGCATTACCACTTTATCGCCTTCTCCGATGCACCGACCACTTCGAGTGGACGGATGCGGCAACGGCCGGACTGGAAGAAATAAAGGCCCTTTTAGCGAGCAACCCAATCCTGGCCACGCCGAACGTCGGTGAACCCATGTTATTATACATATCGACAACACACCAGGTGGTGAGTGCCGTGCTCGTCGTCGAGCGAGAGCAGGATGGACACAAGTTCCCGCTCCAGAAACCGGTATATTACATATCCACTGTCCTCACACCATGCAAATCCAGATACCCTCATTACCAAAAGATTGCATATGCGGTCTTCATGGCATCCCGGAAGCTGCGACACTACTTTCAAGAGTGCTCGATCACAGTGGCTTCCGAGGTACCACTTAACGGCATAATAAATAATCGCGATGCCACAGTCCGGATTGCTAAGTGGGCCATTGAGCTCCTTCCATTCGACATAACATACAAACCGCGTCGAGCCATTAAATCCCAAGTACTGTCTGACTTCATCGCCGAATGGACAGAGGCCGAACTCCCTAAAGAGTTTGGCACGTATTCCAACTGGGTTATGTACTTTTATGGTTCCAAAATGTTGGCGGGGTTAGGGGCGGGCATCGTCTTAACGTCCCCCACTGGAGACGTAGTTTAGTACGTACTCCAAATATTATACACAGACTCCAACAATGCAGCCGAACATGAGGCCTTATTGCATGGACTTCGGATGGCCGTCTCCATGGGCATACAACGCCTGGAAGTGCCTGGGGATTCAAACCTCGCAATATCTCAAATAAATGGAGATTTCGACGCCAAAGATTCGAAGATGGTGGCCTATTGTAACGTCGTTCTCAAAATGTCAGCTCGGTTCGAGGGGCATGAGTTTCATCATGTGGCTCAAGAAAGCAATCAAGCGGCGGATGTCCTTGCTCGCATCGGCACCAAGCGCGACCCCGTCCCACCTAACATTTTCTTGGAAAGGCTTTTCAAGCCATCCGTGGTGTGGCAACGGGAGAGCGGCAACACCAGTCTAGATCCGATCATAACCCCAGATTCCAAACATACCGATATCATCGGGGGCTCAGCCACCGAAATAACACCGTCGGCCCATCTTATCATGGCAGTAATTGCCCCATGGACCGAACCCTTCTTGGCCTACCTTAATAACTCCCTGAGGACCAGGATGAGGCTCGCTGCATTGTCTGGCGCTCGAAAGACTACAAGGTTCACGACGGAGAACTTTATAAGAAAAACGCTACCGGAGTACTCCAAAGATGTATCTCCGAGGAAGAGGGGCGGCAGCTATTGGCCGAAATTCAGGCCGGTCTCGGTGGTCACCATGCCGCGGCTCGGGCCCTTGTAAGCAAGGCCTTCCGTAGGGGTTTCTATTGGCCGGCGGCCCGGGCAGATGCACAGGACTGATACGTCCATTTTGCATCATGCTTTTATATTGATATTAATTGCATTATGGGCTGTTATTACACATTATGTCACAATACTTATGCCTATTCTCTCTTATTTTACAAGGTGTACATAAAGAGGGAGAATGCCGGCAGCTGGAATTCTGGGCTGGAAAAGGAGCAAATATTAGAGACCTATTCTGCACAACTCCAAAAGTCCTGAAACTCCACGGAAGTTATTTTTGGAAATAATAAAAAATAATGAGCGAAGAAAATACCAGAGGGGCCCCACACCCCTGCCACGAGGGTGGGGGCGCGCCCTACCCCCCTGGGCGCGCCCCCTACCTCGTGGGCCCCCTGGTGGCCCTCCGGTGCCCATCTTCTGCTATATGAAGTCTTTCGTCCGAGAAAAAAATCATAAGTAAGCTTTCGGGTCGAGACTCCGCCGCCACGAGGTGGAACCTTGGCGGAACCAATCTAGGGCTCTGGCGGAGCTGTTACTTGGGACACTTCCCTCCCGGGAGGGAAATCATCGCCATCGTCATCACCAACGATCCTCTCATCGGGAGGGGGTCAATCTCCATCAACATCTTCACCATCACCATCTCCTCTCAAACCCTAGTTCATCTCTTGTATCCAATCTTTGTCCCAAAGCCTCAGATTGGTACCTGTGGGTTGCTAGTAGTGTTGATTACTCCTTGTAGTTGATGCTAGTTAGTTTACTTGGTGGAAGATCATATGTTAAGATCCATTGTGCATATTAATACCCCTCTGATTATGAACATGAATATGCTTTGTGAGTAGTTACGTTTGTTCCTGAGGACATGGGAGAAGTCTTGCTATTAGTAGTCATGTGAATTTGGTATTCGTTCGATATTTTGATGACATGTATGTTGTCTCTCCTCTAGTGGTGTCATGTGAACGTCGACTACATGACACTTCACCATTGTTTGGGCCTAGAGGAAGGCATTGGGAAGTAATAAGTAGATGATGGGTTGCTAGAGTGACAGAAGCTTAAACCCTAGTTTATGCGTTGCTTCGTAAGGGGCTGATTTGGATCCATATGTTTCATGCTATGGTTAGGTTTACGTTAATACTTATTTTTTAGTTGCGGATGCTTGCAATAGGAGTTTATCATAAGTGGCATGCTTGTCCAAGTAAGGACAGCACCCAAGCACCGGTCCACCCACATATCAAATTATCAAAGTACCGAACGCGAATCATATGAACGTGATGAAAACTAGCTTGACGATAAATTCCCATGTGTCCTCGGGAGCGCTTTTATCTATATAAGAGTTTGTCCAGGCTTCTCCTTTGTTACAAAAAGGATTGGGCCACCTTGCTGCACTTTATATACACTTGTTACTTGTTACCCTTTACAATTTACCTTATCACAAAACTATCTGTTACCTATAATTTCAGTGCTTGCAGAGAATACCTTGCTGAAAACCGCTTATCGTTTCCTTCTGCTCCTCGTTGGGTTCGACACTCTTACTTATCGAAAGGACTATGATAGATCCCCTACACTTGTGGTCATCAAGACTCTTTTCTGGCGCTGTTTCCGGGGAGTGAAGCGCCTTTGGTAGGTGGAATTTGGTAAGGAAAAATTTATATAGTGTGCTGAAATTTACTGTCACTTGTTACTATGGAAAGTAATCCTTTGAGGGGCTTGTTCGGGTATCTTCACCCCGACCAGTAGAGCAAATAGTTGCTCCTCAACCTACTAAACCTACTGAAAATGTTTACTTTGAAATTCCTTCGGGTATGATAGAGAAAATGGTAGCTAATCCTTTTGCAGGAGATGGAACATTGCATCCTGATTTACACTTAATCTATGTGGATGAAGTTTGTGGATTATTTAAGCTTGCAGGTATGCCCGATGATGTTATCAAGAAAAAGGTCTTCCCTTTATCTTTGAAGGGAGAGTCATTGACATGGTATAGGCTATGTGATGATATGAGATCATGGGACTACAAACGGTTGAAATTGGAATTCCATCAGAAGTTTTATCCTATGCATCTTGTTCATCGTGATCGTAATTATATATATAATTTTTGGCCTCGCGAAGGAGAAAGCATCGCTCAAGCTTGGGGGAGGCTTAAGTCAATGTTATATTCATGCCCCAATCATGAGCTCTCAAGAGAAATGATTATTCAAAAATTTTACACTCAGCTTTCTGACAACAATCACTCCCTGCTCAATACTTCTTGTACTAGTTCTTTTATGATGGAGACTATTGAATTCAAGTGGGATTTATTGGAAAGAATTAAACGCAACTCTGAAGATTGGGATCTCGATGAAGGTAAGGAGTCAGGTATAACACCTAAGTTTGATTGTGTTAAATCTTTTATGGAAATCGATGTTTTCCGTAAATTTAGCACTAAATATGGACTTGACTCTGAGATAGTAGCTTCTTTATGTGAATCCTTTGCTACTCATGTTGATCTCCCTAAGGAGAAGTGGTTTAAATAAAATTCTCCTGTTGAAGTAAAAGTACTTGCACCTATTAAAGTTGCAGAAAAGACTATCACTTATAATGATCCTGTTGTTCCTACTGCTTATGTTGAGAAACCACCTTTCCCTGTTAGATTAAAGGATCATGCTAAAGCTTCAATTGTAGTCAACAGAAGTAATGTTAGGACACACAAACCTTCTGAGCAAGTTAAAGTTGAACCTAATATTGCTATGGTTAAAGACCTCTTGGCTGATAATATTGATGGGCATGTTATTTACTTCTGTGATGAGACTGCTAGAATTGCTAAACCTGGTGCTAAAAATAAACATAGACACATGGTAGGCATGCCTGTTATTTCTGTTAAAATAGGATATCATTGTTATCATGGCTTATGTGATATGGGTGCTAGTGCTAG
Source organism: Aegilops bicornis (assembly GCA_021605145.1). Taxonomy (NCBI): domain Eukaryota; kingdom Viridiplantae; phylum Streptophyta; class Magnoliopsida; order Poales; family Poaceae; genus Aegilops; species Aegilops bicornis. The sequence goes on along the minus strand of CM038669.1, from coordinate 514,865,328 downwards.
TGCAATACCTATTTCTTTATATCAAGAAATTATGCATGACATTGCACCTGCTGAGTTAGAAGAAATTGATGTCACCATTAAGCATGCCAATAGAGATACAATTTCACCAATTGGGATTGTTAGAGATGTTGAGGTCTTGTGTGAGAAAGCTAAATATCCTGCTGATTTCCTTGTTCTTGGTTCCCCTCAAGATAACGTTTGTCCCATTATATTTGGTAGACCCTTCTTGAATACTGTTAATGCTAAGATAGATTGCAAGAAGGATGCGGTTACTATTGGTTTGGATGATATGTCTCATGAGTTTAATTTTTCTAAATTTCGTAGACAACCTCGTGATGAGGAATTTCCTAGTAAAGATGAAATTATTGGTCTTGCTTCTATTGCCGTACCTCCAAGTGATCCTTTAGAACAATATTTGCTAGACCATGAAAATGATATGTTTATGAATGAAAGAAGGGAAATAGATGAAGTATTCTTTAAATAGGGACCTATTCTGAAACACAATCTGCCTGTTGAAATCCTAGGGGATCCTCCTCCACCCAAGGGTGATCCCGTGTTTGAGCTTAAACCGTTGCCCGATACTCTTAAATATGCTTATCTTGATGAAAAGAAGATATATCCTATTATTATTAGTGCTAACCTTTCAGAGGAGGAAGAAAAATTATTGAAAACTCTGAAGAAGCACCGTGCTGCTATTGGATATACTCTTGATGATCTTAAGGGCATTAGTCCCACTCTATGCCAACACAAAATAAATTTGGAGAAAGATGCCAAACCAGTTATTGATCATCAATGATGGCTGAATCCTAAGATGAAAGAAGTGGTAAGAAAGGAAATACTAAAGCTCCTTAAGGCAGGTATAATTTATCCCGTTGCTGATAGTCAGTGGGTAAGTCCTGTCCATTGTGTCCCTAAGAAGGGAGGTATTACTGCTGTTCCTAATGATAAAGACGAATTGATTCCACAAAAAATTATTACAGGTTATAAGATGGTAATTGATTTCCATAAAATTAAATAAGGCTACTAAAAAAGATCATTACCCCTTATCTTTTATTGATCAAATGCTAGAAAGATTATCCAAACATACACATTTTTGCTTTCTAGATGGTTACTCTGGTTTCTCTCAAATACCTGTGTCAACTGATGATCAAGCAAAGACCACTTTTACTTGCCCTTTTGGTACATTTGCTTATAGACGTATGCCTTTTGGTTTATGTAATGCACCTGCTACCTTTCAAAGATGCATGATGGCTATATTTTCTGACTTTTATGAAAAGATATGTGAGGTTTTCATGGACGATTTCTCCGTTTATGGATCCTCTTTTGATGATTGCTTGAGCAACCTTGGTCGAGTTTTGCAGAGATGTGAAGAAACTAATCTTGTCTTGAATTGGGAGAAGTGCCACTTTATGGTTAATGAAGGCATTGTTTGGGGGCATAAAATTTCTGAAAGAGGTATTGAAGTTGATAAAGCTAAAGTTGATGCTATTGAAAAGATGTCGTGTCCTAAGGACATCAAAGGTATAAGAAGTTTCCTTGGTCATGCTGGTTTTTATAGGAGGTTCATTAAGGACTTCTCAAAAAATTCTCGGCCTCTGACTAATCTCTTACAAAAAGATATACCTTTCGTTTTTGATGATGATTGTGTAGAAACATTTGAAATACTTAAGAAAGCATTAATCTCTGCCCCTATCATTCAGCCACCTGATTGGAATTTACCTTTTGAAATTATGTGTGATGCTAGCGATTATGCTGTAGGTGTTGTTCTAGGGCAAAGAGTTGATAAGAAATTAAATGTTATTCAATATGCTAGTAAAACTCTAGACAATGCCCAGAGAAATTATGCCACTCTTGAAAAGAATTCTTAGCAGATGTATTTGCTTGTGATAAGTTCAGACCTTATATTGTTGATTCTAAAGTAACTATTCACACTAATCATGCTGCTATTAAATACCTTATGGAAAATAAAGATGCTAAACCTAGACTTATTAGATGGGTTCTCTTGCTACAAGAATTTGATTTACATATTACTGATAGAAAGGGAGATGAGAACCCCGCTGAGTATAACTTTTCTAGGTTAGAAAATGTTCTTGATGACCCACTACCTATTGATGATAGCTTTCGTGATGAACAATTAGCTGTCATAAATGCTTCTCATGCTGCTCCATGGTATGCTGATTATGCTAATTACATTGTTGCTAAATTTATACCACCTAGTTTCACATACCAGCAAAAGAAAAAGTTTTTCTATGATTTAAGACATTACTTCTGGGATGACCCACATCTTTATAAAGAAGGAGTAGATGGTGTTATTAGGCGTTGTGTACCTGAGCATGAACAGGAACAGATCCTACGAAAGTGTCACCCCGAGGCTTATGGAGGGCACCACGCTGGAGATAGAACTGCACATAAGGTATTGCAATCCGGTTTTTATTGGCCTACTCTCTTCAAGGATGCTCTTAAGTTTGTCTTATCTTGTGATGAATGTCAAAGAATTGGTAACATTAGTAGACGTCAAGAAATGCCTATGAATTATTCACTTGTTATTGAACCATTTGACGTTTGGGGCTTTGATTATATGGGACCTTTTCCTTCCTCTAATGGGTATACATATATTTTCGTTGTTGTTGATTACGTTACTAAGTGGGTAGAAGCTATTCCAACTAGTAGTGTTGATCATAACACCTCTATTAAGATGCTTAAAGAGGTTATTTTTCCGAGGTTTGGAGTCCCTAGATATTTAATGACTGATGGTGGTTCACATTTTATTCATGGTGCTTTTCGTAAAATGCTTGCTAAGTATGATGTTAATGATAGAATTGCATCTCCTTACCACCCACAGTCTAGTGGTCAAGTAGAATTGAGTAATAGAGAACTCAAATTAATTTTACAAAAGACTGTCAATAGATCTAGAAAGAATTGGTCCAAGAAACTTGATGATGCATTATGGGCCTATACAACTGCATATAAAAATCCTATGGGTATGTCTCAGTATAAAATGGTTTATGGAAAAGCATGTCATTTACCTCTCGAACTAGAACATAAGGCATACTGGGCCATTAAAGAGCTCAATTATGATTTCAAACTTGCCGGTGAGAAGAGGCTATTTGACATTAGCTCACTTGATGAATGGAGAACCCAAGCCTATGAGAATGCCAAGTTGTTTAAAGAAAAAGTTAAAAGATGGCATGACAAAAGGATACAAAAGCGTGAGTTTAATATAGGTGATTATGTATTGTTACACAACTCTCGTTTAAGATTTTTTGCAGGAAAACTTCTCTCTAAATGGGAAGGTCCTTACGTTATCGGGGAGGTCTATCGTTCCGGTGCCATAAAAATCAACAACTTTGAAGGCACAAATCCGAAGGTGGTGAACGGTCAAAGAATCAAACATTATATCTCACATAACCCTATAAATGTTGAAACTAATGTTATTGAAACCGTAACACCGGAGGAATACATAAGAGACACTTTCAGAATGTTTCAGACTCCGAAAAGGAATAGGTATGTGGTACGGTAAGTAAACCGACTCCAAAATAGTTCTAATGGCAAATTTCCTCCATTTTGGAATATTTAGAAAAATAGGAAAATAAGAAGCAGTCCGGGAAGGACACGAGGCTTCCACGAGGGTGGGAGGCGTGACCTACCCCCTGGGCGCGCCCCCTGCCTCGTGGGCACCTCGTGCGCTCTCCGGACTCCGTTTTCTTGCACGATATGTATTTTGGTCGATAAAAGTTCATTATATAATCTCCCGAAGGTTTTGACTCCTTTATCACGCAAATATCCTTTGTTCTTGTGTAAGAGTTGTTTCTGCCGTAGATTAGAGCAAGATGTCATCTCAGAATTCTGACGGAGAGAGCTATGTTTCACACCTCACTACTGACCCCAAGACCTATGGAGATCTATCTCCTTGTGGTCGAACTACAGATGAGGAGGAGGATGCTCATTTGATGAAGATCAAAGATTCAAGTTCGGAGGAGGAAGATGTCCCTCTACCTCAACCTTGGGATATGCACGTGAAGTTTAAGAAGTCTAGTCTCCCTAAGAGAGCTAAACTGTCTAACAACCGATCTATTCCTTCTCGTTTTTGGCAGAAAAGCGAAGGAGATTTATGCGACAAGATCTTGAAGCTGGAGTTGGAGGTCGATGATTTAAAGGAGGAAATTGCTCTTCTCAATTACAACATGAAGAAGCTGAAAGAACAATTTTCATCATCACCACCATCCCCTTCGCCAGCGAAAGAGATACAATCACATGGGTATGGGCACTCCCCTTGGCAACTGCCAAGCTTGGGGGAGGTGCCCCGGTGTCGTATCACCATCACACTCCTATCTTTACCGTTTTTCTTAGTTCGATCCTTTTAGTAATATCTTGATCTAGTAGAATAAAATTTTAGTATGATTTAGTTTTGAGTTTTTCCTTATGATCCCTTTATTTAGTCGAGTCCGTGAGCTATATAATAAAGATTAGTGTTGAGTCAAGGTCTTGATTATCTTGCTATGATCTTGAGGGAATAAAATAAAAAAAAGAATAAAAATAAATAAAGAGATCATATTGATCTTATGGAGAGTAATGACTTCACATATAAGGAGTATGATGATTAAAAGTTGTTGAGAGTTGACAAACATAGCTTTGGTCATCGTTGCAATTAATAGGAAGTAATAAAGAAAGAGAGGTTTCACATATAAATATACTATCTTGGACATCTTTTATGATTGTGAGCACTCATCACAATATGACATGCTAAAGAGTTGATGTTGGACAAGGAAGACAACGTAATGGATTATGTTTTCTTACATCCGAAATAAACTATATTGTCATGGGTCATCCAACATGTTGAGCTTGCCTTTCTCCCTCATGCTAGCCAAATTCTTTGCACCAAGTAGAGATACTACTTGTACTTCCAAACACCCTTAGACCCATTTTTGCCATAAGAGTCCACCATATCTACCTATGGATTGTGTAAGATCCTTCAAGTAAGTTGTCATCGGTGCAAGCAATAAAAGTTGCTCTCTAAATATATATGATTTATTAGTGTGGAGAAAATAAGCTTTATACGATCTTCTGATGTGGAAGAAATAAAAGCGACGGACTGCATAATAAAGTTCCATATCACAAGTGGCAATATAAAGTGACGTTATTTTTCATTAAGATTTCGCGCATCCAACCATGAAAGCGCATGACAACCTCTGCTTTCCTCTGTGAAGGGCCTATCTTTTACTTTTATTTTCTACCTTATGCAAGAGTCATGGTGATCTTCACCTTTCCTTTTTACATTTTATCCTTTGGCAAGCACAGTGTGTTGGAAAGATCCTGATATATATATATATATATATATATATATATATATATATGTATATATATATATATATATATAATTAGATGTAATTTAGCATGAGCTATTATTGTTGACATTACCCTTGAGGTAAAAGGTTGGGAGGCGAAACTATAAGCCCCTATCTTTCTCTGTGTCCGATTAAAACTCCATAACCACAAGTATTGCGTAAGTGTTAGCAATTGTGAAAAACTAAATGATAGTTGAGTATGTGGACTTGCTGAAAAGCTCTTACATAGACTCTTTCTGATGTTATGATAAATTGCAATTGCCTCAATGACTGAGATTGCCGTTTTGTTAGTTCTCAATGAAGTTTCTGATTCATACTTGACATTGTGGAGAGATTGTTACTTTATCATAAGAAATCATATGACAATATAATATATGTTGTTGTTATAAGAATGACCATGGTACCCTCATGGCCGTATTTTATTTTATCGACACCTCTACCTCTAAACATGTGAAAATATTTATCGTTATCGGCTTCCGCTTGAGGACAAGCGAGGTCTAAGCTTGGGGGAGTTGATACGTCCATTTTGCATCATGCTTTTATATTGATATTTATTGCATTATGGGCTGTTATTACACATTATCACTACAGGAATCAGCTACTTTGTCGTCTGCCACGGCGGATGGCAAAGGAATGAATGGCGGACGACGAAGGTCTTAGCCGTCTGCCACGGAGGGCAAAAGGCTCCGGCAAAGTAAGGTCCGGCAAAGAGCTACTTTGTCGTCTGCTTTTGGTGGCTGACGGCAAAGGGGCCTTTGCCATCAGCAGCGGACGGCAAAGAAAGCAGACGGCAAAAATTGCGCTATTAGTCCGTTAGGTGGCTAACGGCAGGCCTTTGTCGTCCGCCATATGATGTCAGCTAGACGTCACCACACGGCAGGCCTTTGCCGTCCGCCGCTGACGGCAAAATTGTTTAATCTTTGCCGCCTGCCACTGTAGGCAAACTGACCAAATGGGTCAGCTCCCAGGAAGCACGGTTGGCTGCCATGTGGCTTCTTTGCCGTCCATGGCCGACAAAAGAGCCCGCTGTTGCCGGTGGCAGACGGCAAAAGAGCCCCATATTGGCTCTTTTACATTTTTAAATCCAACAATTTTCACAAAGAAATATATATGACCTATATAGATATATTTCACAGGGCTATTTAACGACAAACATATGACATATCCAAAGCACATAAGTTTCATCATACATACATATATAGTTCCATCCATTCATACATAGCAAGTTGCACATACACATAAGTTGCAACCATTAGGAAGTTGCACATACATATTACAATGCAAAGTTTCATCAAGATAGCAAGTTCCATCGTAGCAAGCTAGAAGAGAATGAAATAAAAAACAAGCACTCCATCATAGCAAGCTAGCTTCCGAGAAGTGAATGAAATCTGCAAAATGGCAAATAAGAAAGTTAGGAAAGGTGACTAGAAGAAGAAGACTAGAAGAAGAAGCACGCCATCGTTTGTGAGGTAACTTAGGTAGAATGGATCGTTTATGAGCTAACTTAGGTAAAATGCATCATTTTAGAGCTAACGTAGGTAAGATGGGTCATTTTGGAGCTAACGTAGGTAAAATGGGTCATTTTGGAGCTAATGTAGGTAAAATGGGTCATTTTAGAGCTAACGTAGGTAAAATGGATCATTTTGGAGATAATCTAGGTAAAATGGACCATTTTGGAGATAATCTAGGTAAAATGGGTCATTTTAAAGCTAACTTGGGTAAAATGGATCATTTATGAGCTAACTAAGGTAAAATGGGTCATTTTAGAGCTAACTTAGGTAAAATGGATCGTTTATGAGCTAACTAAGCTAATTATGCCGTTTTTTTACATAAGTAAGCTAAGTACATGTCATTATTGAGCAAACCTAGTTAACTAAGCATATTATAACTAACTTAGGTCATTTTGGAGGAAACAAAGCTAAGTATAGATCTTTTTAGAGCTAACTTAGGTAAAATGGCTGGTTTTGGAGGTCAGTAAGCTTATTAAGTCATTTTGGAGGAAAAGAAGCTAAGTCTAGGTCATTAAGGTAAGCATATTGGAGGAAATAAAACTAAGTCTAGGTCTTTATGCATTTGTTAAGCAAAAAACTAGAGAAACTTACCGTGATCATGGAGGTGTAGGAGCGGCTGGAGAAGGATCGTGTGATGCTTGTCTGGAGTTATGTTGCACCAAAGATCATTTCCAATGTTTCGTTAGCATGATGACACTCAAATGTTAAGACTAGCAAGTAACATCCATTCAAATTAAACTCACCGTGGTCTCAGGATCAATCTCTGGATCAATGGCTATGGAGCCACGGGACCTCCCGCCACCAGATATCGTCACCTGCTCTGGATCAATGGGAATCTAGCTCGGGTTAAAGTCCTCCCCTTTCCTCGCCTTCCCCTTGACTTTCTTGTAAGAGGCAGTGTGGGCCATGGCATATAGGTCGTCCCCTCTGGCACCTTATCCGTCTTATTGTAGCATGCTTCAAAGAGAGAAACAAAGTAAATTAGTAATTAAAGGGCTCAAGCTAGCATGATGAATGAATTGCATTAATCATGAAGCACACCACATATCCAGTTCCTTGGCCGATATAAGCTGGAGCTACCTTGATGGTGTGGCACACCTTCAATTTGGGCACGTTGTCCTTGGCCTCGGTCGGCTCCCTTCCATCTTTCAACACCGCCATGACAAAGAATAAACGAAATTAGTACAACATAAAAAAATACCGACATGAATAATAATATGTATATCACTTAAGTGTATCATCATCAAGTACAACATAAAAAAATTGAATACCTGACACTACTAATAATCTCGATCAATATCATCAATAAATGCATAATCATCATCATCATCACTATAATCAATGACGCGCTCAGTGGCATCAACATGTGGAAGGCCACCTTGACGTAATCGGTCAAGCATTGACAGGACATCTGCAGCAGTAACCTCTTCTTGTTCCTCCTCTGGGGTGATGTGGGATTCACTGTCGCTGTCTACTTTAATGTTTTGGGGTGAATTATAGCGGTTCTTGAAACGCTTTTTGGAAAGACGTGTCTCTTGGAAGAATTCTCCTTCATATGTGTCTGGGTTAATGTGAGGTTCATAATACTCTTCCTTTGGGGGAGATAGTTTAGCACGTGGCGGCACTTCATAAACGACATCCCAACCTTTCAGATTTGGATTAGTTTGGCAGGCCCACGGTAGATAGAATACTTGGGTCGCCTGTTGAGCCGTAATATAGACATCAGGAACATCTAAGTGGGTGCTTTGGTTGATTTCAACTAGCCCTATATGTTCATGAGTCCTTCTAGTCTCCTTCGGTTGAAACCAACAACATTTGAAGACTACGACATTCCGTGGGTTTTCACCATAGAATAGAAGTTCATAAATTGCTTCAACTCTCCCATAATACTCGGTACCTCCTTCGCCGATAGCAGATACACAACAATTTGTAGACTTTCGGTCGGCCATAGATAGCTCTTTGCCATAGGTGCAGGCGATACCCATTGATGTCAGTATTTCTCAAATGAACGGACCTTATAGTCAAAACCATTAGCGACTTGTCTCAATTCGGTGTCCATAGACTACGAATTAGCCTACAAGTTTAATATGAAAGGATTGTTGCATTACGCACAAATTAGCGAATGAAATGAAATTGTCTAATAGAAATTACCGTTTGTTTGAACCAAGAGATGAACCCGGGATAGCCACCTCCTTGCTTTGCGAGAAGCTCATACTCTTCAACGGAATCCTTTTGGATCACCGCTCCATACGAGAATATGGCGACGTATCGACTGTATGAAATATCCAGGAATAAGAGCAGTTCAAAGGAAATAGAAGTTGTGAAACAATGTACCGAGAACTTACTTGATGTACGGCCGCACTTCTATCAGGTTGTTAAGATATACAACGAAATGGTCTGCCATTCTTCATTATCCAAACATACTGGATTTGAAACACTGGCTGGTGCGAGATTCCCTTTGAATAGGCTGAGGTTGGATCCACCCTTTTTAGGGTCGTCAGCATTGTACCGAGGCTTCGGATTATGCAAATGACGATTTTTGGCTTCGTAGTGTGCTGTCACGAAGTTTGCCGCCTCCTCAGTGATGAATGCCTCGGCCATCGATGCTTCAATTCTTCGTTTATTTTTACATTTTTCTCGAAGCGTCTTCTGCATCCTCTCAGTTGGGTAGCACCAACGATTTTGCACGGGCCCCCCCCCCAATCTTGCCTCGGTCGGGAGATGCAAAATCAAATGCTGCATTGGATTAAAGAAGCCCGGTGGAAAGATCTTCTCTAACTTGCAGATCAACCGGCGCCAACTCTTCCATTTCTTCTAGCACGCCAGGCGATAGTTCTTTCGCACAAAAAACACGGAAGAAATAGCTGAGTTCTGCCAGTACTAGCCATTCATCCTCAGGAGCCACGCAACATCACCGGCATTACCCGCTCAATCCATATGTGCCAATCATGACTCTTGAGACCAAATATCTTCAATTTATCAAGACTCCCTCCCCTCTTTAGACTCGCTGCATACCCATCGGGGAACATCAACTGCATTTTCACCCACAAGATAATTTCCCTCATAGCTGGCCTTCCAAGATTGAACCATGCCTTTGGCTTCGTCCAGTTCTGTTTTCCTTTCGGTTCTTTCATGTTTTGTAACAGCCTATCACATAGCACCTCCAGATTGACTCTAGCCTTAGTATTATCCTTTGACTTCCCATCTATGCCGAACAATGTACCAAAAAGTGCCTCGGCGATATTCTTCTCAGTGTGCATCACGACGATATTGTGTGGGCAAAGGAGGTCTTTGAAGTAAGCCAGATCCCATAAGCATGTTTTGTGAGTCCAGGCGTGCTTAGAATTATACCCCTTGAAGTCCCCTGGACGCTCTGGATCTGGCTCGAGAGCGTTTAATTGATCCAGGGTCTGTTGGCCTGTCAACGCAGGTGGTGCAGAGTTTTTTACAACTCTACCTCTGATGAAGTTCTTCTTGTCTTTCCTGAACTTATGGCGAGGATCCAGGAACTGTCTATGCATGTCGAAGCAAGAAAACTTGCGATTGGCCTGAAGCCAACGAAACTCAAGAGCCCCCTTGCATGTGGGGCACGGAACCTTCCATGCACACACCAGCCAACGAATAGCGCATACGCCCGGCAAGTCATGCGTCCGAGTACATCTACCGGACACACATTATGAAGTTTCGTTTGCTATAGGCGTCGTATGTCTTGAACCCATTATCCTGTGCTTCTTGCAATTCGTCCTTAAGCGGCTGCATGTACACATTCATATTTTTCCCGGATAGTTGGGCCTGGAATTATCAACGTCGGGAAAATGTTCTTTCTTTGCATAATATGTCCGGGGAGATTGAGTGGAAAGACAAATACGGGCCAACAAGCTGTATTGGGCTGCCGTCATACCAAACACATCGAACCCATCCGTCTTGATGCCGACTCGAGGATGCCTCGGATCTGCCGCTTTGTCAGCATGTAATTCATCAAACTTCTTCCACGCAACACCATCCGATGTGTGTACCATCATCAGATTCCCATCTGCATCTAGTTCGGTTCTTTTGCCTGTTTTGTGCCATGTCATCTATCTGGCCGTCTCTTCGACCATGAAAAGACATTGAAGTCTTGGTACGATTGGCATATACCGAAGAACACTAACGGGGATTTTGGTTTGTGTCTTCTCACCCATACAGTTGTCTACCACAATATACCTGGAAGAGTTGCAAATGGGACAATAGTTCAAGTCTGCATAGTCAAGCCTAAATAAGGCACATCCTTTCTCATAGGCATGTATCTTCTCATAGGGCATCTTCAGTGCACGGAGGATTTTGTCCGACTGGTACAGGTTTGCAGGCATTACATGGCCTTTGGGTAGAAAGCGTCCAAATAATGTCATAATTGCGTCGTAGCATTCTCTGCCCAAGTTGAACTAAGCCTTCAGAGCCATTACTTGTGAGATGGCATCCAACTGACAAAGCTCAGTGTGCTCGTGGAGCGGACGTTTTGAAGACTCCAACATTTCATTGAAGGCCTTTGCAGATTCCTCCATCTCCTTGTCTGAATCCCGAGCATCATCATAGTCTTGCACCATGTTTTCCATCCGGTACCATGCTCGTCGGTGCGACGACGATTCACCTCAGCTCGGTCACGTTGGCAGACTCACCATGAAATGTCCACACTGTATAATTGGGCGTAAAACCACTCTTCTGCAGGTGTTTGCCCATTTCAGCCTCTGTCCTCTTTTCCCAATTGCCACATCGGAAACAGGGGCACCAGGTTTTCCTCTGGCCATTTGCAAATGCGGCTTGCACAAACCCCTTGGTTTTTGTGAACCATTCAGCTCCATTTGTTACGACCAGGTGTGACCGGTATACATCCACGCACGATCACTCATCTTGACTTTCAGAGCTACTGGACACACAACAATTATATATATAATTCACCATGTATATATTCATCAGTTGATCTACTTTGTCAATTTTACTACGTCCATGCAACCTACACTCTAATAGGTAATCATAGGTCCCAATCCCACCAGAGTATGTGTAGATTGGGTTCATTTTCCCATGCTATGCTCCGGATCCGACGCAAAATTTCGGCAGCACCTCCCCGCTGTTCTCCTGATACACGTCTCTGCAATAAACAGAGAGGATGTGTACGCGGAGAACAACAGGGGAGGCACTAACGAAATTTATGCGTCGGATCCGGAGCAAAGCATATGGGAAAACGAACCCAATCTACACATACTCGGGCTGTCCATGGATAGCGTTGGACAATTCGAAAGAATCATGGTTATAAATATGCAAATGCATGCATATTTATAACTATGACGCTTTCGAACGGGAGACACATATTGGTTACGCATACTGATGATTCAAGACACATATATATCTAGCTATCAAATTTCATCGGCACGAACACCGGAACAGAGCAAATAATTAATGGGGGAGGAGGACATGTCATTTGTGCTCACCCACGAACGAAGGGGCAGAGCTCGTCAAACGCACGACGAGGTCGTCGAACACCAATCCTCGCAGCGATGAAACAACTGCACATTTAAATCTACCCATCAACACAATTATATATGATGTTTGTCATAACAAAATCGAAAAATATATGACCCAACTAATAATTCACAAATATATGACCCCGTCGGCCTCTGGAAGGCCAAAGAACACCTTTTCCGGAGGTGTCGGGGTCCAGGTGTCGTCGGTGTGTCGGGGTGTCGGGGTGTCGGGTCGGGTGTGGTGTAGGGGTCGGGGTGTGTCGTCGGGGGGTCGGGGGTGTCGGGGTCGGGGTGTCGGGGTCGGGGGTCAGGGGGTCGGGGTGTGGTTTCGGGGTCAGAGGGTCGGGGTGTTTCCTTCTATCCTTCTTCTTCTTTCTTTCTCTTCTTCTTCTTCTTCTTCTTTCCTTTCTTCTTCTTCTTCTTTCATCATTTTTCTACTTTTTTACTTCTTTTCGTTTCTTCTTTTCTTCTTCTTCTGCTTCTTCTACTTCTTTTCTTCTTCTTCTTCTTTTTTCATCTTTTTTCTACTTCTTTTCTTTTCTTCCTTTCTTCTTCTTCTACTTCTTTTCTTCTTTTTCTTTTTTCATCTTTTTTCTACTTCTTTTCTTTTCTTCTTGTTCTACTTCTTCTACTACTTCTACTTCTTCTAATTCTTTTCTAACACTAACACTAACACAATCTAGCACTAACAATTAAACAGCAAAAAAAATGAAAAAACAGAAGAAAAAAAAGAAGTAGTCCCTCACCGGAGAAATGGGACGGTCGACGGGGGCGGTGGCGGGGGGGCACCGGGAGGCGGGGGCGGTGGTGGGGCGGCCGAGGCGTGAGGCGATGGCGAGGCGGCGCCGAGGCGGCGCCAGGCGGCGGGTGGCGGGGCGACGGGGCATCGGCGGGTGGGGTGGGGGCCACCTCTCTCTTTGTTGTTAGCCAGCTGACGGCAAAGAGCCGGCCGATGGCAAAGGCCTCTTTTGTCGTCTACCATTTCTTTGTCGTCTGCTTTTCGGTAGTTGATGGCAAAGAGCTTCTTTGTCGTCCGCTAGCAGACGGCAAAGAGCTGGCAGATGGCAAAGTAGCTGATTCCAGTAGTGTATGTCACAATACTTATGCCTATTCTCTCTTATTTTACAAGGTGTACATAAAGAGGGAGAATGCCGGCAGCTGCAATTCTGGGCTGGAAAAGGAGCAAATATTAGAGACCTATTCTGCACAACTCCAAAATTCCTGAAACTCCACGGAAGTTATTTTTGGAAATAATAAAAAATATTGAGCGAAGAAAATACCAAGGGGCCCACACCCTGGCCACGAGGGTGGGGGCGCGCCCTACCCCCCTGGGCGCACCCCCCTGCCTCGTGGGCCCCCTGGTGGCCCTCCGGTGCCCATCTTCTTCTATATGAAGTCTTTCGTCCGAGAAAAAAATCATAAGCAAGCTTTCGGGACGAGACTCCGCCGCCACAAGGCGGAACCTTGCCGGAACCAATCTAGGGCTCTGGCGGAGCTGTTCTGTCGGGGAAAATTTCCTCCGGGAGGGGGAAATCATCGCCATCGTCATCACCAACGATCCTCCCATCGGGAGGGGGTCAATCTCCATCAACATCTTCACCAGCACTATCTCCTCTCAAATCCTAGCTCATCTCTTGTATCCAATCTTTGTCCCAAAGCCTCAGATTGGTACCTGTGGGTTGCTAGTAGTGTTGATTACTCCTTGTAGTTGATGCTAGTTGGTTTACTTGGTGGAAGAGCATATGTTCAGATCCATTATGCATATTAATACCCTCTGATTATGAACATGAATATGCTTTGTGAGTAGTTACGTTTGTTCCTGAGGACATGGGAGAAGTCTTGCTATTAGTAGTCATGTGAATTTGGTATTCATTCGATATTTTGATGAGATGTATGTTGTCTCTCCTCTAGTGGTGTCATGTGACCGTCGACTACATGACACTTCACCATTGTTTGGGCCTAGAGGAAGGCATTGGGAAGTAATAAGTAGATGATGGGTTGCTAGAGTGATGTAAGCTTAAACCCTAGTTTATGCGTTGCTTCGTAAGGGGCTGATTTGGATCCATATGTTTCATGCTATGGTTAGGTTTACGTTAATACTTATTTTTTAGTTGCGGATGCTTGCAATAGGAGTTAATCATAAGTGGCATGCTTGTCCAAGTAAGGACAGCACCCAAGCACCGGTCCACCCACATATCAAATTATCAAAGTACCGAGCGAATCATATGAACGTGATGAAAACTAGCTTGACGATAAATTCCCATGTGTCCTCGGAGCGCTTTTATCTATATAAGAGTTTGTCCAGGCTTGTCCTTTGTTACAAAAAGGATTGGGCCACCTTGCTGCACTTTATATACACTTGTTACTTGTTACCCTTTACAATTTACCTTATCACAAAACTATCTGTTACCTATAATTTCAGTGCTTGCAGAGAATACCTTGCTGAAAACCGCTTATCGTTTCCTTCTGCTCCTCGTTGGGTTTGACACTCTTACTTATTGAAAGGACTACGATAGATCCCCTACACTTGTGGGTCATCAAGGACCTTGTCCAACGCTGCGTCGGCTGCCAGCTTTTCGCTAACCAAAGCCATATGCCACCTATCACTCTACAAACAATCCCCATCACTTGGCCTTTCGCGGTCTGGGGGTTGATATGGTCGGACCCCTTGAAGGAGGAAGTCATAAGAAAAAATATCTGCTGGTCATGGTGGATAAATTCACTAAGTGGATAGAGGCCAAACCAGTTAAAACTTCTGAAGCCAGACCAGTGATAGACTTTATATCTGGTGTTGTGCACCGTTATGGTGTTCCACATAGCATCATCACCGATAACGACTCCAATTTCACAGCCGATAAGGTGAAAACCTGGTGCGCCAATCTGGGCATTAAGCTCGATTACGCCTCCGTCTATCACCCATAAACAAACGGTCAAGTCGAACGAGCCAACGGTCTTATTATGAGCGGCATTAAACCCAAACTAGTGCGGTCTTTGAAAGAGTCACACAAGCACTGGGTTGAGGAGCTCGACTCCGTACTCTGGGGGCTGTGGACCACGCCCAATCGCACTACCAGATATACACCTTTATTCATGGTGTACGGCGCAGAGGCTGTGTTACCCTGTGACATTATTCATGACTCACCTCGAGTGCGCATGTATGAAGAGAGAGAGGACGAGCTTGATCGGCAGGACAGCTTAGATGCCCTGGAGGAGGAGCACGATGTCGCAAAAGCCCGTTTCACATTTTATCAACAGCAGGCTCGCAGGTATCAAAGCAGAGAAGTGCGGGCCAAGACTTATAATGTTGGCGAACTTGTTCTACGCTTGCCGGAGAATAAAAAGGACAAACTCAAGCCCAAGTGGGAGGGTCCCTTCATAACTGACGAAGTTCCCACTGGAGGAGCGTACCGCTTGCGTGATGCATCAGACAATCGCCTAGAGCCGAACCCATGGAACGCGGCCAGACTCCGAAGATTTTACGCCTAGCGCCGAACTCTTCGTTCGTCTCCTTCCCCCTTTTTTGTTTCCATTACGTTTTCCTCTCTTTTTGTTTTCATTTTATTTTAGCATTAAGCTCTTGTGCGGCTAAACCGCGAACCCATGACGTACACATCCTTAAATATGTACGTCCATTATACCTGGAGGCTTCTTGTACAGAAGCTTGCTATTATTATTTTCCGAGCATCAAGCTCATCACATATGTGTCCTTTCCCCATATATACCTTTTCGTCGCCGTTATATGCATCGATACGACTTAAGTTTTGGCCAAGCTGGGTTGCCTGGCTCCTGTGCTTATGCCCTACGTTCCCGTTAGTTCGGTGATACGTCTCCAACGTATCTATAATTTTTGATTGCTCCATGCTATATTATCTACTGTTTTGGACAATATTGGGCTTTATTATCCACTTTTACATTATTTTTGGGACTAACCTATTAAACGGAGGCCCAACCCAGAATTGCTGTTTTTTGCCTATTTCAGTGTTTTCAAGAAAAGAAATATCAAACGGAGTCCAATTGACCTGAAACTCCACGGAACTTATTTTTGGACCAGAAGAAGCCCACGGAGTACCGGAAGCTCACCAGGGGAGTCGCGAGCTGCCCACGAGGGTGGGGGTGCCCAACCCCCTAGGACGCGCCCCCTGCCTCGTGGACAGCCCGGAGGTCCACCGACGTACTTCTTTCACCCATATATACCCACGTACCCTAAAACTTCCGAAGACGAGAATAGATCGGGAGTTCCGCCGCCGCAAGCCTCCAGAGCCACCAAAAGTCAATCGGGACCCTGTTCCGGCACCCTGCCGGAGGGGGGAACCCTCACCGGTGGCCATCTTCATCATCCCGGCGCTCTCCATGACGAGGAGGGAGTAGTTCACCCTCGGGGCTGAGGGTATGTACTAGTAGCTATGTGTTTGATCTCTCTCTCTCTCGTGTTCTTGATTTGGCACGATCTTGATGTATCGTGAGCTTTGCTATTATAGTTGGATCTTATGTTTCTTCTCCCCCTCTTCTCTCTTCTAATGGATTGTGTTTTCGATTTGAAGTAATCTTATCGGATTGAGTCTTTAAGTACTTGAGAACACTTGATGTATGTCTTGTCGTGCGAATCTGTGGTGACAATGGGATATCACGTGATTCACTTGATGTATGTTTTGGTGATCAACTTGCGGGTTCCGCTCATGAACTTATGCATAGGGGTTGACACACGTTTTCGTCTTGATTCTCCGGTAGAAACTTTGGGGCACTCTTTGAGGTTCTATGAGTTGGTTGAATAGATGAATCTGAGATTGTGTGCTGCATATCATATAATCATACCCACGGATACTTGAGGTGACATTGGAGTATCTAGGTGACATTAGGGTTTTTGTTGATTTGTGTCTTAAGGTGTTATTCTAGTACGAACTCTAGGGATGTTTGTGACACTTATAGGAATAGCCCAATGGATTGATGGGAAAGAATAACTTTGAGGTGGTTTCGTACCCTACCATAATCTCTTCGCTTGCTCTCCACTACTAGTGACTTTGGAGTGACTCTTTGTTGCATGTTGAGGGATAGTTATATGATCCAATTATGTTATTATTGTTGAGAGAACTTGCACTAGCGAAAGTATGAATCCTAGGCCTTGTTTCCTAGCATTGCAATACTGTTTACGCTCACTTCTACCACTTGTTACCTTGCTGTTTTTATATTTTAAGATTACAAAAACCTATATCTACCATCCATATTGCACTTGTATCACCATCTCTTCGCCGAACTAGTGCACCTATACAATTTACCAGTGTATTGGATGTGCTGGGGACACAAGAGACTCTTTGTTATTTGGTTGCAGGGTTGCTTGAGAGAGACCATCTTCATCCTACGGATTGATAAACCTTAGGTCATCCACTTGAGGGAAATTTGCTACTGACCTACAAACCTCTGCACTTGGAGGCCCAACAACATCTACAAGAAGAAGGTTGTGTAGTAGACATCAAGCTCTTTTCTGGCGCCGTTGCCGGGGAGGTGAGTGCTTGAAGGTATATCTTTAGATCTTGCAATCGAATCTTTTTCTTTCTTGTTTTAGCACTAGTTTAGTTTATAAAAGAAAACTACAAAAAAATGGAACTAAGGGTGCCTCATATGCTTCATCTTTTTAATATCTTTCGTGAAAATGATGGGAAGGAAAATTGTGCTCAAGTACTAGAAGAAGAATTACATAGAATGCTTGGCATAAAATATTTGAATGATGAGCTTGATTGCAATGTTGTTAGTATGAATTCCTGAATATCCATGATGCTAATGATATGCAAAGCCACAAGCTTGGGGAAGCTATGTTTGATGAAGATGATATTTTTGTCCCCCAAGCTTTGATGAGCAAATTTACTATGATGAAAGCATGCCTCCTATCTATGATGATTATTGTGATGACACGTATGCTTTAAAGAATAATGATAACCATGAAACTTGTCATCTTGATCTTAATTTTCAATCACATGATAGTTATTTTGTTGAGTTTGCTCCCACTACTATTCATGAGAAGAAATTTGCTTATGTGGAGAGTAATAAAATTTCTATGCAATTAGATCATGAAAAGAATGCTTTAGGTGCTGGTTATATTGTTGAATTCATTCATGATGCTACTGAAAATTATTATGAGGGAGGAATATATGTTTGTAGGAATTGCTATAATATCAAGTGTCCTCTCTATGTGCTTAAGGTTTTGAAGTTATGCTTGTTTTGCCTTCCTATGCAAGTTGATTCTTGTTCCCATAAGTTGTTTGCTCACAAAATCCCTATGCATAGGAAGTGGGTTAGACTTAAATGTGCTAGTCATATTCTTCATGATGCTCTCTTTATGTTTCAATTCTTATCCTTTATGCGAGCATCATTGAAATCATCATGCCTAGCTAGGGGCGTTAAACGTTAGCGCTTGTTGGGAGGCAACCCAATTTTATTTTAGTTTCTTGCTTTTTGGTCCTGTTTAGGAATAAATAATCCATCTAGACTCTGGTTAGATGTGGTTTTATGTTTTGATTAGTGTCTGTGCAAAGTAGAACCTTTGAGAAGACTTGGGTGAAGTCTTTATGATCATTCTGTAAAAAACAGAAACTTTAGCGCTCGGGAGATTAGCTAAAACTTTTTACTGGAGAGTGCTAATTAGTTGATTCTTTTTGAAGATGATTACTAGAAAAATTCCTCAGGTCCACCAATTTATTTTATAATTTTTGTAGTTATAGAAGTTTGCGTTAGTTACAGATTACTACAGACTGTTCTGTTTTTCATAGATTCTGTTTTCATTGTGTTGTTTGCTTATTTTGATGAATCTATGGCTAGTAAAATAGTTTATAAACCATAGAGAAGTTGGAATACAGTAGGTTTAACACCAATATAAATAAAGAATGAGTTCATTACAGTACCTTGAAGTGGTCTTTTGTTTTCTTTCGCTAACGGAGCTTACGAGTTTTCTGTTAAGTTTTGTGTTGTGAAGTTTTCAAGTTTTGGGTAAAGATTCGATGGACTATGGAATAAGGAGTGGCAAGAGCCTAAGCTTGGGGATTCCCAAGTCACCCTAAGGTAATATTCAAGTATAACCAAGCGTCTAAGCTTGGGGATGCCTCGGAAGGCATCCCCTCTTTCGCCTTCGTTCATGGGTAACTTTACTTGGAGCTATATTTTTATTCACCACATGATATGTGTTTTGCTTGGAGCGTCATTTCCTTTTGTTAGTTTTTGCTTGCTGTTATTTAGAATAGTGTTTTGCATCTCTAGTTTCAATAAAAATGTCAAGGATAGCCTTTACCATGCTTATTTTGCAAGTATACATGTTGCTGTTTCAAAACAGAAGTTTACCGTTGTTGCAAAAATTCCCTAGAAAAGTCAGAATGTGATAAAATAATGAAACCTTTTGCATATTAAGCTATGATAAATTTACTACAGTGGTAATATTATTTCATAATTTTTGGAGTTAGGTAAGTAGGATGAATCTTGCATTCTTTGCAGACTGTACTGTTTTGATAGATTGTTGTTATGTTTGCATTGTTTGCATATGTTTGCTTGTTTAATGATTCTTTGAGGATAGGAGTATTAAATATGCAGAGACATTTAGTATGCAATGTTGAATAATAATTTTAGTGATTTGTTACAGTAGAAGATGATAAGGTTTTGCATTGGTTTATACTAACTTATCTCACGAGTTCTTGTCGAGTTTGGTGTGGATGAAGCTTTCGAGATTTAGGAAACGGAGATATAAAAGGAATTAAGGAGACACAAAAGCTCAAGCTTGGGGATGCCCAAGGAACCCCAAGATATTATTTCAAGAAGTCTCAAGATCTAAGCTTGGGGATGCCCCCGTTGGCATCCCACCTTTCTTCTTCAACAACTACCGGTTAGTATCGGTTGAACCTAAGTTTTTGCTTATTCACATGAGTTGTGCTATCCTTGCAATGTAGTTTTATTTAGCTTTGCTTGCTGTTTGAATAAAATACCAAGATCTGAAATTCTTAAATGGGAGAGTCTTCACATAGTTGTATAATTATTCGACTACTCATTGATCTTCACTCATATCTTTTGGAGTAGTTTGTTGTTTTCTCTAGTGCTTCACTTATATCTTTTAGAGCACAATGGTGGTTTATTTTGAAGAAATAGATGAACTCTCATGCTTCACTTATATTATTTTTAGAGTCTTAAATAGCATGGTAATTTTCTTAAATAATCCTAATATGCTAGGCATACAAGATTTGTAAGAATTCTTATGAGTGTGTTGAAAGCTAAGAAAAGTTTGATGCTTGATGATTGTTTTGAGATATGGAGGTAGTGATATTAAAGTTGTGCTAGTTGAGTAGTTGTGAATTTGAGAGATATTTGTGTTAAAGTTTGTGATTCGCGTAGCATGCACGTATGGTGAACCGTTATGTGATGAAGTCGGAGCATGATTTATTTATTGATTGTCTTCCTTATGAGTGGCGGTCGGGGACGAGCGATGGTATTTTCCTACCAATCTATCCCCCTAGGAGCATGCGCGTAATACTTTGCTTTGATAACTTGTAGATTTTTGCAATAAGTATATGAGTTGTTTATGACTAATGTTGAGTCCATGGATTATACGCACTCTTCTTCCTCCCACCATTACTAGCCTCTCTAATACCGCGCACTTTTCGCCGGTATCATACACCCACCATAAACCTTCCTCAAAACAGCCACCATACCTACCTATCATGGCATTTCCATAGCCATTCCGAGATATATTGCCATGCAACTTTCCACCGTTCCGGTTATTATGACACGCTCCATCATTGTCATATTTCTTAGCATGATCATGTAGTTGACATCGTATTTGTGGCAAGTCCATCGTTCATAATTCTTTCATACATGTCACTCTTGATTCATTGCATATCCTGGTACACCGCCGGAGGCATTCATATAGAGTCATATTTTTTTCTAAGTATCGAGTTGTAATTGTTGAGCTGTAAGAAAATAAAAGTGTGATGATCATCATTTTTAGAGCATTGTCCCAAGTGAGGAAAGGATGATGGAGACTATGATTCCCCCACAAGTCGGGATGAGACTCCGGACGAAATAAAAAAGAAAAGAAAAGAGGCCATAAAAAAGAGAAAAAGGCCCAAATAAAAAAATAAAAAAATGAGAGAAAAGAGAGAAGGGACAATGTTACTATCCTTTTACCACACTTGTGCTTCAAATTAGCACCATGATCTTCATGATAGAGAGTCTCTTATGTTGTCACTTTCATATACTAGTGGGAATCTTTCATTATAGAACTTGGCTTGTATATTCTAATGATGGGCTTCCTCAAAATGCCCTAGGTCTTCGTGAGCGAGCAAGTTGGATGCACACCCACTTAATTTCTTTTTGAGCTTTCATATGCTTATAGCTCTAGTGCATCTGTTGCATGGAAATCCCTACTCACTCACATTGATATCTATTGATGGGCATCTCTATAGCCCGTTGATACGCCTAGTTGATGTTAGACTATCTTCTCCCTTTTTTCTTCTCCACAACCACCCTTCTATTCCACCCATAGTGCTATATCCATGGCTCACGCTCATGTATTGCATGAAGATCGAAAAAGTTTGAGAATGTCAAAAGTATGAAACAATTGCTTGACTTGTCATCGGGGTTGTGCATGATTTAAATACTTTATGTGGTGAAGATAGAGCATAGCCAGACTATTATGATTTTGTAGGGATAAATTTCTTTGGCTATGTTATTTTGAGAAGACATAATTGCTTAGTTAGTATGCTTGAAGTATTATTACTTTTATGTCAATATTAAACTTTTGTCTTGAATCTTTCAGATTTGAATACTCATACCACAATTAAGAAGAATTACATTGAAATTATGCCAAGTAGCACCCCGCATCAAAATTTCTTTCTTTTATCATTTACCTACTCGAGGATGAGCAGGAATTAAGCTTGGGGATGCTTGATACGTCTCCAATGTATCTATAATTTTTGATTGCTCCATGCTATATTATCTACTATTTTGGACAATATTGGGCTTTATTATCCACTTTTATATTATTTTGGGACTAACGTATTAACCGGAGGCCCAGCCCGTAATTGATGTTTTTTGCCTATTTCAGTGTTTCGAAGAAAAGGAATATCAAACGGAGTCCAATTGACCTGAAACTCCACGGAACTTATTTTTGGACCAGAAGAAGCCCACGGAGTACCGGAAGCTCACCAGGGGAGTCCCAGGCTGCCCACGAGGGTGGGGGCCGCGCCCACCCCCCTAGGGCGCGCCCCTGCCTCCTGGACAGCCCGGAGGTCCACCGACGTACTTCTTTTGTAAAGGTAAAAGTGATTGTACGAATGATCTAATGCTTTCATTGATTGAGAATCACATATTTATACAAGATTTGGGACGCATTGTGAAGGCGTCTGTACAAAGAGGCGCCTGTACGGACAGATGCGTCTGCATTTGACGCTTGGACACTAATAACCTCTAACTTAGTTTTCTAACGACGATTCGCTAAAGCCGCTTCGTTGATGTCGGTTCTCAACACTCCCCCTTGTACAACGTCTCTTTTTTTGATTCATCTTTGAAAGCTTCTTGTATATTTATCATTCATCTCTTGAGAGTCTCCTTCAAAAACCCTGTGGGAAAAAATATGAGGAGAATGGTATAGATATGTTGCTAAAACTCCTTTAAACCCAAAGTGGGAAAAATTATAAGGAGAAAATGATGCAACATATAGAGATTATTGCCTCTTGATAACTCATATGAGAAAAACCTTCAAAGAAGGAGAAAATTATTAGTGAGTTAGAGAACAATAAACATGCTTTAGATACTTTCCTTTAAAAACCTTCATAGGAAAAATAGAAAGTATAGCATATAATCTTTATGAAGATATTTGCCTCATTAAAAACATCATGAGAAAATTTTCAAAGAAACTCATAATGAAAAGAGTGCAATCAGATGTGCCATGAAAAACTCCTTTAAAACCTAGTAGGAAAAATATAAGGAGAAATATGATATGGCATACATTAACGCTTGTATTTAATTGTCTCGTTAAAAACCTCTTATGAGAAACCTATTGGAAAAACTCATAGAGGAAAAGAGTACAATATTCATTATCTGCTGATAACTAAAAGGATTATATTTTCAGGAGATTTCTCCCCCTGAACTTTGCAAATCTCGAAGTCGTCTCATACCAATTCCATGAATGCATTTACGGAATGTTGAATTTAGTAAAGACTTTGTGAACAAATCTGCTAGATTGTCACATGATTTAGTTTGCAAAATATCAATTTCTCCATTTTTCTGTAATGCATGAGGATAGAACAACTTAGGAGAAATGTGTTTTGTGATATTACTTTTTATATAACCCATTTGCATTTGAGCAACACAAGCTGCATTATCTTCATAAATAATAGTTGGTGATCCTAATGAACCAACACCACATGCAGTTTGAATGTGGTTAATCATCCTGCGAAGCCACACACATTCCTTTGATGCTTCAAATAATGCAATAATTTCAGAATGATTAGTGGAAGTTGCTACAAGAGTCTGTTTTGTTGACTTCCAGGAAGCAGTTCCACCATATAAGAATACAAAACACATGCGTGACTGGCGTTGTGAGGATCGGATAGATAGCCGTCGATATATCCTACCATAGTCATATCTTGGTTTTTCTCGATAGAATAAACCAAGATCTTTTGTGCCATGTAAATATCTAAGGATATTCTTTACTCCATCCAATGATGTTTTGTTGGAGCAGCGCTATGTCTAGCTAGTAAATTTACCGCAAATGCAATATCAGGCCTGGTGCAATTTGCAAGGTACATTAAGCGCACCAATGGCACCGAGATATGGGAACTCAGGTCCTAATATATTTTCGTCATCATCCCGAGGTCTAAAAGGATCTTTATTCATATCAAGGGATCCGACAACCATGGGTGTCTTGGTTGGATATGATTTATCCATATTAAATTTCTCCAAAACCTTTTGAATATAAGCAGGTTGGTATACTAAAATTCATGAGGGAAGGTGCTCAAGTTGTAAGCCTAAGCGAAATTTGGTCTTTCCCAAATCTTTCATCTCAAATTCCGCCATTAGATGATTGCGTGCTTCTTCTATATCAGGTGTACTCCCAATGATATTGAGGTCATCAACGCATACAGAGATAATGCAAAATCCATTTGAGGATTTCTTTATAAATACACAAGGGCAATCATCATTATTTGAGTAGCCTTTACGAATAAGGAACTCACTTAGTCGGTTATACCACATTCTACCCGATTGTTTTAAGCCATAGAGTGACTTTTGTAGTTTTACACAATATGCGTTGCGATTTGCTTTTGGATTCGGCATTTTAAGTCCTTGAGGACTTTCATATATATGTCCGATTTGAGTGACCCATATAAGTATCTTGTCACTACATCCATCAACTGCATAGATAAACTCATTTGTACTACCATAGATATTAAGTAATCTAAACGTTATTCCACTCATAACAGAGAGTATGTATCATCGTATCGATGCCGGGTCTCTACGTGAACCCTTGTGCTACAAGCCTCGCTTTGTATCTCACCACCTCATTGTTTTCATTCCTTTTCGAACAAAAACCCATTTCGCTCCCACAGGAAGACATTATGAGGAGTAGGTATTATCGAGGAAAATACCTCTCTCTTATTGAGCGGCGCGATTCCGCCTCAATTGCTTCCTTCCATTTAGGCCAATCAGACGCTGAGGCACTCCACAGCGGTCTTTGGTTACGGATCCAGTTGAAGAATTTCAGCAATTTCGGAGGCAAAATATATGTCGACAATTGTAGTCTCTCTGTTGTATGATTCTCCTGATTCTATATAGTTTATGGAAATTTCTTTTATACCTTCGGACTCTATGTGATTTCCCACAACAATAGAGTCATGGTGTTCCGATGTCCCAGCTATTATATTTGTATGCGCATTTATGCTGGGTTCTAGATGTTGAGCATCTGATTGGTGTCCTTCAACTTGAGGTTGAATTGCATTTCTTGGTAGAGGATTTGATTTCCTGCTTTCATGGAGGCTTTTGAGAAGCTATATTCCGGCTAACCAGATTTCTCCCCTCTTACTCTCATTTGGGGTTTGAGTGGTTTTACTTGGTACCTCCACTGCTCGTGCATTAACAATGGAATATGTGATTTAGTGACACCTTTATGGTCAAGAATGCATCTGGCAGGTTATTTGCAATGTGTTGCAAATCTATAATCCTCTGAACTTCAGTTTGATTCTTTAGTACGATGGATCTAAGGACTGGATGCTGTTACATTCCAATCGATTTCTGGCATTCTTTGTGGTTTGATTCTCCCCTAATGCCGGGAAATGGTCCTCATCAAAAATAGAATCAGCGTGGCAATGAAACAGGTCCCTGTAAGAGGTTCAAGATATTTTATAATTGACGGAGAATTATAACCCACATAGATCCCTAGTTTTCTGTGGGCGCCATGGTTGTACGCTGCGGTGGTGATATCGGTACGATATCGCAAGTAACCAAATTTTCGCAGATGGGAAATACTAGGCTGAGTGCCACGTACTATACATGTATCGGGAGGTTGTATGATATGCAGTTGGTCTAATTTGTATCGAGATCAGCGTGTAATACCGCATGTGCCCAACAAGATCTTTGGTAAATTACAATTACGTAATAGTGGTCGAGCAACTAATTTTACTCTTTTGATGAGAGATTCAGCCAAACCATTTTGAGTATGAACATATGGCACAGAATGTTCTAAATGAATGCCCATAGCCATGCAATAGTCATTGAATGCATGTGAAGAAAATTCAGCGGCATTATCCATTCAATTGTTTTTATCCTATTTTCGGGATGATTTGCTCTTAATTTGATAATTTGAGCAATTATCTTGGCAAAAGCATGATTTCGTGTGGACAATAGACACACATGTGACCATCTAGTAGATGCATCTATGAGTACCATGAAATATCTAAAAGGTCCCGATAGTGGTTGAATTGGACCACATATATCTCCTTGAATGCGTTCAAGAAAATTAAGTGACTCATTTTTACTTTAAGATAAGATGGTCTTATAATTAATTTCCAGCTTGCACATGCGATTGCACACAAAATCTGATGATTTAGGGAAGTTTTTAGTTGGAAGGCTGTGACCAATAGAATTGTCAATAATTTTTCTCATCATCCCTATGCCGGGATGACCTAGGCGATCATGCCAAGTCTTGAATTTATCAAGGTCTTGAAAAATTATTTTGTACGCAACATGTGGAACGGGTTTTGTATAACTGTAATATAATCCAGATGAAAGCGAGGGAATTTCTCAAGAATTTGTTTCTCGGACCAGTACTCTTTGTTAAAAGTAAATATTCAGAATTATTTTCAGAAATTGTTTCCAGATGGAAATTATTTGATCTGAGGTCTTTGAAACTTAGAAGGGTCCGTGTAGATTCAGGATACAAGAGTGCATCCTCAATTACAATTGTAGTACCCATAGGTAGAACGAGTGTGGCTCGCCACGAACCAATAATCGAGGCATCGCGACCGGCGATGGTCATAATATTCCCTTTTCTCTTAGTTAGAGTTTGGAAATATTTTATTTCCCTTAATATTGTGTTAGTGGTACAACTGTCCACCAAACATAATTCTTCTTCCATTGGATTATTTTCCGTAAAATCTATATAGAGTGAGAGAATATTTTAGGATGAAATTTTATTCATTACTCACATATAAATACATACAAAGTATTCATATTACAGTTACAAATATAAATATGACATTGTGTCTGAATTACATAATATGGTTGGTCCGTAGGACTTTATTCTACTTAGAGTTATACAAATTATAACTTCCATTATTACAATAAAATAGCTGATAACATCAAATGAGTGATGTGGAGATTATATGAGATCTCCGTATGTGTCTTGGGTGTATTCCACCATCATGTTGTCGACATCAAGAAGATCTTCATCCTTCTTCCTTGTTTCTCGGGAGCGCTTTGAGAAGTGCTAGCTTCAAGGTTCTCTTCTTGTTGTAAAGCATTGAAGTGAGCTTACGCTTTTCCATGAACTTGTTTGCCTTTCGGTGGATTTGTGATATAAATCCGCTAGATGCTTGGGAGTTCGGCATTTGCTAGTACGATGGTTAGTACATCCACACCTTTGACAAATCTCGGAGTTGGTGTTTGGTCATTTTTCTTGAAGTGACCTTTACCTTTAGATTGACCAAAGCTTTTACGCTTGTTGTTCCTTTTCCACTTTCCATTGAATTTCGAGAAATTCTTTTTGTTGCCCCCATACTTTTTAGTAAACTGAGTGTTAGCATGTGCTTGAGGAGTGGCATTGAGCCCGTTGGGCGTGTCGATGATTCTTCATGAGAAGTTCATCATGTTTCTCACTGAAGTAAAGTGTATATGAGCTCAGAATACTTTTTGTATTTTTGTTGTGATGCTTGCTGTTGTAGTACTCTCATTGAGGGTGGAAAGTGCACAAGGTCTTCTCAATAAGGTCTTCTTCGAAATTGCTTGATTGCAAAACCTTAGTTTTGAGTTAACCTTGTGAATCGCAGAGTTATATGCTGCCATGATTTGAAATCTTGGAACCTTATGAGGGACCATTCTCTACGTGCTTCCGGCAGCATAACCGCTCTTTGTTGGTCATATCTCTCCTTGAGAGAGTTCCACAAAACTAGTGGATCTTCTTCCATCAAATATTCCGACTTTAAGTCTGGATGGAGATGGTGCCTTAAGAAACTTAAAGCTGTATATTTGGCTGCCGTGGGGATTTCTCCGGCGCCTTCAATGGGTGTGATGATGGTGGAACCGAAGTTTACGACTTTCAAGGGCTATCTTTGCATCCATAGCCCATGGTAAATAGTTACTACCATCTAGTTCAAGTTCATGAAATTCTCTGTTCATGACGCCTTGACCATTTCTGCATGATTTGATCATGCATGAATTAGTTTTACTACGAGAGTAAAATATAAGTGACAACAAATGCTTTGAAGGAACAAAGTTTTGAAGTATAGCTGATGCTTTATACTTATATGTGTAGACCTCATTTTATGTAAATGACACTTTGAAGATAGTCACCGTTGTGGTGTAGATCTCACAGCAATGGAGAACATAATCTGGTTTAGACCAGTAGATGTTCATATATCCATTACCTTGTGCCATACTACATTTTTTTTCAAAAAACACTTTGAAGGTAGTCATCTGTCAAATAACTAGATGTAGACCTCACAGTAAGAGTGGATAGTCTGCAATTTGATGCAGTAGATCACACAGTTACCTTGTGCTTTGCAAGTATAATATTCGAGGTAATCACATCAATTCTCATATTTGAGAGAGCACTCGAAGATAGTCATTTTGCCATAACAAAAGAGGCAAAATGTAGATCTTTCAGCGACGAGGATAATCTACAATTTGAAATAGATGCCTCATCTACCTTGTGATCCCGAAATAGGAATTGTAAATAAAATTTATTGTACTTAAGAACTACATATTCTAAAATAAAATGCTGAAGCAATCATATAGAATATGTACACATAGTCTGAGGCTTTATTAGACAATATATGGTCTAGATATCCAAACTTACAATACAATACAGATTGTATATAATAAGCAGAGTTCTTAGTACAATAAAATAGCACTCTCAAATAAATAGAACTGCTGCTATGCAATATACTAATACTATGGCTATTCTCTGTTGAAAACGCCACAGACCAAAGAGCCATTTATTGGAGTTATTAGCCTGTAGGCCTGATTAGGTGAGGAGCGGGGAGAGTTGGGCTGGCCCATTGCACCGACAGACAGAAGGATAAGGAGAGCAGGATCGAGAGTTTCCCCACGTCTCTGCCACTCCCAAATCCCTTCTCTGCTCGGTCTTGGACCCAGCTCTGCTGCTCGTCGGCTCTCCCTGCCCGTCCTCGCCGTCTTCAAGGGAAGCGAGTGCGCCCGTCAAGAAGCATGGCCTGCTCCGCTGCTGCTCGCCCCAGGGGCGCCGGTGAGGCCGAGGGCATCCGGCGACCACGAGCCACGAAGGGCTGCGCGGTTCTGCGCCATGGCCGCGGCGAATTGGCGCAAGATCCGGCGGGCTTCCGGCGGAGGCGTCGGAGGAAGAGGCGGTGCCGGAGGAGGAGGTGGTGTCGCCGGTGAACAAGGCGGTGGCGTCGACGACGAGCCCTGGTCCTCTGTCTCCTCTTCTTCAACCTTGATCTTGATGTTCAAGTCGGGGATGGACGGGGAGCCGCCGGTTCCCGCTGCCGCCGGCGTCGGGATGGGAGATCCGGGACGGGGCCATATCCAGGAGGAAGGAAATGCTCCGGCAGTTCGTCTGATGGCGCCGGCGACGGCTTCCGCGGTGGTGCGCCTGCTGGGCACGGCCCGAACCTGTGCCGCACGCAGTACGGGGGCAGAGGCGGCGGCGCGATTTCGCGAGGGAACATC
Source organism: Aegilops bicornis (assembly GCA_021605145.1). Classification (NCBI taxonomy): domain Eukaryota; kingdom Viridiplantae; phylum Streptophyta; class Magnoliopsida; order Poales; family Poaceae; genus Aegilops; species Aegilops bicornis. The sequence goes on along the minus strand of CM038669.1, from coordinate 514,835,583 downwards.
TCTTCTTCACCGAGGAATGGCGCCGAGGGACCTGCACGGAGCCAATCCAGGGGCGGGAGGGTGACGCCAGAGGGCGGTGGAGCCGCCGGTACGATGCAGTCGTCGGCGCCGGCCGGCGCCGGAGCCGAAGGCCCAGCATGGTTTGCAGCGATTCTGCCGAGCCGAGGGTCCAGCCTGGTGCACCGTTGGTGCTTGCCCACGGAGTGGGCGGTTGCCTTGGCGTGCGTACCCACGGCGGCGGTTCTGGCGGTGGTTCCGGGCGAAAAAGCGGCGGCGAGGGCCACTCCTTGCACCAAGTCCCTGACGGCGATGCGCAGACGCGGTGGCGATGGGTGCGTGGACAGCGACGGTTCTCTCTGGAGAAAGCGTGCAATGGCGAAAGCAAGCGACGACAGGTCTCTTCCTGCCATTCTTACCTTTCCTGATGGCTCTCTGTCGCTCTCGGCAGAGCAAGTGCTGATAACGTGTAAAGGTAAAAGTGATTGTATGAATGATCTAATGCTTTCATTGATTGAGAATCACATATTTATACAAGATTTGGGATGCATTGTGAAGGCGTCTGTACAAAGAGGCGCCTATACAGACAGATGCGTCCGTACGACGCTTGGACACTAATAACCGCTAACTACGTTTCCTAACGACGATTCGCTAAAGCCGCTTCGTTGATGTCGGTTCTCAACATCTTTCACCCATATATACCCACGTACCCTAAAACTTCCGAAGACGAGAATAGATCGGGAGTTCCGCTGCCGCAAGCCTCCAGAGCCACCAAAAGTCAATCGGGACCCTGTTCCGGCACCCTGCCGAAGGGGGGAACCCTCACCGGTGGCCATCTTCATCATCCCGACGAGCTCCATGATGAGGAGGGAGTAGTTCACCCTCGGGGCTGAGGGTATGTACCAGTAGCTATGTGTTTGATCTCTCTCTCTCTCCCGTGTTCTTGATTTGGCACGATCTTGATGTATCGCGAGCTTTGCTATTATAGTTGGATCTTATGTTTCTTCTCCCCCCCCCCCTCTTCTCTCTTGTAATGCATTGAGTTTTCCCTTTGAAGTAATCTTATCGGATTGAGTCTTTAAGGACTTGAGAACACTTGATGTATGTCTTGTCGTATGCGATCTGTGGTGACAATGGGATATCACGTGATTCACTTGATGTATGTTTTGGTGATCAACTTGCGGGTTCCGCTCATGAACTTATGCATAGGGGTTGGCACACGTTTTCATCTTGATTCTCCGGTAGAAACTTTGGGGCACTCTTTGAGGTTCTATGTGTTGGTTGAATAGATGAATCTGAGATTGTGTGATGCATATCGTATAATCATACCCACAGATACTTGAGGTGACATTGGAGTATCTAGGTGACATTAGGGTTTTGGTTGATTTGTGTCTTAAGGTGTTATTCTAGTACGAACTCTAGGGCTGTTTGTGACACTTATAGGAATAGCCCAACGGATTGATTGGAAAGAATAACTTTGAGGTGGTTTCGTACCCTACCATAATCTCTTCGTTTGCTCTCCACTATTAGTGACTTTGGAGTGACTCTTTGTTGCATGTTGAAGGATAGTTATATGATCCAATTATGTTATTATTGTTGAGAGAACTTGCACTAGCGAAAGTATGAACCCTAGGCCTTGTTTCCTAGCATTGCAATACCGTTTACGCTCACTTTTACCACTTGTTACCTTGCTGTTTTTATATTTTCAGATTACAAAAACCTATATCTACCATCCATATTGCACTTGTATCACCATCTCTTCGCGAACTAGTGCACCTATACAATTTACCATTGTATTGGGTGTGTTGGGGACACAAGAGACTCTTTGTTATTTGGTTGCAGGGTTGCTTGAGAGAGACCATCTTCATCCTACGCCTCCTACGGATTGATAAACCTTAGGTAATCCACTTGAGGGAAATTTGCTACTGTCCTACAAACCTCTGCACTTGGAGGTCCAACAACGTCTACAAGAAGAAGGTTGTGTAGTAGACATCATTCGGCTATGGCATGAAGGGGGCACCTCTGCGATTGTTACTACCAGGTCATCTGGATGTGTACCTCAGACTGGGTGAAGCCGAAAGCTAGCGTTCTTAGGGAATATTCGGTCAGCGGACTAAAGATGTTTTTTTTTCACTCATTACAATATGAAACCCCAGATATTACGTATGCTGCGATTTTTTCAATCACAGTTCGGGCATGCACACTAATGCATGTACACCCAGGGAAAGGAACCCTTAACGGAACTATTCTCTCTAGAAGATGTTTCTTACAATCACAATGTAATATAACATAGCTAGTCGGATACAACTTGTCTATTCGAGCAACTATGACCCCTACGCCTGGTTTCCACGCATACCCCGGTCTATTTTGCCGCTCAGGTATTCGGAAACACTCCGCACCTTTGGGTCCAGAGGTCGAAGCGAAAAGGTCTGCCAGGACAATCGTTTTACAAATCTGGCTATGGTCAAGTATGTAAGGGAAAGTACATAGTCACTTGGACTCAAAAATTTCCTCCTCTATACCGTCTAACAGGCTGTCTCACTTACAATCCTGTTGGGAATATTTGGCAGCTACTTCTACTTGGTCATATACATTAACGGGAATTTCTTTCCCATATGACCCTAGAGGTCCAACCGGGCCATATGATTTGGATCAAGCTTGGTGTACCGTGTCTTCACCATGGCCCAGGCCTCTCGCGCACCTATCTTCCATAATCGGAAACGCCGCCGCGCTCCCTTGAATAGCTGTACAAGCTCCTCCATACTTCCTGGAGGGGAGGCGGAGGGTCATAAGTATCGTGGTTCTAAGACTGACAGTAGAATGGGGGGTAGGTATGAGGAGGCAAGATCCCAGCTATGGCGAAGTTGTACACACAAGATTTACGAGTTCAGGCCCTTCACGGTGGAAGTAATAGCCCTACGCCTCGGTGCCCGAAGGCGGCCGACTGGATTATATGTGTGTGGAGTTACAGGGGGGTGCGAACCCTTGTCCCTGAGGATGAGGGTGGCTTATATAGAGTTCGCTAGACCCCTCCCACCCTCAGTTACACAGGGTTTAAGGTACATAAAGGTGGGGCGTTTCTGGTAACGCCAATAATAAAGTGGCATAAATGACCATTAAGTCTACAGAGGAAACGTCCGACCTTTGTTGTGCAGGGTGACTTTAGACCTTCTGTCTGTCGAGTGCTTTCTGCGTCGGTCGAGTGACATTGGTTCTTCCGAGTGGAATGCTTCTGGTCGAGTGGATGATGTTATCCCTTGAATGTTTCTGACTTTAGGGTGATTTCCTAGGGGAGGGTGTCTAGGTCAGGCCTATGACCCTACCCTAGGTACATAGCTTCATCATTAGCCCCTGAATGGTTCAGGGTTTGAGTGGAAAAGGAGTTGAAAATACTTCTGACTCAATTTTTGCGCTTTGGAAGCGTCTTGCTGGGATCAATGAACGACACGGTGACTTCAACTTCTTTTTCAGTCGCCTTGATCCATTCTTAGTTTGCCGAGTGAACTTTTACTGAAAAGCTTCGAGTGTTGGTATGGAAAAAATCTCCGGTCTGACAGGTTGCTCTGCTGCTAGCGGATCTTGCGGGATTCAAATTTTCGTGAAGCGTGCGGGGCAGAGGAGGCCGCGGTAATCGGGGAGGATCAGGCAGGGATGCCTCAATATCCGTGCCACCTTTTTCGCCACGCATCACGCACGCATCATATTATGCGGGATTTGACAGGACTGCCGGCCCAAATTGTCGATCCACTCGAAAATAATTCCATATAAGGTGCCGGGTTGGGGGATTTTGAATAGTGCGCCCCAATTTCCCTTTCTTCTTCCTCTGCTTCTATTTTTTTAAATAATACATTTTTTATTAATTTGCACAAATATTACGCGTAAAAAAATATTTTCAAAAATAATACACCGTCGGCCCTTGGTGGCCGTTGGCTCTAGTCGACCCATGACAAGAAGTCGAGTGGGTGCGATCGGCCACTAGCAGGCCGACAATTTGAACGCGTGGCACGTGTCGGCCTCGGATTGGGCTGGCCACGTCGCGAGGGGAGAGAGGAGCTGTCGTGGTAGCGCGCCTGTCGACTGCAGCGGGCGATCGGCCAGCTGGCCCGACAGTGCGGCCCCCACCAGCTGGCCCGGCTCCCTGCGGCGGCCTTATCCTCCCGCTCCACGCCCTGCTGCTCTTCTTCTGTTCTTCTTCTTTCTTACTTTCTCCTCTCTCTGTAAAAAAGGCACCAATTTCTACACCTAAATGAGCCAGTTTTTTGCGGTTTTGGCACCGTGAATGGATTCAACTTAGTTAGGGCAGCCAAAAGAGGTGTCGATCTACTAATGGGGTAGCTCGTGGTGGTTGTGGTGAGCATTTTGGTGGAGGTGGTGGTCGTGAAGTTGGGGCAGTGTGGTGGAGGTGAAGCTCGTCGTTAAATCGTTAAATTCGTCGTTGGGCGGAGCACCGGCAGTTTGTTGGCCGCCGTTCATCGTTCTTCATTCGCAGACGCTTCAAGGGTATATTTCAGCAAACATTTTATTTTCAGAGGTGCTCCGGTAGTATTTGTTAATATGTTTTGATGTGAAATAAATTAGGTGTGCGATTATTGTTATTTGCCCCGTAGTATACGTAAATATATTTAGATGTCAACTAATTATTTGTGTAAGAATGTGTAGTTGCTCTGGTGATATTCCGTACTATATGTGGATGTGAAGTATTTAGGAGTGTCAGTATTTGGAGTAGCTCCGGTAAAATCCGTATTTATGAGTGTCAGTATTTGGAGTAGCTCCGGTAAAATCCGTAATATATTTGGAGTAGCTCCGGTAAAAGCCGTAATATAGTTGTAGTTGTAGGCAGTCAAATATTAAAATATGTAAATATTTGTAGTTGCTCCGGCAAATATTTGTAATATACTTGTAGGTGTGTGAATTGTATTAGTTGCTCCGTAAATATTCTGTAATATATATAAACATGTCTAATATTTGTTAGTGAATTGTATTTCGTTGTTGAAAAAAAATAGGTGAGCCGAGATGTCTGATGTAGTGAAGTTCAGATTTTACTACGGTCCTGGTAATGTCCAAACAACTGAGATGTGAGCAGATCTGAGTGAATTTACTCACATAGAGGTGCCAATGAGCGCACCTCAAACATGGTCAGTCAGTTGAAAGAATGGATTGCGGCAAGTTTAGGTCTTGATACTGAAACACACACCATCGGTGTTCATGCATTATGGACACGGTCAAGTACAATAATTTACTTTTATTTGAGGCCGATAGAGCAAGACTCCGATTGGGTGCGGTGGTTACAAGGTTGTGAACGAAGGGGATGCAATCCTATTGCTTTAGTGCTTCCGTTGTGAAGGAGGTCACTGCACATGAAGGCGAGGGTGGCTACGATCCTGGTCGTAGCGGTGTAGGGAGGCGATTATCTATGTCAAATCTGGAGATGATGGTTACGAACAAGGACAGAGCGATCGGTCGAAGGGCGAAATGCTTATGGTTATGAACAAGGACGAGCGGTCGGTAGAAGGAGGAAATGCCGATGGTGATTACAATGGCGAGGTGGACGCCGACGAGGTAGATGGGCACATGCAGGACCAGATGGAAGAAGAAGACACCGATGTTGAAAGGGGTCATGCCGATGATTACGACGAGTCGGATGAAGAAGAAAATGCAGAGGAGGTCCCGAATCACGCATCGTGGAATCATGACTTCTCATACGCAATGACCGTGAATGATGGACATGATTCAGCCTGGCAATATCACGAACAATATTGCGACGGGTGCTATGTATCCCACCAAGCAAGCCACGAAGGATGCAATAATTAATTGGGCAATGTCCACGCAAAGGGTTTTCACAGCTCGGTGTCCAGAAGAAATTCGACAATGGTATGCAAGAACGCAGATTGTCCCGCCAGGTGCACGGCTTTCTCCCTAAGTATGGCACAAGTTGGGTGATAAGTGACTTAGTTAATCACACTTGTCTTATTCCTGCATCCCTCAAGATCATGCCAACCTTTCATCCATGCTTATTGCTCGGTTGTTTTACGATGAGATAGTGCAGGGCAAAGCTATGGAAGTGAAGGCAGTCCGCATAAAAAGTCTTCGCCAGTTCAAGTACAAAATTTCTTATGGCAAGGCTTGGAGAGCTAAGCATGCGGCGCTTGAGAGGAGATTTGGTTCTTATTTTGATGCATATGACTCTATTGTCCAGCTCCTCCACACACTGCAGTAGCGGAATCCAGACACCTATATCGATATCCAAGACCTCTTCATGCCAGAGTACCCAACTGTGAGGGTGTTGCATCGTCTCTTCTTCTCTTTCAGTGTATGCATCAAAGCTTTCAGGCATTGCCGACCGGTGATATGTGTTGACGTACTTTTCTCACGAGGCAAGTACAAGGGCCGATCCACGACAGCCATAGGTCAAGACGGCCAAAATCAAGTCGTCCCACTCGCATTTGCTTTTGTGGAGAGTGAGAACATTGAAAGTTGGACATGGTTCTTGAGCGGTTGAAAATATCAGTTGTGAAGGAGAAGCCCAATGTGTGCATCCTTCATGACAGGCATGCAGGTATACTCGGTCACGATAAGGACACCGACAAACCCAGTTCGAGGAACAAGTTCCATGGCAGGACTTGCAGAGCTGTTGGTGCATGCGCCATCTGGGGCTAATTTCTTCTCGCAGCTTTAGAAATAAGAATCGATGAATCTGTTCAAAAAACTCGCAAGCGTAATCAGTTATGGAAGTACAATTTGATACATAGCAGACTTAATGTGTGCACGCAAAGACACGTGAGGGATGGAAAGCTGCAAGAGATGCAGCGGTGAGGGCACATGTTGAAGCAAGCTGCACAGTTGGCAACACGAGCAATGGCCGTGGAGGAGGAGCCTGTTGGGCTATGTGACCTGCCAGGCTTTGATCCACAGGTACTAGGAGAAGGCTCGGGAGGTCGATTAAAACCTTCGAGCAAAGTGGATAGAGCATGAGCCTCACGGAGAGGTGGTCTTTGCTACATGACACACATGGAGCAAGGTACGGTGTCATGACAACGAACCTCGCGGAAACATACAACTTTGTCCTAAGAGGAAACCGGAATTGCCACTTACAGCCATTGTTGAGGGTATTTTCTATGGCACCGTCCAAGTATTTCAGAGATAGACGTCAAAAAGCAGAGCAGCATATCTTCAACAACCCAAATACACGGTACTGTGAAAGAGTCACGAAGTATATGGACAACAAGATGCAAAAAGCTAGGTCACACACTGTAGTGTCCATCGGTAATCAAGAAAGAAGGTTTGAGGTCCGCTTAGCCAACAACAAATTCGGATGTGCAAATGAGTTGAGGACGCATGAGGTGAAAATTGGCAATGAAGCCTGGCCAATGTGTGAGTGCACATGCAACAAACCCAAATTGCTTCACCTACCTTGCTCACATGTACTTGCTGCTTGCGGGCAGCTTGGAATGGACGCAATATCGTTTGTGTCTCCATTTTTTCTGAATGAGTCTGTTCTCAATACCTGGATAGGTGAGATGATGGGTTTTCGATCAATGGGTAATTTCAACAGCGTCAACCCCGCCGAAAGGCGTTACATTCCAAACCCAGAGCATATGCATACAAGTAGAGGCAGACTGACGGTGTCAGCCAAGATCCGGAATGATATGGACGAATCAAGCGGGGGTCCGACTAGGCAATGCATTCTATGCAATGAATTTGGCCATAGGGACACTAATTGTCCCACTTTTTTCACTGGTCGTGGAAGTGGCAACCGGGGAAGAAGATGAGGTAGAGGCAGTTGAGGAGTAAGGGTGAGAGGAAGAAGCTAAGCTAGCAATAGTATGTTCTGAATTTGTATTAAGTGTGGTGTGGCACTATGTTCCGAATTTGTATTAAGTGTGGCACTATATTCTGAATTTGTATTAAGTATGGCACTATGTTCTGAATTTTTATTAAGTGTGGCACTATGTTCTGAATTTTTATTAAGTGTGGCACTATGTTCTGAATTTTTATTAAGTGTGGCACTATGTTCTGAATTTTTATTAAGTGTGGCACTATGTTCTGAATTTTTTATTAAGTGTGGCACTATGTTCTGAATTTTTATTAAGTGTGGCACTATGTTCTGAATTTTTTATTAAGTGTGGCACTATGTTCTGAATTTTTTATTAAGTGTGGCACTATGTTCTGAATTTTTTATGTGCAGGAATGTCGGGAATGTGGTTGCTTTGAATGGGGACATTGATAGGGGTCATCGTGCTTACGATATGGTATGAGCGCAAGCTTGAGCCTCTGGGTCACTCGCACTCCTAAGGAAAAGCTGGATGATACACCCAGGATGGCTTCATGATACGTGCTTTCTGAATTTGCACACCGACATGCATATTAATGGGAGACACTAACGAAATGTTCTCCGATGAAGGTTGAAATGGGCCGGTCTTTTACCTTTCAGCGTCTGGTTGAGTCTATCCCGGGTGAGAAACGTCTCGCCATCGACGGGTCCTTGCTGAGCTGCTTAGTGGACCGTTGGAGGCCAGAGACCCACACGTTTCACTTCCGATGGGGAGAGATGGCTCCTACTCTGGAGGATGTGTCACTTTTGCTCGGTCTACCATTGGCAGGTCATGCCATAGGACCGTTGGATGCACCGGCTGGTTGGGAGCAAGCTCTTACACAACGTTTTCATGGTGTTTTTCCGGATGCTCCGGATCCGGTATGGGAGCATCACAGACCTAAGTATGAGTGGTTGCTCAATTTCCGGTAATTTCCCTACCTCTTATCTTCAAGTTATCGTTCATACGGTTTCTGAGAAAATAATTGCGGCTTACTAAAACTTTCACTTTACTTAATGCAGATCAAGAACTTCCAGCGCCCGTTGAATGCGGAACAGATCACTTTGAGCCTCGAGGCCTACTTAATGTGGCTTTTCGGCAAGGTGATGTTCACGGAGAACCATGTCACCACTATTAGTGCACTACATCCCTATGGCACTTTCGAGATAGCGGCGCTTTCGAATGGATCAGATCGACGGAGGAGTTGGGGTTCGGCGGTCTTAGCGGCTACATACCGAGGTATGTGCAACGGTTGCCGACTTACATCGACAAAGCCAGCCCTTCTTGGATGCCCTCTATTCCTACAGCTGTGGTCCCGGGAGAGGTTCTCTATAGGCGACCAGATGTCCGTGTTCGTGAGCCTATAGACGCCATGTTTGATGTTGACGGCATCGACATGCCTACTTCGATCTGTGTTGGACACGTCGCGAGGTATGCACCGTGTTATAGTTTAATGCAACTTTTTACGCACAAGAGATAGTTCGATGCTAAGCGGCTACTAACTTTTGTTTTCTCGCAGAGACGCTTTGCTAGTAATCAGACCAGGAAGGCATACACAGCATTGAACGAGCGGTTTGATTCATACATCGGGGTCATCTGGCAGCCCTACAGGAAGCAGCCATACAAGCGAGATACATCGGTGGTATGTACATGCTATGCACAAGGGACCGAGATTCTTGGATGACAAAATCAAAGATCATCTTCGATGTCTTCACGAGGAGATGGCACAACAGAGGGTTATGAGGCAATTTGGTCTTCGCAGTTGGAGCTGCCTCCCCTATAGAGAACCCGCCGCCAAAGACACATCCATGTGTATTAACAAGTTTTTCAATGTTGCATTATCTTTCATAGTACTCCATTCAAGCTTTAGGTAATTGTTGAACACACACCACAATTTTAGGACGACAAGGAAGGGCATGACCAGGACAATCACGACTAGCTAGTTAGACTAGAGCCGTATGTTATAGAATGGGAGACAGCAAACACGCATCTATGGCACGAGAATCACAATTTTGATCTCAATGAATTCAATCTCTATTTGCGGCGCTACATGACCGGAACACGGTTATGCATCGTTGAGCACTCCCACCCAGAGGAGATACCGGATCCTACTCCGTGGGATATGTACCCGAGCTATGACACTTCGGGCTCTAGGCAAGACGCTGTAAGATATATTTTCTTTAAGTAATGTTGTCATATACTTTGGCGTGCAAGAGATGAGACATTATTAATTGTCATGGAAATTTGCGAGGCTACCTTGACACCACGAACTCTACAATGACGTGACCACCTTTGGACGATCAACATCATCCGGACCTCTCCTTCAAAGACCGTCCAGTGCTACAACCCTTCTTGGAACGAATTCGTAACAAGATACGGACTGTGTACGAGGCTATCACGCACCCGGAGAACCGACGTTGTTCATCGCCAGCAGCAGCAGCCGCGTCACTCCATGCACCGACATCAACCACGTGCACGTCTAGCACCGACATCAACCAGGCCACCCGTCCCGACCAACCTGGCGGTTCAACGTGGCGGCAACCACAGCGATATGGTCCCACGTCGAGCTTCGTGTTTGCTCCACGCCCACAAAGAAGACGGTCCCTCGTCGAGCTTCATGTTTTCTCCACAGCCACAAAGGCAAGGTCCCTCGTCCAGCCTTCGTGTTTGAGCCAGAGCGATCGTCACAGCCCGGTATGCGTCTTCATATTTATTGTTTTCTATATTAATTGACGCGACCTCATTCTTCATGATGAAACGTTCCATCGCGCAGGAGCCTACGGATATCAAAGGCGTCTATGTCGGCATCACATGATACGTGGGGAGTGATCAACATCCCGAGGAGAACATACAGGCTCGGATGTCACGGCACACCCGGTGGATGAACATATTTTCGACTCCTCCACCGTGCTCCACACAGGATACACAAAGATGACCAGAAGAGTCCGAGATTCCTCCTCGTCACATTAGGGCACCAGACAGTGGGGATGGTCGCCGCTTCGAGATCCGCCTCCCCGCCAAAGCCGGACATCATCACCGACGCTTCCATCTATCAAGAGAGACATTACCATCTATTTGTGTGTGAGACTTATGTCTATTCTATGTATGAGACAAATGACTATGTACTTATGTGTGAGACATATGCCTACTCTATTTTAGTACTATGTTATCCAAACTACAAGATCATATTTTGATAGAACATAATGCTCATACAACAAGACATTACAAACAACTAGATAGAACTACATCTAAATTAAGCAGTACGCATTTAATGAACTCACAAAATACAAAGATAAAAATTACATTAAGTCATCATCTTCATCCTCTATCGATGCTTAACTCTTGCCCTTCGACGATGAAGAACTCTTGCCCTTCAATGATGAAGAACTCTTGCCCTTCGACGATGCAGAAACCTTGCCCTTCGACGATGCAGAAACCTTGCCCTTCGATGATGAAGAACTCTTGCCCTTCGAGTATGTAGAACCCGTAAGCGGCGGCATGAAGATATCATCTTCGTCCTCGCTCTCCTCGGTCCATAAACATGGATTATTTGCTGCAATCCTTCTGAAAGTTTCACTCTTCGGCACTACTACCTTCTCCCACCTTTCATGCAACCTAAGAAGTTCTTTACTTACCTCCTCATAAGTCCTTTCAGGCCACCCAGACCTACGTAATTGGTGAGCCAACTCATTCATTATGGTGTCACTACCGGTGAGTTCGTCCCATGGAACTACCCTATTGTCCATCCTGAAATCGGTAGCTAGGCTCAGAAGAGTCCTGCTCATCCCAGGGTGAAAACTACGATCGAAAGGATAATGGGACATCTCAACTAAACTACACTGGAATGCTTATCCACCTCCGTCTGAAGGGGTTTTATAGGTAGAGAGGAGAAAATGGCGGGAAAGAACGACAGCAGTTGGCGGGAAACAAGTGGCGGTAAAGAGTTGGCGGGAACATATGGCGGGAAACGAGTGGCGGGAAAGAGTTGGCGGGAACATATGGCGGGAAACGGGTGGATGAGAAACGGGTGGCGGGAACGAGCTGGCGGGAAAATATGTCATAGTTTTGAAAGAAAAAATCGTACGGGGCAAAAAAAACTGTAATGTGGTATGCATGCACCAGTCGGCCCACAGCAGGCCAATTAGTTTCTGTCGCCCACACCTGGCCAATTAGTTCTGTCGGCCCACAATGAGGCCGATCGACCTTATCGGCCGGGCAGCTGGCCGATCGACTTGATCTCGTGGCCGACAGCCCAATCGGCCCGCAAGAAGCGATAGGAACCTGATCGGCTCATTGTGGGCCGACTAGGACCAGTCGGCTTGCTGTGGGCCGACGGTCTATTGTTTTTGAAAATAAATTTTTACGCGTAATATTTGTGCAAATTAATAAAAAAATGTATTATTTTAAAAAAAATAGCCTGCTTCTCCACCGCAGCCGCTTCTGCTCACGACGCCGCCACCCGCCTATGCGCCTCTTGCTGTGATGGCGAAGGACAAGACGGCAGTGCTGGAGCGCGCGAAGAGGGGGCCGGCAAAGGGGAAGGGGAAGAAGACCGGCCGGAGCGGGTCGTCGTCGAGATCCGGCTTGTCGCGCGCCTGGGTTTAGGGCGACTGGATCCAGTCCACAATCAAGCTGGATGACCTGCGAGATCTGGCCGAGAGCGGGCTGATCGAGCACGGTTCCTGGAGGCTCCCGGGGGACGAAACAGAGCCGCAACCTCAGGAGGATGAGTGTGTCTTGCTCGCCACCCACGTCGACCGCGGTTTCTCCTTACCCCCGCATCCCTTTTTTCGTGCTTTTCTGAACTTCTTCGAAGCTCAACTCCACCATTTCTCTCCCAACACTATCACATACCTTGCTGCCTTCGTCTCTCTGTGCAAGAACTTCTTGCGTTGTCGACCGCACTGGGGTCTGTTTAAGCACATCTTCACATGTCGCTCGTAGACCGTGAAAAAGGCTAGCCCGAGTGACGAGAAAACCCAGGTGATCCAGATGTGTGGGGGCTTAGGTATCCAGATGAGGGGGAAGAGCACTTTTCCTACAATGACTCTCCCTGACTCGGTTAGAGGTTGGCAGTCGACTTGGTTTTATTGCAAAGACAAGTCGACTCCTGGCCACTCGACCGGTCTCCCTCCTTTTTCCTTGGTGCGAGCCTAGAAACCCACCACCTTGAAAGTGACTCCGGCAGAGAAGGTGGAGGTGGCCATGTTGATGGAGCGAGTAGTTCAGCAGATTCATGAAGGTGTGACTGGAATGGATTTGCTCAAGGTATTTCTCAGTCGGTGTATCTAGCCCCTCCAGGCTCGTGATCACTCGATGTGGATGTACTCGGGAATTGAAGATTCCACTCGGATCCACCCGGAGGACGTTGATGAGAAGACGGTGGCGCTTGATGGGTGCAAGGCATCACAGAAACAAGGACAACCCCAGGGGGTCCTGAAGAGTTCTTCCATTCGACACCAACAACCAACCAGACAAGGTTCATTCTTTACTTCCGAGTGTTTTTCATCCTGACTTGCAATTGTTTACTGAGTCGACCATCCTTTGTTCACCTCTTTTGCTTCGCAGATCTATACAGATACATATTCCATGCCAAACGGGGAGCAAGAGCAGTACCATGAAGGAGAAGAAAGCGGAGGTGAAAGCATGGATTGGCAGTCTAACGGAGGCGAAGAGGAGGAGGAAAGGGAAGACTCGAGCAGTGGTGAAGAAGTCGAGTCACCTCCTCGCAACGAAAGGCGTTCCAAGAATAAGCACGACCCAGCAAGCGTCCGAGGCAAAGTAGCTCTGTCGACTGGATAGACTTCCAAGCGCACTCAGACCTCTTCCCCCGTGCCGAGTGAAAAGGCTTCGAAGCAGCCCAAAGTTGCAGCATCGAAGTCTCGGAAGACCCTGCCCAAGATCAAGATCGATGTTCCTGTCGCTTCTGTGTATGTGTTTTGTCCTCATTTTTTGCTCAAGTACCTGTGTTGTCGACTCTCTTCTTGATTTAACCGAGTGAATCTTGAAACCTGTAGTGCTGCTACCTCTGGGACTTCTGCTTACAAAGACGGTGATGAGGAAATGGGAGACGCGGTCACTTCCAACCCAGGTATGACTTTTGCAATCTTGTCTTCGCTTTCTCAGTCGCTTTGTTGGTCAACTGAATTCTGGCGATTGATTCTCTTGCAGCTCCTCCAAATGTCATTGATCTCCCAGATGACAACGAGGATGAACCGCTGAGGCCTATGGGAAGGAGAGGCAGGAAGACATCGACTGGCAAGGGGCCTCAGTCGACACCAGTGACAGAGCCGGTGATCCAGGAGGCCGGTGATGCCAATCGGGCTTCTGTGACTTTTGTCGTACCATTGTCGAGTGCTCAGCCTTCAGCGTCGACTACACAGACTCCAGCCGATCCATATTCACTCTTCGCTGCACATCACGTCCCAGAGGACCAAGTGGGTGCTGCCAAGGAGGCTATACGCCAAGCGGGCATCATGATGGAGCGGATGAAGGTGGTCTGAGAGGCCAGCCAAGCTGCTTACGATGCCATCTCAGCACTTCAGAGCAACGTCCAGGTTGGTTGATCACCGAGTGACCCTTTAGCTTGTCACTTGTTCTGTTAGGATATGATACCTGAAAATTTTCCTTGAGGGATCTTTCCATCAGTCTGCGTTTTGCATTTGTACACCCACTGGGTGTTTCAACTTGTTGCTGAATAGTTTTGTTTCTTGGGTCGACTATGTTGTGTCGATTGAGTTTTTGAACCAGTGGGGGCACGCTGAGTGCACCCACTGGGTGTAGTCGCCGAGACCATAGTTGACTGCGGGCAGTTGACAGTGGTTTGAGAATCGGAATTTTCTCACTCGGGCTGGACGGACCATGTCGAGTGGAACCTGAACCAGTGGGGGTACGCTAAGTGCACCCACTGGGTGTAGTTCCCGAGACCGTAGTCGGCTGCGGGCAATCGACTATGGTCTGAGAACAACCTTCTTCTTTTTTTAACACTTGGCCTGGACAGACCATGTCGAGTGGAAACTGGACCAATGGGGGCACGCTAAGTCCACCCAGTGGGTGTAGTCCCCGAGACTACTGTTGGATGTTTGATTCGGCAGTAGTCTTAGAACTTGTTGAATTTATCACTCTATTGCTCTGAAGTAGCCAACCTTTTCATCTGTCGACTGACCGTCCTTTGATTACAGAAATCCTGCAAACTTGGAGCTCATTTTGCTGACCTGGAGCAGAAGCAGATTCAGCTCAATCTCGATCTGGAGCTAGCCAAGACAAACTTGCAGAAAGCCAAGGATGAAGCCGTTGGTATGAAAAACTTGTCGACTGACTTGTTCCTGAACCGGCTGCTATTTGCTTTTTCTGAACCGAGCGCTATTTCTTTCAGAAACAATGAACCAGGCTCTGGCGCCGAAGGATCTGGACCTTGCAAAGAAGGCGTAGAAAGCAGCGAAGAGAAAACAGCACTCGGCCGACGGTAAGTCGGCTTCGGCAAACTGGAGGAAGAGAACGTTAAGTTGAAGACTATCCTGGATGAAGCCAACAAGGAGGCGACTCGTCTGAAGAAGGACAAGAGTGCTCTGACCGATAAGATGGAAGACATCGCCCGCAAGAGAGATGACCTGGAGAACTATCTGGGAGGGCTTGCCAAGAAGTTTTTCATCATGCTTGAAGGTGCTTTATTTTGTTCGACTGACTTGCTGCTGTCGACTCGATATATAACCATTGACTCATCATTGTATTGTGTGAGCAGAATTTTGCTAGAACTTCGAGGAAGAGACTGGGAGAGTTGAGACAAGCTTGGACCCCATCCTCTCTCCTATGAAGGACGAAGCTGCCATGAACGTGCTCCGACTGGAATCCCGTGTCGCTGGTGTTGTCGACTACCTTGCTCGTTTGAAGGTCGCGGTGTCACGCATCAACACATCACTCTGGCCAGGGGTGATGCTTCAAAATGACCTCGAGTCTCTGATGACTCGACTCAATGAGATCCCTGTTCGAGTGCAAGAATGGAAGAAGTCTTCTGCCCGATGCGATGCTGACGTGGCTCTGTCGCTTGTTCGCGTCCACTGCAAGGAAGCCCGAGAAGAGAAGCTGGCGGCGATCAAGGTCGCCAATACCAAAAGGCATGACTTCCAATCCTTCATGGAAACTTTCATTGCTGCTACCACTCGGATTGCTAACGGAATTGATCTGGACAAGTTTGTCGAGCCTGCTAGCCCTCCTCCTGCGGAGTGAACAAACTTTATGCCTCACCTTAAATTTGCCTCGGAATGCCGAGTGATTTTGTAACCGTTAAACTCCTTCGGGCCTGACGCCTGAGTACTTTAATCCATGGTGTGGAACCTTAGGATTCATCTGAACTTGGTTTATTTCTGAATATGCTTGTGTTTGTCTTCGAGTGGAACTTGCTCTTCACTCGGAATAGTCTTTGTACTTGTGATGTGGCTCTGAGGAGAAGGTCGCAGTCGACATGCACCTCGTTGTCCTTGCGGATCAGGATGGAGCCCACATTGTACTTATGGCGCAGCTTTGAGGAGAAGGTCGCATTCGACCTGCACCTCGTTGTCCTTGCGGATCAGGATGGAGCGCACATTGTACTTATGGTGCAGCTCTGAGGAGAAGGTCGCAGTCGACCTGCACCACGTCGTCCTTGCGGATCGGGATGGAGCGTGTGGCCAAGTCCCCGAGCGAGAAGATTGGTTCTCACTCGGAACGTGTTTTATACTTAGGCGAGTACTGGACTGCAGCTAAGCCTCCGAGCGAGAGGGTTGCTCGCCACTCGGTAGGATTTTTCAAACTTAGGCGAGTACTGGACTGCAGCTAAGCCCCCGAGTGAGAGGGTTGCTCGCCACTCGGTGGGATTTTCAAACTTAGGCGAGTACTGGATTGTAGCTAAGCCCCCAAGTGAGAGGGTTGCTCGCCACTCGGTGGGATTTTCAAACTTAGGCGAGTATTGGACTGCAGCTAAGCCCCCGAGTGAGAGGCTTGCTCACCACTCGGTAGGATTTTTCAAAGTTAAGTAGCATCTTGGACTACAGCTAAGCCCCGGTGAGAGGTTTGCTCACCACTCGGAGGATTTCTCAAACTTAGGCGATCTTGGACTACAGCCTAAGCCCCGAGTGAGAGGGTTGCTCACCACTCGAGGGATTTTTCAAACTTAGGTGAGTCTTGGACTACAGCTAAGCCTCCGAGTGAGAGGGTTGCTCACCACTCGGTAGGATTTTTCAAACTTAAGTAGCATCTTGGACTGCAGCTAAGCCCCCGAGTGAGAGTCTTGCTCACCACTCGGTAGGATTTTTCAAACTTAGGCGAGTACTGGACTACAACTAAGCCCCCGAGTGAGAGGCTTGCTCACCACTCGGTATGATTTTTCAAACTTAGGCGAGTACTGGACTGCAGCTAAGCCTCCGAGTGAGAGGCTTGCTCACCACTCGGTAGGATTTTGTGGACTTAGGCGAAACGGATTCGCGGCTAAGCCACCCACTGGGGGATTTTAAATATATGAATAAGCAACGACAATCATTTCAGAGGACTGTAGGACTCTGTCTTTGATAAACAAACTAAAAGTTATTTCTTATTACATCTCAGCATACTGAGTGCTTAAGTATAAAAATGGCGGAGCAACTCTGCATTCCAAGCGCGTGGCTCGTCCTTCTTGTGCTTGACGTTGTAGAGGTGATATGCTCCATTGTGGAGCACTTTGGTGATGATGAAGGGGCCTTCGAGCAGGAGCGAGCTTGTGTGGTTTCTGCTGATCCACTCGAAGAACCAAGTCTCCCTCTTGAAATGCTCGACCCCTCACGTTTCTGGCGTGGAATCAACGCAGGTCTTGCTGATAAATGGTCGACCGGATCAGGGCCATCTTTCTTTCCTCCTCCAGGAGATCAACTGCATCTCGTCGAGCCTGTTCCGCTTCATCTTCTGAGAGAAGTTCGACTCGGGGTGCATTGTGAAGCAAGTCACTCGGAAGTACAGCTTCAGCTTCATAGACTAAGAAGAATGGAGTTCGGCCAGTCGACCGATTAGGTGTTGTCCTCAATCCCCAAAGTACTGATGGAAGTTCATCGACCCTGGCGCCAGCTGCATGCTTGAGGTCACGCATCAATCGGGGTTTCAGTCCTTTGAGAATCAATCCATTTCCTCTTTCAGCTTGTCCATTCGACTGGGGATGGGCGAGTGAAGCATAATCGACCTAAGTGCCTTGGGGAGCGCAGAAGGCTCTGAACTCATCAGAATCAAAGTTTGACCCATTGTCAGTGATGATGCTGTGCGGAACACCATATCTGAATGTTAATTCTCTGATGAAGCTGACAGCAGTACTGGCTTCAAGATTCTTGATGTGCTTAGCCTCAATCCATTTGGTGAACTTGTCGACTGCCACAAGCACATGGGTGAAACCACTTCTGCCAGTCCTCAGGGGCCCAACCATATCTAATCCCCAGACAGCGAATGGCCAGACGAGTTGAATGGTTTTCAAGGCCGATGTGGGTTTGTGGGACATGTTGGAGTAGAACTGACGGCCTTCACATTTGTCTACTATTTCTTTTGCCATCTCATTGGCATGTGGCCAGTAAAATCCGGCTCGGTATGCTTTGGCCACGATGGTACGAGAGGACGCATGGTGACCACAGGTTCTCGAGTGAATATCATTGAGGATCATTCGGCCTTCTTCTGGCGTGATGCATTTCTGGCTGACTCCAGTTACACTTTCTCTAAACAGTTGTCCTCTTATCAAAGTAAAGGCTTTGGATCGACGGACGATATGTCGAGCCTCTTCTTCCTCCTCTAGGAGTTCTTTCCTAAGAATGTATGCAATGTATGGCACTGTCCAGTCGGGAGTGACGACCAAAACCTCCATGATCAAGTCGACCACGGCTGGAACTTCGACTTCAGTCGGATCTATGGCACTCTTAGGCTGTGGGGGCTCTTCAGTGAAAGGATCTTCCTGAACTGAAGGTGTGTGAATATGTTCTAAAAACACATTGCTGGGAATGGCCTCTCTCTTGGAACCTATCTTTGCCAAGTCATTAGCAGCTTGGTTTTTCAGTCGGGGTATATGGTGAAGCTCTAACCCCTCAAACTTCTTTTCCAATTTTCTTACTGCGTTGCAATAACCAGTCATAGCCGGGCTCCTAACGTCCCACTCTTTCATTACTTGATTAACCACCAAATCTGAGTCGCCGTACACCATGAGGTGACGGAAGCCGAGTGAAATGGACATACGCAACCCGTATAGAAGTGCTTCATATTAAGCTTCATTGTTGGAGTTATCAAAATGAATCTGGAGAACATAGCTAAGCTTGTCGCCTCGGGGGGATACCAATACCACCCCAGCACCGGAACCATTCAGCATCTTGGATTCGTCAAAGAACATGGTCCAATGCTCCGAGTGAATCTGAGTCGGCAGTTGTTGCTCGACCCACTCGGCGAGAAAGTCTGCAATTGCTTCGGACTTGATAGCTTTCTTTGCCTCAAACTTGATATCCAATGGAAGGAGCTCAATCGCCCATTTTGCCACTCGACCAGTTGCATATCTGTAGTTCAGAATTTAAGACAACGGTGCGTCGCTGATGACTGTAATGGAATGATCTGAAAAATAGTGTGCAACTTTCTTTGTTGTCATGTAAATTCCATTAAAAAAGCTTCTGGTAATGCGGATATCTCTGCTTGGATGGAGTCAAGACTTCAGAAATATAATACACTAGGCGCTGAACTTTGTAAACTTTTCCCTCTTCTTCCCGCTCGACTGTGAGTACTGTACTGACAACTTGTCCAGTGGCTGCAATATAAAGCAGTAAAGGCTCTTTGCTGATTGGGGCAGCAAGCACCGGCTGGGTGGAAAGCAGGGCTTTGAGCTCTGCAAACGTTGCGTCAACTTCAGGAGTCCACTCAAACTTATCGGATTTCTTCATCAGTCGGTAAAGAGGCAATGCCTTTTCACCGAGGCGAGAGATGAATCGACTCGAGTATGCCAAACAACCAAGAAGCTCGGACATCATGCACACGCCGTGGCGCTTCATCCGGAGTATGGCACCAACTTTCTCTGGGTTCGCATCGATCCCTCGTTCGGAAACGAGGAAACCGAGTAACTTTCCGCCAGGAACTCCGAATGTGCACTTCGACGGATTAAGCTTGATATCATACCTTCTCAGGTTGGCAAAGGTTTCTGCGAGGTCAGTCAACAGGTCGGAACCTTTACGCGACTTGACCACAATGTCATCCACATATGCTTCCACATTTCGACTGATTTGAGTGAGCAGACACTTCTGAATCATCCTCATAAATGTGGCACCAGCATTCTTGAGACCGAATGGCATGGAGACATAACAAAAGCACCCGAATGGAGTGATGAAAGTTGTTTTTATCTCATTGGGTCCATACAGTCGGATCTGATGATACCCGGAATAGGCGTCCAGAAGAGACAAACGCTCACACCCCGCAATTGAGTCGACGATTTTGGTCGATGCGGGGGAGAGGAAAATGATCTTTCAGGCAGGCCCGATTGATATGCTTGAAGTCAATGCACATGCGAAGTGAGTCGTCCTTCTTGGGGACCATGACAACATTGGCAAGCCACTCGGAGTGGTAAATCTCTCGGATGAACTCAGCTGCCAGGAGCTGAGCCACTTCCTCACCAATTGCCTTTCTCTTTTGTACGGCGGACCGTAGAAGATGTTCCTTGAATAGTTTCACTTTCGGGTCGACTCACGGTGCTCAGCCAGTCCCCTGGGAAGGTTTCCATGCAAAGATGTCCCAGTTCTCACAGAGGAACTGGATGAGAGCTTCTTCCTATTTGCTGTCGAGTGATGTTGAGATATGAGTAGGTGCAACATTAGGATCGGTCGGGTGAATATGAATCGACTTTGTTTCACCGGACGACTGAAATGCAGAATCTGTGGCAGGCTTCTTGGCTCGCAGCAAATCACTCGGATCTGCATTCTTCTGATACTCTTGCATTTCAACTGCTGCCATTTGTGCATCGGCAATTTTAGAACCCTTCTGGAAACATTCCTCTGCCTTCTGCCGATTGCCAGTTGTAAGTGCATCTAGTGCCCCTTTGTGATTTTGGTGTATTGAAGACTTATAGGTTAAGTAACTAATGCGTTTGTGAGTGTACACAGGTCTATAAGTCTATGAGGAGTTTGATATTCTGATGAAAAGTTTACCCCTAAAAATGAAGTTCTTCAATCAAGACTTTGATATTCAAGACTTTCTCAAGACTTTGAAAGTGAAGAAATTGGTGTGATCCACGAAGACTTGGTATTCGCTGAGGAACATGAAGCGTGAAGACTTTTGTTTTCGTAGTTTCATTTTCTCTTTCTTGAGTCATAGGAAACACGTCTTTGTTAAAGGGGTCGAGGAAATACTAAGGAAAATTTCCATTTGATGCTCAACTCAAAATCCTACACCTACCAAACCCTTCGAGTGAAGCTTTTGGAAATCTCATACTGATTGATCAATTTCTTGATGTGAGACGAAGATCTTCCGATCAATCGAGGAATTTGTTCTCGACCGAGGAGTTAGGAATTCGCCGGTCTGTAATTGCCTACACCGTGAGGAACATGATAGCCACGAGGAATTTGAAAGTCAAATTTCCGACCGTTCTGTCTTCTTGGCCACCTGTCCCAAAATATCTTATCCACCTAACGGTCATATCATTGAAGGGCATTTATGTCTTATCATGTAGGGCTGCTCCCTAGGCTATAAATAGCCGCCTACAACCACTAGTTGGTTGGCTGCTCCGAGAGAACTTGACACTTGTCATTTGAGAGCAACCCATCCTCTCGAGGACTTTGAGCGAAAATCATCAAGTGAGGAAAACCCAAAAGTGAGGAAAAACCCAAAACCAAACCCCAACAAACCCAAAGTGATTGAGCATCATCAAGAAATTGATCCTGCGTGGATCCGACGCTTTTACCTTTGAAGACTGTGCTTCTTCCAGACGTTTAGGCTTCAATGTATAGAGCATCCAAGAGGAATTGTGGATTGTCGGGTGACCAAGTATTTGTAGGTTTGGAAGTAGCCTGAAGACTTAACACGAGTGATTGGACGAGGTCTGCGTGACCTTAGTTCAAGGAGAATACGGTGAGGACTTGGTGTCTGAGCTGCGTGCTCGATGATCGGGTGTCCGGACTGTGTGTCCTCGAGTTTAAATACTCACCGCTCAACAGACGCATAACCGAGACAGCAGTTGGAACTGGTCTACCAAATCATTGTCTTCACCAACCTAATGGTTCTATTTCCTCAACCCTTTCATTTCCTCATAAGCGTGTTGAGTGTTTGTCATATCTGTGTTTGAAGACTTTGATCAAGACTTTCTCAATTTCCTCAGTTCAATTTCTTGATCCGTTTGTCTTCATCTTGTGTTATCCTGTGATTACGCTTTACGTACTCTGTGATTGTCTTCATTTCATCATGATGACTATGCTTGTAATCTGTTATGCTTACTTACGAGTACTTATTCCGCTGCATGTATTTCTTCGCTAAGGAATTTCCTCACCAGCAAATTCCTCGGTGAAGAATTTGTAAAATTCTCTAAAATTGCCTATTCACCCCCCTCTAGTCGATATAACGCACTTTCAATTGGTATCGAGCAAGGTACTCCCTTGTTACGTGTGATTTTGGTTTAACCACCGGAGTTTTAGTTATGTCGACCGCAGGTATGATCAAGGTCTCAGCAGGTGTCCTACCTTGATGGGACGGACTACCCCTACTAGAAGAACAAAATGCGAATGCATCTTGAAGCAATTGACAACGATCTACGGTATGTTGTGACAAAAGGTGTTTCCTCACCACACTTTCTCCGAATGATGCTGATGTGAAGAGATTCAAGCAACTCGATTCTCAAGCGAAGAATATCATATGTGGCCATCCGAGCAAAGGTCAATATGGAAGAGTGAGTGCTTTGGAATCGCCAAACTCATCCGGGACAGCTGTCCAAAGTAAATGAAGGTGTTTCAACTCAGCGTGACTCTCGAGTTGATGTTCTTCGAATCTCTTCAACCGCTTCAAAAGACTCGACAACGAAAATGTTCAACAAACCTTCGATCGCCTCACCGACATCTCAAATGAGCTTCAAGCACTTTGGGTGCCACCGACATCACCGACCATGAGGTGGTGAAGAAATTGCTAAGATCGCTTGATTCCTCATTTGACACTCGCACCGATGATACAAGAACGAGCTGACTACAAGTCTCTTGATCCTGCCGATATCCTCGAAGGCTAAATACTCACGAAGTTCCGACTTCTTTGAAAAGAGAGATCTCTATGGCTCTGGCTATGGAAAAACACGTGCCCTAAAGGCCAAGGCTGAATCTGAATCTGAGAGTGAAGACTCTGGTAGTAGCCTTGGAGATCCTGAAGAATTTGGCCAGGAGCTAGCTTTGCTTTCGTGAAGAAATTCCAGAAATTCTCAAGACGTGGTCGCTTTGGAAAATCCTCAAGAAGCGGTGATTCCTCATCTAGTGACTATAAGCGAAGACTTTGCCACAAATGCAAGAAACCTGGTCACTATATCCAAGATTGTCCTCGATGGGAAAAGGAATTAAGAAAGAAGAAACACAAGGATTACGCCTGGCGATGACGTGAAGAAGAAGAAGAAATCATCAAAATCTTCATCATCAAAATCCTCAAAACCTTCTTCTCACAAGAAGAGCAGCTCCAAAAGGGCTCGGGCATTCATTGGCAAGGAAATGGACTCGAAGCTGAATCGAGGAAAATGAGGAAGAGGAGGAGTCTCAAGAATCCGAATCTGGTGTGGCTAGTCCGGCTCTTGCTACTGCTTATGTTAGCAAGTCCATCTTCAACATCAAGAAACCGACTCCACCGACAAACCCGATGAGGAAAGCGATGACTTCGCTCCCACCTATTGCTTCATGGCAAAAGGTGCCAAGGTACTCAATTTCACCTCCTCCGAATCCAAAGTGAAAATGAATCGATGAGGATCTCAAGCCCAGCTATTCTAAACTTGCTAAGATTGCTATAAAACAACAAAGGGCTTGTGAAAAGGTTCAAAACATGCTATATAAGAGTGATGATATGTTAGGTGAAGAAATGTATCTCACTCAAGCCCATCGAAAATCTTCAGAGGCTTCATCTAAGCTTGATAACCTTCAAGGTCATCATAACACTCTCTTATCTCGATCATGAGAAACTTTCTTATGAATTTCTTCAAAGAAAGCAAGATCTTGAGAAGCTAAGAGCGAGTTATGAAGATCTTCAAGGAGCGCGATTCATTACTTGCTCAACAAATCAGCACTTCTCAAGAAGAATTTGTTCCTCCATGCTTAAAGTGCATTGAGCGTGAATCGCTAATTCTTCACCGAATGTTCAAATGCTTCAACTGTTACAAATTCTTCACCGCCTCTGCTATCACTAATTCCTCATCTCGAGGACATTGCTAGTATCACCGACGATGCAGATTGAAGGAATTGTACATGACAGGCATGTACAAAAGCCTCAAAGGGCATCGACTCTTTGTGATGTGCTTAAAAAGCAGATCCTCAACGAAACCCTAGGAAAGAGGGTATCGCATTTGAGAGGAAATTAAATGCCGATGGAACATCTTTGGAAGCCCGAGCGGTACCCCAAAACCTCATGGGTTGCAAAGGGACCTCGATTGATCCATCTACCTTATCTGGTTTTTCGTGGTGAATTTCCTCATTCTGGCGATGAGTCATTTGACTCTAACTATAAACTGTTCAAAAATCAGAATGGTGAAGTATTTGCTAGATATGTTGGCACTAATCTGCGAGAACGGTTCCCCTATGAAGAAAATTTGGGTTCCCAAGAAGCGCCTTGAAAGTCTTCAGGTGAATGTCCTCATGACACCACCTGTGAAGAAAAGGAACCCCAGATCAAATTCTTCATATGGACCAAACTCTTCATATGGATCCAAGTCCTCATACGGACCAAATTCCTCACATGGATCAAATTCCTCAAAAGGATCAAAGTCCTCATATGATTATTATCGTGCTAACAACTCTGTTTCGCAGGGTAGAGCTAAGGGCTATGAATATGTGCATTATTCTTCAAATCATTATGTTCATAAGTCCTCGAAGAATTTCTCTGCTTATTCATATGCTTACCCTAACCCCTCTTATGTGAAACGAAATGGTTTGGCCTCTATGCCACCATTCTCATATGGTGCTCGCAGAATGATGAACTCTTTGCCACCGCTTCAGATGTGGGTGGTAAAGAAAAGAACTAATATCTTCTGCAGGTCAGGTCTCCACGCGTGCCTTAACGTCTGAAGAATTTGCCGGGGGCGACAAATTGCACGAAAGGACGCAGCTAATCATGATGAAATGAACTTTCATTTCACACGTCCTCATACCGCTTATACGTATCTTGACCGATGAAATTCATCGATGAACTTGATATCATATTCTTCAACGATGAAGTATATGAGATCGTAAGTTGTACTAATTCATCTGCAGGATGATCAACCCAAAGCCACCGAGTGGGTTCTCGATAGTGGATGTACAAATCACATGGTGGTGAGAAGAATCTATTGATGGATGCTACCTTATCACCGTCACATCTCAAGCATATCATCTTTCTTGACAAAGGCAAAAGTCGGTATTGGGACTTGGTAAGGTTGCTATCTCTAAGGACATGCACATGGACAAAGTCATGCTTGTTGAGTCTTTAGGATATAACCTCATGTCAGTCTCAATGCTTTGTGATCTTGATATGGTTGTTATCTTTGGCAAGTATCGGTGTGTTGTGATCATGGAAGCTGACAATTCCAAAGTCTTCGAAGGCTTTAGGAGAGGAGACTTGTATATTGTTGATTTTTCCACAGGACCACAACCAGCCGTGTGTCTACTTGCAAAAGCTTCAGAAGGCTGGCTTTGGCATCGACGACTTGGTCATGCAGGCATGAGGAATTTGCACACGCTTGCGAAGAAGAAGCATGTCATTGGCATTGAAAATGTCAAATTCCTCAAGGATCACTGTATGCGAACTGTGAAGCTGGAAAAATGACCAAGGCCAAGCATCCAAGAAAGACTATCATGACCACTACTCGTCCCTTTGAATTGCTTCACATGGACCTCTTTGGTCCCAATCATTATTCAAATTGCGTTAATGAAGCATCACTATATGGCTTTGTTATTGTTGATGATTACTCTCGTTACACATGGGTACACATTGTTACTTACAAAAATCAAGTGCAGGAAATCTTTAAACGATTTTCCTCGAGGGCTTCAACCAACTTTGGTGTGAAGATCAAGCACATCGTGAGTGACAATGGAACCGAGTTCAAGAATTCCGGTCTTGATGACTATCTTGATGAACTTGGTATTACTCATGAGTTATTCGCTCCCTACACTCCATGACAAAATGGCGTCGTGGAGCGCAAGAACAGAACTCTTGTTGAGATGGCTCGCACTATGCTTGATGAATACAAAACGCCTAGTCGTTTCGGATTGAAGCAATTGACACTGCGTGCCACATCATCAACAGAGTATATCTTCACAAATTCTTCAAGAAGACTGCCTATGAACTCCTCAACGACAAGAAACCTAATGTAAGTTATTTCAAAGTCTTGATTGCTAAATGCTTTGGATTAGAGATCCTCACCACACCTCTAAATTTGCACCAAAAGCACATGAAGGTTTTATGCTTGGTTACGGAAAGGACTCGCACACCTACAAAGTCTTCAACATCGCCCTTCACAAGGTTGTTGAAAGCGTAGGCGATGCGTTCGATGAAACTAATGGCTCGCAAAGAGAGCACCTACCTTCTGTGTTAGACGAACCAGCACACGAGGATTCTATCAGGTTCAAGGCAACCGAGGATGTCATTCCTTCGAAGAAAGCGCTGAAGAATTCATTCTGTCTGTGAAGAACGCCGGTGATGCACTGAAGATAATCTTTGAAGAAAATGGTGCTGAGGAAAATGGTCAAATTCCTCGAAGACAACCAGCTCATCCTCGCGTTGCAAAAGAAGTGCAAGTTGACAAGATCATCGATGACATTGAAGCGCCAGGTCCTCTCACTCGCTCAAAAGCTTCACAATTATCTAACTTTTGTGGGCACTATGCTTTTGTCTCTATCACAGAGCCCACTAAGGTAGATGAAGCATTCCTGGAGCCTGAGTGGATTCAGGCCATGCAAGAAGAATTACATCAGTTCGAGCTCAACAATGTCCTGGGAACTGGTCAAACGTCGAGATCCTCGCAAGCATAATATCATTGGCACAAAGTGGATCTATCGCAACAAGCAAGACGAAAATGGTCTTGTGGTGAGGAATAAGGCACGACTAGTAGCTCAAGGCTACACGCAGTTGAAGGAATTGACTTGATGAAACTTTTGCACTGTAGCTAGACTTGGAGTCTATTCGCATATTACTCGCCTATGCTAACCATCACAATATCACTTTATATCAAATGGATGTGAAAAGTGCATTCCTCAATGGTAAGCTTGAGGAAGAAGTATATGTTGCTCAACCACCGTGTTTGAAGATCCAAAGAATCGACAAAGTCTTGAGACTAAATAAGGCTCTCTATGGCCTCAAGCAAGCCCCTCGGGCGTGGTATGATACATTGAAGGAATTCTTCGTGAAGAATGGCTTCACACCGGTTCACTCGATCCTACTCTCTTTACTAAATCTTATGATGGTGAACTTTTGTGTGCCAAATATATGTTGATGATATTATCTTTGGCTGTCTTGACCAACGTTATAGTGATGAATTTGCCTATATGATGAGTGAAGAATATCAAATGTCTATGATGGGAGAGTTGAAATTCTTCTTAGGTCTTCAAATTCGTCAACAACACAATGGCATATTCATATCTCAGGAGAAATACCTCAAAGATGTCCTGAAGAAATTCGGCATGCAAGATTGCAAAGGTGTCAAAATTCCTATGCCCACAAATGGCCATCTATGCAATCGATGAAAATGGTATTGACTTCGATCACAAGGTATACCGCTCCATGATTGGTTCTTTATTGTACTTATGTGCATCTAGGCGGATATAATGCTTAGTGTTTGCATGTGTGCCCGATTTCAAGCTACAATCAAGGAATCACACCATAAGGTTGTGAAGCATATTCTTCGATATCTAGCTCACACACCAACACTTGGATTATGGTACCCCAAGGGTTCTACTTTTGATCTCATTGGATATTACGACTGACTATCTTTGGTGATCGTGTGGACCGCAAGTCAACATCTGGTACTTGTCATTTCCTCGGACGATCTTTGGTGCATTGGTCCTCGAAGAAATGTAATCACAGATCACCGTCCATCGCGGAAGCTGAATACATTGCTTGTGGCTCGTGTTGTGCTCAATTACTATGGATGAAGCAAACCCTCAAGGACTACGGCATCAACGTGAAGAATGTGCCTCTCTCTGTGACAATGAGAGTGCCATCAAACTTGCTCACAACCCAGTTCAGCACTTTCGAAGACAAAGCACATTCAAATTCGTCATCATTTTCTTCGTGATCATGTGTTGAAGGCGACATTTCCATCGAAAGCACGTGAAGATGAAGAACAGCTAGGCGATATCTTCACTAAGCCCTTGGATGAGAAGAGATTTAGCAAGTTGCGGTGTGAGCTAAATATCTTAGAATCTTGAATGTTCTTTGAAAAGGACACACATCCTAACACTTATGCAAAATTGATGACTTAGATGTGCAACACATGAAGAAACGCGTTTTTCTTCAATCAATGAAGAATAACACTCTAAGTGTGAAGAAATTAATGAAGAATTTGATTCTCGTAACCCTCACGACAATTGTACGCGGTGTCCGAAATCATCATTCTTATACGGTGGGTCACGCCACCACCAAAGTTGAAATCTTCAATCTGAGTTTTTCCTCGCTTTTGACATTCTTCGCTTTTTCAAATTCTTCAACTTTGCAAAATCTTCACTATTTCCGCTGCCTTTTCTTCATTGGCTATATATATATGGATTTATGTCCTCTACTGCATTCACTTATGGCTATTTCCTCAAGTCGCGTTTTACGCTAAGTGAATGTGATCGGACCCTTCCCCTCTATGCTATACTCAACCCAATCCATTCACAAATTCTTCATGTGCGTTCTACTTGAAACTCGTTCAAAATCTTCCTTTGTGTCCTTGGCCAAATTTGAAGAAATTGCGAACGGAACTTTAAAACGAATCTTTTCAAACCTTCACTTTTACCGCTCAAACCGTTCCGCATCCCACGATGCATTATTATATTCACCCACGATCGTACACGATCTCCACTACACAGTACGAGGGTGACACATGTCGTGAGAAGGGAAGTGGTCAGGGGCATGTTCGTCCTAAATCTTGGACGATCCGCTTTTTTCCTTGTGCCTATAAATACCCTCTCTCCCTTCCTCACTCTTTTTACTCCGCCGACCTCTCTCTCTGCTTGAGTTCCTCAAACCCTAAGCGCCGCCCGCTACTCCATCGTCGCCGGTGAGGAAAAGCTTCCTTGCCTTGACCTCTTCGCCCGACGATACGCAGCGCCCGATCATGAAATCTTCACTCCGCCCGTCGCCGTAGTTGATTTCCTCCGCCAAGTTAGGGCGTGGAAGATCTGAGCAGACGAACTTCCAAACTATTCATCTCAGTTCGTCGTGTTCTTCACTTGGTAATTAAAAGTTACTTTTATTACTCGCTTTGATTCTCAAATTTTCTTCAAATTCTTCAAAGGTGTTTATTCCTCAAATCTTCACACATATGAACACCTCAAATCTCTTGACTCGTTTCTCTAAGCTATGTTTTTTCTTCAAGATTCCTCAATTGTGTGGATCTTCGATCTATACAACTCTGGAACCTAAGACAAAGAACGCTTATTGAAATTCTTCAAGGTTCATCTGGTCAAAATCCTCAAAACTTGTTCTTTTTGAAAAACCTTATGAGAACGCATATGACCTCTCCAAATTCCTCGCACCTATACTCTGAATCCCTAGGTTCTCATCAACTTAACTCATTTGCAGCGTTCCTCGAAGAAAAACTGCACACTTCTTCAGAGAACTCATTTGTTCAATTTCCTCAAGCGAAGAAAATGGCGAGATGGTAAGAAGCCGCAGAAGGGAGGAAAGAAACCAGAGGTTATGATGACATTTGAAATCCACGAGGATATATATGCGACTCATCGCACACCAGATGAAGAAAGCAAAAATCAACGCAAGGTGCGTATTCGGAAGATTGAGCGGAGATGGGCACGGGAATGGAGGGAATATAGATATGTAACTCCTAAGTACATGAAGAAATTCGCTTTAAATCCTCCATGCCCAAGAGCTCCTTTGGCACCGCCAAATAGCTGATCCCACTAGCGTCCAAACGCGGTGAGGACTTTCCTAAGGAATGGGCTAAACGCCAAGCAAAATTGGCAAAGCAAGCAAAGGAAGCGGTGAAGAAATTCAATGAGGATTCCGCCATTGCCATCGCCCTTGCAGGTCTCGGTCAAACCGAGGAAATCAATGCAAAGAAGCCTGCTCATAAGCCAAGTGCTTCATCATCTGCTACCACGGCCAAGTTCCTCACAGCACCTTCCAAGCAAATTCCTCAAAGCTGCTGCCCCACCAAAGTCCTCTTCACTCCGTCAAAACCCTCGGTTCTGTGCACCTAGCTACATGTCAACGAACTGCTGGATTTTCATTTGCCTCGAGCATCTCTCGCAAGTTCCTCAAGAGCTCCCATTTCTTCAATCGGTCCGACTCACCAAGACCAAAGCAACAATTGGTCGAGGTCCTCGGCCTAGCCCGACGAAGAAATTGGTTGCATTCCATGTGCCATCTGAGGATGAGGCATCTGATGAAGAACTCGCAGAAATCATCAAAGACCGCCAAGCAAGAGCCGCTAGAGCCAAAGGTACATCTGTGCCACTGCTATTGGACCCGAAGATTGTCCTCGACTTTATTGATCTCTGGCACGATGATCCCAATACCCCTCTGCCTGATCTTCACTTGACACCTGGTCAAAGTCATATGTTGACTCACTTCATAGCTGAAGAAAAATGGAAGTTTGAAAAGGCGAGGGAAATCAAAAAGGCTCAATACAGGAAGGAGAAGTTCCTGAAGAAAAACATTGTCAAGATGACACCTGAGGAGCTTCTCCAAGTCCAGACTGAAATTCAAAACCTCAAAGAAAAAACTTCGATTCATTCAATGCTGATTGGCAAGGAGCCAAGGACAGATTAAATCAACTGACGAAGAATCTCACTAATGTTGCTGTCCCAATGCAACATGAAATTCCTCAGCCGGAGCCTCATTTCGACCCTCTTGAAGAAAATGCCAAAGATCGGCGATGACGTTCAACCTGGCTGATGACAACACCGATTCCGTGGCTGATGAAGAAATTCCAGCCCGAAGAAATTGCTGTGGCACCCACTAGTGGTGCGCTCAAGAAATTGCTCAAGACAGGGAACTGCATCGGTTGCTCTCAAGAAAATGAACCAAATTCCTCGGCTCCTCCTGCACCAACTCCAACTCCAATTCTTCCATCCGCTTTTGATGTGAAGAAAACCAAGGCCGCAGAACGAGCTCTTTGTGAAGAAAAGGAAAGCATCAGCTGCGGATTCTTCGATTTGTGAAGAAAATGAAGCCAATGACCAGCTCATTCGAAAAACCAATTGATGTTGTTCCAATTTCCTCCATACCATCAAAGGAAGTTGTTCCTTTTGGAGAAGAATACGAGATCCCAGCCGGATCTGATGAAGAACATCGATCCGCCGCTTCGCCGAGCAGCTTGATGAAGAAATTGAAGTGGATGCCATCCCTTCAACCCCGCTTATTCCCTCATCGACTATGAAATTCCTCGGTGGTCTGAGGAAATTGAAGATGAAGATGTGGATATTGGATGCACCACACGGTGTTCAATGATGATTTTTGGGAAAATCAGCATCCCAATACTCCTCTCTTCACTCCGCTCCAACAAGTTCCTCACTCCCCTGCACAAACTGTCCAAATAGACTCGGAGAAAATCAACCAACTGGTTACATGCATGAAGAAATTCCAGCCACTAGTCTTTGAAGAAAGCTGCTTCTTCTTTGCTATTCCTCAGACAAAGCACAAGTTGAGGAGCAAGTAATTCCTCGGGTGAAGAAACCGAACTTGTGATTCCCGAGGTGGTGATGCAAATCACAGACACCCTCTCGCCCAAGCGGAAGAATCCGTTCTCAACCAAGCAAAAGTTCAAGGCTGAAGATTTCTTTGCCGAGCACGTGTTCTTCACTTGAATATAATCCTTATGATTACGCTCGAATTAGGAAGAGGCGCTTACGACTGCCACCAAGCCAACTTCTATTCCTCGGTGCTTTTCAACAAGGATAAAATCTTCGATCATGCTCATATTCCTCATGTGGATATGGAGACACCTTTGCTGTGCTTTGAGCCAGTCCTCTGTGTTCTTCACGACGCAGGACTTCTAAACTTCTGACCGATATTTGTGGATGGAACGAAGAGCTAATTCTTGATTCTATGCAACCCCGCATATCACCGGAGATCTTTGAAGATATCAATTCATGGGTCTTAGATTGGATGACCGAAAACACTCACTACAAGGCACCTGCAATTGAATTGCTTCGTGCTCTACCACTCGATCCTCCGCTTGATGGTGCACGTCGGATCTATGAAGAAAAGGAACTTTCAAATCACTATATGCAAGTGCTGATGAAGCCATTGAAGCCAAGGCAGGCACCAAGAACCAAATTCCTCGTCAAGGAATTATTATATGTGCCTCGGACCGTCTATCGAATCTTGACGAAGACTATGAGTCCTATCAAAGGCCACGACTTCGAACGATGAAGAAGTCGTTGGCATCATGAAGAATATGCTTTTCAACATCATCCATGGCGTTCTGTCAATTTCCATGATTTCTTCATGAGGACTCGGCTAACATTGCCATGTCACCTTTTGAGCTGAAGCCTTATGCACCTTGGATTATGAGATTCATCGGTCAAGATCTTCACTTTGAATTACAAAGCTGATACTTTGAACCACCGCAGCTACCTGCCCCGATTGAAGTCCTCAAGCGGCCAATTGCCTCGGTGATGAAAAGGGCAAGGCTACTGCTGTGATAGATGAAGGTATTCGTCCATTGGATGGACGGTTTCGCAAAGCAGCATCTTACTCCACCAATGATGACTCGCCACACATGACTCAAAGAAGCAAATACCTCAAAGAAAGCAAAATCCTCAAGGAACTGCACCTGTGGTGATGATCGATCGTGAATTACTCCTCGCCTTCATCGGAAGGTTGATCGCAATCATAAGTGGGTCAAACGTCGCTTTGGTACTCTTCTTTACAATATGGCGTCTACTCACAATGCAGTGAAGAAAAACCACTACTACCTTCATGAAACCTTCAAGCGCTTTTTGGGCTGTTCTTTCACATGTCTATAATGAAGAAGAACTGGCATCAATGGGTCTCAAGGAAGATTTTGATCGGTACGCACCTCCTCAGAAGAAATTCAAGAAGGTCAAAGTTCCTTCCTTGGTGGCCAGCTCCTATTCTTCATCTCGCGACAACGATGAAAATGAAGATTTGGAAGACAACTTCTGCTGGTCCTACTTCAACAAACAACCCGACAATCTTTGGCGCTCCGTCTTCAACTTGATGTTCCTCAAGAGCGTTAGTCCTCGGTTCGATCCTTTTGGTCATTCGATGACAAAGGGGAGAAATTTGAGTTAGTCTTCAAGCGGGTCTAGTTTATTGCCTATATACAGTTTTTTGTTAAGTTACAACTCTCGTTCTTACGAAACTTTTATTGGATCGAGTTGTAATCTTAATCCCTATGGTGCTTTGATACTTTTGATGCATTATGATTTTGCACTATGCTTCATAGCAAATCTACTTGTGCTCGATACTTTATGTGCTATGATTCCTCATGCTGAATTTCATCAAGCACCATATTTCATCATGCATTTCAAATTCTTCAGATTATATGTCAAATGTGTGTATGAATTACAAGATATAGGGGGAGATCTCCATGATTCAATTCTTCAAGTGTGCATTGCCTCAAAAGCAAATTCCTCACTATGCACATCTTCAGGGGGAGTTCTTCTATATCTTGCAATCAAATTCCTCATTATCAGTATTTACAAGTCATATGTTTATCCTCGTTGAAAACTTAACCCATATTGTCATCAATCACCAAAAGGGGGAGATTGTAAGTGCATCTAGTGCCCTTTGTGATTTTGGTGTATTGAAGACTTATAGGTTAAGTAACTAATGCGTTGTGAGTGTACACAGGTCTATAAGTCTATGAGGAGTTTGATATTTACAAAGAAAAGTCGACCCTAAAAATGAAGTTCTTCAAGCTGAAGACTTTGATATTCGAAGACTTTCTCAAGACTTTGAAAGTGAAGAAATTGGTGTGATCACGAAGACTTGGTATTCGCTTGAGGAACATGAAGCGTGAAGACTTTTGTTTTCGTAGTTTCATTTTCTCTTTCTTGAGTCATAGGAAACACCGTCTTTGTTAAAGGGGGTCGAGGAAATACTAAGGAAAATTTCCATTTGATGCTCAACTCAAAATCCTACACCTACCAAACCCTTCGAGTGAAGCTTTTGGAAATCTCATACAGATTCAGTCAATTTCTTCAAAGGATGAGACGAAGCTCTTCCGATCACCGAGAATTTGTTCGACCGAGGAGTTAGGAATTCGCCAAAGGCGAATTGCCTACACCGTGGAGGAACATGATAGCCCCGAGGAATTTGAAAGTCAAATTTCCGACCGTTCTTTGTCTTCTTGGCCTTGTTGTCCCAAAATATCTTATCCACCTAACGGTCATATCATTGAAGGGCATTTATGTCTTATCATGTAGGGCTGCTCCCTAGGCTATAAATAGCCGCCCCTACAACCACTAGTTGGTTGGCTGCTCCGAGAGAACTTGACACTTGTCATTTGAGAGCAACCCATCCTCCGAGGACTTTGAGCGAAAATCATCAAGTGAGGAAAACCCAAAAGTGAGGAAAACCCAAAACCAAACCCCAACAAACCCAAAGTGATTGAGCATCCTTTGAAGAAATTGATCCTGCGTGGATCCGACGCTTTTACCTTTGAAGATTGTGCTTCTTCCAGACGGTTAGGCGTCAAGGTCTAGAGCATCCAAGAGGAATTGTGGATTGCCGGGTGACCAAGTATGTGAAGGTTTGGAAGTCGCTCAAGACTTACCACGAGTGATTGGACGAGGTCTGCGTGACCTTAGTTCAAGGAGAATACGGTGAGGACTTGGTGTCCCGAGCTGCGTGCTCGATGTTCGGGTGTCCGGATCTGTGTCCTCGAGTTTAAATACTCAGCCGCTCCAACCCAGACGCATAACCGAGACAAAGCAGTTGGAACTGGTCTACCAAATCATTGTCTTCACCAACCTAATCGGTTCTATTTCCTCAACCCTTTCATTTCCTCATAAGCATGTTGAGTGTTTGTCATATCTGTGTTTGAAGACTTTGGTGAAGACTTTCTCAATTTCCTCGGTTCAATTTCTTGATCCGTTTGTCTTCATCTTGTGTTATCCTCGTGATTACGCTTTCAGACTCTGTGATTGTCTTCATTTCATCATGATGACTATGCTTGTAATCTGTTATGCTTACTTACGAGTACTTATTCCGCTGCATGTATTTCTTCGCTAAGGAATTTCCTCACCAGCAAATTCCTCAGTGAAGAATTTGTAAAATTCTCTAAAAATCGCCTATTCACCCCCCCTCTAGTCGATATAACGCACTTTCACCAGTGACCGTGATCACTCCTCTAGGGCCAGGCATTTTCAACTTGAGATACACGTAACATGGTCGAGCCATAAATCGAGCATACGCTGGCCTCCCCAAAATAGCATGATAAGCACTCTGGAAATCCACTACTTCAAATGTCAACTTTTCCTTACGGTAATTCATTGAATCACCGAAAACCACGTCAAGGGTTATCTGGCCGAGTGATTCAGCCTTCTTGCCAGAGATGACGCTGTGAAAGCTCATGTTGCTCTCACTAAGTTTGGACATCAGAATGCCCATCCCCTTCAAGGTTTCAGCATAAAGGATATTCAGGCCGCTACCACTATCCATTAGCACTTTGGTCAGTCGAGTGCCTCCAACAACTGGGTCGACCACCAACGCTTGCCTCCCAAGGGTGGCTATACGTGCTGGGTGATCAGACTGGTCAAACGTGATGGCAGTCTGTAAGGATGGCAATTTTATCCATGGACATGGATATCCGCGGATACCCGACCCGAATGGACAGGGTTTGGATACAATTTTATACCCATGGACAGCGCCCGAACCCGACCCGACTAATCATGGATAGGGCATGGATATAATTTTAGACCCGTGGATATACCCAACCCCGACCTGTAAGTGTATACCCTATCCGCTTTTCTTTATTATAATAAAAAAATTAAAGGAAATTTCCCTAAACCCCACCGAGTAATTACTCCACCGCTCCTTCCCATTCTCATCTTCTCAGGAAACGACTCGTCAATCGCCATTAAGGATCTTCTCGTCTCCTCGACTCCTGCGGACCTAAGATATGGTGGCGCAAAACAGCAGCCAACTCCACGGGTAGATGGTTGGCCAGCTTCATCTGCATAGATCGCCCCCGATTCCTCCATCTCAGCTTTTCCAAGAACGCAGCATACCACTAGTTCTTCGCACGTGCGGCATCGAGGTGGCGCACGACGATGCAGCGTGAGGCGCCGCGCACAAGCAGGAGTTTTTTGTTCCTGCTCGTGTACGCGTAGTGTTCTTGTGCATGAACGTGCATGACGTGCTTGTTCGTGACTTTGTATTAGTGATTGTAGTAGAGAACAAGAGATTTGTAGTAGTCAATTTCTATTTGCTAGTTCGTGGAAAGAGAAAGATGGACTTTCTTGCATTACTTGACTGTAATGGTCAATTTTAGTCGATTAGACAACAAATCTGACTACAAATCAGAGAACAAGATATTTGTAGTGATGAATTTTAGTCAGGTTCCACTTTTGTACACATGACCTGATCTATAGATATGCCTGTTAATTAGTAATTCGTTTTTCACAAAATTAGTCAGTTCATTTTTTAATTTCAATCAATTGGGTCGTGAACGATTCATACGGGTTAGAATCTAACATATTAAGATCCATTTGCTCACCGGTCTGTGGATTTAGTTATTACGTAGTTTTTTGGTTGTAAAATTACAATTTAGGTACCGAATTTGTACAGATTCGGACAAGAGATTTGTTTTAGTTAAAGCATGTGCTCAACCATGTCATGTGCATTAACGGTCTCATGGTCCATGGCTTTAGTTATTAGTTACTTTGGTTGTAAAAATTGCAATTTAGGTGCATAATTTGTACAATTCAGACATTATGTACATGGTACAATATTGGTTGTTTATTTCCATGATCTTAATTATTGTTTTTATGATCTGTTCACATGAAGGATGAGTCCAGTCTATCATAATCAAGCTTAGTCCCGTGTCACGGTGAAGAAGGAAGATGTTGGCTAGAAGAATACCTTCCTTCATTTGTAATGAGAATGGTGATGTACTTATGTCTCTGGCTGTAAGAAACTAAGATCGAGAAATTATGTTGGCCTGTTCCTATGTCATTTTGTAATAAACCAAGATTGAGAGTTTATGTTACTATTCCTATGCCATTACGTGAGGAACTAAGGCTGGAATTTTGTACTTATACTTATTTGATGTTTAGTTATGTCATTCTATGAGAACACGAGAGCTTATTTCATGTGGTGCACTTCTCCAATGTCATTGTTTGAGCATTTGAAAAGTTATTTAATGTTGTGAAGCTGTGCAATGCCATTTTGCGAGAATCGACTTTATGTAAATGTTGTGCAATGTTATGTGATTCTTCAAGATATTATATATATGTGTGTTGATAGGACCGGTGGATATCCATCGGTTATGGATATCCAATGGGTTTGGACATGGACACAATTTTTTGCCCGTGGATTTTTTCATGGATGGGCAAAGAACATCCTCGTGGATTCGGATATGGATTTGATATTGTTCAACCCGGGCCGAACCCGATCCATTGCCATCCTTAGCAGTCTGGGACCACTTCAAATAACTGGGTGTTGCCGAAGCAACCATGTTCACCTCTCTGTTGATAACTTTCAGTCGACTTTTGCTCTCAACATCAGCAAAAATCACCAGAGTGGAATTGACGTTTGGAAAACCATCATCGTCTTCTTCCTTATCCTCATCCTTGTCCGACTCTTTTTCCTTCTCATTGGGTTGCTTTTCTCGGAACTGCTGGATCAGAACTCTACACTGTCGAGTGGTGTGTTTAGGATAAATCAGATTACCTTCTTCATCCTTCTTGGTGTGAATGTGGCATGGTAAATCCAACACATCATTTCCAGCTTGATCTTTCACTTTCTTGGGGGTCCAGAGCCCTTTGGGCTTCCCCTTGAACTTTCCTTGAGCCACGACTAAAGCTTCACCAGGAGCAGCTGGCTCGGCTTTGCTTCGCTTCGACCCCTCTGGTGTCCTGGGCGACTGGCTTGCCCTTTCCACTGCGGAGTCGATCTTTTTCTTCTCCGTTAGCGTACCGAGTGGCTATTTCCATCATACGAGTCAGAGACATATCTCCCATCCGACAAATTTCAAGACCAGCTCTCGATACTTAACGCCTTCCTTGAAGGCACAAACTGCTTGATGTTGGGACACTTTTTCCACTGTGTGATGCAAAGTGGTCCACCTCTGAATGTAATCTCTCAGTGTTTCATTCGGTTTTTGCATGCAATGCTGCAATTCTGTCAACCCTGCTGGCCGCTTGCAAGTACCATCAAAAGTTCTAACAAACACTCGGGCAAGCTCTTCCCAACTGAATATACTGTCAGGTGCTAACTGGGTCAACCATGCCCTGGTCGAGCCTTCCAACATCAAAGGAAGGTGCTTCATGGCCACTTCATCATTGTCGCCTCCAATCTGTACAGCCACTCGGTAATCCTCAAGCCAAGTGTCAGGCTTGGACTCACTAGTGAACTTGCTGACTCTAGTCACCAACCTGAAGTTGGGAGGAATCACCGTGGCCCTGATGGCTCTGCTGAAACACTCTGGACCTGAAACATGAACTCTGCTGCCAGTCGGGTGATCTCTGTCAAGGCCCTCTCTGTGTGCCTGTTTCACATCAGCAGGACCTTGAACGAGAATAGATCTCGCATCAAAGCCTGGCTCCTTGGGTCGATCGGTATTCTTTGTTCACCACTGTGAGGGCGTCTGCCATCATATTGCCGAGGCACATATGACCCACTGCTCAGAGGAGGTGTGGGCACTCGACGCCGGCCGTCACGGCCGAGTCGGTGATCATACTGCTCGTGGTTTCTGTACTGATCCTACCGGTGCCCACGTCTCTCACGCCGCGGGGGCGATCTTGGGCTGTGGGCCGACTGAACTGTGTCTGCCATCATAGATCTGCTATGAATCCTATTCCGCGACTGAGACACTGCTGCGTTCTACTCTCCTGCTGCCCGGAGTAAGGCCCGGATCTGCATCAAACCTCTGCCAGCCTCCGACTGGGAAGGCTGAATTGACTCTGCTATACGGGCCGCAGCCGTGAGATTTTGAATCGGAGTGTGGTATACCTGAGGTTGAGGCGGAAAAAGCTGTCGTCAACTGGACTCAGGAATCCGCTGCCGAGCATGCTCGTTGAGTGCATGCTGAAGGTTCTCCATTCGAGTGCGCTCAGCCAAGTTGGCCAGGTGCACCTCCTCCAAGGCATGAGCCTCGGAGGTTTCCCCAAAATGGGTGTGTGGAGCGCATCCATGTTGCGGTGGTGAAGCTCTTCTCTTTGCTGCGAGGAAAGGGGTTCGGGGCGGTACTCTTCGTGAATGCATGACGGATCGCCACCACCATCACCGCCGTCATCGTGGCGAAAGCCAGGCAGACTACGTGGTCCGTCGACCATCAAGACTTTAGCCGCGGGGTTGCTACTATCGCACTTGGATGCGGTTTTTACGGAGCGAGTCGACAAGTCGAACAGGCCGTAGAGAGTTTCGTCGGGCTCGATTGCCGCGACTTGTGGGGTGGCCGACTGACGAGCCACCGCGTGTTTAACCCACCGCTGAAGCCGCGACCGACCGGATCACTTGCGTCGGCGAACAGCGGGGAGCGAAGACACCACGGGAGCCGACCAATACTAGGTCGACGGCTGCCGGAGAAGGACGCCGCGAACGCATGCGCGAAAGTGCATCGCCCCGCGGACGGGGAGCGTCTCGACATCGAGGGGAGCTTCCTGAAGCCAGGCGGAGTCGTCGGCAATGAAGACGAGCGCGCCGAGACGGATCTCGCGGCCCTCAGCCAATCCACCGCTGGAAACCATGATGATGGGAATCGGAAAAATCGCAACCTCACCAAAAAGTCGCTAAGACACCTGCCCCACGGTGGGCGCCAACTGTCGTGGTTCTAAGACTGGCAGTAGAATGGGGGGTAGGTATGAGGAGGCAAGATCCCAGCTATGGCGAAGTTGTACACACAAGATTTACGAGTTCAGGCCCTTCACGGTGGAAGTAATAGCCTTACGTCTCGGTGCCCGGAGGCGGTCGACTGGATTATATGTGTGTGGAGTTACAGGGGGTGTGAACCCTTGTCCCTGAGGAGGGGGGTGGCTTATATAGAGTTCGCCAGACCACTCCCGCCCTCAGTTACACAGGGTTTAAGGTACATAAAGGTGGGGCGTTTCTGGTAGCGCCAATAATAAAGTGACATAAATGACCATTAAGTCTACAGAGGAAACGTCCGACCGTTGTTGTACAGGGTGACTTTAGACCTTCTGTCTGTCGAGTGCTTTCTACGTCGATTGAGTGACATTGGTTCTTCCGAGTGGAATGCTTCTGATCAAGTGGATGATGCTATCCCTTGAATGTTTCTGACTTTAGGGTGATGTCCTAGGGGAGGGTGTCTAGGTCAGGCCTATGACCCTACCCTAGGTACATAGCTTCATCAATAAGGCCTTGGCAATACTTCGCATCGCCTGCCGAGCTTGTTCGTGCATTTGCGATAGCTCTCGTAGCAGATCGCCCGAGGATCCGGACATCTCCTCTTCGGGCCGGCCGGTCAGCATACCTACAGACATAAGTCTGTCAGTTCCTCTCCTCGCCGAATTACATGAAGGTGAGTTTGAACACATACTAAATATGCCGCCTCGCAGCCTTTTGCTTTCTTTCATGGAGTCAGCCACCTGGGCCCGCACATCTTTCAGTTCTTCTCCCACCTGGGTGTTAGAATCCTGGAGTTTGTTTTTCTCCTCCCTGGCCCGTGTCAAGATATCGTCGCCGCACCGTTGCCTTTTGGCTTCTTGTTCACCCGCTTGCGCGACTTCTAGTGCCTCCTTCACTTTATCTGACGATCATGCAATGTGATTTGCAACACTATTAGCATTACTGGTATATAATTATTTTCTTGATGGAGGGGAGTATTACCAGGCGATGCCTTCTTGGATTTCTCGATTCGCGGCAGCAAAGATTCAGCTTTCGGTCCGACACTTCTCGATTCTTAAGACAAAGAGTTGTTCTTCTCCATAAGCACCTGGTTATACAATGATCCTTAAATCAGTTGTATAACCTGCTTCAGATCTCGGGGGCTACTGGTATATAATTATCAAATTTGGACAATGTAAATTTACCCGCATATCTTTTAAATGTTGGTCTGTGGCTCTGGCAAGCCCGTCTCGAGCAGCTCGGATATATGCATCAGCCGAGCTGAAGGCATTGAATGCCTCGTTTGTAAAGCCCGGGTCGTGTAGAACGGCCCTTCGACGCTGATGATTCATGGCGCTCTCCACTTCCGAGTTTGTGACGGGTACATCGCCCGATTTCTCCGTCAAAGGACAATCCGGCTTCACTCCCGTATCAGTCCCCGTCTTTGCGGTAGGGTATGGAACCTGGCTGTTGGGAGTATCACCGGCAGGACCACCGGACATAGTCCGGCGAACGCTCTTCCTGATAAGGCACGAACGGATAATGTCACAGTTGGATGTGACTGCCAAGGGGCATATTTACAAAGCCATACCTCTTTGATGAAGGCTCGGTCGTGTCTTCATTTGCCTTCCTCTTTGAAGGCTTGCCCGGCGTGGGCGCCGCTCTCTTTGGAGTTGCCTCTGGTGTAGCATG
Organism: Aegilops bicornis; assembly: GCA_021605145.1. Classification (NCBI taxonomy): domain Eukaryota; kingdom Viridiplantae; phylum Streptophyta; class Magnoliopsida; order Poales; family Poaceae; genus Aegilops; species Aegilops bicornis. Next base: position 514,793,731 of record CM038669.1, on the reverse strand, counting down.
ACGTGCCGAGCGCCTCCCCTTTGGAGCACAAGACAGTGCGGTTGGTGAGGCAGAATGGGGAGGCTCTTTTAGAGGAGATATCTCCTGATTACTTACATGCGAGGCAGGGAGAAGACCGGGATAGTCGGCGGTAATGGCCACTTCCGTGTCGTCATAGCTCGCCTGGTAGAACACCCCATCCTCGAGCTCCACATATATGTCCGGATCCTCTTCGAATCCGGGGTCAGGGTCCCGGTTATGGTTCTCTGGCCGTGGGGCAGGGTAGCCCCTTGGTGATTTTTCGCCATTCCTGTTACGAATGGACGGAGCAATGTTCATTGAAAGTGACTCAGGGAGTAGATTGAATGGAATAATGGGATTGGAACTCACCCAGCTAGGAGGGTTGTACATGGAAAATCCATCCCGGCGCTTAATGCGAAGGAATTCCTCTTCCTCCCCTTTGAATAGTTCGGCCAATATTTTGGCCAAAGCGGCAGGGGTGTCCGGACCTTTTTGACCGCAGTGGGAGGCGTCATCTTCCCCATTGTAGTTCCACATAGGAAGCCCTCTGTATTGGAGTGGCTGAACCCCTTGTTAGTGTCAAAACCGGCGGATCTCGGGTAGGGGGTCCCGAACTGTGCATCTAAGGCGGATGGTAACAGGAGGCAGGGGACACGATGTTTACCCAGGTTCGGGCCCTCTCGATGGAGGTAAAACCCTACTTCCTGTTTGATTAATATTGACGATATGAGTAGTGCAAGAGTAGATCTACCACGAGATCGTAGAGGCTAAACCCTAGAAGTCTAGCCTATGATATGATTGTTGTTGTGTCTATCGACTAGCTTGGCCCTGGTTTATATAATGCACCAGAGGCCTAGGATAACAAGAGTCCTAGCCGAATACGCCGGTGGGGGAGGAGTCCTTGTCTTGATCGCCAAGTCTTGTGGAATCTTCCTTGTATGCAGCAGCTGTCCGGATTGGCCCATGAGTATACGGCCATGGGGGTCCTCGGCCCAATCCAACTGATCGGGAGACAACGTGGTGAGTACCCCCTAGTCCAGGACACCGTCAGTAGCCCCTGAACCGGTCTTCAAGTTAGGGACGCTCCTCGATTCTTCCGAACTGTTCTTCATCTTCGGTCGTCGGTCTTGAAAACTGGTTCAACAAATCTTCTCATCTTCGATCTTTGAGGATCGCCGAAGTGCATCCGAAGCGTTTACACGTTGGGTATCCGAGGAGCCCCTTTAAGTTTCCGGCCTTTATCAATGCCTTGTTATTTTTATGCCATGCCTCGGGTTTGAAGTTGTTCGAGGGAGGCAGTGTCCTCTTGCGTCCGAGCTCCAACGCCGGACTGGATTCGAGGTATCTTTTGCAGCCGAGCACCAACGCCGGAATGTGGGCACGGGTGGCTGAATTAAGGATCGATATCCAGAGTAAAATCACAAATTATGTGTAATGATTCTATGTATCCAAGTACTTTACATCATTATTTTGACTCCATTTTGACCGTTTATCAGTTGAAAGTGGCCCATCGTCGGCTTCTACCCCTTGGTAGATACTATTGTGGTGTTTCGACTAACAAAACAACCCTTAGCCGACGCTTGATTGCGAAAGGCGGTTGTGTTAGCGGAAACGAGGCAATCAGATATGCGAGCTTTATAACTTTTGCTTAGTCATAGGAGATTTAAACTGGGGAAGTTGACCAGTTTAGTGTTCGGCGATGTGTTTACGGCTTGACCTCGGATGCGAGATTTATAATTTTATGTATAACGATTGTATGTACCGAAGTACTTATATCATATCTATGTTCACCTGAACTTTAAACGCGTCTTAACCGACCGTCGGCTTCTCCCTCTTTGGTCAAGGACCGAAAAGTGTTATGTACTCCACCTATCGAGAATATCGACGGTGTTTCCGATAACCAGGCAATCAGGTCATAAGGTCAGAATGCATAAAGCACGCCAGTGGAACTTATGCTATATTACTGATAAAGTGTAAGAAGCATCTTCGAAGAAAATAGTACCCCCACCGATACCTTTCTTTGGTGCTCATTATTAATATGAGACTTGTGCAATAGATTTTTTATACTCATGAGTTCCGTTGTGTGCCGACCATAATTGAAAGCGATAAGAGCGCTTAGCTTCGGCTTCACCCAGTCTGAGGTCCGGCTCGGGTAACCCGATCGTGACAATCGCAGAGGTGCTTCCTTTACTCCCTAGCCGAACAATCGGGAACGTAGGGGTAAACACAGGAGCAAGGCAACCCAGCTTGCAAATCACTTAGGTCAATATGGTGCATATTGTGGCGTAATACACGAACAAGGAACCGTTGCATAAGTATAATCATATGCAAGAGGAAAAGCTCCAGCAAGGGAGCCCCCAAGTAAACGGGGTATTTGAATTTGTGCATCACAAACAAAGTTTGGACAAGGAAATTTTTTACAAGCAACTTTTTTCCAAAAAAAATATAATGCTTGGTTGAACCAAACATAAATTAAAAATTTAAAACTCTGAGCATGAAGGCAACTTAGCTGGTTAATGTGTTCGGTATTGATGACGCGGTCCGAGCTTGATGCGGGACAAGGTTCCATCCCCCAAGCCGGTCCCGAGGTGGCGGAGCAAAGAGCTCGGCACTCCGAAGTGGTGACATAGCACGGTCAATGCAGGTCGACAGAGTAATGCCGACGTCCCCGACATGGGGTAATGAAGTGTTGACGAAGCCTCCCGTCCAGCCGAGGTGACGCCAAAGGATATAGTCCGGCTGGATCATTTTCCTGTGCACAAAAATAGTGCGCATCGGGACAATAGTAATAAAAAAATGTTGCATAATAAATAATTTATGCAAAGTGAGTAATAAAGAAATATGGCGGCCTTGAAGTCAATGTCGATCTGAGGCGTCGGTTGATGCAAGATAAAGGCGTGGCAAAGCTCGAATTCACTGGTCGGTCCGAGTTCCGGATGCGGCGTTCGCCGGACTATGTACGGAAACTGACCGAACCACCATGCGACCGTCGATAATGCGGCCACCATTTGATAGACCTGTGTACATATGATGGACAAACCAAAGTAATAATTCCTTGGGAAGAATGAACCCAAACAAGCGAAAAATACTAGGATTAATAGCACCTGGTTTATTTGTTGTAGCAATCCGAAGGAAGGTGATTCCCAAAATTGGGACTCGATCCACACACCCATTGCCTGACGGGTGATAAAACGACGGCAAGGCAATGCTGGCAAAGGTTGGCTCGCCAAGGCAAAGCCCTCGGTCCAGCTAACATAACGGAGCTGGTCGGCTAGTGACGCCGAAGTCTCTGGAGTATAGGTTGATGAAGAGATGGCGAAGCCCCCGGTCCAGCCGAGATGTCGAAGTAGGTCGGCGTGATGGACACTGGCTCGAAGGAGCACAGCGGTCGCCGATGCCGTGGTCGTGGACGTGGTCAATGCGGCTTGATGAAGTGACCGTCGCGGCGATGCCGGTGCGCTGCCCGTGTAATCCATGGGGCAGCGATGTTGGTGATGATTTATCCTTTCCGATGCCGAACTCTTGTTCGGCTTGCCGAGATGATGATCCGAAGAAGTTGAGCTCGACTCAACAAAGTGATGACGTGTTTAGCGCAGGTCGGCGGCCGTGGAGCAATATTGCCAGACTGGTTTGACACCAGCATGATGTTCAAGATCATGTTCAAAAGATTTTAAAGTTAGTGGGATGTGTTCGGGAACAAAATACAATACCCCATACAAAACTTCCTTCAAAAAGGATGTCCGAAATCCCGTTCATAAAAAAGACGAACTCGGGTCGGATTCGTTTTCACGCAGAAAACAGATCCGAAAAGTGATGCACTAATCGGAAGGTTCCCGGAGTTTGGACGGTCGGATCGAGCTGAAATTTTGAGGGGTGGTAGATATAGGAATTCCGCAGCCGATCAACGGTTGGATATTACCAAGCACGTCCGAGCTAGAAGCTGGACTCCACGCCCTAAACTCGTCTAGATTCTTGTCCAGATTTGACAAGGCTCCGGTATATCGCGGATTGCCGGAGATTTCTCCATCGGAACTCGACGAAATTTTCCAGGGTTGTTGTAGACTCAATTCCGCACAATTCCACCGAAGCAATCGTTAAAACGACAATCGAGGAGGCGGTGGCGGCAGACACAAGTTCGTTGTCCAGAAAAACAGCACGGTCGCCCGAGGGCAATGTTGGCGTTGAGCCCCCGGGCTCCCTGGATGATTCCTCCATGATCTTGATAGAGATCGGAGTTGATGTTGATGAAGGCCCTCATCCGAACATGACGATCGGAGGTAGGGAGCAATCCTTGGTCGAACCAAGGTGACCAGTCGAGCTGGTGACAAAGATGCCGAAGTCGCAGTTGATCTGCAGGCGAGCCATCGACCTTTTGCCGAACACACAACGGAACTCTCAATGAAAGCACCAATGTCGGTGTCAAAACTGGCAGATCTCGGGTAGGGGGTCCCAAACTGTGCATCTAAGGCGGATGGTAACATGAGGCAGGGGACACGATGTTTACCCAGGTTCGGGCCCTCTCGATGGAGGTAAAACCCTACTTCCTGCTTGATTAATATTGACGATATGAGTAGTACAAGAGTAGATCTACCACGAGATCGTAGAGGCTAAACCCTAGAAGTCTAGCCTATGATATGATTGTTGTTGTGTCTATCGACTAGCTTGGCCCTGGTTTATATAATGCACCAGAGGCCTAGGATAACAAGAGTCCTAGCCGAATATGCCGGTGGGGGAGGAGTCCTTGTCTTGATCGCCAAGTCTTGTGGAATCTTCCTTGTATGCGGCGGTATGCGGGTAGCCCATGAGTATACGGCCATGGGGGTCCTCGGCCCAATCCAACTGATCGGGAGACGACATGGTGAGTACCCCCTAGTCCAGGACACCGTCACCCCTCGTACTACGGAAGTCGCCATTACCTCGATTATCGATAATCCGGACTTGGCAAGTGACTTTATCTTGCTCATCAGTTGACGAACTTCCGCGCTATCTTCCTCCTCGAGGCTCCGATGGCGCCAGTTGTGGCGTTTCTTCAATAGAACACTTGTAAATTCGGGAAGACCCATTCGGACTGGGTCAGGAAGGGTGACATCCTCGATATAGAACCATTCAGAAGGCCACTCTTCGGATGCCTTCTTCGGTGTGCCGGATAGGTATCCGGTCCCGGCGATGCGCCATACTTCGGCTCCACCCACTTCAAATATTGATCCCCCTTGGTTGCGAGGGACGAGGCAGAATAGCTTCCTCCACAATTCAAAATGGGCTTCACAACCCAGGAATAGCTCACAAAGAGCAACATAACCCGTGATGTGTAAGATGGAGGCAGGAGTGAAATTGTGCAGTTGGAGGCCATAATACTCCAGAAGTCTGCGGAGGAACGAATGGATTGGAAATCCCATGCCTATCAACAAGTAGGGAACAAAGCACACTCGTTCCCCCTGGATGGGTTTGGGAAATTCTCCGCCTGGGCCCCGCTGTTGAAGGAAGTCAATCCTGCTCGAACGAGGACCAAATTTGCGGGGGGAAGAAATCCCTGTGTTTGCAGCTTCACCAGCTGACTGTGGGATACGGAACATCTCTCCCAATCGCCCTTCTTGAGGCCATGGGGACGGGAAGAGGAACTGGGAGCGCTAGCCATGTTGGGGTGGTTCCTCCTAGCAAGCTTTGAGGATTTTTTGTGTGGTATGGAACGGATCTGAGTTCCAATCCCGTTAAATAGACGTTGTTCTTACATGGCCGGGGTGTTATGTGCAAAAATAACCTGACCTCTCGCATTCGCTCGGCACGTGGAAGATGAAGTTGTTGACGCACAGAAGCCGATGGGAACGACATTAAATGGAAGGCCGAATACAACCCTTTGAAGTCATCGGAGAAGGAACCCGCCTTGCAATGTCGAAGACAATCTGCGCGCCGAACACATCGTCGTTGAAAGCCTGGTTCGGGGGCTACTGAGGGAGTCCTGGATTAAGGGGTCCTCGGGCATCCGACCTGTTGGACATGGGCCGGACCGATGGACTGTGAAGATCCAAGACCGAAGACTCTCACCCGTGTCCGGATGGGACTCACCTTGGCGTTCAGATATGAAGATTCCTTTCTCTGTAACCGACTTTGTACAACCCTAGTCCCCTCCGGTGTCTATATAAACCGGTGGGTTTAGCCCATAGGGACAATCATAATCATATAGGCTAGACTTCTAGGGTTTTAGCCATTACGATCTCGTGATAGATCAACTCTTGTAATACTCATATTCATCAAGATTAATCAAGCAGGAAGTAGGGTATTACCTCCATAGAGAGGGCCCGGACCTGGGTAAACATCGTGTCCCCTGTCTCCTGTTACCATCGACCTTAGACGCGATTCGGGACCCCTACCGAGATCCGCGGTTTTGACACCGACAATGCCCCATCCAAGAAGAAATTGAAGACAAAGTCTTCAAAGAAAGAGCGTGCTGCGGCCTTAGAGCCCCTCATTATTGAACCCATTTCTATTGCTCTTCCAGCCTCAAACAACCAAGAGCGTCGTCTTGTGATCCATGAGCCTGCTTCCACAGAGGCTCCAGAAGATGAAGAAGTTCCAGCTGTTGACCCCATCACAGCTGAAGACATTGGTCATGATGACAATGTTAATGATGATGAAGTCCTTCCTCATCTCGAGCCCCAGTCGATATCATTGCCTGCTCCAATGAGCAGTGAACTTATCAGCATTGGTCGTCCATTGACGCCAATTGCTCAGGATGACTCATGGGCCGAGCGCCCACAACAAGACACCCCAGTGCATGATGAGACACAAAGAACACCACCACCTCAAGTCACCGCTCCGGTGCTTGATGACGACAACTACATGGTGCAGACCACTCCCTCACCAAAGGTGTCACCCGCATTTTGCAGGCTTCGCAAAGGCCCCATGCCATAGGTCACCATGTCGAGCATTCCGGAAGGGGAAGTGCAACAAAGCTCAGTCGCACGCCAAGTGTTTCCTGAAGCCACCCCTACTACGAATGTCTCTGAGTATGAAGCCAAAGCTGCTAAAGACATTCCGGTTGCATCAGCCGATGAAGATAAAGGAGAAAGAGAAGAAGAAAGAGTTGCCACACCCCCAGCTACAGATCAAGTCATTCTCGAGGAGAATGTGATTGTGCCCGACCCTTCTGTTATTGAACAAATGGAGGTTGAAAACACTGAGGCTACCACAAACAACGCCACTGAAGCCAATGACACAGTCATGGCTGAAGACAATGTGGAGCCTGAAGCCAATGTGGATGCTGAAGCCACTGTTCCACCTCCAAGGCCTCACACCATTGAACAGGCCTATGATCGTGGTCAGCTTGTCACAGTTAGATGGCCTATTATGGTTCCTCCCACTGCTCCTGGACCACAGTATGACTATCATGTGGAGCAGAGGCCTCAAGTACAGAAGCCCAAGCCACGGCTGCCAAGGCTTCCAGGTGCTGCAACTACACCAGGTTCCTTTAGCGTGCACAGCTTCAGAGCACATAACACCTTCTTTGATAGTGCCAAGAATCCCTACACGAAGCCAAATATCTCTTCCGATCGATTTTGGAGCAGTCAGCAGCGCAACTACTACTCCTGCATTCTATACAATCAGGAGCGAATCTTTCCACATGCGTCTTATTGTGGAAGCCATTCTTTGGGCTGCCCTGCCTTGAAGAAGCTCTTGATCGCTTCAGGATGTTGGTCTTCCGCCATTTTGATGCACAAAGAGCACTGGAATGAAGAGCTTCTGCAGTTCTATGCTACACTTCATATTCATGCCTACAACAGGGATCCGAAGACATGGATCCTTGAGTGAATGTCAGGTGATGTGCATCATGAAGCCAAAGCTCAAGACATAATCGAGCTTTACTTCCCTGCCCACTCCAAGTGAGTTGTACGAGCCTGGTTGTCAGCTTCACAGAAATGAACTGTAGAGTATTTTTCAGAGGCCTGAGCCAAATATGAGTGAGATGCTCAGTATGATGAAGCCATTGCCTCAAGATGCTGAATACCCCAAAGAGTTCTTCGTGAAAGACCTCGAGTACTTGCCACGCACCGTATATCATATTTTGAGGCGTACTCTATGGCTGATCAAGGGACATTCTTCTGAAGCTAAACTTGAAGGAGCCATGAAGACTTTGGTATTCTACATCATGAATGGCATCAGATTCAACACCCAGGATTTCTTCATCAGACAACTTGTTGCGTCTGGGATTGATCTGTTTGGCCTGAAGTTCTATGCTCCATGGGTGATGCGCCTAATCAAGCTCCATTCCAATGTTGACTATCAGCCCTCAGCTCGCAACCACATTGTTTTCCTGCCTGAGGTTGATCTGTCCATTGAAGCCATCTTCCCCGAGCCTGCTAAGAAGCCTCTACATCTTCATAATGTTGATCATCAAAGCTTCACGCAACCAATGGAGGGAATTCTTGTTCCTAATGCAGCAACTCCCGCTTATCCTCTGGTTGGAAATATGAGAGTGCCACATCGTGCCAACACCGAAGCCACTGCCAGTAAGATTGCCCAAAGGCCTCGGAAGCGATCTCGTGTACTCAATGACTGAGAGATTCTTGTGGCCTTGCATCAGAAGCAGGATAAGCATCATGACTGGCTAAAGCGTCAGATGCAGAGTATCTTGGTGGATGTCAATCGCATTCGAAACTTGGCCACCAAGAACTTGTTTGTTGCCCATGAAGCATGTCGGCGATCCTGGAAGAGTCTCACACTGCTCTGTCCTGAAGACGATCTTCGTGAAGATGGCTTCACTAAGGACTTCAAGTTTGATTCCAGGCCTCCACAAAATGCAAGCTGGCGTCGCACTCCCTCAATGGAAGATTCTGACTATTCGTCTTCGGCTGCAATTGTTGTTGCGAGAGTCATCGATGAAGAAGAAGATGCCACTTCACTGACCATGGCTGCATTGCATATCGACACTGCATCAGGCCCGTCTGCACCACCAAACTCCAACGCCGACCCTGCTCCATCATCTGCTCCCTGTGGGAACGAGTAGATACTCTATGTCTTCATACCTTTTTGGTCATTACTGACAAAAGGGGGAGAAGCATATGGGTTGATAGTCTTCAAGCGGGTCCTTATGTGTGGTTGCATTATTTTTGCCAAGTCTTTACAACTCTTGTCTTTTGATACATTTGGTTCTTTGAGTTGTAACACTTAAACTCGATGGTCGTCTGCTACCTTTTCCGCTACTTTGTGATGCGATTTGTAAATCCCGCATGAAGCCATTCCGTAGACGTCCATTTTTCATTATGCATGTCATTATCTTCGTTATCTCTTTATATGCATGATGAATTGTCTTCATAAGTTGAAGAGGACCTCCACAAGTAAAACCTGCCATGTGCATTTGCATTCAAAAGCAAACTACTTATATGCACATCTTCAGGGGAGCCTTTTACTACTTATGAAGACAAAACCCTTAATCCTTAACTTTCACATACTTTTATCCCCGTTGAAAATTTCAACCAGTTTGTCATCAATCACCAAAAAGGGGGAGATTGTAAGTGCATCTAGTGCCACCCCTAGTTGGTTTTGGAGTATTGACGACAAACTTGGTTGAGGGACTAATGTGTTTGTGAGAATTGCAGGATAACACAGGTAGTGGTCCCTTATTGATTCGGTTCACCTACCAGAGATGACCCCTAAAAATGTGTGAAGACATTGAAGACAATGGTGGTCTGTGAAGATATTCACACTAAAGATTATGACATGAGAAGACATTCATGTGAAGACTATGGAGTGCGAAGACATAGTTGTTTCGTAGTTTCCTTTTCTTCTTTGTTGAGTCATAAGAACCACCGTACTGTTGAGTGGGGTCCAAGTGAACAAAGTCGAGTGGCGATGTGATGCTCAACCAAAACATATGTCTTCGGGCGAAGACAATGAGAGCAAATCTTATCCAAAGCTGGATGAGTCAGCTTTACTTGTAGCCCAAGTCAAGATGTCGCGTGTGTTTGAAATCTGACCGTTGGACACATGTCAGTTTCTTAGTGACCCAGGGTCGTTTCGGACAAATCAGGTCGGGTTGCCTCCTGGCTATAAATAGCCCACCCCCTACACCATAAATTGGTGGCTGCTCAGAGTTAGTGCATGGCTTTTGTCATTTGAGAGCAACCCACCTCCAAAGCATTTGAGAGAGAGATCATTGCAAGGACAAAACCCAAAACACCCAGAGCCAAAGAGTGTTAGGCATCATTGAAGTCTTTCTGTCCGTGTGATCTGAAAACTTGTTACACTTGAGGACTATGAATCCTCCAGCCGGTTAGGCCTCACGTTCTGAGCATCCAAGAGCCATTGTGGATTGCCAGTGAACGAAGTCTGTGAAGGTTTGGAAGTCTACCATGAAGACTTACCAGAGTGATTGGGCGAGGACTAAGTGTTCTTAGCTCAAGGGGAATAAGGTGAAGACGCGGTCTTCTGAGTTAAATCTCAGCCTCCCTAACTGACGCATGAGTTATCACAAGAATCGGAACTGGTCTACCAAATCCTTGTCCTCACCAAGCAACCGGTTCTATCCTTCACATCTCTTTACTTTACAGCTTTGTCTTCATAAAGTCTTTGCACCGCTTGCATGATCTCGGCCGGCTTCAACCGTGGTGAAGACTGATTGTTGTTTGGCTTCATATTATCTTTCATCTTGATCCATACTACCTAGCTGCTGATAGTCTTCGTACTTTCACTTCATTGCTTAATTGACTATGACTTGTCTAATGTAGTCTACCTTCCGCTGCATATCAATAGGTTCATTTCTACTGTTTGTCTTCAAATCCCCAGTGTCTTGAAGACTTTCATAAAAATCGCCTATTCACCCCCCTCTAGTCAATAACTAGCACTTTCAGCTTGCTAGCAACTACTCCCGTTACGAGTTGTTGGATTTTCGCGAAGAGAAATGTTATGTAGCACAACGGTAGAAAACATTTCCCTTAGTTAAGAAACAAGGTTTAATCGAACCAGTAGAGCCTTGCACGAAAATTAACCACACCCATGATAATCAATCACATATGTGTCTTTTTTCTCAAAAGAAAAGATGCACGAAAAATATCTTCTTTAAACACAGTACCATCGCAGACACTCACATACACTCATCTTTATGAATGCATGCAAGCACACACATCCATTCCTATGAGCATGTTCGAGATACAGTACTGAGTCGATACAATGTTTTAAGATTGAAGAAGTCATCATAGGCGCCTTGTAAGTCGACGAGAACATCTCTTCCCACCGAACGAACATCAAAGAAAAGTCTGAAAAAATTTCAAAAAGTGTGTACACCAATGTCAAATCTAGAATTTAAACCTTGGTGTCATGGTTCCACCATTAAGGAACCTATTTTTCGCGAAGAGAAATGTTATGTAGCACAACGGTAGAAAACATTTCCCTTAATTAAGAAACAAGGTTTAATCGAATCAGTAGAGCCTTGCACGAAAATTAATCACACCCATGATAATCAATCACATATGCGTCTTTTTTCTCAAAAAAAAGGATGCACGAAAAATATTTTTTTAAACACAATACCATCGCAGACACTTACATACACTCATCCTTTTATAAATGCATGCAAGCACACACATCCACTTCTATGAGCACCTTCGAGATACAGTACTGAGTCGACACAGCGTTTTAAGATTGAAGAAGTCATCATAGGCACCCCGTAAGTCGACGAGAACATCTCTTCCCACCGAACAAACATCAAAGAAAAGCCTGAAAAAAAATTCAAAAAGTGTGTACACCAGTGTCAAATCTAGAATTTAAACCCTGGTGTCATGGTTCCACCATTATTAAGGAACCTATTCATTCATCTCAGCTACGAGCTATGCTCAGTTCGCATCAAAAACATCTCTTGACATCGATTCTTTTAAGATGTCTTTGAATCGGATTTGGTATGCTGTTAGGGCATCCATCTCCATGGACTCGGTAATCACGTGTTTCTTTGGATTGATTCGAAATCATCAAATCTGCGCCCTCCGTTCACCCAGCCAACGAATCCGAACCATCAAAACCTATCGCTTCCGCGGCCACCCTCTCCATTTTATTTTATTTTAGCTGAAAACAGCAAAGGGTTTTCCGCCCCCACCACCTTCACCTTTGCTCCTCTGACCTACCCAAGCTGCCGGCCGACCCAAAGGCGGCCCGTGCCCTAGAGCCGCCGGCCGACCGCCGCACCGTCCGCCTATCCCCCGCGCCGCCTCCATCGCCGTCCGCGCTCCACCTCCCCGCGTCCCCGCCATCTCCACCCCGTCCGCAATCTCGGGCATCGGTTCTGAGGTATGAGCTTCTCCACAAGTTTCGGGTGTGCCGGTGCGCACCCGGCACGCCATCTGGATCCGCCGCCGGCCGGGAAGACATTTCGTGGTGTCAGCGCGACGCGTTTCCTGAGGAACAGGCGGTTTGCCGGTTGCCCTGGTCGATTCGAATGCTCCGCAAACTCGCGCCAATCTGGGCCGCGGCGCACTTTAAGGACACCATGTACGACCTCCACCCTGAGATCTCGATGCTCTATGGAGAGGATAATGGCGCAATTGCTGCCCCCAGCAAGGAGCAGGGTATCGGGAAAGCAATTGAGACCTTACCGCTAGCAGATGCTTCTATCGCGTACCGCTACAATGAGCCCCGGATTAAAGTCATTGGGGTTGGAGGCGCCGGCTCCAACGCCGTGAACAGGATGATTGAGAGCTCCATGAAGGGGGTGGAGTTCTGGATCGTGAACACTGACTTCCAGGCTATGAGGATGTCGCCCATTGACCCGGCAAATAGGTTGCCGATTGGCCAGGAACTGACAAGAGGTCTTGGTGCTGGTGGGAACCCAGAAATCGGCATGAATGCAGCCAAGGAAAGCCAGGAGTTGGTAGAAAAGGCAGTGTCTGGAGCTGATATGGTTTTTGTCACGGTACGTCAAGCTGCTCGTGCAAGTTGCGCTTTTGCTGTTGCTTAATTGATGTAGAGATTTTAGAACACATCAGGAATTGATCTTATTTGAGAGTAATGATATCCTAGATAGACATGTTAAGTTGGAGTACTTATTAGTTTACCCAAATATAATCATTTCTGTGCTTTGACTGAAAGGAATATGATAAAAAAATTGCGGGGGGGATATGATAATTGATATGCTCTATTGGTCGCCTTTGAACCTTCAAATTCATTTTACAGGCTGGAATGGGAGGTGGAACAGGCACTGGCGGGGCGCCTGTTATAGCAGGGATCGCAAAGTCTATGGGTATATTAACTGTCGGAATCGTGACTACTCCGTTTTCATTTGAGGGAAGAAGACGGGCACTCCAGGCACAAGAAGGAATTGCGGCCTTGAGGAGCAATGTTGATACACTGATCGTAATCCCAAATGATAAGTTACTGACTGCTGTTTCTCCAAATACTCCTGTGACAGAAGCCTTTAATTTGGCTGATGATATTCTCCGGCAGGGTGTCCGTGGAATCTCAGATATCATCACTGTAAGATAATATGCTGCTATGCTATACCTCGTGTTAGCTATTTTACATTTGCCAAGTATTATTTCAAAGAAGTGGCATGCAATGTCTTAAGAAAACCAAGTTTGCTTTACAGTTTACACACTCATGTAACTATGGATCAACAATCTCCTCTGACCATTTCCTTGTTTAGCATTTTTTATGTTCCAAATCCATCACCTTCAGACTATGCAGTGGGTTTAAATTATTACTGATTCTAGTTCATTCCTGATCCAACATTATATACACTTCTTTGGAATATCCAGACTACATCATTGTATCTTAACTTTTACCATTATGTATACCCAGTTAGCTGGAACAGGATAAAAGTAGAATCCCATTGTCGACTATTGCACTTCGTTCCTCCATTGTTTCTAGCTATTATCTTTACACAACATTCACTGCCTGTCTGCTTGTTATGCCATTTGCACGAGTCTGAAAGTTCATATATCTTTAGCCCATGTTTTTGTCAACATATTTACTCTGACTAGAGTTGCCTGATATATGCAGCTAAACATGTGATTTGCTGCTACCTTTTTTTGCTTGCAGGTGCCAGGGTTGGTTAATGTTGACTTTGCTGATGTACGATCAGTTATGTCAGATGCAGGTTCATCCTTGATGGGAATTGGAACAGCAACAGGTTAAATTTCAGGGAACTTTATTTGTTCAACATCAAATGCTGCATGCACATGTATACTGCCTCGCATTCATATAGAGTTAATGCTTGTTGAGAAACTCCTAAGGATATTGTGCTAACAACATAAATGGAATGTAGTTAATTACTTAATTTTCTCCGTCGAAAGTCATGTAACTAACCACAAGTTTCACTATTACTTGTGCAGCGGTATACATATATATTTGTCAGCTTTGTGCTTTATGCAGTTATATTGACTCCTAATCATGCTTAGATTGCATTTCTGGACATCATAGCATGCCAACAGCCACACCAACAACCGCTTACCCTCTCTCTTTTGTCCTGCTGTTTCTGTTGGCCTATCTGCAGGTAAGACACGAGCAAGAGATGCTGCACTCAATGCCATACAGTCTCCTCTACTTGATATTGGTATTGAAAGGGCAACAGGAATTGTGTGGAATATCACCGGAGGGAGTGACCTAACATTGACAGAGGTATCATACGCACAATCTCTGTTAGACAGAACGGCTTGTTGAAGTTATATGCTTAATAGTTTATATTGTGACCTACATAACAAGCTAAGCCAAACTATTTGTTTTTATAAGCTAAGTTAATTTAGAAGGCCTCATTTCTAAATCAGGCCTGATTCCTTTGTAACTTTGAGCTTGCACTGAGCCTGCTGCTAACATGAAAGAGCGTCACTAAATTTTTGAAATACTTTTGGCCTGAACCCATCATATATTTGGTCATCCTCATTGTAGGTGAATGCAGCAGCTGAAGTGATATATGATCTCGTCGATCCTGGTGCAAATCTAATATTTGGGTCTGTCATAGACCCATCATATACTGGTCAGGTAAGTAATCAACGCCCGTCACAAGAGTCTTCTCACCCACAGAGAGATATAAAAATTGCGTTTACTTCTAATCAAGTAAACCATAGTATTTTACAATTTAAAGACCATTAAAACCCACCCTGGTAAACAAAGGCATGGCATCATCACACATGCTAATAACATGGAACCCCTTTCAGGTGAGCATAACTTTGATTGCAACCGGA
The DNA here is from genome assembly GCA_021605145.1 of Aegilops bicornis. NCBI lineage: Eukaryota > Viridiplantae > Streptophyta > Magnoliopsida > Poales > Poaceae > Aegilops > Aegilops bicornis. The sequence goes on along the minus strand of CM038669.1, from coordinate 514,778,573 downwards.
TTCAAGCGCCAGGAGGAAAGTGAAGTCCGACCCGCGCAGGTACACCCTCTTGCGTCCCACCGACTACTTTGTGCTCACTTTCGCGCCCAGTGTTCTAATGTAAATCCTGGATGCTCAGGCTGGAGGCGATGTTAACCGCGGCCGCAGCTCCCGGTTCTCTTCATCCTCCCAGGACGAAGGCCCGAAGCTGCAGATTCCCGAGTTCCTACAGCGGAAAGGGCGTCCAGGGTTTTCCAGAGGCTGAAGACCCCCCCAAGTAGTCTAGCTCATCTTTCCAGTGTCATGAGCTTTCTCAGTTCCTGCAGTAGACTCTTAGTTGTGCCTTTCTTTGTTTCCTTCTGTTGCAAAAGCTTTAGGTGATAGACGGTGTGTGTGATAGCATTAGAGTGCATATGAAATCGTATCTTTTCAGCGTGTAAACCATTCATGGCGGTCTCTTCTCAGCCATCCGATGGCCCTGTTTGGAGCTTCTTTGTTCCTGTGGGAAATAAGCCGATTCTTGTGAAATTCTCGCGTTCGAAACTGCCTCAATGTCTGGCTGGATTACATCGAGCCTTGATCTCGTGTTGTGTTCAAATAAGATCAGATGAAGAATTCAGGACGAGAGGTTGGTAGAAGACGAGGTTTTGAACCACTGTATGTATGTAGCATTATCTCGACATTTTCTCTTGCTTTGTCACGACCCAAGCGTGCCTGAATCGTGAATCACATGGATAGGGATGGTGGTCGAGGCAGCTCAGCTCAGGCGCCTATTTAAAGCTGCACTGACGCGCACGCAACACGCGCAACTCATTGGCCTTTGCAGGTCCCGAACGCGCAATTTTGCGCTGCCACGGGGGCTCATCCGCAAAGCAGCCACCCGTTAGACGGCGCACGAAAGAGGAAAAGGGAAGGGGGGAAGCAGGAGGAACGCAACAGAAAACCAGTCCAGAGCCAGAAATCCACCAACCGGAGAAGAGAATCTCTCTCTCCCTCCGCGCTCCAGCGCCCGCGTGCCCGTCGTCGTCCTCCTCCTTCTCGTCCCCTCCCCCGCCACCGCGGATTCGAATCCGCTCGGGGGCCGGCCGGATCCCGCTCGCTCCATGGCGGAGGGCTTCGGGCGGTGGGAGTCGGATCCGCTCTTCCCCGCGGCCGAGTGCGTGCAGGACTCCGCCGACAGGTTCGGCTCCTTCTCTTCGTCTCCTTTCGTGATCTGCTGCCCGCTGGTGGAAATTCCGCGCGTGGGAGCTTCGGTTGCTTGTCTCGCCGGATTCGCCGCCGCATTGTGGAGAATTCGGTGCGGGTTCTGAGCATGTGGCGCCAGTTCCGGAGCTCGGGAATCTCTCGGCGTGATTGTTTCTGCCTGGATTGGCATTTGCGACCAATAGGCTAAGTCCATGTTTTTGCTGAATTCCCAACGTATCATGGTTGTCTTCGATGAGAAATTACTGGCAGGTTTCTGTAGCTTATCTATTGAGTTACAGATACACCTGCAGTAGTTTATTGCTGTCAAATTAGGTTTTGACGCACGCCTTCTGTTCGATCATATATATAGCTTACCTTATGACAGAAAGCGAAACAGCTTTGCTAATGTGATACGAACTAGCCATCAGCATGTATCTCCACGTCTACAGAGGTTCAGTAATGTTCTCTAGTATTTTTAGGATTTCTCTTGACAAGTACTCCATAATTCCATATGCTTCTTGTATCCTGCAATTACTGTGTATCACACCGATCTAAAGAAATTATAATAAACTAATAGTTACAGTTTTCTTTTTTTTCTAAAAAAACATGATATTTTAAGTATGGCCTCTTAAAATATAAGATTGAATTTCCATGGATGGTCTGTTCCAGTTAGCATGAGAGCAGCTGGCAATCCTACAATTAGCATGGATGGTCTGTTCCACTTAGCATGGGAGCAGCTGGCAATCCTACAATTAGGAATCTCTTGTTAGAAAAGGTTATAGCAAGAAATATAAGCACAAAAACGCACCAAGCTTTGACCCAGTCATCATACCTGAAAATATTATGTTTTCTCATAAAGAGGTACTTCTATTTTTTAATGCTGCCTCAGAATTATGTACTAGTATGCAAGCACGTACAGTATTAAGAGTTCCCCCAGTTTCCTAGAGGTTATGTAGTATGCAAGCACGTACAGTGTTAAGAGTTCCTCCAGTGTACTTATATTTTTTAATTAGGATGGAGCGTGTGTTGTGCAGTTTGCTGACTGTACTCGTTGGATTTAATTTTGGGTGGGTTGCTGTACAGGATGGACGGTGTCTACCGCTTGCTTTTGCATGAAAAGAAAGTTATACAAGATGACACTTCAGATGCAAAACTTCATGCACCGATACAGTATGAGAGAGATGTGGCTACTGCTCTCGGAACTACCAAGTGGCAGGTTCAAACAATCAAGCTTTCCATATATGACCATGCTAGTCCATTTATCCATGTTTCCGAGTTATCTGCTTCTTTCTGGATTTCTTCTAAGACTTTTATTTTCCTAACTCTGGCAGTTGGAGCAATTTGAGAGGGAGGTGAATGCAGCTGCATTCTCTGATAAGTCAACTTCAAGGGAAAATGCAATCTTAAAATTTAGGCAATTCATTAGAGCTATAGCTGAGCAAATTTCTGAGGTGGAAGAAAGCTTGAAGACTCTTAGGACAGATTTCAGTAGAACTCCGAAATCTCCATACTCCTCAAGTGAACAGGATGGAGATGGGCTGGCATCTTTCCTTTCTGGTGGCAACAATCATAGTCATGCATACTACTCCACTGATACAAATGAAATTACTGAACTTAAGCTCGACAGTGCACCTATGGCGAATGGTTATCATTCTGCCCAAGAACATACAACACGTGAACTCAGATATTCAGGAAATGATGTGGAAGGAGCATCCAAATTGCAATGTTCACGTGGAGAAAGTGCATCTGAAGTAGATCATAATGGTAGCACTTTGTGTAGTTTGGATGCTGATGATTCGCTAGGTACGAGCCATCATTACAAGAACAAACTGAGCAGTCAGTACCGCAGTTTTATGAGAAACTTATGGTTTACGAATAGAGACCATGAGAGCTTTACAAAGAGGAGGAAAGATGGAGAAGTTGTTGATGGCTTGAGAAATGGAAATATATTACCTCCCTTCAACCTACGTACATCAGGAAGGGTATGCTGTGATCTTCTATATTCTCTGTTTGTTTGCATGTTACAATCCAGACATTGTTTCAGGTTGTTAGTTCTTTGAATATGATCTTGCAGTATATTAATTTCCCCGGTAATGACCTTCTATTGTTACTCCTTGCAGACTACGTATTGCTGGCCTGAACTTATCAAGAGAACATTAAGTAGATCTGAATATTCTACACGCTACAATCACCCTCAACTTTTTGTAGCAACATCACTACTAGTTGCACTTGCTGTCCTTGGTGAGTATTTCTGTGCATGCTGCTAGGTTTCATATCTCTTTTTACACGTTCAGAACTTCAGATCAATCGACCATATCCCTTAGGAACAAGTAGATATTTGATTCATGTAAGCACACTATATTTGCAGCTGTCATTAAAGACTTGAGTAGGAATGGAACAGTTTTTAAGTTTGTGTATTCTTCTGTTGGCATCCATTATGTTCCATCACAAATACTTGGCTAGTGTGAAAACACATGTGCAAGCACCAAGGTTGTATACTCTTTAATAGTTTAATATCCTCAACATTCACTCTCTTTTTTATTTACCATTGCATTATGTCAATTAAGACAACACGGATGATAAGCTGCATTATAGTATAAACTAAAAAAACAAGACTAATAGACATTAGCACCCAGGGTGTTTTTTTGATATAAGTGAGGCATCCTGTGAAGGCTGCGCCTCAAATGTGGGTGGGCAAGCTCACAGATGCGCGCTCTCGCTCTATGTGAATCAAGACAATAGAAAAGATTGGACCAAAGCATCCACATTCCACAATGATGACAACGTTCTTTTGTAGGCAACGCATGTTGCTCACAGACTGTTGATCGGTGAAGTTCATCAATTTAACGTTCTTTGGTAGGCAACATACATTGTTGCTAGCTGTTACTACTGTTCACATATCTTATGGCCCTGTTTGGTTCGGCTGTGGATTTCTAAAAGCAGCTGCGAAAAATCTGCTGTGGAAAAACAGCTGTGGAAAATCTGATGTGAAAAAGATGTAGGTCATTTGGCAAACCAGCTGATACAGCTATTTCAAATTTTGGCCCGCAGCGGAATCAGATTTTGAAAAGCACGTCCTGGGCTGCTTCCGCTTTTGGTTCAGATTTTGGCAGCGGATTTCTGGAATCTGATTCTGCTAAGTTCGCCCTTTGGTTCAGATTCTGCTGCGCGGCAGCGGAATCCGTCGATAAAAGCTGAACCAAACAGGGCCTATATCTTGGATCATATATTTACATAACCTAACAGGAAGCAGCAGTTCCTTACCTTCTTTTTTGGCGGGAAAACAGCAGTTCTTTACCTTCTTTTTTCGCGGGAAAACAGCAGTTCTTTACCTGCATCAAACCAAGCTAGTATTTTCCATAAGGTGTATATCTCTCTGTAAGCTTCTTCAGCTGATATGATTTCGTCCATGTTGCAGGCTTGCTGGTTTTGCATGCCAAGTGAGGTGAATGCTGCGACATGTATCTAGTTTTGGTCCCTGTGCATGTAACAATCACCGTTATGTACGTATGTATCAGCCGCTGCGTTGCATCGCACCAATCAGTCTGTCTGATGGATGGTTCCCTATGAAGAAGGATCCATAGGCTTCTGATCGCGGCATGACACAGACAGAGGTTTGCCGACGTTTTTGCGCAGTTGATAACTGTGGTTGGCTCCTCGGTGGCATGGCCCGGCACCAGAGGATGCTGTGATACTCCCGCTAATTGTCATTTTCTGGCTCCAAAACCACTGTACCATGCTGATGCCATTGTGCTAATCAACGATTGCCAGATCGGTGAGATGAACAGTTACTGCAGATTTTGATTGATTGTGGCAACCTCAATGTTAATATATTTCTCGCGAAATGAAAAGTCCACTCGAACCGAGCTGATTCATTGTACCATATGCTGAGTTGTAAACTGCCTGTCTCTACCTGGTGATTAAATAAAATAAACCTGCTTTGCTCATGGTGCCCAATCTCTGTTGTGCTATGTTTTGCGTGATTTGACCCGTATCAGATACCACAACATACACTGAACACAAGCCTGATGTGCGGCACTGCGCTGGTCTGCTGGATGCGCCTTCGCTTCTCCTTTTTTTTAGTGGAACCGGCACGTGGGTCCCCGGTGTCAGCAGGGGCTGCGTGCCCTGCCTACCTGCCCGCTTGCCATTTCCGGCCCCTGAGCCCTGCCAAGCGGCGCGCCCCACGCCGAGAGCGGCCGCCCGATCTAATCAGAGCCCTCATCACGGCCGTGAACTAAACTACTCCAGTGATGATCTCTCTTGAAATAAGAGGAAAAATTGGTGTAGGTCGCCCTGGCGCGATGCTTTGGCACTCCACACCGGCCAGCCGCGGCCTTTCGCCCAAGCCGCCAGCCGGGGCGAGGCGACCCCACGGCCCACCCAGCGCGAGGACGGAAGAGGCAGCCAGGGCCAGCGGGCAGACAGACGGAGCCGAGCACTGCAGCAGAGAGTCTGCCTCCCCTCTCCTATTAATAAGGCGCCGTGCGCGTGCTGGCCACCTCACCACCCCCCACAGCATCTCGCGATCCCGAAGTCCAACCAGCCTCCGCCGCCTCTCCTCGCCTCGCCTGCGAGATCAGCGCCGCCTTCTCCCCCGTCTGTTTCGTCGGAGGAGGTACGCACCCGCCCGTCGATCCGCCACCCTCTTCGCTTCCCTGATTATTGGTCGATCGCACGCCGCGCCCCGCTCGGCTGCCCCGTTGTTTGTAGCAGTAGATCGCCGCCTTGGTTGTGATGCGCGCCCGGCTCCAGTGTCATGCTGCCATGTCGCGGCGAGCCGGCGACCTGCGGTCCATGCGCTTGCCGGATCTGTGCCCGGTCGATAGGTTTTTGGCCCTTAGCACCATACTACTGTCCATATCATGCTGAACTCTGGGGAGTGGGGACAGAACTGGCTTTTGTACAAGAAATCCACTTGCCAAGTTATTAGGGGCTTCTAATTTGAACCGGTGTCAATCGGGACAGTGATTTGGTCTTGGTGTTGTTCTACCATATAACCACATACTCTGCTGTACCTGTGAATGTGCCATCCGGGAAATGGACCACTCTTAAGCTTTGCAGATAGGACTAATGTTGATCATATGCATGATTACAACCTAAAAGCTTTGCAGCTAGGAATTTTGGTGATCATAATAGCAGTATATGATTACAAGTTTACAGAGTTGTGATACTTTTAATTTTGCTGTTATACTTTATTCCGACCTAATTTTGTGTTTTCTTCAGTGTCAGCAAGATGTCAACTGCCACTGCTCCAGGAGTGTCCTTTGCTAAATCAGGGGCTGGTTCCCGGGCTGTTGCTCCGGCGATCAGGAGCGCTTCCTTCATCGGTTACGCCAAGCAAACACCAAACTTGTCTGGCCTAAGGATGTCAAACAAGTTCAGGGTGTCTGCCACGGCCGTGTACAAGGTGAAGCTCATAAGCCCAGACGGTGAAGAGCACGAGTTTGAGGCCCCTGAAGACACCTACATTCTCGAGGCAGCTGAAACTGCCGGAGTGGAGCTGCCATTCTCTTGCCGCGCGGGATCGTGCTCCACATGCGCGGGCAAGATGACGACCGGGGAAGTTGATCAGTCGGAGGGTTCATTCCTCGACGAGAACCAGATGGGTGAGGGATACCTTCTGACCTGCATTTCATACCCCAAGGCGGATTGCGTCATTCAAACCCACCAAGAGGAAGAACTCTACTAATTGGCGCAATTGTTGAAGTTCATGGTGAATTTGTTGTTCTGTTGCCTTCTGTTATTATCTAGAGAGATGGCTAGGTGGGTGTATCTTCCTGGCGATCAGTCCGGTCTTTTGATGAGACCGTTCTGTATGAGTTGTGACAATAATTGATGTAAAATGGTTTGTCAATCCAAACTGCATCTGTTCAGATTGCAGCAATTCGAACTACCATACACTGTTGGAAGTCTTGAAAACATGTTGTACTTGTGGGTCACTTCCTTTAGGAATTATATTTGGCCGCTCCTCTGTTTGCATTCTGTTTTGGTTACTTGAATGGATGTCAGGAGTTCAGAAGTCTGAACTTTTTAGTCTTTGCATTTTAGATAACTAAATAGCTTGGTCCTAGACGATACTCCATAGGAAGGCATCTTATGAATTTTGATATTGTGTTCCCTCGCTAAAATGGAAAATGACGAGTAGCATTGTTTTGTTAGCCTTTCCTCTGGCCTCTGCCCCATCTCATTGTTATTTAGCTTGTCTTTGCCAATTCCAACTTTCCAGGTCACGTTGGTCAGTTCAGTTAACACAGTGATTCAGACTAAGGTGGCTCTGCTCATGCTCTATCTTTCAGTTAATATAAACTAGTACTAACTGAAAAGATTCGATGAAGGTTCCTTCCAGTAATCCAGCCCACATAACTTATACTAGAGGCTAACGTGTGCTTTGTCACGCCGTTCTTCATTCATGCAATCTACTCTTTTTTTCTCTAGCAGGTTACATTTCTTTGTTATTACATTTTGGTTTATCTACGCTAGCTTCGGTTTTCTTACGTTTTGACGATCGATGTCTTCTTTTCATTCGTATATCAAGTTGGGCTTCTGAGAGAAGAGTGGAGTTATTATGTGCATGGTTGTGGAGTCGTTACACGTTTCGGTCTTGATGTCAGTCGGTGTTGATTATGTGAGTCCCTTGGGAGCTTTTATTTCACATTTAAACTGTGGAATTGTCGTTATAGCGCTCACATGGGCTAGCGCATGAAGCTCTCGCTTCTCAGCTCAACTGCCTCCCCGCTCACTCGCTTAGCCGTTTTTTGTTTGCTCCACAGCTAGCTCAGAAAAAAACCGGCTTTTGTATTTTTTTTATAAAATGGCTGTGTGCATTAATTGATGCCGAGGGCGGGGTTCCAACCTCCTTTTTGAAAAAAAAGCAACGTGGATTATCTTTTTTTTGTGGGTCCTGGATTATATTATACCAGGGACCAAAGAAACGGAAGGGCAGTGGATGACTGTTGATGCAGAACGAACTAAGCGAAACGACTCCTTGGTAGCGATGACGGACGCCGAGACGAGCACGTGACACCACTGTCACCCTGTCTTAGCGTAACGCGAGTCGAGGCGGACGTCGTCGCGGTAGCGACGATGGACGCCGAGACGAGCACGTGACACCACTGCCACCCTGTCTTAGCGTAACGCGAGTCGAGGCGACGCTGCCGCGGGTACCGACGACGGACGCCGAGACGCAGTACACCACCGCCACCCTGTATTAGCGTAACGCGAGTCGAGGCGGACGTCGTCGCGGTAGCGAGGACGGACGCCGAGACGAGCACGTGACACCACCGCCACATTGTATTAGCGTTAACGCGAAGTCGAGGGCGGACGCCGCAGAGCGTAGCGACGGACGCCGAGACTCAGCACGCGACAATTAACCACTGCCACCCTCGCTCTTAGCGTACACGAAGTCGATGGCGGACGCCGCCGCGTAGCGACGACCGGACGCCGAGACGCAGCATCGCGACACCACCGCCACCTGCTCTTCGAAAGTAACGCGAAGTCGAGAGCGACGCCGCCGCTTAGCTTAACGACGGACGACACCGAGACGGCACGTGACACCACTGCCACCATGTTCTTAGCGAACGCGAAAGTCCAGGGGCGGACGCCGCCGTCAGGGTAGCGACGACGGACGCCGAGACGCAGCACGTGACACCATCGCCACTCCCGGTTTTAGCGTAACGCCGAAGTCGAGAGCGGACGCCGTCAGCGCGTAGCGACGACGGACGCCGAGACGCAGCACGCGGACACCACTCGCCACCTCCCTGTTCCTACCGCACGCGAGTCGAAGCGGACGCTGCCGCGGTAGCGACGACGACGCCGAGACGCAGCATCGCGCGACACCACCGCCACCCCTCGCTCTTAGCTGTAATCTCGAAGTCGAGGGCGGACGCCGCCAGCGGTAGCGATCGACGGACGCCGTAGACGCAGCACGCGATGGCAAGCACCGCCACCTCGCCTTAGCGTAACGCGAAGTCGAGGCGCGACGCCGCCGCGGTAGCGACGGACGGACGCAGGACGAGCACCTGACAGCACCGCCAACCTCCGTCTTAGCTTAACGCGAAGTCGGCGGACGCTCGCCGCGGTAGCCGCATTTACGAGCCGGACGCCAGAGAGACGCAGCACGTGACACCACCGCCACATTCGCTCTTAGCGTAACACGATTTAAAGTCGATGGACGCTGCGGCAGCGACGACGCGACGCCAGACGGCAGCACGTGACACCACTGTCTACCCCTGTTCGAGTAACGCGAAGTCGAGGCGTGACGCCGTCGCTGTAGCGACGATGACGCCGTGACGGAGCACGTGACACCACCGCCACCATGTCTTAGCGTAACGCTGAAGTCGAAGGGCGGACGCCGCCAGCGGTACCACGACGGACGCCGAGACGCAGCAAGTGACACTCACCGCCACCCTTCGCTCTTAGCGTGAATCGAAGTCGAGGCGTGACGTCAGCCGCGGGTAGCGACGACGGATCGCCGAGACGCAGCACGTGACACCACTGCCACCCTCGCTCTTACCGTAACGCGAAGTCGGCGACGGCCGTCGCCGTAGCGACGACGGACGCCGAGACGCAGCACGCGACATCACTGCAACCCTGGCCTTCGAAAGTAACGCGAAAGTCAAGGGCGGACGCCGCCGCTGCATCGTACGCACGTATCGGACGCCGAGACGAAAGCAGCGTGACAATTACCACGCCACTGCCAGTCCGCCTAGCGTAACGCGAAGTCAAGGCGCACGCCGTCGCCGCCGCTGCATCGACCGACGGACGCCGAGTGACAGCTGCATCGCGACACCACCGCCACCCTCGTCTTAGCTGCATAACGCGGTTGAAGTCGAGGGCGCTACGGGTCTATGGGTTACCGACGACGGACGCCGGTAGACGAAAGCACGTGACACCACCGCCACCCTGTCTTAGCTGCTGCACGCGGAAGTCGGCGTATGATCGCCGCCGCCGGTAGCGTACGCACTTCGACGCCGTAGACGAGCACGCGACACCACGGCCACCTCGCCTTAGCGTAACACGCTGAAGTCGAGATGGACGCCGCTGCGGCGTAGCGACGACGGACACCGAGACGGAAAGCACCCGACACCACCGCCACCCTCGGGTCTTGAGCGTGCATCGCTGAAAGTCGAGGGCGGACGTCGCCAGCCGTAGCTATGATGACGGACGCCGAGATGACGAGCATGTGACACCATACTGCCACCTGTCTTTAGCGTAACGCCGAAGTCGAGAGGCACACGTCATTGCCGCTCACGGTAAGCGTACGACGGGACGCCGAGACGGTAGCAAGTGACACCACTAACGCCACCCTTCGCTCTTTAGCGTAACGCCGAAGTCGAGAGCGCGACGCTGCCGCGTAGCGTACGACGGACGCCGAGACGAGCACGTAATGCGACACCACTCGCCACCTTATCTTAGCGTATCGCTGAAGTCGAGGGCGGACGCCGCCGCGGTAGCGACGACGGACGCCGAGACGAAAGTACGCATCGTGACACCACCGCCTACTCGCCTTTAGCGTAACGCGAAGTCGGCGACGCCGCCGCCGCATTGGCGACGGACGCCGAGACCAGCACGTGACACCACCGCCACCCTGCGCTTTAGCGTAACGCGAGTCAGGCATGCCGCCGCATCGTGCACGACGACCGGACGCCGAGACGCAGTATGAATGACGCCAATTGCCACCGTTTTAGCGTAACGCGAAGTCGAGGCGTGATATCGCCGCTGGTACCGACGACGGACGCCGAGACGCAGTACGTGACACCAATGCCACCCAGTCTTAGCCGCATGCATGAAGTCGAGGGCGGACGCCGTCAGCGGTAGCGCACGACTTTTTGGAGACGCCGAGACGAAAGCACCGACACTCACCGGCCACCGGCTCGAAGCGTAATCAACGCGAAAGTCGAACAGTGACGCCGCCGCTGGTAGCGACGACGGATGTCGCCGCGTGCGACGAGAAAGACGCGAAAGCACCGATACACCACTGCCACCCTGTCTCAGCGCTTAACGCGAAGTCGAGGCAGCAAGCCGCCGCGGTAGCGACGACGGACGCCGAGGACGGAAAGCAATTCCAGCTTTACCACCGCCACCGTCTCTAGCGTAACGCCGACGAAAGCGTAACGCTGCCGCGGTAGCGAGTGGACGGACGCCGAGACGCAGCACGTGACACCACCGCCACCGCTCGCCTTAGCGTAACGCGAAGTCGAGAAAGACGTCTGCCGCTGGTAGCGACGAATACGCCGTAGACGGCATCGTGTGACACCACCGCCACCCTGTCTTAGCGTAACACGAGTCGAGGAGGACGTCGTCGCGGTAGCGACCACGGATGCCGAGACGAGCACGTGACACCACTGCCTCCCTGTCTTAGCGTACAACGTGAAGTCGAGGGCGGACGCCGTCAGCGTAGCGCACGACGGACGCCGAGACGCAAAGCACGTGACACCACTGCCACCTCGTTTTTAGCGTAACGCTGAAGTCGAGGCGGACGCCGTCTGCCGTAGCCACGACGCGACGCCGAGATGAGCACGTGACACCACCGCCACCTGCGGGTTTTGAAAGTCTGCATCGCGAAGTCGAGGCGGGACGTCATCGCGGTACTCGACGACGTGATCGCCGGACCGAGACGCAAGCACGTGACACCACCGCCACCCTCGCTCTTTAAAGCGTGAATGCGAACGTCGAGGCGGACGTCAGCCGCCGTACCGACGACGGACGCCGAGGACGCAAAGCACGTGACACCATCGCCACCTTTGTCTTAGCGTGAACGCGAAGTCGGGAGGGCGTGACGCTGCCGTCAGCGGCACCACGACGGACGCCGAGACGCAGCACGCGACACCAATCGCCACCCTGTATTAGCTGCTTAACGCGAAGTCGGCTTAGCGAGCGACGTCGCCGCTGACGTAGCGGCACGACGGACGCCGAGACGCAGCACCTGACACCATCGCTAATTCTCGTCTTAGCGCTAATTCGCGAAGTCGCAGGCGGACGCCGCGGTGCAGCCGACGAGGACGCCGAGACGCAGCATGTGACACCACCGACACCCCGCTCTTCGAGTAACGCGTGAGTCGAAGTCGGACGTCCGCCGCAAGTAGCGACGACGTGACGCCGTAGACATTTGAAAGCATCGTGACACCACTGCCACCTCGCCTTAGCGTAACGCGAAGTCGAGTAGGCGTGACGCTTGCCGCTCGTACCGACGGTGACGCCGGCCGCCGAGACGAGCACGTGACACCACTGCCTACCCTCGTCTTAGCGTAACGCCAAGTCGAGGCGACGCCGTCAGCGTAGCGGCGGGACGGACGCCGAGACGAGCACGTGACACCACCGACACCTTTCGTCTTAGCGTGAACGCGAGTCGAAGTTTTAGGGCGGACGCCGCCGCCGTAGCGACGACGGACGCCAGACGCAGCACGTGACACCGCAGCGCACTGCGTTTTAGCCGCATCGCGAAAGTCGAGACGGACGTCAGTCGCCGATAGCGACGACGGACGCCGAGACGCAGACGTCGCGACACCGCCTCGCCACCCGCCTTAGCGTAACGCGAAGTCGAGGCGTGACGCCGTCCGCCGTACCGACGACGTGACGCCGAGACGCAGCATCGCGACACCACCGCCACCTGTCTTTAGCGTAACGCTGAAGTCGAGGCGTGAAGTCGCCGACAGAAGCGACGGTCAGACGCTTAGACGAGCAACGTGACACCACCGCCACCCTCGTCTTTAGCGTAAGGCGCAGTCGAGATGGCGAGCTGCCAAGCGCGGTACCGACGACGGACGCCGAGACGCAAATGCATGACACCACCGCCACCCGCAGTCTTAGCGCATCAGCGTAGTGAACGAGTATGACGCCGTCATGCACGTACCGGACGGTACGGACGCCGAGACGAGCACCCACACCACCGCCACCTCGACTTCTAGCGTGCATCGCTGAAGTCGAGGCGGACGCCGTCATGCGTAGCTTACCGACGGGACGCCGAGAAAAGCACCCCTGACACCACCGCCACCCTTCGTCCTTAGCGCTTAACGCGAGATCGCAAGGCGGACGTTGCCGCCGCCGTAGCACCGACGACGCCGAGACGGTAGCACACCGGACACCACCGCCACCTTCGTCTTAAAGCGTAACGCTGCACGAGGCGGACGCCGTCCGCGGTAGCGACGACGGACGCCGAGACGCAGCACGTGACACCACCGCCACCCCTCTGCTCCTTAGCGTAACGCCGGTCGAAGTCGAAGCGACGCTTGCCGCGGGTAGCGACGACGGACGCCGAGACGAGCACGCATGACACCACCGCCACTTCAGCCTTAGCGTAACACGAGTCGGGAGGGAGGACGCCACGTGGTAGCGGCGTACCACGGACGCCGAGACGAGCACGTGACACCACTGCCACTTAAGTCTTAGCGTGCTAACACGAAAGTATGGCAGCGTGACGCCGCCGCCGCATTTACGTACCTGGACGCCGAGACGAGCACGTGACACCATTGCCACCCTGTCTTAGCGTAACGCGAGTCGAGGCGGATGTCGTCGCGGTAGCGACGACGGACGCCGAGACGAGCACGTGACACCAATGCTAATTTCCAGTCTTAGCGTGACCGCATCGAAGGATCGAGAGCGGAAGCTGACGTCGTAGCTGCATGCACGACGGGACGCCGAGACGCAGCACCGACACCACCGCCACCTGACTTAGCGTATCGCGAAGTCGAGGCGTGACGCCGTCAGCGGTAGCGACGACGATCGCCGAGTGACGCAGCACCGACACCACCGCCACCGCCTGTCTTAAAGCGCACGGCGAAGTCGAGGCGGACGTCCGCCGCTGTGGGTAGCGACGACGGACGCCGAGACGAGCAATCCGACACCACCGGGCCACCGCCTTTTAGCGTAACGCGCCCGTCAGGGCGTAATCGCCGCCGCGGTAGCGACGATTTGACGCCGAGACGAGCACGTGACACCACCGCCACCCTGTCTTAGCGTAACGCGAGTCGAGAAGGACGTCGTCGCGGTAGCGACGACGGACGCCGAGACGAGCACGTGACACCACCGCCACCCTGTCTTAGCGTAACACGAGTCGAGGAGGACGTCGTCGCGGTAGCGACCACGGATGCCGAGACGAGCACGTGACACCACTGCCACCCTGTCTTAGCGTAACGCGAGTCGAGGCGGACGCCGCCGCGTAGCGACGACGGACGCCGAGACGAGCACGTGACACCACCGCCACTCTTTGTTTTAGCGTATCGCGAAGTCGAGGCGGATCGCCATCAGCTGTAGCTACGACGGACCGCCGATGAGCACGTGACACCACTCGCCACCCCTCGCTCTTAGTTGCCGCAGCGTACGAAGTCGAGGCGGACGTCGTCGCGGTACCGACGACGGACGCCGAGACAAGCACGTGACACCACTGCCACCCTGTCTTAGCGTAACGCGAGTCGAGGCGTGACGCCGCCGGTAGCGATTTGTACCGACGACGCCGCCAGACGCAGCACGCGACACCATCGCTGTCACCTTCTGTATTAGCGTAACGCGAAGTCGAAAGCGGTGACGCCGCCGCGGTAGGGACGTCGGACGATTCCGAGACGGTAATCGACACCACCGCCACTCCCTGTCTTAGCGTAACGCTGAAGTCGTAGGGCGGACGCCGCCGCGTAGCGACGACGGACGCCGTAGATCGCAAGCACGTGACACCACCGACATAACCCGTCTTCGAGTAACGCGAAGTCGAGGGCGACGCCGTCAGCTGTAGCGACGACGGACGCCGAGACGCAGCACGTGACACCACCGCCACCTCGCTTGAAGCGTAACGCGAAGTCGAGGCGTGACGTCGCCGCTGGGTACCAGCCCATCGACGGACGCCGAGACGAGCACGTGACACCAGTGCCACCCTGTCTTAGCGTAACGCGAGTCGAGGCGGACGTCGTCGCGGTAGCGAGGACGGACGCCGAGACGAGCACGTGACACCACTGACACCCTGTCTTAGCGTAACGCGAGTCGAGCGTGTCGTCGCCGCCAGTCAGCGATGGTACGAATGATCGCCGAGACGCAGCACGTGACACCAGTGCCACTGCTTTAGCTGTTAACGCGAAGTCGATGGACGCCGCCGCGATAGCGACGACGGACGCCGAGACGAAAGCACGGACACCACCCGCCACCCCCGCCTTCAGCGTAACGCCGCCGAGTTTCCGAGGCGTGACGCTGCCGCGTACCGACGACACGGACGCCGAGACGAGCAAGCACGTGACACCACCGCCACCCCCGCCTTGAAGCGTAACACGAAGTCATAGGCGACGCCGCCGCCAGCGTACCGACGACTTGGACGCCAAGATTTCGGCAGGCTACATGACACCATTGCCACCCTGTCTTAGCGTAACGCGAGTCGAGGCGGATATCGTCGCGGTACCGACGACGGACGCCGAGACGAGCACGTGACACCAATGCCACCCAGTCTTAGCGTACCGCGAGTCGAGGCGGACGTCGCTGCTGCAGCCACGCACGGACGCCGAGACGCAGCACCGACACCACCGCCAATTTCCTTTCTAGCGTAACGCCGGAAGTCGCAGGCGATATCGCCGCGGTAGCGACGACTCGACGCCGAGACCCAGCACCCCGACACCACCGCCACCCTCGCCTTTAACAGTTAACGCGAAGTCGAGAAGCGGACGTCGCCGCGGTAGCGACTTGACTTTGACGCCGAGGACGAGCACCGACACCACCGCCACCCTGCTCTTGAAGCGTAACGCCAGCCGAAGTGACGCTGCCAGCGAAGCGACCGACGGACGCCGAGATTCGCAGCACGTGACACCACCGCCACCGCCTTGTGAAGCGCAGAACGCCGAGTCGAAGCGGACGCCGTCAGCGGTAGCGACGCATTTGGACGGACGCCGAGACGGTAGCACGTGACACCACCGCCACCCTGTCTTAGCGTAACACCTAGTCGAGTCGAGGACGTCGTCACGGGTAGCTTAACCACTTCAAGCCGAGACGGCACGCGACATGGACACCACCGCCACCTCGGGTTCTGAAGCTGCACGCGAAGTCGAGGTATGGACGCCGTCGTAGCGACGACGGACGCCGAGACGCAGCACGTGACACCACCGGCGCACCTTTGTTTTTAGCGTAACGCGAAGTCGCAGGCGGACGCCATCGCGGTATTACCTACGACGGACGCCGAGATGAGCACGTGACACCAGTGCCACCCTGTCTCTTAAAGCGTAACGCGCAGTCGTGAGGCGGACGCCGCCGCGTAATTACGACGGACGCCGTGTAACGAGCACGTGACACCACTCGCCACCCTGTCTTAGAAGCGTAACGCTGAAGTCGAGGCGGCGGACGTTGCCGCGGTAATCACCGGTCACGGACGCCGAGACGAGCACGCGACACCACCGCCACCCTGCATTAGCGTAACGCCGAAGTCGAGGGCTATCGCCGCCGCGGTAGGGACGCCGGACGCCGAGACGCAGAGCACCTGTAACTCCCACACCACTGCCAATTCCCTGTCTTAGCTGCATCGCGAAGTCGAGGCGGACGTCGTCGCCAGTAGCATGACGACTTCGACGCCGAGACGCAGCACGTGACACCATCTGACACCCTCTGTCTTCGAGTAACGCGGAGTCGAGGGCGGACGCCGTCGCGGTAGCGACGAGGGACGCCGAGACGAGCACGTGGCACCACTGCCACTGCTCGCCTTAAAGCGTAACGCTGAAGTCGAAGCGTGACGCCGCCGCGTACCGGTTTACGACGGACGCCGAGACGCAGGCGCACGTGGACACCAGTGCCACCTCTGTGTTAGCGTAATCAGCGAAAGTCGAGGCGGACGCCGCCGCGGTAGCGAGGACGGACGCCCAGACGAAAGCACGTGACACCATCGACAATTCCTCGTCTTAGCTGTAACGCGAAGTCGAGGCGACGCCGCGTCGTAGGCGACGACGGACGCCGAGACGCAGCACGCGGACACCACTGCCACCTTTGTTTTTAGCGTAACGCGGAAGTCGAGGGCGGACGCCATCGCGGTAGCTACGACCTGATCGCCGAGATGAGCACGTGGACACCACCAAGCCACCCTGTCTTAGCGTAACGCGTAGTCGAGGTGGACGCCGCCGCGTACCGACGACGCGACGCCGAGACGCAGCACGTGACACCACCGCTACCCTGTCTTTAGCGTAACGCGAAGTCGAGGCGGACGCTGCCGCCGGCATCGGATTAATGACGACGACGCCGAGACGCAGCACGTGACACCATCGCCAATTTCAGATTAGCGTAACGCGAAGTCGCAGGCGGACGCCGCCAGCGGTAGGGACGCCGGACGCCGAGACGGTATCAGCACCTGACACCACCGCCACCCTCGTGCCTTAGCGTAACGCGAAGTCGAGGCGGACGCCGCCAGCCGTAGCGACGACGGACGCCGAGACGGTAGCACGTGACACCACCGACACCCTATCTTCGGTAGTAACGCGGAGTCGGTAGGCGGACGCCGCCGCCGGTAGCGACGACGGACGCCGCAACGAGCACGTGACACCACCAAGCCACCTCGTCTTAGCGTAACGACGAAGTCGCAGGCGGACGCCGCCGCGGGTACCGCATTTACGGACGCCGAGACGCAAGCACGTGACACCAGTGCGTTACCCTCGCTCTGTTAGCGTAACGCGAAGTCGAGGCGGACGCCGCCGCTGGTAGCGTGGACGGACGCCGAGACGCAGCACGTGACACCCATCGGCTAATTCTCGCCTGCCTTAGCTGTAACGCGAAGTCGAAAGGCGGACGTCGCCGCCGGTATGCGACATTTACGGACGCCGAGACGCAGCACGCGACACCAAAGTTACCCTGTTTTAGCGTAACGCGAAGTCGAGGCGGACGTCGCCGCGTAGCATAGCGACGCACGACGCCGAGACGCAGCAGCACGTGACACCACCGCCACCCCGCCTTAGCTGTATCGCGAAGTCGAGGCGGACGTCTGGTACCGACGGTAGCATTTACGACGCACGAGATTTGCAGCATACGTGACACCACCGCCACCGTCTTAGCGTAACGCGAATGTCGAGGCGAAGTCGCCGCGGTAGCTTTGCATTTGCCTGCATCGCCAGACGCAGCACGCGACACCACTGCCATCCTCGCTCTTAGCGTGAAGGGCGCAGTCGAGTATGAGCTCGCCGTCATGTAACGACGACGGACGCCGAGACGAGCACGTGACGCCAATGCCACTTCCTGCCTTACAGTATCATGGAAGTTCAGGGCGGACGCCGTCAGCGGTACCGTATCGACGACGCCGAGAGACGCAGCACCGACACCACCGCCACCCTGACTTAAAGCTGCAACGCGGAAGTCGAGGCGGACGTCGTCAGCTGTAGCGACGACGGACGCCGAGATAAGCACCCCGACACCACCGCCACTCCGTCTTAGCGTAACGCGAGATGGCGGACGCCGCCGTAGCGACGACGTGACGCCGAGACGCAGTACCGCCGGCTACTCACCGCCACCCTGTCTTAGCTGCACGGTGAAGCCGAGGCGGACGCCGCCGGGTAGCAGTCGACGGACGCCGAGACGGCAGCACGTGACACCACCGCCACCCTGTCGCTCTAGCGAAGGTAACGCGAAGTCGAGGGCGGACGCCGCCGCTGGTAGCTACCGACGGACGACGCCGAGACAAGCACGCGGACACCACCGCCACTTCGCCTAGCTTAACGCGAAGTCGAGATGACGAGGACGTCGCCGGTAGCGACGACACGGACGCCGGTAGACGCAGCACGTGACACCACCGCCGCTTCTGTCTTAGCGTAACACGAAGTCGGTAGGCGGACGCTGCCGCTGTAGCGCATCACCGGACGCCGAGACGCAGCACATGACACCATCGCCACTCCTGTCTTTAGCGTAACGCTGAAGTCATAGAGGACGGATATCTGCCGGGTATCGACGACGGACGCCGAGACGCAGCACGCGTGACACCAATGCCAATTAGTCTTAGCGCATCATAGTCGTAGGCGTGACGTCAGTCACAAGAGCTTACCTAATTTTATCGGTGACGCAGCACCGACACTGCCGCCACACTCGGACTTAGCGTAACGCGAGTCGAGGCGGACGTCGCCGCGGTAGCGACGACGGACGTAGACGCAGCACCGACAATTAATCACCACCCTGTCTTAGCGTAATGCGAATTCGAGGCGGACGCCGCCGCGGTAGCGACGCATCGACGCCGAGACGCAGCACCGGCTACCACCGCCACCGCTCTTAGCGTAACGCCACGAGAGGAACGTCGCCGCGTAGCGATAGCGACGACGAGACGCCGGCATTTGTTATCAATGTGACACCACCGCCACCTGCCTTAGCGTAACGCGAAGTCGAAGGACGCCGTCATGTAGCGACGACGCGACGCCGAGACGCAGCACGCGGACACCACCGCCACCTGCCTTAGCGCAACACGAAGTCGAGGAGGATGTCGCCGCTGTAGCGACCATCGAAGCCGAGACGAGCACGTGACACCACTGCTGCCTCGTCTAGAAGCGCATCGCCGAAGTCGGCGACGCCGCTGCGGTAGCCACGATTTTATCGCCGAGACGCAGCACGTGACACCACCGCCACTCTGTTTTAGCGTAACGCGAAGTCGAGGGTGACGCCATCGCGTAGCCACGACGGACGCCGAGATGCAGCACGTGACACCACCGCCACCTGTTTTGAAGCGCATTGCGAAAGTCGAGGGCGACGCCGCCGCGTACCGACGTATCGACGCCGAGACGCAGCACGTGACACCACTCGCTACCTTTCGTTTTGAAGCGCATCGCGAAGTCGAGGGCGGACGTCGTCGCGGTACCGACGACGGACGCCGAGACGAGCACGTGACACCACTGCTACCTTGTCTTAGCGTAACGCCGAAGTCGCAGGCGGACGTCGTCGGGGTAGGGACGCCGGACGCCGAGACGAGCACGCGACACTACCGCCACCCTCGCCTTAGCGTAACGCGAAGCCGAGCGGACGCCGTCGCGTAGCCACGACGGACGCCGAGACAGCATCGCTTGACACACTCGAGACCCTTGCCTTTAGCGCAACGCGGAGTCGAGGCGGACGCCGCCGCGTAGCGACGACGGACGCCGAGACGCAGCACGTGACACCACCGCCACCTCGCCTTTGAAGGCATCCGCGAAGTCGAGGGCGGACGCCGCCGCGGGCACCGACGACGGACGCCGAGACGCAGCACGTGACACCAGTGCTACCCTGCTGTTAGCGTAACGCGAAGTCGAGCGGACGCCGCCGCGGTAGCGAGGGACGGACGCCGAGACGCAGCACGCGACACCACCGATACTCTGCCTTCTTAGCGTAACGCGAAGTCGAGGCGGACGCCGTCGCGTAGCGCAGGACGCGACGCCGAGACGCAGCACGCGGACAACCCGCTGCCACCTTGCTTAGCGTAACGCGAAGCCGGCGGACGTCACGCTGACGCGTAGCGATTACCGACGCCGAGACGCAGCACGTGACACCACCGCCACTCCCCGCCTTTAGCGTGAACGCGCGAAGTCGCAGGCGGACGTCGCCGCGTACCGACGACGGACGCCGGTGACGAAAGCGCACGCGGACACCAACGCCACCCTGTCTCAGCGTAACGCCGAAGTCGGCGAACGTCGCCGCGGTAGCGACGCATGACGCCGAGACGAAAGCATCGCGACACCACCGCCACCTCGCTCTGTCTCCGCGTAACGCGAAAGTCGAGGCGGACTCGCCGCGGTACCGACGACGGACGCCGCAGAGACGCCAGCACGTGACACCACCGCCACTCCGCCTTAGCGCATCATGAAGTCGAGGGCGGACGCCGCCGCGGCACCGACGACGGACGCCGAGACGCAGCACCGGCTACCACCCGCCACCCTGACTTAGCGTAACGCGAAGTCGTAGGCGACGCCGTCAGCGGGTAGCGACGACGGACGCCGACGACAAGCACCGGTCACCACCGCCACCGCTCTTAGCGCGCAACGCGACGCAGAGGCAGACGTCGTCGCTGTAGCGACGACGGACGCCGAGACGCAGCACGCGACACCACCGCCACCTCGCTCTTAGCGTAACGCGAAGTCGAGGCGGACGTCAAGCCGCCGTAGCGACGACGACACCGAGACGCAGCACGCGACACCACCGCCACCCTCGCTCTAGCGTAACGCGAAGTCGAAGCGGACGCTGCCGCAGTAGGGCGACGACGGACGCCGAGACGCAGCGCACGTGACACCACCGCCAATTTCGTTCTTAGCGCAACACGAGTCGAGGAGGACATCGTTGCTGTAGCGCGACCACGGACGCCGAGACGCAGCACGTGACACCATCGCTACCACTGTCTTTAGCGTAACGCTGAAGTCGTAGGAGACGCTGCCGCGGTAGCGACCACGGACGCCGACGCAGCACGTGACACCACCGCCCCGCTGTCTTAGCTGCACGCGAAGTCGAGGCGGTCGCCGCCGCGGTAGCGTACGACGGACGCCGAGACGAGCATGTGACACCACCGCCACCCTCGCCTTAGCGTAACGCGAAGTCGAAGCCGGACGCGTCGCCGCGGTATCGACGACGGACACCGGAAAGACCAGCACGTGACACCACCGCCAATTGTCGCCCAGCGCAACGCTGAGTCGAGATGGACGCCGCCGCGTAGCGACGACGCCGACGCACGGTGCACGTGACACGCACTGCTACCCTGTCTTTTAGCGCATCGCGAAGTCGAAAGGGACGCCGCCGCCGTACCGACGGCTGCACGCCGAGACGCAGCACGTGATACCACCGCCACCCTGCCTTAGCGTAACGCGTAGTCGAGGCGCAACGCCGCGTAGCGACGCACGGACGCCGAGACGCAGCACGTGCCACCACCGCCACCTCGCTGTACAGTCAACGCGAAGTCGACGCAGACGCCGCCGCCGGTAGCGACGATCGACGCCGAGACGCAGCACGTGACACCACTGCCACCCTGCCTTAGTGTGTAACGCGAAGTTTAGGCGGACGCCGCCGCTGGTAGCGACG
Source organism: Aegilops bicornis (assembly GCA_021605145.1). Classification (NCBI taxonomy): domain Eukaryota; kingdom Viridiplantae; phylum Streptophyta; class Magnoliopsida; order Poales; family Poaceae; genus Aegilops; species Aegilops bicornis. Next base: position 514,756,448 of record CM038669.1, on the reverse strand, counting down.
CACGGACGCCGAGACGCAGCAATGCGACACCACTGCCACCCCGGGTTTCAGCGTAACGCGGAGTCGAGATGGACGCCGCCGTCAGCGGTAGCGCACGACGAGCGAGACGAGCACCTGACACCACCGCCACCCTGACTTAGCGTAACGCGAGTCGAGGCGGACGTCGTCGCTACCGCGACGACGGACGCCGAGACAAGCACCTGACACCACCGCCACCCTGTCTTAGCGTAACGCGAGTCGATGGACGTTGTCACGTAGCGACGACGACGCCGAGATCGCAGCACCGACACCACCGCCACCCTCGCCTTTAGCGTAACGCGAAGTCGAGGCGACGCCGTCATGGTAGCGCATTTACCGACGCCGAGACGAGCACCGACACCACTGCCACCCCGCCTTAGCGTAACGCCGAAGTCGAAGTGACGCCGCCGCTGCAGCGACGACGGACGCCGAGACGCAGCAACGTGACACCACTGCCACCCTGTCTTAGCCGCAACGCGAAGTTTCAGGGCGGACGCCGCCGCACTAGCGACGACGGACGCCGAGACGAGCACGTGACACCACCGCCACCCTTCGCTCTTCAGTAACGCGAGCTTCCAGGTGACGCTGTCGCGTACCGACGACGGACGCCGAGACGCAGCACGCGACGCCACTGCCACCCGCCTTAGCGTAACGCTGAAGTCGAAGGCGGACGTCGTCGCCAGTAGCGCACGACGGACGCCAGACGCAGCACGTGACACCATCCGCCACTCGTGACAGCGTAACGCGAAGTCGAGAAGCGGACGTCAGCGTAGCGACGATGGGACGCCGAGACGCAACACGCGACACCACCGCCACCCTGCCTTAGCGTAACGCGAAGTCGAAGTGGACGCTGTCGCGTACCGACGACGGACGCCGAGACGAGCACGTGACGCCAATGCCAACCTGTCTTAGCGTAACGCCGAGTCGAGGCGGACGCCGCTGCGTAGCGACGACGGACGCCGAGATCGCAGCAATGCGACACCACCGTCACCCCCGGGGTTTTCGAGTAACGTGAAGTCGAGGGCGACGCCGCCGCTGCAGCGACGACGGCGACGCCGAGACGAAAGCACGTGACACCATCGCCACTCTTTGTCTTAGCGTAACGCGAAGTCGAGGGCGGACGCCGCCGCGGTACCGGCTTCACGGACGCCGAGACAGCATCAGCACGTGACACCACCGCCACCCTGCTAATAGCTTAACGCCAAGTCGCGGCGACGCCGCTTTTCGCGTAGCGACGACGACGCCGGTGACGAGCACGTGACACAATCGGCTAATTCTGTCTCGAGTAACGTGAAGTCGATGCGACGCCGTCATGCGGTAGCGACGACGACGCCGAGAGACGCAGCATGTGACACCACCGCCAATTTTGTCTTTAGCGTAACGCGAAGTCGAGTAGCGAAGTCGTCATGTACCGACGACGGACGCCGAGACGCAGTAATGTGACACCACCGCCACCCCGTATTAGCTGCATCGCGAAGTCGAAGCGGACGGGCCATGCTGTAGCGACGACGGACGCCGAGACGCAGCACGTGACACCACTGCCACCAGTCTTTAGCGCATCGCGAAGTCGAGGCGGACGCCGTCGCGGTAGCGACGCCCACGACGCCGAGACGGCACGTGACACCACCACCGCCATACCTCGACTTAGCGTAACGCCAGTCGAGGCGGACGCCTCCCCGTTAGTGACGACGGACGCCGAGACGAGCACATGACACCACCGCCACCCTGTCTTAGCGTAACGCGAGTCGAGGCGGACGTCCTCGCGGTAGCGACGACGGACGCCGAGACGAGCACCCCATACCACCGCCACCCTCGCTCTTAGCGTAACGCGAAGTTCAGGCGACGCCGTCATGTAGCGACGACGGACGCCGAGACGCCCAGCACCCATTACCACCACCCCGCTCTTTTAGCGTAACGCGAAGTTTAGGCGGACGTCGTCAGCGTACCGACGACGTGACGCCGAGACGAGCACGTGACACCACCGCCAGCCCCTGTCTTAAAGCGCATCGCGAAGTCGAAGTGGACGTCGTCGCGGTAGCTACTTACTTCGGACGCCGAGACGCAGCACGCGACACCACCGCCACTCCCGCTCTTAGCGTAATCGCTGAAGTCGAGGTATGACGCCGTCCGTGTACCCCACGACGGACGCCGAGATGCAGCACGTGACAATTACCGCTACCCCGTCTCAGCGTAACGCTGTCGAGGCGGACGCCGCCGCGTAGCGGCGACGGACGCCGAGACGCAGCACGTGACACCATCGCCATTTCCTTGTATTAGCGCTTAACGCGAAGTCGAGAAGCGACGCCGCCGCGTAGCGACGACGGACGATGCCGAGACGGCGCACGTGACACCACCACCGCTCTTAGCGTAACGCGAAGTCGAGAGCGACGCCGCCGCCGCCAGCGACGACGGACGCCGAGACGCAGCACGTGACACCACCGCCACCTCGTTTTCAGTAACGCGAAGTCGAGGCGGACGCCGTCATGTACCGACGACGGACGCCGAGACGCAGTACGTGACACCATTACCACCTCGTATTAGCGTAACGCGAAGTCGGCGTGACGCCGTTGCTGTAGCGACGACGGACGCCGTAGACGCAGCACGTGATACCACCGACACCGCTCTTCGAGTAACGTGAAGTCGAGGCGGACGTCTTCGCTGTAGCGACGAGGGACGCCGAGACGTGCACGTGACACCACTGCCACCTTCCGGTCTTAGCTGCATCATGAAGTCGAAGTGGACGCGCCGCCGCGGTACCGACGACGGTCGCCGAGACGAGCACGTGACACCATCGCCACCCTGTCATAGCGCATCGCTGAAGTCGATGCGACGTCGCCGCGTAGCGACGACGGACGCCGAGACGCAGCACGAGACACCACCGCATACCCTGTCTCAGCGTAACGCGAAGTCGAAAGCGGACGCCGCCGTGCGGTAGCGAGACGGACGCCGAGACGAAAGCACGTGACACCACTGGACAACCTGTCTTAGCTGCAATCGCGAAGTCGAGGGCGGACGTCACCGCCGTAGCGACGACGGACGCCGAGATTTGTTAGCATGTGACACTCAGTGCCACCCTGCCTTAGCATAACTCGAAATGAAAGGACGCCGCCGCGTAGCTGCCGATGACGCCGAGACGCAGCACGTGACACCACCGCCACCCTGTCTTAAAGCGTAACACGAAGTCGAAGAGACGTCACCGCGGGTAGCGACCACGACGCCGAGACGCAGCACGCGTGACACCACCGCTACCCGTTCAGCTGCATCGCGAAGTCGAGCGCGACGTCATGTACCGACGACGCCGACGACGCAGCACGTGACACCACCGCTACCCCGCCTTAAAGCGTAGCGCGAAGTCGAGGCGACGACGTCACGATAGCGACGACGGACGCCGAGACGATAACTCGACACTCACCGCCACCACCGCCATCACCCCGACTTAGCGCACGCGAAGTCGAGAAGCGACGCCGTCGCTGTAGCGACGACGGGACGCCGAGACGAAAGCACCGACACCACTGCCACTCCTGCTCTTAGCGTAGAAGGAAAGCGATGTGGACGCCGTCGCTGACAGCGACGACGGACGCCGAGACGATAACCTGACACCACCGCCACCACCGCCACCCTGACTTAGCGTAACGCGAAGTCGGTAGGGCGACGTTGTCGCTGCAGCGCGACGGGATGTAGACGGAGCACCCGACACCACCGCCACCCTGTCTTAGCGTAACGCGAAGTCGAGGCGTGACGCCGCTATGTAGCGACGACGTGACGCCGAGACGAGCACCGATACACCACCGCCACCCTGTCTTAGCGTAACGCCGCCGGCGAGGCCGCCGCCGCCGGGTAGCGCACGACGGACGCCGGTAGACGGAAAGCACGTGACACCACCGCCACCCTGTTCTTAGCTTAACGCGAAGTCGAAGCGGACGTCTGCCGCTGTAGCGACGACGGACGCCGAGACGGCACGTGACACCACCGCCACCCCGTTCAGCGCTTAACGCGCCGTAGTCGGTAGGCGGACGCCGCGGCGTAGCGACGACGGACGCCGAGACCGGCAGCACCGGCCACCACCGCCACCCCGCTCTTAGCGTAACGCCGAAGTCGAGGCGGACGCCGCCGCTGTAGCGACGACGGACGCCGAGACGAGCACGTGACACCACTGCCACCCTGTCTTAGCCGCATCAGCGAAAGTCGAGCGGACGTCAGCCGCACTAGCGACGACGGACGCCGAGACCCAGCACGTGACACCACCGCCACTCCCCGTCTTAGCGTAACGCGAAGTCGGTAGGGGCGGACGCTGTCGCGGTACCGACGACGGACGCCGAGACGAGCAGCACGTGACGCCACTCGCCACCAGCAGTGTTAGGCGTAACGCGAATGTCGAGGGCGACGCCGCCGCGGTAGCAACGACTTTTATCGCCGAGACGCAGCACGTGACACCACCGCCACCCTGTATTAGCGTAACGCCGAAGTCGAGAGCGATCGCCGCCGCTGCAGCGACGATGGACGCCGGCGAGACGAGCACGCGACACCACCGCCACCCTGCTCTTAGCGTATCGCGTAGTCGGCGGACGCCGCCGCGTAGCAGCGACGCATTTTATCGCCGAGACGCAGCACGCGACACCACCGCCACCTCGCTCGAGTAACGTGAAGTCGAGGAAGACGCCGTCGCGTTAGCGACGACGTACGCCGAGACGAGCACGTGACACCACTGCCACCTTGTCTTAGCGTAACGCGAGTCGAGGGCGTGACGCTGCCGCTGGGTACCGACGACGGACGCCGAGACGCAGCACGTGACACCATCGCCACCGTATTAGCGTAACGCGAAGTCGAGGCGGACGCCGCCGCAGAGCGACGACGACGACGAGACGCAGCACCGACACCACCGCCACTCCCGTCTCAGCGTAACGCCGGTAGTCGAGAAGGACGCCGCTATGTAGCGACGACGGACGCCGAGACGAAAGCACCGACACCACCGCCACCCCCGCCGGGTTTTAGCGTAACGGGGCCAGCCGAGGGCGGACGCCGCCGCGTAGCGCACGACGACGCCAGACGAAAGAATGCGACACCACCGCCTACCCTGTCTTAGCGTAACGCGAAGTCGAGAAGGACAAAGCACGGGGTAGCGACGACGGACGCCGAGACGAGCACGTGACACCACTGCCACCCTGTCTTAGCGTAACGCGAGTCGAGGCGGACGCCGTCGCGGTAGCGACGACGGACGCCGAGACCAGCACCGACACCACTGCCAATTCCTGTCTTAGCGTAACGCGAAGTCGAAAGCGACGTTGCCGCCGGTATGACGACGGACGCCGAGACGCAGCACGTGACACCAATGCCACCGCTCGTCTTAGCGTAACGCGAAGTCGTGAGGCGGACGCCGCATTAGCGACGACGGACGCCGAGACGCAGCACGTGACACCATCGCCAATTTGCCTTAGCGTAACGCGAAGTCGCAGGCGGACGTTGTCATGTACCGACGACGGACGCCGAGATTGGTGCACGTGACGCCACTGCCACTCCAGTCTTAGCGTAACGCGAAGTCGAAGGGACGCTGCAGCGGTAGCGACGACGGACGCCGAGACGAGCACGTGATACCACTGCCACCCTGTCTTAGCGTAACGCGAGTCGAGGCGGACGTCGCTGCGTAGCGATTTACGACGGACGCCGAGACGAGCACGCGGACACCACTGTCACCTCGTTCGAGTAACGTGAAGTTTAGGCGGACGCCGTCAGCGGGTAGCGACGACGGACGCCGAGACGAGCACGTGACACCACTGCCACCTTGTCTTAGCGTAACGCGAGTCGAGGCGGACGTCGTCGCGGTACCGACGACGGACGCCGAGACGAGCACGTGACACCACTGCCACCCTGTATTAGCGTAACGCGAGTCGAGGCGGACGTCGTCGCGGTAGCGACGACGGACGCCGAGACGAGCACGTGACACCACTGACACCCTGTCTTCGAGTAACGTGAGTCGAGAAGCGTGACGTCAGCGCGTAGCGACGCCGCACGCCGAGACGCAGCATGACGATACCACTGCCACCTTGTTCGAAGCGTAACGCGAAGTCGAGGGCGGACGCCGCTGCTGTAGCGACGACGGACGCCGAGACGCAGCACGTGACACCACCGCCACTCCTGATAGCGTAACGCGAAGTCGAAGCTTTATCGCCGCCGCGGTAGCGCACGACGGACGCCGGTAGACGCAGCACGCGACACCGCCACCGGCACCCTGTCTTCGAGTAACGTGAGTCGAGGCGGACGTCGTCGCGGTAGCGACGACGGACGCCGAGAGGAGCATGTGACACCACTGCCACCTTGTCTTAGCGTAACGCGAGTCGAGGCGGACGTCGTCGCGGTAGCGACGACGGACGCCGAGACGAGCACGTGACACCACTGACACCCTGTCTTCGAGTAACGTGAGTCGAGGCGGACGTCGTCGCGGTAGCGACGACGGACGCCGAGACGAGCACGTGACACCACTGCCACCTTGTCTTAGCGTAACGCGAGTCGAGGCGGACGTCGTCGCGGCGAATCGACGACGACGCCGAGACGCAGCACGTGACACCGCTCACTGCTACCCTGTATTAGCGCGAACATGAAGTCGAGGCGGACGCCGCCGCCAGGTAGCGACGACGACGCCGAGACGCAGCACGCGTGACACCAATGACACCCTGGTTCCCGAGCTAACGTGAAGTCGAGAAGCGGTATGTCGCCGCGGTAGCGACGACGGACGCCGTGACGAGCACGTGACACCACTGCCACCTTGTCTTACGCTTAACGCGAAGTCGAGGGCGGACGCCGCCGCGTACCGACGACGGTCGCCGAGACGCAGCACGTGACACCACTCGCCACCCCGTATTTAGCGTAACGCGAAGTCGAGGGCGGACGCCGCCGCTGTAGCGACGACGGACGCCGAGACGAGCACGTGACACCAAAGGCAATTGCTCTTAGCGTAACGCGAAGTCGCAGGCGGACGCCGCCGCCGTAGCGACGACGACGCCAGACGCAGCACGTGACACCACTCGACACCCTGTCTTAGCGTAACGCGAAGTCGAGGCGGACGCCGCCGCGGTAGCGACGACGGACGCCGAGACGCAGCACGCGATACTAGTGCCACCTTCGCCTTAGCGTAACGCGCAGTCGGGAAGCCGGACGCCGCCGCGTAGCGCACGACGGGACGCCGAGACGCAGCACGCGACACCACTGCCACCGCGTCTTAGCGTAACGCGAAGTCGAGGCGGACGCCGCCGCGGTAGTAGCGGCACGGACGACGAGACGATAACCTGACACCACCGCCACCACCGCCACCCTGACTTAGCGTAATCGCCGAAGTCGAGGCGACGTCGTCGCGGTAGCGACGAATTTTAATGCCGAGGACGTAGTATTCCACACCACCGCCACCCTGTCTTAGCGTAACGCGAAGTCGAGGCGGACGCCGCGGCGGTAGCCGACGACGGCCGAGACGCAGCACCGACACCACCGCTACCCTCGCTCTTTGAAGCGTAACGCGAAGTCGAGGCGACGCCGCCGCGTAGCGACGACGGACGCCGAGACGCAGCACGTGACACCACCGCCACCCTGCCTTTAGCGCACGCGAAAGTCGAGAGGGCGATTGCCGCGGGCGACGACTTTATCGCCGAGACGCAGCACGTGACACCACTCGCCACCCTGCCTTTAGCGTATGAAGTCGAGGCGGACGTCACAGGTGAAGCAAAATACTTGGGACGCCGAGACGTAGCACCACACCACCGCCACCCTGTTCGCCTTAGCGTAACGCGAAATCGAGGCGTGACGCCGCCGCGTAGCGACGACGGACGCAGAGACGGTGCACGTGACACCACTGCCACCCTGTTCTTTAGCGTATCATGAAGTCAGAGTATGACGCCGTCGCACTAGCGACGACGGACGCCGAGACGCAGCACGTGACACCATCGCTAATTGCCTTAGCGTAACGCGAGTCGAGGCGGACGTCGTCGCGGTACCGACGACGGACGCCGAGACGAGCACGTGACGCCACCGCCACCCGCCTTAAAGCGTAACGGGCGAAGTCGAGGCGGACGCCGCCGCGGTAGCGGCCGACGGACGCCGTAGACGCAGCAATGCGACACCATCGCCACCAGACTTTTAGCGTAACGCGAAGTCGAGGGCGGACGCTGCCGCGCGTAGCGACGATGGACGCCGAGACGAGCACGCGATACCACCGCCACCGGGTTCTTAGCGTATCGCGAAGTCGAAGGCGGACGCCGCCGTATATGCGACGACGGACGCCGAGACGAGCACGTGACACCACTGACACCCTGTCTTCGAGTAACGTGAGTCGAGGCGGACGTCACTCGTGAGCGACGCCGTGACGCCGAGACTCCAGCACGCGACACCACCGCCACCTTGCTCTTAGCCGCACGCGAAGTCGAGGCGACGCCGCCGCGGGTACCGACGATTTACCCGACGCCGAGACGCAGCACGCGACACCACCGCCACTCGCCAGATTAGCGTAACGCGTAGTCGAAGTCGATCGCCGCCGCCGTAGCTGACGACGGACGCCGAGACGGTTAACGTGACACCACTCGCCACCTCGCCTCGAAAGTAACGTGGAGTTGAAGCGGACGTCACCGCTGCATTTACTTCGGTCAGCCGAGAGTGAAAATGTGACACCACCGCCACCTGTTCGAGCGTAACGCGTGCCGAGGCGGACGCTCGCCGCGTACCGACGGCGGACGCCGAGACGCAGCACGCACACCACCGCCACCCTCGTATTAGCGTAATCGCGAAGTCAGTAGGCGGACGTTGCCGCTGGTAGCGACGACGGACGCCGAGACGAAAGCACGTGACACCACCGCCACCCTGCCTTAGCGCGTATCATGAAGTCGAGGCGACGCTCACGCGTAGCGACGACGGACGCCAGACGCAGTACCGACACCACCGCCACCCTGACTTAGCGTAACGCGAGTCGAGAAGTGACGTCGCCGCGTACCGACCGACGGACGCCGAGACAAGCACGTGACACCACCGCCACCCTGCCTTAAGCGGTAACGCGAAGTCGAGGCGGACGCCGCCGCGGTAGCGACGACGGACACCGGTGACGAAGCACTCGGCTACTCACCGCCACCCTCGTTCTTAAAGCGTAACGCGAAGTTCAGGCGGACGCTCACGCGTAGCGACGACGTGACGCCGAGACGCAGTACCGGCTACCTTACCGCTACCTCGTCTTAGCTTAACGCTGAAGTCGAGGCGGACGCCGCGGCGTACCGACGACGGACGCCGAGACGGAAGGCCGACACCACCGCCACCCCTCGTCTCAGCGTACGCGAAGTCGAGGCGACGCCGTCGCGGTAGCGACGACGGACGCCGAGACGAGCACGTGACACCAGTGCCACCCTGTCTTAGCGTAACGCGAGTCGAGGGCGTGACGCCGTCGCGTAGCATGCACGACGACGCCGAGACGAGCACGCGACACCACCGCCAATGTCGCCTTAGCGAACGCGAAGTCGAGGGCGACGCCGCCGCGGTAGCGGCGACTCGACGCCGAGACGCAGCACGCGACACCACTGCCACCTTGTATTCTAGCGTAACGCGAAGTCAGGCGTGACGCCGCCGCGGTAGCGCACGACGGACGCCGAGACGCAGCACGCGACACCACCGCCACCCTCGCTCTTAGCGTAACGCCGAGTCGAGAGCGGACGCCGCCGCGCTAGCTTTAACGACGGACGCCGAGACGCAGCAATGCGACACCACTCGCCACCCTGCCTTCGGAGTACGCGAAGTCGAGGCGGACATCGTCGCAGTAGCGAGCACGGACGCCGAGACGAGCACGTGACACCACCTCACCTTTGCTCTTAGAGTAACGCGAAGTCGGTAGGTGGACGTCACGCGTACCATGACGATCGACGCCGAGACGCAGCACGTGACACCACCGCCACCCTCGTATTAGCGTAACGCGAAGTCCGAAGCGGTGACGTCAGCCGTAGCGCATTTACGGACGCTTTAGACGCAGCACGTGACACCACCGGATAATTTCGTCTCGCGTAACGCGTGAGTCGAGGCGATGTCGCTGCAGCGGTAGCGACGACGGACGCCGAGACGCAGCACGCGACACCACCGCCACCTCTGTTCAGCGTAACGCGAAGTCGAGATGACGCCGCCGTACCGACGACGGTCGCCGAGACCCAGCACGCGTATTCACTGCCACCCTGTATTAGAAGGCATCGCGAAGTCGGCGAAGTGACGTCAAGCCGCGTAGCGACGACGGACGCCGAGACGCAGTACCAGACACCGCGGCTACCTCGTCTTAGCGTAACGCGAAGTCGAGGCGGTCGCCGCCGCGGTAGCGGTGGACGGACGCCGAGACGCAGCACGTGACACCACCGGCTCCTTGTCTTTAGCGTAACGCGAAGTCGGCGACGTCGCCGCGGTAGCGACGACGACGCCGAGACGCAGCACGTGACACTAGTGCCACCGCCTTAGCGCGTAACGCGAAATGGCGGACGCTGCCACATAGCGCATTTAATGACGCCGAGACGCAGCACGCGACACCACTGCTACCCTGTCTGTCTTAGCGTATCGCGAAGTCGAGGCGGACGCTGCCGCGAGCAGCGACGACGGACGCCGAGACGCATAACCGATACCACCGCCACCACCGCCATTTCGGATGAAGCGTGAACGCGAAGTCGAGGCGACGCCGTCCGCTGTAGCGACGACGGACGCCGAGACGATAACCTGACACCACCGCACCACCGCCACCCTGTCTTAGCGTAACGCGAGTCGAGGCGGACGTCGTCGCGGTAGCGACGACGGACGCCGAGACGAGCACCTGACACCACCGCCACCCTGTCTTAGCGTAACGCCAGTCGAGGCGGACGTCGTCGCGGTAGCGACGACGGACGCCGAGACGAGCACGTGACACCACCGCCACCCTGTCTTAGCGTAACGCCGAAGTCGAAGGACGTCACGCCGCGTAGCGACGACGGACGCCGAGACGGCAGCACGCGACACCACCGCCACCCTGTCTTAGCGTAACGCGAAGTCGAGGCGGACGCCGTGGGCGGTAGCGACGACGCGACGCCGAGACGCAGCACCACACCACCGCCACCGCTGTTCTTAGCGTAACGCTGAAGTCGAGGCGGACGTCGCCGCGTAGCGACGACGGACGCCGAGACGAAACGTAATGCGACACCACACCGCCACCCCGCTCTTAGCGCACGCGAAGTCGAGAAGCGGACGTGCAGCGTACCGACGACGTACGCCGAGACGAGCACGTGACACCACCGCAACCCTCGTATTAGCCGCATCGCCGAAGTCGAGGCGGACGCCGTCAGCGGTAGCGATTTGCATTTTATCGGTATTTGCGGTTAACACGTGACACCACTCGACACCCCCTGTCTCGTGAAAGTAATGTGAAGTCGAGGGCGGATGTCGTCAGCGTAGCGACGACGGACGCCGAGACGCAGCACGTGACACCACCGCCACCTTTGTCTTAGCGTAACGCGAAGTCGAGGCGGACGCCGCCGCGTACCGACGAACACGGGTCGCCGAGACGAAAGTACGGACACCACTGCCACCCTGTATTAGCGCACCGGGCGCAGTCGAGGCGGACGTCGCCGTAGCGACGACGGACGCCGA